>CM037591.1:140318536-141750234 GCA_021018995.1 Chloranthus sessilifolius
AATGAATTTTTTTATTTTTATAAGCCAGCTTAAGATTGATGGGACCTCACCCTATAATAAAAATAACTTAAAGATTACAACTGATTAGGAATCAAAGAGTCATCTCTCGAGAGAGGTAAAAGAAGGGGGATACTAATGATTTTCTATATAACCAAATTCTCCTCGTAGGCTATCATATCCACTAAATTTGCCCTCCATCTGTTGGTCTTTGTATATACTAATTTTCAAACTCCTTATGACTAATTTTCAAACTCCCTGATGAAAAAGATGAAATGTGTCATGTAGAGCGAGATACAAAGGCCAAGTGAGTTGAATATTTAAAGAGCATATGATTACCACACCATGAAAAAGTCAAACTAAGTACCAAAACTCCATCATATGACTTCATGGTGGACATCCAATATGGAGAAGGTTCTCCAATTGGGTGGAATGTCGACTTATAAAGACTAATAAGGCTCCTAGAGGGAAGGTGAAGTGTCTTTTTCTTTGTCGGGACTCGAGATCGCCATGGATTCTATATTTGGTTGTTTATTTATTTATTTTTTCTCTAATCCAAACCCATCACTCGATGAGTTCTAAGGCCAAATGAGCTTATCTTCATCTTTAAGCATTCTTTAAAATATCAGCCGATATGACAGTTAGTGGGCAGTAGTAGTAGCATGAATTTAAAGTTCGATTCATATCGGCTGGGTCTCAGGCTGATACGTATCCGATAGATCAGAAACATATTGCTCAAGCCGCCCGATATATAAGCACTTCTTTATTGAAAAAATTATAAATTTATAATAAAAATTTGCAAAGGGCATTTTTAGTACTTTGTTCGAGTCAGATTCGATACATATGAGCCAATATGAACCAATATTGGCCGATATTTTGACCCGATTTTCAACCCAATATTAAATCTGTGGTATATATATATGGACTTAAATAGATTGTCTCTATGTTTCACTCTGTCTTTAGCATATATTTTCCCTCTCGCATACAATTGTCTTATTTGTCAATCTAAAAAACGAGACTAATATAGGAGACCGATAGTTCCAAAATCTATGCAGGGCTGTAAACAGGCCGAGTTTTTATAGGCCGAATTATTTTTTTACATAAAAAACTTAGGCCCGAACTCAACCCAATTACAAAAAAGGCCGGGCTTTGGCCTGGATATAATTTGTGTCTAGCGGGGCTACTCAAGTGCAAGCTCGACCCAAGTCGGCTTTGGGCTGGGCCAGATTCAGGCCAGCTCTACCTCTTCAGTAATGTAATCAGGCCTGGGCGGTTTGCGCTCAGGTCGGATTTTGGTGGATTGTTTTTATCCTAAAAACTAAGCCAGAAACCGGTTCAAATATAAATCAGTCTGGGTTTGGCCTGAGTGATTTCTATCTAGATTTTATCATTTACACTCAAAGATAGAATACATGGAGTACAAATTTATTAATTGCCTAAACAATGAAGAAAATGAATGAAAAATTGAAAATATGGAGAGAACAGTGTTTTAGAGTCGAGGAGTTTGAAAATTAGTATAACAAAGATGAACACATGGAGGGAAAATTCAGTCGATATGATAGCCTTGAAGGAGAATTTAGTTATATAGAAAATCATTTAATACCACGTTGCCATAGATTTTTCTATTTAGTGTACATGATAGTCTTTTGATAGGACAGATTTTACAAACTTAGTGGACCCAAGAGTTTTATTTAGATTGAAGGAGCATGCGTCTTTTATAAGACGACTACTAGAATATTATATGTTATATATATTAGTATTGTAATATATATATATTTTTTATTGTTTCAAAATTAAATTATAGTTATTATTATATATTGATAATAATTCAATGTCAAACTTATAAAATAATTCAATGGCAAACTTATAAATATTTTCTATCCAATCTGTCTTTTCAAATTATTATTTGTTTTTTAACCGTTAGTTGGAAAGACACAAGTCTCGTATCGCTTTCCCATAAATTTGAAAATACACTAGTGAATCGATTTTATCAATGTAACATCCCGAAAAATTAAGCGTTGAATTTTGACCTCGGGATCTGTGCCCGACTGGTCATGGGTTTGACCAAGTGATGGTCAAACAGTGGACTCATGAAATTATGTACTAAGGTGAGATTAGTGTGACCTAAGTGTAGAGTATTGTGTTAAGTTGCAGTCACATACGCCTATCTCTGGTGTATGTGTTTAACACACAAGCAGGAGAGTAAATATGAGGGTTTAATAACCCTATTTCTCCCTTTTTGTTTTGAGCTATTGAAGAGAGAGAGAAAAGTAAGGAGGAGTTATGAGGGTTAGAGGTTAATGCAAATTAAGAAAAGGATGGTGCATTGATTGAAGGATTCAACGCGTTAGGATCGTTGAAACGAAAAGTTGAAACCCTAGCCATTCCAACCTAGATCTTGATCAATTTGAGGATTGATTGAAGGTGAGTTTTAAATTAATGTAATGCATAGAGTGTGAATGATTAAATGTGGTCAAATGTGCATAAATGGATAGATAAAAGGCTTAGAAAAGAAAGAAAAAAGATTTGGAAGAACAGCCCGAAAGGGGGCTGAATCTGGCCAAATTGATTAATCGAAATTGGGATTCGATTAATCGATTTTGGCCAAGAAGTTGAAAAGTCATGAAAGCCCGATTTCGATTAATCGATTAGTCGATTTGAAAATCGACTAGGTACCTCCAGTGGCTGGAGAAAGGAGACCTGGAGAAATCGATTAATCGAGTTTGGAAATCGATTAATCGATTTTAGATTTTGATTAATCGATTTGGGATCGACTAATCGATTTCAGAATTTCGATCACTCGAACTGAGAATCGACCTTACTATGTGAGAGACTTCGATTAATCGATTTGGGATCGATTAATCGAATTTGAATCTCGATTAATCGATATTGAGAATCGATTAATCGATTTGGATTTTAATTAATCGATTTTAGGAATCGATTAATCGAATTGTATTTCGATTAATCGATTAATCGACTTTGGCAGTTTTACTTAACTTTATAATTTTCCTTTAAAATTCATGGAGGGTCTAGGGCCTCCTTCATTATATCTTTAGTGTGGTCTTGTATGTGTTATGATATACCATAGGTGGTACGTATGAGAGCGAGCACAAGGAGCCGCGTGGGACCTTGATGCTTGGACCTTCAGAGAATTGAGGTAGGGAACAACTTGAGCATGCACTTTAATTTTAAGAGCATGTATGTAGTGATATAATTATCAGATTTGAAGATATTTTAACTATGAAAAGCTTTGAGAAAATGAGTGCGTGTATGTGACGACCCGACTTTTCCAATCCTTACGGTATAGGAAAGGCCGGTTCATCAACTTATTGATTTCTCAATAAGCCGTATTCAAACAGAAGCCGGCACATAACAATGATCTAAAACAGAGGCAAAGTAGAGATAAACCATAAATCAAAAGCTTGATATAACAAATCTATCACTATGAGGAACCAAAAGGAACCACCGGTGATGGCCAATCCAACACCTAAACTAATGGTTCACGATGATGGTTCCTCAAGTGATATCAAAAGAACAAAATAAGGCCTAGGGCCCAATATTCAAAACAATATTCAAACAAGATACCAAAAATATAGGATCTAGAGATCAAGGGAAGAACTCCTCAGCAGGTAAATCTAATTCCTCCTCAGGAATATAGTCAAAATCCTCCAAATCTTCCGATCCCAGATCAGTCTCAGCACCTGTGACGTATAGTCGAGGGTGAGCTAACAACAAAGCCCAATAGAGGAAACAGATCTATTTGCATTTCATTATAAGTAAAGGTTTTTCAAAAGATGTAATTCAATCAAATATGGTTTTCAAATGATGCTTTGTAAACGAAATCTCCAGGTTCTAATCTGAGTTAAAGCTCAATACATAAATCGATGTGTTCAAATTTTACATCGAGCATGCTTCTTATATTAAATTTATAACTTAATATTATCTCTCAAATTTCCTATAGCATGAGAGCAAGGTGCATTACCGATGGGAAAACCCTACGACCATCGCTGCTCATGAACCCTTTTTCGAATGCAACAAGCCCCTACGCTTATGAGGGAAACTTGCGCTAAAGTTATACCAACACAACGGTTGGTAGAATCTAGGGCATCGTTCGACGCATCTCAAATCAAATGCAAATGCTAACGATTTCAATACTTATATTCATAACATAATACCGATTTTCGGAAGTTACGATTCAAAAGTTCGATTCAAGATTTAACGAGGTTCGAGGTTCAATTTGCAAAGTTCTTAGTTATAACAAAGTTTCCAAATTTTGATTTGTGTCATATAATCGAGTTTTATTCATGCCGTGTGCAATCAATTTCCAAATTCATACTTCTTAATTTAACAAGAAACCGTCTTTACTTACAATTTAATACAAATAAAATACAAGGTTCCCTACCTTAACAAAGAGCTCCCAATCAAGCACAAAAAAATCCTCACCAAGGACTCCCAAGGTCAAAACCTACATATATTAACACTCTCGGTGTTAATATAAAACCAAAAATCAAACTAAGAGATTGCGGATCAAAAATCCAACAAAAGATTTGAATGCCAGAAACAGGACAGAATTCGACCCTCGAATTCAAATTCGTGGGTCGAATTTGAAATTCGGTGGTCGATTCTAAATTCGACCCTCGAATTTCGAATTTACACCAGACATAAAATTGAATCGACACTCGATTTTCAATTCGATGGTCGTTTCTGAAATTCGCCCCTCGATTTGAAAATCGCCAGTCGATTTTCTCAGACATTAAATTTTGTAAAAATTTGGATCTTGTTCCTTTTTCTAAATTTTTTTCTCTTTTTTTTTCACATGCATTGTTTAGCCAATAATTACCTTTATAAACTAAACAAAATACAACATAACATGTTTAACTAAGTGTTTTTAAAACCTACCTTTTGACGATATTTAGTTGTTTCACGCACCAATCACGATCGGAAAACATCTCAAAGCTCAATGATTCAAATTTTCACTTCAGATCCATCCAATAAGGTGACCACTCATCAACCAACCAAATCACAGAGGTTCTCACTCTCCACATCACTCTTCTCTTTCTATAGATCAAAATGATCCGAATACAAATCTAAGGTTAATTAATGGTTGAGATATGAAGAGGAGTTCTAAATCTTACAAGATCTAAGATCAATGAAGCAAGGCCTTTAAGGCTTAAATTTCCAACGAGAGATAGAGATTAATCTTCTCTTGCACTCTCTCTCTTATAACCGAAAACTAAACAAATTAATATCTAGATATTATATTTTTGTAACTTATCTCCTAAAATAGAAAAAGTGTCCGACGCTAACCACAAACACCTACGTTATGGTGTAAGTCATCGCTTACATGACTTGCACACATCGTTTGACAAAAACCTCTTACCACTAGTCTTATCATAGCCTTATCTTACTAAAAGTCCAAAAATATTATACCGTATTTTCCGGGCACGCTTCCCGAGGTAAACGAAAATAGGTCAAAAATATCAGGGATATTACAGTGTATGACACCAAGAATATGATAAAGACATCTGTGTGATGCAAGTAATTAAGAACAAGTAATCTAATGAGATTGAGATATCCCCTGGGGATGAGAAAGTAATAAAGGCATCAGGTGTGATGCGGGTATGTATATATCTCAGGGATGCATATATATGATTGAATAATTACTGTTGAGGTCTAACTGATATAAGATAGCACACTTACACGATGAACAACTATATGCAAAACACATGTTATTTTTGTTATTTGAGGTTTGATAGGATACCCCACCGACGTGGCGGGATACCCATGACTGACGCGGCAGGATATCCGTGACCGGTATGGCGGCGAATCCGTACACCAGTACGGAAGTTTATCCGTAGCCGTTAGCACATCCCAGGGATGTTGAGTGATATTTAACCCCGCCGCCTAGTGAAAAGGGGCTTTGGTCATATTCCCAGGGAATACTTTTATAATAACTGTCTATTTAGACGACGATGAAGGGTATCTCATCGGGGCTCGATGCTATATTGCTCGGGGATTACTTAAGTTGAAGATTTAAGTTTTGCTTTAGGCATGTTCAGTGTCATTCATGATTAAATCAACAGTAAAGTAAGACATGCAATGTACCAGTAAAATTGAATGTAAATCATCAGCTTTTAAACGGTTTTTCTAGCAAATGCATAGACTCGCCATGCTTTGAATATCATGAAATATATGTGAGTTTTGATTTATATGTTCATTGTGTTTGTTCCCTATTGAGCTAGGACGTAGCTCACCCTTTAGACTATACGTCGCAGGTCCATTGATAGCAGCTGTAGAGTCTTCGGGAGACGTAGATCCGAGTGATTCGGATTACGTACTTGGAGACGAGTTAGAGCCTCCACCCGAGGACTTCTTCTAGGAGACTCTGCTATGTACTTTGACAGAGAGTAGTTTTTGAGAGCTAGTTGTACGGCTTGGTATGTCAAGCCTTCTTTTCGTTAAACATGTAATTAAATTGGATTATTCTTTTGGCGAACCATCTGGGGTGATCTATTTATCACCGATGGTTCAGGTCGGTTTTATGTTCATACAGTGGCATGAAAGTAGAACTGTCTTTTGTATATGCCAGCTTGGCATATTAACTGTTTCCGCTTTATGAGATTACTTGCTTTATTTATTTAATTGTGCTTGATATACCAATGTTTCGTGCTAAGTTTTGGGGCACGGTCTGGAGGATTGTGCTGATGGCACGGGTTTCGGGGTGCTAAAATCTGGGCTGTCACAATCACTTTACTGCTCTTTATAGTTATGTGACAAGATACAAATATCTTCATGGTTATATGAAAAGACACAATCTTTAAAGATTTTCTCTATAAATAGGGTCAGGTTTTGGTTACAAGGACATAATAGAAACTATAATAACATCTATTTCTCCTTTTATCTTACGTTCTTATTTTTTTAAGAATCTTTTTGTGTATCACAAAATCTATGTGGCAAGTTCTTTCTCTAGAAAGTGCAATCTAGAAAAGAACATATGGTTCTTGATAAGATCGGACTTTGTTGTATTCTAAAGGCAGATTCATTGGAAACTCTATTGCATCTTCATTTATCCAACGGAGTGGGGACGTTTATTATCTGTAAGATAGCGTAGTGAACTACTTGTCTCGGAGCCATTATCAATACAATTTTTTTATTAACAATTTAAAGACAATAGATCGTTCTAATGGCTCAGAGCATAAAGTTCATGAATCAAGATCTCATCAAACTTGATCGATTTGATGGGTCAAATTTCAAAAAATGACAGTAAAATATATAATTTATCTTGCAACAATTCAAGATTGCTTACATCCTCACTATACTATGTCCACCAATTTCTATAGCGGGAACAACGAAAAGTACGACTAGTGAAGGATTGAATGCTCGACTCAAATGACAAGAAGATCTAGATTGTCGAGATCACATCCTCAATGTATTGAGCGATAGATTGTTTAATACATAAGTGCACTACTTCCAAATATTTATGAAATTCTTTAGAGAATAAGTACTTAACTGAAGATGCCTGTACAAAGACCTTTCTAGTCTCTAAATATTTTGACTTCAAGATTATTGAGGATAAACCTATTTTATAACAAATTCAAGAATTACAGTTTATTGTTACTAAGATTGTAATATCTCTGATATTTTAGACCGAATTTCGTTTACCTCGATAAGCGTGCCTGAAAAATTTACGGGACGAACTAGGTGCATTTAGGTAGGTTAAGGTATGATGAGAGATGTGGTCAAAGGATTTTTTATCTGGACTTGTGGAAGTCATGTATTTGATGATATATACGCTAAGAATGGAATATGTGCTTAGTTTCGAAAATAAATGCATGTTAAGTGGATGGAATTTCAAACATAAATATCATGATATTTATATGAAATATCATGATATTTTGAGGAGAGAGGTTTGGTTATAAAGGGAGAGGATTAAGAGAGAAGTTGATCTCTTCTCCCTCACGTATGAACTAAGCTTTGCAACCCTTGTTCTTCTTGCTTAGATCTTTGTAAAGACCCGTATTTTGAACCCGAGTTAGATTGACCCCGTGTGTGTATTCGGCTCGGAGACCGACGTCACCATTTGTTTTGGATTTTTATCTAGATGTGATTGTGCGGACAGATTTTGATTTAGAGCCCATTTGGACCCTCATGCGAAAGTTGTGCACCGACTTCGGTGTGGCCGCTCAACACTGGGCTTGAGTTTTAAAATTAGAAGTGCATAATACATAAGAGGTGTGTGTGTGTGCTTAACTTTGTGAGCAATCCTATTATAAGAAGGAATTGCATTCCCATATTATATTAGGTTTTGTTAAGAGAGGAAGAGACGTGAGTGCCGTGAAGAACCGTAGCCGTTTGATAGTTACCCAACCATGCAAAACTCCGTCTTCTCTCTTCTTCAATCATCATAGGAGATCGGTTTAGAAAGCCTCTTCTCTAGAACCCTCTTTGTTGAAAACCCTTGAACCTTAGAAAGAACTTGAATCAACCTTGGATTCGTAGTTGGCTATTGGGAGAGGTTGAGATTATTGGGGACGTGTTAGAGTTGTCTCTGTGAACTCGTGGGATCGATCACATCGCGAATCGTCTAGGAAACCCGCCGGTTCCGCTTCGAAGTTCCGTTCGCGTGACTTGTTTCTAATGAAGGAATCCTTAGACTAAAGGTACGTCTTGATTAAATTTATTGATTAAAATCGTTGGATTGGCCATGGGTTTTTGTTTTGTGATGTATGGGATTCGATTCGGGTGAAAACGAGTGAAATCGCGTCGCCGTAGCTCGCTCGAGCAAGGATACACCAAAAGTTTAACTTTAAAAGTCTTATACTCGAAAAGGTGTTCCCTGCCCTCGCTCGAGCGAGAAAGTTCTGAAGGATCTCGCTCGAGCGAGCTATTATCATCGCTCGAGCGAGGTATCACCGAACTCCGATATTATCTTAGTATTTTAGTTATAACTTTTTATCCCGAACTCTGATTGAGACGATTCTTTTTGAGTTGGAAAGCTAACAGAAAAATCTACAACTTTCATGTTTTGTCTAACTCATGAATCAATCATATTGATGGTCAAAAATGTATGAGAATATTACATCAAATTCTAGGATTGGCGCAACTTACCTGTTTTGACTTGTTATTGAGAAAACACTTAAATAGGTCTATATTATTAGTAATTAGAGGTAATCTTAATGCATGAATATATATTGTGATGTAGATTGAGGGCGAGAGGCCATCAATAGGACTTTGCTTGACTTCACATAACTCCGAGTTTTGGTAGGATAATCTCATCTCTACAGTATTTTATTTTAATTCGCATGGATAATTTGTATTAGATTTTGAACTTGCATCTGTCATCTGAAAATACATCTGTAAATCAAAAACCTGATATAAGCTCTAAAAATCAGAATCTGCCTGAACTCCGAAATCTGAAATCAGAATTATGTATAAGAAACTTGCATCCGAATGATATTTATCTGCATCTGTTTTACGATTCATCTGAACGACCCCTCAAAATTCCTGAACAACTTCCTGGCACAAGTTTCCCTCATTACGCAGGGGCTTGTTGCATCCTGAAAAAGGGTTCATGAACGACGATGGTAGGTAGGGGTTCCCATCGGCTATATTCCTGCTCTCGAGATATAGTTTACTCGGAAAGTATTTTAAGTTGAGGATTAAGTCATGAATTACTGAACTTTGCATATAGAAGTTAGAGAAACTAAGACACTGAAACATTGCATCTGTTCTTGAAACTGTTTTCACACATTTAGAAATAAATCTTACATATGATTTCCGCACCTAAATTCAGTTTATTATCTGCTTATATATTTGACAAGCTATATTTCGGTATTTGTTTTGAAACTATGTTAGTTAAAGTAAAATGCCGTAGATGTCTTTCTTCTACTGAGCTTTGTTGGTTAGCTTACTCCGGCTATACGTCACAGGTCCAGGTACTGACGTGGCTATTCAGGGCTGTGAAACTGATCCTGACTACGTACCTGAGGAAGAGCTTGAGATTCCTCCTGAGGAGTTTTTCCCAGTATAAAACTTACTGATTTTCTTACTTGTGGTGAGAGTTAGACTTGAATTTGTCGGCCCATTTTAGTTGGATATCATAGTTTTATACTTGATTTTGATTTCTGTTTTGAGCCATGTTTCGATGATGGTCGGCAATCATCGGTGGTTCTTTACTTTTAATTGCTTCCGCATTTATTTTAGCTATGGATATTTATTGCGCTTTACTCTGATATGTGTCATGTTTGTCCGGCTTATCATTTATTCGATAAGTTGGCGAACTGGCCTTTCCTATACCTGAGGGATTGGAAAAGTCGGGTCATCACAGATTTAGAATTCATCTCCCCATCTCAACCATTGTTAAGCCTTGTATCATGCTTCTGATTTGATTAAGATATTGGGAAGGAAGGCTAGGGGAGAGTGGACGGTTTGGTGAAGGATCTGGGCTAACCTTTGCCCTGGTAGCAAGGTGAAGATGGACTGATTTTGGGGTCCAAATTAGAACTTGTGGCTTGGTTCGATGCTTGAGATTGGATCCACGGAAGCTAGGAGTAGACATTGAAAGGTAGACTCTTTAAACACCTTTGATTAAAATTATTTATGCTTAGAATAGTTTAGATAAAGGGTACGTCTGAAAATGATAGACGGATTGGTGTTTTGAAATGAAAAATCAAGTCAGAAGAACAAATCTGGAAAACGCTGATCTAGAGAAATTCGAGGGTCGAATTTAGGTTTTTAAGCCTGATGCATTTTTAGGAAATTCGAGGGTCGAATTTGGTCTGATGTGCCGACACTACTTTGATATTTCGATCATAACTTTTTATCCCAAACTCGGATTGATGAAAATTTTAAAGTGTTGGAAAGAAGACATCGAGCCCTATAACTTTTATGAATTGACAAATTTATGAATCGAATGTTATAAAGGTCAAAATTTAGGGTGAAGTAGGGACAAATTTTCACATGAGTCAACGTTACCTTAAAACTTGCCTGTTTTGCCTAGTTGTGAGAAAATTTTAGGAACTTTGACTTATATGATAATTAGTCGGTAACATGTGTATACTTGAATGTTCATAATGTAGATTAAAGATTAGAGATCGTTGAGTGAGCTTTTGCTTTGCCTCTGATATGCTCGACTCTAAACTAAGGTAGGGGAACCCTAAACTTGATTTGCATTCTATTATAAGTATAGGTTGTTTTGTATAAAGCATGAATTTCGAAATTTTGGTTGACACAGCATGAATAAGAACTTTGAAATGTGACACAAATACGAACTCCGAAACTTTGATATAAGAACTCAGAAATTTGAACTTCCAAACTTCATCTTTGAATGTGAACTTTGAATCAGAACTCCTAAAAATCCGAAAAATGTATTAATTACATAATGTATGATATGTTTAGCATTGCATTTGATTTGAGGCACATACGAACGAAACCCTAGATCCTACCAACCGTGTTAATGGTAATTCAATTTGACGCAAGTTTCCCTCATTACGTAGGGGCTTGTTGCTCTTTTAGAAAAAGGGTTTATGAACGACGATGGTCAGTAGGATTTCCCATCGGTGACCTTTTCCGCTCTCATGCTAGTATGTAATTTGAGAGATTATGCTTAAGTTATAATTTTAAGATAAGAAGCATGATAAATTCTGAAATTTGAAAACATCAGACCATTGAATCATCTTTTGGCTTACTATTTTAGAACTGGAATTGTAGACATCAATGCATCTTTGGAAAATCATATTTGATTCGATTTTGTCTTTGAAAAACCTTTGCTTATGATAAAATGTAAATGGTTAAGTTTCCTCTATTGAGTTTCAATGTTAGCTCACCTCGATTATACGTCACAGGTGTTGACACTGCCTTAGGATCTGACGATCATGATTTGGAGGACTCTGACTACATTGCTGAGGAGGAGTTGGAGACCCCAACAGAGGAGTTCTTTCCTTGATTAGGATTTGTCTTTGTGGTACTTTTTGGGTTATAATCTTTTTGAATTATGGGCTCAAGGCCGTTATTTTTTTCATTTTTGATATCACTCAAGGAACCATCATTAGGAACTATTGTTTAAGGGTTTGGATTGGCCATGACTAGTGGTTCTTCCTGGTTCCTCTTGGTGATATTTTTTTTGTTGTTAAAGCTTTTGAGCTTTTTTTCTTGTTTTATTAGTTTTGCTTATGTTTAGATCTATGCTTATGCTGCCAGCTTTGTTTGAAATACGACTTATTAAGAAATCAATAAGTTGATGAACCTGCCTTTCCTATACCTTAAGGATTGGAAAAGTCGGGTCGTCACAAAGATGGAAGAAGAGAAAATGAAACTTTCTGAAAGTTTTCAAGTAGGTGTCATTCTTGCAAAGCTTTCATCTAGTTGGAAAGATTATTAAAAATCTATGACCCATAATAAAGATCTTCATATTCTAGATGAGATTTTTAACGGTCTTAAGATTGAAGAAGAGAATAAAATTAGAGACAAGAAGTTATTGTTTACGAGCCTTCTAGGGCTCACTTTATTGAATCGGTATCTGAAGAGAAGAAGAAGGATAAGAGATTTTCTACTAAAAACAAATTTTTTAAAAAGAATTTTCAGAAGAACAACCAGTCTAAGATAAATGGGAAGAAACGATATTGTTATGTCCGTGGAAAAAAGGGGTACTTTGCAAGAGAGTGCAAATTTCGTAAAAAGTCGAAATCAAAATCTAACATGCTCGAAGATATAATTGTTGCAGTGGTATCAGAAGTCAACATGATTGAATCTAAAGGTCATTGGTGGTTCGACTATGGTATTACTCGACATGTCTCTTTTGATAGGTCTGCCTTCAAGACTTATAAGTTTCAAGGAGAATGACAACAACTATATATGAGGAATTCGTCTACCACTGAGATTGTTGGAATCAGAACAGTGGAGTCAAAATTATCTTCAAGAAAGACTCTCTTATTGAAGAATGTGCCCCATGCTCCTCAGATTAGGAAAAACCTTATTTCTGCATATCTCTTAGATAAAAATGAGTTTAAATTAGTTCTTCATTCTTGAAAGATATTATCCAAGAATGATGCTTTCAATGGAAATGATTATGTTGTAAACAATATGATCAAGTTGAATGTTATCAATGAAAATAGTTCTTCTGTTTATATTATAGAGCCTTTTGATTTATGACATGCTAGATTATGACATATTAATTCTCAAGTGATGAAAAATATGATGAATCTAGAATTAATTCCTAAATTTTTAAATATCAAAGATGAAAAATATCAAATATGTGTGCTATCTAAAATAGTAAAAAATTACATAATAGTGTTGAAAGGAATACTACTATTTTAGAATTAATTAATTCTTATATCTGTGAATTAAATGGTGTGCTTACCAAAGGTGGTAAGAGATATTTTATAACATTCATAGATAATTATAGTAAATATTGTTATATATATTTACTTAGATATAAAGAAGAAGCTTTTGAAGTTTTTAAAATTTATAAAGCAGAAGTTGAAAATCAATTAGAAAAGAAAATTAAAATACTTAGAAGTGATGGGGGAAGAGAATGTCTTTCTCATGAGTTCGATGAATTTTGTGAACCATATGAGATTGTTCATGAAGTGATAGCCTCTAGGACACCACAACAAAACGGTGTAGTCGAACACAAAAATAGAATTTTACTAGAGATGATTAATTCTATGTTATTATATTCAGGCTTACCTATGAATTTATGGGGTGAAACTATTTATACTGTATGTCATATTTTAAATAGAATACCAATTTTTTCAACATTATATGATGCAGAATGTTGGGCCATTAAAAAGTGACATGAAAATAGAGTACATTTAGCTAAGATGCATGTGTTGAAAATGATGTGTGGAGTAAGAAGAAAAGATAAAATTCGGAATGAATACAAAAGAGAGAATGTAGAAGTGTTACTTATAGAAGAAAAAATAGATTGACACTTTAGATGGTTTGGACATGTTAATCAAGGTACAAAGCAAACCCTATATGGAGGATTGAGATGCTACAAGCACAAGGAAGTAGGAGAAGAGGAAGATCAGTAAAAATATAGAGGAAGCCGTGAGAAGAGAGATGAAGGATGATAAAGTTACAGAGACCTTAATGTTGACCAAAAACGAGTAGAAAAATAGGAAACGTCATTTTTGTAAAGTAAATAAATAGCTTGATGATTTCTGGAATCATCTAATCTGCTGATGATTTTGATCATCTTCATCTGGCATGAGTACCGTCACTTTAAAAAGTCGTAGGGGCTTGACAATCGTGACCGTCGATTAAACATTATTTTGGCGTTTAAAGCACCATTAAAGGTGTAAATATGAACAATCTAAAGAATAGTAGGCACACTTTATGGAAAAGGGTTCTTTCGTTTACAACCCGAGATTCTTCCCTCTCAACATGAATTTTAGGTTCCTAAACCTTTGATTATTTTGAATCAGATGATGTAAATCATTTTTAGTCCCAATCTTTGACATATTGGATTTTTCAGAACATGGGTCTACTATTAGACGGTTAGATTTTAATTCAACATGACACCTATCTCTAAAAATAAACATGATCCTGACATACGTTAAACGTGATTCTCATATCACTTTTTTGAGATGTGTGCCACATGAAATCAAAATCTAATCGTCTGATGGTAGAATCATAATCTCAAGATCTATTGTGTCAAAGATTGAGACAAAAAATGATCTCTATCATATGATTCTACCATATGATAGAGATCATATGATAAAATTATGAAATTAGAGTGGACAAAAAATGATCTATCATATGATTCAAAGCAATTAAAAATTTAAGTACATGAAACTGGAGTCGAGAAAGAAAGAATCTTGGATTGGAAATAAAACTATCCATCCCTTTCGAAAATTTGAACCATCTCCATTTCTCTACTCTTTAGGGGTTAATGTAGAAGTTTCTCTGCTTGGACTCTTTAGGTGGATCAAAGATATACCAGTCATGTGATATTATAAGATGATGAGTAAACTTTCATTGTGTAAGATGAGTTAGAAATTATTGTTTCAATAAGCAAATTAAAAGAGATGATGAAACACAAAGGCAATGGCAACGGCAACCGCAACCGCAACCGCAACGGCACAAGGTAGGATTTGCTTTCAAATCACTAATTTCAAGGGAGCAACTTGCAACAGGGTACTATAGAGTACCCAAGTTGGCACACGTTAGGCAAAAAATTATAAACGTCGTAGGACAGATTTGTTGAGGACAAAGTACATGCAGCTGACGTGGTGCGATATGATTAGCTGCACTCACCTGCATTAATTGAGCTCCACCGCACTTGCAGCCAATTGCATCGCACCACATCAGCCGTCTGCACTTTGTCTGCGTAAAATCTGCCCTCCACCCACGGTAGGCTATGTAACCATGCGTACATTATCAACCACTGCCCAGCTTCTCGAAACACGTTGCATCGTGAATCTGATAAATTTGGGCATCCATCTCAAAACTAATTACTTAGGACTTATGAGTGCAACGGCGAGGATCATGGGACTAAACTTCAATACACCTCACGCGCGGAGAATTGAACTGGGTGATGTGGAGTGGAGAAAGGCCTACTCTGATTCCATGATGAATTTGGGCATGCATCCTATGAGTGAAGGAGCCTAGGATCTTATAAGAGGAGATACGAGGCTAGCTATGAACGGAATCGTCATTCGGCTTAGGACTAATGGGCCGACATCGTACTTTACAACCTCGGCTTCACATTCTTGAACTGTTGAATCAGGCGGTGAAGATTGTTTTAGTCCCATGTCAACACAATAGATCTTGAGATAATGAGTTTACCATCGAATCGGTTAGACTTTTATTTCGTGAAGATCAAAAGATCGGTTAGACTTTTATTTCTTGAAGATCAAAAGATCCATTGTGCAGAAGATATGATTGGGCAAAAAAAAGATCTTATTATCTGATTTCTGTTTTCATAGACAAGCTTGAGGTTCTTTGGGGCCTCACCAATTGAAAAGTAAAAAAAAGGAGAATATACAATATGGTACAAAAATATTTACTCTTCTACTCTGTGGAATTTTGGCATGGCCATTAATTACCGCACAAAGACCAGAACTTAGGCATCGCCATCGTCTGATTCAATGCACCCAAGTGCCCTCAGAGATGGCAAAGGGGAGAAAGCGCCCTTGCACAGGATAACCCCCAGATCACATGCCAGGTGGCCTGATCAACCCAAAACAACTCTCCTTTTGGGTCGATCAGCCATAGAACATGTGATTTAAAAAAAAAAAAATTAACTTTTTGTCCTCCGTTTGATTGTTCACTGATAAGGGAACACCCCAAAAATTTGATGCATTAATTTTCCTAACTTTAACCATAGTTTTAACTGGTATCCGATCCTTGTGATGGACGCCACATGAGGGCCAATTGTGCTGTCCACTTTATTACAAAATCCTTTTGGAATCTAATGAGATTACAGGTAGCTACGTAAAAGACTACCATATCCTATATCAGGTGAAGTCCAATGTATCCCAAGCATAATCTACTGAATGAATCTCCTATTAATAGTATATAGTTAATGCATTTTACTACTCAAAACTCATCTCATCTTCTTCCTTTCACCAACCTTCTCAATGGAGCCTGAAAAACCTCCTAATTTCAGTATCATTGAAGTAAATTTAGTTTCAGCTCAAGATCTAAAACCAGTGAAAAAGGTCAAAAAGATGCAAACCTATGCCGTCCTATGGATCGACCCAAAAAAGAAGCTAACAACGCGGATCGATGCTTCGGGACACAATAATTCGACCTGGAACGACAAGTTCATCTTCGTCATTGAAGATCAATCTCTCATAAGCGTGACGTCCGCTCTCGTGATCGAGATCTACGTTGTTCGACGCTTTCGATTCAAAGATCAATGCGTTGGTACAGTGTGCGTCTTGCTCGAAAATGTGCTTCGTGGGAGTAACCGATATTTCGAAGGGATCAGAGGGAGTTTTATGTCGTATCAAGTGCGTCGAAACTCGGGTACTCCTCAAGGGATTATGAACATTGGAGTGGTAATATTTGATGGGTTATTGCACCAAGTGATGAATGAGTTTGTTGGGCCTAATTCAGGTATTGATTACAGAGAATTGATGGGTGGAAGAGAGGAATCTGTGAAGGAGATAGATGTTTCAATGGTGGAATTTAGCGTTAAAAGTGCCTTTTGTGGGTTGATTCCGGTGAGGAAGACAAGGAGGCCAAGAAAGATTTACCATTGGCCTTTAGAAGAGATGGTGTCACGACCCGAAATTTTACCCCATCCCGAGGGCCTAGAATTTCGAGTTATGACCCGCACATATCCCGGATATGCTAAGCGGACATACACCTAATCAGAGTTCTCGCGCAATAATGGTTCCATGAAATCCGTGAAAGCCAACATACCATAGTGGAATATAAAATAATCATAAATGCTGAATAAATCTGATAAAATACGATAAAATGCTATTAATCCACAGGTAACATGTAAGTCAAATCGGAGACAAATCCGATAAAAATGAAAGCATAGAGTCAATGATAATGATATAAGGCAAAATCCAATACCGAGTCTACTAAATCAATATCCGGTGCTCGGATCAAAATCAACACTGTAGTCCTCCTGATAACCGGTAATGTCACCCTCCAAAGGCTCTTGGTAATCAACGTCCACTGGGTCGACGTTCTCAGCACTAATCAGATCAGAGAAACCCACGTCCACACCGTCGGTATAGTCACCTGCAGCTGTTAAATTATCGTGGGATGAGTTTACTCAGTCACGTAAACTCAGTGGGATACACCACCAATCCACCCCATACTACTCAGGTGCATTATGGGTGCATCTTGTGAGTGATAAACAGAATATCTCAAAGCAGATAGCAAAAGAATAACAAAATCACATGCATATCGTAAAGCTCATATCATAAATGCAAGACCATGATCTAGACACTCATATCCTAACGTACCTTACCATATCTCATAACATATCCTACCATGTCTTATTATCATTCTCGCACATACGTCTGTACATCGCATGAGCGTAACTAACATACTCGTGAAATCCTAAACGACCTGTGCCAGAGTCGCTGCTCGAGCTACCATGGGAGGGTCAACATAGTATCATACCACCATATCATAACGCCCTCGTGTCATACTCATACTCCACCATCCAGCCAATGGGGAGACATAATGGCCAAACTCACTCATAACATACTCATACTCATAATCTCTCCTAGAGATCCGTCTTGACTGAAAGACGTTATTGCCCTTACGGTGGCTACGTAAGGAACGGCACGTACAGAGACTTAAGTTCTTTATCTTTTGCTGGCCTACACAGCGATGTCTTATTATCGTACTCGTATCATAACTTATCTTATTTCATACTCATATCTTATCATACTCTTATACTTAATCCTAGGACAAACTATAGTGAGGCAACTTTTCTAATTTACGCTTCCCAAGAAAAAGGTTCCGTAGTAACCTGGATGTACTTCGTGTGACAGCCCATACTATCATAGAGGCGTTGCATCCGTACATGGACGCCAATATTTCGAGTTTCACGTGATCGTAGAAGAAACTTCACCACAGCCAAAGCCTATGGTCGAACCTCATAACTTAACTCATAACTCATACTATCATATTTGAACTCGGGGTGATCGGGTCGCCGTATATGCTACCGTATACGAGGTTACACTGAATTCACACTCACCCGCATGGGTCCCATTCCACCATGAGTTGTAAGGCATGTGAATCTGGTGTATTTCTCACTTCGATACCATCTCGTGAATCACCACGCCAGCATAGGCATGATCTCATACACTCTCGTACTCATGATCTAACATATCCCTAACTCATATAAATTAATTAAGTTGCAAATACAAAAGCATCACACATACAGAACGGTTTACACTTAGATTTGGATTATGTTTATATTTATATTTATTTACATAATACACCAATATAATTATATAATAGGGTTATAAGTGTAATTTCGATAATCGTAAAGGTCAGAGTTCGATTTCATAGAGGCATCGAAGTTCTAACACTTTGTGTTATCGAAGTGGTAGCATTGAAGCGACAAAATTATATATATATATATAGTATACTATAATTAAATGCTCAAATAAAAAGGGGTAGTGCAATTTAAAGTGGAGTACATCACGACCATCGATCGAAAATGCAAGTGATTTCAGTGCACTTAGTTTTGGTCGTGCAAAGGTGGAATTATAAATAAGGTCATCTGTTCGGACGAGAATCAATTGATTGATTTAGAAATCAATCAGTCGGGAGTATATTATTTGAATTATTTAATTCGGGTCAGAATCAATTTAAAGTGAACAATGGTTCAATTTTGTTTAGGGTCAACAAATCAATTTGATGTGTCAATGGATCGATAAAAGTACAACACAATGAATCAAATTGCTGTCAAGAAGAAATTTCTCAAATAAATAATAATACTATATAGGTATAGTGTGAGGCGGGTTATTATAGGTTAAAATATTACAAAATCTAAACTATATAATACAGTATACTAATTATGATAATATTATAATTAAAAAAAAAAAGGGGCACAGGAAGGATTCGATATAATGAAATCTAGGCAATTTGAGTTATTAAGTAAGGTGTGGTACTTGTTTTAAAGCATGGGTCTCACTAGTCCATGTGGAATCGGTTTCAATTTGGGTACATGCATAGGTTTGTGTGTTGGCTTTATGGCCTTATTTATTCACGTAATTTCTCTCTCCAAAAATAAACCTTCTTTAATAGCAACAAGTCTATAACATGTGTAGAAGGTTTCAATATTGGGTGCCGAGCCATATTTATCAATTGGTGGTGAATGGGCATTTTAGAATCGCCCAACCTTGCTTTCACCCTGTTAATATTTATATAATATTTTATATAAGTAAAGTTATACACATTACTTTACTTGATATATATATAGGTAAAGATAATATATAAATGATATAATTATAATATTCTTTTAAGTAGCATTTCATATATAACAATCATTACTTTACATGTACAATATAGTATGTTTAAGCCAATTCCTATCAAACCATATAAATATAAAACATTCTAATTTAATAATTATTTTATTAGTTCCCAAAATAATATATTGGAAACCCACATAGCAGCCTCAAAAGTGGTCACGTGCTATGCAGATAAAGTGCCATAATATATACTTTTACCTGATGCTAATGGCAATAAACGAATGTACATGAATTTGTACTTGTCTTAGTTATTTTAATTGATGGGGTCTCGATCTCCAAGTTCTAGAAAATCAATTGCTCATTGTTGCTTTAGGAACAATATGCCAAGCGATCATTAACTGATTTTCTACTTACAAACGAACATGATAATTATTTCAATACATTAACCAATTGTTTTAAAGGTGGAATTTGAATGCGGTTTTTAGGCACTCGTTATCTTTGTTTCCTTGCAATTGATTCTTAACACTTTTAAACAAATCTCATCTTAATCGTTTTCATCTATTTTGGATCGACTTTGGGTCTTATTAATATTATACTTGGAGCATATGATGACTATGCATCCAATGAACCGGAGCTATATATTAATTTATTGGGTATAAGGCAATGATAAATCTCAATATATAGCAAAATAATTAAATAATATAAAAATGAGGATTAGTCATATTTTCAATCCTAAAGTGATATTGCATAGAAAACAAATATATGATTCATTTTATAGTCCGTCGATACGCGATCGAATCGTATCCTACGCGACGGAATTTGAGTAGAATGAGATGGATGGATGGGTACCCACCTCTTGAAGCGTGCTCGGCGAATCGACGGCGGTTAGGGCGATAGAGATCGGCGTCCACACGATTGGGCCGTCCACGATTACGCCGTCTTCACCTCGATTTGATGATAGAAAAATACCACAGTGGTTCTTGTGGAAGAACACACAAGAGATTTAAAAGAGATTAGGGTATTTTTAGAAAAGGGTGGCTATAGAAGAAGATGGAGTGACGACTAGGGTTTTTAAGAAGAATTCTTATAATAATGGTTTAGGGTTCTCCGTAGCTTTCTTATTTATAATATATGGGCATTAATTCGGTGTTAAGCGGTCACACTAAATAAGGGTGTATAGGCTTTTATTTCAAGGTTTAAAATAGAGGTTTAAACTCACGTAGTAAGATTTGATCCTTAGACCTCTTGTTTATAAGCAAAGTCTTTCAACCACTAGGCCACCACACAACTTGTGTCAAATAAGGATAATTTTAAATATAACACCTTTTTTGAAAAGCCAAAATGTGTACTTTTTCAACTAGGATAGGTTCCGGTATGGAGCACTAACACCACGCTCTGTGCAAAACAAATCTAACACCACAAATTCAGTTTTAAATTTTTAGGGTCGTTACAGATGGTAAGCACACAAAGCTGAGGGCAATGGTCAGGTCAAACAAGGTTAAACCGGATTTTGAATTCAACCCCATCTGCTGCGCGCCCTTGGAAATAGGAGAATCTTGCTTTCACATCATCCTATAAAAATTATAAACCATGAAAGTCAAGAATCTCCTATTTCCGAGGGCAGCAGATGGAGTTGAGCTCGAATTCGAGTTCAACCTGGCTGGACCAGACTATTTCCCCAAAGGAGGAAACGGTGATTGGTTATGTATCTTTCTATTGGGTAAATGAAAAAGGGCAATTTTAGATTGTTTTTGGATATTGTATTGAGATAAAAAAAATGGCAGGTTGATGGTTTAGTTTTCCATTTGGGTACTTTAGAAAAACATGCTGATTTCAATCACTATTAGGAAAATGTGCTTGCTTTTATTAGTTTTAGAAAAATAATGTCTAATTATTTTTCGAAAAACATGCTCATCCGTTTGTAGGATCCATATGGCACCCGGATATAGTGCCATGGCAACTCTCTTTAAAGTTTAGTTTTTCTTTTTTTGCCTTTTAATTTACTTTTTATATGATTGATCAACTCAAAATGAGTGTTGTTTTGGCCCTTTTGGATTGAATAATTACTACAACAAATAAGACTATTAGTAGTAGTTTTTGACCTTAACAAATTGCCGCTATTAATAAAAAATTTATTAAAGACTATTAAGACTATTAGCAGTAAAGGTATTAGCGGCAATTTTTTATTAATAGCAGCAATTTTTGGCTGTAACTAATAGTCTTATTTTTTGTAGTGATTTTTCAAAAATATCTATGCACTATTTCCTAAAACTAATTCAAACTATTAGGGCTATGCACAAAATCGACCGAACTGACCTGACCTACCGCAACCAATCAAAATTTCGGTTCGGTTTCGGTTTTAGGGCATATTTGTTCGGTTTCAATTTTGGAAAAGTGGCTTATCAAGTTATCGGTTCGGTTTCGGTTTTGATGTAAAAAATTCGAAACCGAACCGATAATAAGGTATTACTTAGGTGCATACAAAAATAGGTTGCAATTAAAATTTTCTCTTTTAAAATCTAAACTTAAAAAGTTTAAACATAGAAACTAGAAAATAAGAGATAAACCTTAAAACTTAAAACAAGAAAAAGGCAAAAATTGTTGTCCCATATGCCATTTGTTTTCACTTCTCAATTCCCATCGGCTACTATCGGCCGTTCGTCATCATTTCGCTTGCTGTCGTCGGTGCCGTCTATCACAAGCCCACAAGGCCACATTTCACAGCAGACAACAAATTTCTCTCTCTCTCTCTCTCTCTCTCTCTCTCTCTCTCTTCCTCTCTTTATTCTTCACTCTTTCTCCTTATAGTTTTTTTTTTTAATTTGACAAATAAAAAAATTGAGGTTTAGAAATTGAAAACTAACCGATCCAATAACTATCGGTTTGGAGGTTGATCGGTTCAGTTTCTGTTTGAGAAACTAGAAACCAATGGTTATCGGTTCAGTTTCGGTTTGAGAAACCGACCCAAATCGACCCGAACCGACCTGATAACACCCCTAAAAACTATGCAAGTGTTTCTAATTTCCTCTTTCTATGATTAGTGGATCTTGCTATCAATAGGGCCAGGCTAGCCTATCAGCCGCTTGGCCAGTCCCTAAAATCTTAGGGCTAGGGCTTAAAAGTGAGGTAAAAGGCCAGGGCTAAGGCCTCCAAACCAAAAGCCCATTGTCCATCGGGCTGGATAAGGGCTTGACATGTAAAAACCCGTAAGCCCGGCCCGACAATCTCTTTTAATTTACAAATATATATATATATATATATATATATATATATATATATATATATATATATATATAACATATTATACTATTTACAGTCAAATTACCAAATAGTACTCAATGTTACCGTTAGATTTATCAAGCGCATATTATATTATTTACCATAAGCAAATTACCAAATATTAATAAGTTAAATTTTACCGTTAGATTTATCAAGCGGATAATTGTAACGCTATTTTAATAAGTTAAATATTAATAAAGGGAGATCTTAAGATTCTCTTTTTTCTCATTTGAAACAATTTTCTTTATTTTTAAAGAAAAAAATTTACAATGAAGAAAAAATTATAAGAAGTTTTTAAAAATAGTCATGACCAATCAAACTTGGTCCACGATGTAAATCTCGGACATCATTTATCTTTAAATGGTATTATCTGATTTGAATTATATTATAGAAATGTTTTTTTGATCACAATATTCAACACCATTGATCTTTAGATCATGGTCTTGAAATCATGATCTTCATATTACTTGTCACGAAAAGTGAAGGGTGAACCAAGTCACTTGGCCCTCGAGTTGCATACCTAATACCAATTCTGTCATGTACTCCCTTGGAATCTTAGAACACTAAGTACTCTGGAACACACATTCTACTTATTTTTTTATAGATAAAGGATATTTATTAAAAACCAAAGTAGAGAAGTACAAACGTCAAAGATTAACAACAAAACAGAGTCATAAAGACAATGATTCAACCCAAATAACCAAAAAAAATAAAAAATGACAACCCACATACCAAAAGGCAAAATCCACACACTATACTTGTTATAATTTGCATTTAGTAAAAAAGTGGCCATCCTTGCTAGTAGTAGACTCTTTAGAGTAAGCACCCTCTAGTAGCACTCATACAACTTGACGTCCATTCGGAGGCGAAAGTAGCTGTTGTTTGCCTGGATTGTATCGGTTTTTAGTGTTGCGATTCCTCTGGCCATGAAGAAATCTCCGGTGCCACCAACCACTGATATGTCCCTCGTCCTCTCCGTTATAATATCTGCCCCCATGAGGTTGAGTGTGCCCTTGTGCTCCGTCGAATTGAAGACCAATGAAAAAGCGAACCATGCATCAGGCACATTTTTTGAGTCAAAGAAGTAGAAGCCCTGTGCACTAGCAGCCGGAGGAGAAAGAAGGTGATGGTCTTTGGTCATAGGGTCGTTGAACACGATTAGATTGCCGAAAGAGAAGCCGAACCTGGTCACATTCGTGGATTGGACCGAAGTCGAGTTAGCCGAGTTTTTGCCGTTGTATAGGCGGTCATGGAAGTAGAGTAGGAAGCGGTTGCATGGAGGAGCATGCCTTTTGAGTGATTTCTTGTGAGCCAGAACGGCTTGAGAGGCTACAAGGAGCAGCAAAAGGGCGCATACCTTTACTCCTAATCCTCCTTGCATGCTTGGGTCTAAGACTCTAATAAGGGGGTTTGGCTTTAAGGAATTGAATTAATGAAGGATCTATTTATAGCCTACTACTTCACTCCTTTACGTTATAAGACAGCATAAAATGGTCTGGTCCAAAAATACAAGTTATCTACCACTTTTCGACCGTGTCGCTTATGCTCCCGTGCTAGGGACTCAAACTCTAAGAAGTTGCACCCTCACGCAATCGTTACCTCATAGCTAGGGCTCTCAAGGGGTCCGGTCAAAACTTTGATTACTGCCCAAAGCGAGGACCGTGCTTTTTAATTTATGGACAGTGTTATAGTGTGGACAATTTTTTGATAGATAATTTTACACTGCAGCCAGTCCTATTGCGCCATATAAGCTGCCTATAAAATTGTCTACCAAAAATTATCAACCGTTTATAGTTTTCGCAAACTTAGTTCGTAGCATGGTTTAAAATTTCCGCCGAAATTTCAAAGTTTTGGCCGAAATGCATCGGTTTCGATAGGGTCCAAAATGATTACTCCATATGTTCGCCGAATTATTAAAGTAGCAAATTATTGGCCGAAATTTTTGGTAAATAATTTACCCGAAACTGAAATTTTGACCGAAATTTCGGGTGACATTTTACTTCTTCGAAAAAAGAAAAAAAAATTCGGCTTGGGCCTCAAAATTTCGGTTTCAGGCAAGACCGAAACTGAAGCGAAAACCAACATTTGGATCCATGGTTCTTAGCTTCAGTCTCTTATAGCTTTTAGGTAGTGCTTTCCAATGGGTCTGGTCGACTCAATACCTTACCAAGATTTTTTGTCAGATCGGGCACGCAAAGTCGAGAATAAGGCATCTGTTGGGTCGGGTTAGGCCAACTAAAAGGTCTAGTTGGGTCGGACCAAAATTGGGTTGGGTCGAGGAATCGGGTCAAGTCTGTTCAACCCCGACCCAACCCAATATTATATATATCATGGATCATATAGCGGTTTTACGTGGTCCGGACAGGTTTTTGGGTCGATGATCATCAGCGTCGGGTCGAGCATCAATGTCGAGTCAGGTTGGGTTTTTCGGTCGGGTCGAGCATATACTGTCCGGTGTGATGGGTTTAGTCGCGCATGTGCCATTTTTCCATTGGCCAACAAAAATTTTGGCCCGACCTGATCCAACCTACTTTTCCTTTTGCATCCCTACTTTTCCCTTTACATAACAAAAATGAAAACAGATTCATAATAATAATAATAATAATAATAATAAGTAATAACAATAATACGGAGACGATGATTGAGAAAAAAAATTCCAATTCCCTGTTCGGGATTGAGAAAAAAAAATGAGGGAAACTTTTAAAATTGGCCATGTCAGATTCGCTTTTTCTGTAAGAGACCCTATAGTTTCACCTTTCACCAAACTGACCAAGTCCAAGCCAAACTGCCGCCCGCCCTTATGAATTGCCGAAATTGCCCCCAAGGTAATAAATAGCCATAAAAAATCGCAAATCATTACTGTTTTACCTTTTACTTTTTTACTATTTACATTTCGTTCAAAGGTGGTGGCATTCCATTGTTCACTCTTCAAGCTACCAAATCTGTTGTAAGTTCACATCTTTCTCTATTATCACTCTATTATATTTCACTGTTGTAGAAATTGTTCTTTTTCTTTCGACGGTCTATATTTTAAAAAGGCGATATTGACTCTCTAGATATCACCTCTCTAGAGAGTCGCTATTGCCTCTTTATTGAAGATCGATCTTATATTTTAATTTCAATTTAGTATTATGATGTTTTGTGTTTTCCTTTTTTTGTAAGAGGTTTGCGCTCCCCTCAAGCCGATTTCCTTTGAGTTAGAGATACTGTATTTTTATCAAATCGATGACGCCTGATTAGTAGAACAATGAGGATTAATTATTTAAACTTACCATTAAATTTAATTGTTGACTTTAAAGAATCATATGATAGAGATTATGTTTCATGTCAATCTTTGGCACCATTGATCTTTGGCACCTTCAAATTAGACGGCATAGATGCTGCTTCACATCGCGTAAATATAAAAAAATGCAAATTTTTAAAATTTTGAATTATGTAGAACGATAAAAAGAAGGGGTATTTGAGATTTTTTGTGCTAGCTGGATCTGGCTCGGCATAAGGGCGATCAATTATGGGAAAGATGAAATTATAGGGTCTCTGGTGGGAAAGGTGAATCTGACAGGGTCGATCGTGTAAATTTTCCAAACAAAAAACATGTGTACCTTTTTCTATTAAAACACTATGTTCCCCATATTTTTACTAGTGCACATAGTTTAAATGAAAGACTTTATATTTTTGGGAACCATGCTAGATAGAATACCATCTAAGCCGTCTGATATGGAGAGCATGATGTAGCCGGCTTAGATGGTGCTCTACATGACATAGGTCTCAAAAGTACCGAGTCTTTATTTTAAAGGATTTTTGCATTGACATCCGGCCCTAGTGTTTCACCTATTTACGCTATGGTCCCTGTTTTTTTGTTTCCTTTAGATTTTGTCCCTACAGTGATGAATCAATCATTGGCAAAACTAAATTTTGATTGCTTGGAATCAGATGATGGAGATCATTTTTCACCATAATTTTCTACCCAATGAATCTTGAGATCATGAGTCTACCATCAAGCGGTCAAATTTGATTTCATATGAAAGATGATACAAAAAGTTATCATGATCGTGGGCATACATCAAGCATGGATCTTGGATCACTTTTCAATATGTATGTCATATGAATCAATATCTGACCGTCTGATGGTAGACGCATGATCTCAAGATTCATTGGGTAGAAAATTATAGTAAAAAATGACCTCCATTATTTGACTCTATGCATTCAAAGTTTAATCTTATAACAGCCAATGATTGATTTGTCATTGTAGGGAGAAAAGGCAAAGTAAAGACAAAAACAGGGTCCATAGTGTAAATTGGTGAAACATGAAGGGCAGAGTGTAAATTCAACATATCTTAGGGGGGAAAATGCAAGAAGCCCTTATTTTTAAGTTATGTGCAAGCAGTCTGTCTTTTTTCTGGGCAGAATCGCTTCAGGTGCAAGTAATGGCTCCCTTTATTTACAACTGTAGACTCTTCCTTCTCAACCCGAGTTTCATGTGCTTAAATTGTCATTGCACTCAAACGATGGAGACCATTTTCGTCCCAATCATTGCACTCACGGGCCTACTATCAAATTGCCAAATTTTGATTCCACAGGGCACACGTCCAAAAAAAAAAAATGAACATATCATAGGCGCACATCAACTGAGGTTCTTGGATAACTTTTCAAGATGTACTCCTCGTCAAATCAAATCTGATAGTCTAGAGGGTAGTACCATGATCATAAAATCTGTTGTATCAAAGATTGGAATGGAATACGATCTCCATCGTCTAATTCAAAGCAATCAACACATAAAAAACTCGAGTTGAGAAGGAAGAATCTTGAGTTGAAAATAAAGGTACCCTTAGATAAATACTCACTATATATGACTATTCAAGAAGAATTACAGAATATGTCAATAAAAAAGAAATATAATAATAATAAAATAACGACCAACAAAATATAACGACATGTTGAACTTGGTAATGACTTGTTAAGAATAGTTGATCCCCTATTGGGGCCTTAGAAAGTGATCTCCAAGCAGCATGGATCATTAGATCAGGAACACAATTGCTACCCTCCATACATAAGCGGAGCAACGATTGCTTTTTTTTTTTTTTTTAAAATACTAGCCCCCAAATCTACGGTGTAAAAACCCTCCAAATGTAAATTAAAATTATTATTAACATTTGTCGACCAACATTAAGATGAAAATCCAGGCTCCGCTCCTGACTTCATTTATATAGGCTGTATAAAGAGGGAGTTCCTCCTCATAGGAACCCAAAACTTAGGAGCATCAATATATGGGAGCATGGATCAAATTGCTGGAAAACCGGTACGTATCGTCCGGCCGGAAAACCGGTACGTATCGGACGATACGTATCGGTACCGGTCCGTATCGAACGATACATTGAATGTATCATTCGATACATACCATACAATTGAATGTATCGAACGATACATTCAATGTATTGTTCACGGCCGATACCGATACGTATCGGTATCGGACGATATTTTGACCCATGCATGGGAGGACTGGTGGAAAAGGAAATACCAATTTTCCCTTGATTCTTGCCTCTGAAGCCGCTAAGGCACACAAGAAAACACAAATTAAGGCCTGTCCCATTCAAGCGGTTAGTGCTCTACTACCATGACACACCATTCAAAATGGCATGCACAAACGTAGCTAAACGCTACCTCCGCTATGGCCGCAAATGCGACCAAGCTCGGCAACTTCAACTTCGGCATGCTGGTTGTAAATGCGACCAAGCTCGGCAACTTCAACTTCGGACCAGCATGCCGAAGTTGAAGTTGCCGAGCTTGGTCGCATTTGCGGCATGCCCAAGGCTTCTACTTCTACGACATGAAAAGCACATACAACGCTTGGTTTGCGTACACATTGATCTCCAATTCTACGAAGCACGAGAGACACTCAACCTTATGGGGGCAGATTTGATGATGGAGAAGACTAGGGATATCTCTGTAGTGGGTGGCACGGGAGATTTCTTTGTGGCTACACTAGAAAAAATAAGACTCACTATTAATAAAAAATTTATTAAGACTATTAGCGGCATTTTTTTGTTAATAGCGACAGTTTTTGGCTGTCGCTTATAGTCTTATTTTTTGTAGTGCTTGAGGGATCGAAACGTTCCGAACCGACGAGTACAAGGGAGCTAAGTACTATTTCCGCCTCCAAATGGACATCAAGTTGTACATGAACGCTTCTAGGAGCTCACTATGGAGCCTCTGATAGAAAAGCAACTTGAGTAAATTATATTTAAGTGTGATGTGATTATGATCTGCACTACATACTTATACTCTTATCTTTTATAAGAAAAAAAGTCCAAAGTTGGTTTTATCCCTATTTGAATTTTTAATCTTTGATTTTCAAATCAAAAAGTTTTTTATTAGTTTTTTCTTTCATCTATTTCCTTGCTTGTGGATTGTAGTGTCTTGGGGTGTGTTTGTGGATTCGAGTAGGTCGTCGTGGGCATATCGAAGATTGTTGGGAACAAATCATAAGTGTTGTGAAGGGACGAATCTAGCTTAGATTGGTCTGTTGGATTGTTGTCATTAATTCATCAGTGTTAGGGTTCGCATATCAGTCAATACTTTTGTGAGACCTCTTTAACTTTTATAATTAATTTGTTTTTCTTAGGATTTTACCATGCACTGTGATTGATCTTTTATTAGTGAGTTAATCCAGTTTTTGTTTTAGGCTGCGTTTGGGTTAGCTCTTCTAGGGCAAAGAGCAGCTCTTGCACTTTTTGACTTCTGCAGAAAACTATTTTTATATTTGATAGCATAGCTCCTTGTCTTATTTGCTCCGACGGGAAGCTATTTTAAGTGAAAAAACTGCTCTATGCACTATCAGTTGGGTATCTCTATCTCTCTCACTTAGCTCTCCTCTCGTGATTCCCCTCTCTCCTCTACGATTTCTCTCGCTAAGCTCCCTCTAGCTGAAATCTGTAATTACCTATCAATTTTAACATCAAATTCAAAACCTCCTCTTATTTTCAACATCAAATTCAAAATCTCCACTTCTCTGTGCCTCCAAAGACCTAATATTACCAAATCTCTCCAAATTTTCACCCAATTTTGACCTAGATCAGTTGTTTAATGGCAGAATCGAGTAAAACGAAGGAGATTTGGCCATTTTCAGAGTTCAATCACGTATTAAAATGATGCTTCAGATGCTGGAGAGAAAAAGGATTTGATATGATCGCACGTCTGAGAAGCCATATCAGTTGTTTTATTTTTATTTTTATGAGTTTGCTTTAATTATATATTTCTCTCCCATTCTGTTCTAATGTTACATTTTTATAGATTAGGGATTTGGTTTCATCTGTTTCTGATGTGTGCTTAAATTGTCCCTAAATATTAATTCATCTTCTGTTTTTGTGATTGCCATCTGATTGTGGCAGAGGAAAGAAACAAATTAATACAGCAACAGTTGACGATCAGTGCTATCAACTTAGGTGGCAATGAAAATTATGTGACTAATTAACTTGGCCCCTGAGAATATTTCGTAGGTCTTCTCAATTCGTGATGCAACTGCTAATAATTTGAAGCATCTTGCTGAAGAACTTGGCCCTGATTGGGCAATACAGCATATAATTCCAAAGGTATGTTTTGTTATCTAATTACTAGAAACTGTTAGATGTCACCGCATGCCATATAATCCACAGTTTTTTTTTTTTTTTTTTTTAATTGTTAGACGTCACCATTTGCCATATTTCTTTTCTATGTATCTCTTGTTTCTAACAAATGCATACACTTGTATTGTATACAAATTTCAGCCAGAGGGGAGCTTAGTGAACTGGATCAGATGGTTCATTGATTGGGTAGGGATCACAGGCCGAAGCTATCCCTAAGGATTTTGATTTCGTAAGTGAACGATTCACCTATTTTTGATTATTTACAGTGTTGATTACATAAATGTACGATCCACATGTTTTCGATTATTTAGGAGTTCTCGATTTATAGAGTTTAAGTTGTCCTCAATGGAGGAACTTCATCATCGATCAAGCCAAGTTCATGGCAATTTTAATGGCTATCTTGATAGTTAAATCGTAGAGCATTTTTGCCTAGTTTGAACTGGTTCCATTCAGAACCAGTTCAGTCGAAAAATTTGTTCAGCTGAAAATTAGTTAAAAAAATATTAGTTCTAAGCTGGACTTCCTTCTGAAACTAAAATAAACTATTTCACTTTAGAGCATTTTACCCAACACTGCACTAGTTCAGTCTAGAAATTGTCTTTTGATAGGCAACTAAGGTCTTGGAATTCCATTAAGTGCTTGACCACCTACTCTGCATTAAGGATGAACACAAATGACTACAGCAGTAATGAGGTTACCCTCCTAATGTAAAGTGTGTTAAGCTATTGCCAAAATGTAGCATATGTTCTAATAATTTGTGCAGCTTAATCTAATTGAAGGGAAATACCAACTTTGTTTGCTTTGGGTTGAATTCCTCCTCACACTTGACTTGATCATGTACGTAGACCATGAACTGCGACAACTGATCCAAGAGTTAATGATTGTATTCTAAGGTTCTGGCCATCGGTTATGGCAGGGAACTCTTTAATCGGACTCTATATCAAATTTCTCAATTTGTTTTTTTATATATTTGATTTATCCAAGTGTAGCTTAAGGTTCTGAATATATTTTATGGCCGGGAGCCATCTCAGTTCTTGTTATCAACATTTACGATTTGTTCATATAATATTCAGGTTCTCATGCTTTGCACTTATCAGTTCTCACGCTCAAAACATAAGGACCCATCTCAGCTCCATATGCATTCCAATAGAGGATCAAAGTTAGGTATTTCCTGAATTTTTGCAATCTTCTACTCAGATGTTGTGTGTCCTAAAAGCATATTATTTTTTAAATTTGGGAATTATTAACAATACAAATAACAAACAAATTAACACTAATTACACACAATCACCACACAACCATAAATTGAACACAAGTCATTTTTAACGTGGAAAAACCTATCACAGGTAAAAAATCACGGGATCTATCTCAGATCCAAAAGAATAATTCACTATGAATAAATAACCTTACAGTTCTTTAGAATGATATGTCCTATCACTCCTCTCATCAATACTGACAGCCTCTCACTATCATCCGATCCATAGTGAAGAATTCTAATAACCGTCGCATCCAACGAAGGTCCACTCGTCTCACACAAGCCACACACTCTCAAACACAAATTCAGGAATTACACAACATCTTTGAGACTAGGATTTAAAAGATCAAAATCAAAGTAATCTCAATGACAGAATTTTGGACCAGAGAAAATTAAATTTCGGATCTTAGAGAAAAATTTTGCTCAAAAAGATAACCACCCGAACTAACTTTGCATTTAAATACTGTCAGTTCACAGACGTACGTGATTCACTCACGGTCGTCCGTGACCACAGATGTCCGTGAGGTCCATTACGGACGTTCGTAGATCTGATAGTGTAAAACACAAATTCATCATCTTTTACTTGGCAATTAGGGAGCAATTTTTAAATTAAGTCATGATTATGACAAAAAAACTTACAATCTCCCCCTTTGTCACAATCATGACAAAATCTAATTTAAAAGGACTCAAAAAAAAATTACATCAAATATTCTCTCATCTAAGTCCTATACATCAATCTATCATGCAATGTAAAAAAATTTACAACACGATTTGCTCCCCCTAAAACTATTTGCCAAGTAAAATAAAATAACCTAAACATTATCTTTTCAGATAACTAAATCTTTGATATGATGTTACCTGAAACAATACAATAGAAAAAGATCAAGTGTAATAGGTTATTATATATAAATTTCTCCCCCATTTTGTCATAATGTGAGAAGGGAAAAGGAGAAAACAAAATTTGAACGACTTTATATGAATCAGTTAATACAAATTAGAGATCAAATCATAAAGCAATAAACATTCACTAATAAACATTTATCATAAAAAAAAATCTACAGCAAACAGTTAAATAGCTTAAAATAGATCGTTCTTTAAGTACAAAACATTCCAGCTATCACAAAAAGTCATTCAAAAAGCAAGACCAATTACATAAACATTTACATCAGTTAACATGTCCAGAAAAATACTAATCGTCAGCTGGTGGAAATTGAGATCTAGGAGGAGGAAAGACATTATCAAACCGGTGTAGCAACGTACCAAATCCTTCAACAAAATAATTTAACTGCTCCCCATACAGGTTGAAACCAGTTTCAACCCGATTAGCCGAATTTTGAACCTCAGAGTCAAGCCAATCAAAGCGTTGATCATAGTAATGCTGATCATGACCTTGAAACGGGGGAAAAGGAATATCACCAGCTTGCCCTTGAAAATGAGGAGGATTTGGAATAGCACCACCACCAACTTCTCCTTCATCATCTCCTTCAACATTCATTCCTTCATCATCTTCTTTAGAGCTATTGCTAATCCATTCAACATCATCTACATCAATTCTAACTCTTTTTCTAATTTTCTTCAATTTTCCAAGAGGAGCCATCGATCTAGATGTCGCTAAATTTGGTAGAAGTGACATTTGAGATGCAACCACTCGTCCTATGATGATTGGAAAGAGAAGAGACATTTTGGTTGTCTCGTCACGCATACGACGAGCAATCATCAGAAATAAGATAGTAGAGATGCAAAGTGGACGACCCGTTTCTAGAAGAAACATTAGATATATTAAATCCCACCTAACTTGATCTTTATTACTTGCTCTAGGAGTTAGAATGGCAAAAAGAACATGACGAAGCCACTGAAAGCGACTCTTAAGGGCAGAGTAATGTACATCGGCGTTAGTAGGATGATTAGGTCGTTCACAAACAAAGTCATAAACAACAGAGGATTAATGTAGAGAATACACCTCACTTTGTTCAACAGGATATCTATACCCTTCAAAATTCAAAAGAATTCCAATGACTTCGGAAATAATTGAAGGAGATAGCTTGATTTTTTTACCATAGACATAGGAGATGAGAAAACTCTCTGACCGATCGTCGACAATATTACTTTTGATCAAATTAGAGTAGAAACACCGAACGACATCTGTATATGCTAGACCCAAAATAGATAGAAAAGAAACCCATCCGCGTTCTTGAAACAGTGCAAAAAGAATATGATCGTGAGGAAATTGCTCGAGAACTATCCGTTTGACGATTAAGGATCTTGTTGCAAAAAGACGATTAAATCATTTTTCATTTATTGGTGTAGGAAATCATTAAACAATTTAAAATTGTGGTGCAGATCCTGACACAGAAGAAGAACCGACATTTTTTCTAGAATATTTCCTATTTAACGGCATTTTCAAATGGATTTGTGGCAAAAAAGATAAAACCTCCGGTTGAAACTCGAGTGAAAAGTAAAAAATTTCAGAGTGAATGAGTAAAATGAAACCGGAAGCGTTTCAGTTAAAAAATGTCACGGACGTGCGTAAGTGTAGTCACGAACGTCCGTGAGGTACTAATCCACATGAAATAATAAACATCAACCGTTGAAAAGAAACACAGAAAAATCCTGACCGTTGAGTTTAAATTACGGACGTCTGTAGGGAATTGACGAATGTCCGTGAAAAGTAGTTGACAGACATTAATGCGGTTAAAGAACCGTATGCCAGTTGAACCGTCAGAAGGACGGACGTCTGTAATACACACGGACATCCGTAATGCTTAAAACAATAAGCGTACCAAAACACGGACATCCGTAATGTACATGGACGTCCATTCCAATCCGTGCAAAATAAAATAGTGAAGGACTTTTTGACGAACGTTTGTGAAATGTAACGGACGTTCGTGAAAAGATAGATTTTTTTTTTTTAAAAATAAATAATAAAATCGGATCTTTTTGTTGAGTAGAAAAAAAAATTAAAGAGTCAAATTCTAAGCTCTTTATACAAGAAAATCATGGAATCCCTAAAAATTTAAAGATTCAAGATGCAACACAATAAATCCACATGTAATAAACGATCTAAACATCCTAAAATGTAAGCAGTTAGTCGTTGAGTTGGTCAAAATTAAATAACATCAATTATATCATAGGTAACAAAATTTCTGATAGTAAATAAAGAAAAAATCTTGAAGATCTTGGTCAATTGCAACAATAGTGAATACCACACAAAACATTATTGAATGTGCGAAGTGACAATTTTTATTTTGATATATATGTTAACAGAAATGATTTTCACTCCAACCTTTTTATGCTTTTTAAATGACCCTTTTAATGAGCTTTATAACATTGACTCCCAATTAGATAGTTTAGGGCAATAGATCTTAAGAAATCCTAACGATTTTACTTGCCCGAGTCAATTAGGCAACAAGGTAGAGCAAAACACTTATTTAAAAAACAAATGTTCAAGCTTACTTGCTTTCTATTCAACTCATGTAGCGAGTTTTTAGCCAATGACTCCCAATCCAGTTGGCTCAGGGCATTGAGTATAAAATACTCCAACGGGCTTATTAACTCGAGTCGAAAAGGCAAAGTGTAAAAAACATTGTTTAAATTTATATAAAAAGGCACAAACTTCATTCATTGTTCAATAATGTTGCAATGACCCTAATTAAAAGATTTATTTATATACTAACGAAAAAGATTAACCATGATAAAATTGAATTATAGCTAATTAAGAGTAGCTCATTATTAAAGAAATTCGATCTCAAGAAATTTGATCAAATGTACAATATAGAAATTGAAAGTGTATCAAATAAAATCCTTAAATGTTCAAAAAAACAATAATTTCTTTTATGAAAAAGCAATAAAAAAAAAATATTTACAAATATCATATATACAAAATTTGATGAACTGATTAATCAATGAAGCATAAATCAATGGATTTTCGAAGAAATTCAAATTGAACAAAATCCAACGGTTTAGTAAAAATATCAGCCAATTGTAATTGTGTCTGTGCTCAAGGAGAATAATTTTATCTTCTACCAAATTACGTATGAAATGGTATCGGATATCAATGTGTTTAGTCATAGAGTGTTGTACATGATTTTCAGAAATACAAATTGCACTGGTGCTATCACAAAATAAGGTTATTACACCTTGAGAAATTCTATAATCAAATAACATTTGCTTCATCAATAGAAGTTGAGTACAATCATTTCCTACAGAAATATATTCTGCTTCAGCAGTGGACAAGGAAACAGATGCTTGTTTCTTACTGAGCCAAGATACAAGACAATTACCGATATAAAAGCAACCACCATTGGTGCTTTTACGATTATCAGAATTACCAGCCCAATCAGAATCAGAGAATCCTATGATTTGAGAAGGGGTATCAAAAGGATACCAGAGACCTAACTCTAATGTTCCGTTAACATAACGGAGGATACGTTTAAGCACAGTTAGATGAGATTCTTTAGGGGCTACCTGGAATCTAGCACACATACCCACACTATAGGCTATATCCAGTCTACTAGCAGTTAAGTAGAGAACGCTACCTATCATGCTTCTATATAAAGTTTCTCTAATAGATTTACCTGATACATCTTTTGGCAACTTCACAGATGTACTCATTGGAGTGCGAGCAGGCTTACTAGATTCTAAACCCAACTTTTTAACAAGTTCTTTGGCATATTTGGATTGAGTAATGAAAATGTCAGAGGAGCACTGCTTAATCTGAAGACCTAAGAAACAATTTAACTTACAAAATAGACTCATTTCAAATTCAGTGTTCATTAGATTTTGAAATTGATGAGCATTAAATCAAGTGTGGAACCAAAAATAATATCATCAACGTAAATTTGAGCAACAGTCAAATGGGACGATTCTTGTTTTACAAATAAGGCTTTATCTATACTGCCACGTTTGAATCCGTTATTGATTAAAAATTTTGTTAGTCTATCATACCAAGCACGAGGTGCTTGCTTCAAACCATATAATGCTTTTTAAAGTTGAAAAACATCAAGATGATAATGTGGATCTTCAAACCCTTTAGGTTGTTCCACACACACTTCCTCGGAAAGAAAATTATTTAAAAAAATACTTTTTGCATTCATTTGATATAATTTAAATTTTAAATGGCATGTCATGGCCAAAATGATACGAATGAACTCAAGTCTAGCCACAGGTGCAAATGTTTGATGAAAATCAATGCCTTCAACCTGTGTGTAGCCTTGAGCCACCAATTTTGCTTTGTTTCTAATGATTTTACATTCTTCATTTGTTTTATTTTTTAAAATCCATTTTGTACTAATGATTCTAATATTTGAAGGTCTAGAGACAAGTTCTCACACATCATTTCTTTTAAATTGAGTGAGTTCTTCTTTCATTGTCATAACCCAATGCTCATCAAGAAGAGTCTCTTTAATATTTTTAGGTTTAATAGAGGATGTGCAACACACATGACATAGAAGATTTGAAATATTTTTAAATTTTCTCCTAGTCATCAATTTGGTGGAGGCATCACCAATGATTGCACTAGGAGGATGACTTCTCATATCACGAGCATAGGTAGGTCTATTTTGAGATCTATTTTCAAAGATATTGTTAGTTGTATCTTCTACACTAATGTCTTCTGTGATATCAGGAGTAGTGTATGGAGAATTTATATTGTCAGATGAAGAATTAATGTTATCAAGTCTATGTTTTTCATGAATAACAGGAACAACAAAAGTTTCATCATCAATATCTCTATTTTCAAAATTAGAAGAATCGGATTTTTGATCTTCTACAACAATATTTATTGATTCAATCATAGTAAGTGTCCTTAGATTAATGACCCTATAAGCCCGACTATTTAAAGAGTAACCAAGAAAGATTCTTAAGTCAGTTTTAGCATCAAATTTATCAAGAGATTCTCGATCTCATAGTATATGACAAACACTTTCAAAGACACGAAAGTAACTAACTTGGGGCTTTTTACCATTCCATATTTCATATGGAGTTATGGTAGTATTGGGTCTAAGGTACACACGATTTGATATATAACATGCAGTACTAATGGCCTCAGCCCATAGATTTTTAGCCACATTGTTAGCATTTAACATAACTCTAGCCATTTCTTGAAGAACCCTATTTTTCCTCTCAACCACACCATTTTGTTGAGGTGCGTGAGGAGCAAAAAATTCATGTTTTATCCCATTTAAAGAGCAATATTTAGCAAAAGATGAAATTTCAAATTCTTTACCATGATCACTACGAATTCGAGCAATAAAAAGATTCTTTTCAACTTGAGTTCTTTTAAAAATTATAACAAATTCATCAAAAACCTGAGATTTCTCTCTAAGAAAAGCAACCCAAGTATACCTAGAAAAATCATCAACCAATACAAACACATATTTCTTTCCCCCTAAACTACTTGTTCTCATAGGACCTACAACATCAAAATGAATTAATTCAAGTATCTTAGAAGAAGTAGAAACATTAACTTTCTTGTGAGGAACACGGGTCTGTTTACCCATTTGACAAACACTATAAATAGATCCATCTGGTTTACTTAGTTTTGATAAACCTTTAACAAGTTGATTAGAGGTTAATTTGTAAAGATCATTTTTGTTCATGTGTCCAAGCCTCTGATGCCAAATATTGATCTCATTTGTTTTAGTGATAAGACAATTATTTTTGAAGGGATCATTAAAAGTATAACAATTATCAGATGATCTAATCCCTTCAAGGACAATTTGATCAGTAGAATCAACTACAGTGCACAAATTTTTGGTAAAATTTATATTCATCCCATCATCACATAAATGGCTAATACTAATGAGATTAGCCTTAAGTCCTTCAACATAAAGGACTTCATTCAGTTTAGGACATCCAGGTGCTTCAATTGTTCCTTTACCAGTAATTTTATATGAACTTCCATTTCCGAATGTCACATTTCCCTCCGAGCAATGGACTTAGATGAGAGAAGAATGATTTCTCACCAGTCATATGCCTGGAACAACCACTATCAAGGAACCATTTAGACGATTCACTAGCTTTAAATGAAATATGAGCAACCTGAGCAATCAAATCAGATTTTCGAATCCAAACACGTTTGTATTTACGAGTTGATTGATTTTGAATCACATGTTTGTTGATGTTTTTGTTTGAACTACTCAAAGAGATGAATTTATTTTTAAGCTTGACATAGTTGTGTTTCTTCAAATTTCGAAAGTTAGTAACATAATAAGAAGAGTATTCAAAGGCAAATGGACAATACACAAAAGTATGCCCTTCCCACCCACAAGCATAACAGATTGGAACTCTTCTAGTAGAGGATCTAGAAACAATTGCTTTAGATTTACTTGAATTTGGTTTAGAATTCGTAGAAAAAGAATTGATTTCCTTAACAAATTTTGGGGCATGAGTTATTTCAAGTTTAGGATTTTTCTTTAATGAATGAATGTATCCAACACCTGATTTGTCTGTGGTTCTATGACCAGATCTTAGTAATTTTTCCATTGTCTCATTAGCCTTGTAAAAATTTGAATATTTTATAGAAATGGAACCAAGTTCACTTTTTAAATTTTCATTAATTAAAGTGAAAGAATTTGATTTCTTTTCTTGTTCCATAAATTTAAAGTTTAAACGATTCATTTTTTCTTGAAGTGCAATCTTTTCTTGAGATCGAGTTTTAAGTTGAGACTTAAGATTACTTATAGTGTTTGTTAACTCATTCACTTCTCTGGTCAATTTTACATTTTCTTTGGTGAGATGTAGGGATTCTTGATATAATTCATTATAAGCATTAGTCACATCCAATACATCACCATCAGTTTCAGTGTCATTTATAAACGTTGTTTGAGATAGCGATTTATCTGATTCAACAATCGAGGCCACAAATGCTCTAAACCCATATGATACAGGTTCAGATTCATCAGCTAATGACTCATTTTAACATTCAACCTCATGAGTGGCAGTGAAAACTTTAGATTTTCCGACACTTAAGACATTGATTAGTGTCAATGAGTTCTTTTTGAGGTTTTTTCTCAAAAGATTTAAATTAACTTGAATTTTTAAATTTTTGAAAGGGTTGTTTTTTATTTTTTTAAATTTTTTTAAATTTTTTAACAAATAAAGCAAGTTCTTCTGATTGATCAGAATCACTGCTAGAATCAGACTCTTCCTTAGATGATTTGAAAGCAACACTCTTAGACACATTATTGTCTTGTATTTCATATTTGTAAGTTTGCAAAGATCCAACTAATTCATCTAAGTTTAAATTGTCAACATCTTTAGATTTCACTATAGCATTGACTTTAGATCGGAATCGTTTAGGTAGAGACCTTAGTATTTTTCGCACAATTTTTGTATTTGAAATAGGTTTACCCAAATTGAAAGAGTCATTCACAATATCATTTAAACGAATATAGAAATCAGAGAACTTTTCATCCTCATCCCTGTGAAGATTTTCAAACTGAGATGTAAGCATTTGAAGTTTGGATATCTTCACTTGAGGAGTCCCTTCATATGTAGTTTCAAGTATTTTTCAGGCATCCTTGGCTACAGTGCAAGTACTAATGCGACGAAACTCTGAAGTAGTAACTGCTCCAAATAACGCATTAAGAGCCTTAAAATTATAGCCAAGGTTGTCATAATCCTGATCAGTCCATAAAGATCTATGTTTGACAGTGGTATGTGATATACTATCGACAACAGAGGTCGTAGTTGGTGGCGACCATCTATCCTCAATAGTGTACCAAATGTGTGGATCCATAGAACTTAAAAATGCTCTCATCCTTGCCTTCCAGTAAGAATAATTAGAGTCATCAAATAAATGAGGTTTGACAGTAGACGCACCTTCTCTCGGAAGATTGTGATATCCCAAATTAGACATTACACACTTAATTCGTTAGAATTTACTAAGTGTCCTAGGCTTTGATACCAATTGAAATTTGGGAATTATTAACAATACAAATAACAAACAAATTAACACTAATTACACACAATCACCAGACAACCATAAATTGAACACAAATCATTTTTAACAACCTATCACAAGTAAAAAATCACGGGATCTATCTCAAATCCAAAAGAATAATCCACTATAAATAAATAACCTTACAGTGCTTTAGAATGATTTGCCCTATCGCTTCTCTCACCAACAATGACAGCTTCTTACCATCATCCGATCCATAGTGAAAAATTCCAACAACCGTCGCATCCAACGAAGGTCCACTAGTCTCACACAAGCCACACACTCTCAAACACAAATTCAGGAATTACACAACATCTTTGAGACTAGGATTTAAAAGATCAAAATCAAAGTAATCTCAAGAACAAAATTTTGGACCAGAGAAAATGAAATTTCGGATCTTAGAGAAAATTTTCGCTCAAAACGATAACCACTCGAACTAACTTTGCATTTAAATACTGTCAGTTCACGGACGTCCGTGATTCACTCACGGTCGTCCGTGACCACGGATGTCCGTGAGGTTTATCACGGACGTCCGTAGATCTAATAGTGTAAAACGCAAATTCATCATCTTTTACTTGGCAATTAGGGAGCAATTTTTTAAATTAAGTCATGATTATGATAAAAAAACTTACAATTTTTATATTATTTCCAACACCCCTCCTATTTCTTGATGCTTCTTTCATTTTAGAGTCCAAATTAAACTGGAAAATAAAGCTATTCAAGTATGAATAATCAACAATAAAAGTCACTGACTGTTGAGAATAATAAATCCCTAAACTTCATGCTAACCTGCTGATGGAGTCCAAATTAAGCTGGAAAATAAAGCTAAAAATAGAGGCTTGTAAGGACCATAAATTTGTCAAAATAAAGCTAAAAACAGAGGCAATGGTCCAACCAATTGATTCCTATTAATGGGGTTTTGAAATAAGTACAAAATACTAAATAAATTGGGACATATCCTAGTTCAATGGAGAGAGATTTAGAACTTGAATCAGACCATGGAGATCACATGGTGCCAATAGTTTTTACTGATCCAAGTTGTACAAGTGGTAGAAAATCTTTTGGCCTTTGTGCAGCCCAAACTAATTGCGTATTGGAGGATTTGTACCATCTAATCGAATCACTTCAATGTAAATGCTTTTTTTCTTGAACTTTTCTACATGCATTCAACATTGAATGTTTTTCAATGTAGCAAAGATTTTATTCAAATTTGAGTAGAATAAATCACTAAATCTTGTTTACAATTTCAGAAATTTCCCCCATAAACTAATCTATCAATGGCTTATAGCTGAGCCTGGGCTTGCAACCCCTACCTGCAGTTTCTGTTTTGACTACATAACTTTTCTGAAACCTTAATTAGGCTGCACCCATCCCATTACATAATATGTTTTCATGTCATTCCTGTTTGAAGATGTCTCATTTTTTGCATAACTGTAGAACGCTGACTACTCCAGTGGAACTCATAACATGTTTGAAATCGATTAAAAAGCATGCTTTTTCCGCATCTCCATACCCTGTCGTAATAACTCTGGAGGACCACCTTACTTCAGGCTAAAGTAGCTGAGGTGAATAGCAATTTCCTCTCTGTGGAATTCTATCATTAGTTTTCTTTGTATATATTAAATTTATCTTGGTCTATATTTGATTTTAGATGGTCAATGAAACATTTGGGGACATGCTGTTGTACCCCAAATCAGAAGAATGTTTAGAGGAATTCCCTTAGCCAGAATCGTTAAAGGGAAGGATTATTATTTCGACTAAACCTTCGAAAGAATACCTTGAATCTGCAAGTTTTCAGGACAAGGAGAATGAGCTACAAAAGGGAAAGGAATCTGACGAAGTGGCATGGGGGAAGGAGGTCCCAGACCTTAGAGCTGAACTTGAAGCTGATGATAAGGTGGCCGCATTATTGTTTTTAAATCATTCAAACTTATTTGGCCTCTTAATTACTCACCTGTTCATATTATTTACATAATTACATTATTTTCTACCAGAATGGGAGTGATCAGCATGAACACAATCACGATGATGAAGGTCTTGATGATGGTGACTGCAAATTGAACCAGAACCCAGTACCTGAATACAAGCACCTAATTGCAATTAGGGCTGGAAAAAACAAGGGTGGGTTAAAAGAATCACTAAAGGTGGATCCTAATAACGTTAGGCGTATTAGTTTGAGTGAACCGTCACTTGAGAAGGCTGCAGTTTCTCATGGAACTGATCTGGTGAGGTATGATGTTTTTCTGAAAGTGTCAGCTTATTGACTTTGCCTCTGTACTTTATTTATTTTATTTTTTTCTTTCTTTTATCGATAAGGTTATATTTTCATTAGAAAAAGAACGAAAATAATACAACGAGGATCAATGCCCGAGCAAGGAGCTCAGGAGTCAGGAAAGAAGAAAAGGAAAATGAACAAAAGAACAAAGCAAAAGAAAACAAAGCCGAAAGGGGAGGAGGACTCTGTCAATGAGTGTTAGCTCATTGACTTTGTCTCTCTATGTTTGCCTCTGTTAAATATCTCAATAAATAAAGCTAGCACACTTTTCAAGATACACAAGATGTTACAAGAATTCCAGGAACGAAGCCCTCTTCCCTGCATGATTTTATTTTCCTTTTAGAGCAAAGCATGTTTTAGCAGCTATAGCAATCCATCTTATGACTCCTGCTAGCATTTTTCTTTTTTTATTTACGTCAAAGAAATTGGAAATTTTCTTTCCATGTGTTAGATTTGATGCTTGGAATTTTTATTTCTAGGTTCACCCAGAAGAATCTATTGAGAGTATATTGGTTATCAAAAATAAAAAAAAGAGAGTATATCCAAAGGGTACACTCTTTGACTCTTCAAATTACAACCCATTTATTGGATGGATTCGTGGAGCTCAGATGGTTGCATTTAATATGCAGGTAATTTTCCAAGTTAGTTATCTTTTGATAGTTACCTTCCTATCAAAAGATGGAATTAGATTCCAATTGACTTTGAGTGAATTCCTGTTACGTGGTGTTGATTGTTTAATATAATTAATGCATATTTTGGGAACTTTAATATGACTTTCTCCATATGTATATAGCATAGTATTAGAGACAACTTTAGTTTTAAATAGTGCAAGTCCCCGAAGGTTTAGTATAGAAGAGCCCTTAGATGGTTGTCCCTCTCTGAGTATTCCAAATGACATTTACTGGCATCGATAGCATGATATTACAAGACATTCATTTTTTGTTTTTTTTTTTTCTGGCGCAGGAAAAATCTAAATTTCAATGTTGACGAAAAGAATTACATGAGTAGAGCATTAGGTCATGTATTTTACGTATCTACAACTACAGGAAAGAACTCATGATAACTAAAACCAATGAGACCTCATCTTCTAAGAAGATTGGCATTAGCTTGCTTAAGGTTTTTCAAAAATCTCTAATAACGGTTCCTTTTCTATGCACATGTGAAATATCTTAATCAAGGCTATTGAGCTTCATTGTGACATCTTTGTATTAATCTTCAACAGGCTGAATCCATTTAAGAACATTTGCAATGAGTGATGAGTCTCATCATTCAAACCATGCCTATACAAAATTTCCTATAAACTTTGAAAGAAGACCATTGTAATGCATATAAAATTTTGCAAAATTGTTTGTAGCATTACCAAAGTTAAACTAAATCCATGCAAGAAATTGCTGTTGTCATCATGAAGGAGGCCACCAGCTTCGGCTCTACCTGGATTATCATTGGAAGCATCATCTATGTTAAATTTTATTCAATCCTCTCTAGCTATGTGAAGTTCAACGCTTATTTAGATTATTTTATTATTCATATCAAAATCTAATGAATCAACAATCTTTATGGCTCTTCCTTTGCCAAGGAGTAACAGAAATGAGAACATATGGACTTATACTTGATATTATTGGAGCCAATCCAAACCTAATAGCGAGCATACAAAATTGTGGCACCCCCTATCTTTTTCCATCTTTTTAAGATGTGAACTTTTAGGCCATTGATAGCTCTCTTGTTGAATTAGAATCAATGGTTGTCTGTGACTGAGAAATTGTTGTGTGAAGATGACCTATTATATTTGTGTTTCCACTGGTTAAGTATAAGGTGTCCAGACCTTTTCAGTTCCATGGTATCAAAACTCGGCCGATACTGATACGTATCAGCGATTAAGTATATGTTTCGCAGAGAATCAATACTGCTACCACCCTGACACTGGTACGGGGTGGTATCAGTCTAAGTATCGACCGATACAGTCATTCTTTTTTCAAAAAAATCATGGTTTCAGTATCGGCAGATATTGTATTGGTCCAAGATTGAACCGTTACCCAGTACCGATACCAAGTTTGACACCTTGTTCAGTTCTATTGGAGTTGTGCAAAAAAATTTTGGTGTTTACACAAGGTAAATATAAGTTGCAGACGAGTTGTGAACTTAGGGGGGGATGTTTATTTGCTTGTCCGGGATATGTGCTACTTTGTAAATACTCATTCCTTTATGTTCTTCTTGCCGTTATGTACTTTCATGTAAAGGAACAAAATGCACCTTCTTCCCAATTCATGAATGCAGCTTGAAGTTCAAATAATTTTACATGATTCAATAAAATGTTTTCTGACTCCACCATATTCAGTTGCTTAAGCTTACACAAATGGTTGCATAAATTGTATCGGCATTGCTAGGTCGAGACTGTTGCATAATGTTTTTCTTAAGCTAGAAATTTTAGTTCTAATTTATGCAAAAGCATGTAAATTGGACAATCCTTAACGGAAGATTTAATAAAATCCATGGTTCAGGGGATATGATTTCTCATAAATTTGCCTGTGCTAAGACTGATGCGCATCATATTTGTGCAGGGGTATGGAAGGCCACTCTGGTTGATGCATGGCATGTTCAGAGCTAATGGTGGGTGTGGTTATGTGAAAAACTTTGATTTTCTTATAAAGTGCGGTCCACAGAATGAGGTCTTTGATCCTAAAGCAAAATTACCTGTGAAGATAACATTGAAGGTAAATTTTGCCCACACAACCAACTCTATCGGGTACGTAGTTATTTTGTTTAGCTTATCTAATTTACATGGGTTGTCATGTCACTAAATAGGCGAAAGTATATATGGGCGATGGATGGCGTTTTGATTTCGGTCAGACACACTTCGATACATACTCCCCACCAGACTTCTATACAAGGGTAAGATGATAAGAATGATCACTATTGGTCTGAACAAGCTTTGGTCTTTGACTCGTCATTTTTCCTTTAATGAACCATAGGCTTGTACATCCGATTACCCAATACCATGCATCCCCCTTGCGTAAATTGATTTTATTTGCATGATTTGGAAAAGTTATACAAACAATAACCTCCCAGTAAATTGAATGGGGGAAGTCCGCAAGGAAAGGAAATATACAAATCATGGTATGAAATCTCGGCCGATACTGATACGTATCATTTTTGTCAAGAACCGATACCGATTCCAACCTGATAAAGGTATCGGTATCTGTACACAGTATCGGATTAATTATTGGCGATACTGACCAATACAATTTTTTGTATTTTTTAAAGGGATCAATTCGGAATCGGTGATACTGTATCCATATTGGCCAATATTGATATCGATATCTTGATATAAATTACTTAGGGGCCCTTGCTAAGTGTCGATACTGATAAATCTTATACAGGTTGGGATTGCTGGAGTGCCAGCTGACTCCATAATGAAGAGCACAAGGGCAATTGAGGATAAGTAGGTGCCAGTTTGGGAAGAAGAGTTCACATTCCCGTTGACTGTTCCGGAATTGACTTTGCTTCGGATTGAAGTGCATGAATATGACATGTCTGAGAAGGACGACTTTGGCGGCCAGACATGTCTACCCTTATCAGAGTTGAGATCAGGGATTCGAACAGTCTCTTTGACCGGAAGGGAGAGAAGTTCAAGTTGGTAAAGCTTCTTATGCGTTTTGAGTTCATCGTTCTAACCCCGTAATTTAGTAAATACATTTAAATAATAATAATAAATTATTTAAATTATTTTATTTAATTAAAAAAAACCTACGCCGAAGGCTGAAGCCGTCGGCATAAGTGGGGAAAATTTTAAATATATATATATATATATATATATATATATATATATATATATATTTTAATTGAAAGCACTTATGCCGACGGCTTCAAAATTTTTATTATTATTTTTTAATTATTATTATTATTTTAAAAAAAATTAAATTAAAAACACCTACGCCGACGGTTGCAGCCGTCAGCATAGGACCCTCTTACCCTATGCCAACAAAATTATCACCGACGGTTGGGGAACTCTACGCCGACGGCTGCCAGTCGTCGGCGTAGGTCCCTTTTTTTATAGTGATGCCTGCTCTATATCAGAGCAGAATTTATCTGTTCCAACAGAGAGCATGCCAGGAGCTACTTCTGCTCTTATAAAAGCTAATCCAAACAGAACCTTAGCATATAAAATTTCACATAATCCCTCTAGTCTTAGCTATATAGGTTATATCATAGAAGATATATTTTGTTTCAATTGATAGAGAGCCATAAACAGTAATTTTTAAAGTCCAATTCAAATGGGGCCATTGAATATTGATCAGATCATACCTCATTTTTTATTAATTTGAGTTTTTTTTTTTTTTTTGCTAATTGAGCAATTGTATTAAAACCAAAGAAAATATACAACAAGAACAAAAAAAACTCCCGACCTAAGGGAGCTTCGGCAACACCATCACTCCCTCAAGTAAGGACAAGAGAACACCCAAATTACAAACAAATAAGAATAGTGGGAAGACCGGGTTTGTCATCATGGAGACACAAGCGTGTAAGAAGAGGGCAATCCCTTGAAGTCATAAAAATCGTGGAATTCGAGTTGGCCTTTGCAAAACCGGCGAGGGAGTCTGCGATTCTATTCGCTTCTCTAAAAATGTGATGGATCAACCATGAGAAAGATGGTAAGAGCTAGAGACCGGCACTCTCTAATTACAAGTTCAATTCTCCAAAGATAACTGCTACCAGAAAAAATGTTCACCAAAAGCTTTGAATCAGACTCAATATGGAGAGGAAAGAGACCCATATTGCTCGTTATTCTTATTTTGTCCAAAAGAGCTTTCGTTTCGGCTACGGTAATGATTTCAATTCCATAGTAGTTTGTAAAGGCGCAAAAAAATTCACCAAATGCACCACGAATGATGCCCCCCAACACTATTGGACGAATCGCTAAAACTAGAGCCGTCGACATTAAGTTTGTATCCTTGATCTGAAGGAGTCCATTTAGTCAAAGTATTTTTGGGCTTGATCGGCGGCCGACGAGATAAGCCAAAACTATATAAAATGTGCTCCAAAGAAGATGAATTATTCATGGTTGTCACACTAATACCATCTATTTTATGTATCCATTGAATTGTGGAGCGGATCAAAGTTTCTTCAGAATATTTAATCCCCTCAAATCTAGCTCTATTACGGGCCTGCCAAACACACCAAAGGACAATCCATAGAAGCATACATCTAATGTTATCAACTTGATTTTTCTTCTTGAAGTTTAGCTAATATTTAACTTGGAGGAAGATGTTGGTAGTAGAATTAGGGATTTGAAAAATATTTGTAAAGTGGTCCCAAACATTAGCAGTAAGAGGGCAATAGATAAATAGATGTTGAAGAGTTTCCTCATTCCTAAGGCATAAATTACATCTGGAGACAATGGGAGCTTTGCGAGTCTTGATTTCGGAGTCCACAAACACTGCAGAATGGAGGACTTTCCAACTAAAAACTCTCATTTTCGTTGGGATTGGACATTTCCACAAATTTTTTCAAATCGAACTAATGTCATGGTGGGCTCTTAAGGAGTTTCAAGAGGAGGCTGAAGTGAATTGGCCATTAGGAGTGAGCTGCCAAAAAATCTTGTCTTCACCATTAGTCCATGGTTTGCTATTGAAAATGGTGGAGTTGACGGACGCCCCAGCTATTCTGACAACTTCATCAACGTTCCAATTTCCATCAATGGTGTAACATTTAATAGTTTTGTCTAAGGAGATGTTTTGTGGCACCAATGTTATGAGGGGATCAGAAGAGCACCACGGGTCTTATAGGAGCATTGTTTTTCGGCCATTTCCAATACACCAGGAGGAGTTTTACATAGTGAATTGGATCATAGGCCGCATAGCCGATCAAATTTTCGAATCGCTTTTTTTCTTTAGGCAATTCCATAGGCCAGTTTTAGAGCGATATTTTTTGTAAAGAAATTTTGTCCATATTCTTTCCCTATTGATAAATTTTCAACAAGGTTTAGGCATTTCGGTCTTATGGATGTCCTTCATTTTATGAATGCCCATATCTCCTTCCGCAAATAGCCTAGAGATATGATCCCAATTCGTCCAATGAATTTTATTGGAGGAACCAGAGAAGAAATTAGCAAATGTCTTCTCAATAGCTTCAATGATATAATTAGGGACTAGAAGAATCGAAGGAAGATAAATGGGAATGCTCGCAAGTACATGATTAAGAAGGGTGAGTCTTCCTCCATCCGAGAGAAGCTTGAATTTCCATCCTTCAACTTTTTTAGAGATTTTGTCAACCAATTTTGAGCACGAATCTTTAGTTAATCTATAATATCCCTGATATTTTGACCTAATTTCATTTACCTCGATAAGCGTGTCCAGAAAATTTTACGAGTTTTGTTGGACTTTTGGTTAGCTTTGTATTTGATGAGAATGATAGTAAAATAGTATTGTCAATAGATGTGTGTAAGTCATGAAAACGATAACTTACACAATAGGATAGGTGTATGTGTTCAACATGAAATATTTTGCAAATTTAGAGGATAAGTTATAAACAAAAATATCTAGATTTTTGTTAGGAATTGTTTTATCTTATAAGAGAGAGAGTGCAAGGGAAGTTAACTTCTCCCTCTCGTTGGAAATCAAACCTCTAAGGCTTTGCCTCCTTGTTAATCTTAGATATAGTGAGCTTGAGAGCCCCTCTTTCCATCTCAACCATTAATTAGCCTTGTGCTTGAATTTGGATCAGTTTAAACTATTGAAAGAGAAGAGAGATGTGGAGAGTGAGCAGTTCCTTATAATTTTGTTGTGGCTGAGGCAATGACAACCTCATTTGGATGATGAATTGTTTTGGAGATTTAAGCCATTGAACTTCGAAGATTGGTTCCGGTGCGTGCTTTGGTACAACGGAGGCAACGGCTTAAACTACAAGAGGTAGACCTTTAAACATCCTTTTATCTTTTGAATTCAATTTAGGTTTAGAATAGTATGTGGTATGTTTAAAGGAGATCTAAGGCTGTGTTTGGAAATGAAGAAAAAGAATCCGGGCATGTTGAGTTAACAACCACAGAGCCTGGAGAATTCGACTGTCGATTTGAAAATCGACTGTCGAAATTGGAAATCGACAGTCGAAATGAGAATTTTTGGCCTGAGACAAAATTCTGAAATTCGATGGTCGAATTCTGTCCTGTTTTTTTTTGCTTTTAAAAGTGGGTTGGATTTTTCTTCTATGAGCTTTTGGGTTGATTTTTAGGTTCTATATTAACACAGAGAGTGTTAATATATGTAGGTTTTGACAATTGGGAGTCCTTGGAGAGGACTGCTTGTTCATGCTTTTGAAACTTCTTGGTTAAGGTAGGGAAACCCTAATTATTATTTGCATAAATTTATAAGCATAAACTGTTATAGATAATTTCTTTTAAAAGTATAAAATTTGGAAATTCTGTTGCACACAGTATAATTAAAACTTTGAACATATGACACAATCTGAAAATTTGTAAACCTTGTCATAAATAAGAATCTTTGGAAATCAGAACCTCAGCTAAATTTTGAATCAGAACCTCAGTTAAATTTTGAATCAGAACTTCGAATCAGAACCTTGAAAAATCAGAATTATGTTATGAATAATAAGCTTTGATATGTGTTAGCATTTGCATTTGATTTAGGGTTCATAAGTACGATGCCCTAGATTCTACCAACCGTGTTGACGGTAAAACTTTAGCGCAAGTTTCCCTCATAGCGTAGGGGCTTGTTGCATTTTCGAAATGAGTTCATGAACGACGATGGTCAGTAGGGTTTTCCCATCGGTCACGTAGTCCGCTCTCATGCTATAAAAAATTTGGGAGATAAAATTAAGTTATAAATTTAAGATAAGAAGCATGCTAAATCTGAACACTTTGAACACTTTAGATGATATTATCAGTTTTGACTCAGGATTAGAACTGGAGATTTAATTTGAAAAGCATCATTGAAAAAAAAAAAACCATATATGATCCGATTCTGTCTTTTGAAAACCTTTACTTATAAAGAAATGCAAATAGATTTGTTTCCTCCATTGAGCTTGGCTGTTAGCTCACCCTCGACTATACGTCACAGGTGCTGAGACTGACCTTGGGTCAGAGGATCCGGAGGACTCCGATTATATTCCCGAGGAGGATTTGGACATACCAGCTGAGGAGTTCTTCCCGTGATCTTAGATTCTGTATTTTTGGTATTTTGTCTGGATATTATTTTGGAATGTTGAGCCTTAGGCTATTATTTTTGTTCTTTTGATATCACTTGAGGAACCATTATTGTGAACCTTTATTTTAGGTGATCGGATTGGCCATCACCGGTGGTTCTTTTTGGTTCCTCACAGTGATATATCTAATTTTGTTATATGAAGCTTTTGTTTTTAGATTAACAATGTTGCCTCTGTCTTTAGACTTTGTTTATGTTGCCGGCTTCTGTTTGTTACGGCTTATTGAGAAATCAATAAGTTGATGAACCGGCCTTTCCTATACCTTAGGGATTGGAAAAGTCGGGTCGTCACATAATCTTCCTTTAAATAGAGGAAATCTCAAATATTTTGAAGGAAGCAAACCTTTAGTGAACCCAACAATAGAGTTAATCCTTGAGATTCTGTTTGGCGGGATTTTTTCAGAGATAAAATACGAGTTTTTCTCCATATTAATTTTTTGACCTGAGGCTTCCTCATACAAGGATACGAAATTCATGAGGTTCTTTAAATGCTTTTTGCCACTCTTGGTGAATATAAGAATATCATCCGCGAATAAAAGATGATTGACTGGGGTGGTATTTCTACCGGTGAAGTAGGTTCCCAAAAGGTCACTTTCGCGCATGTATCGAAGACCTCTACTAAGAACTTCCTCAATTATTATAAATAAAGCTGGAGTGAGGGGATCACCTTGTCGAAGGCCTCTAGTACCATGAAAGTAACCGTGCGGGGTACCATCAACCAAAATCGAATACCAACAAGTAAAGATACACCCAGAAATAAGCATAATCCAATGATCAGAGAAACCAAATATTACATAACTTCAATAAAAAAATGTCATTTAATGCGGTCATAGGCTTTAGACATGTCAAATTTTAAAGCAATATTACCTCCCTGAGTTTTTTTGTCCAGATCTTGAATGAGTTCATGGGCAAGTAATATATCGTCATAGATATTTCTACTTTTGACAAAAGCTCCTTGCTCCTCGGATATAATGGAAGGGAGGATGAAAGAAAGACGGAAGGCTAAGATTTTGGCAAAGATTTTATAGAAGAAATTACACAAACTAATGGGTCTAAATTGGGAGAAGTTGACAGGGTTTTCAACTTTAGGGATAAGAGAAATAAAATTATAGTTGATGGATTTGGGGATAATTCCTTCCTCAAAAAAATTTTCCATTGCTGCTTGGATATCACTGTCCCAACACGCAATGGAAAAAGATCCTGAAAATTCATCAGGGCGAAGGGCACTATCTCCATCCATAAGTCTTGTAAACTTCAGCTTCAGTGATTTTCTAACTAACTCAAGATTCTGAGCCGGGGAGATAATATTGGGGATGATATTCAAGAGAACCGAGTTATTCTGTGAACTGGAGGACTCTAGGAGATCATGAAATTCTTTAATTAGCAGTAGTGTCACCAATATTTTCAGAACCTTCAACCAAATCACCATCCTTGAAGGTAATAGCACTACTATTTTTCCGAGCCGCTCTCACCTTGGCCGTAGTGTGGAAGAACTTAGTATTTTTATCTCCCTCCATCCATTTAACTCAAACTTTTGTCTCTAAAGAGATTCCTCATCTTTGAGGAGATTATTTGCGTCCCATTGGCCCGAAATTAGTCAAGTAATTTAAAATATATAATTTTCAACCCGATTTAAAAAAAATTATCAAGGAGGCTTGGAACTCTAATGTTTAGATAAAAAACATGTTCTTCCTTCAATTCATTTTAACTTTTGTGTGAGGGGATGTAGCACAAATGGTAGAGCTATGGATCAAAATATCGTCTGATACCGATACGTATCGTCCGATATGTATCGGTTTTGGACCTCACCGATACGGTACATTCAAGGTACTGTATTGGTGCCTCCCATACAAAAAACCAAAATACTGGACGATCATTGGGATGTATTGTCCGAAGCCGATACGTATCGATTTTCCAAAATTTTGACCCATGGGTAGAGCACTTGCTTTGCATGCGAGAGGTACAGGTTTCGATCCCTGCATCTCCAACCAAATTGATTTCCTTCTCAAAAGAAAATATATTATTTTAATTTTCAAAAAAACAAAAAAATGTTCTTCCTTCAACAAAAGTTGAGATCTACAAAAAAAAAAAAAAACCATCAAGGATTAGAATGTAAATAGATTTGGACAAATCAATAAAAAGACATGCAACATCTTGTTTGAGATATGCATCGAATCATACCCAAATATTTTGGGTAGTAGATCATCAACTTTGGGCAAACTTCTGTGGCATCCGATCTTAGATGCATGCTACATGTAGATCATAAATCATTTCTAAAAATTTATATGCATTGATTTTCTAATATTAAAAAAATAGGGCATATTTTCCTTAACTTAATATAAAGTAGGCATGTTTTTCTACTTTCTCTATTTCTATTATATCTTCACAGTTGCTCCGTTTGTCCTCACGCCTATCATCTCTTTTTATAATAAGATTCAGGTAAATCAAATGGTTGGTTTGTCCAACGATATGTTTGATGAACAAATAAAAGAATGTTTTCTTCATTATTCCGGCAAATAAAAGCTCCCGGGCTTAAATATTTTACCATTGAATTCTGTAGAAATTATAGCAATCAAAATCACCTACAACAAGCAAAACGCAAAGACAAGATTTACATGGTTCGGCAATTTGCCTACTTCCACAGGTGATACCGAGTTCTTTCATGAATCTATGAAAATTAGGGTTACAAATCTCTTAGATCTCACCTCACTCGATACAGAAATCGAGTTTCCTTCAATATAACTCTAATCTATAATTAGAGTTTATATCTAACGCAAAGTATAACTACCCAATATAGAATATGACAAAAATACTCTTAGTAACCCTAAAAAAATTCGGCACAATCCAACTAGTTGATCAATACCCTCAACTAGTTGGATTGTGCCCTCAATACCCTCAATACCCTCAATACCCTCAACTAGTTGATCAATACCCTAAAAAAATTCGGCACAATCTCAACAAATTCTTTAAAGTCTATAGGAGATCAAGGTAGTGAAATCATTGAAGCAATAAGAAATTTTATATTCTTTCGAAAAATTAATGAAATCGATGAACTCTCTACTCTCTTGACTCTTAACCCTAAAGTGGTGATCGGAAATTCTATGGATAAGATAAAATTTTGATTTTCGATAATCTATTTTGGTTGCAAAAGAGATCATTTTATAGGCCAAAATTTGACCGTTCAGATTTAATGACAAAAAAATAATGTTTTAAAAAGCAGTCACGAAGTTTAATGCGCACTACAACATGTGCAGAGTCATTTATCACGGAAAATACGAACGGTCAAAATTAAATACGGTGTAATTTTGAATTGAAAATTCAAATTAAAAAAGGGCAAAAGTTTCCTTTGTCTAGCCCCCCTCCCCCACCTGCGAGCACGATTATAGTGCAAGTCGGCAACTCGGCAATAAATCGGCAAGGGGAAAAGTCGGGAAACTTCGAAAAAATTGGTAAACATCGGGGAAAAGTCAAGAATTATGATAAAAAAATAAAAAAATTACAATAGTCGTTATCCAATTGGGGTTTTCAATAAATGATATTAAAAAATAATACTTATTAAAAGTTAAATGTACTATATATCATAGTGACAGATTTCATTTTCGGGATTTTTTCGGTGGGTGGTCCTTTCGGTACATTTCGGATTAATTTCGATACTTTTCGGAAAAATTTCGGGAAAGTTTCGGGGATTAAAAATATATATTTAATATTTTTTAAAATATTTAAAAAAAAATTACCGAAATATACCGAAAAATACCAAAATTTACCGAAAAATATCGAAAAATACCGAAAATCGAAATTTTCCCGAAATTTTCGTTTGACCCCCATTTCGCGAAATTTCGTCGAATTTCGACGAAATTTGACACTATGCTATATATTATATAATAAATATATATGTTGTACTATATATTATATTATAAATATTTATTAAAGTTGGAAGCCGTGTAAGTACTAAGTAGGTTATAGACTATAGCTGTATGCTACTAGGCTACTAGGTTGTAGAGTGTAGACTATAGTGTAGGTTATAGGCTGTACCTTGTTGCGTTTTAAGTGCTTTAAGCATTTTAATAATTCTAACTGTAGATTTGAGAAGATAAGAAGCATGAAAAAGACAGACAAAAAAAATACCCTAAGAGCTTATGTTTTATATTTTATTTGTCGTAAAAATAAGGGTTTTAAAATCTGTTTTTCTTTTAGAAAGGCGGTTAGTCGGCCAAATCGCCGACACATCGCCGATTCGGTAATTTGGCCGACTAATCGCCGAATACATCGGAATCCTATAAGATTAGGAGACTATGGCGGAATTTTTGTAGAAGTCGTCTATGTTTGCACATAAGCACACGCCCGATTAATATCAGCCCAAAATGTCATTAATGAATTCCTTTCAATGTCAGGCTTCAAGATTTATATATTTAAGAGTTCAATTATTATCACTAAAGGATGTGAAAATAGGATAACATCAATAGAGAACAAAAAGGGAATAATTAGAGGAAAATGGCTCAAAAATAAACTTTTTAGTAAAAAAGACCCGACTTTAAATGTTTTAGAAAAACGTGCTTTTACGGATTTTGGAATTTCAAAAAATTGTGAAATCACTTTTTCTACAAAATGTTTTAGAAAAACGGTGCAAGCACTGATTTTGGAACTTCAGATAATCGTAAATTAAATGATTTTATGAGTTCCAAAATCCATGAAAGTACCATTTTTCTAAAACGTTTGAAGTCAGGTCTTTTTTGCTAAAAAATTTATTTTTGAGGCATTGTTTTCTAAAGTGCCCGAACAAAAATTTATGCAAAAGCCAGCTTCCGATCTGATACTTGGGGAGCTATGTTTTTCACGAGAATGCCATATTTATCGTGGGCACAGTAGAATTAATTAGGCCGATGCCAAAATAACTATTGAACTTATTGATGGGGAGCCTTTATTATTTTAAGGAAAGCTTTAAGAGGGAGAGCATATATAGAGCAGTTTTATCATTTAACCAGAGCACAAATAGAGATTAGCTTTACATTGGCTTTGAGATTGGATTGATGTCAAGTTTTATAAAAACTTCTTATTACCAAAGAAAATGTTTGATTCGAGATTTGTGATTGTTCAATGGTAAATTTAGTCCGAGAATTTTTCTGGCGTACCTTTATTTACAACTCAAGAGTCTTACTTTTCGACCTAAGTTTTATGTTTTTAAATTGTTGACTACTTTGAATCAGATTATAGAGATCGTTTTTCTTCCCAATCTTCAACATAATAGATCTTTAGATCATGGAACCTAGCACTTAGACGATCAGATTTTGATTCCACATCACACAAATCCTAAAAATTGAACATAATCATGAGCGTACATCAAACATGTTCTCGGATCACTTTTTGAGATTTGTGCTATGTGAAATTAAATTGCTAACTGCTTTGAACCATGCTCTCAACATTTATAGTATTGAAGAAAAAAAATTATATCTATCATATGATTCAAAACAGTCAGCAATTTAAGGTGGTGAAACTCATAGATGAGAAGGAAGAATCTTGGATTGAAAATATAGGTGCCCATTATTCTATCAATGTTAAGTAGGGTAGGAGATTAACTGTTCATTCTGGCACAGACTTTGGTCAAATACATTTTGAAAATGATAGTTGCAACTTGCCACGGCCATCACTAGGAATGGAGTTTCCTAAAAGAAAAAAAAACACTAGGAATGAAGTTGCATGAGAAGAAATTAGGCTGCAGCTTACATGGTGTTTAAATGATCTTATACCATCAATGATTTAAGATATGAGTAGGGTTGTGCAGAAACCAACCCAAATCGATCAAACCGACCCGAATTTCGGTTCGGTTTTGATTTTGGGGCACATCGGTTCAATTATGGTTTGGAAAAATAGAAACAGATAGTTATCAATTCGGTTTCGATTTTAACGTTAAAAAATCGAAACCAAACCGACAAGAAATCGATAGTGGTGCATGCCTAAGAATGGGATTCTGTGAAGTTATTGGGATCTTGATATGATTTTTCTATTATTTGCATGCATCTATTTAGATGGATCTTGCTTATGCATGGTCTTCTAAATTAGTTTGTGGAAAATATGTTTTAATCATTTAGGTTCTGTTTTGATTTTTGTTTTCTCTCTTTATACAAAAAATCTGAATATATATACAAGTTGTAATGTAATGAAAATATGAAATAATTATGAAGGGTCATGTGTCATGAATCTGATTGATCTGGGCAATATATGTTGGCAACCCATATCATGTATTTGAAAAATATTCGATATTTCACATATCAGAGAATTGCTAAATGGATGGTTGAAAATTTTATGATCAACTGCCTAAAATTTGGCATACAATTAGATGGTTAGGATTTGTTGATATTCTACTTTCGGGTTATCTTCTAAATTTGACATACAATTAGATGGTTAGGATTTGTTGATATTCTACTTTCAGGCTGTCTTCTATCGAATGACGGTCTACCTGTGGATAAATATTGGACTGTAATAATGTATGGATTCATGCCATCAAGACCTACCAGTGTGTACTAATAATCGGTGCATTTATCCATTGATCTGAACTGTCCAATAAGTGCATTAATTTCTTGGAAGTGTTCTTAGTCATCTGATCAATCACCTACTTTTGGATGGTTAATAGCGAATTAGCGATATAGGCAACAATCTACAGAATCTTCAGTGATCTGACTCTTATGAATTAGCAATGATTTCCTAATATAAAAAAATTAAAATTTGAGGTTTAGAAATCGAAAACTGACCAACTGATAGTTACCGGTTCGGTTTCGGTTTTGAACCTTTTCGGTTCGGTTTCAGTTTCATAAAATAGAAACCAATAGTTATCGGTTCGGTTTCGATTTTGTCCCAAAACCAACCCGAACCGACCCGATAACACCCCTAGATCTGGGTGATTCATACGGTTAGAGTTATACATCATAGATTGAAGTGCATCTGGCTCAAAAATGGTGTTTTAAGGAGATTTAAACTATCCGATATGCTGACTACAATATCAATTGTTGTTTTTAATTTTAAGAGCAGATATTAAAGTCTATCAATCGGATGGTTCACATCCACTTATAGGCATGTTTGTTTGGGCTGAGATATGTTCCAATGATGGATTGATATTTGAACAATTTAGATTGGTTATAGATATATGTGCGTTATATGGCATAATGATAAATCACACTTCAATGTTAAGAGATGTGTGCCACGTGTCATAGCAGTATACCACACTTAAATGGTCTGCGATACAAATTCTAACTTGAATAGTGTAAGATCGTTTGGACAAATGACGGTCATTTAAACACGAAAATGGTGTTTAAATGATCTTACACCAATATTTTAGACTTTTCACTTTATACCATCCAAGCGTCGTATACTACCACCGATACATGGCACACATCACTTTAACAATTTAAATTGTTCAAGTGGCAATTTATCATTGAAACATCTCTCAACCAAAAAGTCATGCTTAGAGGTGGATATGAACCACCCGATTTAAAAATAAGAACAAAGGGTGGCATTAGAGTGCCCAAATGGGACAGTGACAACCTCCTAATAAGTGTGTGTTTGGGCACATTACCCTTTAATATATGATGTTTGACTTTGATGGTATGAACAACCAGATCTTAAACTATTAATGATGTAAGATTATTTCAACACCAATTTGGTTAGGAGTGGCAGCTCCACTTCATTACACCCAAATTCAATTGTCCACTTAATTTGATTGAATCCCGCCAACACGTGTAGGGGTGTCTGCCAGGTTGGATCATCCACATAACTGCATAGTAAGAATCTTTTACACCAAAGATCGTCAACTCATGGCCTTCAAATTTGCCAGCTTAGATGGATTGAAATGTGGCACACGTCTCAAAAAGTGAAGGCCATGAGTTCGTTTACAACCTCCGATGGTGGCCCACCACTTGATCTCTTAGATTGGTGAAGCGTATTCCACACGTCTAATAAGCCCGTGCCTCAGTACTCGGGATTAGTAGCCCTTAGTTAAAGTGGCAGTTGACCGTATACCCTTGCACCCCCAACCCCCACCAAACTTGCAGCTTAAAAATAGGGGATAAGACTCGAGGAACAGGGAACACCACAAGATTCGATTTAAAGCACAGGCTTTAGTTGATTTGAGAATATATTCGGTGGGTGTACCCTCTCCAATAGGGTCCATACAGGCTGTCAAACTACTCTGTAGCTAACTCCTCTTAGTCAACTATCTCATTCAAAAAGCTTTATCCACGGACTTCAAGGTCCCTGAAACACAGTACACTATAAAGGTAGTAGGGATATCTATGGGCCAGGCTCAATGGACCTAGCCCGAAAAATTAGTGCTTTTTGCCTAATACACCCCGCCTGACCCAGAGTGTATTTATTTAAAATTTATGCCTAGTTAAATGTCTAATTGGGCCATTGTTTGGCGAATCCAATGGTTAAAAGGCTTGGGCTATCAAACATAAAAAGAAGATTTAGAATGAAGGAAAAAAAAATCAGATTTCGTTTCGGTTTCGGCCAAATTTTGAATTTCGACCGAAATCTTCCCCACCATATATAAATTCTCAAAATTTTGAGTTACGGCTTCCCCACTGAAACCGAAACAGTGCCAAATTTTTGAATCCTGATTAGAATTCCGAGAAAAGCCACTTTGTGCATAAAAAGTCTGAGATTAGGTCTCTATTCCGTCCACCTATCCTAGCGCACCTTGTAGATATGGGATGGCTAATGACCTTTTAGGATCATAATCTTCCTGCGCTTATATATATATATATATATATATATATATATATATATATATGGGGCAGCCTGTGTGGCCTACGGTTAGGCTAAGATACACCCGACCGACCCTAACTTAAAATAATAAAATAAAAAAAATTAATCCTTGTTTGGTTCGTTGGAAGCAATGTCGAAGTATAAAATCATAGGGAGCTACAAGACGAGATTTGTATCGTGGCACATAACTTAAAAAGAAAGACTTGGTACTTTTTAGATTTGTATAACATGAAACACCATCTAAGTCGTCTGATTCGGGGGCCATGACGTAAAGATCTCCAGTGCCAAAGATTGGTATGAAATATGATCGTTAGCATCTTAATCAACAAAGTCAAAACCCGTCAATTTTTTACACCAAATATCTTTACATCATGGCCTTCATATTAGACAGTTTTGATGGTTTCACGTAGCACAAATTCTAAAATATTATGTTGAACTTATGTGCCACACTAGAAAGAGGTACTATGCACTTTCTTTCTCTCCCAATGGTCAAACCTTGAGAGCGGCACAGCCATTAATGAACGAAATCGGTGAATTTGATCTTTAACTGAGCAGTTGGCACTAAAGAATATTAAGCCAATAATGTATAGTGTTCTACAGTGGATGATTTTTTTTTTTTATAGACAGTTTTGCAGGCAGCTGCACATGTAATGGGGCCCAAGCACTGCAGCCAATTACATCACATCACATAAGCTATTTACAAAATTTTCTATCAAAAACCGTCCACTGTTTATAATTTTTCAGGCAGTAATTTCCAAAGTGAGCATTTTGAGATGGGCGGTATTATAAAGTGGACAATTTGCAAGCAGTGGTTCAACGTCACTGGCTGCACACGTAGTTGTAGCCAGTCACGTGATGCCATATAAGTTGTCTGCAAAATTGCTTATAAAAAATTGTCCATCATTTAAATTTCTCATTTGAGATTGACCACCTTGCCAGCGCTCTTATGGGTTTATGCCAATTCATCATCATTTACTTCTACTAAAACCAAAGATAGTTGGTATTATGATCTGTGATTGTCAAACTTTTCTCTTAAGAAACTGGAGTTTCTCATACCAAAAACAGTTGACCATTTACTTGCCAGCGCTCTACACCATGCATGTCGGATATAATTTAAAGGAGATGGGGAGAGGGTTTGGCCCAAAGTGCTTCTAGCTTTGCTCATTGGAACACAAAACTTAAGAGCAATGCAAGGAGTAGTAGAGAAGGCACTTACCCTTTTTCTCTTGGTTCTAGCCTCCCAAGCCGCTATGGCACACAAGAAAACACAAAGAGATGCCCCATGCAAGCGTCTACTCCTCTACTACCATGACACACTATTCAATGGCACAAACGTGGCTAACGCGACATCCGCTACGGTCGCCAACGAGACTAGCCTCGGCGGCTTCAAATTCGGCAAGCTCGTCATGTTCGACGACCCTTTGACTGAAGACCACCACCTCCTCTCTCCTCCGGTGGCTCGTGCCCAAGGCTTCTACTTCTATGACATGAAAAGTGCGTACAACGCATGGTTCGCGTACACATTGATCTTCAATTCGACGAAGCACAAGGGGACGATCAACATTATGGGGGCGGACATGATGTCGGAGGAGACAAGGGATCTCTCGGTTGTCGGTGGCACGGGCGATTTCTTTATGGCTAGAGGGATTGCAACACTCCGAACCGACGAGTTCGAGGGAGCGGCCTACTTCCGCCTTCAAATGGAGATCAAGTTATATGAATGCTTCAACTAGCTAGTGAGGGTGATGTGATAATGATCTCTACTAAATAATTGGCCTCTCTTCTCTAACATCAAATAGTTTTTGGCTAGTTAGCCAAAGCTCTTTCTTTTGTTTTTGGAAGAGACCATTTATGTGGCTTAAAGTATTAAATATTATAAATATGTATGCAGGGGAATGGTGAGGTCCTACCAAGCATAATCGAATTTTCAGTCCTACTCCATCCATTGCCTTTGAAAATTCGGAGAATCTTGACTTTCTTAATTTTTACTTTTTATAGAAAAACGTACAGTCAAGGTTCTCCTATTTCCAAGGGCACCGGAAGGGATAGGACTGGAAATCTGGTTCTACTTAGTAGGACCTGACCATTCCCATATATTCAGTGACCCTCCTTTCTTATTTTCTTTAGGACACTTCTAACGCATGACTGTGTATTAGACGTGGAGCTGCATGAATCTTTTAGGCTCCCTGTCACAAAATTGCTGAATTCATTCGAAATTTTCTAAATAGGTGGTCTGCCGAGAATTTCGCTGAATATTTGCGGGATTGGTTGATTCTCGGAGTTTTTTTGAATTCTTCCAAAATTTGTCAAATTTTTTCTTTTTTCGATTTTTTCAAATTTGTATCGTTATGTTTGAGTTGTTGATGCATTTGGATTATGTAATGCACGTTTTTATGCCTGAAAACACATCATTTTTAACTTTAAATGGGTTCAGATATATTTTTATAGCGAAAGATGGTGTGGTCCTCGTGTATCCTAACTACCCCCTATTGACTTACCATAGATTTATCTGACCAAACCGAACCGGTCCGATTTTGGTTTAGGTTGGTCTTCAGTTTTTCTTCATATTTTTTTGGTTTGCTTAAATTTTCATTTTTATAGTTTTCTCATCCTACCCGACCAATTTCGGTTTTTAGGTACCAAAATCGAAACCGAACCGGGCCGAATCAGTTCAGTTTGGTATCTGTTTCCAATCAGTTTCAGTCCGATTCTGAAGACTCAGTTTTCGGGTTTCAGTTTCTTTTTGCACCCCTACTTGGAACTGCAGTGGCATGATCAATGGCTTATTCGTTGGTGATTTTACTTGCACTGCCACTTTATTTTTAGGGTGTTGGTTGATCTGCTGTTTGTCGAATATGATCTATCTTTTATTTTGGGTTCCCGCTATTATAGAGGACTTTAGGGCTGCGTATGGCATAGCGCTTTGCTAGTCCTTGTCATGGCAGAATTCACCTGCTTTAGCAGGTTCCCATCCTCTTTGTTAATATCGTGCTACCTGCTTTAGCAAGTACCCCTTCTCCTTGATTACTCCTTGCTAGCAAGATTTACCTATTTAGTAGTTCTACCCTCCTCTCTACTCACTCTTTGTCAGAGCTGATTTTATTTGCTCTGATAGGGAGCTAGTAAAGAGCAGAGAGGTTACTGCTAAAATTGATAAATCCTCCTTTGCAGGGAGTTAGAAGAGAGAATAATAGTTGATCAACTAAAACAGTTGAACTCTACTGTGACAGGGGCTAGCAAAGAGCTATGCCATATGCAGCCTAGCAGTACGCCTGCTCACCCTAGAGCAAATTTTATTTGCTCTAGCAGAGAGCTCGTTTAATCACTTAAAATCACTTTCTCGTAGAGCAAATAGGGTTTTGTGCTTGATAACCCCACCAAAGCATCCACTTGCATCACGCCACGTAAGCAATTCGTTGTTGTTATGCTGTTACCACTAGGTACTAATGTGCTAATCACAGGATGAAAAAAAGAAAAAAAAAAAATTCCTTGAAGGATACTGCTAGTCTCACTTGTTTTTGGAGTAAGTATCAGACACTTTTTCACAGATGAAAATCATTGACTGATTTGAATTTGACAATGGAGATTGTTTTTGTCTCAATCTTCCAAAAAATAGATCTTAAGATCATATCGCGCCTATCAGATGTTCATTCCACATGACACACATCCTAAAACGCTATTTTTGGCCTATGACAATTTAATCTACCATCTATAACTTTGATGGTACAAATCACCCATATACTAAACCATTGATATATCCTTTCTTAAAAAATAAAAAATAAAAAAAAACCATTGATATTGTGTAAGATCATTTAAAAGCAACTTTGTTGTTTAAACAATGTGTAAGATCATTTAAAAGCAACTTTGTTGTTTAAACAAAATGACGGTCAGGAGAGTCGGGTCCTTTAAATTTATCTTGTTTAATGAGTAGAATGACCTCAGAAGTCACAAACCCCCATTTTTTATATTTTTATTAAATAATAAATTAAAGGAAATTGTGTTATAGACTGGAAGGCACTGATAGGCCTTGTTTGGCAGGGGTTTTCAGTTTTTTTCTTAAAAATTAAGTTTTTTACTCAAAACTTATATAGTCCGGCATTTGGATGATATGTGGGTCCCACTTTTTCTGAAAAACAATGGAAACAATTCGAATTAAATTTTCAACAAAATTTTTACTGAAACTTCGCCCTGGAGAGCTTTAAAGTACCTTGTTTACAACTCAAGATTCTTCCTTTTCAATCCGGATTTAAAATGTATAAATCATTAACTTCTTTGAATATGACGATGGAGTTTCATTTTTCCCGCCAATCTTACACAATCAATCTTGAGATCATGAGTCTACTATTAGACAGACAAATTTTGATTCCAAATGGTAAACATCTCAAAACCTGAACGTCATCACGGCCATACATCAAATATGATTCTTGGATCACATTTCGAGATGTGTGTCATGCTGAATCAAAATCTGATGCTCTGATGGTAGAGTAATGATCTCCAGATCCATTGTGTCAAATATTGGGCCGGGAAAAAATCTCTGTGGTCTAATCAAAAGAAGTCAACGGTTTAACAAGGTGAAACCCAAGTTGAGAAAGATGAATTTGGGTTGAAAATAAAGGCACCTATTTTAGTGTCGCCTATCATTTTAATAGCTAGATTTGCATAATTTGTTGAACTACTGCATTCATTTTAATATTATGAATTGTCACATTGGTAAAGATGTCATTATTTGTAATATTTCGATACCACCTTATGTTGTATAAACTCCATGCGATGGCCTGATGAATGGCATCGGGTTTGGGATCTGTGTCATGCAGAATTGAAATTAAATTCACCGCCTAATGATACGTTCATGGCATCAACATCCCTTGTTTGAAAGGTTGGATCGAAATATGATCTCCAATGTCCGATTTAGCAATCAATGATTTTTAGGGTAGGTTCCAACATGATGTCATGAACGCTAATAAAGGTACCCTAATTTTAATTGCTAATATTGAAGTTCATTGATCGAGCAGTTTGCATAGTCATATGGGCGTGATTCTTTAAATAAAATATGTTCCACTGATGGACTACAAATCGGACTGGTTAGATTGATAACAAATATGTTGCACGTGACATAATCGTGAAAATATTTTAATGGTATGAGATCAAACTCATACTTTAATAATATATGATAATACACATATTTTAATGTGCCACAATAAAATTTTACTAATTTTACAAGATTTATAACCATAAAGATGAATTTATTATTTTATAATTTAAAAAAAAAAAAAAAGAACTTTCCCATTGGTTTTGCCAAACAATGCGAGAGTGTAGGGTTGCCCCAAAGCCAATCTTATTTTCATTTTTATTAGAGTACCTTTAAATGCACCTGAATCTTTGAGAGTGCCTACTCTGAAAACAAACTAATTGATTGCTTTAAATCAGAATATGGAGGTTGTTTGTAGCCCCAAACTTCAATAAAATGGATCTTCATATAATGGGCGTACCATCGGACGGTCAATATTTTTAATATCATGTGGTCTATATCCCAAAAAAGTGACCTTAATATCACGTGACACTTGTTCTGCTGAAACCTGATTTTAAGGTCACTTTTTTAGATCTATACCGGGTGAAATCAATATCTCACCGTCTGATCTATGATCTCCAGATCCATTGTATGAAAGATTATAACGAAAAATGATCTCCATCATCTGATTCAAAGCAATAAATGATTTTTCAGCGTGAGTACCCTCAAAAAGAATAAAAATAAAATAAAATAAAAAATCATTCTATAAATGTATCATTGGATTATTAAACTTTAGAACATTCAGAGCAAGGGTGTTCCCTTTCCAATAGAGGTTGAGGAGTCTTCACTGGCATTCAGACTAAGTCAGTGACCATCACATGAGTTACTCCCGGTAATATGATATTATGTCCAGGCCCATAGGCCCAAGTGCTTTTTTCATTGACTTAATTATTGTTGATTCATTCTCTGAAAATGCTAAAATTACTCTCACCATGAAGCAATTGATATACGTGGAACCTATTATCTGACCCATGTGTAACGGATCTTAGATATGTATCCGCTAAACCCTTAAATGGGCCTATATTTTGGGGTGGCAACGGGGCGGTTTTGAATTGGGCTCGAGTATACCCAAGTCTGGCCCAAAAAATTTGAACTTGGTCCAAGTCCAACCCAAGCCTATAGCTGGCTTATGATTCCAAGCCCATGTCTGGCCCGCATCAAATTTTCAAAGCTCAAGCCTGACTCGGTCCGATCTTTTTATTCCTAAATGAGTCGAATGAATAGGATATAAGAAGGTTAAAAAGGAGACTTCTTTAGTCATTTGTCTTTTAACACTACAAATTGTGTGTCATTTATCGGTGGCCAAAAACTGTCATTGAATGGTCAAAACCTGTCGGTAACTATTTTGTCGGTGCCGACATTACTGCCGAGGAAATAATTATCGCGAAAAGTTTCACCGGCGGTGATCCCGACGGTTATATATCCACAGGCAATAATTAGTCTCTCCCGGTGGTTCTAGCCGTTAGTAAAAGATTAAAATTATAGCATGATTTTACAAAAAATTTCATGGCGGCAGTTTCAAACTACCAGCAAATTGTCTAATTTTTTACATTCGCCGGCAGTTTAAAACTGCAGTACAAAGGTTATTCTTATGGCAATTCCCGGCAGTTTTAAACCGCCGAATAAAATTGCCGCTGAGCAAAATGTCATTTTTTTGTAGTGTTTCAAAATTTTAGAAATATTTTTCTATGGGGAAGATAATGTCTTCAAGCGGTACTTCATTGAGAAAATTATTTCTTCTTGGTACGTGATAGATAGCTATCAAATATGATAAGTTTTACTTTAAATAGATGGCATGAGATTCGAGATAGGTGGAGCCGGATGGGCCTAAAGGGGTAGGCTCAGGCCCGACTTGTTTAATTATCAGGCTTAAGTACTAGCTTAAGCTTGACTTGCGGGATTTATGATCAAGGCTAAGCCCAGCCCGGGCCCGCTTTAGGGTTTGGTCTAATGGGCCGAACGGGCTACCCAGCCCATTCCCAATTTGACTAAAAAATCGGGGGTGCATATCGGATAGGCCTAATATGATATTTTACCTCACACCAAACCGGGTGGTGCATATCGGATGGGCTTAATATGTCTATATTTAAAACAAATTGCTATAATTAATCCCCTTTTAAGTTAGTTTTTCGTTTTGATTTTGATGACAATATTTTATACAATGACACCATTTTCACTTTCACTAAAAAAATCTAAGAGAATTTGGTTGTTAACACAACAATATACACCATAGGCATAAAGGTAATTTGGTTGTTAACACAACAACACAGGAGACGTCCTTACAATACTTTTTTGACGGAGAGGAACCTGGGCCTCTTTGCCCAAGAGATCTAAATGTTTGGATGAATCTCAAATATTAAAGAGTGAGGAGGACTATATACATTATTTCAAAAACTTAGGGACAGCAGTTTAATTAACCTGACCTTTTAATACCCTTTGCCCACCACTTCATTTTATATTTCTATTTTACAATTGTAGATTTCTAGGTCCTTTTAAGTATTAACCCATGTTTTGTCCCTTAGATGCACACATTATACATTGAGCTGGTATAGAGTGAATGAAAGGGTGAATCTCCTTGTGCTAAAATGGTCAAACCTCAGTAAGCACACAGTTATATGTATGCATGTGAATCAGTGAAAGTGCAGTCTGACCATTTTAACACAAGGAGATTTATATGGTTTGAAAAGATTACCGTGGTTGCCTTTATATTTTAAAGTTGTTGACTGTCTTAAATTTTTATTTCAATCTTTTATCTCTAAGCACTACAAAAATATAAGACTATTAGTGGCAGTTTTTTTACAGCTAAAAATTGCCGCTATTAATAAAAAACTATTAAGACAATTAGCGGCAGTTTTTTTGTTAATAGCAGGCTGTCGCTAATAGTCTTATTTTTTGTAGTGAAGTCATGGTCTTCAAACTATATATATATATATATATATATATATATATATATATATATATATATATATATATATAACCTGATTAAGGAGAGTGATAGGGGATTAAGCCTTTTATTAAGTGCGCATGATCAATTTATATTCATAAATTCTATTGAAACAAGCCTTTCATTAAGTGCGCATGATCAATCTATATCTATAAATTCTATTGAAACATATGAGATATATCGATTGTTTTCAACACTTAGAAGCAAAATGTCAAAAAATTTGATGAATCTCCTAAGGTCTTGATGAATCACCCAAGGTTTGATCAATTAGATGGAAAAGATTGAGGAAAATATTAATTTTGGTATATGAATCCACCACACAATGCTAACTCATTGGTTGAGTTAGATAGATATTTACAATGTAATAAATGAGAATTCTTAATAAAATTTTTACAAAAATTCACATCAGCACCCTTAATTGACCAATTTACTTAATATATTATGTAAGAAAAGATTTGGCTAAGGACTTAATGAGTACTTAGGCCCTATTTGGCTACTTTTTTTTCTAAACAACATTTTTTGCATAAAAAAAGTTACTGAAAAGTATTTTTTACTAAAAAGATCAGGCTACCTTTAGTTGAAAATAGTATTGTATTGAAAAATTATCTCATACTACTTCTCACACAAGAATATTTTCAACATGCGAGATGTGTTTGGAAAACAATATGTGACGCGCTTCTTTACAGCACTTAAAAAGTACGTTGTGACGCATCTCTTTACAACACTTGAAAAGTGCGTTTTAGAATAGGGTTGCCAAACAAGGCCTTAGTAGCATTGGCTGTTAACAGAGGACCTAGAACAGGCGGGCCATAAATGTCAGGGGCCAATAAAGCCTGATCGGTTCAGTTTGAGCATTGGTAATATAAAATTAGATGGCATGGCCCGGATTCTACCCATTTAACTAATACATCAAGTTTGCACTTCATGCCTAGCTCACCAATTAAGGGGTTGTTGCAATGGTTTGGCGGCATGAGTTTACTCCCCAAGGTCACGGGTTCAATAGGACTCCCCTTTTGTTAATCAGGGTCGGCCCTGGACTAAGGCCAATGAGACAAGAGCCTTAGGCCTCTAATTTTTAGGGGCTCCCAAATCTTATTTGCCCTTTAAAAGGTAGGATTTTTTTATTAAAAAAATAAAATTTTATAAAGCTAAAGAGCCCCGAATTTGGTTATCTTACTCTTACCTGATACTAATTTTTGTGTCTTTTCGAGCTACAATTTTGTTTAGAATTTTCATCATTTTCATCACAATAGTTAATTATTTTCTTTAAAAGCCTATTTGATTGTTTGCACCCACACGTTTTCTAAAAGCTCTCACGTGTGTAATCCCATAAAACTCGTTGATTGGGTTAGATCAGAGTCTGATGGATATTTTTTTAACCTCAATCTTTCACACAAGGGATCTTGAGGCCATATACAACGTATCAGACAATCAATTTTTTATTCTACATGTCACATATGACATTTCCCCCAAAAGTGCAGTTTGTGTGCAATGACACACATCACACTCAAACGTGATTTTAGGGTCATGTTTTCAGAATGTGACATGTGGAATAAAAGTAACCACATGATAGGTGGGAGAAACATGATCTTCATCTTCTGATTCGACCCAATCAATGAATTTTAAGAGGATTAGGAAAATCTTTTTTCTACGTGAGTTCAGATCAAAATCTCCATGAAGATTTGATCACTCAAATGGTCATATGTATAAGTCTTGTTCTATTGATTTTTATTTAAAAAGTGAAGATTTGACCAAATACTAATTGATTTATTGGATTGGTACGTGTATAAATCAAGTGAACCTTGTTCCGTAGGATCTATAAAAGACAGTAGGAATTAGGATCAATCTAGGACCATTTGTTGCATTTATAGTTTCATTATCATCATTATCATCATCATCATTATCATAATAGTCTTATCTCATCTATTTGGAGTCGGCTTTTAGGGAATTAACAGTCTTTTTACAACCGTCTGTCAACGTGACACCACCTCCCTCTTTTCTTATCCGGAATTGGGATCGACAATTGCCTCATAAAATTGTTTAACGGCTATTTGATTCAAGAAGAGAAGGTGTATGATAGATGGCTTCCTTCAACATTTTCTTCTAGAATTTCTTATACAATCTAAATTTTTTTAGTATCGCATTTTCTTTTTTTATTGCATTTTCCTTTAATATTTACTTGTATTAAATTTTTAGTTACATTTTCAATTTATATATATAATAAATAGAATATGAGTACTATTTTATAGGAGCCATTTCTTGCACACGCTTTTCAAGTGATTGCACCATATTGCACCGAATTTAAAAAAAATACTTGCAAGTTTGGCGACCTCTACTATGTGAAAACACCATCTAAGTTGTTTGATTTGAAGGCCATGATTTAAATATATCAAATGCAAAAGATTAGAACAAAATATAGTTTTCATCATTTGATTAAATGGAGTCCAAGGCTATTATATAATCCAATAGTTGACTACAATAGATCATATGACAAGTATTGTGTTTTGCTCCAATTTTATGCCCAAGAGATCAATTGATCATGAGCTTCAAATCAGACGGCCCATATTGCAAGTTTATATATCACATGTCCCTAAAATACCAAGTCTTTCTTTAAATTCAGTGCAATCACTTGAAAAATGTGTGCAAGTAATGGCTCCCCTATTTTATTTGTCAAAAATATGTGGCGAATTTTTTATATATTATAAGGTAATATAAAATAAGGACCTCATTTTAGGAACTCGCCTTGAGCCCCCAAAATGTCAAGGCTGGCCCTACTGGGAAACTCTGCGTCATGAAGAGAAAAGTAAGTATGTGATTCAGGCCCAAGGCACGTCCCAATGGGCCTGATCGTATATTGTAGCCCATAATTCAGCCAAGTTGACCCTAATGCTAGTTAGGTAGAAAGCCAAGCCAAGCCAAGGAAAAAAGTAAACAAAATTGGTGATTGCATTAAGTATTGACATAAAGCGCAACTAGAATTCCTTATATAAGGAGACACTCAAAGAGGATAGTGCATCTATAGTTCTAGCTTTACAGATTTCCCCCACCCTCCTCCTCCTCATCCTCCTCTCTTTGGCCCTTCATCTCTTTCATTCAAGAATGGGGACAAAATTCACACCCATTCTCCTCTTCCTAGTCCTCTTCCTCTCGGGGTCCTCCGCTGAGTCTCGAACAACATTGAGCCAACGCCAGCCATGTAAGAATTTTGTGTTGTACTTCCACGACATCCTTTACAATGGTAAGAATGCCGCCAATGCAACATCAGCAATTGTAGCCGCACCTGAGAGGGCAAACCGAACAATCTTAGCCGGTCAAAACCATTTTGGTGACATGGTTGTGTTCGACGATCCCATCACCCTAGACAACAATCTACACTCAGAACCGATCGGTCGCGCACAAGGCTTCTACTTCTACGACAAGAAAGACCTATTCACTGCTTGGCTCGGGGTCTCTTTCGTGCTCAACACTAGGGACTATAGGGGGACCATAAACTTCGTGGGTGCCGATCCACTGCTGAACCAGACTAGGGACATCTCAGTTGTCGGTGGCACCCGAGACTTCTTCATGACGAGGGGGATCGCTGTGTTAATGACCGATGCCTTCGAGGGAGAAGTTTATTTTCGGCTCCGCGTTGACATCAAGTTGTATGAATGCTACTGATAAGCCAAGGCTAAGAGTGAGGCAATAGTTAGATTGTTTGATCTTCTTATATGTAATAGTAAGAAGCAGTTGGTTTTTAAAGAACCAGGGTGGTGTATATCTCCTAGTGTTCTTCGCCAATTAGTATGCACTAGTTTTATTTTATTTTTTGCTGCCAAAGAAAATGCATGAGTTAGCATTATGTATTAGTGTTATTATGTAAGTGGCACAAGCAAAGTTGACATAATATTCGAGTCACCTTTTGAGATGTGCGTCATGTGGAATTAACATACCTATCTATCACTTGATAATTGTGTCATGATATAAAGATCTTTGCGGTAAAAGATTGGATAAAAAATAATTTTCATCATTTAATTCAAAGTCGTCAAACAATATTTAAAAATAGGGTTTTTTGCATATACCCCTTGTGTTATGCTAATATTATAAGAAACCCTCTGAGTTATGGGTATTTATTTTGCAGCCCCTACTTTTATGTTTCTGTTTCATATAACCTCCTACCGTTAGCCGTGAGTTTATGGACGGAAAGCCTATTTTGCCTTTAATGAAACCAATAGTTTAAAAATACCACCATTCTAAAAGTCCCTTCATTCATCTATATTTACAAGTCATGCCATTAAAGTTTATCACCATTCTAAAAGGCCCTTCATTCACCTTTATTTACAAGTCATGCCATTATAATTGACTATTCTAAAAGGAGTACCTTTAAATCCACCCACAAAGTCTTTGAGTTCACCTACACTGAAACACATCGACTGTATTGAATCAAACGATGGAGATTTTTTATCGTCCCAATCTTTCATGAGATCGATCTTTAGATCATGGGTGTACCATCAGACGGCCGATTTTTTATTTCATGTGGTACACACCCCTAAAAGTGACCTTAATATCAATTTTAAGCATGCACGTGATGTTAAGGTCACTTTTCTGAGATGTGTGCCACGTGAAATAAAACACTAACTGTCTGATGGTACGATCATGATCTCAAGATCCATCATGTGAAAGATTGGGAGGATAAATGATCTCCATCATTCGATTCAATTCAATCAATGTGTTTCAGCGTGGGTGAACTTAAAGATTCAATGGGTGGATTTAAAGGTACTCTTCTAAAAGGCCCTTCAATCACCCATCATATTCAAGACTCATCTGATGGGTGATTCTCCGATTAAAGCATGCCAACGTTTGGACGAATACTTAACCAATGGAGGATTTGTGGCAAACGATGCAATTATTATTGAAAAGAAAACCTTCAATCTACATGTTCCAATCAAAATACTCATCCCTCCAATTTCCTATATAATTCAAGACCCATTTTTAGGAATTGGATTGTCTAATCGCGTCTGCTTCTATCCACCGAATCTTTGAGTTCACCCACGCTAATACACATTGATTGCATTGAATAAGACGACAGAGATCGTTTAGACATACCATTAGACGATCAGTGTTTTATTTCATGGCACACATCTCAGAAAAGTGACCTTAACATCACGTATATGGTTAAAATTAATTTTAAGGTCATTTTTTTAGGTGTGTACCATACGAAAAGAAAAAATCAACCATCTGATGGTGCCACCATGATCTCAAGATCCATCATGTGAAAGGTTGGGACAATAAACAATATCCATCGTCCGATTCAATGCAATCAACCGTCTGATGGTGCCACCATGATCTCAAGATCCATCATGTGAATGGTTGGGGCGATAAACAACCTCCATCGTCCAATTCAATACAGTCAAGAGTCTGATGGTGCCACCATGATCTCAAGATACGTCGTGTGAAAGGTTGGGACAATAAATGATCGCCATCGTCCGATTCAATGCAGTCAACCGTCTAATAGTGCCACCGTGATCTCAAGATCCATCGTGTGAAAGGTTGGGACGATAAACGATCTCCATCGTCCGATTCAATGCAGTCAATGTTTTTCAGCGTGGGTGAACTCAAATATTTGGTGGGTGGATTTAAAACTACTTTTTTTTGTAAATTGAGGGGTGGATTTAAAATTGGGCTTTATACCAAAAAGCGGCTCGCGCCATTTTATATTACCAAAAAAACGTGACCATATTTTTTTACCTTTACAGCGCCCATGCGTGCCTAAACACCCCACCGGCGATAGAAATCCACGCACATCCAGAAATTTATTTACTATTTTACCCCTTTTATTTTATCCCCTTATTAGCCACCTTAATTTTAAATTTGTCATTACTATAAAAGCTAAAAAGCCTCCATTTGAAACCCTAAAACGTGTCTTTCGAAACCCTAAAGCTCCCTCTCTCAACCTTTTTCCGGGTTTATGGTGATGAGTCAAAAATTGGAAATCCTTTTAGCTTTTTTCTTTTTTCTTTTTTCTTTTTTCTTTTTTCTTGTGGGGATCCTATTTCATTAACTATTCACTCACCTAACTCACATCTCTCGCAACTGATTCAGAAAAAGAGATCGAATCTTATAAACAGATGAAAGACAACAGTTTATAGATTAAAGATTATCATAATATGCTTCACATTGCTACTTATTGAGCTAAACGAGAACTGATGGATGCAAAAAACTTGATTGAAGCTTTGGAATCATATCAAATCTCCTTAATTGAAGAGCTAGGTAAACTCAAGCAAGAAAATGGAACCTACTTTTTTTTCCCATACAAGAAAATCTTTAATCAGATTCACATGTTAGAGCATGAGAACCGTTTCAAACCATTATCACAGTCACCCATCTATCTGCATTCAAGTAGGGGATTTCGCCAAAAAAGGAGAAGGAGAAGAGAGAGAGAGAGAGAGAGAGAGAGAGGACTTATCAGATTTGATGTTTCGAAAGGGGGACCGTGCTTGGTTCGAAGAAGATGATGCATGTGCGACCAGCGATTTAGGGATTTTGGTGTAGACAGGTTTCAGCTCTCAAGCGATTTTTCCTCTCTTTGAGGGGTATTTCGGTAACTAATCATTTTCAGAAAGTCGGTAAACGAGTTAATGCGGGGCGTTTTGAGGGTGCTTGGGCGCCTATTGATAAAAAAGCGAAAAAGTCACCGAAATGGTAATAAGAAAATTAGAAGGGCGTTTTCTAGTACTTTTCTCTTTAAAAATTTTCTTATCATGTGTAAAGGGTGGCAATTTAGTAATTTAATTTTAAAAAGGATAAATATGGTATTTAGGTTATTCTTTAACAGCCGGTGAATCATTTAAAATAGCATCCCTTAAAGAGGGTGTTTTATGAACACCAAAATGCTAATTCAGGGGGTTTAAAGCAAATAGCTATAATTGGAAGGTTATTTGTAATATCAACATAACTCAGGAGGGTATTTGCAAAAAACCCTTAAAAAGTACAAGCTACTATGTAAAACATACCATTAAATTTAGATTAGGCTAGGCCTAGCACGTCCGTTTTAAAAAGTCAAGGGGGCAACTGGCCCTCGAAACATCTACTTGGCTCTGCCAATGCTTTACCCAGTGCTGGTCCCGTAAGTCCGGGTGAATGGGATACAGATTACAGAAAAAACATGACTTTTCACTTACAAAGTGACTGCTCTCTGGCTTGAATTTGAACCCGCTTCTTCGTACTTGACAAAAGAATAGAGGGGATGTTGTTTACAAATATCAACTATATCTAAACTTAGGCATCTACTTAATGTCTCTCTTTTAATTGTCTCCTAACTGAATGCGGAAGTTGCTCTAATTTTCTGAAATTCTAAGTTCTTCTAGTGTAGAGAGCAACTTTAGGGAATCCTTCTCTTAATGTATGGTTGATGCACCATGAGATTGACTGATGATACAAATAGATTTAGACTCTGATCCAATTTCAAGGATTTTTTCATATATTAAGCAAGCGACCCAACATGGAAACTCTAACTTCTTTCCCAACTATATATACATGACAGAGCCTATTACATATTGACCTGGTTGATAAATTTGGGCATCCATCTCAAAATCAATTGGCTATGGGTCGAGGGGCCCATAATCTTATAAGATGAGAGAGAAGGCTACGAATACCCAATGTGGACTAAACCTCAACGCCCTGGCACGTGTTGGGCAGACTGCGCGAAACGAGGTGGAGAAATGAACTGGGTGAGTAGAGAAAGACCTGCGTTGATACCATGATAAATTTGGGTATCCATCTCGAAGCTCTTATGCGATGAGAGATAAGGATGAGATTGATCTTCAACACCGATGACCTCCAAAACCAATAGGTATGGTTTCGTCTTAAATTTTGATCCATAATTTTTCTAGAAAATTTGTAATCTTTGAAGGATGAGGACAGAAGAAGGAAAGTTAATTTTCTCATTTTCGGCTTTGTAAGGTGGTCTGTCCAACTCTAATGGCTAAATTTAGCGGTTGCTTTAAGGAATGAAGTTAGCCAAAACAGAGTGTAAAGTTATACATATTGATTCTGAGTCTTCACTTATTGTGAACGCTAGAAAGGAAACCGTGAAATGCAAGGAAGGCAACAGATGAAGAATGTTGTGTAAAAAATCTCTCTAGATGGTCTTTGCACGTCTAATTATATTGATGATTTTTATGTGCGAAGAAGACAACCAATAAATCAAATAACTAATATCACAAGAAGGAAAAAAGAGAAAGAGATCATATCACATATAAGAACATAATTTATGTGATTCGGCCTAAGCCTACGTCCACGAGCAGTCAAACAAAATGTTTCCAAGGCTATAAACAATGGAGATCGAATTCTCCAACCTTACCCAACAAAAGAGAATCACAAATACCGGTGTCCAAAATACCAAGACTTACATGCCAAATAAAGCCCAAGGGGGTCCGAACCCCAAAACGTAAAAAAAAATCACTCACCTATTTGTCTAATTTCTTATTTAGACTAGGACTCTTCTTTTATAGCAAGTTTTTCTCTCCCACTAAATAACGCAAAGAGAACTCACGTTCCAAAACCCTCCCACTTTCCAGTTTTAGTTTAAACTCTTATTCTCTATCTTTTAGATACTATTTAATAGGATTCTATTTTTATCTAAACCCAGTCAAAAAATCCAACAATCTCCACCTTGGGAGATTTACAAGCCAATAATAATTCTCGACCTTGACATGAAATATCATGTCATTCAAACAAAACAAGCATCTTCAATTTCAACTTCAAACTGCCTTTAAACTTGCCCACCGACACTAATGCACCCTGGAAGGGCCAAACTGTCAATGCACCTGAAAGTGCCCAAAATGTCAATGCACCCGAAGTGTCAAACTGCCAATGCACCCACAAGTGCTCAAATTGCTAATGCACGAAAGTGCCCAAAATGTAAATACACCCGAAGTGTTAAACTATCAATACACCCAAAAGTGCCCAAATTGCCAATGCACCCGAAAGTGTCCAAAAGTGCTAATACATCCGAAGTGCTAAACTACCAATGCACCCAAAAGTGCCCAAAAAAGACTAATACACCCGAAGTGCCAAACTACCAATGCACTCAAAAGTGCCCAAATTGTCAATGCATCAAAAAGTGTCAAACTACAAATTTTTGCACGATTATTTGCAGTACCAATCTTCATATCAACAATGGAGGTTGTTCCACCCAGCAAAGTGCTTCTTTGCAACTACTGCCCTTCATCACGAACTATTTCTAATCTTTCGCAAAATACAATCGATTTGTGTCACAAGTCTGCCGATTAATCTTATCTCAATCTTTCTCTATCACATCTAGCCATTTACATAGCCAATCGTAAAAAATCACCAATAACAAGAGAAAATTTTCTCGTGGAAGCAAAACGATGCCCAAGTTGAAATCTAGGCTCTAATATCAATTGTTGTGCAAAAAATTCCTCTAGATGGCCTTTGCACGTCTAATTATATTGATGACTTTCACGTGAGAAGAAGACAACGAATAAACCAAATAATCAACAACAAAAGAAGGTAGAAAGAGAAAGAGATCATACCACAAATAAGAACAAGATTTACGTGATTCGGCCTAAGCTTATGTCCACGGGCAATCAAACAAAGTATTTTCATTATCACGAAGAAGATGTACAAAGGCTACAAACAATGGAGATTGAATTCTCCAATCTTACCCAAGAGAATCACAAATACCGATGCTCAAAAAATCCATACTTACATGTCAAACAAAGCCCTAAGGGAGTCCCAACTCCAAAACCCCAAAATATCCAAACAAATCACTCGCCTATTTATAAATTGCCTAGTTTCCTATTTAGACTAGACTCTTCTGCATGTTTTTCTCACACTAAATAACCCAAAGAGAACCCCTCCCTTCCAAAACTCTCTCACTTTCCAATTTTTGATTTGAACTCTCATTTTCTTTATCTTTTAGATCATATTTAATAGGATTCTATGTTTATCCAAATCGAGCCCAAAAACCCGACAAAGAATTTGGGGAGGGGTGCTCAGCCTATCCATCAAATCTTTGAAGGCAATTTTGTAAGAATGCAAATTATGATCGGATTAGTTGGATTAATATCATATAGGGGAGCTCTATTCTCACCTACCTGCTTACTATGGGCACCATCAACATGCTAAATATTTCCACTTTCTTCCCAAATTATCCCTCTCTTTCAATTAGCAAACCAACCTAAACAGATTGGTCACAAGAGTGAGGTAGACACCTCAAAATTGAACTGGCTTAGTTTCCCAGGGCAGTTATTTGGGCCTATGGAATCCAACATTGGCAGTTATCAAGGCCCATGAAATCTGTTCATGTCAGCTTTTAACGGTGAAGGAACGGCTTCAATATATGTCATATATTAAAGCTGGTGGTAGCCGTTAAGTCACACAGACATATTTTTCTTACCTAAAGTGCGAATGCTATGGAATTAAGGCGTTGGAGTTCAACTCCAACTCACTAACCTTAATTGATCACCACCACCATTCTGGACTCTGACATTTTTTCTTTTTCTCTCTTTATTTTTTCATGAGTGAACTTAGTGGATTCAGCTTAATGCCTCAATTACATAGAGTTTGCAGTCATGACATATAACAATGGTAACTTCTTCAGAAATCCTATAACTTGTATCACTTTTTAGTTATTTAGTTTTTTTCTGTCCATCATTTTGATTGCAATTTTTTTTCCTATCTATCTATTCTTTTCCAATATAAGCTTTTTAGCGGATTGGGGGACAGGGAAAAAAAATATAGGTAACATTTCTCTTAAAATTTTAGTAATTTTGGTCTTTTTCCTTTTTTTTTTTTTTAACAAATTGTTTTATTATTATATAGAAAGCTGGACAAGAGCCTCAAAATGATCGATAAAAAGCCCAAGCCAACACCATAAGCATTGCTACCTAGAAAATCGGACTTTCCGGAAAAAAATCAAAGTAGGTATTTGGGTACAACGTAGGAAACCCTAGTACAAAGGGAAACACCTATGTAGGAGGAAACCGAAATGTCCGGAAAAAAACCTCCAAAAAAGAAAAAATCCCCAATAGGTGAAACATGCCACCAAAGCAAGAAAACTCAAAAATCCATTACATGTTATGCAAGAAAGAAAGAAGTTGATCAGCAATGAACCTTCCGACATTAAAGATCGAGGGGTCTTCTCTGCTGGCTGCAATCGCCCAGTAGCAAACCAATATAAAACTATTTGGATAAGATTGTCTTCAGAAAAATAAACTTCATTGCACCTGATGTCATTACACAAGAGTCGAGTATTCCAAAGGATGAAAATGTGTAGGTGATCCCAGATCCATTGCTTGATCCCGTGACTGGGAGGGAGGCCCAACCGAGAATGGTACTAATTAGGTTATCGGGTAAACAATAAGAAATGTTGAAGGATGTGACGCATCTATACCAAACAGACCAAATTCTTTCACATAGAAAGAAAAGGTGTTCAAAGTCCTCGCAGTCGTTGCAGAAGAAACAATTTGAGAGAGAGACATGCCCCTTCTATTTAAATTAGAAATGGTAGGCAATTTGTTCCAGCATAAGGACCAAAGAAAGAAAGAGACAATTGAAGGGATCTTGAAATCCCAGATTGCGACCCAAGTGATCGAGCTATTGTTTGAGAGAAGGGACCAATAAACAGCCTTCACTGAAAATTATATCTTTTTATTGTTATTCCAAAGTCTGGAATCAGTTTTGTTGCGTAGAAGCTCACAAACTAACCAACGATCTCACAATGAATGATCAAATAAGAACGCAAAAATAGAAGAAAATCAACCACAAATGACAATATTTACATAGTTCGGCAATATGCCTACGTTCACGGGCAGCTGATCGGTGCCAAAATGTGACTATATTTTGCACCTTAATTCCTACATTTAGTTATCCAATGAGAGCATTTGACGGTTGTTATATAGTTTTAGTGAGTGCAGGTGTTTCTGACCATTGGATCGTCAAAAAGCATAAAAGAGGATAATTAAATATTACACAAGAACAGTGGACCAAGATGTCAAAAGAAGCATCGAAATCAGTGAAAATAATTAATTAGCCCAGCGTCCACCAGGAGAATGAGGATCTTGCCCCTATGTGTCAATCAATTGAAGACCAACTCTCAATCAATTGACCAGAAAGACAGTTTTTTCCCTCTGCTTCAAATTTGAATTCAAATTCGAATTTGGTCTCCAAATTAGTAGATTTGGACTCAATCGATTGAGAATGGATTCTCAATCGATTGAGAATGGATTCTCAATCAATTGAGCCTATTATGGAAAGTATCTTGCCCAGTCCTATAAAAATAAAGCTATGGCTTAGGGTTGGGGGTTCGTTCTCTCTTTTGCTTTTAGGTCCTTCTTCTCTTAGTAGATTGTACTTAGGTTTTGATAGTTTTTCTTCTTTACAATTTTTAAAGCATAGTTTGTACTTAGGAACAAAGCATTGTAAGGAGAAATTTGAAGATAAATGAAAGTGCATGTTTAAGATGATTGCTTCTGGCCTACAACAGGCTTGTACACAAAGGATGAGCGGCTAAAATTACTTGTTCAAGGAGGAAGCGACCTCTAGATAAGTAACTGCTCTACTATTGATTCTATAATTTCATAGCATTGTCATGGAATCACTCTGTTAAAAGTATGTGCTTAATTGAATGTCATCGAATGCTCATTTACAGCCGTTGATCGTGGTTATTAACGACTGTAAAAAAGTCACCCCATCTAGATCTGCTCCTGCAGGCCGATCTAGGCTGCATAATGATTGTTTCATCACTGCCGTGATTTAAAATTTTGAGATACGCTATATTTTTCATATGATTCATACCGCAATGATAGGCTGAGTCATAGTTTTTAGATAGAGTATGTCAAATCAATAGCCACGTTCTTTTCAATTCATTTTTCTTCTTGATAAATGATTGTATTTTGACGCGATATGAAATTATGAGTTTAATTGTAGAGAGGTTACGAATCTAGGGTTATTAAACTCTTTGATCATTTCTTAAATTGTCATTCTCTTTGTCATAATTTATTCTTGCTTAGATTAATTTACTTTTATTGCTCTAGAATCTTGTGGTAATTGTTTAGCAAATCGACTTTCTCTCCCTTGGGCATCTTTTTCTCTTTAAGAATTAATTTAATTACGCGCTTCCCTGTGGATACGACACCCTTGATTTCACCGTGCTATAACCAATCTTGTACACTTGCAAGAGTACAATTTAAAATCGACCAAGTTTTTTGCGCCGTTGTCGGGAAAGCAACGCAATTTTATTAATTTGTGAAGAGATTTGAATTCTTTATTCATCAGTCAATCGATTGAGGTACCTTCTTCAATCGATCGACTGGGTTCTGTGGTTGCTGCTTGCTGATTTATCCATCGATTGATTTGAAAGAATCAATCGATTGATTGTTCTGTGTTTTAAATTTTAAATTTTTGACAAGTTAAAAATCCGAATTTTGAATTTTGAAATTTTGAATTTTTGAAATTTGGAATTTTGATTTTTGAAACTTGAAATTTTAATTTTTAATTTTTAATTTTGAATTTTGAAATTTGAAATTTGAAATTTGAAATGTAAAATTTGATTTTGAATTTTTGAATTTTTGAATTAATTTTAAGATTTCAAGTTTAGAATCTTTAAGATTTTTTTTTTTTTAGGATCTTTAGTTTATCACCTTCTAGGATTTGTAGAAATTTTGAGATTTGTAGGATTTTCCAATTCTAGTTATTGCCTTCTGTAGGATTTCTTGTTTAGGATTTATAGGATTCTCTTTTCTTTCCTTTCTTCTCCTGGGTAAGATTTTGTAGGATTGTATAGGACTTCTTTTAGATTTTAAAATTTGAATTTTAAAATTTAAATTTTAAATTATGAATTTTAGATTTGAATTTGAATTTGAAAGTTAAAATTTTAAATTTTGACTTTCAAATCTTGATTTTGATTTTCAATCTTTGATTTTAAATTTGAATTTTAAATTTTAAATTTTAAAATTGAATTTGAATTTTTTTAATTTAAATTTTAAATTTTAAATTTTAAATTTAATTTTAATTTAAATTTGAAGTTCGAATTTTAATCTAAAAAAAAAATAAAAAAAATTGTCTCTTTTCTTCTTATACTGGCTATTTCCACTATAGAAGTCAATCGATTGACTGTTCCCTGTCAATCGATTGAGTCTGGGATATCAATTGCCAGTTTGCTCAAGTGTGAAACCATCGGGATTCTGTCAATCGATTGACATTTCTGTTTCAATCGATTGACTAGATCTTTGTTGTTTACAACTTTAGCCGTACTTTTTTATTATGTCCAACTTATTTTTGAACTTCAATCAATTGACTCTAGTACATCAATTGATTGACTGGTAAAGTTTTCTGCTTGAACACTGTTGTGTATTTTTTTCAATCAATTGAGTTCATAACATTCAATCGATTGAATCTGAAGTTTTTGGGTTTATTGTGAACTCTATAATCTTTGTGTTAGGTGTTGGTGCATGAGCTTTACTCGATCTCATCACCCGCATCTATAACCGTTGAATCGTGAGATCGAAAGGTCTTGCAAAAAAAATCATAGAACTCAAAGGATTCAGTATCATCATACTGAAACTATGGCAGATCAAAGACAAGGACGACAATAGAATAATCATGATGAGGGCCGAAAAACATTGAAGCTTTACAATGATCCCGATTTTTACAAAGATCGGGATAGTATCATGCATTCCCCCATCCAAGGAAATCATTATGAATTTAAATCAGTAATGATTCAAATGTTACAGATTTTTCACGGATTGACCAATGAAAATCCACATGTTCATTTAAATGAGTTTACTGGGGTGTGTAAAATATTCAGAGTTCATAATGTCTCCGACGAAATAGCTAAGTTACGACTCTTTCCTTTTTCTTTAAGAGATAAGGCGAAGGCTTGGTTTTATTCCTTAGAACCAAGATCAATTCAAGGTTGGGCAGAACTACATTGTTAATTCCTGAAAAAAATATTTTTCCAAGAGCGAAACCAATGAGTTGCATCAGAAGATTCAGTTCTACGCCTAACAACCTACAGAAACATTTCATGAATGTTGGGAACGTTTTAAGGAATTAATCAGAAGCTATCCTAATCATCATATTCTAAGGTGGCAACAGGTCCAAAGTTTTTTCAATGGACTGATTCCAAAAAAGATACGCATGGTTGATGAATCCTATGGCGGATCATATGCCACAAAAGAGGCTGAAGAAAGATGGGCATTGTTTGAGAAATTATACCAAACTTCAATATAAAATGAGATATTGGGGCGAACTAACCTGGATATGGCAACTAAATCTCATGTGTTGACAAAAGGTGGGTTTTATGATATCAACAACAATATTTCAGATCTATCAACAAAAGTTGATATGTTATTCAAAAAGATGAACATGTTGTTAGTTGCAACCAAGCAAGCTAAAACTCTCATCACCCCCACTGTTTGTTCAATTTGTGAACACCCAAGTCACATGGCCAAGTGAGTGTCCAACTAATCTGTCATTCTTTCCTGATTAACCTACTCCTCAAGAGCAAGTGAATGTGACTCAATCTTATCATCGGCAGGCTAAAAACATGTACTCTAACACCTATAATCCGGAATGGAAAAATCACCCCAACTTAGGATGGGGAGGATCAAACCAAACTGGACAGGTAAACTAGCAGTACAGATCTAACACAACGAGTGGACAACAGAACTTTTATCCACAACAGAATTTTAACTTTCAACAGAATTCTTATTATCATCACCCAAATTTCGAGTATCCAAAAAATCAGAATTTCAATCAATCCCATACCACCACTTCGAAAGATTCTGATTTGGAAGAGAAGGTTATGCAAAACATGCAAGCCTTTCAGCAAATGATGATAGACCAATTTAGCTAATTGACCAATCAATTGAGTCAAAGAGAGGAAGGTAGGATTTTCAGCCAACCTCACAACAATCCTCGAGGTCAAGCATCACCTGATAAAGTACCATCGAATAGTCAACAGTTAAAAGTTGTTACTGTGTTGAGAAGTGGGCGAGTGATTGATAATCAAGTGAAAATTCCAATGGAATTGAAAAAAGAAGAAAAAGAAGGTGAAAAAAAGAAGAAGACCAAGACAGAAGAGAAGGTGAAGTCTCCTGAAATTACCTAAAGGAAACCTGAAGAAAATTAATAACTTGGAATTACTCCCCATACCCCAAAGGCACCATTCCCTGAGTACCTGACATCTCCTTCTAAAATGGGGAAGGGAGCGTCAAAAATGGAGAAAATTTTTGAAACATTCAAGCAAGTAAAGATAAATCTTCCATTGCTTGAAACAATCAAGTAAGTCTCTGAGTACGCCAAATTTCTTAAGGATCTATGCACCCGTAAGAGAAGGGCACATACTCAAGTGTCAAAGAAGGTGTTCCTGACTAATCAAGTCAGTTCGATATTGCGATTAGATGCTCCATAGGAACTTAAGGACCCTGGAATTCCAACTGTTCCATGTGTTATAGGTGGAAAACCAATTGGTAAGGCACTAATGGATTTGTGAGCAAGTGTCAACCTGATCTCATACTTAGTATATGAGAAATTAGGACTAAGCGAATTGAAACCCACGACAGTCACACTCTAACTTGCTAATAAGTCAGAAAGACGACCTAGGGGTATCATTGAGGATATTTTGGTTGGAATAGATAAGTTTATCTTTCTAGTAGATTTCATTGTCTTGGGTATGGAACTACCAGTTAAATCAACAAATCAAGTCCCAGTCATTCTTGGGCGTCTATTTCTCGTAACTGTAAATACCTATATCAATTGTCGAACAAGGGTCATGAATGTTTCTTTTGGAAACATGAAAGTCAGGCTTGATATATTTCATGCGATGAGCCATTTCTCCAATGAGGATGAGGTTGACTGTTTCTACATCGATCAGGTGGACGAAGTAGTGGATGAAGCTTTGCCATCAATGCTGACCAAAGAAGAATTTGAAATTACTTTGTTGGCTATCTATGAGGAAAAAGGAAATGAAGAGAAACACTCAAAAGAAAAAAGGAAGATCTCATCAAGTCAAGACGATAAGTCATGGGAGAGTAAGGCTAATGTGAAACCGTTACCTATGGAGGTAAAGGATGAGCTAACACCATCAATCAAGAAGCCACCAATTATTGAATTAAAGCAACTACCTGAGTCACTTAAATATATTTTTCAGGGACCTCAAGAAACGCTCCCAGTAATAATTTCATCAACATTATCAGAAAAGCAAGAGCATGATTTGTTGAAAGTGCTTAAAGATCACAAAGAAGCTATCAGATGGATGATGAGTACTGAAAAATGAGGATATTTCACCCCTAAATACCTATATTTAGCTGTCCGATGAAGGCTATCTGATAAGATTGATTAGATTTGAAGTGTTTCAGGTAAATAGAAGCCAAGTATAGAAAACAGTGCAAGAATTCTGAATATAATGCAAAAACACTGCAATTTCGGGTAATCAAGCACTTGGTGCGACTTGCGGCTAAATTTGGACCTTCAAGACGGCCGAATTACAAAATTGTCAAAACATTAAAGTTGTAGATCTTTTCGTCAGCTTTCCAACGGCGCAGGAATCGTCTCAATCAGAGTTCGGGACAGAACGTTATGGCCAAAATACTGAAGCAGTGTCTGAACCACAAGAATTGCTGATTTTCACGAATTTCTGGGGTCGATGCATCGACCCTACAGGTCGATTAATCGAGCAGGAATTGCAGTCTGACACGATTCTGACACTGGAAACGTGATTTTGTGAAAGTTTTGTCGGCTCGATGCATCGACAGCTATTAGTCGATTAATCGACCCAGAAAAGTCGGTTTAGGATACCTTTGCGCGACGAGTTCTATTTAAAGACTCAAACACTTCGGGGAAAAAGAGAATAGAGAGAGATCTTTTTCAGCATTAGAATTACGTAGGAATTAAATTTAGGAGAGAGTTTTAGTTTTTAGTGTTCTTAGTTTTTAGCCATTATTTTTCATAGAAATAGAGAAGTTTTATTATTCTTTTTGAGAGCTTTGTTCTTTAATTTTTCAAGTACACATTCCTAAATTTTATTCAAAGTTTATTCCTGCATTAATTTTCTGAAGATCATACGTGTGGATCAAGGTAATTTATTTTGAAGTTTGAGGTAATTTTAATTAATATTATTTTCCCGTCTTTATTTATTTATGTCAATTCCTTACAATATGTGTGGCTAAATTTATAGGGATGGGGATCTAATGATTCCCATCCGAGGGATGTACTTTTAATAATATAAATTAGGATTAAAATATGAGATTTTTAATTTATGGTTGTTGTGCTATCATGAATGGATGAAATCCCCACCACTAACCGGGATCGCAGTCAGTCATGGGATCTCGGATCTGTGTGATAATTTTACCCTATCATTGTTATGGTCTTTGTGTTTTCATTGTGTGGATCTAATTACGATTATGTTACGGGATCGAGTGTAGCCATGCCACGGATCTTGGTTACGTAATGATGGTAATTTTATTTTAAATATCCCTAATCTGAATAAAGTGTGCCGAGCCATGCCCTTGATTTCAGATTTGTAAGTGGTATTCTTGTTAGAATTTTCACCCACCTTGGGGATGATTTTTATTTGAACCTGAGATCATGCGTGTCTAGCCGTACCCTTGATCCCAGATCTATATATGAAAATCATCTAAGTCCTAATGGCAGGGATGCAACATGGAACCTATTAGGGTGTTGACCATTGATCTTCCATAAAAGATGTTTGTTACTAATGAAATATCTTATAATTCAATCCTTAGATTTATATTATAGGAAGAACGGACCAAAGATGGGAGGATTTAGTATCTTCATCTTTATCATCATCTTTACTTTTATTTGTGAATCATCAATTGAATTTTAGTTTGTAGTCATTAATTACCATCTCACCAACCGCTTAAATCATAAAACTGGTAGAATACTGTTAGATCTTCACCGATTTCTATAATTGCTTGTCTCTTTTAGATAGTTCAAAATTAATCCTCGTGGGAACGATCTCGTACTCCGCACCCATTATATACAAACCGATTCGTGCACTTGCGAGTAAAACATACATAAAAAAATCACATCAATGGACTTTAGCCGATCTTAAAGGAATTGATCCATCAGTATGTATGTATAAAATATATCTGAAAGATGACAGTACACCATCGAGAGAGTTACAGAGACGACTTAATCCAAATATGAAAGAAGTCGTTTTAAAAGAGATCATCAAGTTATTCGATGCTGGAATCATCTATGCGATCTTTGATAGTGAATGGATAAGTCCAGTTCAAATTGTCCCTAAAAAATCAAGGATTACAGTGAAAGAAACTACTGAAGGAGAGTTAGTGCCTACTAGCGAGAATACTGGGTGGCACGTGTGCATCGATTATCAAAAATTAAGTACAGCCACCAGAAAGGATCATTTTCCTCTTTCATTCATTGATCAAATTCTAGAGAAACTGGTAGGGCATGAGTTTTACTGTTTTCTTGATGAATATTCAGGGTACAATCAAGTGCCTGTATTTCTAGCCGATCAGGAGAAGATAACGTTCACGTGTCCTTATGGTACTTTTGTATATCACAGAATGTCATTCGGCCTATGTAATGCTCTGGCCACTTTTTAATGATGTATGTTAGCCATATTTTCGAATATGATAGACAAATTCATCGAGGTATTCATGGATGACTTCTCTGTTTTTGGAAAGATCTTTGAATTGTGCTTGAATCACCTTTCACAGGTATTTTAACATTGTGTAGAATTTAATCTTGTTTTAAGCTGGGAGAAGAGCCATTTTATGGTTCGACAAGGAATAGTTCTAGGGCATATCATATCGAGAAAAGGAATTGAAATCGATAAAGCAAAAGTTTACTTAATTGCTAATCTGCCTCCACCAAAAAGTGTTTATCAAATTCGATCATTTTTGGGTCATGCTGGATTTTACAGGCGATTCATCAAAGATTTTAGTAAGGTTGCTAAGTCATTATGAAACTTGCTTGGAAAAGTTGTTCCGTTTGAATTTGATGAAGACTGTATGAAAGCCTTTTTGAAACTGCATGAGTTATTATCAAATGCTTCAATAATCCAACCACCGGATTATTCGTTTCCTTTTAAACTCATGTGCGATGCATCGGATTATGCTATTGGAGCAATCTTAGGGAAACGGGTAGGCAAATTACCTCATGTAATTTACTACGTCAGTAAGAAACTGATTGATGCACAATTAAATTACACCATAATCGAGAAGGAATTATTAGCTGTGGTGTATGCTTTGGATAAATTCCATTCCTATTTGCTCGGATCCAAAATATTGGTCTTTTCGGACCACTTGGTGTTGAAGTATCTTTTGGCTAAAAAAGATGCAAAACCAAGGTTGATCCGATGGATCCTACTCCTCCAAGAATTCAACTTTGAGATCAAAGATAAAAAGGGGGTCAAAAATATTGTGGCTGATCATTTATCACGAATTTTACCTGAAGAATCATATGTGTCTGAGACCATCCGTGACACTTTCTCGGATGAGCAATTAATGGCAATAGATGCAGCAACTACAAAAATTTCTTAGTTTGTAAATATCGCAAATTATTTAGTCACTGGTAGAATTCCTACGCAATGGGGTAGAAACGATAAGAATCTCTTTTTCTCCCAGACAAAATACTACTTTTTGGATGAGCCACATCTGTTCAAATTCTGTTCTGAACAAATCATCAGGAGATGCATCCCAGAAGAAGAGCAACTGAGTATCATGAATTTCTGTCATGCTGGGCCTACGGAGGCCATTTTGGAGGACAAAAGACCGCACAGAAAATTCTTTAAAACGAATTTTACTGGCCCTCAATCTTTCGAGATACTGCAAGATTCTGCAAAGAATGCAAACGATATCAACAGCTCGAAAACTTTTCGAGAAGGAATATGATGTCGTTGACCTCAATTTTGGTTGTAGAAATTTTTGATGTATGGGGAATCAACTTCATGGATTATTTTCTCCCATCATTTGATTATTTATACATATTGGTGATCGTCGATTACGTTTTAAAATAGGTAGAAGTGATGAGTACTGAAAAATGATGATATTTCACCCCTAAATACATATATTTAGCTGTCCGATGAAGGCTATCTGATGAGAATGATTAGATTTGAAGTGTTTCAGGTAAATATAAGCCAAGTATAGAAAACAGTCCAAGAATTCTGAATATAATGTCAAAACACTGCAACTTTGGGTAATCGAGAACTTGGTGTGACTTGTGGCTAAATTTAGACCTTCAAGACGGCTGAATTATGAAATTATCAAAACACGAACATTGTAGATCTTTTCGTCCTCTTTCCAACGGCATAAGAATTGCCTCAATCCGAGTTCGGGATAGAAAGTTATGGCCAAAATACCGAAGTAGTGTCTGATACAAAGAATGTGCTAAATTTCACGGATTTCTGGGGTCGATGCATCGACCCTATAGGTCGATTAATCGAGGATAAGTCAGAGTCTGACACGAAACTGACACTGTAAAGCAAATTTTTGAAACTTTTTGGCGGCTCGATGCATTGACCCTCCCTGGTCGATTAATCGACCCTAAAATTATGGCTTGGGAGACTCCCGCGACGAGGGGTCTATTTAAAGCGACTCAAACACTTCGGAAAAGGAGAGATTTTTTTTAGAGAATTAATTTTAGTTTTAGAGTTTTTAGTTTTTAGCCTTTATTTTTCATAATTAGACATAGAAATAGGGAAGTTTTATTATTCCTTTTTGAGAGCTTTGTTCCCTTAATTTTTCAGTACTCATCCCTTCAGTTTATAAATTTTGTTCAAAGTTTATTCCTGCATTAATTTCGTTTCTGAAGATCATCGTACTTTTCGATCAAAGTAAGTTCTTTTGAAGTTTGAGGTAATTTTAATTTCTTAAATTAATGTTATTTTTCCTTCTTTATTTATTTATGTCATTTAATTACAATATGTGTGGCTAAATTTATAGGGATGAAGATCTAATGATTCCCATCCGAGGGATGTACTTTTAATAATATAAATTTAGGATTAAAATATGAGATTTTATTTTATGGTTGTTGTGCTATCATGAACGGATGAAATCTCCACCACTAATCGAGATCGCGTGTGCCTAGCCATGCCCGGGATCTCAAATCTGTGACGATAATTTTACCCAATCATTATTATGGTCCTTTTTGCTTTCATTATGTGGATCTAATTACGATTATATTCTGGGATCGAGTGTGTCTAGCCATGCCCTGGATCTTGGATCTGTAATGGTAATTTTATCTTAAATACTCCCTAATCTGAATAAAGTGTGCCTAGCCATGCCCTTGATTTCAGATTTATAAGTGGTATTCTTGTTGGAATTTTCACCCACTTTGGGGATGATTTTTATTTGAACCTGAGATCATGTGTGCCTAGCCATGCCCTTGATCCCAGATCTATATATGAAAATCATCTAAGTCCTGATTGCAGGGATGCAACGTGGAACCTATTAGGGCGTTGACCATTGATCTTCCATAAAAGATGTTTGTTACCAATGAAATATCTCATAGTTTAATCCTTAGATTTATATTACGGGAAGAACGGATCAAAGATGGGAGGATTTAGTATCTTCATCTTTATCATCATCTTTACCTTTCCTTTTGAATTATCAATTGAATTTTATTTTTGTAATCATTAATTACCATCTCATCAACCGCTTAAATCATAAAACTGGTAGAATACTGTTAGATCTTAGTAGATTTCTAAAATTGCTTGTCTCTTTTAGGTCTTTCAAAATTAGTCCTCGTGGGAACGATCTCGTACTCCGCACCCACTATATACAAACCGATTCGTGCACTTGCGAGTAAAACATCACATTAAATATCACATCAAGAAGCTATAGCAACAAGATCGAATGACCATAAAATGGTGGTCAAATTCTTAAAAGAAAATGTGTTCAATAGATTTGGGATTCCAAGAACAATCATCAGTGATGGCGGTTCGCACTTCTGCAATAGCCACTTTGCCACTTTAATGAGAAAATACGGTGTTACCCATAAGGTGGCAACGCCGTACCACCCGCAGACTAGCGGTCAAGTAGAAGTATCAAATCGGGAGATCAAAAGGATTTCAGAAAAGATAGTGCAACCCGATAGGAGAGATTGGTCAAATCATTTATCTGATGCTCTTTGGGCATATCGCACTGCATTTAAGACACCAATTGGAATGTCGCTATTCAGAATTGTGTATGGGAAAGCTTGTCATCTCCCAGTCGAATTGGAACATAAATTGTTCTCGGCAATCAAGCGATTTAATTTCGACATGCAAGAGGCAGGGTCTAATCGCAGGTTACAGTTGAACGAGTTAGAAGAGCTACACTATGATGCATATGAAAATTCAAGACTTTATAAGGAACGATTCAAGAGATTGCACGATCAATCAATTTCTCGAAAAGAATTCCACATTAGACAAAAGGTTTGGTTCTTCAATTCCAAACATAAACTCCATCCAGGAAAATTGAAGTCGAGGTAGGAAGGACCGTTTCGAGTTGTATCCACTACCGCACACGGTGCAATTGAGATCAAAGATCTGAACGATAATCGGATTTTCAAAGTGAATGGGTAATGATTTAAACCAATGTTTGTACCTCAGTGACCCTAATGATGATAACCAAGTGGTCGAGCTATCGACACATAAACTCAGCGCTTCCTAGGAGGCAATCCAGTGTGTTTTAATTTTTGTGTTAGAAGTAGAGAGTATCTAAATTGATTGACTTTGAGAAAAGTCAATCGATTGACCTTGTATTATGTTCAATCGATTGAGAATTGTCCTTTTTAATCGATTGATGTTTCAGGTTATCATCATCTCACCTCTTTAAATGTGTGCTAAATCAATCGGCACATCATTGATGTCAGTCAATTGAAAAAGGGATTTCGATCTATTGACATCACCTCGAATTAATGGGAGGTTTTCAAAAATCAAAGCGTCAATCGATGCATCTTTTCGATGGCGGCAAAGTCAAGGGGCACTATAATGTCAATCGATTGAGACTAATCCCTCAATCGATTGACCTGACATGTCACTTAAGTCTGCCGATTTCCAAGGTGTCAAACGTCGTAATTTTTCACGAAAAGCTTTGTGTCAATCGATTGACACAATTATTCAATCGATCGACATTAAGGTTGCATGGGAGATTGTTCCACATCACCTCCAAGTCCCACTGCGACGTGGTTCAGTCTCAATCGATTGAAGTCCATGACTCAATCGATTGAGGAGAAAAATATAAAATGGGAACACTCGTGGTCCCCATTTTCAAAACCCTCCCCCCCGACCAAACCCCGCACAACGCCAACGTGGCGGTATTCGACGACCTCGTCTTGAAGAGGTCCCTGATTTTAACGCCGAGGCAGTAGTTGCTCGCCTCGAGGTGCAAATGGATGGGTTGAGTGCAACAATTGGAGGTTTTGATTGACGGTCCTGATTTCAGAGTTCCCTTCTCATGGGATTGCCCGAGAATCATTCCCGGGGCAAGTCGACGACTTCATCACAGAAGAGAGCGGCAATGGATAGAGAGGGAGATCATGAAGATGATGATGATGATGTTTAGTTTCGTTGTTTTAGTGTTTAGTTTGGTTGTTTTAGAGTTTGTTTTATGTTTGGTTTAATAAGTTGTTTTTTATCCTAGGATGTAGGATTTCTTTTCAGTATTCTTGATTTTGTTGATGGGAACACATTTTGTAATTAGATCACTTTCGATGAATGATAAGTTGAGGTATTCGGTGTGTTATTGTTTTGTGAAATCTCGAATTGGTGTACAATTTCATCAATCAATCGATTGATAGGAACTTTTCAATCGATTGATATTATTGAGTTCTGAAATCTCACTTGGAAAGTCAAAACTATTAATCGATTGAAAAATAGCTTTCAATTGATCAACTTTGTCCACAAATTCACAAAGATTGCATATATATCTTTCAAAATTCGAGGCTTTTTTATTTAATTTTGGCAGTACACATTGGATAAAATCAATCGATTGAAGTGAAAATTTCAATCGATTGATGCCAACATAGAGAGAAAAGGCTTTCTGTCAGGAACATAAAGTTTCCAAAACTGCTTGATTGAATGTAATCGACAACTCTTTGCAAAAAGCAATTTTTGGCTTATACCCAGTAAACCTTTCCATAATAATTCTCAATCGATTGAGGCCACTGACTCAATCGATTGACAGATGCAAGTTTCCGAAAACTACATCATTCATTCCGAAAATCCATATTCGAATCCACATCTTTAGAGTGTCATGTTTTAGGGATTCTCTACTTTATTTAAGGAGTATTTAGATTAGTTTTTCTCTTATCATTCCCTTAGTCAAGAAAATCAATCAACATCCCTTACACTTTTTTGAGATGGAATCAATCAAATATCGTACCCGATCGGCAGTCAGGAGATTGGCGGAACCGGCCCGAAAATGTACGCGATACTACTCGCCTCGACCGCTGCTCGATTTGTCGAATTTTGAAGTCGTTGATTTAGAGTCAACATCTCCAACGCCTCCATCACCACCTCATGTTCCAGTTCCCCCACCTAGTGGCATCGGCATCACCGAAGAGATGTGGCGATTGATGTTTCTAAGGCCAAAGTAAGGGATGACTTCCAATGATGACTAAGGGATAGGAGTAGTTTAGGATTTAGATTTTAAAAGTCTTTTAGAGTTTATTACCTTTTTAATGCTTCTAGATTAGGTTATTTTAATTAATTCTTTCTGTTTTCAATAAGTGCAGTAAATTATAATTTTAATAAAAGTTTAATTTAGTTAAATGACTCTGTTTTAAGTTTTAATGTTCAAGTCACAATACCTTTCACCTGGTCAGCCTTTTGGTTCTCGATTGCATTTAACAGGTTTGGGGTCTCATACACTTTCCAAAAATCAAACCAATGAGGACATTGGAAGAATCAAGTTTGGGGGTGTATTTATTTAGATTCATGTAAATAATAATAATAATAATAATAATAATAATAAAATCAATAGATTGATAGCAGAATCTTTAGTTCTATAACCTTTTGGAAGCTTACATCAATCAATCGATTGACTGATCTCCAGTGAACTGACAAACACCGAATTGTGGTCTCATGACCTTGAAATGTTAATAACCGGAAATTCATAAAGAAACTATCATCACGCCATGTTTAGATACTCATTAATTTTAATACGAGTTGAATAATGATTTTCATGATCCTTGTCCAAAAATCTTGCACTATTACCATGCGTTAATTCCAAAGCCTGAGTATCAAGTCTAGAACTTGAAATCCTAAGAGCCTAAAGAAAGACTAAAACCTAATCAGCGTTGGAACCTCTTCCTCGTTTCTGATGAGTGCTGAAAAATTTTGAAGTATCTTTGTACTTCATGCTTAATTGTTTAAATCTCATCTATCTTATCTCGATTTGTTGATTTAGCATACTTATATTATTGTGTTAGAAATTATTGTGTGAAAATTCAAAGCAAATAGGCATCATTACCATCATGAGAGGAAATGATCAAAGGTTATCTTTGGCTCGTTTATGCCCAAAATATCTCACCATATATTGATTTATCTCGTTGCACCCTCCTTTGAGCTTTGATTGAAAAATTTTACCCTAAATATTCTTTGTTAAGCTATATTAACCATACCCCACACTAGTTTGGAAAAAAACCTTCACCCCTTAATCTCTGAGAAATTAGAAAAGAGAGATGAGAGCAAGAAAGGAAATAGGGAAATGTAGTAATAATTAATACTTGCAAGGAATATATGACAGAAAAATATGTAAATAAAATGAGAGAGAAAAAGAAAATGCATCTTTGTACAAGAGGTAAAAAAGTGAAAAATATATGAAAAACATAAGGTGACGTTAAAAAGAAAAAGAAAAGAAGGAGAAAATTTGATAAAAAGGAAAAAGCCTGAAAATTTCGAAAAAGAAAAGTGTGAAAAATCATAAAATCAAACGTGTGTCCTTTTTCGATTTCTCAGAAAAATTTGAATCCAATTTCTCCCTTCTTTCTTAACCTTTACTCGAGCCCCGTTACAACCTTGAAAAAGACCTTTTTGACCCAATCATGAGTGGTAAATGCCTTGTGGAGAGTGATAGTGCAATGTTTATAGTGCTTGGTATAATATGCTTAGGATACAAATATCTTTCACCATGAGATTTCTTTCTTATTCTTTGATGCACCACCGTTTTTCTTATTTCATGTGAGACCTTTTGTTGATATTATAAATCTCTCTCACATGTGAGCAAAAGGTAAACCATTCATCGGAATAATTTTATTTTTGAGTGCATACCTACTGTGAGGATTGAGTCAAGACATGGGATCTAAAGACTCTTAGTGTGAACTTATTCCCTGATGAAAGAATTTTAGCAGTGGTAAGTGCATTACACTCTGGGCATGAATCATGAGTTATTGAAAAAACAATTGATTGAATTGAATGAGCATTAGCATGGTCAGGAGCAATTTATAAAAATTTCACGTACATTTAACTGTCTAAGGGCATGACAATAATTCTGGAATTTATTAGTTTATGAAGTTTGTAAGTATCTTCTCTAGAAACTTTCAGGAGACACAATTCCTCCACTAGGGATCACCTAGGGGTTTAAAAGCTTATTGCATAGGCTAAATGCAATCATGCTCCCTAGGAAAGTGACATTCATTTTAATTGTTAACTGTTAGTTATTTTTCATTCTCTTTGCTCGAGGACTAGTAAAGTGTAGGTTTAGGGGTGTGATCGGTGCCGAAATGTGACTATATTTCGTACCTTAATTTCTATATTTAGTTATCTGATGAGAACATCTGACGGCTGTTATATAGTTTTAGTGATTCCAGGTATTTCTAACAATTCGATCGTCAAAGAGCATAAAAGAGGATAATTAAAGGTTACACAAGAACAGTGAACCAAGATGTCAAAAGAAGCATCGAAATCTATGAAAATAATTGATTGGCCCAGCATCCATCAGGAGAATGAGGATCTTGCCCCTATGTGTCAATCGCTTGAAGACCAACTCTCAATCGATTGACCAAAAGATAGCTTTTTTCCTCTACTTCAAATTTGAATTCAAATTCGAATTTGGTCGCCAAATTAGTAAATTTGGACTCAATCGATTGAGCCTATTATGGAAAGTGTCTTGCCCACTCCTATAAAAACATAGCTACGGCTTAGAGTTGAGGGTTCGTTCTCTCTTTTGCTTTTAGGTCTTTCTTCTCTTAGTAGATTATACTTTGGTTTTGATAGTTTTCCTTTTTTATAACTTTTGAAGCATAGTTTGTACTTAGGAACAAAGCATTGTAAGTAGAAATTTAGTGATAAATAAAAGTGCATATTTAAGATGATGGCTTCTGGTCTACAACGGGCTTGTACACCAGGGATGAGCGGCTAAAATCACTTGTTCAAGGAGGAAGCGACCTCTAGATAAGTAACTGCTCTACTATTGATTCTATAATTTCGTAGCATTGTCATGAAATTATTCTGTTAAAAGTATGTGCTTAATTGAATATCATTGAGTGCTCATTTACAGCCGTTGATTGTGGTTATCAACGATCGTAAAAAAGTCACCCCATCTATATCTGTTCCTACAAGCCGATCTAGGCTACAGAATGATTGTTTCAGCACTGTCGTGATTTAAAATTTTGAGATACGCTATTCTTTTTACATGATACATACCGTAATGATAGGCTGAGTCATAATTTTTAAATAGGGTATGCCGGATCAATAGTCATGTTCTTTTCGATTCATTTTTCTTCTTGATAAATGATAGTATTTTAACACGATATGAAATTGTGAGTTTAATTGTAGAGAGGTTACGAATCTAGGGTTAGCAAACTCCTTGATCATTTCTTAAATTGTCATTCTCTTTGTCATAATTTATTCTTGCTTAGATTTACTTTTATTGCTCTAGAATCTTGTGATAATTGTTTAGCAAATCGACTTTCTCTCCCTTGGTACTTCCTGGGGCATCTTTTTCTCTTTAAGAATTAATTTAACTATGCGTCCTGTGGGTACGATACCCTTAATTTCACCGTGCTACAACTGATCTTATACACTTGCAAGGGTACAATTTAAACTCAATCAGCAGCACTTATCCATTATATTGATGATCACACAAGAATAAAAGAACACTCAAGCATAACCAAAGGTCTCCTCAAAACCTTAGATAGGTTTTCCAAAGCTTTACAATGATATCTCAATACTTTAATTTGACCAAGGGTTTTTCCATATATATAGAAGTCTTAAATCCTACTTCTAACCCAAGAGAAATTACTAAAAAAAACGAAGTCGACGCATAACTTAACCTCGTGGGTCGCTCGAGCGACAACCAAAGTCGCTCGAGCGACTAAAACCTGAAACTTTTCCATTTGAACCATGCACTGGTCACTCTAGCAAGAACCAAACTCGCTCTAGCGAGTTATATTAGTAAAATCGCTCTTGTAGAGTGCTTACCTCACTCTAGCGGATTTGGTTCTCACCGCTTGAGACACATTCACAAATTAGAGCCTAATAAAAAGTTTGGTTGAGAGGAAGATAAACATGATCAAGGATTCCCGAGAGTTCACTGAATTCATTGATTTCAACATCGCCGAAAGGCAATTCGCTATTGCGAATTGCCAGGAAACTAAAAAATTTTGGAGACTTTTTGTGACGACTCGCTTTTCCAATCCCTTAGGTATAGGAAAGGTCGATTTGCCAACCTATCGATTAAACGATAAGTCAAACAAACAGGACACATATCAGAATAAAACACAACAAATATTCAAAACTAAAAAATTAATGCGGAAGCAGTTAAAGTAATAAACCTCCGATGATGGCCGTCCATCAACGAAACATGGTTCATAACAATAAACAAAAGTAAAGACATAAATCCAAAAACCCATCCACTGGTCAGAAAAACTACGTTCTAAACTCTCACGAAAAGCAAATAAATAAATTAAATCCTAAGCCGGGAAATACTCCTCAAGAGGAATCTCAGGCTCTTCTTCGGGTACGTAATCAAGCTTAGTCTCGCAGCCCTAAGCAGCCACGTCAGTACCTGGACCTGTGACATATAGTCAGAGGGAGCTAACCAACAAAGCTCAGTAGAAAAATATCATCAACGACATTGTATTTTAACTAACATGAGTTTCAAAATAAGTATTAAAATATTATATGTCAAAATCAGAAATACTGGTAAAAATAAAATTTAAGTGCAGAAATTATATGCAAGATCAGTTTCTAAATATATGAAAACAGATTCAAGATTAATGCAGAATTTCAGTGTCGTAGTGCCTCTAATTTCTATATACAAAGTCAGTAATTCATGACTTAATCATCAACTTAAAATACCTCCCGAGTAAACTATATCTCGAGAGCAGGAATATAGCCGATGGGAACCCCTACCTACCATCATCGTTCATGAATTTTTTTCAGAATGCAACAAGACCTTGCGTCATGAGGGAAACATGTGCCAGAAACTTGTTCAAGAATTTTTGAGGGGTCGTTTAGATCAATCATAAAATAGATGCAGATACTAATATAAATCAGATGCAAGTTTCTTATATATAGTTTAGATTCTTAATTTCAGATTTTCAGCTTTTCAGAGCTTAAGTAGATTCAGGTTTCAAGGTTCAGGTAAATTTAGATTTTCAGTTTTTCATCTCAAATTTCAGTTTACAGATGTGATTTCAATGAAATATGTAAGTTCAAATATTCTAAATCAAAATATCCATACGAGTTAAAATAAAACACTGTAAAGATGAGATTCTCCTACCAAAACTTAGAGTTGCGCAAAGTCAAGCAAAATTCTATTGATGGCCTCTCGCCCTTAATCTATATCAAACATATAATGATGCATCAAGGTTAACTCTAATTACTAATAATTTAAACATATTTAAGTGTTTCCTCAAAATTGAATCAAAACAGGCAAGTTTGTGTCAACATAGAATTTAGAGTTTTATTTGAATGTGTGTGAGTTGGGAGGTTTGGAACAAAAATCAATCTAAATGCTTAGACCTTTTTCTGCTTGCTTTGAATCGGATGATGGAGATTGATTTAAGCATTTAAAACCTGAGTTGAGAAGGAAGAATCCTAGGTTGTAACTGAAGGTATACCCTAAAAAAAGTACCCGTGAGGGTCACGACCCAGATTCCCTGGATTCTTCACCGATTTTTATGTTGATATATGTTTAAAATAATAATATTATCTTTATATATTTTTAATATATATATATATATATATATATATATATATAAAACTTGAATATAAATATTATAAATATTATATCGATTTAATTTAAATTAAAATAAATTATTTTTGGGTCTCACAGCGTCCCGCTAAGATGCCAGACATCTCGATCGTGTCCGAGAGACCGAGATTTCAAACCATCTCGATCGTGTCCGAGAGACCGAGATTTCAAACCATGATCCGTATGGGCTTTAACCAAACAGGTCCAACAAAGCTTAAAAATTATAAAAGAACAATTTTGGGTGTACCATCAGATACAATTTTTCCTATATATCCGAAGCCTGGCCCCACTGCGCTTGCATCGCATCACATCACATCAGCAGTCTATTAAATGGTCTATCATTTCCCTCCCTCCACGTGACTTCAATTCTAATTCCAACAGTTCTCAACGGCTTAGGTTAGCTCGTCTTGGATCGCCCGAACCATTTGGTCATCTTGGTCCCCTGGCTAAGTTCTGAACGTGAACTGGACAACCTAATTCTGATATGTATGCAATCAATATATCTCACAATAGCTTGGCAATAATACAAATGGGCTCAACCATAACTAGGCAAGACTTGATCCATATTTAGGATCACTATCATTGGTTCTCATGAAGGTCAAATTTAATTTGACTTCTGCTATCCCTTAACCATACTATATCTCTCCCTAAGGCTGTGTTTGATAACTTGAAATTTGGAAATTTAAGGTGGAATTGATTCATCATTTCCAAATTTCTTGTTTGATTGCATTTTAAACATGTGAAGTAGAAATTATCTCATGACAACTTGTAGAACTCACTTCCACCTACCAACTCATTTGCAATAACTTCACCTATAAAAACCTTTGAAATGGTAAATTTATGTGGTTATTTTAGCTATGTACGACATAGCTCTTTGCTACCCCTTGCCATAGCAGAGTTCGCCTGCTTTAATAGGTTCACATCCTCTTTGTTAATATCGTCTTATCTGGTTTAGCAAATACCCATTCTCCTTTATAACTCCTTGCATAGCCAGATTTTATGCAAGATTTACACATTCAGCAGTTCTGCCCTCATCTCTACTCACTCCTTGTTAGAGCAGATTTTACTTTCTCTGATAGGAAATTAGTAGAGAGCAGGGAGATTATTATTAGAGCAGGTAAATCCTCCTTTGTAGAGAGTTAGAAAAGAGAATGAGAACCAACTAAAACAAGTACACTCTGCTGTGACAGGGGCTATGAGAGAGCTAAGTCTTTGTTATTTCGCATTTCAACTTATGAAATTCGAATCACGTAAGGCCCACTTATTGCTTTTATAATTGTTCAATTTAGGCAAAAATACAATTTTCAATTGCACAAGATGTCATTTCCAGAAAAATTAATCAAACAATAGAAGTGCAATTGGACCAATCCCAAGTGCATGGTATACCTTTATATTGGACCACATAACCATGATTTTATTCCCCTGTGTACACCTTCATTTGCTCAAGTTGGTTCAGGTGCCCTGCCGTGCACCAAGGCCAGTGCATGGAACAAATCTCCCTCCACCAACCCAGTCAAACCATGAGAAATGTATAAATATTTATGAACATGAAATAGTGAAAGTAGAATTTTAAGCTTTCACTAATCAGAAAGTTTGGGTCTATCGGAAGGTCAAATGGACATGCAGTCTATTTTTCCGCTCATTATGGGTCGTCTATAAATAAAAGGACAGATTTGTTGAGGACAAAGTGTAGGCAGCCGACATGACGCGATGTAACTGATTGTACCAACTTACAACCATTTGCATCACGCCACATCAGTCGCCTCCACTTTATCTAGGTAAAATTTATCCTCCATATAATATTGTACATAAACAAAACTTTTCTTAAATATCTAGCATCTTCTAAGTTTTGATTATTTTGGTGGACATGCATTGCCCTTGTGCACCAGCTAAGTGATTTCCATAGTTTATTCTAAAAGCATCAATCGTACACTACTTATTTTATCGGCAACTTTTAAGACGAAAATGCCCTCTTAATAATTACTTGAGTGAAATTTAACTTCTCTCCTAAGAATAGGGCTATTTCTTCTTAGGCTGTGTTTGAGAATAAGCATTTACATTTAAAAATTTTAAATTCAATCATTTCAAATCTAGAAATTTCAAATTCAGAATTTGAAATATTTGAATTTACAAATCTCTTGTTTAGATGTTTAACCATTGTCTTAGAATTTGGCCCAAGGATTTATAGATTATTTGTTTGGTTATTTTTTTATAAAAAGAATTTATATTTCATTGGTTTCCTTCATTCTACATAGGGGTGGAAGTTCGGTGAGCTGAACCAAAATCGAAACTGAAAATTTCGATTTCGGTATCGGTTCACCTAAAATCGAACCCGAATCGAAATGTTTTGAGTTCGGTTAACCGAACACCCCACCCTCTAAATCGAAACAGAACTGATCTGTTTTCGGTTTTTTCCAAAAAAGAAATTTCGATTTTTCAGCTTAGGGTTGGTTTTCTTTCCCTACTCAACTGATTTTCGGATTTTGGCACCCAAAATCAAAACTGAACCGATCGATTTTGGTTTGGTTTCGGTTCAATTTCATCGATTTTCAATTTTTTTTCCACCCGTAATTCTATGTAGGGATGCCAACGTATCAGGCCAAAATTTTGGTTGCCTAATAGGCGAAATTAGCAAATGCTCGACGGACCTGACCCGACTAGATGGTACACTCTATCCAACCCAACCTGAAAACCCGACCCGAGCCAATAAAAAACTACCTTTTTTCTACCTTTTATGTATAAATTATCGGATTTACTAGACCCGAAAGTTAAGTCGGATATCTTATGCCCGACTCGACATGACGGGCCAAGTTTATGTACCCAACCCACGTAAACTATTGGGTTGAGTCAGGCCTAAATTTTGGCTGCCCAATGGAAAATCAGCATATGCCTAACCTGGCCAAATGGTGCAACTGACTATGCCCGACCAGACCTAATGCGTGATTCAAAAACCCGACCCAACTAGGCTAAAAACCCCTTATTTTCGTTGATATATTATATAAAATATTGGGTCAGGTCGACCCAATCCAACCGAATCCACAAGTCGGGCTAGATGCCTCATGCCCAACCCAACTAGATTGGTCTAGCTTAACAATATTCGGCTCAGGAGGGTCGAGTATCAAGTTCACTAAACATATCTGATTATATGTTGGTGTAAGATTTAGATTTTTAAATAACGCCTAGGAAGTATTATTTATAAATCCAATTTTTTACAATATAAACATGGATTTCTAAAATTTGGAGGATTTACCAAATCCAAATCCAAACACAAAAAGGTTTCAAGGGTGGATTTAGATTTAAGAGATCCAAATCCTCAACTCCAAATCAACGTTCCCAAATGCAACCTTAGAAATATCTAGAAAGTAAGAAAAGGAATCTGAAAAATAAAATTGAAGGTCAAAATATCAACAGCCTGAAGCATTCATATAATTAATTGCAACAAAAGAAACACCTTTTTATCTTCTTTACTACTATAATGAAAGAAAGCTAAATATCACCAAATACCAACTTTTTAGAGTTTCTACAATAAGTGTCGACTCTCATGAGTGGACATTGCAGCCCACAAATCGATTGACTGAGTAACTTGCACGAATATCCATGCATTAAAAGTCTATACAAGTCATTCATTCACAAGGACACGTGGAGAGTCATCGTAGACTAACTCGACTTTTTAAGGCTCAAAATATTCTCTTTTAGTCCTTTTTATCTTAAGACTAAAGGGCAGATAGACTTGGATCCAACATTCGAAAATCAGTTCCGAGTGCCACAATTCATTCAATAACTTAAAAAAATTTAGGAAAAATAAAATAAAAATTTCTAAAATCTATAAGTCTAACCGCAGGAAAATGAATGGTGGAAATAATGAAACATTTTACCGTTCATTTTTCAAACTGTTGACCACTGTTAGATTGACCTTGCTCAATAATATGGGCATTTTTTCATGGACAACAGTAGATCAACCTTATTTATCAAAAAAGAAGCAGTAGATCAACCTTGCAACCAAATTTGTTTTTGGGTGCTATGTGGCAATCATTTAGCATAGGACCAGCATTTGAACAATGCACCAGAGAAAATAAACACGCCCCTCCTCTCTCTTGCTTTCATTGGTTTAATGAGTGCAAGTTTTGAACCTAAGACGGGTTTCCTATGCTCGCCCGTGTACCGACACTGGTTTTTCTCATGGAGGTCCATTTTGCAGATATCAATGCATGTAGCGCTCGCCTATATATTTACCCACGCAATCTGGGGCACTTTTGTTGAGCTGTATTTTTGTTTTATATATAAAGACTAGCATTCAAAAATAAAAAGTTGCGAACCCAAGACCACCTATTATTGATAGTTTCAAAGTATACTAATACACCCCAAAGTAGGGGCTGTAAACGGGTTGGGTCACCCGACTCAATTTTTTACTTGGTCTGGATCCATATATTTTTGCATGAGACCCGATTTTTACTTTGGGTTGGATTGGGCTTGGTCCCGGGACGGAGGCAAGGAGGGCTGACAGTGGCCATGGCCCCCACTACAAAACCAACTTCTTTTTTTAATTTGGTATTTAAGATAGGCCCACCGGTCCAACTCTCAGCCTAGTTAGTATGCCCCCCCAACGGCCCACACCACGTTTTAGACCGAGTCAACTCGACTCAGTAGAATTTCAAGCAAACTTAGAGAGAAACTAGATTTTCAAAGTTATTGAGTAAAGCGGGCGAGTTCTAAGCAACTCAATCGAGTTGACTCAAACTACTTACTAAAATTGACAAAAAAAATTATTTTACATACTTAAAATATAAATTTTATCTTAGCCACGCATGCATGGTGGTGCGCCGGCCCTAATATCCATAAATGTCATATCCATAATGACAAATTTTATCAAATTTCTCTGAAACGGAGTAAAATGGAAATTTTGGTATTTTGCCAAAATTTTCAAAACTTTTATTATTTTTACAAATTTTGAGACTTCGGGACCCCACCCGACCTATTGACAGCTCTACTTCCCCTACCCCAAAGGCTAAAGAGGACACTTTAGTTGAAAAAACACATGGAATATTACAAGTGTGAAGCTGCAGGATACATAGGTGCATATAGCCTTACGATATCAGGGAATTAGCACATGGAAATAGTATCATAAAAGGCATATGCTCCATTATAAATGAGTGGTCACTATCTTATTTATTGGTATAGTGGAAAAGAGTGGTAGAGAGAGAGAGAGATGAGAGTGGGATCGAATCTTCTTTCTCTCGAAGCAAATATAGTTTTTCATCTCTTTCATTTTTTATCTAAAAAAGGATATATTCTTTGGGAAAAACTCCATGAACAGTTGAGTTATTCTTAAAACTTACGTCTTTTTCTTCACAAAGAAGGGGAACAAGATATTAAGATGCCCTTTCTTTGTCACTTAGTCTGGTTGAATGTCTTTGTTATTTGATTTATCAATTATTTTTTGGCACCGGTATTTGCAGCCGAAGATTCAATCTCCGCGATTAGAATTATTGACTGCCTTGAACCGGACAATGGCTATCATTTATTTTTTCGTCCTCAACCTTCAGACAATAAATCTTGAGATCATGTCTCACCTATCAGATGGTAAGATGTTGATTTCAGACCGTGATCATAGTGTACCATGAGAAGGATTCTCGGGTCACTTTTGGGGATGTGTTCAATGTGGAAACAACTTTTAATGATGGGGTCTAAATACCAGTTGCCCTTTGTTTTCTCTTGCCCCCAATCAAACAACAAAAAGGAGACGACCCCCTTGAGATTTTTCCTACAGAGGAATAATAGATAATACAGTGGATGAAGTTCATTGTTTATTGGGTGTGGATTTTAAATAGACACATGCGATTGTTAGTTATAGCTAGTAAGTAATTCAGTCTTAGTTTTCATGCATCGTGCATGATCCTCTCTAGAATAGACTTCTAATCAAGGTGTCAAGTATCAGCCGATAAGTATAAGTGTATATCGGCAGTACGTATCAATTTTTCGGCAAACTGATACCAATATTAGTATCGGGGCCGTATCAGTATCGGCCGATATAGGTTGTCTCGATATCGGCCGATACTGCTTCGGTATCAGTTGATACTGAATGATATAAAAAAAATTCTCTTCCTTTATATATATATATATATATATATATATATATATATATATATATATATATATATATATATATATATATATATCTTGGTTTGATACCTTGCATCTAATTAAGTGCCTCACCCATTGGGGTGCACTCAGTGGCGGACCCAGTTAATGGGCAGAGGCTTTACCAAAAAACAAAACAGTTTCATACAAAACTTTCATTCACACTAACTCCTGCTTTTTAATTTTTTTATTCAAAGAAGTACCTGACGAGCACACTACATAGTACATACTATCTCCTCATGTTTTTAATAAAAGGGTACTTCTATTAGCACCCACTAGATATCTCAAAGCGCCCACGTGTGCAACCCATTCAAAACATTGATTGCTTTGGATCAGATGATAGAGATAATTTTTCACCCTGATCTTCTATACACTAGATCTTGGGATCATGTTGCACCTATCAAACGATCAATTTTTTATTTCACATGTCACAGCTACCCTTAAAATACCCATTGAATCATATGGGAGACATCACGCTCAAACGTGATTTTAGGGCCATTGTGTGGGGATCTGTGACATATGGAATCACAGATTGATCGTATGATAGGTGAGGCATGATTGTGTGGAAGATCGAGGAGATACACGATCTCCATCAATTAATCCGAAGCAATCAACAATTTTGAAAGGGTTCCCGACATGGGCGCATTCAGAGATTGTGTGGACGCTAATAGAGGTAACCTTAATAAAAACTCAAAGTCTCAAGTTGTCTTTGTTTCGGAAAAAAAAAATTGTCCTTATATATGTTCATCTCTCAACTTCTCTCGCTCACCTCTCTCTCTTAATCTTACCTAAATAGCTCCAACTGAATGGATGCCCAACGGCGATGGCCGATGGTCTTTATATATGTTCATCTCTCAATTTACTAAGAGTTCTTTGTTGTAAGTGAATGAGTGTTAGTTACTAATGATATTAATGAGATACAATCTTTTTTAACCATAATTGAAATATATTTTATATATTAATATTTTTTAATTTTAAATATTAATAAATATTATGCCCTATAGAGGAAAATCCTGATTCGGCCATTGGTGCACTAGTCAATCTCTCTAACAATTGTTCAAATCTCAAGGGATGCAAAGATATTTACGAGCACTAATTGGCTGAAAGTAAATTTTTGACCTAATGATTTCGCACAATAAAAAATTGTGTACGGCTATTTAAGCGCTCCTAATTACTGAAATCACCTATTTCAAGGTACCCTAAAAAATAAAAATAAAAATTAATAAAGGTACCCGAAAAAATTAATGTATCTCATTAGATGAGAGTGGGACTGTGGGAGAGCACTAAACGAAGTGCACAGGTTAATCTCCTCCTGCAAAGCTTAGGAGACGCATGGATTCGTTAGTGGCAAATTAGTCACAAGTAGTAGATGGCGCACGCCTTACACTCGGCTCAATCTCCTTATCAAAAGGTCAAATCTCAACAACTGCCTAGATATTAGAACAAGTATCAAATATCGACCGATATCAATAGGTATCAATTTTTCAGTAAGTCGATACGTATTGGGTATCAATTCGGGTATCTATATACATATCGGGTATCGGCCGATACAGAATCCGTATTGGCTGAAACCTCCCAATTTTTTTATTTCTTTTTTAAATACATTGATACAACTCGGTATCGGGAAGGTACCTGAGTTGACACCTTGATTTAGAGTATAAAAATCAGTGAAAATACACTTCTTACCTGCTAATGATTTGATGCTTAACGATACTTGCTCATTACCATGGTCTTCGGCAGGGATGTTAACTTGGGAGTTGGGACTATTTGTTAGATCCGCTGGGCAATGGTCGCGTCCTACTAGGTAGAACCGGATTTCCAATCCTACCCCATCCGCTGCCCTTGAAAATAGGAGAATCTTGATTTTCTTGGTTTTCACTTTCTATAGCATGACATGCAATCAAGATTCTCCTATTTTGAAGGGCAGCAGATGGGGTAGATCTGACAATCCAATTCTACGTGGTAGGACTTAACCATTGCCCTAGATCCACTATGCACTTTTGGTAAATTGTCAATTCCCGAATGTGCTTTCAAAATCACCTTAAATGCCTTTCAAAGTTAATAACTAGTGAAAATACCACAAGTTTCCAAAAAGGGGATGGAATCATAAAATATTGAAATCACTCTCAAACTGATATCAAAATCCATAGCGGTCTCCTGCTTAACGTAAAGCGGTTCTCGGGGACCGGTTCAATCTACTATGAATTTTGTGAACTATAATAAACTACTGCCATATATAATCCGTTGATAGAGATTTATAGTAGATCACAATGATGTATCAGGGTCAGTTTCGATGAAAAATCATAGGGTGAGCGAGAATCTTTCACAAATGAGCAAATACTAATTGGATGATTTATGGTAGAATCGATCTATTTAGACCATTGAGCTTATAGTAAACCGAAACAGTTCGTCATGAACGACTTTTCAAAAGAAAGGGCATTTCTTTCATTTCGTATGTACGTAATATAAAAAAAAATGATTATTAGCGGCAACTTTTTGCAGTAAAAAAACTGTCTTTATTAACTAAAAAACTATTAAGACTATTATAGGTCACATCTGTCTATATATGTATCGCGTTAGTCTATTATAGACCACTTAGCACATAGTAGACTGAATTGGTTTTTCGAGAACCACTATAATTATTTTGTGCCACAGATTGCTATAAATCATTTCGGAGCGGTTTCATCATTTTTTATACATGCTTTGCTTTATCAAAAGAAAGAGCATTTCTTTCATTTTGTATGTGAGAAAGAAGTTGACAGTTTCATACAAAATTTAGAGATTTCAAAAATTAAATGCGGAAATTGACAAATAATCAATACTAAATAATGGATTTAACGAAGAGTACTTTTAAATTCACCCACCAAAATCTCTAAGTTTACCCATGCTGAAATACATTGATTATATTGAATAGAACGATCGAGATTGTTTATCATCCCAATCTTTCATAGGATGGATCTTGTCCTATTGACTTGTTAACCTAACTGAAACAATAAAAAATCAAAGGGTGTACCTTCACATGTTTGCCTATGCATAAACTACTAACTCTCACGAAAAACATAGATATCCCTTATTAATTACAGTTGAAAATTATTGACTACTTTAAATCAGACGATAGAGATCATTTTCACAAAATGAATCTTGAAAGCATAAGTGTACTATCAGACGATCAAATTTTAATTCCCCATGGCACACATCCCGAAAAGTAGGCCAAGAGTCATGTTTGATGCATGTCATGATTATGTTCATTTTTTGAGAGGTCTGTCACATGGAACCAAAATCTGACCGTCTAATGATAGGATCATGATCTCAAGATCTATTGTATGGAAGATTGCAACGAAAAACGATCTCCATAATCTGATTCAAAACAATCAACGATTTTCAATTGTTGTTAGTAGGGAATATTGAGTATTTCGTGGGGGTTGAAGTACAGAAACTGATTTTTCGGTTTCGGTGTCAGTTTGGCCAAAATGAAACCCGAACCAAAATATTTTGGTTTTGGGTAATGGAAATCTACATATATGGAAACCAAATTGATCCCGCTTCTATTTCGGTCGGTTCGCTTCGGTTTAGTTTTCAAATTTTTATTTTTTTTTAAATAAAAAATTTGAAAAATCAGTTTGGTGGAAGAACAGAAACTGATTTTTCAGTGTCGGGTTGGCCAAAATCAAACCCAAACCAAAATATTTTGGTTTCGGTTAACGGAAATCTACATATATGGAAACCGAACTGATTCCCTTTTTGTTTCAGTTGGTTCGCTTCGGTTCAGTTTTCAATTTTTTAATTTTTTAAACTTTTTTTTTATTTTCTATTATTTCAGTTTTCGGCTTTAGGGTCAGTTTCTCTCCCTACTCAGCCGATTTTCGGTTTTCGGCACCCAAACCGAAACCAAACCAATCCTAAATTTGTTTCAGTTCAATTTTTTAGTTTTAGGGTCGGTTTTCTCTTTTTACTCAACCGAATTTTTATTTTCAGCAGACGAACTGTAGCCAAACCGATCATAAATTGGTTTCAGTTATGTCGCGACACAATTGGCTGGAAGTGTAGTAGGCTTTATTAATGCAGGTGGGTACGCTCACTTGTGGCGTCCCACACCAGCCGCCAGGACTTGCGATCAGCGTTGGTCTGATTCCACATGTTTGCATTCCGTGCGAACGGTTAAAAAACGCCACAAAATTCGTAGGCTATTTATTCTATTCTATACGTGTTTAAACAAGATTTGGTTGGTAAATACTAAATAGTCAGAAGGGATCGCACGCACGAGCGGGACCCACAGCTACGACTTATCGGGTTGCGGGCGGACCCGCCAAGATGGAGAAAACCGCCGCGGTCACCAAATGGGCCCCACCCACAATGAAGGGTGATCAGCCCCTCCTCCTTACGTGGATTTTGATGACGTGTCACGGCGCCGCATTCGCCCTATCGTTTCGCCACGCAACGCGCTAATGTTGCCAGCTGTCTCTCACACTCCCCGGCTCACCGACGTCCGGTTTAAGTCAAACGCCATGCGAGCCGTGCATCTCGTAGACCTTAAGAAGTACGCGGACTTAATGAGCATGGAGATACGTTCGGCTCAAATTCGGTGCATACGGTACTCGGCCCGAGTATCTAATACCAGGCTACCAGCTCAAGGTGCTGAATCACCTCACCCACGTCGCTTCCCTGTCGTTCTTTAACGTGCGCGCTATTATTAACGAGCGCACTAAGTTCTCGTATCCTCCCACCCTGTTGCGACTTGCGAGTGCTCCCTCCCTCTCTCTCTCTCTCTCTCTCTCTCTCTCTCTCTCTCTCTCTCTCTTGGTTTTTCCGCATTCAAAACCCTAGCTCGTTATTATTATCTTCGCAATCGTATTCTCTGCTTGATTTTGTCCGAGAAATCATAAACTGGAGGTAATTTTATTCTTTTCGATCGAAGATTTTTGTTCGTTATCTGATAGATCCTGTTTCATGCAAGGATTTTCTGCTTAAACCTTTACTTTTCGATTTCGATTTTATATTTAATGGTTCGTCATCAGTTGAATTTGTACTAGTTAATAGTCGTTTTGCATGAAAAAATCGAATTTTTTTTATTAAAAAAATCAAAATCAAGCTTGAATCTTCGACTTTTAACTCGCTTATTCTCCATTTTTTCTCGTCCATTGGATTGTTTTGATTTGACATCTCTTATAGTGTTTGATTGTGTGATTTCGTTCTCTTTTTGGAGATTTAGGCTTTTCTTCTCTTCGATGATTGAAATTTTTTTAATTCTCTAAATTGATCGGTTTTGGTTCCTGTTGCTAGTTTTTTTTGTTTCCCTTTATAAATATTAATAAATTTGCTTCTGATTTGCGAAAAAGTTGGTAACTTTTTTGGAAACTTACGTAAATGCAATGAACCTGGACTAAAAATTAGCGGTTCCTGTATAAAATTGACTAGATTCTCGTAATATTTTATTTAATGGCTGCCATCTTACCCCGTTTATTGAATCTATTTAAGGTAATTTTCTTCGTTTTCTATTTCTCACTTGGTTTCCTTTTGCTACTGCAGCAATATATCTTCAGTGCCTCTGTTACCTTCATTGCTATCTGTGTATACAATCTAGACGCTCTGCAAGGTTCGTTTAGCTTTTTTAGTTGCTTTACTTCTACTATTCACTTATATTTTTTCAGGTTATTTGCTTCCTGTTCTGCAGTCTGAAATTAATCTCTGCTGTATTTTTTCCCTTTAAATTCACTCTCCAAATCTTTGAGGGCCATTGACTACTTTGAATTAGATGATTGGGGATTGTTTCTCGGGTCAATTTTGTATTTCACGTGGCACACTTCCCAATGAGGTGACCTTAAAATCAGGTTTGAGCATGATGAGTGCCACGTGATGTTAAGGTATTTTTTGGGATTTGTTCCACATCAAATCAAAAACTGACTGTCTGATGGTATGCCGAGGATCTCAATATCCATTGCGTGGAAGATTGGGATGAAAAACGATCTCCATAGTCTGATTCAAAGTAGTCAATGGGTTTTCAGCGTAGACACCCTCAAAGATTCGGTGAGTGCATTTAAAGGTACTCAATAGTTTTGCATAAGTTTTCTTACTGAATTGAAAAAAAAGGTTGTAGGTGTGATATTGAAAGATTTGTTTGTGTGATGGGTTTTTCTTATTGCGATCATGTATAGATGTATATTACTTATTATGGGGTCTTGTGTTTTTTGTTTTTGTTTTTTTTACAGTGTAGTCATGGCTTTTCATGATTATATTTAAACAAATCACCTCGTTAACATGCTACTCGTGTACTGGGATCTTATTATCCTACATGGTTTGGACATTTTTGGCGTCCCTTCCACTCATGGTAATTGAGATCCGTATGCAATGGCTTGGTATATGACTAAGCATCGTCATAAATTTCAAATTGTGTTCAGTAGTTTTGTATCCCATTTTGGTTCAATAGGCTCTTCCTGTTGATTTCCATGGCATTTAGATTCATATCTTAGGTTAATTTGTTTTTTTCTCTAATTTATTGTCTCACCTATCTCGAACATTTTTTTAGTAATCTGCCATCATTGTTGGGCTTATTATCTACGTGAGGACTTGAAGTTGTGAAATAGTGTCTTTCTAGTTATCCACTAGTACCTTCTCACACCCTTCCCTTTTCAATAATTTCATTATATAAAACATTATTTTATTTTATTTTAGCCTGATGCAAAAAATAAGTTTTCTTTTAGTTTTCTATGCTTGACCATTCTCCTGCTTTTGGAGAGAAGTGGGAATATTTATGTTCAAGACCACATCATCGAATTGTTCACAATTTGTGTTATTGTTTAGGATTTATTGACCTAAGGCTTTTTAGGTTTTACAATATCAATTATCAACCTGTACTGTTTCTCATGCTCTTGAACTTAATTCATCAGGGATCATAGTTGCAAAGTAGGAGTTCAGGAATAAGTTCGTAAATTGTCAAAGTCGAGACAAATCTGGGAAAAATTTGGAAAAAATCAACAAAGTCGGCAAAGTCTGGAAAATTCCAGAAAAAAAAAATTAAAAAAAGTTGCAAAGTCATTAAAAAAAGTTTGCAAAGTCACAAACTAATTGAATTGTTCGCGATTTATTAAAAACTCATGACGTATTTAATAAGTCACAATTTATTCGCATTTTATTTGTTTGATGAATAAACTGCAATTAAAACATGGCTTCTTTAAAGAAGTCACCGATTATTGTCCCTACGATCCTAGATGTGATCGAGATTTCTAATCACAATGACTTGGGATTTTTTCACCAAATATTCATATTGAAAATAACACAGTATGCTAGAGATGAATGTAAGATCATTATTAAGCTCACGATCAACGGTTTTTGGATGTGTGGCCTCCAATCGAAACATAAGTTGTACAGTGTTAGAATCACACATATCTTGCTTAGTAATATGTGTTTATGTATGGTAACTTATACTATATTTGTTATCTTTGATATCATTTCTCTTGCGTTAGCAATAAGTTAATTTCTGTATTATCAGTCAATGTTCGTTTTGTGGCATCATCTCGGACCTGAAGATATTACAAGCTTAATAGTTTATTATGTGTTGTTTCCAACTGAACTTCTGTTTTCATATTTTGGGATTCTTATATTCGAGATCTTGACATTGGTATTTTGGCTTCTCTAATTTCGAGATTACAACATGGATTTATATGGCTGTACCTTTATAACTATGAATACAGGGTTTAGTTGCTATTATGTTTCACATATGGCTGTACCTCTACAACTAGGAAAACAAGGTTTTGTTGCTGTAATGTTTCACATGGATTTATATGTATGTACCTCTAGAACTATGCATTCCAGGATTTTTGCTATCGTGTTTCATTGATAATTTGGTGGTTCTGTTCAGTTTTCAATGGGTAGGGACCTTCTATAAAACAAATTATATCGAAGCTTGATTCCTATGAATCTTACACCATCCACCCAAGATTTGCTGGTGTTTGAATGTGGATTCAGCATGCCCCCTCCTCAACTGTCATAAACATCATAAAATTTCCTCACGGATATGATGGTGTTAGATTCAGTTATAAATGGCTCGGATATACATATTTCAAAAATAAATTCTTTACCAGTAAGTTGGTTTAGTAATCATATCTTTTAGCAATGTGTTGTAACCAGTGTTCCATATTTTTATATACAAATTGCATTGGGTTTGAACAGAAGTAGGTGGTTAGTTATGCTTTTTTGTGATCGGTTCAGCTCACCATATTCTCTAATTATGTTGTTTTTTCTATAACAGGAATGATTTCCCATTGGGCTATATTTTTTATTGATATGGGTTTCTGCTGATCATCGGGTGTTGTGGGTCATCTGATTAGGTGAAATTGGCATAGACTTCTCAGAAAATGGATCGTTGTGATACATCAGGATTTGTTAGCGGTGGGATAATGTATTTCTTTAAAGACGTTGATCCCTCTTTTTTCTCATTTGTTAATCCCGGAATTCAGGCTGATTGATTTTTGCATCAAAATTCGATTTGGATTGGAGTATTCTCTTTAGAGCCCAAACTTCATCATGGATAGCGATCCCCGACACTTTGGTTTTGCCACAATGTGCACCAGCTCAAACCCATTTAAGAATTCGAACAAATTTATTCGAGTTGGAGGTGATTATTATGAGGATACCATCTTACGACTTGATTCCCTCCCATCTTCCAACGTGTGTCTCCCCACCTTGAATGGAAATGAAACGTATTATGGTCTTCCTAATGGCACCATTGGTCCGAAAGATGGCTCTTCAGTGGCTCTCAGTTTATGGCATCAGCCAAGATTTTCAGACGGCAAAGAACGTTCCACAGCTGGGTACACCCTCACTTCGCCACAAGAAATTACCAAGTCCTCAAAATTTCAATATCACCTCAACATAGAGAACACACCAGACTTGGAGAATCCTGCAGTTGTGACTCTTAGCTTACCAGAAATTGGATCTGGAATCGACCTCAACTCGAGTCCAATAGAATCGGCAGAATCATATATGACCATCAGTCAAGGCTTAACGCAGCATCAGGAAAATTTTGAGACTAGTTTTGTTGCTCTAATCCCGTTTCCAAGTAAAGCCAATCCTATTTCAGTCAGACCGGATTTATCATCAACAACTATGATAACCACTTCAAAAAGCTCAGTGACCTGTACTTCCGGGTTTAGTCACCAGCATCAACAACGTGCAAAAAAATGTAAATTCAAGGGGTGTAGGAAGGGGGCCAGAGGTGCTTCTGGCCTATGCATTGCTCATGGCGGTGGTAGGAGGTGTCAAAAACCAGGTTGCCACAAGGGAGCCGAGGGCCAAACTGTATATTGTAAAGCCCATGGTGGCGGTCGCCGATGCCAATATCTTGGCTGTACAAAGAGTGCTGAAGGCCGAACAGACTACTGTATTGCCCATGGAGGTGGTCGGCGGTGTAGCCACAGAGACTGCACCAGAGCCTCTAGGGGAAAATCTGGCTTATGCATAAGGCACGGAGGCGGCAAGAGGTGCCAGAAGGACAATTGCACGAGGAGTGCTGAAGGTTTATCTGGCCTCTGCATATCTCATGGAGGCGGTCGGCGCTGCCAGTTCCCAGATTGCTCAAAGGGTGCACAAGGAAGCACAATGTTTTGCAAGGCACATGGTGGGGGCAAGAGATGTACAATTTTGGGGTGCAGAAAGGGTGCAGAAGGGAGCACTCAGTTTTGCAAAGGACATGGTGGAGGAAAAAGGTGCTCTTTTCGAGGGGATGATGGTGGTGTTTGCCCTAAGAGCGTCCATGGTGGGACCCTCTTTTGTGTTGCACATGGGGGAGGTAAGAGGTGTGCAATCGTGGGGTGCACTAAGAGTGCAAGGGGGAGAACTGAATTTTGTGTGCGTCATGGAGGTGGAAAACGGTGCAAGTATGAGGGGTGCGGGAAGAGCGCCCAGGGCAGCACCAACTTCTGCAAGGCCCATGGGTGTGGCCAACAATGCTCATGGGTGCCACTACCATGTGACCAGCTCGCTAGGGGGAAGAATGGCCTCTGTGACGTCCACGAAGCTATACTGCAAGACGAACGAGTGCATGGTGCTGGTACATTGGGTCCTATGGTCAAGAACTTGAAACCTGACAAGCCGGAAACAATGAAAGAGATTTCTATTGAAAATAGCATTGTGAATTTTGCAGGTTTGAATGATTTTGATCTAGAGAGAAGTGCTCACCTGGTTCATTTTCCTGCAGCAGAGGGAAGTTGTCCTCCATCCAATTCGGTTTTCCTTCCAGAAGGCAGAGTGCACGGGGGAAGTCTGTTGGCGTTGGCGATGCTAACAAGAGGTGGGGGCTTGACCGTTGACACCAATAATCATATAGAGGCTGGCACATCTAATCAAGGGGAGTTTTATATGGTGCCTCACAAGTGGATCTAGTGAGATCATTTTCTTAAAAGAGTAAAAATAAGTTTTCTAGAGTTTAGGATGATTCGTTTTAAATACCATTTAGAGTGACATGGGTTTGTTGGTTATTATTGATATTTGAAGTGTAGGGTTTATAGGGTTTTATCTTGTCATGTAATTACTTAGATATGGCTGCAGCTTATTGTGAATACATAGGTTGTTAAATGAGTGAATGCTGGCTAGTATATGGTTTGTGGTTTCTCTCAATTTCCTTCTTCATCTCTATCATTTTTCTCAGATCGATAGGAATAAAGAGTTCATGCTAGAGCACCAAAATATATGTAGTGTGGTGTTGGTGGTTGACTCTGGCTGTCAACTGGTCGAGGTTGGGCCAAAATCCCCAATAGGTCAAGGGTATAAGCTGGACTTGAACTGATCTTACGCGATCTGACCAGAAAACTGACCCAACCTGATGCGATAGTGCTCCCTGACCCAACCCAATGGTATCTGCTTAATAAGACCTGAAAATTTGATCCGACCCAACCCGGTTCTGACTCGAACCAACGTGAAGGCCATGTATGGAACGTCAAAAATTTCGTAGCCAAAAAAGTGTGATGTCAGATAGAATTGTTCCAACGGTGCAAATTCCGGACAGCCGAGAGGCACTCCTGGCATGCATGCTTTCCTTGCTTGGTTGGGAGCCACCTCGGCTCGTCTTAACTTCATGAAATTACCTTCGTACCGATCGAAAATAAATAGATAAATAAATAAATTGTGCAAATTCTAAGCTGCAGTCAGTCCATGTTAGATGGGTTAATGCACTCCGATGACCCTAAAACATTATTTTGTCTACTCATACCACTCGTGCCCAACCATTATTCTTCAGTCTTTACTAATCACTCTTCAACCGTTCCAGAAAAGCACTTTGGATCATAGTGACAAATTTCACGAAATGGGAGTTAAACGAAATTTTTGGGAAATTTTTTATATATTTTTAATCCCCGAAATTTGTTTGAAAGGTATCGAAATTAATCTGAAATGTTCCGAAAGGAACCCCCACAGAAAAATTTCCGAAAACAAAATTTATCACTATGCTTTGGATGGGTTCCTTCATTTTTTTCTTTTTTTCTTTTTATATTGTCAATTTTGACTCTTGATAGCAACATGCGCTCTGTAGGAAGTTTCTACTGGCATGCCTCAATTACTAGGGAGTGTAGAAAGCTGGGGAAGTTTTGATTGGGTACCAGTTTTTTGTCAGCATTTTGAGCAGCGGACACCCAAGGACAGTGTTATATGGACAAATTTTATGCCAACAAAGTACAGGCGGTTGATGCAGCACGACGCATTTGGTGTTAAGTGTGATGGGGCTCCATTAACACAAGTCGGTCGCCTACACTTTGCCCTCAACAGACTTGAATCTTGAATTCACGTTTAGTCCGTTCAGACAAACATTAAAACTACTTTCCCTTAGATGCATGTTTGGTTGTGTAAAATAGCAGAAGGCCTTGTTTGGCACCTATTTTTTTAAATGAGCTTTTCAAGTGTTGTAAAGTAGCGTGTCACATGTTTCCCAATTGATGTTTCTCAAAAAGTCCCAAATGATGCTTCTCAAAAAGGTCTCACCTACCGAAATGGTGGTGTGAGAAGCAACATAGGACAGCTTCTCAACACCACACCATTTTCAGCTAGAGTTATTCAAATCTTTAGAGTAAAATATGCTTTTCACCCATGAAAAGTGCTTTGTAGAGAAGCGCAGCCCGTTTGGCAAAGTTGCTTCTAATGAATACTTTTTAAGGTAAAATATTGGGTGAGAGGCACTTTCCACCAAAGGACTTTGCCACCTATAGTTGAAAATGGGAAAGCGGCCCCAGCCAGCCTCTCCAAACACACTATGTTCAGCTAGAGGTGGCCAAGGCCTTGGATGGAAAGTGCTTCACACCCAATGTTTTACCCTTAAAAGGGCTTTTTAGAAGCAACTTTGCCAAACAGGGCCGAAGATTCTCCCCTACCACCAGGGTAGCAACAAATTGGATTTAAGATCCGTTTATAAATTTCTAACTTCGTGTTCATGGAAAAAGAGAACTTAGGAAAGAAAGCAGTTTCCGGATACAGTGTGCAATCTCACTCCCGATTTATTGTGTTTTAATAAACTCTGATTCATTGCGTTTTAATACACTCGAACAGCCCATGTACTGATGTATATATAGCAAGAACCAAAGAGGAAAAGCGAAATACAAAATTATAGTAAAACATGTCTCTAATTTCATTCAAAAAACCACCATTGATCACGGCTGATAGAATTTTACAACTAGTCCCTATCCTAAGTATACGTGATTTCCGCCATGAAAAACCAACGGAGAGGCATTCTTTGTGGTGGATATCTAATAAAGTTTAGGATTATTGAATTTATTCCAGAGAGATAAGTTTTTACTTCATAATAATAAGATACAATAGGCAAATAAAAAGCCGCTGAATTGTGCACTCCCGCCTTCCCTCTTCTCAAGCCACTAAACTCTCCTCACCTGAATATTGTGTGTGGATCGGAACCGCCATATTGGCTTCCTGCCACTCTGAACAAAAGCAACTTCTTCACCTTCCTTCACCATCCCTTGCATCTGAACAAGAAATTTTATATGATTTAGAAAAAATAAATAAGTATCACTCAAGTATGTTGGCTAGTGTGCGAAATTTTTAATACAGCGCATATCAAGGAGACAGTGACACTAGATAGATAGCACAGCAGAGTGACCAATAAAGAACCAAACGTATTTTTCAAGTCAAACAAAGGTTTCAAAAGTTGCTATCAGAGATTGTATTGGCCTCCTTTTTGGCTGATACGTATCAATGGTACCGATGTGTATTGAAAAAACTGAGACAGAAACTGCAGAAATTTTTAGAAAGTTCATAGTTCAAGTTTGGATTGATGGGGAGTCGCCGGCATCATACAAGCTCATGAATAGCATTTTAGTGATAAGAATCCTGTCAAAAGCTAACTCATAGATTTTCAGGGACCTTGACGTCTGTATAAATCAACTGTTGACAGGATTGTCACTAAAAGGCTACCCTTTTTTTTTTTGGAAAGATGAGATTATATTTCCAAAAGACGAAAATACAACACAATTAAATGAGGCGAGTGAGGAGCTCAACCAGAGAGCAAAAACAAGAGAAGGAAGACCAACCAAACAGCAAACAGAAAAAAAAGGGGGCCTGCCGCAGCCCAAGCTTCGGCAATGCCATCACCCAGGCAGCAGCCGACCAAGGAGAACAAAAAAGAAACAAAAGAACCCACGGGCGACAGCACTAAGGGTTGCTAGCCATTTCGCACTCAATGTCGTTGTTGCCCAGGATAGAGACCCAGGAGATGCTGCACAAAGAAACCTCCTCAATAATGGCATGGGCTGTGTTTGATGTTGCCCAGGATAGAGGCCCAGGAGATGCTGCACAAAGAAACCTCCTCAATAATGGCACAGGCTGTGTTCGATTTCCCCTCGAAGATACATCTATTTCTTTCCCTCCAGAGGGAGGAGAATATGGCAATGGGGAGGAGGCTGAGCTCTCTAGAGGCGTGAGACAGTTCAGCAATAAGATCGCAGCATCGGAGAGGGAAGCACCCCTGCACATTCCTCCATTGTCTGAATTCGTTCCAAACTTTAGTAGAGAAGTCGCAATGGAGGAGAATGTGCTTAGAGGATTCTGCATCCTTGCATCCTAAAAGGCTACCGATGAGCTTGATAATCTTACAACAGTGAAGAAAGTCAATCCCTAAAGTTGTTAATGGTTGTTAACATTCATCTATATATACTGTCGTATTCATCTGCATATGTATACATATAAATGCATACATTTGATAAATATATACCAATTATTGATCACTGACCAAACCATAGGATTGTCAGCACTAATCATTGATGACAGCAGAAATTGTGATCACTTTGATTGTTTGTATGAAAATCATAGAGTAATTAATTGGTTTTGTATGTGATCACATACCATACTAAAGTACAAAGTTTTTGGTTTTGTATATAATTAATTTTCTTTTCCTAATTAACCTAGATTCAAATACTACAAGAAAACGATGATGGATAGGTGTTTATCACATTGATTAGTAACCAATCCTTGCCTGTAATCAGCATCGCAAAAGTAACTGTGACCAGTGATCACAGTGATTTACATACAAAAACCATTGTATTTTTCAATGTGATTAGAAAGAAAAAAAAAATACAATAGTTTTGTATGTAAACCACTGTGATCAGTAACCAGTGTTTGAACCCCCACCCCCACCCTTGAGGCCACCCTAGGGATTTATATTCCGTGCTGACCGGCCGACATGTGCTAACTGGGGCGCGCACATGCCTCTGGGATTAATCAGGTGCTCTAAGAGGCCCAGACACCCAGGTTATAAATATTAAAATAAATAAATAAAATCTTTGCTTAGTCAATGTGATTTGGTAATATGACTACAAATAGAGTGATTGTCCTTGTGAATATTAATAACATGATTACTATCACTGCCTGCCATCCATTGCGATCGCTTGCAAGTTGTCAGCACTGGCAGTGGTGTATGCAAGATTTTTTTGAAGAGGGGACACCCAGTAGTCAATATATGGTAAAAAAAAATTCTCTCCCTTAACCGCATTCAATTTAAGAGCCATTACTTGCACACAGAAAGATGGTCTGTGCACATAGTTTTAAAAAAAGATGGTATTTTTGGGACTTGCGCAATTTAAAAACATCATCTAAGCCGTCTGATTTGAAGGTCCTGATCTAAAGATCTACGGCTCAAGAGATTGGCACAAAACTCGATCTCTATCATATAAATCAATGCAGTCACCCATGAGCATACATCTGGTATTCCCTGTGGCACAGATCAGTGACTCAAAAATCATGTAAGACATTCACACTCAAACGTGATTTTAGGACCACCTTTTGTGCCACGTGGAATACAAAACAAACGGTATGATGGTACGCCCATGGTGTCAAGATCAATTGTGGGATAGACTGGGATGAAAATTGATCTTGATCATTCGATTCATTGCAGTCAACGGCTTACAGTGTAGGTCCTCTCGGAAAATTGGGTAGGCGCTAACAGAGGTACCCTTAACAAAGACTAGCTAAAATTGAAGAAAAAGCCAGATCAACTACCTTTCAATTATCAACAGCATAGTAGTCAATCTCTTACGACACACGATATTATAAAAAACGATACGTATCTATGACGTGTATCTCTTTTTACATGTATCTTACGATAGACATTACGATAAATTACGATACACAATACGAAAGATATATGTAATTTCAATTCTAGCTAATTTTTTATTAAAAAATTCACTTATTTATCCCAACTTTAATCTCAAAAAATTATATATAAAAAAAGAAAGAATGACAAAAATAAAGAAAGAAGATGAAGATGCTTACAAGGAGGAGAAAAAAGAAAAAAACGACAATTTAGCTTCTAATGAAGATGATGGTGCTGATATGCGAGTTAGAGATGGAGAATGAAGACTTGAGACTTTTTTTGAAAATATCTGAATTACAAAACGGTAATGTCAAGAAAGAGTATATGATTTTTTTTTAAGTAGAAGTTGGGATTTGAAAAACTATACATATCATATAAATATACAATACACACTTACACCACACTTATACTTGCACAGCTCTACAGTTTCTCTTTAGGGAAAATTCCAAAAAAAAACCTGACCTTTGACCCTGATATCTCTAACACACCTAAACTATTGCTCCTGTCAAACAAGCAACCGAAGATTCCATAAGTTCATCAACTAAACCCCTACTGTCAACTCCCGTTAATATGCGAATGGAAAACTCTGACGGGAGTTGACAGCAAAGGTCTAGTTGATGAACTTATGATTTCATGGGGTAGATAGTAGGGGTCTAGTTGATGAACTTATGATTTCTTCGAGTGCTAATTTGAATGCCAACTCAGCGTTTTCTGTTTGCATATTAACGGGAGTTGATGGTAGGGGTTTAGTTGATGAACTTATGGAATCTCCGGGTGCTCATTTGACAGGAGCAATAGTTTACGTGTGTTAGAGATATCGGGGTCAAAGTTCAGGGGTTTATTTAAAATTATCCCTTCTTTTTATACAATAAAAAACTGGATCTTAATCTCCACATTATAAATCAATCTAATGGGATTCCTCATGGATACTTTCAGAGTCAAAAGGGGCTGCGACAGAGCGACCCATTATCACCTTTATTATTTAACTGCGTAGGGGAAGCACATCATAATCTCTTCAAAAAGGCTGAAGAGAAAAACTTGATAAAGGGGTTCAAGACGGCAGAGCTCGGACCATCGATTTCTCACCTTCGAAATGTGAATGACACTTCGGTTTTTTGTAATGGAAGCAATAGAGACCATGAACTTAAAGTGACCACGGACCTTTTAACAATCTTTTAAGGGGTTTTGGGTCAGAGAATTAACCTTCATAAATCAAGTTTGGCTGGAATTAACATGTCTTCTGAAGCGACGGAGCGGACGACTAGGGAAGTTGGGTGCAAGACAGAATCCTTCCCTATTAGTTACCTAGGTATTCCTCTTGGTTTCGGAAGGTGCAGGGTTCGAATATGGGACACGGTGGTTCAACGGTTTCAAAGAAGACTTGCTACTTGGAGAGTAAGCTGCTTAGCAATGGGGGAAGGCTTACTTTGATAAAATCAACCTTCACGTCCATTCTGGTCTTCATGATGTCCTTTCTCCTGACTCCTTCATACGTTACGAAGAAACTGGAGAAAATTGTCAAGGATTTTCTATGTGAAGGATCTGGAGACTAAAAGAAACTTCATCTAGTTAAATGGGAGGGGTGTTATGATAAGAAGGAATATGAGGGTTTGGGAATCAGAAAACTAAAATTAGTTAACAAAGCCATGTTAGCCAAATGGCTTTGGAGGTTGGGTGAAGAGGGAGAGAAACAAATTATGGTGGCAAATTGTCTCCAACAAATACGGATCGCGTGAAGATGACATGAACCTCAATCCCAACTCCAACCAGCTGTGAAGATGACATGAACCTCAATCCCAACTCCAACCAGTTGTCGGCTTGGTGGAAGGCCGTGAAAGGATGTAGACAGGATGTAGTAGAGGGCACCAAGTTCAGTTGGGGCGATGGTCGGAGGATTAGATTCTGAAAGGACGTATGGGCTAGGGATCAACCCTTACAACTGGCCTACCCAACAATTTTTATGCTCTCTGACTCGAAGGATGCGGTAATTAGCAATTTCGTGCAATCTTCTAATGGGAATCTGGTGTGGAATGTCATACTTAGACGGCAACTGAGGGAGTGGGAAATGGAGTATCAAAATTTGATGAGGGTCTTGGGGGGATTACTCCCAACTCGGCAAATAGAGACCGGAGGCTATGGAAATACTCTGCCAAAGGGAACTTTAAGGTCTAATCTTTGTATAATCAGCTGTTGATGCGTGATAGAATCCATACTGAGAATAGGAGATGGTCTGGTTTTTAGAGGATTAGGATGCCTCCTAAGATAAAGTTTTTCGCATGGCTAATTACCCGGGGGAGAATTCTAACTCGGGACCAGTTGCTAAGAAGAAATATCTCGGTACGTAACAAATGAATGCTATGTATGAGAGGAAGAGAATCAGTGGCTCACATTCTCCTTCATTTCTCTTACGCACGATCTATTTGGCACAAGATCTGTAAGTTATGGGTTCTTCCTTTTTTGCCTGCCCACATGATGCAAATGTGGAAAGATATGAAATCGGATGACCCAAGGAAAGAGTTATAGCCGCTCATGGAATACGCGATATTTTGAGCTATCTGGGTGGAAAGAAACAATAGAATTTTCAGACGCAAGGCTAAACCGTTCTCGCTGGTTAACTAGGATATCAGAGACCCGGTGGTTAGTTGGAACGCAAGTAAGACGTCTGATTTCAATGAAGGGCTACAGCACTTCTTAATGCTCTGGGAGGATTGCTGCCCATAGAGGTGCCGGTCCATATGGGTTGCGATGGGGAGCTGCTTTGCGTTTTCCAACCTGCTCCTAGGGTGAGCTTTTAGGGAGTTTTTGCTTTTGGGTAGTTCTTTACTACCCACCAAGGTATGTAATTCCTAACCTTTTTGTTTATAATTATATCCTTTGTTACCGTTTCAAAAAAAAAAAAAAAAATCAATCTAATGAAAGTTTTGTTTTGTTCAATTTATTTTATTTAAATTCTATTTTCTAATGTGAAACTTGATAGAATGAGTGTCTTTGACGCTTAGCATTCAAAATTGATCATAGATAATATATATATATATATATATATATATATATATATATATATATATATATATATATATGCATGTATACACACACACACACACATATACACATGTATGTATATATCATTTTCTCTTTTTTTTTGGATTTTTCATATATATATTTATATATTTCTGTATATATTATAAAAATCTACGTGTATCTTACGATAATCAAAATCCAAGAAACTTCCTTCTCAACCCGGGTTTCACGTGCTTAAACTGTTGAATGCTTTGAATAAGAAGATGGAGATCGTCATTTGCCCCAATATTCCAAACAATGGATCTTGAGATCATGCGCCTACCATCAAGCGGTCAGATTTTTATTCCATATGGCACACATCTCGAAAAGTGAACGATAGGGACGAATGGTAGTTCGGGTTACCCTTCTTTGAACCTTGTCAATGATCGAACTTACATATATGAATTGAGTGCCATTTGATGAGTCACTGAGAACAAGGGAGAGGAACGAAGCGATAAAGACGGATAGGCTTCAGCCTTTTTTTGTTTATGTCGAAAGCCCCACTTATAGGTATTTTATAGCTCCATCCAAGATCCATGTTTTATGCCAAGACCATGTTCCCTTTTTGTTATGTGTGCCATGTAAAATCATACTCTCACGGTTTGATGCTACGCCCATGATCTCAAGATCCATTGTGTAAAAGATTAGGAGAAAAACGATCTCCATTGTTTAATTCAAAGTAGTCAACGGTTTAATCAAGTGAAACCCAAGTTGAGAAGGAAAATTCGTGGATTGCAAATACAAGTACCTGTTTTAAGAGAGAGAGAGAGAGAGAGAGAGAGAGGGAGAGCATAAGTTCTGTTTTTTAGTTTTAGGAGGACCCGTACAGTGGGAATGTGGGGGCCAATTTGTTTTTTTTAACAAACTCTTTAACAGAGCCAATCAAAACACTAAATGCTTTAAAGCTTTTCGTAGGTTTGTGGGGGCCTGGTCCCCCACAACCCATAACGTGCGTCTGCCCCTGATCACTGGTCACTGTCGTCAGCTAAACAATTCATTTTTATGCATTTTCACTAGAATCTAGTTTGCAATGATGAAATGCCTCAAAAAAACTCTCCTCATGTGCATAAAGGATTTAAAGAACCATCATCATCACCGCCATGTTTCCCATCTAGTTCAGATCGGCTTTGCAAATCTTATTTCTCGACTCGCTATAATCCAAGGCTAAACTCTTTATTACTCTCCAATCCTTCATGTCATTTCTCACAACTCTCTACACTGGCCTTTCTCCCCTTCTACTTCCTTGTGCTTGTATTATTTCAATCCGTTGTATAGGAACTGTTTCAAGTCCCTAAGGGACATGCTCAAACCATCTCGAATGACAGGGTTTATAGGACACTAGATCACAGAGAGAGATGTGAAATCATGAACTAGTACATATCAATGGTAGTATAAGTTATTGGCCGAGATGATAGGATATCAACTGATGACACCCAGCTGATACAGGGATGTATCAGCCAATACCCATATAATCCTAGATACGCAAATGGGTGTCAAAATCGGGCCTGGCCAAAACCTATTCATATTTCCAATACATATCAACACCGACCAAAACTTTAACCAGGAGTCGAACATCAAGAAAGGGCGAACATAAAGCCTCATAAAAACAAAAAACAAAATTATAATGTTAACTGTTGTTCTTTTGTTTGATTTTGTTTTTAAAAGTAAAGGGATGAGAGGTGGTAGTTGGCATTCATTGTTTACTGAATCACTTATTCGGGTTTTTAATGCATATATATATATGAAAAGGTGACGGCACTCCACTAGAGTACCCTCACGGCACTCTAATGCAACCATGGTTAAGGTAATGACGTAACATAGTTCCCAAAGTTAAACTAGCTGAAATAAACGACGTAACCCGCGAACTCGTTTCTCTCTCATTCGCTGGCTAAAACCCAGAAAGGTAATCCTCCAATATGTTTTCTGTTTTTAGCGCCTAGAAACAACTGGAAAACAAGAGGTTTTGCGTCTTTTAACCAACCAGCTTTAAACCACCTTTGTACCATGGTTAAAGCAAACAAGCCACGTGGCATCCTTACAAGCGATTGGAGTAGCGAGTACCTTCCCAGTACTCCAATTGCCCGTAAGGATGGCACGTGACTTTTTTACTCTGGCCATAGTACAAAGGTGGTTTAAAGCTGGTTTGTTAAAAGACGCAAAACATCTCGTTTTCCAGCTTTTTTTGGCGCTAAGAATGGAAAAAATATGTTATATTGGCGGATTGCCTTCCTGGGTTTTAGCCAGTGGATGAGAGAGAAACGACTTGGCGGGTTACCTGTTTTTTAGCAATGTAGAGAGATGATGAGAGAAAATTTTGGTTACCTTTTAGAGTTTTTGTTTTTAATGAGACCATCTAAACCGTCTGATTTAAAGACCACTACGTAAAGATCGGTTAGGATAAAAATTGGCACAAAAAGCAATCTCTATCATCTGATTCAATGGTTAACTCTAACAAATTAGATGGTAGAGATCTTGTTTCGTGCCAAGTTTTGGCCTTGAAGATAAACTCTAACAAATGAGATGGTAGAGATCTTGTTTCGTGCCAAGTTTTGGCCTTGAAGATCTTTACATCATGGTATCTCAATCAGATGGCTTAGATGGTGATTCACATGGCACATATCCCAAAAATAACAAGGGTACTTGAATTCACGTCTACAATATTACTGAAAGCGCCTATGTCCAAAACCCACTCAAACCAATTGATTGCTTGAAATCAGACGATGGAGATCATTTTCACACCAATATTTCACACAACAGATATTGAGATCATGAGCTTACCACCACACGATCAGTTTTTGATTCCACGTGGCACATATCCCAAAAAGTGGCCCTAAAATCACATGACGCTCATCACACTCAAACGTGATTTTAGGGGCATTTTTTGAGGACCTTGACAAGTGGAATAAAAAAAGGGACCAGCAAATGGCAAGGCAACATCATGTTGTCATGATCCATTGTGTGGAAGGTTGGGGTTAAGAACGATATCCGTCATATGATTAGAAGAAGCCAATGTATTTGTGTGGGCTTCGAATGTAGGCGCTTGTACCGTGGCACATAATACTTGTTGGGATCGTGTTCAAGTTCTCTCTCACCTTTTAAGTTTTAGTAAACAGGAAGGGAGAGAAAGAGGATGAGAGAGGTTTGTACTAAAAAGCACGTATGCGGATACAGGATATAGGTACGTAACAATACAGGTACCACGATACGACAATTTTCAAAAATCAATATCTGATACGGGGGGATACGTGTATTTAAAAATTATTTTTAAATATTTTAGATATGTTTTAGGTTAGTAAACATAGGAAAAAGAACAAGAAAACGAAAAAGAAACAAAAAAAATAACAAAGACTGATTTTGAATGGGTAGGCTGCACGCTGGAAGGCTCCCAGGTAGGCTCCTTCGATATCTTCTTCTTTTCCGGAAAATCCTAAATCCCAAACCCGCAATCTAATTTTTTCTTCTTTTTTTAATTTTTTTTCGAAAACGCCCAGGATACGCATACAGCTGTATCCCTCGAGTATCGGTGTCCAATATGGATGGATTTTGATGAGAAAAATGAAAAGAATATCTTTTTTGGCTTCTAGCCAGCGGGATGAGAAAGGAGAGATGAATAGAGGGTTACTTATTTGGACTTTTTCCAGTGAGATTACCCCAAAAGTTTAGGGGACTGATACCTCTTATAGTTTAGCTAGTTTAACTTTGGGAACTATGTTACATCATTGCCTTAACCATGGTTGCATTGGAGTAATGTGAGGGTACTCCAGTGGAGTACCATCACCTTTTATAGATTATTTTGTTCTAGACAATTCAAAAATAATTCTGATTTCTATAACAAAAATTAGATGTTTTATCATTTTCCCTTTCTGAGTTTAATTGATTCCTGGGTTGTAATCTATTTATTTCCGGTCAAATCATTAGGATTCAGTTGAAGCGGAGCCAACAAAACCAACCACCTCGCTGGTTCAATAGCTGCATCAGATCTAAAACATTTATAAGAGATATACCATGTACAGATAGCACAATAGTCAAGCACTTGAAATATAACCTAGATTGCAGTAATCAATGACAGAATAAAGAAAGCCAACCTCGAGGGGTTTGGCGAGCTGGCCAGGTACCCGCCTCAGGATGCGGGAGACCTCAGCTCGAATCCCCCCTTGAGGCCACCCTAGGGATTTATCTGCCGTGCTGACCCGGCATGTGCTAACTTGGGGCATGTACGTGCCCCTGGGATTAGTCGGGTGCTCTAAGAGGCCCGAACACCCAGGTAATAAATAAATAAATAAAACAAGCCTACATAATGCTTGGCTAAAGAAGCACCCTTTGCCTCTTAAGAAATCAAAAATGCCCTTAAAAAGGATATGAATCTGTGTATCATCATCTAGAGACTCTTTACGGATGGTCTCAAAATATCGTCATGCTTGGGGTAGTTAAATTCCAAGACGAAAATCAGTAGTTTTCAGTTATTTGAACAATCAAGAGAAGCAGAAAAGTTGCCAACAATTTTTTACGTTAAGATATCCATGGAGAAAAATGAAAAATTAAAGGACAGAGTGATCAACAAAGCTACCTGCAAGCAAGATAAGGCTTTTGTAAAGGTCTCTTCAGCATCATCTGAGAATTCCATGTATATGGGGCATACCCCTTGGTACAAAGCCAGTCTCTGTCTCACTCTCTCCCTACATGGCATGATGGCAATCAATGGTCAACATTAGTCAACAAGATATCACCGGCTGAAGACCTAGTATATAAAATAACTTCTTCTATGACTAACTGTCATTACCAATGCTCAAAAACCTGCTAATCTACTTAGAAAAAATGAAGTAGATTCAAATTGGACAGGAATCAACTACCAAGCCAAAGGCCAACTTGGCCGATATTTTGTAACGCAGCAAATTTTTCTTTGACTTGGCTAGTAGAACCCAGCAGTTCAAAGACTGATTTCTGGGTCATGTCAGAGCTTTAGGGCATTGCCTCCTTAACACATGTTCTTGCATTGGTCATGGGGATCCACCATACCTTAGAAGACTTGAACTAGAATCAATGGGCCACAAACAGGTCTGAAGTCTTGGTATCAGAGACCATAGCATTTGGATCTGATAAAAATTCATATTCGACAACACAGTCTGAAAAGAGTTGGTATGAGGTGACCAACCCATTCACTCAAGTGTGAACATGTCAATTTCCTTATGCTAAAATGTTCAACCTGTATTCACTGAATTTCATGCTCATAAATAGTTGTGCACTTCCCAAAATTTGACTCTTTTTAGCATAAGGAGATTACCCGTTCACACTTTGAGAGAGAAGGGGTCAGTTTCCTTGTACCAACTTGTCTGAAAATGGGTTCACATCAGTTTGTATCATCAAAAACATACCTGTAGTGACTTCTAGCACCAGGCCTCAAGACTGGCACCTTATTTGATGGTCCCACTATCACAAACTCAGACTTAGGGTGACTGGCCCATTGGTTGTTCTGTGCAGGTCAATTATTGGCTACATGTTAGCAGGGTATGGCTCTAGTACATCATAGATAAGGATTTTTTATTCTCAGCATTGAATGCTAGGCTAGAGTACAACATGTTTTGAAGTATCGGCACATAAAACACAAGCACACATTTTGAGTAGGGTTGTCAATGAGTCAGAGCGGGTCAAAATTTTGGCTGCCCAATAAGAAAATTGCAAATGCCTGACCAGACCCGACCCGATGGTGCACTAAAGCTGACCCAACCCAGCCCGAAAACCCTACCTGACCCGAACCAGTAAAAAACCTCATTCTTTGTGCTTTTTACATATAAAAGATCAGGTCAAGTTGACCCGACCCAACCCGAATAAACCTTTTGGTCGACCCGAATGTCAGGTTGGATGTCTCATGCCCCACCCGACCCGACGGGTCAAGCTTATGTACCTGACCCGGTAAAATATTCGGTCAGGTCGGGTATGCAAGCAAATGCACTGAGGTGGGGAAACACCATAGACGCATCATGCTGCTTATCTATCTAGCCCATAAGGAAAAAAGTGTAGACAAATGAGTTTTAAAAGACTATAAGCAGTGACACACTCATTTGTGAAGGCAAATATGGTGCCAGAAGGCCGAAAGTGGCTCAGTAGGATAGCCATAAATCCAGATCTGGTGAAGACTACGATTGATGTGGCAAGAGTGTTCGACATCATGGTAGCATGGAACGCGAACATTTCGCTCATATGATTCTACAGAACACAAGAATAATCCAGTAAGAATCAAGGTTCAAGATTGGCTGAGAACGAAACAAAGATGGAGAAATTCAAGCTACAATATACATAAAAATAATATGATGGTAACCTTGAAAGCTTGACCAAGATTAGCAGGCTGTTCTCCAACCGTGGTGGCTTCAGTCCTCAAAGCGACTGTGTGCATAACCTTCACAGCTTTCAGTGGGAATCTACATGAAAGGAAGATTAGAAACCACTTTTATTTATTAATGAAATCAGTCAATATCACTAAAATAGATAAATTAGTAAACAGACAGAAAAAACATTGATGGAAACATTTGGCATGGCACTGAAACTTAGTTCAAAGATGTTTTGGCTGGTATTGACCCAAATTTGGGTGCTTATGTGGAATTTGAAAAAAATTAAAAAAATACAAGGAGACAAGTAGTCTGATACAATCGTATGACTTGCTCTGGTATCATTCGACAATTTTAATTCAATTTTAGCATAGGACACTAGAGAAATCTTGATTTGAATCACCTCCTTTTCTTTCTCGTCTTTTTTTGTAAGATGGGAAATGATCCCAAATGAACAGAGTACAATTTATAATTGTAAACTACAGTTGAATCTATGGAAGAATTGGTTGATACATATCTGTTAATCTCGACTCTAGGGATGATTTTTTTCTCCATTTTTTTTTAGAACCACCCAAGGTCCCGAGTAAAAAAATGAGATATTTTTTGTAAAAACATGCGATTTTTTTTTACTTAACTAGTCCATGTGTTCCTCAAATGGATCTCTATGGTATTGAGACGGTTGCCTAAAAAAGGTATATAAGGCATATCCAATCACGATTACAAGTGAACAAGATATGGGGATGGCGACTAGGGGGGTTATTTCCATTATTTGATAATTTAAGACTTCGACGGATTTACAGTAAGATTGTTTATTTACAACGGAAGGGAAAGTAAAGCCAACAGATCTCAAATACTGCAATAGGATTTTGGCTATACAAACCATTGAGGATAGTTTTAGACCTGGACCAAGATAAATAAACAAAGCAAATTCTAGACTAGAGACGAGTTTTACATGTGATGGCAACTTACCACATCCGGTACACAAAACAAGACTGGAAGTCCCACTTTGGGCTTTATAAGGTTCATTAAAGAAAATTGCTTTTGCCGTGAATACAGCCAAGAAAAGCTCGGAGAAGGTTCGGAATATGTTATTGATTCTTATACTAAAATGGACTACAAAACCATTTGATCATCTCCTTTCCATGTACTTGTAATATTCCAATGCTTAATTTGGAAAAGAGTGTATATCCGCATCTCCAGTTCTTGGAGGATCTATATCAAATATCTCATACACATTGTACATGTTGCATTAAGAGCTTGGTCCAACCATGGTTAGTGGAAGGTATTAGCTTCCTATCAGAACCCTACATGATGTATTAGACTTTAGATATTCTAGGCAAAATGTCAGCTGCAAATATTCATTGTTTTAAGAGCTTGCACCACTTGCAGGTGACAATTTGGAAAATTAAGAGAAAGGGAAGGTCGAACCAGCTCCACAAAGTGATATTCAGTTGAGAAAAAGGTATTTCCTATGCTCATCATATCTAGAAATTGATTTTGCAGATTTCCCTTTTAACTAAAAGAATCACAGGATATTGGCTGTCCCATTTGAGTTTAAATCATACAAATGGAAAATTATTGAACATCTTTAGTTTGGGTGGCATTATTCACACCCATTTTCCTGTGAAGAATACACATTTTTCACCATAAAAAACTGTTGACTGCCTTGAATCAGACGATGGAGATCATTTTTCGTCCCATTTTTTCACACAAAAGATTTTGAGATCATGCTGCACCTATTAGACGATCACATGTTGATTCCATGCGGTTCACATCCCCAAAAGTGGTCGCGATCATGGGAGTAGAATGAGAAAGGGTCTCAAGTCACTTTTGGGGATGTGTTCCGCATGTAATCAAGATCTGACTGTCTGAATGCAATGATCTCAAAATCTATTGTGTGGAATGTTGGAGGAAAAATTATCTCCATCTTCTGATTCAAAGCAGTCAACAGGAAAAACAGGTGTGAATAACGCTACTCTGTTAGTTTTTAGCAAACATATTTCAGTTTCTTCAGATGGTAGTGCATTCCTGTTTCCTTTCTGAGATTCAAATATCTAATGAGAAAAAATTAACATTGTAAAAATAAATAAATCCCCGTACTTTCCATGTGCTGTTTCTCCAGACAGCATAACTGCATCAGCACCCTCACGAACTGCAATGGCAATGTCTGAAACTTCTGCTCTGGTTGGTGTAGGATGCACAATCATGCTCTCCAGCATATTTGTTGCTACAATAACAGCTTTCCTCATGCTACGGCACATCCTAATAATCTCTTCCTGCAGGGAGACCAAAATTAGTTCTCAACGAAGCTTGTTTAGTTTATATGAGAAATAAAAAATATGTAAATGAGAGCTTGATGAAATCGAAGCAATAGAACAGAGAAAATGATATAATTCCACACACTTAAAAATAATAATAACTTCAGATGTACTATTGTTTAGCTCTATACGCTTGTGTAGTTTATATAAGAAATAAAAAAATAAGTGAATGAGAGCTTGATGAAATTCAAGCAATACAAAGAAATAATAATGATATAATTCCACACACTTAGAAATAATAATAACTTTAGACGTCCTCTGGTTTAGCGCTATAAGCTTGTTTAGTTTATAGAAGAAATAAAAAATAAGTGAATGAGAGCTTGATGAAATTCAAGCAATAGAACAGATAAAATGATATTATTCAACTCAGTTAAAACTAATAATAATTTCAGGTGTACTATAGTTTAGCTCTATATTCATATGAAACCAATGCTACACGCCAGCATGCAATTCAAAACAACAGGTTGCTGTTAAATTGGTCAGCTTAAGTATAATCTACCTAATAGGCAATGGTAAATAATTGGGATAGGAGATGATGATGATGGCTACAAGAAACTAAAGTTCCTAAAAGGGTGTGTTTGATAAGGTGGAAGTGGCAATTCTATGGAGGAATTGAATTGGAAATTCCACATTTTCTGTTCGATTGGAAATTAAGAAATGGAAGTGAATTGAAATGGAGCCCACTAGTGGAATTCACTTCTGCCCACCATTTCCATCACAGGTCAAATAAATTCCACTCATGAAATGGAAGTGCAATTCCACGGGGAAAAATAGTCATTATGAAACAATTGGAATGAAGTATCTTAAAATTTATTCTTTTTACTTTTATTAGATTTTGCCAAAAATACCCTTTTCCAATTCCACCAGAATTTATTTCCCCAAGAATCTAATCAAACAGTGGAATTGTAATTCTCGGAAAGTCACCTTCCACACAACATATTCAAACAAGGGAAGTGTCATCTCCAAGGGAATTCAATTCCAAGGAAGTGAGCATGGAAATGCTAATTCACTTCCAAGAGCTGAATTCCAAGTTATCAAACAGAGCCTACATGAAAATAGAATGTATAGTTCCATGTGTAACTAACAATGAGTATCCAATAAAAGAAAGAGCAAGAAATTTGTAGCAATTCATCTATCTCATATAGCTTATTCACTGTCGCAATCAACCTGATACACCTCAGATTAGAAGTTATCACAAGCAGAAAAATAATTCTAATGATGTAAATGACTTTTTTCGTTTTTATCCTCTCATTCTCATTCTTCAAAACTGCTAAAAATTTTCAAACTATGAATATGCATGCTCGAAGCTATACTTATCATCTGCAGTCAGCTTCACCATTCTTGCTCAACATCAACCTAAATGCTCTTGCATAGGTAAAAGATGTGTAAGTGTAACTATGATAGACTAACAATCAATGCAATCGGCAATTCAGTACTATTTTACCATGAGAAGGTAATAACACCTTTTTGTGATAGGGTAAGATGGGATTGAACCTGCGACCTAAATGTAGAAATTTTGTCAACCTTGGGCTGCAGGCCCAACCACGAGGTCATAACACCTTAATTGTACAAAAAATCCCAGTGCTCAAACTGTGATAAAACCTTGTCGAATATGTGTACAACATGACTATGACATTGAGATTAATGGTGCCCTATCCCAGTGCTCAAACTGTTCCAAAGTGACAAAATACAGGAACGGGTTTTAATACAGTGACTGAGAAAGTCAGAAGAAAAAAAAAGGCCAAATACAGGGAAATTTTGAAAGGTAAAAAACTGTAAAATACAGAAGAAGAAAAACGGAAAACTGGGGAAAATGGGGGAAAATAGGGAAAAATAGGAGATATTATTTATTCATTTTTAAATTTTTTACAACAGTGATTTAAACATATGGTAAAATACGGGGAACCATATTGCTTTTATTTTTTTTAAGTTTTAAAACAGTATTTAAACATATGGTAAAATACGGGCAAAACGCATTTAATATTGAAATACGCATATTATACGGAAATACACATTTTATTCATAAATACAGGTACATGTTTAGTATGTTGTGGCAAAAACGCACAGTTTTTTTAAAAAGACCTATTTTGTCACAATCTTCCCACTATTAATTTGTTCCGAAGAAAACTCTTCCAGTGCTCAAAGAATATTAATTGCACATAAAATCATCTGTGAATTGAGTTTCTCAATGAAGCAAGGTTTAGGGAAGTACATCTACAAAATTATTATCAATAACTTTCAAAATTAAATAATAACTCAGAGATGGAGATTAACAAAATTAACGGTCACAAGAAATATACCTGCAGCAGCGGGACCTCCTCGATAGGGAGTTCAGCCCCAAGGTCACCCCTGGCCACCATAGCCTAAGAATGGTAAAATCGGAAAATTCATATAATGACAGGCATAAATTTCATGAAAGCTACAATAGTTAAGCAGCAAAACTATGCAATACAAGGATATATTACTGAGCTAAAAAATAAACACACATATTTCAACAGTCAAAAGTTCATGGTTGAAAACTCAACTCGACTAGAAAGACAGTTGAGGAGAGTTAACTAGAAGACTCGGATAAACTTGACCCGCTCCAACTCGGTATTTTAATATATAATTTAGAAAATATAAATCTTATATATATATATATATATATATATATATATATATATGTTACAAGGAAAAAGATGGAAATATACATTGATAAAATGGGTAGTTCAATACTTTTTAAACAGTAGGGTTTCTGAAACCTTATCTCATGAAAATATTTTATATATAAGGGTAGTTTATGAACCCTGACTGCATCATTCTAGCGAAATCTTGACTCGACTCGGATTCAACTCGAAATCCCGGTGAGCCAAGTAACTCGGCCGAGTTAACTCGTTGACTTGCTGAGTTTTAGAACTATGGTCAAAACTATAAGAATAATGCAGTGTTGAACTTGAAAATTTTGCAATTTCTTGTAATCTCTAGGTAGAATCAGCAGAAAGCTAAGGATTGAGATGCAACAATTCAGGTGCTTACCCCATCAGATGCAGTAATAATAGAGTGCAAATTTGGTATCGAATCTGCACTTTCAATTTTCACAATCACATGTATATCTGCGCCGCAACCTGAAACAGGAATGCACTATGAAGGACATAAAACGAATATCCAATTGACAAAGTGCTGTTTCAAAGGACTCGATTCTCCTCACTATCATTTAAATACCAAATGGTTTTTAAACGATCTTACACCATTTAATGGCCTATGATGTGGAAATCCATACCGTCTAAGTGATATATCACACATTGAAGGGCTATGGGCCCAAAAAATACACTTTTTGGGAGATTTGAACCATCCGATCTGTGCACTCTTGTACCAACGATTGTTCTTAATTTTAATGGCTGATATTAAAGTTCACCGATCAGATGGTTTACATCCACTTATAGGCATGATCCTTTGGCTGGGACGTGTGCCAATGATGGATTGCCATTTGGATAATTTAAATTCATCACAGTTATGGGTAGTGTGGCAGAATAATAACTCAAATTTTTATGGTATAAGATCAAAAGTCTAAGTTAAATGGTGAAAGATCATTTAAGCACCATTTGGTGTTTAAATGTTGATCAGGAGCCATTATCCCTATTTCAAAAACTCCATTCCAAACTCAAAAGTAAAGTAATATATAGATAGAGAATACCAAGATGCATACTTTGAAGGTAATCCTTTAATTCATGGACCACTTGGGCATCTTTGACAAAGGAAACAGCATAAAAGTCTACTTTATTCTCCACCCCAAACTTGATGTCGTCCCAATCTTTTTCTACAGAAAATCAAAGCAGTTATCTTGTAATAAGGATCTGATTCATCATGATGGAAGCATAAGAAATCATGGCAAGTTCTCCACATATTAAGAAAGATATGATTTGATGTATGCAAAAATCTCACCAGTAATGGATGGCAAAGTAGCACTTTTTCCTCGAACATTCAGATGGCGTCTAGACTTAAGCTCACCTCCGTCAACAACTTGACACTTCACAGAATCTTCAGTCTTGGACTTCACCATTAACGACATCATTCCTCCTAACGAAACAAATTGAATCTCAGCTACACTAGATCATCAAAGCATCATTTCATGAGGTCTGACTTTCAATAGATACGAGGATTATAGTTTCAAATAGACATGGAAATAGTGCATTTAACTCTTCAAATTCCAGAACATGGTAAAGCAAATAAAGTACCTTAACATAGATAATTTATTCTGCTAAAAATTCCTAACATAGATTGCTATTTTTTACGTCAGTTATTAGCATATTAATAGCGAATTGTTTTTGCACTTTTGCAAAATTTGTTTTTTTGGATTAGGTTATTTACGAAATTTATTGAACAATTTTTAGAAATGATGGCTGCTGAACGCAGGCTTGCTAAAAGTTAACCAATCAAAAATGTAATTACAGGTTCAAATTCTAAAGGAAATTTAAGTATTACTCTTCCTAGTTATTATTGATCTAGTTGATCATTTGAGAAGCTTCACATACAATTATACAAAACAAAACATCTAATTTTGCTACTTTCACTTAGATAAGAAAGGAGAAAGATCAAAATTACACTTCTGTATCAGCAATTCAGTATCATGCCATGTTATTAGGAAAAATTTCTTAGGAAAAGAAAATGAAGAAATCTTGTTTTTGTTCGAGTTGCAGCTTGAACTTTGTGGAGCAAGTGGAAAAATCAAAGGGATTCAAAAGATAAACCAAAATGCAGAAGAACTAGCAAATTCTATAATATTCCAGGATGTACGTAAATCAGGTCAAAGTAGTGAACAAACATTCTCAATCACTTCACTGCTTCCATCCAAAATATGGCATGTCACCAGGAGTCTGTGACATTATTTGACGACCCAGAGGGATAATATTGGATAAAGTTCCTTAACCTTAAGTGCCGATATACAACTGTGCATGGCATTGTAGGCATACTACAATATTGACTAACTGAAAATAAAAATAACAAATATATATATATATATATAAAAGAAAAAAAAAACTCATAAAACATGGTTAGTAACAAGTAAAATACGGAAAACCACATAACTAAAACATGCTAACGCCCAATCATTGTGACAAAATATGGTGTTTTATTGAAACACACGCTCATTGTACCCCACTGGGGCACGCAGCCCTTTTCTATATATACATATATATTCAAAGAGTGCCTACAATTTTATCATCTGCTTGTAATGTATATCGGTAAGGCATATTACTTGGGAACAGCTGAGGTATCGGACATGGATACAACACATTTTGGAGGTATGAGAAACTAGGTTTCCAATATTCTACTTATTTGTAGTTGTGAAGGAAAATAAAAAGATACAAGTAGATTCTGGTGAGCTGAATGCTATAATTATACATCGAAATGTATGTACGATGGCATTTTCACATACCATCAACCAGAAGCGTGTCACCCACTTCTACGTCATTAACAAAATCATCATAATTTACACTAACACAGTCCTCTGTGCCAACCCCTCTTCTGATAGTGAAGGTAAATTCTTGGCCACTTGTTAACATGAGCGAATGTGGCAAATCACCGCTCCTAACCTCAGGTCCCTGCAATATAACAAAATAATAACAAAAATGATAATAATAATAACAAGGATTTTTTGCATTTACCCCAACCCCCCGAGATAGGTCTTATTCCCCCCGTGTTTCATCTATTTACTTTTGGGTGCTTGTTTTTGTGTTTTCTTTACTTATTACCCCTTAGAGTGACGGACTCTCCGACAAAATAACCTTTGATTGCTTTGAATCAGACAATGGAGATTGTTTTTTCCCTGACCTTTGACCTAATGATCTTGAGATCATGGGCCTACAATCAGACTGTCAGATTTTGATTCACATGGACCACATCTCGAAAAGTGAGCCAAGCACCACGCTTGATGTACACCCATGATCATGTTCACTTTTTGGGTTGTCTGCATCATGTTCACTTTTTGGGTTGTCTGCCATGTGGAATCAAAATGTTACCGCCCAATGATAGGCTCCTGATCTGAGGATTCATTGGGTGGAAGATTGTGGTGAAAAAAATATATATATCCATCATCTGATTCAAAGCAGTCAAAGTTTAGATTTGTAATAGTCAACGGCTGATTCGTTACTTTGGGGGGTAGTAAGAAAAGGAAACACAAAAGCAAGGGTCGCAGTGTAAATAGGTGAAACACAGGGGAAGGGTGTAAATAAGACATGTCTGAGGGGGGTAAATGCAAAAAAAAAAACTATTAATAATGCAATACAAAAAAGAGCAAAACTAGAATATGATGAAGTATATCGGACAAAAGCTCATAGTTCTGGGTGCAAATGAGATGGCAGTGCCAGGACAAGTTAGGAACAGAAAACCTGCCTTAGTATCAAGCATAATCGCAATTGCATTGTCTTTTGAATGAGCATTGTATTCTTTAACTAGATCAATGACTTTCTGATGAGATGCATGGTCACCATGAGACATATTCAATCGAGCAACATTCATACCGGCCTCAGCTAGCTTCCATATCATTTCTCGTGTGTTAGTAGAAGGACCTATCGTGCACACAATCTTGGTTTTACGACTAACACTTGGCTTAGCCCACATGCCTACTGAACTGTCCCCAAGCTGTTGAAGTCCCTTGAGGTATCGAAATTCTTCCTCGCCCTGATCAGCAATGCATACCACACACCAACTATAAATTAAGACTAAGTAACCAAAATTGTAACTAGCATTTTATTACAATAGTATGCAACAAGGGTTCTCTTTGACATCAATGGCTGATATTTAGGAAATTTAGGCACCGAAAAGAAGCACATAATTATTCCATGATTAGATAATCTTATTGAATATTCTCCAAATATCCTCAAAGAATTAGAGTTAAAATTTTGATCTCCCGTTTCTCGCACAAGAAAAAATTTGATCTCCCCTTGGGAATGATAATTTGTCATCCATGGACAACTTAACTAACTAACAAACCCATGGACAGTTTTATTACAAGTTTCTGAGCATCAGCTTACAAAATAATATATATTCACATAATTAGTACATGACACTGTAAAGCATAATCAAGCATTCAAGCCAAAATGTTCACTCCAAAGGCATAATTCCCATGAGGAGGATGCCGTATAAGCTGATGTGTACGAGAGGCATACACATCACATCTCAAGGCTTGAATTCTTATACCCTGCGGCAGGCATGCACCTTTCGACAAAAGATGTAGGCTCACAAAAGAGAAGTGAAACTTCAAATTTTTTATTTGTTTCATAGCGTTTACCCCTAAACTAAATATATTAGATTTGTGCTTCACCGTTGTAGAAATTTCTTTGCAACCATCTCATGAAAAAGTTGCAACTTGCATATGATTCTTGTTAAGGTAGACTTGGTTTATTGAGGAGAAAGACTTGTGATATATCTTGCTTAACTTTTAAGTTAATATCGCACTTTTTTATGTAATGGTCAAGCAAACCCCAATGGAGTTCAATAATATTTTCTTTCGTTGTTCAGTTGCTTTTAATAACTACCTCGTGTAGTTATTTATGTTCATCTATGTAATAGTTGACAATAAAGGTTATCGCTTATTGCAAAGGTAAATTGATTAAAGAAGCATATATCAAAATGATTAGGAAAGAAAACTTAGGAATGGCTCCTATAAAGGAGAATTACGGAATGTCATTTGAAATGGTTTGGACATGTACATCGGAGGTAGGAAACAGCCCTTGTATGAAGAATTGAGACGATACGAGCACAAGGAAGAAGACTATTGTAGACCTGGAGGAAACCAAAGAGAAGTGATATGAAGGACTGGGGAGTCACATAGAGCTCATTTGAGTAATTCCCAGCATTGCTAAGAATCTTGGTAGCTCAGAATCCCTAAGATTCCTAACCTTCTGCAGATTCCTTGGGGAGCAATTTCTGTCTTGAGTGCCTCAGGTTCTTACATTTTCCTTGTTTTATTTGTTTTCTTCCTTTTGGATGTTTTCTCTCAAAATCTATTCAACGATAGCACGTTGTCACCCGTACATACGTTTGTGCACGATCGGGCCCCGTGTCATAGTCTATTTTTTCCCATTTTTGACGGATTTGCAATCCATGCAAAGGGGAATAACGTTAATGGCCTGATTTTTAAATTGCGGATAAATAATGCCACAATCGGCCTTGTAAGATTTTTTTTTTTTTAATTGCCTATTATGACCGATAAAGGCAAAAAGGCCTGCAAGCTATCACAAGCTAATAGATAATTATATAAGCAACCTGTTTAACATGATTCATGAAATAAAAAGTAACTCTTGGAGACTAGGTAAAATTAACAAATTAATATTTAATTATATAAGCAACCAGTATAAACGAGGTTCATGAAATAAATAGTAAGCATGGACTATGGGGCATGGGCTGAGAGCGGTGGATCCAGGTCTACCACACTAATACATATAAATGAGCAACACAGGATCCTTGATCCATTCACCCCTTCAAAAAAAATTATTGAAAACCGGCGTTTATCAAAAAGAAAAATCAAAGACCTTTAGAATGAATTAATTTATAATCATACATAAGCCCTTACTTAACATCTAGTCACCTCCAATGGCGACCCAGCAAAAGAGGATACACTGGTCACAGACTTTGTTTGGCTCTTGCATCCACTATTAGCTTAGGCTGTGTTTGACATAGCTCTTTGTCAGCTCCCTGCCAGAGCAGGATATGGTTGCTTTATCAGGCCCTCCTTCTCCTTGCTGACTCCCTGCAAAACAAGATTTACCTTCTCCAGTAGCTACCTCCCTGCTCTCTGCTCCTAGTAGCAAGAAGCTTCTAATTTGTGAACCACTTCCGCTCCCAACCTGCCACACGCTTCATGCCGCTTCCGGTAACTAAGTCTCTACTCCCTGCCAGAGCAAATAAAATCTGCTCTGGCAAGGAGTGAGCAGAGAGCAAGGGAGAACTGTTGGAGCAGGTAAATCCTACTTTACAAGGAGTTAGCAAGGGGAAGGGGGACCTGGTAGAGCAGGTAGCAAGGATTTAGGGAAACCTGCAGTGGCGGAGCCACGTTGTCCAATGGGGGGTCCCGGGATCCCCCATCACTAATTTTTTTCTTTTAAAATCTTTTAAGGTGCATCTTTTTAAAAGCAAGATTTTTTAAGGACCCCCCAAATCCCAAAACTTCCTAAGATATTTTAAAAACTTTCTTTTTTGTCCTCAAGATTTATTAATTATTAACTTACTCTCAAAATTCTCTCTCTCTCTCTTCCTAAAATAGTAAAATCCCAATTCCCAAATGACTATCTCTCTCTTCCTAAAATCTCTCTTCCTAGAATCCCAAACAACACTCACTCTCTCTCTCTCTCTCTCTCTTCCTAAAATCCCAAACGACTATCTCACTCTCTTCCTAAAATCTCTCTCTTCCTAGAATCCCAAACAACACACACTCTCTCTCTCTTCCTAAAATCCCAAACGACACACACTCTCTTCCTAAAATCTCAAAAGATTCTCTCTCTCTCTCTCTCTCTCTCTCTCTCTCTCTCTAATCTCAAACGACACATTCTCTCTCTCTCTTCCTAAAAGGGGCCCCCCATCAGAAAAATCCTAGCTCCACCACTGGAAACCTGCTAAACCAGGTAAACCCTGCTCCAGCAAGGAGCTAACAGAGAGCAATGCCAAACACAACCTTAATCTCTAACATGTAGTTTGACTCATGGTTCAAAGGTGGGAATACCGCAACAACTCTCTCTCCTTACTCTTACTGTGGGTCAAGGTGGCGCCTTGCAAATTTCTTTGTAATGCTTCCCAATAGATATACCCTCTTAGTATTGGATTCTTGTTTTGACCTAATTCTGCTAAGTCACTTGGGGTAACAAAATAATGTAGTTCAGCTTTTATGCTATATAGCGGTGATACATTTAAACTAGATCTATGTGAGAAATGCCAATACTTCTCCCTTTCCCTTCTCATATTAAATTGTAACTGTCACTAGAAGCAAAATTAGTCGTCATGATCACCATTTCAATCCATAGAGGATTATGTAGTCAAGTGAATAGCCTAACAAACGAATATGTATACTATTGTATATGATACAGAGGACGTCATTAAGCATATGGTTAGGACCCAATGAAATAACTTAGAGGAGTAATACTAAACTCAAAACATGATAAAATTCTATATCAGTTGAAGAGATCGTGAAGTTTTAAGTGTGTAAAATTTACTTCTTTTAATGACAAATATATAAAATTATAAATAAAATGGCATTTAGAGATTAATGAAATCCAAATTGAGTTTACTTCAAAGCTAAACGTTATACAAGATTATGAAGGATTTTCCTGTACAGTAGCAACAATCCACCATTTGGTAATGAGGAGGGCCCCACAAAAGCTTTTAACAATACAGGATTATGAGTGTTTTCAGAATACCAAAAAAATCCATGATTTCACCCATAATACAGGATTATTGTCACTGTATTATTTCTCGGGCATTAAAGACTGCATTCACCCATAGTCCATCGTTTGGTTTTCAAATGTAAGTAGTGAAAATCTTGTATTATGAACTTTACAGCTCTAAAATACTATTAAACAAGTAACATTATAGAAATCCCGTAAAGTGCATAATACAGGATTCTACTTTGCAAGCAAATACAGGATTTTGGAAGAATGCCTGTCTTCTCTATTCAAGTTACCAAACGGGCAGCCAAAGACAAAATCCCAAAACAAATCACAACTTACTAAAAAAAAAAGTCGACATTTTTTCAACCAATCACAAATTGAAATTAATTTGCAATTTTTTCCCAGAATTTGCCGAATTTTCCCCAATTCTCTCCCTTGCGTGACTTATGTCGGAACTTCGACTTTGCCACTATGAATCCACTTAAATTATAAAATGAACCATGGGGCACTTCTAAATTCAAAAAAGGGCTTGTGTCAGCTGCAATTATCTCTACCAGTAATCATAATCACTTAAAAACTTACAATCTCAGCTAAGATCAAATGAAATAACCATAAGAGAGCCAAAAAAATTAAAAATTTGCAGTCTAAAGTAAGCAAATTTGGAAGAGGAATACCAAAGATAGATTTTTGAAACTGCTTACTACCTCGGAAACATCTACAGAGGGCAGGGGAAGAACGTTCGACTCGGCTCGCACCGATCTCTTTGCCATCACCGGAATGCAGCGGAAAACACGGTCTCTCTTCATTTCATTCCTATCGACTGTCGCCGGAAAACAGAAAACAGGCTTGAGCTTCTCAAGCGGTTTCTTTACGGCTCCGGGTCCAAAACTAGAGCATAAAAGGGATCCTTGAACAGATCTAGTTGCTACTACTTGCGCCATGGCAGAAAAAATAGAACTAAATCCTCAGAAAAGAAGAGGGGAGTGGGAGGAGAGAGAGAGAAGGTGTGGTTAGAAACCCTAAATATGAACTTCTTCTTCTTCTTCTTTCCCCCCTTCTTGTTCTTCTTCTCGCTGTGGAGAAGTCGCCATTAGGATATATTTTAATTTAAATAGATGAATCGGGGGCCTCGTTTGTATCGAGGGAACGCTGGTTTCTCTGTCTTCATTTAACTTGTTTTAAAATTGGTTGGCTTTTTGTTGAGGCCAAGGTCAAAGGGGTCATTTCACTGGCATGTGAGTCACGTGACTCAGTGATCACCCATGTCAGCTACTTGACTTGTCCCCTAGGAATGAACGGAGATTACGACGTACAAGCTGTGGACCCGCCCTATAGTTTGAGCATTTGCCACAAGCTTTTGGGTGATGCATGGCGTGTGCCACGTAGGAAAATAAAAAAAAAATTTTAAAAAAAAGACCGTTTGTTAATATGCCCTTGAATTAAAGATAAATTTTGGCCGAAAATTTCAACCCGATACAAAATTGATCAAAATTTCAGTCCTATTTTATTATTTCTCGTAGGGATCAAAATTTATAATATCAATTATTTTAGCCAAAATTTTGATCCTTGGTCAATAGATTTTTGGATAAGTATTTTTTGATGAGTGCAAATAAAGGTACCCAAAAAAATATGAATGGAATTTCAAATTTAAAATTTTCAATAGGTCAGCCATTGCATTTTGTAGTACAAGTGCACAAAAGTCCTCTCCATTGTGGGTACGTTTGAATGCCAAATAAAACGTTTTAGCCAACGAGTGCCAATTAATATTGTGAAACACGTCTATATTCAAAAAAAACCTTATGTAATCAATTATTATGATCAATAATTCAAGTTATCTTTTAGATGTGTACCATATGAAACCCAAAATGGATCGTTCAACGGTATCCCATGATGTTATGCTACAGTGTAAAATAAATTGGAAAAATAGCATCCCTATACACCTATATCAAAGCATTTAATGGTTTTTGGTGTAAATAGCATCAAAGATTCCTTAGGTGCAAATAAAGGTATCCTATCTTTTATAATTATAAGTATTGACTAATAGTTTTTTAGCCATAAGTCATTGTGCAAACGTTTCTTTCAGTGATTGCATTGAGATTAAAGAAATATTTTGTATTTTAAAGGCATGTGACATATGAAAATGCAATCTAGGCTGTCTAATTTTAAGTTTATGATCTATAGATCCTTAAAGAATAAGATTAGATCAATACACGATATTTACCATATGATCTATTATTGTCAACTATTGAATCAAATAATAGCTTTTGACTATATTTTTATCACATGATGAAAATTATATTTTGTGTCAATCTTATCAATTAAAGATCTATAAATCATAAACTTTAAATCAAACGACACAGATTGCATTTTCATATATCACATGTTTCTATAACACAGTTTTTTTTTTAACTATGGTGCAATCACTTAAAAAACAAGTGCACTCCCTTGTTAGCCAAGGAAAGGTTTTTAATTATCGCTCTTTTTTATACCTATGGTGCCCTTTGTTTTCTAATACTTTCTCCAACCCCTCTGGCACCGTTTGCATGAAAGACAAACCCCTCTATCTAAATAAAGCAAGCTTCCTCTTTTATGCCCAATCTTAAGATAAGGTTATTACTAAAGAGTTCGTATTACGTGCTCAACGTGTCCCTTCATTTTAAGATCTATGGTTCAAAATAATTAATTGAAGTTTATATAAAATTATTTTAAAATGACATTTTATTGCTTTAACTACATGTTAGACTTTGTTCTCTCGAAATTATATGCACCAAAAATTTTTAGATCATATTGCACTAATCAGACAGAACACATGATGATTGCGGGTGGATGCACTGCTCACTCCTCTCTCCCACCTTAAATCTCTATCTCTTTCTCTCTCTCTCTCTCAACATGTATCGTAGGTGCATATGTTAGTGAAAAAAAAATATAACACAAAAAAAAAAATACCAACAAAAATAAAGCATAAAATATTATAAAAACCATCCCAAAAGTCCACATAACCTTAGAAAGGCAACATTCTTCTACTGCGGTTGTATAATTTTTCAAATATTGCAAAGGGTGCCTTTTTTTAACCTTAGATTCTTCTTTCTCAACCTAAGTTTTACATGCTTAATTAATAGAGTATTTTTTTGAATCTAAAGATGGAGGACATTTTTTGTTTCAATATTTGACTCAATATGTCTTGAGATCACGATCCTACTATCAAATGATCAATTTTTTTTGTTCTATGTGGCACACCCTAAAATGTAAACTGAGAACCACAGTTAATGTACACTCATGATCATATTCACTTTTTTGGGATGTGTCATATGGAATCAACATCTGACCGTCTAAATGGTGGGCTCATGATCTGACATATATTATATTGAATATTGGGATGAAAACAACCTGCGTAGTCATATTCAAAGCAATGAATGGTTTAATCACGTAAAATCCATGTTGAGAAGGAAGAATCTTTGATTGTAAATAAGTGTATCCTATAGCAAAAGGTTGCGCGCAATTGAGCATGTCCCAATAGTACAAATGCCCTAACAGTATACACAGAGCTTCATGTGGCACCGAAACACACAATATTATACATGGAGCTCCATGTGGCACCCAAAACATGTGTCACATTGAGGTCGGATGTATTCTTTAAATGAGTATTTTATTTTTAAAGAAAAATATTGACTTATTTCAATGGTTTGAATTTTAAGGCTCACAATAAAAGCACGTGGAGATAAGTTTCCGATTTTTTTCTTAAAAATTATCTAAACAAAGCAACATTGCTACACGCAATACCAAAAGGTCCAAAATAGTGTTTTAAGTGTCGTGTGGAGCTTTATTTGGACTATTAGGGCACTCAGACAGTCCTCCCATTGGGGGACATAATTATCATTGTCCTTGCCAATATTGAGAGTCAAATATTAAAGTACTAAAGTACTTTGTAAATAAGAAATACAAAGAATCTCTCAAAAACTCTAAAAGCGTTGACCTTCTATTTGCACTACTGATTATTAAAAAAGTTATAGTCATACGTGTTTATGTTTTAGCATTTTTTACATAAATACATGCACCTACTAAGTACACTCTTCTTCCTCAGCTTGAAATGACGAAGACAACATCATCTCTAATGATGCCACTCCATTTTGGATAGCGACAGTAACAACATCAACTCTTACAATGATGATAAATCCAATGATGGTGATAATGGTAGTAGTGAGGGTGGAAACCAAACCGCGGTGGTTGAGTGGCTTGAGAAATAGAAAGCAAGAGAGAAATTGTGATAGAGGATAGAGGGAGAAAAAAGATAAAAAGTTAGTTGTCAACAACTTTCTTGTTGGATTATGGGGAGGTTGGAGGGGTGGAAATGGTAGAGGGTTGTGATGGGAAAAGATTTGAGATGATGGTTCGGTGCGAAGAGGCATCAATGACGATAGGGCTATGTTGCGAAGGTGAGGGTTTGCATTGATTGACTATAAATAGTTAGTTTATAAAATGTTTGAGGAAGTTTTCAGGCTCAAGAAGCACCATTGACGCTTGATAAGAGATGGAAGATGGGTGCAAGGCAAGTAAGAGGGTGGTCTAAGGTGGTTGAGAAAAAGGGAGGCAAAGTCGATGTCTAAATGCAACTCGTTGAAGTTGAAGAACAAAAAGAAGGGAAGACCTAAACTGACACCATAACTTTATTGTGTTTGGGTTAGCTCTTATAAGAACAAAAGTAGCTCTCTATATGCTTTCTATTAAATCAGACAAAATATGCTGTGATAGAGAGCATGCAAAGAACATTTTTATCACTTTAAATAGCTTCCCGTCAGGATAAAGGGAATCGAAGAACTGTATTACCAAACGTTAAAGTAGTTTCCCGGCGGAGCCAGAGAGCTAACCCAAAGACAACCGTGTTTGCTTGCCCAACCCCGTTCAAATCGTGAGTTGGAGTGGGGTCCGGGTATAGAGTCGACCTATCCTGTTGCAGCGCTAGTGGTGTGCCATCCCTTGCGCTTTGGTTGGATGTTTTTATTGTAGAGCTCAAAAATATATGTGCACCACCAATACATGGTTAGTGGTGTTAGATTGGCCCGAAGGCTGAAATTGGCGCGCGGGTCGTGTACCTTAGAATCTCATACTAACTTTATACAACAAGCTGTGTCACCGCTCAACACACGAAAAAGAGCGGGAAATTTCAACTATTTGGCGCGAGTCGCCATTGCCTTCACCTCCCATTGCTCACACCCCAATAACTAGTTAATAACATCTACGCCCCAACTTCCACTTCATTCCTCTCTCTCTCTCTCTCTCTCTCTCTCTTTCTCTCTCTCCCCATTCACCAAATCCTAAATTTAACCTTTTGAAACCCTACTTTGGGTATTACTATTAGGGAACGATAATCTCTATCATCGGAGTAGATTATATGGATATGGAAGGGTTATCTGCCGTGTGTGCCGGCCTCGGTTTCGCTCAAGAGGACGAAGACAGTGTGCAGACGGGATATGCAAAAAGCGAATTCTGCTTAGGTAGATCAGAAAATTTTAAGTTCCCATTTATTCTTAGTATTTTTTAGTTTGTTTTCTTATGTTTAAACTATTTTCGTCTTTTGATTTCATTTGCAGATAATTTGAAGGATTTGCAGAGATTTTTGCGGCGTGATGATCCGCAGACTAGAGAGGTTTTCAAGCAGGTCTGCAAATGGAATACGGTTTGCCTCGATTTAGTACCGATCATTGAACACTATCAAGTTGATTGCGATTTGGTGATAAATGCAGGTCAAATTTCTTTTAAACTAATAATCTTTTAGTTTTTTGTTTTGTTTCCTTCTTTTATAAATGAATGGTTCTGATCTGTTATAACATAAATTCTTTGAGCTCCATATAGATGCATCTAACACCCTCCCCTCCTTAGTTAGGTAATGCTGAGGTACAAACATGGTTTTAAATATCGGCCATATCCGATACATATCATGTAATAACCTACATTTTTGCATCAAGGGCAGGTCTGAAATTTCGGTTAAAAGTTATGGGTAAAATGGTCACTTAAATTGCGAAGATTGAATTGCTTGGAATTATCTAGAATTTATAAGGGTAAATTGGTGAATTTATGAGACATGTTGGAGTTGTAAATTTTTGGATTTGATAGGCATCTATGTACATCTAGTCCTACGAGTAATTTCATAATATCCCAAACCCGAAGAGGGTTTTAGTCTTTTAAAAGAGGGCATAAATTTTTTTAATTTAAAAGATAAAATTTATGTGGCTAGGAAGAAGCCACATCACCCCATTTTGAGTGCCTCGTACTGAGTCACACCACACTTAGGGATGCAACTGAGCCGAGCCCGGGCTTGCGTCAACTCTAGCTCGGCTCTACCTTATACGAGTTGAGCTCGAACTCGGCTCTAGGTCCTTCGAGCCTGAAAGTTCTGAGCTCTAGCTTAGCTATATGGAGCTTGAGCCGAGCTTCGAGCCAAATAAGTTTTATTTAAATTATTGTCTTGTTAATATTTGTTTAAGCCTTATCTTCCCTTTTTAATAGCTGAAAGCCCTAATAAAATTTAATAAATAAAAGCCCTAATCTCTTTAGTCCTATAATCCCTTTTAGGTTTAATGAATCAATCAAAACCGAGATGGATGGAATGTAGAAAGAAGGTATTTAAATTCATATTAGGATTACTTGAGAATTTGAGATGTAGTGCTTCTTGCCCGTGGCTATGAATAAAGTATGGAGATGATGATGACTAGCTTTTAGCCATGTCTTTGTAGGGTTATATATTTATTACATATTTATCCATTATAAAGGAACCATTAGATGAATCTAACAATTACTTATAAGGGCGAAAAGGTAAAAAATTATATATAATATATTTTATTATATATAAAATATTAATCGAGCTGGGTTGAGCTTTACAAGGCTTAGCTCTAGCTTGACTCTGCTTCAAGCGAGCTTTAGATAAAAAGCTTGGCTTTGGTTTTGGAGTCGAGCTTGGGAGAGCAAAAGCTCTCATTTTCGAGCCGAGCCAACGAGCGAGCTGGCTCGACTCTGTTGCAGCCCTAACCACACGCGTGATTGGTTTAAAAGGGAGGTGTGGCAGGTGCCCCACTTCCTTAGCCCTTAGGTCTATAAATAGGGGTTGAGGGGAAGGTGTGGGGTATTCCACCCACTCCGAGACGTGAGACAGAGAGAGAAAGGAGACGACCGACAGTCTGCCATGAGATAAAGTCTAACAATTGTCATGAGACAAGGGTTGACAGTATGCCATGAGATATAGTATAGCAAATTATCACATGTATAAGATCGGTGTTACCCATTGTTGTCAAATCGCTTAAGCCATGCTAAGTGACTTGACAACATTTCGCTTAAGCGAATCGCTTAATCGTTTAAGCTATGACATACTTTTTTTTTCTTTTCAAAAAAATAAAAATAAAAAATAAATTAACAATAAGTATTCAAGTCTCTAGAAGGAAAAAATAGACATTCTTGCATTTAAAAAAGAAGTTTTTCATACTAATATTCAAAACTATAACTTTAGTTTTGATACTGAGTATCGGCAATGTACTCTACACATTCATTTCTAACCCATTGTGGGACATCTCCATCATCATCACTAGCATTACCGTCGTCACCAAAATCTATCTCCTTCTACATACTCTTCTTCTTCCTCTGTTTCGTCTTCATCTGATCTCACTAGTATGAAATCTATATCACCTGAGTGACCATATTTCCAACATGGATTATTTGATTTAGGTCTTAGAGGATCCGAGGTTAAAGATGTAGACATCATGAATCAAAATTTCGTCTGATACCGATAGTTATCGGACGATACGTATCGGTATTGGACCTGAACGATACGGTATAGTCAAAGTGCCATATCGTTCATATATATGAAAAGTACTAAACGATACAGTCAATGTATCGTTCAGTATCGTCCGGTACCGATACGTATCGTCCGATACGTATCGGTTTTGAGCTCGAACTATACGTATCGGAATGACGAAATTTTGACCCTGGTAGACATAATTAATTGGTGAATGATGATATAAAGTAAGAACTAGGAAAGGAAAATTAAAGATTTAAAATTTTTGAAACAAAAATAATAAAACTCAAACCTCCCAAAAGGGTTGCTTACTTGATCCGGGTCACTTGATTGATAAAAGATTAGAATCATAAGCTTGCTTCACTCTTGAATCTTGATCCTTGATCTTTCCCATTGAGGCTTTATAACACACTAATACTAATATTACTAAGTTTACAAAAATTTAATTCCCTAAAAAAAAGGATTACAAAGCATAAAATAAAATAAAAATTAGATAGGAAAGATGGGAGGAGATTGAGAGTAAAGAATGGAAATTAGAGAGAAAATTTAAGCCAAAATAGTTGGGTGAGGAGTAGAGGACTCAACCCACCCTTTTATAGAGACAATGGGACCTCAAAAAGCAAAAATAATAATTATTTAAGTGTTTGGAGCATTATGCCATCGCATAAGCCATAAAACATGGCTTATGCTATCACATACTTTAGTATGCCCTGGCATAATGTCAAAATCGCATAAGCCAGGATGACTTATGCGATTTTATGGCTTAAGATGGCATAGGCGATTGCTTATGACAACACTGGTGTTACCATTAGATAGAGTCTAGTATTCTCATGAGATAGAGTATGACAATCATCTCACGATAAAGCCAGGTGTTGCCATGAGATAGTCTGATAATCACCGTAAGATCAAATCCAACATTTCCATGAGATAGAGTCTGGCAATCAACGTGAGGTAAAGCCAGGTGTTGCCATGAGATAGTGTTTGGCAACCATTGCTAGATCAAGTCGTTTTTTCCATGGGATAGAGTCTAGCAAGCTGATAGCTTTTTTACTTTACCAGAATTATCACCTCGTAAGTGTACAAGGGGATTGTAGCACGTGTAAGGGTATCAACCCATAGGGAAAACTTTGAAAGGGAATCTGTTTATTTGTCATAGAAAATAGGTTGGTTTTGGGTTTTTTTAAAACTAAATTACAGAAAGTAAACAAATTTGATTTTTGGAAATTAATTAAACTAAACTAAAGAGTAATGTGAAAATTGATTAGAAAACAAGTCTAGGTTCCATTATCGCAAATTCATAATTCTAGTTAATTATCCCTAATTCCTCTTAATTTTGTAATTATCTTAAGGCGACAATGACAACATAAGAAAAAAATAAGATCAGTTTAAGGCAACAACGACAACATAAACTTCTCTAGCAATAATTCCGTTCATGAAACTAAGGCAACACCGGCAATATAGTCGGGTGATGAAAGTCTAGTAATTCTAAACCTAAGGCGACAATGGCAACATAGTATTTAGAACCATAGAAATCTTGAAATCCTTTTAAAACTCATAGAAAAACTTTAAAACTAATATTCATTAACCAATTACAATGTAAATTCAGAAGAATAAGAAAATAACTAACTATTCATACTTATCTTTGATATGTCGGGTTCCTAGACTCTAGAAAACTTAGCCACTCATCTTCATAACAAATTATATTAATTGAAAACAACTTACATAATCTATATGAAACTCGAAACTAAAACACTAAAGCTAAGAAAAACTAAACTAAAACTAATTGTCTATTGAATTGTGTCTACCGAATTGTATTTGGTATCTGGTATTTATTGAATTCTACGTAGGCCCTCTTATTTATAGATTCAAAAGAGTCCTAGTACATGCTAAATTAAAAGATTAACTTCCTATTCTAATACTAAAATAGAATTTTACTTAAACTAAAACTTCCTAAAATATATGTCCTTTGAATATGGCTCTGATTCTGGCATCTTCTCTTGAAATCGTGACTTTCCTTTGACTTGAAACAAGTGAAATCGTGACTTGCTATCGATAATAATTTTGCTTCCTCACGATTAATCGTGGCTTTTTTCTTCTTGGAATTGCAGTTTACGATTGCAGTGTTCTTCCTTTATGGAGTGAATGCTTTCACAATTACGATTGATCATAACTGTCTATTTTGTGCATCGTAGTTCAACTTCTTCAATCGTGAGCTCTTTTCTCTAGGTCACGATCAATCGTGACTTCTTCTTGATAGATCGTGATCTTCGATTGGTCAGGCTTTCTTCTCTGGACAATTCTCTTTTGCTCACGATCAATTGTGAACTTTTCTTTTAAAGTTCTCTCTAGCAATTGTTCAGTTCACGATCGGCCTTCTATTTTTGACATTGTGGCCTTCACGATTCATCATGACTTCTAAGTCTTCTTTTGCACAGATTCTTCCTTAAGGATCTTTTTCTTGTTACGACTTAATATTCACTCAATAAGTGCCATTAGTACTTTAATGTGGACTAACAAGGCTTAGTTTAGGGTATCAATGATGTATATTATGTGAATGATCACAAGCACCGCTAGATACAATTCGTTATTTGCCATTAGATAGAGTATGAAAAAGATCCGTGGAGTGAGGCTGAGGAATGCCATGAGATAGAGTCTGGCATTCACCCTGAATATGCTAAATGAAGTGGATATCCATGAAACTCAAATAAGTTGGCCAGCTAAATTAGCAGATATAAATGGAAAATTTTGTTAGAAAAACGATGAATGAGAAATTAAATGTTTTAATGTACATGTGATTCCATGATCTGCTTTACTTTTGTAATTACTAATGGGTAATGGTTGTTATCACTATTTGTTGATCTACCATTATTAACATCCATTTTACACCAACTGGTGGTTGGCGCAGTGGCCAGGACCACACCTCAAGAAGCAAAGTTTTTGAGTTTGAATCCCGCCAATGTTGGCCACTTGTAGGGATATATCCCGACTGACTGGTATATGCAATGTGCGAACATAGCAGGGGACTTAGTCGGGTGTTCTAAGAGGTGAGATGCCCTGTTACAAAAAAAAAACCATTATAAAGCATTTGAAATAAGCCATATAATATGATTGTTATACTTATGTATCATGTGTGATAGCTGCAATGGGTTAATGGTCATTGTAACATGCTATTCATTAAGAACGTATGAGGTATTGATGGGGACATCAGATTCAAACAGCCACCAGCGACATTCCGAAGGCGGAAGAAGAGAATCAGATGTGAGGGAAAGAAAAACAACTCAAATTCGGAAGACTTAATATTGCTCAATCGATCGATCGACTTCCTGCTTCGATCGATCAAGGATGGACATCTACATTTTCTGAGGCTAAGTTATAAGATTCAGTCGATTGATCGATTTGGGTCAAGAGTTAATAACGTTTTCAAAGAGCCTCTGGACAAGTATATATTTATATACTCGATGGATTGATCCAGGCCTCGATGGATTGAGCTACAGTGTCCCGATGGATCCACCCAGGCCTCGATGGATTGAACTACAGTGCGGATTTTGACGGAATTGTGTTTATTTTAGTCAAAATTTCCTTTTAGAGTTTTAGTAGTATTAGGAGTCTTCTAATTTTGTATTAGGGTTTTGGTTAGCCTATTTAAAGGCTTGTAAACACTTTTATTATGACTTTTTGGTTAATGAAAATTGCTTATGCAAAATTGAGAGTTCTAAACTTTCGTGAGGGTGTGATTCTCTCAAAACTGAGAGTAATTCTTCGATTTCCGCTTATGGTTTGATATGAGGCCAACTCTTCTTCCATCTCTATCTTCGTTAGATCTACGGTTTGCGTAAGTAGCGTAACCCTAGTTATTTTATTTATTCCATAAAATCCAAAATCAACCTATTTGTTCATCATAAACTCATTATTAGCCGTTAATTTTTTTTGTTCGGTATCGAGGGAACTCGCTTGCGAGCTCGTTCGACGCCCTAAAACTATCGGAGATCTAGTCGTTCATAAGAACCCTAGTCTTCTAGATCTGAGATAGGGAACGTACACGAAAGTAATGCTATTTTGCGCCAAAATTAAAACATCTAATTGGATTTTCTAGAATTTCCGGTGATTATTTGTTATGAGAAATTGGTATTTATTAATTGTTTGAATTAATTTTAATCCTAATATCAGCCCTAGCATTACATTTAGTAAGTTCCCGCATCAGGTATACTTGACTTTGTGCCCGTTAGAAAACACGGACGGCTTAAATCTTTTTTCTCCAAACCTGCTGTATAACGGCTATAGGCAAATATTGCATAGCAGGTTTTGTAACAGAAACAAGCTAGATAACGACTGTCTTTATGCAAGTTATTATGTAAGGACTGAAATGGAACATTTGATGACTGTTACCATTACAAACCACTATTTTTTCCTGTTATTATGCAGGAATGCAATGTAATGGGGTATGCCCGTCACCATTGCAAACTATTATTCTGGCTGACCGTTGAATTGTGTCTTCAGGGATCTGATCTTAGTTCTGTTCCTCTTTGTGGTTTCCCTTCGTCTGCTTCTGGGCTGGTTGTTCTGCACTAGGCTTCTCGCTTATCACTCTTTGTTTTGTTCTTTTATTTTTTTTGTTTTGCAATAAAATTTTCTTACCAATAAAAAATAAAATAAAATGAAATTCAAGTAGGAATGGGATGCGTTCCACCTGATTCGTGATATGGGTATATCCAAAGAGCCCGTTAATGGCATTATCTGTTTATCCTAAACATCAAGTTGATAGGATATGAAGTCTGAAATTTCTCCTCATTCGTGAAGGTGGCTACATTCAAAGTTCAAGCATCCCTTAATGTCGCATTCATGGATCAACATCTTGGTTTTCTGATATGTATCGCCCACCATTAAAACCAAGATGGTACATATCGGTATCGCCGATACATTAAATGTATCAGTGATACAATGACCCAATTGACATATATCTGGTATGTATTGCTGATACATACCCAATGTATCATGTATCGGTGGCCAGCGACACGTATCAGACGATACATATTGGTATCATCCGAGATTTTGATCACATTACCTGTTTGTTCTCAACATCAAGATGGTGGGACATAAAGTGGTCACATCTTATTATCATTAGATCATGGATCATATGATGTAGGTTCCTTCAAATATTGATTAGGTCCAGTAACTGTTTTATGGAAGCTCATTGCTTATGAAACAAAAGTGCTGACTGATGATTTGTTTTCATGCAGTGAAGGTTTTGGTATTCCTTACTATGCCTATAGATCCTGCATCCAATGGCATTGCCCAACAGATTGAATATCTGTGGAACTTGAAGGAATCAACTACACGTAGTGACACAATTGCTGTAATTGTCTCCCTTGTAGAAGATCCTTTGGAGCATTTGGAACGGTGAGCTGTACTTATATATATATATATATTCCAGCCTTACCCTCTCTTGATACTACAAGCTCTCCAATGGTCAGAAAAATGAAAATACAACTGTCCTGTACTTTCATTTTCTTTCTTTTCCAAAATGTATGCTCCGGACATTATCTCTATGCAAAATGCTAGTCTGTGCAAAAAGCGTGCCTGATCAAGATCATTGGAGGTTTATACCCAAGCTTACAAATTCGGGATTAGTATCGGGTATCGGTCCATGGAGGACTGATACGTATCAGCCGATACGGATCGATATCAGCCAATACGGAATTTTTTTTTTAATTTAAAAAAGGTGAAACAACTTTTCATCTTTTTTTAAAAATAAAATTGAGATTAAGGGGATATCGGCCGATACCGTATCCTTATCGAGCGATACCCGATAAGTATCAACTGATACTGGTATCGGTTTCTGGCAAAACCGATACGTATAGGTATCCGCCGAGTTTTGATACCATGTTTATTCCTTTTTCTCTACACTTACTAACCTTCTATAGATGTTAAATTTAAAAATATCTCAGTTCACTGTGAATTCACAAATGGTACTTATGGAGTGTATTATCTTGTCTAAAGAACATAAAATCATACAAATGGTCGTTTACAAAATATGAAGTGAGATTTTTTTTTCGTATAAAGTATGCATGAGATTGTTTCTTACACATGTTTTTAGGATATCATGCTTCGACTTTGTAACCACTAGGTTAGTCGAGAGTTGATTCTTGTTAATTTGTAATAGAAGGAGATGCACGTCTTTGAATAACAATCCTACTATTAGTTTCCTCGTGGTCTTAGAAAGTTGTTGGTGTGAACTCTATTTTAAAGTCTGCTCTATTAGATGAATAGATTAGTTTAAAAGAGCATAAGTTGATGCCATTAACCATATGAAACGGGCACACAAAAAAATAATGGTTACTGAGTGGTCGTTTGCAAAAATTTACTGACCAACGACTTACGAGGGAACCTTAAAGATTCAGAAAGACCCGATGCAGCCTTAACTGTGGGGAGTGCTTTGTCTTCTAGTCATGCACTTGAAGTACGTGCTTCTCTCAAATCCAGTCTTAGTGTCATTTGATAAGCGCTTGTTTGGTTTGGGTGCCCAATCATACCTTGACTTATAATTTTGTGATCAGGAGCATCATGACCCCTCATGTTATTTAGAATTATTTTTTATTGAAGGAAACACGTAAGACAGAAATCAGCTTCCCACTGTGGTTGAATCAAGAGACAACTTCCAAAATCTCCCGTAAAGTTCCCTAGTGCACAAAATCACTGACTTAGAATTTACTCCATATAGTCTTCCTTATCAAAGAATAAGAGGGATGATGATGATAATCCTAATTATCAAAGAATAAAATATCCAATGAAACATGAATAGCACTAATGAGAGGATGTAGTATCTCCAACCATACATTTGATTCATTGACCTTTTTTACAATTTTTCTTAAGCCTGATAATTGCTCTGAAATGACCGTTGGATTGTTTTGTCCAAAATTTAACTAGCAAAAAAAAACTGGGGGTGGCAATATTAATGACCTGAAGAAGAGACTATTCAGTTGTGTAGTTGGATTCTTTGCTATTTAATTTCATGGTTTTGTGATCTGGAACTCTCATGCTCACATCTAGTTTTCTCATCCTAATTTATCACCCATTTATGAAAGAGTTTTTTTTATTTGATTTTTTTTTTTTAAATTACCCTTTTCTTATCCCCTTTTTAGAGTTACGTCAATACTATTGACACTATTTTATGGTCAACGCCAAGCAGTGGAGCATTCACAGAGGATGACTGGAAGTTGGTTCAATTGGTGCTCACTTTCTTTCGGAATATTCTAGCTATCCAAGAAATTTCATTGCAGCAGAAAGCATCTGGATCTGCCACACAGTTTTTGAGCTTGAGAGAGAGATTTCTAGAGCTCATGTTTCAAGAAAATGTCATGGATCTGATCTTAGTATTGAGTCAGCATGCTGGAGGTTCTTATGGCTATCTCCGTCAAGATAATCTGCTTTTATTGGAAATTTTCCACTATATTTTTTTGGGCCAGGATCCAGAGTTACTTGCTAAAGCATCTCAAAAGGACTCCAAGGTCTCTTTATCCTTACTTTTTCCATGTCTTTTATATATATATATTTTGTGGAATAGGGAGAAGAGAAAAGTACAAGAAACAGTGCAAGATAAATAAGTTAACAGACTAAAGGGTTCATGAAGGATAAAGGATGCAGTTGAAGGTCTAAAGACCATTTTTCTTTGCACTATGAACATTAATAAAAAAGAACACCTATTCCAGTAAATTTTACAGACATATTATATGTCTACTGTCTAGTGTCATTTATACCTTACAGATCCCTTCATTTAGGCAAGGATGTTGAGCATATAGTAGCAGTTCATGGCTTCGTAGCTACAAATCAATGTGATTTGGTATCTATAACTTCGTTCTCGAAGCCTGAAGATGTTATATTTTTTTATAGGGACTGACTCTCCTGACCATCATTTAAATACCAAAAATGGTGTTTAAATGATCTTACGCCATCAATGGTCTAAGATGTGGGTATCAGTACCGTCAAAGTGGTAGATCATTAATTGACCAAAAATGGTGTTTTAAGGAGATTTAAATCGTCCGATCTGATGACTTCAATATAGGCCACTGTTTTCAGTTTAATTGCTGATATTAAAGTTCATCAATCAGATGGCTTTCTTTGGGCCGAGACATGTTCCAATGATAGATTGCCACTTCGATAATTTGCTAATCAAAATAATAGTAATTTAGATTGATCACAGATGTTCACCTCATGGCATAATGATAATCACACTTCAATGGCTTGAGATTAAAAGTCTGACTTTAATGGTATAAGATCATTTAAACACCATTCCGGTGTTTAAATGTCGGTCAGGAGCCATTATCCTTTTTTCATATTATGTTCAACTCTTTCATTGTAAATGTTTTTTATTGCAATTTTTTGAGTTAGAACACAATTATTGGAAGTGGTTGTCATGTTGCAAGGACTATATGAAAGGAATTATATTGTGCAGGTGGATGAAGATATTAGAACTTCTATAAATTCTCTTGTGTCCATCATGGAGGAGGAAAAAAAAGAAAGGCGGCTCACGAGGCAACAAAAATTGGACCGTTCTTCTCAATTCAGTGGAACATTTACTTGCTTTGCTGTGGTATGAAGTTGCTATGATGCGAGTAAGCCTGCAAAGGGATTTATTTAAGATTTTATTCAATCCCCTTACTTTTTCTTCAACAGGATGGTTCTAAAACAGTGCTAAAGCGTAATCCAGCTACAACTCCTGGTGATAGCTTGCTCAAAGCTCATAAGGTTCAACGTGGCCCGTTAAAAAGAACTGTATGGGATCATGGAAGGCTGTCTTTGCCAAATGAGAACATTTTGGAGCTGCTCAATAATTTTATAAACCAGTTCCTATCAGGGGGTTATAATGGTGAGTTTTATTAACCATAGTCACCAAAGTCTCCGATTTTTTGAAAAAATCGGAAAAAGTCAAGTTGTAGTCATCCTGACTTTATTGCCGATTAATCGGCGAAGTCACGACTTGCCCGATTAAGTGGCAATGTTTGTGGTGTCATCCAATTTTTATTTTTTTATTTTTTTCCTCACTTTTACATAAGGGGGGAAAAACCTTTAGGTTTTGTACTATTTTGTTCAATTTATTCATAAAAAACTTTTAGGTTTTCGTAGTTTTTAAAACTTATAATATATTATGCTATATTCTTTATATTTTTTTGAATTTTTTATTTTCCCGATTTTTCCAAACTGATTTTTCCCGTCTTAGACCCTTGTCAATTTATTTCTGAGACTCCCGACTTTTTGACTATGTTATCAACCAATCCATGCTTACTCATGGTCTCTTCTATTCTTGCCTCTTATTCTTCCAATTTGACACTGGTGCATGTTCTCTTGGTCAATCCGATCCTTGTCAGTTTTGATGCAGTCTATTCGCGAGGATATCGAAAAGGAGCATCAGACAATTCAGACTAGCGATGTTAATGCTTTTTTCCAGGTTTCTCATTTCATTACTGCATATCAGCATCACAAGTTCTCAATTTCAAAGGTGCGAAGTTTACTTTGGAGGATCTGAAATTAAATTTATGGGCGTTGCTATGAATTGTTGTTCGGTAGTAAATTGAGTGGTCTAGATGATAAATTCTTCATTTGTCTTGCTTTGTAGTTTTATCAGCAACAATTAACTGATGGTGTGGTTTTAATGTGCTGCAGATACAACAGCCAATAATGGACACTGCCGCATTTGAAGCTTTTTCTGGCAATAAATATGTGAATAACGGGTTATTCCATGGGCAAATCTGTGGGCCAATTGCAGCAACAATGAATGAGGCTATGTTTTTATTAGTGATGTCTAGGTGGCGCGAAGCTTTTGATGGCTTGAAGGAGACACATGACTACAAGTTTTTATCTGCAGCAGGATCTCTCATGAAAGGCATGGTAAACAATGTTGCTTTAGTCAGAATTTAGTTTTCTTGTATTCCTTCATATTTGTAAATTGCAAACTTCAGAACATTAAAATCACACCATAAACGTTTTTATGTTGATTGCCAAATTGGACATGCATATTTAAATATTAGTTAAATTAAAATAATATACATGCACACACTTGCATGTTCCTTGATGTGCTTCTAATCTAACAACCTACATTACCCTACGCCCGTTCCTTCCAAATTTTCCATTATTTACTGTGGTATTGGACATGGTTTGAAAATGCTAAAACTCGCTCAACTCGAAAATCAGTCGAGTCGAGTTAACTCAAAGACTTAGATAAACTCAACTCGCTCTGAATCTGTAATTTAATAAAAAAAATTTTTAAACGAAGAATTTGTTGGTAAAATCGGTAGTAAAATAGAAACAATTCATAGCAACGCCTCGAGTTGTATAACATATAAAATCGGTAGCAAAATAAAAATTTATATTAGATAAGGAAAAAAGATTGAAAAATCTGTTGGTAAAATGGGTAGTTTAATATTTTTTAAAACAATATGGTTTCTAAAGCCTTATTTCGTGAAAATTATATATAAGGTTAGTTTATGAATCCAAATTGCATCATCCTAGAGAAATATCAATTCAACTTGACTCAGCTCGAAATCTCAGTGAGTCGAACAACCCAGCCGGCTTAACTCGTGTGTGAGGTTTCCACACCGAAGACGGTGCTGACACTATTCTCAAGTGCCCCAAACTCGTAAATTGGGTTTTAGGTCAGCCTAATATATTTAATATTATAATAAATAAAATAGAAAAATTATCAAAAAAGGCCTAGTAGAAGGTGCAAAAATGAAAGGGAGAGAGAGAGGGAGAGAGAGAGGGGGAGAGTGTGACAGCCCGGATTTTCGCACCTGGAAACCTGTGCCGTCGGATGGTCAAAAAGACCGATCCCGGAACACACCGAACACTTGGCACATCCACATACAAAGCGGAAACAAAGCATGCATTCTAACTAAGCAGATCGAGTCATCGTAAAGAAAATACATCTCCATTTCTATATAATGACAAAACAAAAGTATAGCAAAAGACAGTTTTAATCTCATGCCAATCGCATGAGCAAGAGAACCGAACCGAACCATCAGTGAAAAACAATAGTCACCCAAGGATGATTCGCAAAAAGAATATCGTATCACAATATTGCATCATTATTATCTTATAATGGTTGGACGTACCAAGCCTTACAGCAAAAATTCAAAGTACGCAACGCTAGTCCACTAAAAGTACTCACCAGGAGGGGGCTCAGTCTCCTCCTTTGGCACGTACTCTGGGCCCTCAGGATCTACGTCCTCAGTCCCCGCCTCAATGCCTGTACCTGTGACGTATAGTCGAGAGATGAGCTAACATCTAAGCTCAATAGGGAATTATAACAAAACGTACATATCTTTCACATCACACATATCTTTCATGATAGAATTCAAGCACATATTCTTTCTGAAAATCATAATTTAAAAGCATTTGAAATGACGAAAACAAATATTTGATGCACATATTTCAAAGCACACTTATCATGATTTCAAAGACTTGTTCCTACTGTACAAAACTTAAAACAATCACTTAAATATTCTCTCGAGCATGTATAACATTGAGCCACATAGATTTACCGATGGGAAACACCAACCATCGTCGTTCAATGAACAATTTCACACACATAAATTTATCCCAAGTCCCTGCGAAGAGGCAACTGGGCCGCACGAAGTGTTACCGCAGAATGGTAAGCAAAGAACGGATATCTCGCCGTATCGGAGCACACTTACAGATATCCCACCGTACCGGTCACAGTTATACCGCTGTGTCGGTAGGGCATCTCACATGAATCTTAAATCAAAGTGCAAATTTACATATAGTTTATCACCCTGAGTTTGTGGTAATTTATAATAGTTTGAAGTTTTCAAAGCTTACACACACATCTCATTCACATCCTGTTGATGTCACACACATATACATCCTCTTGATGTCACATACACATATCGAATTTCACACACACACACACACACACACAATTTTTCTCTTAGTGCCATACACACACACTTTACATATTTAAAAGCTATGAATTGAAATTCATGTTAAAATGACAAGGACACAAAACATGCATATTCTTATCATATCACTACACACATGTTAGTTGTATTCAAATGTACATGTTATGATGATATTCCCTACCTCGATGAGAAACTTAACGAATACGTTTTAATCCAAGCTAGCCTCTCACACACATAACCAAACTCATACCTAAACACATAAAAAAATCATAGTTTATACGTCAGAATTGACGTAAAATAGGAAGATATAAAGTCTCCCCAAAGTCCTTAAATCAAAACAGGACAATCCTGAATTTGCCTAAATTGATCGATCGAATTCTATTTCGATTGGTCAATTCCTTCAGAAAACCATCTACTTTTGATGCCACAATCCGTTCGATCGGTTGAATTCCAAATCGATCGATCGAAATTCTATTTCGATTGGTTGGTTTCTTCAGAAAAACTTTAACACACTTTCATTCTTGTCAAAATTGATTGATCGATCACTTATTTCAATCGATCGGTTTTGCCAGATTCCACTCAATTGCGGTTTTTAACTTCTCAAACTCATTTCTTTACTTCAAATTTTCTCATCATTCATATGCTAGTTAAAACAACACACACATATCACATTAAATCATAATTTTTATTACCTTAGGTTGGTTCGATTCCTCGATTCCCGACTCAAGCTCAAGCTAGGTTTGCATAGGCTGGAATCTTGGACTTCCTTTGATCCAAAACTCGTTAATCACTCACACAATTCCGATCTTGCACGCACACTCACGTATTTAAACCACTTCCTTCTCTCTCTTCTCATTTACTCCTCAACAACCTAGACAAGAGAATTAATTTCTCTTCCCTCTTTAACGTATATACTTAAAAAGACATGCTTGTGTGTTAAGCCAATACACCGTACTTCGGTGTACCACACATCATCTAAGGGTTCTTACACATCCTAAGCCTTCCCTTTTCACTTAAGACTTAATCACATCGTAACTCATCTTAGTTATTTTTATTCTTCTCAGGTGCATGACCAGTCGGACACGCACATCGAGACGTACTGTTCAAAGGTCAAAATTTTCGGGACATTACATTCTCCCCTCAGGAATTTTCATCCCTGAAATTAACTATGGTCTTGTAGTCTGATAGTGGGTAGTCACACCCTACATAGTCAAGCACACATACACATGAGATACCTAATAACCATATAGTTCTCCCTTTGAGAGAATCCAATCCTTTAACGAGGACTTAACAAGTCATAACTTATATAAAAGTTCTAGCCAAGGCTAGACCAAACACCTAACTAATCAACCAGGTATAAAACCTTACACACATCACATTACATTCAATGAAAGTACGCAACGAAATCATACATGCCAATTTAACCCATCCAACGTACCTGCACGAAAATCGCATTCATAACTAGGATAGCATATGCAAATGTGAACATTTCCTAGAAAATGCAAAATGAATTATGCAACCACTACCAAAAAGTTATTTACACTATCTAGGGGTGGCAATCATGCCACAATAGTTTATCCATCCCAAAAGTGGCAACCATGCCACATAGTTCAAGGATTGCAAAAATAAGTGGCAACCATGCCACGATAGTTTGAAGGACTCACATCGTAATTCCCTGTTTTAATTACATTTACTTAAAAAAATTAAAACATCCCCTGCACACCCCAAAAACATAAACTTATACTCCATAGAATCCCGCTCAAGCTGCCGCGTCACCAGGCTGGTCATCGTTCCCATCGGGTCTGCCTGCTCTAGAATTCGATGCCTCCGGAATCCACGCTCGCGCCGATATGCGCTGTAAATAATCATCTGGGTACATGTAGCGCATCGTCTCGGTAAGTAAAGCATCGTGGTAGTCCAATTAGCGACTCATCTGACAATAATTCTCAGTCATTTGACGAATGTTCTCAGCCACGAGGGCGAAAATATCATCAATACTAGTTGTAGCAGTGCGTTGGGATGGTGGTGGCACATGGATTTGAGCACATCACTGAGGTGTAGGTGCAGCTGCTGGCTGATCCTGAGCTGGCTGGTCCTGGTCTTGTGGGGCATTTGATGCATTATGTGGTTCAGGTAGTCCTTGGTTTTCTTCCTGCGGTCGCTTAACCAATCGGTTATAAGTTTTGTTCCATTCCTTTAGGGTGTAGGGCTTAACATTATCCGTCAATCTCGGCTCGGCTTTTGAAATTGTGTACGTATTGCTACTTGCGTAATCCTCAATCATGATAGAAACAAGTCGGGCATAAGGTATCTTATCAACAGATTTTGCCGCCCCTTCTAACAATTTTCCCCTAGCGTATTTTAAACCCTCAAAAATGATCTTAGGCGCACTGAACCATCGACCATCAAATGCCGAAAAAAGGCTTGTTGTATTTCTCCAAGTCTCTCTGTCTTATGCCTTAATGGATAAAAATTGCACTTGAAAATGGTGTCGTGCATCCACATGTCGTTCGGTAAGTCTACCCTTTTAATTGTTGCCTGCCTTGGGTCATTTGTTCCTTCACAATCTCAAAATCTACGATGTCAGAAAAAGGTTCTCGTAATCCAATGTCGGTATGATATTTCACATAACACTCCATAGCATCGACGACATCGTCATACTTAAACTCGTACTCTCTACTATTGATTTTCATACAAAGGGTTTTCAGTTTGTTACCCTCATACATATTTTGATAAAACAATCGCACCAAGCAAGGGTAATAACACTCGTGAAATGGCCCAAGTATATTATCTAATCCGGCCTTGTGTATGTATGCAAAGGTCCACTGCGTCTCACCCCGCTTCTCAAATATTTTCTTATCAATGCTCCATTCGGGTTCAAAACCCTTTGAAGCCCACCACTCGTTAGGCTGCTCACGAGGTGGTGGTGGTGGCTGTGGTGATTGTGAAGAAGAACCCGGTTGTGATGAGGGTTTCTTCAAAGTGGTGCTCTTCGATGATTGTCGAGTCTTAGGTGTCATAGACACCACAACAAATCTAGAAAACTAGGGTTTTCTTAGAAACTAAGGAAACTAGGGCAAAAATATAAAAATCACAGCTTTTAATTCTTCCAATGTTTAAGGTTTACCTTTTCGAAGCGATTGTATCACAATCTTGTGAAGAATCGAACTCCAAAAGACCTTCAATCGAAGTTTGGAAGCCTCCCAACCAGAGCACAAGAAAAACCCAAAAGAATAAAAAATAGTTTCTCATTTTTTTGAAACTAAAATCGTACGTCCCATATATATAATGTCGAAATTGATTGACCGATTTTAAAATCGATTGGTCAGTTTCCCTCATAAATATATTAATCGACAATTTCAATCGGTTGATTTCAAATCGATCGGCTGGTTCAAAATTTCGATCGAACGATCACTTATTTCGTTCGATCGGTTTCATAAATCGATCGGTCGAAATGCCCATTTCGATCAGTCGGTTTTCATCAGCTTTCCCTTAGTTCAAAATTTGCTCTCTCGTTTTGTGATTTCGTTCGATCAATGCTCATTTCGAACGAACGGTTTTAAAATCAATCGATCAGTTTTGACTTCGATCGATTGGTTCTCACAGACACAGTCTATTCCTTAGTTCTGTCAAATCGATCGATCGGTTTTGGTTTCGATCAGTCGGTTTTGGCAGAAAACCTCAAACTTTGTATTTTTCACTCTAAATTGATTGTAACAGCTCTAACTTCCATATAATTGATCCATACATATTTATCAAGCTAATTATCACATATCAAAACCTCAAGTAGAACTTTACAACTTTTACAACTCGTCTTAACTCTCAATGAATGATTGAGGGTATTGATCAAGGATTTCCGTCTCACGCTCCCAAGTAGCCTCCTCCACGGAATAATTCTGCCACTTAACAAGCACTAATGGAATTCGTTTTGTGCGTAACACTTGCTCCTTCCGATCAAGTATCTGGACCGGATCCTCTCTCATGGTCAGATCTTCATAAATCTTGATCGGTTGATCATCAAAGACACGAGTTGGTCCTTCACGTACTTTCATAGCATTGACACGCGAAAAACATTATGCACTCGATTAAGTTGTGGTGGTAAAGCAATTATGTATGCTACTTCACCAACCCTTCCCAAAATTTCATACGGTCGAAGGTAGCGTGGACTTAACTATCCCCGCTCTCCAAAGTGCATCACCCCCTTCATTGGTGAGATCTTAACAAATACATGATCACCTATTTGAAAATCAACCTTGATTCTCTTTATGTCGTTATAACTCTTTTTGCCTACTCTGAGCTGTCTTTATTCTATCACGTATCTGACGAACTGCCTCAGCATTACTCTTAACAATTTTCGGACCTAATACAAACTTTTTGTCGGTCTCTTCCCAATTGATTGGTGATCTATATCGCTGTCCATACAATGCTTCATACGGTGCCATGCCAATACTTGTCTGAAAACTGTTATTGTATGCAAATTCGATCAATGGTAAGTGTTGATTCCATGATCCTCGAAAATCAAGCATATACTGACGGGGAACGCTAAGTTCGGGAGCCTTGGATTTGGGGCCACAACAGATTTTTGGCATTGGAAGAAGCGTAGAGGCAGCCCAAGCACCGTAGCTTCAAGTATCGGTGATCTTGTCATTAACTCGTGTTTTCTTCAATGATTGTTATTTTGTCTCTTTTCAATTCCCATATTGGGTGATCCTTTGTCATCTTTTTGTCACTTAGCTCTTGATAAGAACATCCAATATCATCGATCTATGTTGCGTCTTAAGGCTTCTCCTGAGATGCCCTTGCAAATTTGCATTTAGCTCATTCTCTTTACTTAACAAATCTCTTTGAGGTCTGTCTGCTCCACTCTTGAAAGTCTTATGATGTTTCCCTCTCTTCTTAAAAAAGGTATTTTCTATTTCTACGTCAAAAGCTATTGCAAAACATCCCCTATCTCATTCTTTTTACCAAAACCATATCCTCCATGTATTCTTTCGTATCCCCCATGTGTTCATCAAAGTTTCCTCCAATAACAATGCTTTTGCTATTGGGTATTGCCTTGTAATAGTTCACCCACCATTTGCCAAAATTCCCAGTTCATGCTTTCACATACTCCAACTTACCGTGCATAGACAATACTTACATCTAATATTTCCTTGTCTAACTGATTTCAACCATCATAATACGATAGTTCTTTCTCTTGACCTTCCCCATCATATCTTTCAAATCTCTATCCATTTACTCTTCCCTAAGTAGTTAAGCTTGAACCCATCTCCTAGGTCCTTACCCTTCTTTCCTTTCCAATTTGTCTCTTGCATGCACATTATATTAATCTTCCTTCTCATATCATATATCGACTTGGCACGTGCCCCAATTAATGTACCTAGATTCCACAAACTCATGTATCTTTTGAACCTTCTTTGCCTGCACACATCTATGCTGATGTGGGAGTCTTAACTATTATTCAGAACAATTTGATATTATTGCTGATTGTTGCTTACAGAGAACACCCTACCAACCCTTGCCTACTTATAATCAAGCTCCATCGTTGGGCATCGCTTACAAGAAACACCCTAGCTAACCTTTGCCAACTTCTCACCATGATCAGGTTTTGCAGGGAACACCCTTGTTGACCCTTTCCTACTACAACAGTGATCTGTTGTAGTGCGCAACTTAAGATAGGGGACGCCCTAGCCAAACATTTCGTACTTCTCAATACAGCAGGGTCTGTTGCAGGCTTGCAGTGCGTCGCTAGCAGGACCGCCAAGTATTTGTTTATAATAGGTCTCGTCATAGGCTTTTAGCATTTTTTACCGTTGGCTTTCAACATAGCGCTGACCCTACTTCTTTCTCATCTGGTCTTGGGACCGCAATGACTGCTACCCTATTTCTAACCCTCCTCTCTCTTCTCTACAAATTAGTAAATCAAAATTGTGCTATAATAATGACATTCCTAGACTCAAATAGTATATTAATAAGAATAATTTTACTTTTCTAATAAAACATGAAATTGTAGTGCTATTAATAAGGTAGCCTCTCGTTTATAGCAAAAAAGCATATCATTGTGAAGCATGTGTTTTGAACCACTTTTTAAAACTTACGACATCTTTCATGTAGCTCCGATTTGAGGCTAAATAATGTTTTTGACGCGGGACGATAACCCTAAAATGCGAAATATGATTTTAATGCGATTTGCCGAAATTAATTAGAATTTAATCAAGCGTAATCTCAAAACTATCTTAAATACCTTAGGGTTCAGAGAATTTAGGTTGGTAGATCACACGAGATCCAGTTAGGGTCCAGTCCGATGCGCGAGTACTATTAGATTTGAGGCGAGATCGGCCTAGAGATAGAACTCTAGCTTTTCCAGGCTTAGGCGCTCGTCTTTGATCCGATGTAGATTCACGGTTCGAACCAGGGTGGCGGAATTAGGTTATGGGTTTGTAATAGGTTTTGGTTTTGTAACAGGTTTATGGTTTGGAAAAAAGGGTGTTGGCTATGTTTGATTTAGGGTTTCAAATAGGCTTAGGGTTTTGGGATCGAAAGGAAACAATTAGGCTACGGTGTAAGGGAAGCAAACACAGATCGAGAGATAACCAATATAATAGAGAAGATAACAATGGCTTTTAGGAATCACTCCCTTGGCCTCACACCAAACCCATCTCAGGCAAAGAATATTCAAGCATAAAAGCATTCAAAATATTCAATAACTAATTAAAAAGTCTTTACAAGCCTCTATATAGGCCACAAATAATTAAAATTGAAATAAAGAGTTCTAATAGAAATAAAACACAAAAGGCAAGTTTTCGCTAAAAAACTCAAATTTTGAAGTCGCCATACGACGTCCATGGACGTCCCATCACGTACATAAATTTTTTTTTTTTTTTTGTGACGTTCCCCGTCATTCTCCTTCACTCAAAATGTTTCATCACCGATGAAACACGCATGTGGTACTCGGACTCGGGCTCCCTCTCCTCTTCTTTCGACGCCGGTAGAAACGATGTGGTCCGAATCCAATGTCCATGTATGTGGCGTCCCCATCAATTCCCCTGGACCAAAAAGGTTTCATCACCGATGAAACACGCTTGTGGTAGATATCTAGCAAGTCGGGGTTCAAGCGGCGAACTTCATTCTCGTGGACCCAAGTGTTTTCGGACTCCGGTTTGCCGACCCATTTAACCAAGTATTTCTGGAATCCCCCGTCCTGTGTAGAGACGACATGATCGTTAATTATATCCTCTATCTTATCTGATCTTTGTCTGCGTGGGGAAGGAAGAGGTATAGGTTGCAAGGTTGGATTAGGGCTGGGACTAGGGGGTGGCTGGAGTGGGTTTTCAGGAGGTGGGGTGAAACCCAAGTAAGGAACCAGGTCCTCCACATTGAACGTTGAACTAACCCCCGTACCTGGAGGAAACTCGAGCACGTATGCATTAGGACCACTCAGCCAAAATTCTAAAAGGCCCAGCGCCTCGAGATTGGAGCTTCTTTGCGGATCCCGCTGGGAACCGCTCAGGCCTAACCCGAACCATCACATAATCACCCACGTTAAATTCTTTAGAACGCCTGTGAGCATCTGCAGATAATTTATATTGATTGTTGCTTGAATTAATTTTCTGTTTAATTTCGGCATGCAAACTATGAATATGTTGTGCAAATGCATCGGCAGACTCTGACACTCTATGGGATACAGACATGGGGATCAAATCTAATGGGGTCCTAGGCCTATGACCATGCACTGCCTCAAAAGGACTCATGCCTATGGACCTATTGACAGAATTATTATATGCAAATTCAGCTGTGGGTAAGATGGTATCCCAGGTTCTAACATGATCACCGACAAGACTACGAAGGAGATTCCCAAGGCTCCTATTGGTGCTTTCAGTTTGGCCATCCGTTTGAGGGTGGTAAGCTGTTGAGAATTGGAGCAATGTGCCCATTATGTGCCAAAGGGTCTTCCAAAAATAACTTGTGAATTTAACATCCCTATCAGACACAATAGTTTTGGGCAAGCCATGAAGACGCACTACCTCCGCGAAAAATAGTTTAGCAATATGGGATGCATCGGAGGTTTTGGAACAAGGAATGAAGTGGGCCATTTTGGAAAATCGGTCCACTACGACATAGATGGAGTCGTGCTTCCTAGGGGTCTTAGGAAGTCCCAGCACGAAATCCATAGAGAGGTCTTGCCACGGTGTGTGTGGCACGGGTAAAGGAGTGTACAAGCCGGTATTTTGTTTGATGCATTTTGACACTTGGCAAGTCGACAATATTTGACAACTCGGCGACATCTCTCATCGGCTAGGCCAAAGAACCTATCCTCTACGAGCAACGGTTTTATGCGCTGAAATGTCCGGCCATCCCTCCAAAGATGTAACTCCCAAATGAGAAAATCATGATAATGAAGTGCGAGGGATGCAAAGCGATTGCCTTTAAACAAGTACCCATCATGGATGGTGTACAGTGTGAACTGATCGGGTTACTAAGGAGAGCAAAGTACTCAACCCCAAAATCTGGGCACTTTCGGGTACTCATCCTTTAACTTTTCGAACCCGACGACCTCGGTGCTCATTGTGCGCAAAGTCACCACTCGCCGACTAAGTGCATCAGCGGCCCTATTTTCAGCACCAGCCTTATGCTTTAACACGAATGTGAACCCTTGAAGGTACTCCACCCACTTCGCGTGCCTTGGGTTTAACTTCTTCTGTGAAGCAAGAAAGCGTAAGGCTTCATGGTCAGAGAACAGCACAAATTCCTGCGGTCTAAGGTAATGTTTCCAATACCAAAGAGATCGAACGACCGCATAGAATTCCTTGTCATAGGTGGAGTATTTTTACTTCGCCTCGTTAAGTTTTTCGCTAAAATAGGCCACAGGGTGACCCTCTTGGCTAAGCACTCCTATGCCTACATGCATCACATGCAACTTCAAAGACTTTGGAAAAGTCCGCAATCGCATGACTGCGCTACTCATTCGTTGTTTTGATCTCGGCAAAAAGGCTTTTGTCGCCGCTTCCCCATTTAAAATCCCTTTTTCATGCAATGTAATTGGGGCCATAATGGTGCTAAAGCTTCGATGAAGACGATAGAAAGTAGCCAAGCCATGGAAGCATGACTTCGTGTGTATGTTCTTTGGTTGGGCCACTCCACAATGGCTTTCACCTTTTCGTGGTCCGCGACCATTCCATTAGCCTCAGATAATGAATCCCAAGAAGACAACTAATCTCGCATGAAAGTGCACTTCTTGAAATTGGCAAACAACTTCTCGCCCTTGAGGGTTTCACAAACCAAATAAGGTGGGTCAAGTGTTGATCCTTGTCGTGACTATAGATCAAGATGTCATCGAAATAAACAAGGAATTTGCCTAAACGGCCTCAACACTTGGGTCATGAGTCGCATGAAAGTACGGGCATTAGAAAGCCCAAAAGGCATGACCATCCACTCGTAAAGACCATCCTTAGTCTTAAAGGCGGTTTCCACTCATCATCGAGGCGGATGGACTTGATGGTTGCCACTTCTAAGGCCTATCTTAGAAAAGATAGTGGCACTAACCATCATGTCGAGCATATCATCGAGCCTTAGTATAGAAACCGATACTTAACGGTAATCTTATTGATGTGACGGCTATCCACACACATGCGCCGTGCACCATCTTTCTTAGGAGTGAGTAGAGGTGCGGCACAGGCTCAAACTCTCTTGGATGAACCCTTACGAAGGAGCTCATTGACTTGCCGGTTAACTCGGCTTAACCGGATTCAACCTATAGTGGGGCAGGTTCGGTAAGGTAGATCCGGGAACCAAATCTATTGCGTGTTGAATATCACGCAGAGGAGGGAGTTCGTTTGGTAAGTCTTCAGGGAAGACATCCGTAAACTCTTTTAAAATCGGCTCAACCTCACGGGACACTCGCTCACAGGCTTCGAGAGCACTCTCTACATGACAACTCGTACACCACACTCTCATCTTTCGATGCTTTCGAACTCAGCAGGGCTCACAATATTAATGGATTTAGAAGACTCGCCCTTCTTTTCAACGGTGTTGGTCGATGGTGTTTTGGGAGGCAAAGGGTGTAAAGTGATCTTTTTGCCCTTATGCATGAACGTGCAGATGTTTGTTCGACCAGAAAGAGTCACGTCCATGTCGTAGAGCCACGACCTTCCCAAAATAATATGGCCCACATCCATCGGCACCACATCGCACCATAAGGTGTCGGAATAAGAACCTAATCAATCAATCACGACACCTTTTCGACACGGGAATGGATGAAGAATTGACCCATGCGACTTTATAAGGTCTCGGGTGGGCTTCAGGTGTAAGCCCTAAGCGGCGTATGGCATGAGTTGATATAACATTAGTGCAACTACCGCTATCCACGATGACCCTACAATTCTTTTCACCGAATCTGGCATAGGTGTGGAAGATGTTCTCCCTACGCCAGTCATCCTTTTCATCCCGTTGAGGCTGTGCAAGAGCACACCTCACAACTAAAGCATGACCAATAGCATCACCCTCCTCATCACTGGGTGTGCTAACCGGTTCAAATACTTCCTCTTCAACCACTACCTCATCATCATCCTCCTCTCCCTCAATGAAGAGAGTCCTTTGGGGTTCTTTCGTAGGGCATTGGGCGGCAACGTGTCCCATCCCATGACATTTATAGCATTTTACTTGAGAATTAACCCTTGAGGATTCTCCGCCTACGTCTTTTCCCTTTTCAAACCTAGAATTGGTAGGGGTGGGTTGTGTAGGTTTGGGAGGAGGATTTAATCCCCCCTTTGGATCGTTGGCTACTATATTGGGACTCGGTCCTCTTCACCACCGTAGTTTTGGAATCTGCTCGAGATCTTGCTGGCAACATAGCATCTTTCAAGAGTTTCTACGGGGTGAGAAATCAACTCTTTCTGCAAATCAAGTCGCAATCCAGTGCGGAATCTAGAGAGAGTGATTTCAAGGTCTTCCGATACTTTTGCCCTCATCATGAATTCTTCGAATTTGGCAATGTAATAGGTCACGGGCATACCACCTTGGCGTAAGTTTTGCCACTGGTCGAGGAGGCGTTGGTGGTATGATAAAGGAACATACTTCTCGAAGTCGTTCCTTCATGTCGTCCCCAACGGGTAATGGGAGGACAACGCGTTCACCCTAATGCGCTCAACATTGAGCCGAAAAGCTTAGCCAATAACCAACTTCATTTTGCGAGTCTAAGCGAACGGCCGTCATTCATGGCATACCAATCAAAGTGTTGGTCCATGTCGAAAGCCAATCGAGGAAGACGAGGGTTCATTCTTCCATCGAAAGTCTGAATCTCAACTCGGACATTCTTAAGGAGTTGAACTTGAGTCATAGTCATCTCGATGATCCCTACGCTCCGGTTGTCTTAGCGACCATTACGCTTCCAAGTGGGGACATTCATGCTCTTGGTGTCGATTTTCCACCCCATCCATCGCCCAGCTTGGTTGATTCGATCACGTAATCTATCATTACCAACTCCTAGGGATGTTTGGGCTTGCTCAATGGTATTCAAACGTGCACTAATTGCACCCAATTCCTCTCGCATAGCTCTAAGAGTATTAAGAACCTCATCCGAAGCCATGGTGCTCACAAGGTCTATTAGGGTTCTAATATGGCATGCAATATGGACTCACAAACTAAAAAAATAATGCAATAAAATAAATATGACAAATAAAATGCCCTAACCTAGAAAACCTAGGGCTATACCAAACCGACGGGACGATAACCCTAAAATGCGGAATATGATTTTAATGCGATTTGCCGAAATTAATTAGAATTTAATCAAGCGTAATCTCAAAACTATCTTAAATACCTTAGGGTTCAGAGAATTCAGGTTAGTAGATCACACGAGATCCAGTTAGGTCGATCCGTCGAGTACTATTAGATTTGAGCGAGATCGGCTAGAGATAGAACTCTAGCTTTTCGAGCTTAGGCGCTGCGTCTTTGATCCGATGTAGATTCACAGTTCGAACTGGTGGCGGAATTAGGTTATGGGTTTGTAATAGGTTTTGGTTTTATATGAGTTTATGGTTTGGAAAAAAGGGTGTTTGTGTTTGATTTAGGGTTTCAAATAGGCTTAGGGTTTTGGGATCGAAAGGAAACAATTAGGCTACTTGTAGGGAAGCAAACACGAGATCGAGAGATAACCAATATAATAGAGAAGATAACAATGACTTTTAGGAATCACTCCCTTGGCCTCACACCAAACCCATCTCAGGCAAAGAATATTCAAGCATAAAAGCATTCAAAATATTCAATAACTAATTAAAAAGTCTTTACAAGCCTCTATATATAGGCCACTAATAATTAAAATTCGAAATAAAGAGTTCTAATAGAAATAAAACACAAAAAGGCAAGTTTTCGCTAAAAAAAACTCAAATTTCGGAAGCATACGCCCACGGACGTCTGTAATGCTCACGACGTCCGTGACCTACGGACAAAGGAAGAAAATCACGGACGTTAAATCGGTGTTTCACGACGTCACACTGTTCACGTGAACAGTAAATTATTTATTTATTTATTTTTATTTTTTTTGTGACGTTCCCCGTCAGTTTTACTTGACAAGAGAAAATGTGGAGTTAGGCATGGCAGGTCATGAAGGAAGTGTTGAAAGATAGTTCACCGTGCATACTTGAACTAAATAAAGAAACCTTTCGAATAGTAAACCATTACTTTATGTTATTTGATAAAGGTCGGGGGTGCTAACAATGTAAGCTATTAGTTTCTACTAGTCAATTTTAGAAGATAAATGTTCATTTACGTAGACAAGCCATGGCTGTAAGTGTCAAATGCTTTTGCCTTACTTTCTGGTACTTATATGTTAGTATGCAAAATTAGTTAGTAATCGCTACGCAGTTAAGTTCGAATGTCTTTGTTATTTCCAACTTTCCATAATCAGCTCAAACTCATTTTGCTTAAAAATAAGTTGGATGTCTTTGTTATTTCCAATTTTCCATAATCAACTCAAACTTGTTTGGCTTCGAAACCTTAAATAATTTAACCTTCATCTTGATGCTTATCTCCATTCCTACAACTCTAGATTTTGTCCATTTGTTCGAAGAATGTTAAGGAAAAAAGAGAAAGAAGAGAAGTTGATGGGGACATCAAACTCAGGCAGCCGCCAATGACCTACCGAAGACGGAAGAACATTAGAGGAGAAAGAAAGAGAAACGGCTGAAATTCGAAGGACTAAAAGTGGTTCAGTCGATCGATCAAGAATGAACAGTGGACAGAGTTGCTGAGGTGAAATTATTCTTCTTAATCAATCGATTTAAAGCTGTAGCGTTAGACAACTTAATTAATTTCTCAGTCGATCGATTGACCCCAAACATCAATCGATCGATCAGTTGTGTGGATTTTGGTGGAAATTTATTATTTTGGCTAAAAGTTGTCATTTCGTGTTTTATTTGCATTAGGATTTTTCTAATTTTGTATTAGGGTTATGGTTAGCCTATTTAAAGGTTTGTAAACAACTTCATTATTAGCTTTTGGCGAATTAAAATTGTTTATGCAAACTTGAGAGTTTTGAACTTTCGTGAGGGTGTGATTCCCTCAAAACGAAGAATGATTCTTCGATCCCACGTGCGGTTTGGTGCGAGGCCAACTCTTCTTCCATATTTATCTTTTTTAGGTCTTCGATTTGCGTAAGTAGTGTACCCTAGTTTATTTATTTCTCAATTAAATCCTAAATCTAGCCTATTTATATCATAAATCCCAAAATAAACCTACCTATCTTCATTCAAACATTGATTAGCCTTTTATTTTGTACGGTATCGAGAGAACTCGATTGTGAGTTCGTTCGACGCCCTAAAACTATCGGAGATCTAACCGTTCATAAGAACCCTAGTCTTCTAGATCCGATAGGGAACGTACACGAAAAGTAACGCTATTGTGGGCCTGAATTAAGTCATTTAATTGAATTTTTAGAATTTTCCGTGATTATTTGTTATGAGAAATTGTTAGTTATGAATTGTTTGAATTAATTTTAATCCTAATTTCAGCGCTAGCATTGCATTTAGTAAGTTCCCGCATCAGAAGTTATAGTCACGTGTGAAAGTTTGGGATCTCTCTTCTTCCTTGCTGGCAATACATCTAGCAGTTGGCTTTCGACTAATGCCATAAGTATAACTGATGCGTATTTTTGATCCGCCTGTTTGAATCGTGGTCGGATAAAGAAGAGACGTCAAAAGAGAAAATGGACCCACGAATGAGTTTTAAAAAAAGGCCGTTAAAGACCCGTTTGATCAGAAATAAGAAAATCCAAAATTTATTAGGGTCTTTAACTGTTAATCCCGTCACTTTTATGTTTGGCCTATTTTGAAGTGTCAAACGAAGTCGGATTGATACAAAATTGGTCATATTTGAAAGCTTATCGAAGTAGCTTTCCAACGAGCCAAAATTTGAGCAATTCCGACAAGTATTGAAGAACTTATGGTCAGTTTTCGGAAGCTGGACATAAAGTGGCGAATTTCAAAAATCCTAATTGAATTAGGATTAATATCTTGTATTATTTTATTTTAGAAAGTAAGTTGTTTCTTTTATTAGAAATAAGATTAGTTTCCTTATTGTTTTAGGACATTATTGTTTTAGAAGAATTAGGATATTTCTTTTATTTGAATTAGGAATTAGAATTATAATAGGATTTTTAATTTTATGCATTGGCTAGCCTATTTAAAGACTTGTAAACACTTTTATTATTAGTTTTTGGTTAATGAAAATTGCTTATGCAAAATTGAGAGTTCTAAACTTTCGTGAGGGTGTGATTCTCTCAAAACGGAGAGCGATTCTTCGATTCTCGCTTGCGGTTTGGTACGAGGCCAACTCTTCTTTCATCTCTATCTTCTTTTGATCTACGGTTTGCGTAAATAGCGTAATCCTAATTATTTTATTGATCTCATAAAAGCCCTAAATCAATATTTTGTTCATCATTAATTTTATTAGCTTTTTATTTTCGTTTGGTATCGAGAGAACCCGCTTGCGAGTTTGTTCGACGCCCTAAAATTATCGAAGATCTAGCTGTTTATAAGAACCCTAGTCTTCTAGATCCGCGATAAGGAACGTACACGAAAGTAACGCTATTTTGGGCCGGAATTAAATCACCTAATTAAATTTCTAGAATTTTTCTTGGTAATTTGTTATAAGAAATTGTTATTTTTAATTGATTAAATTAATTTTAATCTTAATCTCAGCCCTAGCATTGTATTTAGTAAGTTCCCGCATCAATAACAGGATATGACTTTTCAAGAAGTGGGGTTTACATTCTCTGTCGTTTCCTTGTTGAAGCCAGTTTTTGTATGTGCATGTCCCTAAAGTGCTTCTGTATTAATACATTTGCTGTAATCATCCAAGTTATAAAGCTTTGACATTTCATGTTTGTCTTTATAATAATCTCATCTGCAATTCTCTGTCATGTGTAAATTTTAATGCAGTTATGATATTGAAGCATACGGTAGTGACTTGTAAAATTCTGGTACATTGCCGGCTGAGCTATGTGGTTTCTTTTGCAGATTTGCACATTAGATTTGGTGCTTAAAATAATGCCAGAGGATTCAAAAGAGTCTCAAACTGCTCGCATCCTTCTTTATAAGATCTTTTACGACCAGACAGATCAAGGGATGACTCAGTTCCTATTGAATCAGCTTAGATCTTTTGATAGTCATAAACAGCCTAAAAGGTTTGTTTATATTTTATTTCATGGCTTTCCATTCTATTAACGGGTGCATAACTCTAATATTACTAGTGTCAAGAAATCATCATCGCCGTCCTCATCCCTTGTCCCATCAAAATGGGGTCTTCATATTTCTCCGTTCCTTTCTGTTTAGAACTCCATATCTCAATCTATACTTTTGGTTTATTCCTCTTTCTCATGTTTCTTGTCTTTTCCTTGTTTCAATCGTTATGACAAAAATACACCTTTTTTGACAAAAATCCAGCTTTTTTTTTTAAAAAACACGCATATAATACTCGTTGTTTCGCCACTACGTACTAAACACGTATAATACTTGTATTTTTGAATGAAATGCATACTTTTCATATAATAACTGTATTTCATGTATTAAACGCATTTTTCGCATATTAACCCCCCCCCCCGCACGCGCGCACTTATTTTACCGTTCTTAAAAAAGAACTGTTTTAAAACCTTTTTTTTTTTTTTTTTAAATCATCTTGTTTTTTCCCGGTTTTCCATTTTTCGTCTTCTATATTTACAGTTTTTTTACCTTTCAATCTTGTCCCTTATTTTGCTGTTTTTTTTTTTTTTTTTTCTGACTTTCTCGCTCACCGTTTTAATCCCATACTCGTATTTTGTTACTCTGGTTTCAACTATTTGTACTAGGGCTATTTCAGGTTTTTGATGCTTATATCCATCACCAAATTTCCTCTCATGCACTCATTCCTAATCCTATCATTCCTTGTTACTATTAAGTGTCCATCTTAGCATAGGCATCTTAGTCACAAGCATCTGTTATTGTCGCTTCAGTCTGCACCATGTAGTAATATAGGTTTTACTGCCAACTTACAATCCCCTTGTAAAAACCATTCCTTCAACTGACGTGGCACTTGTTGGTCACTCAATGCACTTTGCCTGTCTCCATGACACCCACTATGCATTGACCTTTTTTGAGATGTCCCCAAACCCACTGTTCTGTTGTATAGAGAAGTCTTGATACCAAAATCAATTAAACTTTTAAATGGTTTTCTATTTTAAGCAAATCATTCTCCCTGCTCTTGAATTCACTAAATTTCCAGAATAGTTCCCCTTCGTGCACTGGTTTGTTCCCTTTTATGAATGTCTTGGATAATCTCAATATATTCATTCAGGATATATTTCCTCAATGGCTACCAGATTATCCGCCTCAACACTATATCATAGGCACCAACTTATATTGCTGAAAAATAGAGTAACTCGCACAATAGTTACCTGATCTGTAATTCAGGTTGCTTATCACGATCATAACCATGGGTTAAAATATCGGACGATACCGATACGTATCGTTTTTGAGGCTCAACGATACGGTAAATATGATTTTTACCATGTACCTACAAAAAAAAAACCAACTTATCGGATGATACAGTCAAATTATCGTCTGATACGGACAATAATTACAACTTATCGGACGATAATTTCAAATTATCGTCCGATAATTTGGCAGATTGACCTGGACCTTTAAATGACCAAATTATCGGACAATGATAATTTGAAATTATCGTTCGATAATTTCGTTTTTTTTTCTGGTAGGTCCCCCAGCCCACGTGATGCACAAATTAGGGGGTTTTGTGTTAAACCACCCTAATTTGAGCCTATAATGGGTCAAATTTTGGGGTTTATGTGGGTCAATTTTAGAGTAAATATGTGAGTCAGTTTGGGGGTTTTAATTAATTAATGTTAAGAAATTATTTATAAAAATTAATTTAAAAACTTAATTTATTTATTATATAAAAATTTAATTTTGATCATGAGTCATGTACAATGTAATTTAGGTTCTGTGTTGATAAAATTTCGAAATATGCATCAAATAAGCCTTAAATAAATTTAAAAAAAGTTGAAGTACATAGAAAACCATTAAATATAATTTTTCTGATTTTTAGAGTATTTTTGGGTATTTTTTTGAAAAAAAAAAAATGTATCAAACCGATACATTGAATGTATCGCCGATACATTCAATGTATTGGATGATACCTGATACGTATCGTCCTGGAGGTTTGAACAATACGTGTCGGAATTCCGATATTTTGATCCATGATCATAACTTCCTAACCACTGAGTTGAGTCAAGAATAAAAACCTGAATTTGCAAGGATTTACTAAGTTGTTTGCATAAATATGTGGGTTCAGCTACGGTGGCCTCATGATTTACTAAGTTGTTCGCTTAAATATGTGGATATCGACCCATCTTGGACCGATATGTATCGGGTGATATATATATATATATATATATATATATATATATATATATATATATATTCTGATTGCAACTAAATGCATTACCAGTAACTATAAGTATTCTTTCTGGTTTTCCTTGGCAGTGATCTTGCAGATTTTGTGGAAATGATACACAAAGTTTTACAGCTAATGGAGGACCTTCAAGCACGTGGCACATTGAGAGTATGTTGCATTATCCTTTTATGAACTTTAAGTTGGATACTATATAGCTGCTTGTGCTTATGTTTTACCTTCTGAGGTTCTTGCATCTAACGATTGCCAGTATATCTTCTAGTTTTCAAGTATTTTATTATAGATTTTATTGCATATTTGGCTGGTCTGGTGTCATTTTCATAAATCAAATCTCTTTTACTTTAGTTATATATACACATCACAAAATTTTTTGATAAAAAAGGGTGCTAGGCTATACAATCATGCTAAAGCTAGAAGTCCAAAGAGAAATCACAAAAATACGTAAAGCAAAAAAGTTACAACTCACTATCACTTATAGAGTATAGAGAAAAGTGACAAAATACGGGTATGGTTTGATATGATGAGCGAGAAAGTCGGAAAAAAGGGGAAAAAAATCGAAATGTAAAAAAACTGTAAAATATGAGACAAAAAAATGGAAAAATCTGGAAAAAATGAGATAATATTCATTTTCTTAAAAAGAAGTTTTAAAACAGTTTTTTTTTAAATGGTAAAATATGGGGAAAATTTTTTGTTATGGAAAAAACATGTTTAATACGTGAAATACACGTATTATATGAAAATATGCATTTTATTCAAAAATACGGGTATTATATGTTTTTAGTATGCTGTGACAAAAAAAGGCCATATTTTTTCACAATGATATAGAGTAGGGGGAGAAAGTTTATAGAGTAGGAAATTTCTGTTCCAAATTTCCATAACAGAAGATGTTCAACCAACTCTGTTTGCCATTATGATAGCCTACCAATGCTCGTCCAAAAATCCTACTCAATTTTTGTACGCATGTCCAATACTTCAAACCATGGGTCAAAATACCGGTTTTCCGGTACGTATCGTCCGGACCTCTCGGACGATACGTACCGGGTATCGTCCGATACATTCAAAAAATTGTTTTTTTTTTTTTAAATCCCAAAAAAATCCCAGAAAATCCCAAAAAATCTGAAAAATTATATTTATTTATTTTGTATTTATTTCAACTATTTTTGCTTTTATTTTTGACTTATTTGATGCATTATTTAGATGAATATATAAGTAAGATGCCTATTTTGTAACTTAACCCAAGTCACATGCCTATTTTGTAACTTATTTTTGTCTTAAGATCACATTTTTGACTTAATGTAATAGATCTTCTAACATTATGTTCGATCAGCTGATCACATGCCTATTTTATTAACAATATTTCATAATTTGATCGACGCAGACACGCATAAAGTAAATTACAATATATATTGACAAAAATAAATTATATATTGTCAAAAATAATAGCTATGTTGATAAAAATAAGTTTAATTGTACATGAAAAACTTACTTTAGAGCCACATTGAATTTCGTGGTGGTTCTTGGCCCTCATGATCATCGTCATCATCGGTGCGCGAGCTTTCCGGCCTTTGCCTATAATGTTGCCCATATTGATACCCATGATTATATGTGCCCCCTTGAAACTGAGGGTCAGTGTAGTACGTAAAGGCTGGTCCTCCAAAAATCTGACCAACGAAGTCATATGGCACCGAATAGGTTTGTTGTGGCTGGTAGTATGGGTTACTAGTTGCTGAATCTTCGGTATTTTGCAAACTGAATCCCCCGAAGCTAGAAGTCATATAACTCATATCCGTATCATCTTGTGGTAGTGGTGGTGGTGGTGTTTGATATGATCCCGACGCTCCTCTTCCTTCAACCCTCCCATTCTAAATGTAGGAGTGTCGAATTGTGTTAACGGCGTCGAGTCAGCGTCCCATGCCGCCATATCTCTATAAGGATCAGAGGTACCAGCTTCCTCCCCTCCACCACTAGTGCCAACATCCCCTCCACCATCATGCCCTCTACCATCATCCTCACCACTCCCATCATCACTATGCGTTGGCCATCGATCCAACCACCGAATGACGATTCAATCTTCTTTTTCCGCCTCGGTGGTTGGGAAGCTTCTTTGCTCCGCTACTCTTCAAAGCATTGTCCGACCATTGATGCTCTCAGTATCCAAACTGGCTCTTCTCTCTCTTCGATCCATTGATTCAAAGGGTCATCCTCCTCGAATATATAATCCAACCTGGATGGGATCAAAATAATCACCGTCATAAGGTAGAATATGATAGATGAATTAGTATAATATGTAAGTAAGACTTCATATAATTAAGGATCTAAGACTTCATGTAATTGCTTACCACGGTTGGTCCTCCAGTATATTCGACCCTTAATCGCATGTTGTAGTGGCGCAGACTAACTTTTCAATCGGTCCATAGTTAGTCTATTCCTTGTCTTAGTATGAATCGAGAGAAAGTGATTGGACGAGGAACACGTTTGCGACAATACCCTCATTGCTACGCACCAATATCGGACCATCACCTCCATAATGCATCCACCAATCGGGGTTTGTCTTGTTTAATTTGGGATTGCGCCAACGGGGTCCCAAATGACCCATGTCTCTTGCGAAACATGTCAATCTATAAAGATGAAACACAGTAAGACACATATCAATAAATAGATGATAATATCACATGACATTTGACTTATTACTTATAAGGTATGATATATGATCACTCACATCTCTTATGGCTTGGCCTTGGTCCGCCAACTCAGGGAGCATTTTTTGGATTACATTGAGCAAACCGGTATACACTTCATCAGTGTCAGCCATTTCAAGCGTCGCGATATCTTGGAAGGCTGGATTCAAGTAGTGTGCTACACATCAAATATGAGCAATTTCATCAGTATATGAAAATAATGAATAAATAAATAAAAATCACTACATAATTGTGCAACATGTTATACTTGCTACATGCAAGTACTGGTGAAATTGTGCATCCCACCTCTTATCGATAATCGCCCAGTATCGTTTATATTTTGTAGGGCATTTGGTTTTTATAGCCAATTTTGCCTTATCCATTGACTCATAAACGTACCCCATTGTTGGTTTGTCATCACCATCAACCAATCTCAACACTGCACTAACGGGTAGTGACATCGTGGTCCGCCTCAAAATCGGTGGTCAGTAGATCGTGTCAAGAACTTCAAAGGTAAGCTAGTCTTTTCGCCGTGGGAGTCCTATTTCATGTTGATTCCATTCTTAAGCGACACCATGCTTTTCACTCACGCCTATATCTAGCCAAACTCGTAGGCTAAGAATCGGTTGCAAAACGGTAATCGCAGGCCTGAGCAACTCATTGTTCGTGAAGGCTCTCATTTTATCATCACATGTACGGTAGGAAGTAATCGTTCTTCCCTTTTGAATAGTTGCACGTGCCTTGCTTCTCTTTCCTAAATCCTCAAGAATGAGGTCCACGCAATGTGCGGCACACGGAGTCCAGTACAGGTGACGTCTCTTCGCCATTAGTTTTAATCCATCGGCTTTGTAGTTTGCCGCATTATGCATTACCACTGACCCTGGCCGCTCTCCAACCTCATGAACTACCATATCCATTAGTTTAAAGAGGTAGTCGCCAGCCTTTTACATGTCTAGAAGCATCAATCGATTTCAAAAATATCATCCTGATCGTCAGAAACCAAAAAGTTTATCAAGCTCTTCTTTGTGGGACCAGTCCATCTATCTCACATAATTGTGCAACCTCTCTCATCCCATACATCCTCAAAGCTCAGACATAGCTATCTCATCGTACTCATCATTAGTAAGGGCCCAGGATATCTCATATGGAGAAGGCTTTTTAACTCTGGACCAACTTCACGCACTTGTATCAATCATGCTTTTGAAATGCATGAGTCCGCTACTTGGCTCGGAATATGGTTGTATATAAAAAACTTAGAATGGATTTTCCAAGCTTCTTCCCCATTTTGCAAGTGAGATTGCACTCAATTTGGTTTGTTTGGAGCTTTGGTCACGATACATGAATGGATCCATAATGTAGTATTACCTCTAGTAGACTTTATAATCCCTCCCAGATGTCTTGCCTCACGAACCCGATACCGCTCAACATCCTCATCAACATCAACAACATGTGGCCTATGACTAGATCCACCACCGGAAGCAGGCATGGATGGACCCCTCAACCTGGACCGAAACCGATAATCGGCTTCTTCCTGATCTCGACGCTGTTGTGCTTCCCTAGCACTCTCTCTCATAGCTCTCGCTATTTGCTCATCCTCATCCTCATCCTCATCATCCTCAGGTGCACCTGATGTAAACTCTGGATCTGGCCTCCTGATTCTCTCATACATTTCCCTATCACGATCGGCTTCAGCTTTTTTCTTTACCTTTGCCGCTTGTAAACTAGCTCCGATATTTTCATTTTCCTCTCGCTACACTAGGACACCTCTTGTCTCTCCCTTTACATGAGCGGATGTCTTCTTTAATCGTGTGATACCTCCTCCCAAAGCAGCTTTTTTCCACAAAGATTACATTGAATCTGAGTCTATTACCATCTATCATTGCATATCGCTATTGCCTGATGGATCAACGAACGTACCATATTTATTTATTTCACTTGCATGAATGAGCAAACGATTGAAAATAAACATCTAATTTACACTTGAAAATAAAATTTACAAGAGTAAACATCTAATTTACACTTGAAAATAAAATTTATTTTTTAATTATTGCTATTTTAAAAATATCAGATTATATTTTATCAAATTTATTTGATATTATTATAATTTTTGAATATTTATTTGATATTATTATAATTTATGAATGTTTATTTGATATTATTATAATTTTTGAATATTTATTTGATATTATTTTAATTTATGAATATTTATTTGATATTATTATAATATATAAATGTTTATTTGATATTATTTTAATTTATGAATATTTATTTGATATTATTATAATTTATTAATGTTTATTTGATATTATTATAATTTTTTAATGTTTATTTGATATTATTATAATTTATGAATATTTATTTGATATTATTATAATTTATTAATGTTTATTTGATATTATTTTAATTTTTTAATGTTTATTTCATATTATTTTAATTTTTGAATATTTATTTGATATTATTTTAATTTATGAATATTTATTTGATATTATTATAATTTATTAATGTTTATTTGATATTATTATAATTTTTTAATGTTTATTTCATATTATTTTAATTTTTGAATATTTATTTGATATTATTTTAATTTATGAATATTTATTTGATATTATTATAATTTTTAAAAATTTATTTGAAATTTATTCCATATTATTCTAATATTTTATGGGACATATCCCATAATATTAATTATTTTAATTATATGTGACAGTCACATATAATCAATATGGGTCACATATAATTTAAACTTAAAATTAATATGGGTCACATATAATTTAATATGTGACCCATAAATTTAATTATATGTGACCAATATTAATTTTAAGTTTAAATTATATGTGACCCATATTGACCTTATTATTTTATTAATTATATGTGACCCATATGATATGTGACACATATTATATGTGACCCATATTGATTACATGTGACCCTTAATTATAATTATTTATATTATTTTTGACCCATCAATTTAAATATTTTAAATGGGGTCACATATAATTATTTTTGACCCATCATATTATTTTTGACCCATTATTTATATTATTTTTAATTAATTTAAATATTTTAAATTATTTTAAATAATATTAATTATTTTAAATAATTTAAATAATTAATATTATAGGTAAATGATAAATTTACCTATAAAACCCTTAAATAAGGTAGATCTACACTAATTTAGTGTAGATCTACACTTATTTAGTGTAGATCTACCCTTAAATAAGGTATATCTACACTAAATAAGTGTAGATCTACACTAAATAAGGGTAGATCTACACTTATTTAGTGTAGATCTACACTTATGTAGTGTAGATCTACACTAATTAAGTGTAGATCTACCTTATTTAAGGGTAGATCTACACTAAATAAGTGTAGATCTACCTTATTTTAGGAAATAAAATGAAATACACGTACCTTCCACGTTGATCCCGTGATATTTTGTGCGATTTGGCGCCGATTTAGGGTGTAAATAATCAAAAAATTAGAGAGGAAGAAGAGAGGAGGAAGAAGGAAGAAAAAAGAGGGTTTACCCGACTTAAAAGTCGGGTCTATGGTGGGGCCCACCGATATTTTCAAATTATCGGACGATAATTTGAAAATATCGTCCGATACGAACGATAATTTCAAATATCGTTCGTATCGGACGATATTTTGATTTTTTATTTTTATTTTTCAGTTTTTACCCTTATTATCGGACGATAATTTGAAATTACCGTCCGATACGGACGATATTTTGTCCGTATCGGACGATAATTTCATCATTTAAATCATGGTACGATACATAGGGTATGTATCGTACCGGTGAGGTCCAAAACCGATACGTATCGTCCGATACGTATCGGTATCGGACGATATTTTGACCCATGCTTCAAACAATTCTCACTTCCTTTACTAAAACATCTTGCTGCATTCGAGTCTATTTCCATCACTATTGGTAAGTCAACTAGAAGGCATAGTCACAAAGTCGCGAGTCAGCATAATTCGGCAAGGGTCAATGTCGGGAAAAATCAGGAGAATCGGTCAAAGTCCGAAAAAAATCAGGAAAATAAAAAATTAAATAAATATAAAAAGTTAAAAATATATCATAATATATTCCAATTTAAAAATACTAGTGTTAATGAATCAAATGATACAAAATAGGCAAAACCTAAAGGTTTTTTGTGAACAAAATAGTACAAAACCCAAAGTGAAAAAAAAGAAAAAAATTGGATAACATTACAAACGTCATCGATTAATTGACCGAGTTGCCAACTCGACCGATTAATCGGTGGTGTAGTCGGGATGACTACAAGTCGCAGACTTTTTCTGATTTTTGGAAAAAATCGGAGACTTTTTTCACTATGCTAGATGGCGCATGGTGATGCAACCTTGAGGTTGCATGCTATCCCAGCTTACCTCAAAAAAAGATGAAAAGAAATCCTGCGAACTCTTTACTGTTTTCCTTTTCTCACTAACTCTTGAAGCGTGGTCTAATGGTTCAGGTTTCTAGAAAATCAAGGAAGGTGAAAAAGAAAAAAAAATTGGGATACAGTAAGGCATCAGAAGGTGAAAGGCTGGTCAAGGAGTATTTCAGCGTAAACAAGGATGATGAATTGAAGCACGAGATTGGAAGCTCTACTTCTGAATCAATCATTGATGGAATCGGGTCGTTGAATGAAGATTCTGCAGCCTTGAGTAACGGTAAGACGGAAGAAAGTACCTCTGTCCCGTGTCAGACTGAGGAGCTTGAAAAGCCTCTTCTGGGTACTGGCAATGGAGACAAGTCCGGGAAGGCAGATGACAATAATTTTCGTAAAAATGTGAATGATTTGGCAGATGGAACAGATTCTTCTGATGATGATCGTCCGGTTGCTATGGACGAAGTTGATTTTAGTGTATCCAGATTGGTTGCTGCTTTGGCATCAAATTCTGTTATTCAGAACTTATGTTGGTTGCTGAAATATTATAAGAGCAACTCTGCTAGTACAAATCATTATGTAATAAGCATTTTGCGGAGAGTTTGTCATGATTTGGAGCTTTCCCCGATGTTATATCAGGTCAAAATTTAACCCAAAAGTACATTCTAGCATTCTGACATGAAATGTTTCTCATTTTGAACATATGTTTTGTTCTTGCAGCTGTCACTTCTCACCACATTCTACGATATCCTGAATGAGCTGAAGGACCAGAAATCATGTATCCCCAAGGACTACGCAGATATTTTTTCTTTTCTCACCAAGCTGGTGAGGAAAATGCTGAGGAAAATGAAAAGTCAGCCCCTTCTATTTGTAGAAGTTCTCTTCTGGAAAACACGAAAAGAATGCCACGTCATCAATTCTGAATCTTTATTGCATGAGCTAGGGAATTTGAAGAAGGAGACTCAACATTGGGGAAGCACTTTGGGCGAAGGAGAAACTGATACATTGAAGGGCAAGGGAGGACTAGCTGAAAGAAACATAGCAGATTCTCTTGGCGAAGATGACGTTGATTTTATGATTCCACGCGAGGACTATTATCACAAGTATGGAACTCTTCTAGAGCTCCAATTTAATTTTGGGTAGCTTTATTAACACCCACGGAATTTTGGAGGGTACTTACGCTAAAAACCATTGATTGCTTTGAATCAGACGATGGAGATTGTTTTTACAACCCAATCTTCCACACAAGGAATCTCGAAACCATGAGCGTACTATCAGTTTTTTATTCTACATGGCACAGATCCCAAAAAAGTGTCCCTAAAATCACATGACACACATCACGACCAAACACAATTTTTTTTAGGATCTGTGCCAGATGGAATAAAACTCACCGTCTGATGGTACGCTCATGACCTCAACATCCCCTGTGTGAAAGATTGGGGCGAAAAATGATCTCCATCACCTATTTCAAAGCGGTCAATGATTTTTGGCGTAGGTGCCCTCCAAGATTCCGTGGGTGTTAATAAAGCCACCCTTTAATTTTTCCTTATCACTTGAGTAGTTATGTTGTAGATACAATACTGCCTTGTAATAATTGGCTTTGTCATTTTGTAAATTTATAGGGAGGAAGATCCACCTGATTGGAATCTCCAAAAGAATTTGCACAAAACTAAGGATGGTGTGGGTAAAATGAAATACAGTATGCCATCTACTTCAAATGATGAAATTTCTGGCAAGAAAATTTCCAACTTGGATGGCCATGAGAAGTATTGCTCCTTAATTGTCTATTTTTTTTTAATAGATCTTAATTTTCTTAGTGAGTTTATGGATTGCCAATTGTGTTTTCTCTTGTTTGTTGCAGTGAGGGGCCTTCCTTAGAGCAGGAATCTCCAAAGGCTTCTAGCAAAAAGAAAAGACTTCTTTTTGATCTTGATCAAGAAACTATGATTAAAGACCTCTTTGAAAAGTATGCTTTTACTAACCTTTTTATGCTTACATTGATTGTTCTAGTCATAGTTCTCAAAGATATTTGCTTGTTGTCTGGGTGCTTAGGTGTCTGGATTCTATATCCCAGTGCTCAAGGAAAAGTCCCCTGCCCAGCTTTCTAGGACCTTTTTAGGAATAGGAAACTGTTAGGCAGTGTTACCTAGACATGTTGCACGGGTGCCAAGTGTCAAAGTTTCATAGATGTTTGGCACGCCAAATTCTAAAGATTCCAATACGGTTAAAAAAAAGAACGTATATAGAAAAAAATTGAAGGAAAACCTTAGAGAGCCAATTGAGATATGTAATGAAAGATACATAATGTATGTCATGAGCCTAACTAGAATTACACTATTTTTCAAATTGTTTTCAAGGACCCAAGCTTTTAATTTTATAAGTTACTAAACCTTACACAATTTTTTAATGACAATTCATTTTATCGTGTCAAAACGAGGAACATTTTGATGGTATTATGTGGTATTTTCCTACATGTCTAGAAGCGTCTGCTGTGTTGAGGAGTGTCCAAGTGCCACCAAGTGTCGACACATGTCTAGAAGTATCTGCTGTGTTGAGGAGTGTCCAATTGCCACCAAGTGTTAGTATGTGTCCAAGTGCCAACAAGTGTCTGCACGGCACAAGTCCCAAAAGTAGAAGTACCTAGATAACACTGCGTTAGGCTTGCATGGGCCCCAAGCAATTATCTACACTCTGGGTAGAGATTACCATTCCGGGGTGCGAACAAAGTCATTGTTCTCATATATAAATGGAAAATTGATATAGATGAGAGTCACTCAATCTGCTGAACTCCTAGAAACTTGTTCTTTAATATGTGTAACAAAGTTGTCATGCAGATCTATATATTTAAAGTTATTTTTTCATATTATATGTGTAGTACTAGTGGTACGACATGCAGGCTTTTCTACCCTATCAGTTTTTTGATGTATCATATTGTTCCCAGACGTAAAATATCATGAATTCATGATATCTTAACTTATTTCCATAAGTAAGATAAGATATCATGATCCAAATGGCATTTTGTGAAAACTATTTTTTCATATTCATTCAAATTATACTTTAGTTTTGATGATATGTTACTTCCATTTACAGTTAGTTGCAGCTACATTTTAATTTCAACTCTATGGTCTATAACGTGTGTCTGTATATTGGTGCTTCAGTTACTGAGCGCCCTGGGTCCAATTGAGTGCAGAGCTCTTTGGTGGACCCCTCCCCTAGCATCTCCATGAAAACCCTGCTTCAATAGTTCGTAATAATCCTTAGATCCTAAAGAGTTGGAGAATGGCTTTGACTCGGATTTTCTTTTACTGCGAGTTTTTGTAAGAAATTAAATATATATACTTTTGGTTTGCTCCAAGTGCAGTTGTGTTTATGAAATCATGCAGCTGTCTGAGTTGCATTCTACATGATTTGAAGTGGTTAATTTCACTTCTTGTGTGATTTTTGGTTTTTATGACCACTCCAGATACAAGGATAATCGAAAGTGCAGTCGTCTTATTGCTGAAGCCCTTGACCCTGATGGAACAATTTCCCCAGTTCAAGTCTCTTATAAGCTTAAACAGCTTGGCCTCAAGGTTGGCTTGAAGGGAAAAACTCTTCATATTGATGAGTCTTTTGCAGGAGGAGATGATCAAGTCAAGCATCAAGGTACAACATTAACAAGTGGCACCACTTTTAGCTTGAATGAGCTGGAGAATGGGTCCATCCCTGAAAGCTCTAAGTAAGTTTCATTGGAATCTGCCCTTCATATCTTATAGTTCCTCTCTCTCTCTCTCTCTCTCTCTCTCTCTCTCGTTTCAATGGCCTTATGAAGTTACGCCTTTCTATAAAAGGACATGATTCGTGATTATTATTATTATTTTACTCGGTAAGCAATGGGGTTTTAACGTTCCCCGCCCGTGTTATTAATTGAATAAGAGCTACAAGTGAGAAAGGGGGAATCTTTCACAGTTGGAGGGAGACCTATAGAACAAAAATGGACATCTATCGTTTTTAAAATAGTGTGATAATTAATAATGGTCAAGGGATCCATAATATTTTCTATTCCTATATCATAGTTACCCAGAAACCTGTTTTACCGCATTGTACCACTCCCCATGCGTACCAGTACCAGGGACTGGTACAAAACCTTTCCGAAACATTCCAGAAACCTTCTTCAAAACACGTTTCAATATATGATTGAAATCTGTTTCATTTGAAACTGCAACTGGTTTCTATCTTAGAAGAAACTCGTTTCAATTTATGTAGAAACCCATTTCTATTAATAAAGAAACTGGTTTCCTTTTTAATTGACACTTCTATCTCTTAAATATGAAAGTAGTTTCGTCCTTCTATACAACAGTTTTTTAGAGCCTGTAGTTTAGGTCAAAATCAGACTACAAATTTTTAGAGTCATTGAAATCATATTTTAATAAATCATGAAATCGTGGAATGTGCTTAATGAGCATATGATCGCAAGTTATTTGTACATTTTAGATATATTTCTAGTCATATATTTTTATAAGTAATTTAGATTATATATTATATTATCTATACTACTAATAGATGAACTTAATCATGTTTTTTGCACCCATTAGTTCAATCAATGAATCATGTGTCTAAACTTTAAAATTTGAAATTATAAATATTAGTAAATACAAATATAATTCTCATATATAGACTAAAGTTAAACAAAAGAAGTACCAATGTCATACTAATGTCATATATAACTCGCATCCATTTCACACTACTAGTGTTTCGATAAAGAATCCATCTTGTATCTGTGTCGTACCAATGTCGTATCTATTTCGTGCCTATAATGCATCTATTTCGTACCTATAAAGTATCTATTATGTTTGCATGTTGTACTAATATCGTATCAAAGACTTACCAATAAAAACGTACCCAAAATTTTTTTCACCTAAACGTGCCAAAACCAGTGTTGTTATTGTACCAGTACCCCGTACCAACTCTTGACAACTATGGTCTTCCTTGTGTTGTTTAGTATCCTGAAGATTCTTGAGTTTCATTCTCTCAAAGTGTGATTGATGATAACGAGTCAAAACAACTTCAGAAAGTATGGATTTGTAGTGCTTCTGTTAGATCAATAATTACTAAAGAAAAATAGGTTGTGGATACAGTTGAATGGCCATAATCGAAACTTTAATCACAATCTATACAACATATATTAAGAAAAATAATTTTCATTTTCCCACTTTTCTTTGATTATCACTATTGTCTTTATCGTAATTATTATTATTATTATTATTATTATTATATACTCTTCTTATTTGCTTTCATTTAATTTTTTTTAGTGCAAGTTGGGGTTGCAACTGTGCATAACTTACGCTGTACTAAAAATAAAATACTTTCTGAAGCAATTAAGCTTAATTTTTGCGATCATCCAGCTAATTATATCAATATCATGCATTTTCTTTTGTAAGTGTGGCATCCCACGAACTTAATTTTCTTAAGGACTTTGTCTATGGTATCATTTATTTATCGAAAGGATAAAAGTTTCAGTATTGGTGCGAGTTGACTTGGATATGACTCACCGAGTTGAGTAGAGTTGGGTATCATTTATTTATCAATAAATCAATCCATTTTTATAGGCTTTTTAAGGTTAGGACAAATTGATAACCCTAATGGGCAATGAAGCCGATTCTTAGCAGTGAGCATGGGTCTAAGAATTTGGAAGTTTGCCCCTTTTAACTTGCCTTATTAGCATGTCAACTATAAATTTTCTTGATAAAAATAATAGGTTAAGGAAGATTAGGACATTGGGATTTGAGAATACTAGATTCCCAATTTTAAGCAAAACATTAAAAGCAATTACAAGTTGGAACATGCATTCAGTTACAGTTGAACCTGTATCTATGAGGGTTTGTTCCAAAATGCATTTTTTTGCTTGTAATTAGAATTTGCTATTAGTATTGTTCTCCCTTATTAAGAAACTAATGCATTTTCTTTTCTTCTTTTGTACAGTCACTCTAGGAAAAGAATACGGGCCTTCAGCGAGGAACAAGAGTTGATGGTTAAAGATCTTTTTGAACAGTGCGTATTTGAGTAACTTTTATTGGTGTTGTTGATAATTGTAACTGTATATTCTTCCACCATGTTGCAATTATTGTACATAACTAGGGCTGTTAACGGGTCGGGTGGGCCTCATACCCGACCTGATACTCGATATTTTACTGGGTCGGACATGGGACATCCGACCTGACCTTCGGGCCGGGTCAAGTATTTTCTGGGTCAACCGACCCGACCCAACATTTTATATGTAAAAAGTACGTTTTTTACCTGCTCAGGTCAGGTTCTCGGGTCGGGTAGGGTTTTGGGTCGGGTCGGCTTTAGTGCACCATCGGGTCGGGTTGGGTTTAGTGCACCATCGGGTCAGGTCAGGTTCACCACCGGGTTGGGTTGGTTCTGTCATTTACAAACTTCTTACTAGGCAGCCAAAATTTTGACCTGACACAGACCGACCCGTTGACAGCCCTATACATATCTGACTGAATTTCTAAGAGAACATTTATACTGAGACATGAAGCACTTTTGAATGATAATTGTAAGTAGTGCTTATGTGAATTTGATGTTTGATCCTTCTTGTTTTATTTATTATGGTTTGAAGTTTTTTGTATGCAGGTTCAAAAATCATAAGAGGTGCAGTCATATGATTGCAAATGCACTCGATGCTGATAACATGTACACAGCTGCCCAAGTTTCCCGTAAACTCAAGCAACTCGGCCTGCACATTCCTCGAAAAAAGAAGCCCTCTGAACCCACAACACATTCAGGATCCAAGGATTTTAATAGTCTACTTCCAGGTGAAGGAGGAGAGCAATCCGATGAAGAAACATTATCGACACTGAAGGAAAGGTACATTATTTGTTCCATGATTGAATGCATATGTTATGTACAGCATCCAAGTATCAAGGTATTTCCTCCAGCTAATAGATATTATTATTAGATTATTTAGAATAATTTTGTTTGCATCCATTAGTTAGCACTCTTCTTTTTTGACTGGAACCTATAATTATGGATACATGTAGCTAATTTTCCTCCTGATTGACTAACTGGAACAAAAGATTGCTATATTCACAATGAAAACAATCTTACTGCTATGTCAAACAATTGGGTAGAGATGAGTTTTGAAATTTGTGCTAACATGGGGGAAAAAGAATAAGACAAATATATTGTCATTCACGTATTGTCTTCCTTTATTAATTGTACCCATTTACGATTACATTTATATCAGGTATTACTGCAAAAGAAATTTTAGATCGATGAAATCAATTTTATTTTTTTTTAGAAATTTTCTTGCTCAATGTGGATTATCGTAAAAAAGCCACCTCAAAGTTCGGGGAATCTGTGAAATAGTAGCTGGTGTAATTTTCTAAAGAAATTCACTTGATTTCTATATGCTCTTGTATATATCTCATGTATTGAGTTTAAGTTGTGCTTGTGCTGCTTCCGACCTTTATTTATTTATTTTGTTTTTATCACATTACAGCTGCTCTCCTAATTTCAGAATTATAAAAAGAGCAAATTTGAAATGAAACTGAAAAATGGCTAAATCGATTTCCTGCTTGAATTTTGAAGAGCCTGTTGTTTTTTTATTATTTCCTTGTTCAACGCACTTTTTTGCATCCGCTGAGCTTGTTGCTGTGTACCAACTTGTGTGGAGAACATAAAAGCCATTAGTTGGTGTTATGTTTATTTACGGATCAATTTTGGCATCTATCCAGTAATTTATCCTTTGACTGATCCCTAAACCCTAACTTCTTTAATTCTAGGAGAAAACTAATGGAGAAGAGTAAGTTAATTGGAACGGAGGCTATTGGGATTGGTATATCTAAACGGAAGATTAAAATCACATCACCACAAGAAGAGGAATCTGATGACGAAATTCTAAGCTCTATTCTAAAGTAAGTTTCTATATAAATTTCATCAATGGTCTTTGATAAGTTCAGTGCCTATTTTATTATGCATCCACCTCATTTCACCTTGTAGTTAAGTTTCGGATCTAAAGATTCTCTACAACATTTTGGGTAGAAACTCACATCTTTTGAAAGCATTTTTGCATAAAAATAAACTAGGAGGTAATAAGCGATTTTTGCCATCATTGCATCATTCGCTCTTAATTGGCATTACTGTTTGCGAGCTATTTTCGTACTAGCTCTTGCTCATTTCTTTTACTACATTGTACATTAGCAAAAATTTCTACAAACAAAGCCAGGTTGTTTCAACATGCAGACATTATAAAATGGGCCATCACTAGGCCATTCAGATTATTGGTCGTAGGGAATCTTGTTGATGACCATTAGGTTACGAGAAGCACTTACGCTGAATCAGACAATGGAGATTTTCATTTAATGGTGTAGGATATCCCTTTTTTTATTTGTCTGTTCTTGTTGTTTGGTATATCAATTGTCTCCAAAATTTTGAATTGTGGTGCCATGGTCCTGGATCCGAGTCTTTTGTCCTGGTGATTAGAAGCTAAGGTGACATCGAGATTCATAGTTGTTGTTTGCTTTTATATGATAAGGGCCACTGGAAACTTGAATGCTTCCGTATCTAATGATTAGAAACCAAGGCTGAGGTTTCGATATTGTTAATGCGACACTTGGTGGGAAATTTCAAGGTTTCTTGCTTTTAATATTACTTACAAGCTGGTATCAAAACTCGCCGATACCAATACCTATTGGCGATACCTATCGGTTTCATTGAGAACCGATACTGATACCACCTCTATACCTATATCAGGGTGGTATCGGTATCAGACCAATACGGGTCAGTATCGGCCGATACTGAACGCTACAAACTTTTTTTTTTCCTACTATTGTTTTTGAAAAAAAAATTCAAAAATAAAATAAAATCGACCGATACATTATCGGTGATACTGTACCCGTGTCGGCCGATACGTATTGGTCCAAGATGGACTAATACCTGATACCGATAGTGCACCTTGCTTACAAGTAAGAATGAATTTACTCAAACAAGCATGAACTAGTGGCCTTTACTATATAGAAGCTTTTCAAGTTCTAGACTGTTTAATGCTATCTCTATCGGGTTCACATTGGTCTTAAGTGTGACGACCCGACTTTTCCAATCCCTTAGGTATAGGAAAGGCCGGTTCGCCAACCTATCGAATAAACGATAAGCCGAACAAACAGGACACATATCAGAGTAAAGCGTAATAAAAATCCATAGCTAAAATAAATGCGAAAGCAATTAAAAGTAAAGAACCACCGATGATGGCCGACCATCATCGAAACATGGCTCATAACAGAAATCAACGTCAAGTATAAAACTATGATATCCAACTAAAATGGGCCCACAAATTCAAGTCTAACTCTCACCACAAATAAGAAAATCAGTAAGTTCTATACTGGGAAAAACTCCTCAGGAGGAACCTCAAGCTCTTCCTCAGGCACGTAGTCAGGATCAGTCTCACAGCCCTGAATAGCCACGTCAGTACCTGAACCTGTGACGTATAGTCGGAGTGAGCTAACCAACAAAGCTTAGTAGAAGAAAGACATCTACGGCATTTTACTTTAACTAATATGGTTTCAAAACAAATATCAGAATATAGCTTGTCAAACATATAAGCAGATAATAAACTGAATTTAGGTGCAGAAATCATATGTAAGATTTATTTCTAAATGTGTGAAAACAGTTTCAAGAACAGATGCAGTGTTTCAGTGTCTTAGTTTTTCTAACTTCTATATGCAAAGTTCAGTAATTCATGACTTAATCCTCAACTTAAAATACCTCCCGAGTAAACTATATCTCGAGAGCAGGAATATAGCCGATGGGAACCCCTACCTACCATCGTCGTTCATGAACCCTTTTTCAGGATGCAACAAGCCCCTGCGTAATGAGGGAAACTTGTGCGAAGTTGTTCAGAATTTTGAGGGTCGTTGGTCAATCATAAAACAAATGCAGATACTAATATAAATCAGATGCAAGTCTCTTATACATAATTCAGGTTCTTGATTTTAGATTTTCAGAGCTTAAGCAGATTCAGGTTTCAGGATTCAGGTAAATTTAGATTTTCAGTCATTCATATCAATTTCAGTTTACAGATGTGATTTCAAAGGCATATCTAAGTTCAAAGATTTTAATTCAAAATATCCATGCGAATTAAAATAAAATACTGTAAAGATGAGATTCTCCTACCAAAACTCGGAGTAATGCGAAGTCAAGCAAAGTCCAATTGATGGCCTCGCCTCAATCTACATCACAATATCGTTCATGCATTAAAATTAACTCTAATTACTAATAATATAGACCTATTTAAGTGTTTCCTCAAAAACAAGTCAAAAGCATAAGTTGCGCCAATCCTAGAATTTGTTGTAACATTCTCATATATTTTTGACCATCAAGACGATTGATCCATGAGTTGGTCATAACATGAAAGTTGTAGATTTTTCTATGAGCTTGCCAGCGCAAAAAGACTCGTCTCAATCGGAGTTCGAGATAAAAAAAGTGACTAAAATACTAAGGCAATGTCGGAGTTCGTGATACCTCGCCGGCGATAATAATAGCTCGCTTCGAGTGAGCTCTGACGCGATTTCGGTGGTTTTCACCCGAATCGAAACCCATACATCCCAAAGCAAAACCCATGGCTAATCTAATGATTTAATCAAAAAGTTTAATTAAAACGTACCTTTAATCTAAGGATTCCTAGATTAGAAATGAGTCATGCGAATGGAGCTTCGGAACGAAACCGACGGGTTTCCTCAACGATTCGCGCCGCGATCGATCCCACGAGTTCACAGAGACAACTCCAACACGCCCCCAATGATCTCAACCTCTCCCAATAGCCAACTACGAATCCAAGGTTGATTCAAGTTCTTTCTAAGGTTTAAGTGTTTTCAACAAAGAGGGTTCTAGAGAAGGAGGTTTTCTAAACCGATCTCCTACGATGATTGAAGAAGAGAGAAGACGGAGTTTCACACGGTTGGGTAACTATCAAACGACTACGGTTCTTCACGGCACTCACGTCTCTTCCTCTCTTAACAAAACCTAGTATAATACGGGAATGTAATTCCTTCTTATAATAGGATTGCTCACAAAGTTAAACACACACACATCTTATGTATTATACACTTCTAATTTTAAAACTCAAGTCCGGTATTGAGCGGCCACACCGAGGTCGGTGCACAACTTTCGCACGAGGGTCCAAATGGGCTCTAAATTAAAATCTGTCCGCACAATCACATCTAGATAAAAATCCAAAACAAATGGTGACGTCGGTTGCCGAGCCGAATACACACACAGGGTCAGTCTAACTCGGGTTCAAAATACGGGTCTTTACATTAAGTCTGTTCATGTGTTTAACCTTGTACTTAAGCTGATGAGCTTAACTTAAAAAGGCATCACTGCTAAGTAAATGTTAACTCAGTTCCATTTTTTATTTTCCCTTAAAAAAAAACAGGAAAAGTGGTAGGAGACTTCTTGCCAAGGAAAAGGATGAGAAGCTCAGGACAAGTTCAGTTCAGGAGATAGTACCTGAAAATAACTTAGCAAGTAGAGCTCCTCAGTATATGATAGAAAGGTATGCCACCATCCAATCTCCTTCTAGACCTTTTCTTATTGAATTTCTGATAAAGCTTTATGGAGTTTGTTGAATGTTAGGAAATCATAGCCATCAAGAGAAATATGTTGGGAAATTACATCAAAATTTAAACAGGAGATGACTCGACCTATGTTACTTAATTCGCAATTTGCAATTCGCTACTCTCGTGCGAACCCGATTCACTAGGAGAAGTTTGATTTTTTTTTTTTTTTAAATTGTTTTTGGTAAGCTAATAATAAAATATAGTATTTAACGTTGAACCCTTATACCCTTATACTAAAAGAATTGTTATCTTAGTTGGTTATGAAAGCAACTAACTTGTTGGTAGAAGAGGTCGTGGGTTCTAATCTCACCACCTCCACTTTTTTAAAAGAATTTTTACACAGAACTTCAGTTCGCCCAATTCGCTGATTTGGATGCCCTCTAAATCATATCTTACAGTGATTTCCAATCACTAAGACTGGAAATTGCTAGCAAGTGTGTTTGGCTGCCCTTTTTCCAATGAAATTGTCCTCCATCTTAGGTGCAAAATGCAATCAAAGTTGTTTCAGGTGTGACATAACAAATTTGATGGAGATCTAGTGGGACCAAGACTAGTGTGGCTTATGCCTCAGGTTTAGATCGTCCTGTAATCTGATTTGTTATCAGATGCTTACTGGCGCAGTGACATCAGAAGACAGTCAATCCTACTGACATCCAGTCAAGGCAGGCTTTTTATCAAAAGTTGACCTTCACAATTGTCAAGGGCCCTGACATCTGTAAATGCATTCTTATAGTAGGTAGCTGCATCTAGAAGGCAGATTGTGGGGCATTCGATTACCTGATGTCAGTAACACCCCAGAAATCCGATTATTATGCGGATGGCTTGTGTGCGAAAAATCAACGTCATGTCATTGATCATAGTAATGAAGACTACCTAGTTCAGTGTTTCATTCTGTGTTTCACATCAAGTTTTTCTTTATTATCTTATTTGCATCGGCTTTAGTTTCTGAAAACTCGCTTTTGGTTCTTAATGCTCCAGTGATGCAAATGTTGGAGGTGATGAGCCAGGCCCCTCACATATAGATGGCGCTGTAGCAGGTGGCCTTGTTGACTTGGGTGATAACTCGGATTCTGAAATGGAAGTGGCTGAAAAAGTTGCAGCCTCATTGGACAATGTTGCTGACTTGGCACACCAGCAAATGTATGATGAGTTAGCAGATGAGTTGCTTCACTCAGGGGATGATGTGGGCCCTGCTGTACCCAAAAACATTGGCTCAAGAAGGAAATTGAAGTTGGTAATTGATTTCGATGACGATGACTGAGAAGTGGCAATCTTGATCCTTGATTTGACAGTCCAGAAAATTATCATTTTAGTGGATGTCAGCTGAAATTTAGGAAAAAAGGCGATATGTGCACTTGAGAGTACGGCGGAGTTGCATTAATCTTTGATCTAACTGTTAATAAGCGACTGAACAGTCTTTGATGTGTTAGCTTTCATGTAATTTGTCAAGGGAGAAGCTGATGTACACAGATTCAGTGTTTGTAAGAATTTTTTTTTTTTTTTAAAATAAAATAAAATTTGTTTTATTCCTTTTTGGTGTATGCTTTTTGTGGTAAGCGGATGTAGGTTGAACCCATTGGAAATTAAACAACAAAGATCAGAGGTGCAAATGGTTATTATTAAAAAGGCCATGGCACTCTAAAAGTTTAGCTTGTATTGTGATTAAAATCTATCCTAAGATCCCCGCCTCTCTGGATTGGCAGCAAACACTAATGGGTGTTTGATAACTCGCCGATCCCCCTTCCCTCAAATGCCATTTTAAGCGAAAGAAGCGTGGATAGAAGCTTTATTTTAGTTGATGACAATAAAGTTTCACAATTCTCAGTTTTATTTTTTACAAGTATATTTGCAGATGATTTGGTTTGAAGCTCTCTCCCTCAGTGGGTAGCCTCATCTTTGAACCTGGCCATCCTAGCAAGCTCATCAACTGCATCCACCAAGTGATCTAGTCGTGCCACGAACTCAATGAGCAAACTGGTGAAGGTGGCTAACGATAGGGCCGTAGTGGTCTCAAACGTCCTCATCCTCGGGATGATGTCCACACCTACGCCACCCTCTTCTCCGAAGTCGTCTACTTCTCTAGATGGCCATGAGTGGAGCCTCCTCTGTTGCTTCTTCATAGTCTCATGGTAGGACTCTGTATGAGCCAATGCAGGAGTAGTGGGTGCATTCTGGGCCTGTGGATTCGAATTTGTGGTCGAATCGAGGCCTCCACTGAACCCGATCAAGTCGTTGGACAGGTCGGAGAGGGTGGATGAGAGGGTAGTGGAGAGTTTGATGGGCTGCTTGGAGGGGTATTCGAGGGCGTCATGGTTGGAAGTGAGGAGGTAAGAGTGCATGTCGATGGAGCGTTGGAGGCGCTCGGTGGAGCTGTGGACCCTTTTAAGTAGACAAGTTTGGAGGCTACGCTTCATGTCGTTTATATCTTTGCCCAAGCTCCTAACTAGTTCTGCAGCTTGATTGCTGGCGTCAAGGATCTCGGATTGGAATGTGATTCGGAGATTGTACGGTGCCTGCAAAGGAGAGTCCAACAAAATCAGTCATCATCGTTTTTATCATTGTACGACCACTAAGAGGGAGGGAAGTCAAATAAAATCCGTCATGTGTACCATGTGATTTGAATATCATGATCTCAAGCTCTATGATGACGATTACGACAAAAAAATATCTATCATGTGATTCAAAGCAGATGCGTTTTAAAATTAATGACACCCTTTTAAAATTAATCACACCATTAATTTTAGAAGGTGTTGATTGCATGGGAATTAGACGATGGAGATGTTCTTTCATCTCAATCTTCGGCTGCGGCATGCTGCACCTTCCAGTTGAACTAGAGGGCCAACCAATAGGGAGACGGAGCTGTTACATTGAAGTTATCAGGAAAGACTAAGGATAAATGACGAGTGAGGGCTCCACTTTTAAGCCACGTGACACTTTTTTAAGTAATTCAAGTCATCACAGTGGTTGTTCAGGGCCCAAGAATCAATCTTTGAGGGATTTGGACCATCTGATCTATACAATCACATATGGACAGTTGTGCATTTTTAAAAAAAAATTCATATATACATCAATCCATCATTTTTACCCTGGGTTAGGGTGATTCTGATCTAGCAGATATTACTTGCCAAGAAAGGTTTATTTGTTATTTTATTTATGTATTTATATATTTTTTTTGCATAGGTAGTCTGGGGTTGAACCGATCTTGAGGTTGCAACATTGTCAACCTTCCATTGTTCTAAATTCTCAAGCTAGCCAAGAAAGTTACGATGATAGTTTTTACAGGAGTCTATCTATCTAATCATAACTTTAAACCCTTTCATCGGGCAACTGGGGAGAACCATTTACTATTTTTGAATCAGATGATGGAAAACGTTTTCGTCCCAATCTTCCACCCAATGCGTCTTGAGATCATAAGCCTATCATCAGACGGTTAGGTGATGATTCCATGTGGTGCATATCCCAAAAAGTGAGCGTGATCACAATGTATCATCAAGCGTGGTTTATATTCACTTTTCGAGATGTATACCACATGATATCTACATATGACCGTCGACTTGTAGGTCCATAATCTTAAGATGTATTGTGTACTTGACTTTGACGAAAATGATCTACATTGTCTCATTCATAGCATTCAACAATGTTTTGTTCACCAGCCAAACAGTCAAGTTTTGTGTAGGCAAAGTGTAAGCGGATGACATGAATGACAATAGATGATTAGCTGCCTCGACCTGCATTGCACTTACAGCCAATTGCATAGCACCACATCAGCCGCCTGCACTTTGCTTCCTGCCAGTTTTTGGCCTTACTTCATAAAGTAGACTTGTTGGGTAGCTGCCACGTGTCTGATATGCACATTATTGAAAAGCTAGGAAGTTGGTAGGGAGAAGAAATTAAGGAAGACCTGTATCTCGGAATGGAGGACACCATGCAAAGCCATCACCTCGTAAGCGCAGTGCCGCAAAACGGCTCCAACTTTTACATATTCCGACCATGGGTAGAAAAAGTGCCTAAATCTTCCGTGGGGTGGTTCCCATTTTGCCGAAATCGCCTAGATATATATGTAAATTTTAAGGGGGGCGGAGTGGAAATGAGAGATATCTGAGGAGGTAAATGCGGAAAGAATAAGACAGTAAATAATAGATTAATTACCAAAGAATCGAGTTTTGCAGAGGAGTTGAGCGTAGCTCGGCACTTTCGAAACGCGGGCTCGTCAGCAAAGTCATCCATGACCGTTTTTGAGAACTCAGGATGCTCAGATCCATCATCATGCAGATATTTTGTCACGCACTCTATTATTTATTATTAAACAAATGAGTGGTTGAATAATATATATATATATGAAAATTGAGAAAGAGTAGTGTGTCTGTTTGTAAAGAGGTGGAGAGTCCGAGAGCACCTTGGAGAGAGTCGGCTACGGAGTTGAAACTAGTGACGAGCTCTTTATGGAGTTGCTCCCCAGCCCAGATAGGGAAAACGAGGATGTTTACTAGAACAGCAACAAAGCCTCCAATGGCGATGGAGTAGAGACGTTCCATGGCTGTTCTAATTGGATTCCCCATCCGATAACCAGAAACTATGATCAAACAGAAGGTGAGGAGGACAACCCTGAATCCGTATTCATACTGAACCAGCGACGGCCAAAGCTTCATGAATGAAGTCACAGCTCCTGCATGCATATATTTATATTTATATATGATAATGAATCCATTTGATTTGAAAAAATCGAATTCCAAATTAGTTATTAAATTCAAATAATTCTCGTTTGTTACCGATGAAGAAGATGCTGAGACCGATGATTATGGGCTCTGCGATGTGGCCGCAAGCTATGGCTACTTGGATTATGGTGATGGCCAATATTCCAGCAAGTATGCTTCCCAGTGCACGGTTCAATCCTCGATTAAATGTTGCCCCTGCAGTGATGGAGTTCATAAATATTATGAGCAGAGCTCTTTCAAATATAAGCTATTTGTTTCTAAATTGATTACTTTTTAGATTCAGGTGTGATCACGCTTCTTTTTATTTATTTATATATATATATATATAATCCTCTCACTTGGAGTCATTTGAATATATCCTATTAAGACTCTATTCACTGCATTAACTTCTTTTGATATTTCAAAGCCAGTTAAAATGGCATGCAGGATGCAGCCAATAAAAACTCCAGATAATTAAGAGATAATTATCTGGAAAATTATAAAGGATAGACAGTTTTTGATAGACAATATTGCAGGCAGCTTATGTGGCACGATATTACTGGCTGAATATATAGAAAATTATAAACGGTGAACAGTTTTTTATAGACAATTTTGCAGGCAGCTTATGTGGCGCGACGTGACTGGCTGCAATGCGTGGGCCCCAGTGTAGCTTGTCACGTCGTGCCACATAAGCTGTCTGCAAAATTGTCTATAAAAAAATTGTCCACTGTATAACACTGTCCTAACTATATATGCATATATAGGAAATGATCATATGATTCGAGTCACGCATGACCCGAGTCGCGAGACCGTTCAGATTGTTGGGGTCAATGTTGATTGTGACGATGTATAGTCTCAGAGCTCAAGTCCCTCCAGGCAGTGCCTGGAGTGAGAGGATCATTACCTCCACACATACACACCCATCCTATAAGGGTTCACTCTTTCCCTTAAAATTTCAGAAATTTTTTTTTACTTATCAGACCATTTTGCTTTCAAAGCTTCCCACTTGGGACTTGAACCTGATGTACTAAAATTTTGTACCTTAGACTAATTTTTTAGTGGTGGATCAAAGTAACTTTTAATTTTTTTCTTGGATAAGTTTCCATGACAGTCATACTTTTAGTGCAAGTCTCATCTCTAAGAGCTCGAGTCATGGATTTAGGATTATGGTTTACGAGTGGTAGCAGAGTGCGGTTCTCATTTGTAAACATGTTGGCAATTAAATGTGCATTTAGTGATGCATGTAATACATACATACATACATACATACCGACAGTGTATTCAAACATGAGGGCGACAGTGAGGATAGACCAGATGATGTTGGTGCCGCCTAAAACATCGTACGGTGCTCGTATCAGTATCAACAGTGATACTGTAACAACAGCAAGCCCCACTTTTATTGAGAATGTTACTCTGTTCTGATCTTCTTTGCAAAAATTCCATATATCCCTACCCCACCCTTGCCAGTAGTAAAAGCTGTCTCGGCCGCCCTCGACTTTTTTGCCGGTTTCCGGTTGAATCACATTCCATATCTTAATCTGGATACTACCCTTTTTTCCATTCATTCTCCAACCAAGTAACAAAAGCTCTGAGACCTTTGTTTTCAGACTTGGACGTCTCTCCGGCCGACCACCAGAGGCCAACCTTGCGGTCTCTCAAGATTTAGTTAGGATAACTGTTATATATACGATAATATATAGCACTAGAAAAAGGAGCACTCACTAATTAGAAGGAGAGGTGCTGAAGGGGCTTGATTTAAAGAGATTTGTGTATGGATAAGAGAGTAATGGAAGTAGGAGGGGATGTAGGGTTATATAAGGCAAGGAATAATATGCCAAAAATAATACAAGGCAAGATGAAGTGAAAATTCTTGAATATGAAAGATGCTCATAGCCCCCCAATAATGTTATCAATGGAGAATTAGAATCTAATGTCTCAAGGCAGTTCTCCACGGGAATGCCACCATGATGGGTCCTTTGCTAAATGAAATTGGAGAGAGAGAGAGAGAGAGAGAATGAAAAGCGGATAATGGCTGTTTAATTAGGTAGCATTTTTGGTCCTATGAATATTAATTGCATAAATTGATCAGGTAGATTTTGTTTACTTGCTGAATATATTCTTTTATTTTGTTGGGTAAAGGTGGGATTGAACCTGTGACCTCAAGCTTCTGCATCATACATCCTACGTGAAATCGTAGTCATTACTTGATGAATATATTCTCTATTTTAAGTGTATGGCAACTTGGGTTTGCTCCCCTAAGGCTGTGAGTTTGAAACGACTCTGCTGCAATAAATGGGGGACACGGAAGGTGTGTAAATTATGAAATACTCGTGGCATGATAGAGGCAATAGAATCGGTAGGGATTAATCTAAGCACAAGCTAGGGACACCCTATGTTATAAAAAACAAAGACATTGTATGACATTAATCACTTAAGAGTTTGGCTGGGGCAGCCTACTGTGTCACCATAGTCAGAAAATTCGTCGATGTTTTGAAAAATTTGCAAATAATAATAATTAATTGTCTCCATTGTTGTTGCATGTTCATGACTCGGTAAGTGTTATGAGTGCAACATGGAACTCCATGTAGGATCTTGAAGGACGCTCACCGTCCTCTATTGGAGGAAAGAACCTTTTTCCATATATATATATATATATATATATATATATATATATATATATATATATATATTCGATAAGTATGCTTGATCATGGTTGCTCAAACATAGCTCGCAAAGATTGTGGCCATACAGAATCTTAGATGTCTAATCTTATCCCTTTAATCATGATCATCAGAAATTATTGCCCGGTGATCAAGATTACTCAATCATAAACCCTTGATCCCGACTGCAATCCTTAACTACGAATAGATTCCGAAGCGATTGAGGAATAATGCCTCTTATGAACATTCATACTATGTAAAGCTGCATTACAAGTTTCTTATTAGATGTGGGCTGTGATATTCTACCTGGGTGGGGCAGTGGGCCTTAATTCAAATCTGGAGGGGATGGGTAGGCTTCCATCACGTCATGTAAGCCGTCTGTTATTTAAGATCCGCCCATTATAATTTTTTATAAAAATCATGGCTGATTATATAGTAAACCTCTATTAAGCTCTTCTGTTTTATATTGCTTTTGGGTGGGCCTTAAAAATAGGCCTGGCTTACTATAATTCCAAATTCCAACTCATAATTGGCATCATTTTACAGCCCAGCCCAACTACACCCGTAGAAGGTTGGTGAGAGTGAGAGTGAGAGTGAGAGAGAGACTGAGACAGCTAGGTCCCATGAGAACATGAGGTCAAATGTGGTGGTTGACGATGGCATATATGAGAACCACGTGCAAAAATGCCTACATGGCACTATTTGGGCCAAGTGGCATCCAAATGTATGTTTGAATCTCCCATTTGGCAATTCAAAAGAGCACTGTCATAAGATCTAATCTGACTATATCTGACAATGGAACGCTACATTAGCGAATGTTGATGTAGCATTCATCACTAAAAAGTAAAAAATACATCATACCCACAGTCCAAAATATAGTCAAAGTTAGAAAAAATTAAATACACTAAGATAATGAGATAGAGGCTAAACTTTGACCACGAAATTGAAGGACCAACTAAATGAGAAAATAATTTTTGTTTCATAGAATCATATACCACGTGGATAATATTCGAAAAATGAGCGTTTGTTTTGAGATCACATGTCACGTGACACGTGATTTTAATACTAGTGTAGCATTCAAAGGCTACATCTCTAAGAAATCCACCCATTATCCATAGAGTTAGTCTATAATCAGGAGTTAGTCTACAATCAGTGTCCACCTTGTCTATAATTAGGAGTTAGTCTACAATCAGTTAGTCTACACGACAGCCTACACATCTGCGTGACTGTGATATGCATGGACCTTCAATGCATGGAAGTCTGTGCATGTCATGTACTCACACAGATGCGCTGACTACTTTAATGCACATGATGGGTGGACACCCATTATAAAATAACTCATATATATATATATATATATATATATATATATAGAGAGAGAGAGAGAGAGAGAGAGAGAGAGAGAGAGGCCCCGGGATATGTGTTCAGGCGTAGAACTATCTCTACACCAATTGATATGAGTGCGACACGTAACGTCCTTATTGTGAAGTGATGGGTGGCATGGGGCCCACTTTACTAACTAGGGTTATGCTTAAATACCATTTTAGCCGTCATTCTTGACTTTTTTAAAGTTTTTTTTTTCAAGAAAGTCTCTGACTTACTTTTTCATACATATTTTACACAAAAAATATGGCCCATGGTAGCAAAGTGTCAACACTCTGAAACGAAGCGCTGACGCTCCTAAAACGAAGCGTCGACACTTCAATTTGGGACGCCGACGCTTTGAAAGCGCTGGTGCTTCCAAAAAAAAAAAAAAAGGTAAAAATTTTAAAAAAATAAAATAAATATTCTGAAGCACCGACACCTCTAAACGAAGCGCCAACAGCCCTAAAACGAGGCGCCGATGCTTCTCTGCAGCGGTGCTAACATTTCGCTACTCGGCTATCATATTTTTTGAGTAAAATATACCTGAAAAGTAAATCTAACACTTTGTTAGAAAAAGAAAGAGAAAAGAGAGAAAAGAAAAAAACTTCTAAAAAAGTCAAGAATGACGGCTGAAATGATATTTAACTTTTAAAATATTTTAAAAGTGTAACCCTAGTTAGTAAAGTAGTTCCAATGTCATCCATCACTTCACAAAAGGCCACTATATGTGTCACACCCATATCAATTGTGTAGAGATATCTCTATTACCCCGAGTGCATTTTCCCTTTTTTCTATATATATATATATATATATATAGAGAGAGAGAGAGAGAGAGAGAGAGAGAGAATATTGCGGAAATGCAATTGGGTGTAGCAAAAAATGCTATACTCGTGTGCCAAATCACATGCCATGTTGCATGATCAATCCAAACGAACATTCGTTTTAGGTTTATCAGTCATGGGACATGTGATTTAAAAAAAAAAAATTTATCTTTTCGACTTTTTTGACCTCCATTTGATGGGTCAAAAATAAAGTAATGCTCAACTAACTTGGTGCATTGATTTTAAGCATCTTTGACCACATGTTTAATGGTAGATATATATTAGATAGAGCCCAAAATTTTTGGGTGATACATGATTGCTATTGTCCAAGTTGTCGTTGCACCAAATCCTCGTGATTAATGTCACGTGGTGCCCAAATAGTCTAGTTGTTGCATTTTTTGCTACAATTGATTGTATAGTCCCGAGCCTCATATATATATATGAAGGTGAAAGTACTCTAGGTGGAGTACCCGTACTGTACTCCAATATGCATAAGGAGGTCCACGTGGCTACCCAAATACTGTTTGGTGTCACATGAAGCTTCTGAAAGAAGACGATTTCACTATATTATTCACTTCAATCTCCTGGGTACATATAAGCATTCACAAATAACAGTTCCCATGATTTATGGGATTCTGTTGAGATACAACAACAATTGTTAAGATACATAAGTTGGAGAATTCGATCAACAAAGGTTTGAATTTTAAGTTTGAATTTGAATTTAATTGGGCATTGAGATATGATTAGGTGCATATCTTCTATTACTCCCCTTCAAGATTAAGGGGGAGGGACGAACCATGAGCTTGTTACGTAATACTTGAAAACGGCTAGATGATAGTCCCTTGGTAAATATTTCAACAAACTGATCAGGGGTGTGGATATATCGAACATCCAATTCACGTCGAACAACTTTTTCACGCACATAGTGATAATTAACTTCCAAATGCTTCGTGCAATCATGAAAGATGGGATTGGAGGCCAAAGAGATTGAACTGATATTGTCACACCAGATTAATGGAGCACAATGAATCGGAATCTGCAAGTCACGAAACAATGATCGAAGCCATGAAAGTTCAGCAGCCGTCAATGCAAGTTGGCTATACTCGGATTCAGTACTCGATCGAGACACAGTGCATTGTTTCTTGACACTCCAAGAAATTGGATTAAATCTAAGGTACACACAATACCCTCCAGTGGATCGACGATCAATAGCACAACCCGCATAGTCCGCATCTGAATAGGCCTCAATTTTCAAATTGCTAGGACGAAATAAAAGACCATGATGAATAGTAGCTTTAATATAACGCAAGATGCGTTTGACTGCATTCCAGTGCACCATCATGGGACAATGCATAAACTGACAGACTTGATTCACTGCGAAAGTAAGATCGGGGCGAGTTAAGGTTAAATATTGGAGAGCCCCGACAATACTATGATATTCAGTCGGATCAAATAAGCGAGTGCCATCAAGAGCACCAAGCTTCTTATCACTTGCAGCAGGTGAAGCAATGGGCTTCGTATGTTCCATTTTAGTAAGACGAAGAAGATCGAGAGCATAGGAAGCCTGCGTGAGATGTAAACCAGCTGTGGAGGATATAACCTCGATTCCTAAAAACTAGTGCAGAGAACCCAAATCTTTCATTGCAAAAACCCGGCGCAGAGTGGAGATTAAGCAGGTGATGCAGGTCTCATTATTCCCAGTGACGAGAATGTCATCTACATATACAGGGAGGAAGAGAGCCACACCATTCTCATGATAAGTAAATAGAGAATAATCCACCTTCGAACACACAAATTCAAGTGATTCAACATAATATACAAATCTTTGGAACCAAGCTCATGGAGCCTGTTTTAAGCCATATAGAGATTGACGTAGGTGACACACGTGGTTCAGAAACTGAGAATCTACAAATCCTCTTGGCTAGTGCATGCAAACCTCTTCACTTAGAAACCCATGAAGAAAAGCATTTTGAACATCGAGCTATCGGATAGGCCAACGATGATCTACGACAAGTGCAAGGAGTGGTATGCTTGACCACAGGGCTGAAAGTTTCTATGTAATCCAAGCCCTCCTGTTGATGAAAATCATTAGCAATGAGGCGAACTTTAAACTGTTCAATCGAGCCGTCGGATCACTTTTTTATCTTGTACACCAATTTATTGGAGAGAACATTCATGCGTGGGTGATAAGGGACAAGCAACCAAGTGCCATTTTTCAACAATGCCGCAAATTCTTCAGTCATGACTAAATGCCATTGAGGTGCAAGTACCGCTTTAGAGAAATAAGTTAGTTCAGTGGGCGTGACCGGAAGGGGGGTTGAGAGAGCATACTTTGGATTCGGTTTACGGATCCTATCTTGTAAACGTGTTAGCATTGGGTGATGCGGAGGTGGTACAACACCAGTTGAATTTGAGGAAGGTGTGGGCATAGGAGAGGTGTGAAGGGGATTAATTAAAGGAGAGGGAACATCAGGTGGGTTAAAGAAGCCATCAGATGGTATAGGAGAGGTGGTGTTGTTAATGAGGGGCATAAAGGAGGTATGACACGTGGTTGGGTAGGGTGAGTGGAAAATGGAGGAATTTCAACAGGATGGTTACTAATTGAAGTGGGTGGAGGCCATTATCCGATTCTTAAAAGGAAATTCATCTTCATTAAAGATCACATGACATGACAAAAACACGACCCGTCTCCATTTCTAAGCAGCGATACCCACGATGTTCAAGAGAATAGCCCAAGAAAACGCATTTTTTAGAGCGCAATTGTAATTTATGAGCATTATATGGATGAAGAAATTGATAACAATTACAACCAAACACACGAAGATAGGTATAAAGTGGAACTTTAGAGAACAATTTCTCATAAGGAGATATGAGATTAAGAATTTTTGTAGGCAACCGACTAATTAAATACATGGAAGCATTGAAAGCTTCAACCCAATAGGAAGAAGGCATGCTGGCTGCGGCTAAAATAGTTAATCCCATATCAACTATATGTCGATGCTTACGTTCGGACACCCCATTTTGTTCCGAGGTGTGAGGATAAGTCAGACGATGGGAAATCCCATGATGATATAGATAGTCCTTGAGACGTAAGCTCATGTACTCACCTCCTCCATCAGTTTGGAGAGATTTTAAGGAGTGAGAGAGTAATTTCTCAACATAAGACTTGAATTGAATGAAATATTTAAATGTCTCATGTTTATATTGCATAGGGTATATCTACAAATAACGCGAAAAATCATCCACAAAAAGCAAATAATATTTAAATCCTTGTACGGAGGGACAGGGAGATGTCCAAACATCGAAAAGAACTAGTTCTAATGGAGCAGTAAGGAGATAATGCAAAAGGTAGTCGAGTACTTTTAACTAAATGGCAAGGATCACAAAACTTAAAACTAGTGACAAAGTCTTTAAAGGAAACAAATTTATTTGACCCTAAGCAGCTTAAAGTGGAAGTGCTTGGATGCCCGAGCCGTTGATGCCATGTAGAAATAGTAGCCTTTTCAACCAAGAGAGCAACTGGAGCACGACTCTTATGGAATGAAAGTTGATAAAGATGAATCGGATAAAGACAATTCTCACTCCTGCCTCGAAAAAGCATCCTCCCTGTCGCATTGTCCTTTATACAAAAGCCATCAACAGAAAAAATGAAAGAACAATTATTATCACAGGAAAATTGGTGTACCGAAAGTAAATTTGTAGCAATGTTAGGGCAATGTAGGATTTGTTTCAAACGAAAGGGAGATGAATTAACATTGAACACAGATGACCCAATATTGGAGATGGACAAACCTGATCCATTACCTACGGCCACTTTATCGGGTCCATTATACTCATTATGAATAGATAAATTGGTGAGATATGGAGTGATATGAGTAGAAGCCTCTGAATCGCTAAACCATTGTTGATTAGCGAATGATGATGAAGATGCAACCATGGCAGAAAGCTTCTTGGTAGGCACACGACCTTCATAGGCTAGATTCAACTGATTGTAGCAATCAATTGCTGGATGACCACTACGACCACAAATTTGACATACTGTCTGATGAGGTTTCGATCCAAACTCAGGGAGAGATTTGGATCCAAACTCCAGGTGGGTCAAAGCATTTGCCGTATTAGGAAGTTTTTCGTTTGATTGATGAGATGAATTCTTTGATAACCCACCGCGACCACGTTGATTATGTCGCACCTTAGGAGTAAACAAAGCAGTTGTCGTAGACTCAATGGGAAACACATGTTCTTCGCCATGACGCATTTCGGCACTGAGAAGTAGTTCGATGAGATTGTCAAGAGTCACAGGCGAGTCTCGAGCAAGGACCGAATTGACCGTGGCCTCATATAAAGGTTCAACACCATTCATGATTAACGCTGTCATATCATCATCATCCATAGGTTTTCCGGCAAGAGTGAGGCCATCGGCGGTTTGATTCATTTTGTCTAGGTAGTCAGATATAGATAGATTACCCTGTTTAGTAGTTTGCAATTGATGTTTTAGTTGCAAAACTCGATATTTTGACTGAGCCGTGAAACACTTTTAGAGTGATTTCCAAACCTCGTGGGCTGTGTGAAGCCGAGTAATAGTGTCCAATATAGTTGGAGATAAAGTGGCATTGATCCAACTCAATACCATTTGATCTCTATGCTACCATTCCAGGAATGCTTGTGATTCCTTGGTAGATGGAGATCCATTCTCTTCAGCATCAAACTGAGAGGGATACGTGATGGTACTGTTAGCTATTCCAAGAAGCCCAGAGCTCTTGAGAACTGGTACAATCTGAGCGAGCCAAACGGAATAATTTGTTTGATCAAGTTAAATCAACACTACATTGGCAAAGGAACCCAAAGAGGGGATGGCAGGCAAAGAAGATGACGCCATGTAGGAGAAAAAAAAATACATATATAAAATTAGAGTCATTTGACTAAGGCTCTGATACCATGAAAGAAGACAATTTCACGATACATATAAGTATTCACAAATAACAGTTTCCATGATTTGTGGGATTCTGTTGAGATACAACAGCAATTGTTAAGATACACCAGTTAGAGAATTCGGTCAACAAAGGTTTGAATTTGAATTTAATTGGGCATTGAGATATGATTAGGTGCATATCCTCTATTAGCTTCAACAGCTGGTATAGATCAATTTAAAAAAAAAATAATGAATTCCAAACTGAGTTTTAAAATTAAAAGTCAAATTTGACCGTGATTCAAGTATCTAGATTTTACGACACAAAAAATACATGGTGGAGCTGTTGTTTTAGGTTTTTCTTTTTCAGAAATGATATATAAGTTTGAGCTGAGCTTAGCATTAAAAAACAAATGCTCTTTAAACTATGTCTCAGGGTCAAACTATCTCTCAAAGTCTACTCATTGCACAAGTCACGGACTCCATTGTGTTGGCACTTGGCACATTGCACATGCTTTCTTACCTTTCACCAAACACCATAAGAAAAATTCATGGCTGGAGTTGTGATGACCCAGACCTATATGCCACAATATTGTTCAGTTTTGGGCTTAGGTCCCCACCCCGATTTTATTTTTGGCATGGGCTTAAGTCCCCACCCAAAACGCGTCATGGCATGTAGCGTCCATAATCACATATAGCCCAGGGTCAGAACTTTTCCCTATCTGATGTGAGACTATTATAATCCCCCTACCTTATAGAAAAGCCGTCCTCGGCTCTGATACCATTCTGTGACGACCCAAACCCACATGCCACAATATTGTCCGATTCTGGGCTTAGGTCTCCGCCCCGATTTTATTTTTGGCATGAGCTTAAGTCCCCACCCAAAACGCGGCATGACATGTAGCGGCCGCAATCACATATAGCCCAGGGTCAGGACTTTTCCCTATTCGATGTGGGACTATTACAGGAGTAGTTGGAATTCATTGGGCAAGCCTACTACTGTGAAATGTTCCTGGCATAATATCTGTGTTTGGGATTGCTCTTTGGAGGCAAAGAGCAACTCTCTGCTCAGGCACAGAACACTTTAGTGTAAGATTCTATTTGGTTGCCAATGCTCTTAGCTTTTTCAGAGAGTGTAGAAAGAACTGAATTTGGATCTCTTTAAAAGAGTAATTTAAACCTGCTATTTTAAGTGAATAAAATAACTAAAATATGTGGATAAAATCTCCAACTTTTGAGAGCTAGTGGTTGTGTTTTGAGAAGAATAAATTTCTAAACCATGAGTAAAAATTTTACTAATTAATTATAATAATAAAAAAGAAAGTAGAAATTTTACTATGGAGAAAAATATTAAAAAAAATAATAAGTTGATGTTAATGGCATCGGGTTCTAGAAATAATACATCACCTGAATGAACTTTTGCTAGGAATATTATATCTTGATTAAGACTTTCAGATGTAAGATGTAGTTGGAGAAACATTGCACAAGTTGTGTAATTAATCTAGTTGATCCTTTGGCCATCTACTTGCAACCCCCCTCTTCACCCCTTCTCCCTTCTCCCTTCTCCCTTTATCCTTCTACCTTCACCTCAAGCAATTTTCATCAAATATTGTCATGAACTCATTGGAATCTAATAGTAAGAAAAGAAGGGTTTTCATGTCTAATTGGGTCTCCAACTATTTCATATTTACCTAATAGTTATCTAATCTTTCGTTTATTATCTAATAAGGTTTTAGACCTTATATTTTTTCTTTTCTAAAACTGCTGCAAAGGTGTAAGTCAAAAATATTGGTTAGACAAAAATGCCCTTAAGTCCCATATGAGACTGATCGATCAGACTTTATGAGATCGGTCACCAATTGAAAGGATATTTATAACAAGAAAATTTCTCCCTATATCTCTACACGAGATAAAAAATAAAATAAAAGATGATGAAGTAATCATCCGGGGCAATTGACACTACAAAAATAAGACTATTAGCGGTTGTTTTTTGCAGAAGACCTGAAGCTGATATTATTCGTTGAGTTTGTAGCATTTAATGCCCCCAAAATCTGTGAAATTGAGGCAAAAATTGCTGCATACATTAAGCAATTACATCTGGCTTCGAAAAAATGTTGTTGTTTTGGGAGTGTGAAGTGAACTATAAGACACTGATATATGGCCGACATAAAACGACGGACCATTTTGATAAGAAACTCATGGGCCTAACTCGACCTCACAAAATCGCCCATGGGATTCTTATCACACATTCAACGGACTATTTATGTGGCGCGATGCCAGTGCAGTGGGGCCCAGCAATGCAGGTCACAACCTAGGCTTGCAACGTGCAACGTAAGCAGTCCATTATTGGTCTGCTGTTTTATTGTTTGCTCATTATAATTTTCCGTGAGCTATATACATTATGATTGGCGGAGGAGAGATTCTATGAATAGAGGCTCCTAGACTCAACGAGCCGAGCTCCAACCTGTAATCGGCTGGTTATGGGATAATGTAGGTAAGCCCAGTATATAAATGGGCTTGTCCAGCCTAGCCTGATTAGTAAGCAGGTCCGAGCATGAGCTAATACCAAAAGCCTGATTAAACATCAGCCCATATAAGGCGCAGCCCAAAACCGGCCCAGACATGCCCATTGAGACCCTAGCAAGGGGGGACGGTGGAATGGTGGGAGAGGGGCAGTAACCAAGTACAGGCAGGATCGGCTTGCCCCAAAAATTTGGGGCCCCTAAATCCAATAAGTATTTATGAGTTAATTGGTTAATATTATTTTCAATGTATAAACATATTAACCTAAGCTAATAGTTGAGCAATTGGTATTGCTTTGCTTTATATATGATAGGTTGTGGGTTCAACTCTTCTCTTCTCACCTCTAACATTTGTATTTTATTTTATGGGTCATGAGTCGGGATTGGTCGGGCCACTGGACTCACTGGGTCAAGCTGGCCTTATGTATTAACCCAATAATTGGCCCAATTTTGACTGGACCGTATTTGTTTGACCAACAGGACCAGCCTTGGCGCAAGGCTCATGAGGTGCTGAATATTTGGGGCCCTCAAACTCAGATCCTATAAGTATTTATGGTTTAGTTATTTAATATTATTTTCAATATATAAAAATACTAAGCTAATGGTTTAGTTGATTAGTTGATTAGTATTGTTTTACTTTATATAAAATAGGTTGTGGGTTCAACTCTTCCCACCCCAATATTTGCATTTTATTTTATGGGTTATGAATCGGGCCGGGTCGGGCGACATTGTCCATTTAGTCTATCACATGGCAATTAATTCCCGAAATGATACCCGTTCCTCTTAGGGGTCACCCACCCCCACCCCCCACGAGTTTTAGAAAATGAAATTTTTGTCTAGACTTTTTGGCCCTTTTAAATCATAGTTCAAATATTGTAGTTTGCTCAATAAACATAGTGCATTGACTTTTGTCCAACTTTGATCCATTATTCAAGAGTAGAAAATCATTATGTTTTTAATTCTTTTTTTTAGATAATATAGGATAGACCTTAGGCAACTTGTCGTGGTACCTAATCCTCAAGTTGGGTGCCACATGGGTTTCAACAAGCCATGTCGGAGGGTTTAACCCTACAACCATGTAACAGGTTACCAACTTCCATATATATACGAATTTTTCCTTATTAAATGACCCTAACTTAAAACAATGATTCCAAACTTGTTATAGCTCTATTTTTCGCAAATGACATATCAATTTTGATCTACTCGACGAGAGCTATCCAATGAACTTATTTATGAAACCTTTTGAGAATGTTAAAGTAATAAGAAATGACACTGATAACCTTTTGAGAATGTTAAAGTGATAAGCTATCCAATGAACTCATTTAGTTACCGACAGTGAAAGATTCATTGACAGTTAAAGTGCTAACAATGCCAAAAAGTTATTGGTTGGGTTACTCGATTCATTTGGTATGTAGTATTATTTAGTTTTTATCTTTTTGTGTTGCATTTTCCTTTAATATATATTTTTGCTAAGTTTTTAGTTGCATTTTTAAATTATACACAGTAGAATGAAATATGAAAATATTAATCTAGGAGCAACTGAGTATTGTGAGTACAGGTATGGAAATAAAATAACTAAATGAAATATACAAAAAAACGATAAACTTTAGCAATTTCAGAAAAAAGCGACAAAATTGTAAAAATTTAAAAATATTAATAAGTAGAGATATTAATATCTATATATATATATAACGACAAAAAAATGGGTTTAAAGCGCATTTTTCGAAAAAGATGGGTTCAAAACGCTTTTGTTTTGGGAAAACGGATAACTTCCAGAAAATATTTCTTTTGGAGTTTTTGTTTTTTTTTTTTTCAAAAAAATGTATTTTAAAAGTGTTTTCTCTAAAAAAATATTAAATAAACGAACGCGTGTTTGGTCACTACGAATTAGAGTAGCATCCATCATATTCTCCATCTTCTTCACAACACTCCGTTGGTATTAGGAACCAACATGTCAAAACACTTGAAGAAGGAATCTAATTAGAGGGCCAGCGCACAAATCACCACCCTCTTGGGACCACCTTGTAATTTTCCCTACAATGGATATATATATATATATATATATATATATATAAAAGTAGGATCATCACCTAAGAAACCATCACCGTTCGAATCTTGGAATAGAAAGAACAAATTCTAAAAGGTCTACCCCCACTCACACCTCATATGCTCCAACCTTAAAAAAAAAAGGTATATAGTGGCTACTGATATTTAAACACCAAAATTATTTAAATTTCTTACACCATTGAAATTAGATTATTTATCTCAAACCACTTGATTCAAGTGTGATTTATCATTATACCATGTGGTGCATATTTGTAATAAATCTAAATTGTCCAGCAACAATCTATCATTGGAAGATGTCTCAACCCAAAGAAATATGCCATAAATAGATGTGAACTATCTGATTATTGAAATTTAACAACGGTTGATATGGCAGTCCACGGATCGGATGGTTTAAATCTTCTTAAAAATATTATTTTTGGGGATGCTGCATTTTAATCTGAGGTTATTTAAACACTAAAATGGTCTTACACCATCGATGGTTTAAGATGTTAGCGACCCGTACCACCAAAGATATAATCATAGATAGAAGTGCAACATGCTCAAATATGGTGTTTTAGAATAATCGAAATCTTCCAACATATAACTATAATATCAACTGTTATTTTTAGTTTTAATGGCTGATATTAAAATTAATTAATCGGATGATTCACATCCACTTATATATAGGAATGTTTATTTAGGCTAAGACATGGTTACAATAATGGATTGTCACTTCAAGAATATAGTTTGATTATGGATGTGAACCACATGGCATAATGATAAATCAAATTTTAATGGTATGAGATAAAAAATCTAATTTTAATGGTGTAAGATCATTTAAACATCATTTTAGTGTTTAAAGGTTCGTCTAGAGCCATTATCTCAAAATAAAATAATTCTTTTTTCTTGAGCATATAAATCAGTCAAAGCGCTAGTTTGACCATTTTCTCTTGAGAAAATTGACACACAGAATAATATCCTAATATCCTGTCCCTAACTCATTTTTATAATTGCAAAAGGCATGATTAGAAGGCAGGCAAAAATCTTAAAAGCATCCACTGATTTTAAATAGTGCCCAATGCCCAAGGGAGGGAGCTACACCATGATAATCTTAAAGAGTCGTTATTAGATAATTCCAAAAAAAAGAAAAAGTTTTATTAGGTACGAGACCCAAATGCTGATTCTCTGGGTCACTTTTCAGGATGTAAGGCCATATATTTCATGTGAATTGATAAGGTCATTGAATAAATTTGAATTTCGGCCAAAATTTTAACCCCATATATTTGATGATCAAAATTTTAGTTCCAAATTATCATTTCGGTGAGGACCGAAATCGATAATTTCAACTAAAATTTCAGTCATTTCAACCGAAATTTTGATCCTTAATTGAAAGACCGTTTTCTCAAAATTAATGGTGCAAAAGATTGGGTAAAAATTGTGCCTCCAATGTATAATTCCAAGTGCTTATAGGAAATTTAAAATTATATATTCGATTTACATGATATCCATTCAATTTGAATGGTGTTGGACGACTTTGTCAAGTGGCACGTATTTTTCAACAATTAATTCAAGTCACCAAACATGATACACGGGTTATACAGCCTCACTCATTCTTTTGGGGAAAGAAAAAAAACAAACCTCCCTCATTGCTAGACCGAACTGTCCAATTTATGAATCTAAAAATAGACGGTAGTTCATATTTTTCAACGGTCAAAATTGAAGTGTAGTATTTGAATGGCTCAAATCTTCTAATAAATATATTTTTGATTGACACACGTGTCAATGACTTTCAAGTGGCACGCATCATAATCGAACATCATTTTAAAGGTTACTTTTTGGAATGTGAGAGCTAGTACACACATGATAAAAAATACTCATTGCGAAAAATAATTTTCATCATCTGATTCAAAGTATTCTATAATTTTCAGCAGGGATAGGAGGAAAAAAAAGATATCATGAAAAAAGAGATGAAATGTGATACTTTTTCTAAAATAGGAGGATTTTATCGGAAAACTTTTGCCATTTTCTCTCTCTTTCTCTCCTCTATCTCTCACTCTCATTTTTAATGAATAAATTGAAATAAAATTAACAGTTTAAAAAATTATAAAAATTAAAGTAAAATAATAAAATTTTAAATTTTTTTAAAAAAAGTAAAAAAAATAAAGATCAAATAAAAAAAATAAAAAATAAAATAAGACTTAAAAAAAAATAAAATTTTAAAAAATAAAATAAAAATAATTAAACAAAATAAAATAAAATTAATAATTAAAATTTTTAAAATAAAAAAAATATAAATTTTTTTAAAAAAAATTAATAAAATAAATGAATAATAAAAAATAAATTAAAATAAAAAATAAAAATAAAAATACAAAAATTAAAAAAATTAAAAATAAAATTTTAAAAATTAAAAAATTAAAAAATTTTAAAATTTTAAAAACAATAATAATAAAAATAAGACTTAAAAAAATTAAATTAGATTACAAAAATTAAAATTTTCAAAAATTCAAAAAAAATAAAAATAAAAAATAATTTTTTTAAATAAAATAAATAAAAATTAAAAATTAAAATTAAAAACAATTAATTTTTTTTAAAAAATAAAATAAAAATACAAAAATAAAAAATAAAATAAAATAATAAAAAATTTTAAAATTTTAAAATTTAAAATTTAAATTTTAAAATAAAAAATAATAATAAAATAAAATATTTTTTTTAAAATAAAATAAATCAAAAATATAAATATAAATATAAAATTTTAAATAATTAAAAATTAAAAAAATGAAAATAAAAATACAAAAATAAAAAATAAAATAAAATAATAAAATAATAAAAAATTTTAATAAAAAATAAAAATAAAAATTAAATTAAATTAAATTTTTTTAATAAAATAAATCAAAAATATAAATATAAATTAAAATTTTAAATAATTAAAAATTAAAAAAATAAAAATAAAAATACAAAAATAAATAAATAAATTTAATAAAATTAATAAATTAAAAATTAAAATTAAAAAATAAAAAATAAAAATAAAAATAAATTTAAAAAATATATATAATATAGTCAAATAATAAAATAAAATAAATAATAATAATAATAGATCAAATAATAAAATAAAATAATATAAATAAAAGAATATTTTTATTTTTATTATTTTTTTAATTTTTTTAATTTTTTAATTTTTATTTATTTTATCAAAAGAAAGAAAGAGTGAGTGATTTTATTTTTTATATTTTTTATATTTTTATATTTTTACCTTTTATTTAAATTTTTATTTATTTAATTTTTTTATTTTAAAAATAAAGTAAAATAATAATAAATATAAAAAATTTCAAATGAAAAAAATTAATTAATTAAAAAAAATAATAAATAAATAAGAATTAAATCTCTCTCTCTCTCTCTCTCTCTCTCTCTCTCTCTTTCTTAGCTCTCTATTATCATTTTCATTTTTAGATGTCTCTCTCTTCGAGTCTTTCTCTCATAAATTTTCTCTCTTAATTTCTTTCTCTCTCCTCAAATTTCTCTCTCTCTCTCTCTCTCTCTCTTTCTCTCTCTCTTAAATTCACTTTTTTTCTTTCCTAATTTTTCTTTCTCTCATGAAATTTCTTTCATATTAGAAAGTTGAATTTATTGAATGTGTGAGATATAGATTATCGATAATGATTATTTTTTATTTTCTATGTGCCAATTACACAATCCAAACACCGAAAAATAATGAATTCATATGAATTCCCAAAGAACTAAAATCTACTAGATTTACGAAACTTTTTCTTATGTTCTCCGAAAAATTGTCAAACAGACCCTTATGTAATTCGTCGTCTTATATAATTCGGTATGTACAAAGAAAGCTACCCGTTGGTGATTCATACAATAGCCATTTATTTAAAAAGAATTTGACTACCTTGAATCGCACATTAAGAGTTCTTTTTTCTCTAATCTTTTACATCGTAAATTTTTAGATCATGGTCTTCGAATCACTTGGCATGCTTGATGAAACTACTTGTGAAGTTTTCAAAATAGTACCCTATTTTCCATTCCATATAGGTTGGAGAACAGGTTGGGTACCTAATACCATCTGCCCTCCGAATTAGGTTACTTTTAGCAAAGGATAATGGCTCACCGTCATTTAAATGTGGCACACATTTATGATCAATGATCAATTTAAATTGCCCAAGCGTCAATCCATTTGTTGGAACATGTCCCAACCAAAGGATTATGCTTCTAAGTGAATGTAAACCAACCAATCGGAGAACTTTAATATCAGCCATCAAAAGTAAGAACCGTTGGTTTTAGAGTGCATTGATCAGATGGTTCAAATCTCGCAAGTGATTTTTGGATCCATAGCCCTTCAATTGATGTTATATCAGTTTGACGGTTTGGATTTCCAAGATCATAAGCCAATCAATGGTGTAAGATCACTTAAAAAACATTTGGTCTTTAAATGACGGTCAGAGTCGGGTCCCTTTTAGTAATTGCCAATGTAACTACCAGCCATATACTATGTGCTCGGTTTCTTCTAATTTCAAACATAGGCTCCCCAAAAATAAATTTTAAAAATAAAATAAAAATCAAATTTACATGTTTATGAGCCATCGATACAAACCCAGCTTCAATAGCCAGAAAAAAAAAAAGCTAAATCATTATCTATGCTTCCTTCCTGATAAAAAAAAACCATAAGAACAGAAGAGGGAGAAAAAAAATTATCAACTGAATTAATAATGAACAGAACCCAAGGGAGATTTTTTTTTTTTTTTTTTTTTTTTTTCACAAACCAGCCACCTCAATTGAGGTCAAATTTCCCGCCGCTTCTGGTGGCGGCTTCACGTATTTTCCTATTGCTTTCTGATGCGAACGTTGTTTCATCCTCGTCAACTTATCCTTGCTTTGTTGCTTCCTCTTCTCCTTTTGCTTGTGGCGTTGATTTCGCTCTCTCTCATAAACGCCTTGCCAATAAACTTCACCTGTCGATGGCCATAGCCACCGCTTGTCACGGTGGTCGGAATCTGATTCCTCAGCTAAGTCCTCATCCATGCTCTTTAGCGTGGAGAATGAGAACCATCTGATCCACATTTGACCTCTTCGACTCTTCAACCTGTGTTGTTCTTGCATTGCACCAGTCTCGGGGTTCACGTATACCATTCGTCTTGCACTGTGGTATGCCCACACGTTAATTAGAAGTTCCAGGATGCGAGAGTAGCAATGCCGGTCCTGTAAAATGAAGTTTCATCAAATTTTTTAATCCAAAGATAAACATACAAGGAGTTTTATTTGAAATAAGTACCGTAACAGCTGTTCTAAAGAGGATATTTATAGCTCAAGATTTCTCAACCTAAAGAAATTGGGATTGATTCTTCTCATCGACATTACAGGTATCTTACTTAATTCACTCATTTACCTAGCGAACCGCGAATTAGGTACAACGAACTAGTTCACAGTTCAATAAGGTCCGATTCAGTACGACAAGTGAATTACTAGTTAATGCTAACTATTTTATTTTAAAAGAAATATTAACAACACAGACAGAGGATTTGAACATTAGACCTTATGATTATTAAGTTTTATAACTAACTAAATTGTCATTTGCATCTCTCTATTAAAAAGTGTATATTTATATTATAAAATGAATAAAAGAAATCATCCTACCCCAAGCGAATCCGGTTCCCTTGATAGTAGTGAATTGCAAATTTCGAATCCGAATTCGAACCGAGCGAACGAAGTAACTTTGGGCTAGCTGCCTTCTAGCTACCATATCCTATCAGACGGTTGTGGGAGCTACCTTTTGACATGATTGATGGGAGTAAAAGGCTATATTCGTAAGCTTTATCCCATTAATCCAAATGATAATACTAATATTATATTACTATTATTCAAAAAAAAAAATTATGACAGGCGGCACAGGAATCGTGTAAAAATCAAATGATCACATGCAAATATTGCAATTTCCCATACAAGCCCATAAAATAAGACTTTGGAAAGCAGGAAAATGTCAACCTTAGTTTGGCAAAGACAGACATTAATATGAAATAAAAATCAAACGAGTATTTCCAAGCAGAAAAGTACCTTGAACAAACTCAAATAACAGCGTCCACTTCCATGGTGCTCGTCATATATCTGTGAATCCAATGCGTCTACAAACATTCTGAAAATAGAAGCAACTTAGCTTATGAGTGCACTGAAAAGTTAAAAGCATGCACATAAACATGGTTGATTCAACAATCAATTCATGCGTGTGCAAGGAAAATGTGATATGTTCATGCACCATGGTTGATGTGACACAGCCATGCACATGAACATTGCAGACATTCTGGCATGAGTTGGTACTAGATAACCGACCGAAGTGCCAGCAGTGGCACTCGGGTCAATCTTCTATTTTATCACATGTTCAAGCCTTGGAAGCCACACAAATCAGTGAAAGTCGACTTCTGACTTTTCACTGATTTGGCGATCAAAATTATCAGCACATTAACCAAAATTGTTGGTTTGAGATTGACCCGAGACCCGCAGCCAGCACTCAGCTTGGTACATTATACTAAGTCTGTGGTATACCTTGAGAACATGACAAACTCCAGGAAAGATCTAGTCGGGAGAGTCCAGCTATGCATGACAGACCATGAATCCCCATCCGCAGGCATGGGTGGCAAAGAATCCCACTTTTGTTGTATCCCATACATCTTTCGAATAGCTTCAGAAACTGCAGACCTTCAATGAGGTAACAAGAGTGTAGAATAACTGTAGTTATATGATAAGCTTCTTTCTCAACCAAAGCACATCCAATTCTTCTAAGAGGACCGGTACTATGCACCCAGATGTAGCCTTAAGGGCTGCACCCAGACCATTTGGGCACCATGTGGCACTGATCACGAGGATTGGATGCTACGGCCACTTGGATAACATCAATCAGGTATCACCCAAAAAATTTGGGCTCTATCCGATGCATATCTACCGATAAAAATGTAGTCAAAGGTCGATAAAATCAATGCACCAAATTTGTGGGGCATCACCTTATCTTTGACCTATCCAATGGAGGTCAAAACTTGAAATTTTTTTTTTTTCTAAATCACATGCCACATGGCTGATCAACCCACACATGTGTTATTTTGGGTTGAGCCCGGGTGCAACCCTTCAAAGCTGCATCCGGATGCATTTCTCTTTTCTCTTCTTCGAATTACCATGTTTCTTCTAAATATATAACAGATGGTACGTGTAACATAATTCATTATACCATTTTCATACATTAAAAGACAAGATGGAAGTCCCAATAAATAACAAACAACATAAAGTAGTTAAGACTAAACAACTATTATATTTCATGTTTTCCATAACAAGACCAAATGCACTCTTGTAAGAGAAACATACAAAGAGTGATCTTTATAGAGAACTCATGAACTCAACAGACCGCACATAAATTGTTTTTGACTTCCATACTTATTACATCAGAAGTTATACATGGAATTATATAGTTTCCTTCTGTACCTAACTTTAGGAGTGGACGTTGGATTATACATGTTCTTCAAAATTACGAGTCTAGTTTTGTGTAGTAGATTGATACATGGCCTCTTGAAAGTGGTTTTACTTTTAATAACTTTTTTTGGTTAATTAGAATGTCAGTCTTTTTGCCAATTTAAGCTGTGGTCGTGATGACATTTAGATTGCTACCATTATCCTCTTTATCAATTCACTTTCATATCTTGTGAGCATTTATGGAATAAATTTCCTTGTCTCACTATTGCTCTATAGTCTATTCTACCCTTGAAGTATCAAATCATAGCAACCAATCATTTTCATTTCCTTCATGTTGTGTCAAAATAGCCCCTGATTTGTAAAGGCATTCAGTTATGTAACCCAGAGTTGTGAAGTGAACTTAGATAAATCAGAAATTAAGCGTCCAAAATTTAACATCTACGTGAATATGGTTGCCATTTGGAGAAAATAAAAGGGGAAAAAGAGACATTGTTTAGCTGACTTTCAATATCTAAGTGACCCAATCATCTCTGTTTCAAATATGCATGTAAGCTTCCAAAGTATCATGTTTAAGAAGCATTAAAGCTTATAAATTTCCCCAGAGATTCCTAGTTCTTGTAAGTTGGAACTAAAAAATAGAAAACATGAGAGAACTGCGGATATTTATTTTTTTCGGCGCAGGCAACCGTGATCTCCACTTTGGAAAACATTGTCAGGGATTTCTTATGGGAAGGTGGGGGAAATAATGGAAAAATTCACCTCATCAACTGGAAGGAGGACGGGGAATTAGACGCCTCAAACTGATGAATATGGCTCTTTTGGGGAAGTGGCTGGGGAGAATTGGGGACTAAAGGAATAGAAGGGTTTGTGGTGGCAGACGATAGCGGCTAAGTATGGCGTTGATAGAAATGGATGGGAGCTTAATGCTAACCATCGCCATGGATCGGGATGGTACAAAGGGGTCTTAGCGGTGTCTGACCATTTCAAAAAATGGATCAAATACAGCTGGGGTGATGGGATTAAAATTAACTTCCAGTCTGATAAGTTGGCTAGGGGAGGAAAAGTTGTGCAGTTCTTTTCCTAATTTTTTTCTGGATTGCTACTTTACGACATGCAGTCATCATGGACATGGTCACTAACAATGGAGGATCGTGGGTATGAAATGTCAGTACTAGGAGGATGCTGAAAGACGATGAATTCGATGAGTTTATCAGGCTTTTTGGGCTGCTACACTCTGCTACTCCTAATAGAGCCAATGCGGATTGCAGAATTTGGGCTAAAAGTAAAAAGGGTTGCTTTACGGTTAAGTCTTTTTATGCTTTCCTTAATAAGCACGGAATTTCCCATCCTGATAAGCCAAAATGTTTGCGGGTCTGGAAGGTCAAAGTGCCTCCAAAGATCAAATTCTTCTCTTGGTCCACGGCCTGGGGTCGGATTCTCACTAGGGACCAATTGCGGAAGAGAGGTTTTGGTCTCCCTAATAGATGCCTCCTTTGCATGCAGGGAAGAGAATTGGTTTCACAGACTCTCTCTTACACTGCAGTTTCTCGGGTAACGTGTGGGGGAGAGTTCTGTCCTTTTTCAGGATTAAGTGGGTCTATCTGGCCAACGCTGATCTTTGTTGCAACAATGGGATGGAGACGAGCAATTTGAGGATGGGAAGCAACAGATCTAGGCTATTGCTCCTTTCGTAGTATTGTGGGCCATCTGGTTGGAAAGGAACAACTGGATTTTTCAAAGGAAGGCAATTGGGGCATCAGCGTTGCTGTCCATAGAGGCTTATCAGCGTGGCGGAAAGGTATTTGTGGAACTTGGAATCTCTATGCCAGGTGGGTCCGGTAGTGTTGGTGCAATGGTACCTGGAATTCCATTCTGGGAAGACACTTGGGCGGAGAGCGGTTCTCTCAAATTTGCTTTCCCTGACATTTTTAACATATCCACAAACCCTCAAGGTGTGATTGCAGAATTTTTCACGGAAGCCCAAGGGGGAATGTTGTGGGATGTCATCATTCGCAGATTCCTTAGAGGAGAAGAGGTGGCCTCCTTCACTTGGTTACTGTCTTTTCTATATGGATTAAAAAGGAATCCTCACCGTCTGGATGATCGGGTTTGAGCTCCTAGTCACAACGGCAACTTCAATGTCAAGTCATACTTTCGGATGCTTTCGAGTCACCCTTTGATCATATTCCAAGGGGCAGGGTTGTGGAAGGGAGCCATCCCCCCCAAGGTAAAATTCTTCGCGTGGATGCTATTCAAGGGAAGAATTCTAACAATCGACCATCTTATTCGGCGGGGGAAGGTTCTGCCCAACCTATGTGCGATGTGTCTCCAAGAGGAGGAGTCGGTGGCACACCTTTTCCTTCACTGCTGGGTGACTAACATGATTTGGAGTATCATCCTAAAATCCTTTGATATGCTATGGGTTACTCCCTTCTCGGCTTACCATCAGTTTCTGGCGTGGTCTTCTGTCAGTTTGGCGGGCCAGCTGGGGGACTTCTGGATGGCTGGTTTCTTTGCGGTCAGTTGGAGTATCTGGCTTGAGAGGAATGTGTGAATCTTCGATCGTAAGCGTCGGCCAATGGGGATGATTTTGAGGTCTGTTAGAGACCTCACGTGGCTATGGGTCGCTAGAGGTTGTGACGGAGTTAGGGGTGAGAATCCTCTTTCGGAACCGGGTTAGGTTGGGTGCAGTCTTGAAGCTGCCCCTCTTGGTCTTGCAGGCTAGGACTTGCCTTCTGTGTTTTTTCTCCTTGTTTTTTTTTTTTTTGGAGGGAGGGTGGTCCTCTGTAGTTTTTCTATCTTGTTTCTCTCTTTTTTGTTCATGGTGTCTTTGTATTGTTTCTTTCAGCTTCTCGCTGGTTTTCAATATATATTTTGCATTACCGATAAAAAAAAAATAAAAAATCAACGGAAGGCCAGACCTACACTTATCGTTCTCAAGTCTGTTAGAGACTTCCTTCTTAGCTGGTTATCGATGGGTCAGGGACAGTTGCTGCAAGATGACTTTGACTTCTGTTCCATTTAGGATCTTATGTCCTAAATCTATTTTGAACCCTCATCCCTCTTCGTCCTTTCCCATGCCCCCTTCTCTCCCTTTTTCCTTCACCCACCTTTCCCCTCCCCTTCTTGCCTACTCCCTCTCCCCATGAAGGTGCTTAGGTGTTTGCAGATCCGGGGGATTGCGAGTTCAAGAGGGGTGCTTTTTTTTTTTCTTTTGTTTGTTTTTGGTAGTTTCTCACTACTGCTAAGGTGCCTACTTTTCTCTCTTTCGTTTTTAATATATTTCTGCTCTTTACTGATAAAAAAAAATAGAGTAGTTTTTTAAAATAGAAGAGAAGAATGTAAAGATGCAATGTAGCTTACCTGCAATTGCCAGCATTTATAGAATCACAAGCAGACCAAAAATCCTGTTTCTTCGGGTTTCTTGGATCCTTATCCATACGAACCCAAAAATATAGGGTGTCCCCATGTTTCCGCTCTTGGATGGCCTCTAGCAAGGCACTTTCGGCAATCTTAGATAAGGAAATCTGTTTGAGGGAGCATTTGACATTAGAAGAAAGGAACAACACACCAAAATACCCGACATAATGAATTCCCAAAATCAGACTTCTCAAGTACTAATGACACCCGAGTGATACACCCATGTTCCATCATCTGCAACCAGATCCCTATAATGAGAACTTCCCAAGTACTAGTATAACTTGTACTTGGTTGCCACAATATGAAACAAATTTTGCTAACCTAAAAATAAGAAAAAAAAAAAATCGTAAATAAGGAGGCCAGTTTGAGGGAAAATGGTGACAAAACACCTAGATGCCAACACATACCTTCCTTGCTGCTGTTCTCCAAGATTGAAACCCAATCCAAGCATTCTTGTGTATACGATCAATCCTGTTAGCTATTGCGAAAAATGATCCAAATTCACCAAGAACATCTCGGTAATATGGATTGTTAAGGAGGGGAAGACGAGAAGGTGCATCAACATCATCAGCTCCTGCTCTTCGACCTTTCGTAGACTGTCATTAGACCAACAAATACATCTGAATTAGATACAATAAGAGAGCTGCTTACTCCATCTACATGATGCTCTTTAGAAGAGTTAACAATTACTTGTAACAAATGAAAACTATTGCATAAATTTTTTAACTAGAAATATAAATTAGTCGAGACATAATTATATTGATGAACAGGTTAATTCTCAACGCCATTACAGTCTACAAGTATCTCTACGATTCTCAAACAGTCAACCTACCACGTCCACTCCAAACATTTACTCAAATTGAGAGATGATGACAGGCTGGGGTAGAAAAATTTATACCGTTTCTTAATTTCCTGGTTTAGTGTGACCTAGAGATGGCATATCTCATCTTAATGATTTGTGAAACAATGAGTGATCCCCTTTCTAAAATCCCACTTTCACCAAAAGCGTTGGTACTTAGCGTAAAACTCGGTATTTAATTCTTGCGAAAATTAACGACGAAATCTCCAGAACTTCATAGTTTCATGTCATTAATTCCGAAAACTTCTGGTAAAGAATTAACATATTTACAATCAATGATGCAATGACTTGAAAAATCATGACAGAGGACGTATAATATTCCTTGTGAATATGGCCGTAAAATCCAAATAAGACAACTATATATACAGAGACTAAAGATAACTGAAAAGTCACAAAAATTTCCTAAAATGTTGAGTTTTTTAATGCCCGCAACTCAGAAAGTCCCGACTATGAATGAGACAAAAAAGGCTATAAACTTCAGTAAAAAAATCTTCTAGAGGTATAACCACAGAAGCATATCAGTCATAGTATTCATTAATAGATAAGGCTTTGCCCGTGAGGCCAACTATGACTAGGGGGCAAAATCTCGGAATCTGATAGGATACCGGCTGATACAGTGAATGTATTGCAAGTACATTGATTTGATGTATCGGTTAGTTTTAAAAATAATATATAAAAAAATGCCTAAAAAACCACAAATTATATTTTTGTAATAAATTTTGTTAACATAGCTACTACTAGAATGAATGTAGATCTGAAGACTCATAGGCTTTGACACTTTCAAATCGCTATGATAAAGGTGAAGGATGAGGTGGGAGCTAGAGGGAGAAAGAGAGTAGAGAGGAGAAAGGGAATGAGAGAAATTAATGTTTAAAAACGCTCATTCTTGGCTAAGTTAAAAGTGGGGGTGTTACTTATAGTGGCATCCACGTTTTCCCAAAATCTCAGACGATACATTGAATGTCTCAATGTATCGTCTGAGATTTTGGAAAAACCGAAGTCTCGGTCTATACAAAAGATACATTGACTGTATCATCCGAGCCTTTGGACGAAACATTGCAGGTACGATACGATGCCATTGTATCGTACCTCTGGCCAGCGAGTTAAAGATTCAAAAAAGACGTTCAATGTTTCCACTAAGGGTGCTGCATCGTATGCATGAAGCGTAAAATTTTGTTGACTTTACACTGTTCTGAGCCCAAAGTTGAGAATTTGCAACACCTAGATAATTGGATTCATAATTACCACACCACTGATAACAATAAAATTCAATCAAGTAAACTATAGATATTCCAATTCAATCTTTGCTCCTTGAAATGAAGATTAGGCAAGAACCTAATTGATAACAAAAGGAACTGCTAGACTTACCAGGCCTATTCCACGGTAGAGTGAACTATTGTGCAGAAAAGGCCAGGTTCCTTCCCCAAAATAAGGTTCGTATATGCACAACGGTTGGCCTGTCCTCTCAAGCTCCCTGTCATCTCTTTCATGCAACTCATTTTTAGACCTATCAACTCTCCTAGCATTTCGATAGACGTCCTCCCATGTTCCACGAGGCTGATCAGTTCTATCCTTCAACTGAATCAAGTTCCAACAGGATACAGGATATTATTCACAGATGACCAACCAGAAACGGATAGTCCAGCTCCAAAACTAATATGTATCGTTTGATACGTAGCAGTTCCGGGCGATAAGTTGGTATGTATCGGGAGACACATATTGATACATACAAAAACATATGGGTCAATATTTTCGATGTATCGACCCGGTCTACTCCAAAACTGATATGTATCAGCTTCCACCGGAGTTTTGAAACATGGTCACCGACATCTGTTCAAGTATTATACAAGGAAAAAAAGGGTCACCAACATGGGTTGAAATCTCGGTTTTTCGGTATGTATCGTCCAGCTCCAAAACTGAATGTATCGGCTCCAAATGATACGTTGGTATGTATCGGCAGAAACATACCATTACATACAAAAATATGTGTCGATACATTCAGTGTATCGACCAGGTCTGCGTATTGGTTTCGTCCGGAATTTTGAACCATGGTCACCATAAACTGTTTAAGTATTAGACAAGGATAAAAAGGTTATGCCTCTATTACCTCCTCTTCTTCTCGTCTCTTTCTAGCATTTGCCATCTCAATAGATTTTTCTTCCTCCCAATCAATCAAAGAAAATGCTTCATCCAACACACTCAGAGAATTTACAGGAATTTCCAAATGAGTATGATTCCACAGCTCCTCCATCTTGTCTAAGAAGTTGTAACTCCTAAAAGTTCTATTATTTTGATATTTCGAGTCAACTATTATTTCTTCAAAAAGATGCCACTGCCATCCCTCTTTTAACCTTAGAGGGATTTCTGCAACCACCTTGGGCAGTGAAGCTTCTGACGGAAACCTAATAACATTTTCCAGCAGCGAAGCATAGCCTTCAACAGTTTCTGACACCATTAGGTTTCTTGCATGTATTTTGCCAATTGATGCAATATTACGAGCTAAAAGAGATAATTTTCCCTTTGATATTGCTTGAAATAGAACTTGTGTCAGCATGCCAATTTTATCCTTTGGGAACAGATACCCATTCACCCTGTCATCAACCTAATGATATTTGAATGCCCAGTCAGCAAGTAAGTCTGAAAAAAGAGGCTCATGAATTTTAGGGAGAAAGCCATTACTTGCACACAAGAAGTTAGCCCTTGCATATAGTTTAAAAGAAAAACTTGGTATTTTGGAGACCTGTGCCATGCGAAAAACACCATCTAAATGGTCTGATTTGAAGGCCATGATTCAAAGATCTTTGGTGCAAAACATTAGCATAAAACACGATCTTTATCTTATGATTGAATGCAGTCAACTGTTGAATAAGATCCGTTGAATCAAATGATAGAGCATCTTGTTTTGTGCTAATTTTTTGCTCCAGAGATCTATAGATCATGGCTTTCATATCAGACGGCTTACATGGTGTTTTCATGTGGCGCGGGACTGCAAAATATCAAGTCTTCCTTTTAAACTGTGTGCAAGGGCCAACTTCTTGTGTGCAAGTAATGGCTCCCATTCTTTTTTATCAGTAACAGCAATCATAAACATACATGTTTTCCGATCATAGCAAGATCAGGAGCAATAATGGGTTTCCCAAAGCACATGGATTGAATCAAAATAGCAGGAAAATATTGTTCTTCAAGAAACGATCCATATATGACAAGATCCGTTGTCATTAGAAAATTGCTCACATCTCCATCAACGCCAAACTGCAGTACGCTGCCTCTTGGGTAACCTAAGTTACGAGCAATGGCCTATAAAAAAATGGATTCACAGTTAAGATGAATTCATTGCACAAAGAAAAGTAAAAAAATCATATAGATCATTTGTAGAAGGGAGCTACAACTTGCACACGAGATTTGTACCATGGTACATTGTTCGATAAGAAAGACTTGATATTTTTTTAGATCAGTGTCATGTGGAACACCATCTAAGCCCTTTGATTTGAAGGCCATGATGTAAATATCTTAACTGCCAAAGATCGGCATGAACGTAATCTCTATCATTTGATTCAATGCAGTTCAGATCTTTACATCATGGCCTTCAAATCAAAGGGCTATAGATGGTGTTCCTCATGGCACAGATCTAAAAAATTATCAAGTCTTTCTTTTTGAGCAATATGCCACAGTACAATATCTCGTGCGCAAGTTGTAGCTCCCTTTGTAGCAGTACTACCTCCAAAGCCACCTTGTAGGTTCCGGTTGAACTTCCGCTTAAAATACCAATTTTTAGATGAGAATTCGAACTGTTATCAGAGGGAAACTCCGCTAGAAGTGGTAACAAGGCCCGCAAAACAAGGGCATGCTCCAACCACTTACCACTGTACGAAAACTGGCTCCCTACGATAGTAATAACAAAATCCTCTGATCTGAAACCCATCTTCACACGAAGGTCATGCCCATCGTTTAACGCCATGAAATTACGTGCTTCCCATGCTTCAGTTGGAGAACCCGGAATAACAAAATAGTTTCCAGAATCTAATGTGGAATAAATCATCTGAAAAAAAGAAGCTAAAACTTAAAGAAAAACCCGAACACAGCACCAAAGGGATAGAGCATAATTTTCTAAATATTACCGGCAATATATAGTTTGGGAAGACGACAACAGTTGCTCGATTGAAGGCTTGTTTCCAATCATTTATAAGCTGAATCTGTCCATTTGAAGTGTATTTCTGTAAACGAGGAGCTAATGTGCTCTCATGGATTGTCCATATAACAGGTAAAGATTTGAAAGGCTCCTGCAAAAGGCTGTAACAAGTATAAATAGGCAACTTACCTAAATAACAGATAGCAACATCAAAAGCTTCAGGACTCCTATTAGAGATCAAGAGCATCTGGAATGAACAAAGGTACTTGCATGCATAGTCAAAAAATTTGCCGATTTTTTTTTTTTTTTTTAAATCGCGAATAATTCGAGATTTTTCAAAAATTCGGGTTTTTTCTTTAAAAATTTGCAATTAAATCACGAATAATTCCCTTTTTTTTTAATAAATCATGATTTAATTTTCTTTTTACTTTATGATCTTGCTTTTTTTATATTTTTATTTTTCTCTCCGATTTTTTTACGAATATTTTCCCTGATTTACCAAAATTTTCCAGAGTTTTCCATATTTTAACCTTGCCAAATTATTGGCGAACCCCGACTTGGTGACCATGATTGAAAGGATCTTAACTTCTTAAATAACCTAATATACATTTGCAAGACCCATAATCAGGGACTAAAACTAATTACATTTGGGTTCATGAATCTCTTTCATGCATTTTCTTGTTTTTTTTATAAAAAAGAAACGTGTTCCCTGATTTCTTAAGTGAAGGAGATTGGTTATCAGGGAAATAGCATAAGAACCTAGTAGATTCTTGTCGGTATTTCCACAGGAAAAAAAAAAAGTTAAAAACTCAGAACATGGTAAATTTCCTATCACTGTTTATTGAGTATCAATAGTTTCATCACAAATCCATGTTTCTATGTAACAATTATTTAATTTGAAGATGTTTTCTGCAAAATCTTCAACAAATCCACTAGTATTGAATAAAAGAAAAGTACGATTTGAAGAATTAAGAAGAATATTTAAAGTTGCATTGGTTCAAAAAATATATTTACCACAAGAGAACATCCCTGGCCTCAAGAGTATTCACAAGAACGCCATCATAGCTGCACATTAGATGCAACATATTTAAATATGGATTAGGAAATGATTGATTTCAGTAAACACAACCTTTTGGAAAGTTTGGTCAAATTTTGAGATATTCAAATGTCCAAAAAAATTAAATTTTTTGTTTTTTTTAAATACTGGAGTATGATTTGAAGTCTTTGGATTTAAAAGGAAAGAATCCCCAGCTACACTTCCAAGCGATTTCCTATAAATTAAGGTATATTAGTTACAATATTCCACAATGTAAGATGAAAACTTACTTTAACCAATCTACAGCGATATCTGATTTCTTACTAATTTGCAGATTTGTGATGGAGAGCCCTATATTTTTCCAAACAACATGAACTGGACCGTCTTCCAGTGAATAAACCTGGAAAGCAAAGATACCAAAAATCATATGATTTTAAGTAGAGATAAAGAAATTTATCAGTTATATTCTCCAGTCAAAAGTTAAAATATTACCAAAATTAACTGGTACAACATGCTCATACCTTACGCGCATAGTGGCAAAATACGGCATTTTCTTGAAAAATACACGTCTTTTTTACTCAAAGTACTAAACCCGTATAGCACCCGTATTATTTAAAAAACATATATTTGCATATAATAAGTTTACTCAAAGTACTAAACGCATATTTTCACGTATTATACGTTTTAGTCCCATGTGTTATCGAAGTTTAAAATAATGTTTTAATTTTATTTTTAAAAATATATGGTAAAACTAAAAACACATGTAGAGTACCCTTTTTCCGTCTTATATGTTTTATAGTTTTTCTAGCTTCCAATTTTTTCCCGTTATCTTTCAAAATTTTCCGTATTTTGCTAATTTTTATCGACTTTTTTGCTTGCCTTATTAAACCCGTATCCGTATTTTGTCACTATGCTTACGCATATGGACTCCATCTGTGTTCTAAAATCTACATATTTACATGCCGGTTATGAAAGGAGATATGACTATAAAATTAGTATATTTTGTTGGAATTGCTTGCCACGACTAGAATGCCAATGATGTATACACTATACAATTCTTTTAACAATACTTCAGCTCTTTCAAGAATTTAGTGTTTCTAGCTGAAGCTTTGGGACATAAGGCATTATATCTGGGGGCAAAAATGTCCATATCAACATAATTTATAGAAGTTCAATGATTGTTTGAACATTATTATCTTGTTTCAAGGCGACAAGGCCTCAATTCTGTAATAGACGGATAATAGGAACCTTGTCGTATTTTTACCCTCTTTGGACAGATGAGTCCTTTACTTCAGTGTTGATGAGTGTACGGTAAGTCCTCTGGGACCCCGGTTAAGTGGGTTGGTCTTTTTTCTGTTTTTATGGTGGCTTCAGTATATTTCTATTTTTACTTTGCTTGCTCCAAGTCTTTCGTTGAGTGCTCTTTTCTTTAGTTAGTGAGAGGTGTGGTTGTATTGTGTACAGCGCCTTGTTGTTTTTTAATATAATCTTTCTTTACTGATAAAAAAAAAATAAAAATGAATGTACGGTAATTTTCCTAACAAATCATACTGAAAGAATTTGAATCCTTGTTCAATAACATTTTTGGAGAAGTTGAACGCCATTTCCCCGAATCGTCGAAAACCATAGATCAAAGTGATGGAATGGAGATTCGTATAATTTCTCCCTGTTACAACCTCCAAGAAGGAAAAGAACCATTGAAATAGGACTATTTATCCCATACAATGGTGCTATCGACTGAACCGAGTTCTGGCTTCGTAAAATGGAATTGTCATGTGGCTTGAAAAAGTAACCCTGGCGCTGGAGGAGGGACATAACCTATGACTCTAGTGAAAAATCAGTTAATGTATTTTACTAATTTTATCGGGATATTACTGATACAGAAGAAGAGTTTCGGGCATGTTATCATGATCTTCTTATTGCTTCAACTAAGGCAACTTTATTGAAAATGAATCAGAAGTTATAATTTTCGTTGATGCATTCCAAGGATGGGGCTTGCCTTGGAACATTATGATATGCTATCGGAGATTATTTGAGCTGCTTAAGCACCTTTATTGAAAGATTTCACGGTATATAGAGAAGCAAACTCTACAACGGACACCCTCGCAAATCTTACCATTGAAACCAAAATGCGCTTCTTTTTAGGAGTGACAAGGATATGCTGAGATTGGTCATAATCGGAGTACATTGGTGGCATTCATGGTCTTCAATGCTCCGGCTTTTTCAAAATTGTAAAGGAGGGCATAACCTCATCATGTTGTAACATTATTTTCTATTTTAACATTTAATCTCACTTAACTATATATATATGTGTGTGTGACATATTTTATTCATAACATTTTCTTCATGATTCCAAGGTCTCAGAACTATCAGGCTTATGTTGTTAGAGTTGGGAAAAATGCCCTCGGTTATTGACAGACTGGGGACTCTACTCCTAAACCCCTTTGTAGTAATTAGAGTGTTATCCCCATTGCGAGCAGTTCCAAACATAATGAGATTTACCATCATTTTGACCATCACCAATACCTGTTTATTACTTCCTCACGACTCATCCAAGATTCAGTATGTGAACTTCCTCAAGAAATTTCTCACGTAACGACACTTTCAGTTTTTAAACTCTCAATGAGAACACTTGGTACAGAAATCAGACTTGGCCACTACCAGTACTTAGGGGGCAGTACCAAATTAAAACTGTTTGCAAAGCCCAGTAAGAACCCATCTTTTGGCCTACAGTGCTGTGTACTGGGTGCTACGGTGGCATTATGTACCATACATATCGGTGGCACATACTAGTGCCAGGTGCAGGGGCGTTGCCACATAGAAGAGTGTGGGGGCTAAAGTCTCATTTAACTCTTGATTTTGTATAAGATATATTTCTTATACAATCTTCTTTTAAGTATAAGCCCCCCAAATCTACAGTGTACAAGTTCCCTAAATCGATGGTAGAATAGCTATTAACATCTATTGATCATTGCTAGCCCCCACCAGCAGAAAATCTTGGAACGCCACTGACCGGGTGATATTTTAGACATGGTTTTCAAGGCGATGCTTAAGCCCTGCCATGGTGAATGGCGATGGGAAACACCATGTACAACCAAATAGCCAAGATTGCTAAATGGCGACGCCATAGCGACGCCATAACGGAATAGCGCTATGGCATCGCTATACACGCTATGTGATTTTTTTGGGATCATAACTTATAATACTATAAAATAGATAAGTTATAAGTATAACATTGTTATAACTTATAGTACTTTGAAATTATAACATTGTTATAATTTTTTTAAGTTAATAACATAGTTATAATTTATAAGTTAACAAAATCACCCTCTACTCTTCCTCTCTCCTCTCTCTCTCTCTCTCTCTCTCTCTCTCTCTCTCTCTCTCTCTCTTCATGAGAGCTACCAACACTAGTGTTGAAAACACCTTAGCATCTATGACACTACGATATGTGTACTTGATATTTCATTTTTTTAATATTCTATATTCGTTGATATTTCATATTTATTTATATTTTCCCATGTTGCAAATTTATTGATATTCCATATTTGATAATTAGTACTTGAATTGTATTTATTGATAATTGTTCATACCTAGAACATGAAATCCCCAATATTAGAATAAAAAAATGATGCCTAAGTAGTTAATTTTTTCTATAGAAAAATAAAAATAGATAAAAAAATTAAAAACTTAAAAATAATAATGATTAATAAATCATATAATTTTTTTAAAATAGCCCTACCCTACCCTCGCTATGGCATAGCGAGCTCCTTCGCCATGACCTCACCACGCCGTCTTAACTACCTGAATTTTAAGTTTAAACCTTGATATATACGTGTCAAGGCCTAATAACAGATATGCATAATTCAGTTTTCACAAAACCTTCTTCAAGTTTACATCTACTAGATATGGTGAAAGTGAAACTAATACATATGTTTGGAAACATGGTTAAAACCAACAAGATTTGAGTCATTGGATATATTATTGCAATCCACAGTTCAGAATAATGCACACATTTCCCATTGTAGGGAGTGGGAATAAGATAAACTAACTCATGTGTTGGGAAACATGGTTAAAATCACAGTTAAGAGTCACTGGATCTCTCTCTTCACATACATTTTACCTACCTAATCCTCCTTTATAGTTTGTTCAAGGAATTACACAGATTGCATTCCATAAAATTATATATATTTTTTCGCATCCTCCCCTAGCGAAGAAGTTAGCGCTCCTAGTAGCTTTTGAATATTCCATGACTTGATTGAATCATCATAGCCTTATCCCTTTTATTTGGGGTTGGCTTTATGAGTCATATTTCTCCACTCAGTTTTATTCAATACTATATAAGCTCTTTCGTAACTCTGCAATCCGTCATGTCACTTCTCACTGCTTCCCTCCAAGTCTTCGATGGTCTTCCTCCTCTTATTTCCTAGTGATTAAAACATCTCAATCCTTCATAAAGGGTTTGTTTCTGACCTCGGATGGATATGTTCACACCATCTCAAATGATATTCCATAATTTTCTCCTTTATAGACGCCACTCTTGATAACGACCACACGTCAGTTATCCTGTATGTGTAAAATTAGCGTGAACATTATTTTGATAACTACCTATGCCAGTTATCTAAACCAATTGTAACCATTCACGGTTATATTTGTAATCTTATTTATATACACTTTGTCAGAATACTGTAACACAGTGTAACAATGTAATCCATTTGCGACAATTTGTTTGTTCTATATTTTTATCTTCTTCTCTCTTGCGTCTTCTTATTTTCTTCTATATTTTATAATTTTAACATGGTATCAAAGTCATGATCGGCCCCGTGCATTCAAGCCAATCATGGTCCCGACATTGCTTCCGCTATCATATTTTCATTTTTTTAATCTCTTCTACATTAAAGAATTGATTCATGTAATTTTCATTTTTTCTCTTCATCCCTTTTACATTTAGTAAGAGAGGTCTTTTTATTCATGTGGATGTATTTTACATATTGATTTGTTTTGTGGATGTATTTTCTACTATGGTCTTCATTAGCCTTTTATATTCCATGTTTATGTCTTTTACCACCTTTCTTTGGCCTTTTATTTTCATGTGGACCTCTTTTCCCACAAATTCTTTGGCCTTTTATAATCCATGTGGTTGGTTTTTCCAACATTTTCTTTGGCCTTTTATTTTCATGTGGACGTCTTTTCCCACAATTCCTTTGGCCTTTTATAATTCACGTGGATGGCTTTTCCGATATTTTCTTTGACCTTTTGTTTTCATGTGGACGTCTTTTCCCATAATTTCTTTGGCCTTTTATAATTCACGTGGATGTCTTTTCTCATATTTTATTTGGTCTTTTATAATTTATGTGTTTGTCATTTCCTACATTTTCTTTGATTTTTTAATGAAATTTATGTGATTGCCTTATACTGCATTTCTTTGGTTGAGGATTTCTTTTCTGCATTTCTTTGTCCTTTTATTATTCGGGTGCATTCTCCTTAGGTCACCTTTTTTTTTTTTACTTTATACGGCCCGGCGTGAAAAGAGAAATGTTTAGGGACTATTTTTAATTCATCATCAAAGCTTCTGTAGGATTTCTATTGTTGTGATGCAAAGATATATTTCACCATTTCAAGTCTAATTTGGATGGTCTCAACGTTCACATTTCAACCACTACAAAAAATAAGACTATTAGCGGCACTTTTTGACAATCAAAAACTGCCACTATTAACAAAAAAAACTATTAAAGGCTATTAAGGCTGTTAGTGGCAAGGGTATTAGCGGCAGTTTTTTTGTTAATAGCAGCAGTTTTTGACTGCCGCTAATAGTTTTATTTTTATAGTGAACTTGAAGGAGAGTATTAGAGTACACCTTATTTGATAACTACCACATGTCAGTTATCTTGCATGTGTAATCTTAGCGTGAACCTTATTTTAATAACTACCTATGACAGTTATCTAAACCAATTGTAACCATTCACGGTTATATTTGTAATCTTATTTCTATACACTTTCTGGTCAGATTTTCTTCTGTATTTTATAATTTTAACAGAGTCTTATTCAACCTCTACATTATTGATATTTTCCTCTACATTATTGATATTTTCTCTAGTCCAAACTTCATTCCATAAAGAATTGCTACAAATTCAACATAGCTACTGACTTCCTCATTGGCTTGTTCGAAAAAATCACCTCTAAATATTCCCACGTGGTCCCGAATCAACCTTCCAATGCCTGATTTGTTTCCAATGCACAAACCACCAATGTTTAGCTTTAAGCTTTCCATTCTTGGCCTTAGCTAATGGCAGAATTCCATCTTTAACAGTCTTTGCTTCAGATTTACTCTCCATTTCAATGACTCACGTTTAGAATAGTCCTTGAAAATTTACTCTATATTAATATGTGATTCGCAATTTAGCATTAAACTCTGATAGAAACAATAAACAATTCCCTTTAGCCGCTTATACGCTCATTTCTAATGAGTTCTCTCAGTGGGTGGCTAAAATTCTCATAGAAGGCTCCATAATATTTTTACATAGCTCATGATTTTTTAGTTTGCAAATTCAGATTTGGAAGAGATAACATAAGCTCTAGCTTTCTAACAAAGGGAAGATTCAGTAATCTGCTAAATAGGCAGAATCAGTTTTGAGTGAAAATAACTAAGCAATTACTACTATACAATGCAAGCAATTACTACTATACAATGCCGAAACAAACAAGCATCCTCAGTAAAAGTAGACGCAGCTCTCAGTCACAGACATTTGGAGGCCCGGGTCAGCAATTCAAATTTTGTATATCATATTACAGGTGCTCAAGATCAAGAATCAAAATTGTACCAACTTAAAGAATCAGCAGTTTTTAGTGTCACAGGTACCTGAATTTTGTACCCAATTTCAAGCAACGCGACAGCGACACTAACCATCAGCAACTGTGCTGCATCCACCGACAGATCCGAAAGCACCTGCAAATAGAATTAGGACATCACGAAAATGGTTAATTGAAAACATCGTACGCAGATTCGAGAACTAAGCAACACACTAATCCAACAAAAGGCACTGACCAAAGCGAGCTGCGGCTTACGAACAGCTATACGCTTCACAGGCCTGATAGAAGAGGCAGCAGACAAATTAGCTTCTCTAATCTCTCTCCGAAACTTTTCTAACAGCTTCGACGGCTCGAATTTGATTCCTTCTCCGAAATCCAACCCACCGACTTCTCTAAAATACACCAAATCTCCGGAAACTGAACCGGTTCCTGGGTTCGGATCATGTGATTTTTCCGTTACATAGCCAGGTAGAAATGCCTGGAAAACGATAACAACGAAGAAGAAAACGGCGACTGTGCAAAGCCATTGGAGGTAATCTACTTGCTTAAAAAGGAGAAATCGAGCACATCTCGATCTGGGTCTGTGGAAAAACGAATTGCTACGTTCGACTCTGCTAGCAGAAGAACGAAGCAATGGGGTTCTCTTTATGTGAACCCCGTTTTCCAAAGAACCCATTTCTCTACAACCCCATGGATTTACAGCTCCAAAATCATCAAAAATCTTTCAGAAGATGAAGAAGAAGTTGTAAAGTTGGTGTCTTTTTAGACTAGTTTTAACAGATGGCGGTGGAGATTCTGGTTCTAAGGCAGGCATTAATAAGGGAAGTAAGATAGCTGTGACTCAGTAGATAGAGAGTAAAAAGAGGAAGAAGAGCAGTAATGGAGAATTTTACTTTCCTTGATGAGAGAGAGAGAGAGGGGGGACAGGTTAAGGTCGTGCGCACCACTGTTACGTGTCTTTTGGTCTTCTGTCTTAAAATCGTCAACGGGTAGGTTTAGGTTTTATTATTATTACAAAATAATATTTAGATTTTAGGGTAAGATAAAGTAACGCGTTTTTCGTTTATTTTGTCGGACTGACTGAAAAAATAGAGGCAAATTATACACTACCTTTACCTGAGTACTGAAAATGGTACTTGAACCATCTTCATCCTCAAACGTGGTAAATATAAAGACTTTGATTGGGTTCCTTTATTTTCTACCCAAAATTCTTCCTTTTCTCAACCACAGTTTCGCGTGCTTTAAATTGTTGATTGATATGAATCAAATATCAAGATTGTTATTCGTCCCAATCTCATATTGTGATTCTACCATCAGACGGTCAAATTTTGATTTCGTGTGGCACACATCTTTTGAAAAGTGATATGAGAACCACATTTGATGTATGTATTGATTATGTTCATGTTAAAGACGTATATTAAGTTAAATCAAAATTTGACCATTTGATGATATGTCCGCAATTTCAAGGCCTATTTTGTTGAAAACTGGAATTGAAATTGGTCTTAGATCGGGGTGTTGAAAACAGTCAATTGTTTACGCATGTGAAATCTGGGCTGAGAAGGAAGTGCCTTCGGGTTGTAAATGAAGGTTCCTTTTTTAATTTTTCTCATCCATCCATGGACCCCAAGGTCACGTGTTTGAGTATTCTTAGCCGTTTGATTTCACGATCTTGAAGGGTTGAGATTGTTTTATAGGAGTCATCTTTTCAATCTAGGACCTGCGAATCATTAGTGTCGTACCATGTGGACGGTTCAGATCTACGTTCTATCTATATGAATGGATATGATGGCGCCTTACCAGTTACCAGTAGGTTACCAACTTACCCCCTACATCCTAGGAGGATTAGATGGCACAGACAAGGACGCGTCGTCCTCAAATAATTATTTTTTAAAATTATTATATTTATTAAACTAACTAAAATGTCTTTCCAATTAGGGATGCAAGGTTGTAGGATAAGTAAACTGAAAAAATGCCGAAAAACTAAGAAAATAGCAAAAAACTGAAACCATCCTGAAATTGAACCGAAGAACCTTTGAAAGAAAATGGGTTTTCTTGCAAATACCCCCTGAGTTATGATGATATTATAAATAACCCCTTAATTATAGTTATTTACTCTAAACTCCCTAATTAGCATTTTGGTGTTCATAAAACCCCCTCTTTAATGGAAAAACCCCCCTCTTTAATGGATGCAACTTTAAATGATTAATTAGCCGTTAAAGAATAACCTAAATATCATATTTATTCTTTTTAAAATTAAATTACTAAATTGCCACCCTCTACACGTGGTTAGAGTTGGCGGCCCTCCACTTACAAAAAAGAGCAGTTTTAAATCCACCCACCAAATCTTTGAATTCATCCACACTGAAAAACATTGACTGCAATGAATCAGACAATCGAGATCGTTTATCGTTTCAACCTTTCACACGATGGATCTTGAGATCACGGAGGCACCATTAGACGGTTGACTGCATTGAATCGAACGATGGAGATCATTTATCGTCCCAACCTTTCACACGATTTATCTTGAGATTATGGTGGCACCATCAGACAGTTGACTGCATTGAATTGGACGATGGAGGTCGTTTATCGTCCCAACCTTTCACACGATGGATCTTAAGATCATGGTAGCACCATCAGATGGTTGACTGCATTGAATAAGACGATGGAGATCGTTTATCGTCCCAACCTTTCACACAATGGATCTTGAGATCATGGTGGCACCATCATATTTTATGTGGTGCACACCCAAAAAAATGACCTTAAAATTAATTTTAACTGTGTACGTAATGTTAAGGTCACTTTTCTGATATGTGTACCACGAAATAAAACACTGATCGTTTAATGGTATGCCTAAACGATCTCCATCGTTTGATTCAATGCAATCAATGTGTTTTAGCGTGGGTGAACTCAAAGATTCGGTGGATGGAAGCATACGCGGTTAGGCAATTCAATTCCTAAAATAAAATAAAAAGATAAATTTTTTGTACAAAATGATAATATGAAGTACTACATCATTATTACATAATGGTTACCATTATACCAACGATGATATGGTAGTGAATCCGATTAATTGTATAATCAGTGATTCATCAAATGGTAGCAATCAATCGAATTTGAAATTTTTTTAATTCATAACTGGACCTCAAAGCTCGGGTTCTATGGGATAGACTAAAAGGTTGGATGAACACGATATTTTATATACAATCTAGGAAATAAGGGGGCTTTGAACCAGATTAGGTCAGATGAAGTAGGGGCTCGAGTCCAGTCAGTTGTTAAAATTTTGGTCTGCCCCAACCCATTGACAACTTAGCCTTCACTAATTTTTAGGGTCTTGATAGTTGAAGGAGCAAGTTTTCGATACAATAGGCTATTCATAAGCTTGATATTATCTTAATGTCGATAATGCCAATGATGGCTCAACAATGAAAATACTCAATTTGCATTACAAGTTATAACGTCACTTTTAGTAAACTCCACTTGAATACAACAAAGCTAGAGAATAAATTGATAAAATTGGCCATGTCTGGCAACCCAGGTTCTAAGGATCGGCTAATATCGAGAAAAAAAATTGTATCGGTAAGTATCGGGCAATACCAATTGGTCTTTCATTTGATGGGTCTTGAATCATATAGGAAATTGGAGGGACGAGTATTTTGAGTGGAACATGTAGATTGAAGGTTTTCTTTTAAAGAATAATTGCATCGTTTGCCACAAATCCTCTATTGGTTGAGTATTTGTCTAAACATTGACATACTTTAATGGGGAACCACCCATCTGATGATTCTTGAATCTGATGGGTGAATAAAGGGACTTTTAGAAGAGTACCTTTAAATCCACTCACTTAATTTTTAAGTTCACCCACGCTAAAACACGTTGATTGAATTGAATCGAATGATGGAGATCATTTATCCTCCCAATCTTTCACACGATGGATCTTGAGATCATGATTGTACCATCAGATGGTCAGTATTTTATTTCACGTGACACACATCTCAGAAAAGTGACCTTAACATCACATGCATACTTAAAATTGATATTTAGGTCACTTTTATGGGTGTGTACCACATGAAATAAAAAATAGACCATCTGATTGTACACCCATGATCTAAAGATCGATCTCATGAAAGATTGGGACGATAAACAATCTCTATCGTTTAATTCAATGCAGTCAATGTGTTTCAGCGTGGGTGAACAAAAGATTTTGTAGGTGGATTTAAAGGTACTCCTTTTAAAATAGTAGTAAATTATAATGGCATGACTTGTAAATAAAGGCGAATGAAGGGTCTTTTAGAAAAGTGATAAACTTTAATGGCATGACTTGTAAATATAGATGAATGAAATGCCTTTTAAAATGATGGTATTTTTAAAATATTGCTTTCATTAAGGGCAAAATAGACTTTCCGTCCATAAACTCACGACTAGTTAACGGCAGGGGTTTATATGAAACGGAAACAAAAAAGTAGGGGCTGCAGAATAAATACTCATAACTTAGGGGGTTTCTTATAATATTAGTATAACACAGGGGGATGGAGGGAGGGAGGGGTATATGCAAAAAACCCAAAAAAAAATAAAATATCGAGCTGAACTGAAACCGATTCATTTCGATTTGGTTTTGGTTATAACTAAATTGACTCAGAAACTGAAAAAATGGGTATTAGTTCAATTGGGTACGCTGAACTTGCATCCCTAACTTACAATCAATAATTATCCACAACAATGTGATCTTAGGACACGTTGGGTTGACTTTGACCATTATTGCCGATTAAAAATGCCTCATTCCAAAAACCCTTTGGTAATTCTAGTGGGATAACTAAGGCTGCTTTTCGGTTAGCTCTTTTGGGGCAAAGAGCACCTCTTTTACTTTTTTGGTTGTCATATAACTACTTTTACATACTCATTGCCTCATTTGTTATAGTAGGATGTTATTTTAAGTGGTACAAATGCTCTATATTTGTTTTATCTCAAAACAAATTTTATCTCTTTTGACAAAGGGCAGAGAAAAAATTGTTTATGCACTTACAAGGTCTAACCCAAACATTGCCTTTGCTTCTGCTCTTACAAGAGCAAACTCAAGCAAAACCCAAGGCAGCGTTTGAGTTAGCTATTTTGTGACAAAGAGCACTTTCACTTTTTGGCTCCATCATATAATTACTTTTATATTTGGTAATATAGCTCCTTACTCAAACAGAGAGTTATTTTAAATATAAAATTATTTTATATTTATTTTATTTTAGAGTAGATTTTATCTCTAATAAAGAATTGCTTTTGCTCTTATAAGAGCTAAGTTAAAATATGCCTATTAATGTTTAGTCCCATGATTCGAGTGACATCTAACCACTTTCAAGTTAGGTGACGATTTTAACCCTATCTATTGACAAATAAGGCACCTTAATTAATTTGGTCATTGTATTATTTCGATTTTAAGGTAGTTTTTGCCCTAGAGTAACTAACCGACACTAGATAAAAGTAACTCACCGACGCTAGGTATCGTACCTTCAGAATAGCCAGCCCAGAAAAAAATGAAAAAGAAAAAGAAAAATTAATAATTATATATATATATATATATATATATATATATATATATATATATATATATGACAAAGAGGAGAATGCGGGCCACATAAGGTGACCGGTAATTAGTTATGAGACATGTGATTTAAATAATAAAAAAAATATTTTTTACCTCTTTTGCCTTCCGTTTAATATGTCATAGATAAGGTAATACCTAAATAATTTGGTGCATTGATTTTTTCTAACTTTGATTACATTTTGAAAGGTAAAAAAGTCATAAAAGTAATTTTTTTATTTTAATAGGATCTGATCAATTTTGCCTATGTTGTCGTGGCACCCAATCCTCGTGATGAATGCCATATAATAACCAACTGATAGTGAGTGTAGAGATTTTTTATGTATATGACGTTTTTATCTCTTTGAAAAAAAAACACTTTAAACATGTTATTTTCTAGAAAATGTAAATTTTGCCGAGCATGACATAATTCCCTCATTTACTCAACAAAGTGCAAATTGGGTACAAAACTAGTTCCGCTTCAATTCGATACGGTTTGGCATCATCGGCAAATTGACTCATTAAATATAATTATTTTGTATCAAATAAAAAAAATTTAAGAGCATAAAGTCATAGTGAAAATTTTCATTTTCGGTAATTTTTCGATGGGATAATTTTGGGGATAAAAAATATATGAAATAATATATTTAAGCAACTGTGCTTAGCACCAAAGCTCAAGCATAAAACTATAAAACTATAAAAGGCGTATAGAAAAAGCTCAAGCATAAAGCTATAAAGCTATAAAAGGCATAGAGAAAAAGTGTAGATTTTTTTAGTCCCACATCGTTTACGCAGAAAACCTAGGCATTCCAGCCACCTATATATAATGGGAAATTTACCTGATCGACCGTGTCAGATGCACCTTTCCGGTCAGAGGCCCTATATTTTCACCTTTACCCAAACCGACCAGCTGGGAGCCTAGCCGAGATAGCAAAAAGTTCAAATTACCCCATTTCTTTAATGCACAAAAACATCATCTTCTTCCACATTTTAATCTGCTACAGTTTATAAAAGTCAGGGGTGCGCGAAGGTGACGGCGTCTTTTCCACAGTCCAATCTACTCCGATCTGCTATTTGGATTGACTCAGATACACCTTTTTCGTCAGAGACTGTAGCAGATTAAAATGAGGAAGAAGATGACACACCTATATAATTTAAAATTTAAAATATTTGCATTTTTCTATATTTATGTGATGTGAAACGAGATTTATTCCGTCTGATTTGAAGGCCACAATATAAAATCGATAGTGCTAGAGATAGATATGAAAAAAGACGATATCGACTCTGTACACAGTCGATATTGACTCTATACACATTCGGTACCGACCATTTTAAAAGTCGGTAACGACTGTTTACAAAGTCGCCATCGACTGTAAAAATTATAATAATAATAAATATATATATATATATATATATATATATATATATATATATATATTTTTTTTTTTTTTTTTTTTTCATACAGTCGATGGCGACTCTGTATAGAGTCGATGGCGATTGTGTACAAAGTCGATAACGACTTTGTAAACAGTCGATGACAACTCTTAAAATGGTCGGTACCAACTATGTTAAGAGTCGCCATCGATTGTTTTAAGAGTCGCTATCGATTGTTAAATTATTATTTTTTAAAGTGGCGATATCGCCTTTTTTTCGTATTTATCTTTGGCGCCATCTATTTTATTATGTGGCCTTCAAATCAGACGTCATTGATCCAGTTTCACATCGCGTAATTATAGAAATATGTAAATATTTAAAATTTTAAATCATGTAGAACGAAAAAAAAAGTGTAAGAAGGGGTATTTCGAACTTTTTGTGCTACCTGAAAATGGCTTGGCTAAAAGCTCGTCGGTTTAGGTAAAGGTGAAAATACAGGGCCTCTGACGGAAAAGATGTATCTGACAGGGTCGATCCGATAAATTTCTCATATATAATAGGCTCTGCTCTCATCCTTTCACTTAAGCAATCCACACACGTGTGGTGAGCATGGAGGAACTATGCTTTTGCCAGTTATTAGTTTATTACTAAATTACTAACATTAAAAAAAAAAAAAAAAAAAATCAAAATTTTTGAAAATTTATGAAATTTTTAAAAAGTACCGAAATTTCTCTAAAATTTTCGTTTGGCCCCTATTTCAGCTATTTTCATGAAATTTCGGTGAAATTTGTCACTATGCATAAAACGGAGATTTGAATATAAGACATTATGATTGTCAAGTTTTATAGCAAATTAAGGGGTTATTTGGATTTCTTTTACTATAGAAATGACAGATTTTGTAAAAATTATTCAACAAGCTTTGGAAGAAATTCTGGTAAAACCCTACGAGAATTTAGAAGTTTGCCATGCAAATTTATAATATAAAATTGAGGATTTGACTCTCCTAACTATCATTGTATGGTAATCTATATCGTCAAAGCGATAGATCATACGTTGAAGGGCAATGTGCTAAAAAATCACACTCATTAAGAGATTTCAATCATCGATTTGTGCACTCTAATATCAGTCATTGTTCAAATTTTTAGTAACTGATATTAAAGTTTGTCAACATTTATAGGTATGTATTTTGCTGAGACATGTTTCAATCGATTGCCACTTGCCCAATTTCTATTGTTTATAAATATACGCATCATTTAGATGCGACTTTAGTGCCAGAATGTTGATTACAAGCGATTATCCTTAAAATTAGTAAATGCTTTTAAAACTCATCTTACCTCAAATGAAGGGTTATAAAACTTTGATCCCCCTTGTTACCGTGGCCTTGTTCACGAGTTGAGAAAAGCTCAAACTCTTGAGTATTTTCTCCACAAAATGAGTTTTCTGAGCTTTTCCCTTTTTTGAGAGTTTTAAGGGGAAGTGTGTTTTCCGAGATTTTTTAAATGAAAGTGATATATTGATTTTCAAGCAAAATATTTATATTCTGAACTCAGAAAATTGAAAGCAAAATACGCTTCTAAACAAAGAAAGTAGAACTCAAAATCACAAGAATATGAGTTTCTCCAAAACAATAAGCTTAGAAAAAGCTAAGAATCTGAGCAACTCAAGAATCCGTAGGTTCACTAAAGGACTTTCTATGCCTCACTAAAGATTATAGATTGTTGGCTTTTTTTTTTTTTTTTTACATGGCCATTTAGGCCGAGACAGCCTCGAAAATAGAGGAGCAGGCACGCATACACGCATGATAGTTGTGGAGCAGCGTGAGGGAGCACCAACTACAGTGATAGGAGTTAACTAACAGAACCCAACCCATGCTTTGTAAAGACAGGGGTGGGAATCAACGTGGAGGACGAGTATCAAACCCACGACCTCCTCTCTCACAATGGAGGGAGGTTACCAAGTGGGCTGATGCCTCTTTGGTTTATAGATTGTTGGCTATATGTTGTTTAATTAGCCATTTATATGAAAATAAATCTTGTTTTAACTTTTAATTGCACCATTTAAAAAGGATTATTGTCTTTTGAATTTTGTAAATAATTCTTGACAATAACTTGAAACCTTTTAATTTATTTTTTATATTTTAAAAATCTACTTCATTTTTTTCAAAATTTCCGTTTGCCATCTTATTCTCAAACCCCAACTAAGTGACTGTGACTAAAAATATTAAATTTTCATTTTAGGGCATCATTGTAGAATTCTATGAGTCTAACTCAACCTCACAAAACCAACTTGTAAAATGAGAATTTCCCATCTTATACATAGCCCAAGGCTTTCAGCCCACAGGTGATGTGGGACTATCATTTATGTCCATTCACGTGGAAGGTGTGTCTCTACATTCTTGTGGTTACCTGCTTTGATATCATATAGAATTCCGGGCCTAACTCACCAAACAAAATCGGCTTGTAAGGTGAGGTTTGCCCAGGCTTATATATAGCCCAAAGCCATTGACCTAGGCAATGTGAAACTATCGTTCACGCCCCCTCACGTGTAACGTGTCTCTTTACATCACTGTGGTTACCTGCTTTGATACCAAGTAGAATTTCATGAGCCAAACTCAACCTCACAAAACCGGCTTGTAAGGTGAGGATTACCCAAGTTATATATAGCCCAAGGCTTTTAGCCCACAAGCAATGTGGGATTGGATTGCCCTAAGTTTATTATATAGCCCAAGGCTTGCAGCCCACAGGTAATGTGAGACTATCGTTTAATCACAACTAAGGCAAATATCCAATCCTGCTCTTGGGTAAACTTTTATTTATCTCTAAAAATAAGACATAATCATCTACTATAACTTAAGCCTGCCAATGGGTGAAGTCGCTCAATATCTGAAATAAACTTGGCCCATCTGGTTGGATTGAAACAGGTTTTTGGGTTGGGCTTCAGGTCACGTTAGGTTAGGTCAGGCAAGCATATCTCTTAACCCATTGGGTCATGTTAGGTCAGGTCAGGAATATACCCTTCCCCTGTTGGGCAGCCAAAATTTTGACCCGACTCCACTCATCGAGAGTTGCAACGATAATATGCATGCTAAACAATGTACATGTACATGTGGGAAGGACTGCTAATACGATCTAAACAATGTGACCTTGCACCAAGGCACGTAAAAATGATTTAGTGCCACATTGAGCTTGGTGTACGGTGAAAATATGTCTTTAGGCCTTGTTTGATAGCAATGAAACTCCAAAGAGGAAATGAAATCAATTTCTTAGTTGATTTCCTAGGAAATGATTTCCTCTAGAAATGAATTTTTCACTGTTTGATTAGTGTGCTTGATAAATGAATTTCATTGGAAATTGATTTCTCTTGTTTGATTAGTATCTTTGAAAATAAATTTTTAAAATTTGATCATTTATTATTAAAGTCAAATATTAACCAATAAATTTTTTAATGATATTCTATTATGTTACAAATTAATACCATCGTAATCACTATTTATTACTAAGTTACGTAAGTTAGAGTTTGAAAAGTCAAACTCAAATAAAAAGTCAAATTTTGACCAAACTTAAAATTTTGATAAAAAAAATTATATAAAGCTAAATAACAAAGCTATAAATTCTAATATCTACTGTAAGTTTATACATTAAAATGAAATTGAATTTCTATAAAAGTCAAACTTTGACAAAAATTTTAACTTTGACCAAAAGAAAATTTTGCAATCTACCAACAAGTTATAAAAGTCCAATTGTAAATTAATATAACAATATTCATATATATCTTTAGGTTACACTAGTCAAAATTTGATCAAATATTCACTTTTAATGAAAGTCAAATTTTGACTAAACGTAAAACTTTGATTAATAAAATTTTTAAGACTAAAGTACAAAGTTATATAGTAAATGCTAGTATATATTATATATTGAAACAAACATAAAATTTTAAACTCAAAAGAAAATTCAATTTTTTTAAAAAGTCAAACTTTGACTAAAATTTTAAACTTTGACCAATAAAAAATTCGACAATCTACCGCCAACCTGCAAATTAACATAACAATATTTGTATCAATCGCTAGGTTACATTAGAAAAACTTTGACTAAATATCAACTTTTAAAAAAGTCAAACTTTGATCAAATATAAAAAAAAAGTAAAATAAAATTTGATGATGTACAAGAAAGTAATAAATTAAAAAAATGATAATCTCATTGGGGATATAGAAGTTCAAAAAAATTAAATTATGTTTAAAAGTCAAAGTTTGACCATATATCAAACTTTGACTGATTAAAATTTATATTACCAAAATATAAATAACAATAGTAATAATAACTATCTACTGTCAAGATACACTTCTCAACTTTTGACTAAAGTCAATATTTGAATAAAAGCTAAATTTTGACTAAAAGTCAAACTCTGACTAATAAAAATGAGGCAATGCATTTTTAAATTATAAATGAAAATAATGATAGATATTTTTAATTATAATATTTCACTAATAAAAATTTATAACATTTTATAGAAAATCGAACTTTAATCAAGAAAAAATTATACTGATACGATATAAATTTATGTAGTAGTAGACTCTATCTATAAGCAGGTTTCAAGTTTAACTAAAAATAAAATTTGTGTAAAAGTCAAAGTTTGACTCAAAGTCAAAGTTTGACTCAAGGTCAAACTATTGACTAATACAATTGAGAATCTAGTATCAAATTATACATAAATACGACAGTATCTTTTTTTCGTCATCAAATTATGAGAGTCTAAGTTTAACAAAAAATAAATTTTAATTAAAAGTCAAAGTTTGACCTTAAGTCAACCTTTGACCCTTAAAATTTTGATAATATATTTCTAACTTATAACTTATTATCATGTTTCAGTAGTCAAAATTTCATCAAAAGTCAAAACTTTATATAGCTTATAAATCCAATTAAAGTTTAATTAAAATTCAAATTTTGACCAAAGTCAAATATTAGCTGAAAAGAGTATGATCTAGATAATGTAGTGGTCATAGTGATCGTACTGGTATAATGGTCATAGAAATTGAAGTTACTTTTTAATAGTCAATTTTTTTTTTTGTTGCTTTTAAGTTTTTTACAAGTAACTTTAGATTTCTAATAACAAAACATTATTATTTTGTTAGTAGGAAACTCAATTTCAGCCACTTGAAGGGTTGAAATGATTTCTTCCTAAACTGATTTGGTGTATAGAAATTCAATTTTCATGCGAGACGACTTAATTTCATTTCCATCTCCTTAAATAGCTATCAAACAACAACAATTGGAAACTAAGTTTCATTTCACAATGAAATTACATTTCCATGTTATCAAACAAGGCCTTAGAGTACCTTATGGAAGTCCATAGTTACCAAGATAGAGTACAAAAATAAAATTATAAGAGAAATTGTTTAAAATAAAGAGCTAGTCTACAATGGGTCTCTCATGTCCACCCATCATGTGCAACTAAGCAGTCCACAAGTCTATGTGATTAAATGACCTGCACAGACTTCCATGTATTGAAAATCTGCGCAGACACAGAGACATGTGAGCTGTTGTGCCCACACAAGATATCTAAGTGAGACGTCTTGCTAGCGTGATATATTAAAAAAGAAAAATTATATTTTGTCATGAGAAAAGATTTGAAGGATTGTGAAGTTAAAAAAGGTTAGACTATGATAAAAAAATCTCAACAGCGTTTAGCATATTGGGTTTATGGGGTATATTATATAAACCTTAATGGATAGGATGGCCCTTATAAAAGGAAGGGGTAGTGAGTCTAGTGACAGATACAATTTCATTTATAGCTAATGGAGTTGTAATTGGGATGATGACGTGTTTTTAGTCTTGAATGCATATTTAACTTTTACATGTCGTCACCTATATGTAATTAGGTTAGTTAGTATTGTTGTTGTTTTATATGTATATATAAAAGTTAGGATATCTCAAGCTTATACTTGGATTAATCCCTAAGGTTGTGTTGCACTTTGTTATTATTAGGAGTGTTATCGGGTCGGTTCGGATCGGTTTTGTGGCAAAATTGAAATCGAACCGATAATTATCAATTTTTATTTTATGATACCAAAAGTGAATCGATAAGGTTTCGGTCGGTTTGGTTAGTTTTTGATTTCTAAACCTCATTTTTTAATTTATTTTTATTAGGAAGCTATTATCAATTCATAAGGGTCAGACCATTAAAGACTTTGTAGGTTGTTGCCTATATCGCTAATTCGCTATTAATCATCTAAAAGTAGGTGATTGATCAGATGGCTAAGAACATTTTCCAGAAATTAATGCATCAATCGGACAGTCCAGATCGATGGATATTTTCTATATAATTTTATTTTAAATAAAAAATGATAAATATATGAGAACAATTCAGGAAACAAAAATCCAAAATGCAAAACCCCAAAACCCAAAATCACACATTCAAATACACTATACATAAATCACAATTAAATAAAATGGGGTATGAAAACTCCATAAATACACATCCTTTAAACCCATTACCACTCCCCAAAGCCTTTAACTTAAATGGTTCTTCCAACAACAGAAAAACACATGAGAATATGAGATTTCAAAGGGAAAAAATAGACTTATTTGTTTACAACCTAAGTTCTGTATGCACTATGCACTTATGCAACGGGTAGCACTACTACCAGTTTTTTATCGGTTCGGTTTCGATTTTTTAATGTTAAAACCGAAACCGAACCAATAACTATCGGTTTCTATTTTTCAAAATCGAAATTGAACCAATATGTCTCAAAACCGAAACTGAACTGAAATTCAGGTCGGTTTCGATCGATTTGGTCAGTTCAGGTCGATTTCTGCACAACCCTAGTTATTATAAAGAAATGTTGGGAGAGAGAGAATGATTAAAAGATAAAAGAGAGGCTCCTCTTTGAAATAGGAAAAACAACTTTCTTTAAAAGAGCTTGAAAAATTATGCTTAGATAAAGAAGGATGATTTTCATTTCATGTTTAATAGAGAATACCCCCCCTCCCCCCTCGCTCCCTCTTTCCCTTTTTCTTCCTCCAATCATTTTCTCTCTCCTCATTTTCATTTGCAACAATAAAGACCATATGCTGCTCTTTTCTACTCTCTACTCTTCCAAAGAGTAATGCCAAACACAACCTAAAGATAGCGCTGCTCAAACTCACGACCTTAGGGAGCATACCCAAGTCATCAACCACCGCTGACAACCCCTTGGTCGGTACGTTAGTATTGTTGCTTGACATTTAACTATTGAGAGAGTGTGTCGCATGTTGGGATTAAATAAGAGTCCATGATAGGGTTGTCAATGGGTCGGGTTGGGCTAAAATTTTGGCTGCCAAATAGGAAAATGGCATATGCCTGACCCAACAAATGGTGCACCAAACCCGACTTGGGACGACTCGATGGCCAACCCGACTCAGTAAAAAACTACTGTTTTCATGGTTTATATATATATATATATATATATATATATATATATATATATATATATATATATATATATAAAATATCGGATCGGGTCAACCTGACCCGATTTTCCCTAGATCCGACCCAACCTCTTAGTCAACTTGACCTAATGCGAAGGTTGGTCGGATGTCTCTTGCCTGACCTGACCCGACAGGTAAAGTTTATGCATCCAACCTAATAAAATATCGGGTCGACTCGGCTCAATGATAGCCCTACTCCACGAGTCGATGATGGGTATTAGGGGTAGTTTAATTAGCACCCACCGAATCTTGGAGGGCACCTACACCAAATACCATTGACTGGTTTGAATCAGACAATGGAGATCAATTTTTGCCCCAATCTTCCACACAAGGGATCTTGAGATCAAAGGTGTAGCATCAGATGGTAAGTTTTTTCTATTCCCCGTGGCACACATCTCAAACAAATGATCAGAAAATCTCATGTATGCCATGTAATTTTTTTATTTTAACGTCCTAATATTTGTGTTCATATAGAATTTAATTTAAAATAAATAAATTAAAATATTACGTACAAATTCAATGGATGTGAGTAGCAAATGTTGATGTCATAACAAGGGATTTCTTCTATTGTAAAGTGATAAATCTATGAATGTTTTGATAATTGTGATTTGACTACGTGCACTTATTTGTGAATACAACTAGCATGTTATGACTCGATCAAACCGAAGGTTATCTCGATAAAGTAGAGATAAACTTGATAAAACAGCTAGCATGTTGTGACTCGACCTAACAGAGTGTTTACTTCTCAAAAGAGTCATGTTTAATGTATATACTTTGAAAATAGATACTGGAGAAAGTATCCACACTGGAGAGTTCAAGAGTAACTTCAAAGATATGTTGAGCCTGTCAGTGTGACTAAATTCTCCGACTTTTTGAAAATGTCACAAATAATTCACTAACTTTTGGAAAAAACGAAGAATTATACGCTAATTAATCAACTTTTTTCCGAATTATTCCTGATTTTGGCCACAAACTTTTATTTTTATATTTGGTTAAAATATGTTTTACCTTTTTCCAAAATTTGACCGTATTTTTCCTGAATTTGACAAATTTTTTCAAAATTTTCCAAGCCGATTTATTCCCGAACCCCGACCTGGTCACTATGGAGCTTGTCAACAAGATTAATTGACGCTCTACACAGAACACATGCCCTTTTAAGAGGTTAGGGGTCTCACAGTTGACAGTTTTAGAGTTAAAAGAGAAGTCACAATCATGTAAAGTCTCCAACAACAATTAGTTAGCATATGGAAGTTATCCCACCATGGTTCAAAATTTCGGCCGAATTGTGAAGATTTCGGCCGAAATGTTTCGGTTTCGGTCCCCACTGAAGCGAAACCGAAAACCCATAATTTTGGTTCAAAGTGCATGCAATTGAAGTTTTCGGCTGAAATTTCAGTTCAAATTTTCGGTTTCGGTCCAGGCCGAAACCAAAACGAAATCCGAATTTTTGATCCTTGTATCTCACAGTTACTACGACGCGGGTGGAGCATGTAATTGTCTATCAAAGTTCATTACAATTGACTGCAACACTGATCGAGACGTCGCACAAAAATTACAATGAGTACCACTTTGCAGTACCATAGAAAAATTTTCCCATGTTAATGGTTTTTGGTGAACTCTTGCTCAATGCCTTAAAGTTATATTTTTCTGGCTTTGAAGTGGGTGCACTATTGTGCTTCCCCTCTGTTTTATTTTACAAAACTTGGTTGGTGAAAATAAAAATGTAAAGTTTTCATCTATATGCTTCTTTTACATCAGTCATTGTTTATCGGTATATTTCTTTGAGGCTTCTTTGTTGTGAACAACTGAATATTTCATCTGTTCAATGATTGGGAATTAAATATATGCATTTAGTTACTTTTTCTCAGTTCCAATCATATAGTTAGAATTCTTATCTGATATTTCAAGAATCCAAGGTGAACACGGAGTGAGAATGAATCTTTCAAATTTATTATATGAAAGTTTTAATTCGCCGAGGATCTAAACTGTGATATAATGTCTATCTAGGTGACATGGTGGAGTAACTACAAGTAGCCTTTGATGATGGGTGGGTATTGATTGTGAAGGAAGCAGAGTGGGTGAAATCCCTCTTCATTGCTCTATATACATGATCTAAGCCTTCCTCAACAAGCTCCAATACAGTTTGAGGCATGGGGGGTACCTTAATTTCTACTGAACCTTCCAACATCTTTACCACTTCTCCCATTGAGGGCCTCACCCACAACTCTTCTTGGATGCACCAGAATGCAACACTAACTGCCCTATCCAGCTCCCGTTCATCCACCTCCCCTTTTAACCTTTTATCAGCAACTTTTACCGTCGCCCCCTTTGTCATCTCCTGGAAGTGCCAATTAAGCCATGTCAGTAGCCGTGATATCTACTCTAGGCAAAAAAAATGCATAGATAACTGAACATTATTCGTATTGAAGCTAATGGCAATAACTAAAAAGAATAAAACATAAAACAAAGTTAATAGCGAACTGCTTATTTACAGTACACCGTTCTTTTATGTAATAGTGTGTGGATGAATAAAGTTAAGATGGAACTGTGATGACACAACCCGACCCAGTACAATATTGTCCAATTCTGCCACAGTTTTTAAAACACCAGACAATATCATACTGAGTCTGGTTGGGTCGTCACAGGAACATAGGACTTGATGAATTCGGATTTTTTGAAGGAGGTTGTAGGAATACTGTAAGATCTTATCCCCCATTGAGCTAACATTCCAACCAAAACCAGTTGGTGATGAAATAGGTACAACTTAATGTTTTAACCACACACCCCCCCCCTTGGGCCCATGAGGGTTGTACAAGGACCCAACAAATACCAACAATGGTTTAACTCCCTAAAATGTTGGCTTATGTGTGTTAGTTGACAACCGCGAAAAAAGCTTCATTGGGTTTCTTCTCATAATTATCTATCAATGGCTAGATTGAACCGCGAAAAAAGCTTCATTGGGTTTCTTCTTCAATCTTAGTGCAAATTTTCTTGGCAACAAGAGTGGCAACTAGAGGTTCAGTCTAGCCATTGATAGATAATTATGCATCGTAGTTGAATATAGATGTAGTATTGGTACTAGAAATTGTGCATTCTGTTGTATGAGAGAGAGAGAGAGAGAGAGAGAACCTTATATGCCCACCCAGGGTAGAAAAAGTCCTCTGCATTTAAAGACATGTCGAGATTTCTCCGACCGCCAATGATCTCTAGAAGCAGCATTCCGTAGCTATAAACATCAGCTTTCACGGTGATAGGCCGATTACTAACCCACTCAGGAGCTAAGTATCCTCTGGTTCCTCTAATCATAGTGACAACCTGAGAGGTCTCTCTGGCCATTAATTTTGCCAGTCCAAAATCCGATACCTTGGGACAGAAATTTTCACCTAAGAGAATATTTTCCGGCTTGATGTCACAGTGTATAATCCGATCTCTACATTGCTCGTGGAAGTATGCTATCCCCTGGGCTGTACCAACTGCAATACGAAATCGAGTCTCCCAATCCAATAGCCTGTTGTGGTTATTGTATGAAGGGAATATCCATTTATCCAATGACCCATTGCTCATGAACTCGTATACTAGAAGCCTGTAAGTACAGAAATAGATTAGGGACCATTTTATTGTCCAAACTTAGATATCTATCTACTTCAAAATACTTCTACAAAAGAGAAATTTTTGCATAATTTGACAACTTATTACTAATTAAAATGGTTTAAGCTTCTTTTCATTGGGTTCCAAAAAATCTAGACTATTGATTGATCGCCTACCGTCACTACTTGATCGCTGAGGGAAGTGCCGTAAGGCAAGTGATCACCTTGACCTAATGTTTTCTCCAGAACCATCTTCATCCATGATTTCCACCATAGGATCATTGTGCACCATTGTGTTTTCCATACATATTAAATGGGTCCATCAAAGCCATTTTATAGATGGTTCCGATTTCCGTTAATACTCAAGGTGAAATGTTTCTCATTAACCATGTAAAGGTCAGTGATTAATCATACAATTAATCACAATATTCTACCCAAAAGAATTGATGAGATTTCAATCTTCTTTGATGAGGTCTCATGATCACATGTATCGACATTCACAACGCAAACGACGAAATCTCAAGACAGTTAGCAAATATGAAACTAACGGTTTAAGAAATTTGGTCAGAGATGCCTACCGATGTGATCCCTCGGAGCAGAATCCGCATAGGCGAACCAAGTTCACATGATGCATGGAGCCAATGGTAGTTACTTCTGCTATGAATTCCTTCTCCCCGTGAGGTAGGGCCCTTTCTAGTTTCTTCACTGCAACTAAGGTCCCATCTCCAAGGCTACCTTTGTATACACTTCCAAACCCACCTGACAAAAAAAAATGCAAAGGTCCCAAAATAATAAAACTAGATAGTAAATCTTTATAGGAGAAATGCTAATTTCACCCTCTTCATTCTTCATTGTGAGGTTAACATAGTTTCTGAACCACATCCACAATGCTCTTATATAGTGACCTTCTGGTAAATAAATAAAAGGGCATTTTGGTTCAGGGACGATGTTTATAATATTGAGAATACTAGTGTTCTTCTTTGAAACAAATTTATATTACCATTTCCGAGCTTCTGTGTGAAATTACAGGTTGCATTGTGAAGTTCACGGAAAGTGAAATTGAGAGGCGCTCCAGGAACCGTAAGAGAGCTATTGATGGCTCTCTTTAATGATCTCTTTTTATGAACACTATAGTATAACAAGGCACAGAGAAGAGCAATGAGAAAAGAAATAGAGAGAACCAAGGGAAGAACCAAAACTTTCTCCTTGCCACCCTCTGATCCCTGCCCTCCTTTCCGCGTCTTCACCGTGCCATTAATCCCGATCTTAACAAAGAGTGTCGAACCCGGATCCTGTAGCCCACCAAAAACCATACTCCTCAGTGTCCAACAGTAGGTAGTCTCCTCCGATAACCCGTAAACTGACGCGACACAATGGCAATCCGATTGGCACGAGTCTCTGCATCTCGAGCTCACCGAGATATCACCATAATTTGCGATCACCGATGATCCAGAAAAGTAGTACTTAGTCTGTGGCACTGTCACTATATCAAATCCTGAGCTCGTCGAATTACAATTCCCGGGCAGTGGTAACGAATCTTTTACGCATTCCATAATGCGACCGGTACTTGAAGTCCCTGGCGGACAAGTACAGCTGGCATTGGTCTTACTTCCATCCAAACTACAAATGCCGTTGCCGCAGATCCCCGCGATCGTGCACAGGTTCGACACTGCTGCCCAGTCTGCAGTCCAATGTGGTGTCTCACTCGTATCGTTCCACCGATAAAGACGTAAATTCCCATTGGCCTCGATCGCCACGCGGCGGAGAACTGGTTGGTTCCCGGTTTTCGATGCCTCTCCGGCCTCGCTCTTGTAGATATAGACTACACCGGCCGGAGAGTCGCCGTAGACAATGCCGAAGTTTCCGGAATTGTCTAAGAGTGCGACAACATCGCCAGTGGCGTTGGAGATGTCGGGGCCTGACCAGTAAGTGTAATTGGTGTACGGGTCAGTTGAGGTGAGGTAGGATTCAGGTGAGTTGTAAGTGAGACCAAGGCTTAGGGAAGTGGCTTGCTGAAGCATCTTGAGAGAGTAATAATAGCCGTTGGATGGTGATGGTGGTGACGTAAGCTCGAGATCGACGGTTAGCTTTTGGCCTGGGAGGAGTGTATCAGATGGGTGATAGAAGGATTGCCAAATGGGGTGGAAGGTGTTGTTGTAGAGTATTAAGTTGCCGGAATCTGACATCACGGCGGTTTCTACTCCTTGGGAAGAGGAGTTTGACATCCATATGGAGGTGTTCCGGTGGACGAGTACGAGGTTTCCGGTCGGGTCCAGCTCGACGACGGCGTCTCTTCCCACCGGAGAGTTTCTAGAGGAGCAAAGGAAATTGTTGACTAGTCAATGTCCCTGAAATGTTTCATGAAATGACTATTGTGCCCTTAAAGCTTTGATTCAGAGGCCCATATATATATATATATATATATATATTCTTAATGGGCCAGGCCTTAAACGGGCTGATTGTAATTGGGCCTTCTAGAGTTAGTCCATACGTGGACCAATTTCTAATTGGGCCATCGGGGACAGCCGTTTTATTAATTAGGCCTACTTACCTTAGCCATCCCCGGCCATGTTAGGAAATTTTTATATAAATAACTCATTTGATTGATTCGGATTGGGTTCAGGCCAAGCTTAAATTGGCCATTTTCAATCAGGCATTTTGAAAGTAGTCCACACGCAGCCCGTTTTACTAATCAGGATGAGGCGAGCCAACCCATTTATATATCACGCTTACTTACCCTATCCCATACATGGCCCATTTGTGGGCTGGGCTTAATCCCGGCCCATTAAGATCTCTAGCCCATAGCATATATGAGACGATTCTCCTCATGTGATCATTTATATTAAGGGTAGAGTTACTCACGCCAGTAAAACTTGTGAAGATAACCGCTATAAAAAAATTGTTGACTGCTTTGAATTAGACGATAGAGATTATTTTTTATCCCAATCTTCCAAACCATAGATCTTGAGATCTTCAAGATCATAGCTCACCTATAATAGATCGTGATTTTACATGACACACATCCCCAAAAGTGACTGATCATGGGCATACCTATCATAAGGTCACTTTTGGAGATGTGCGTCATGTAGAATCAACATGTGACCGCCTGATAGGTGTGCCATGATCTCAAAAACTATTGTGTAGAAGATTGGGACGAAAGAAATTTCTATCAGCTGATTCGAGGCAGTCAAAAATTTTATGGTGGAAATGTGAGTTCTTCACAGGTTTAATGGGTGTAAATAACACTGCCCTTATATTAATTAAGGAATAACGGGCACATGATCGATTTTGTAGGTTATGTAAAATCTTCAGTTTAACGGGCATGACATAACCGCTACCCTTGAGAACACAATAGATCCCGAGATCACGACCCCACCTATCATACCGCCAAATATTACACCTCCCCAAAAGTTATCCAAGAACCCTTCTCACGGTACACTGTGATTACAGATGTGTGTCACATGGAATCAACGTCTGAGCATTTGAAATGTGGGCTATGATCTCAAGATTTATTGGGACAAAAAATGATCTCCATCATCTATTTCAAGGCAGTCAATGGTGTTATCAGTGGAAACCATAAGTTGCCCCGAAAGAATCTTCAGTTGCAAATACCGCTACCCTAAATTAAATTATTAAAACAAGGCAAACAACAATCTTATTTTATTTTATCTCAACTACTGTTCTGGTCCCTCCATTTGTATTATCAGTCCATAATAATACTCAATCAGTTAGAGGCCACATGAATTCACTTTAGATTCTCGGCATATGCTTAGAATTTAGAATTCGCTACTTCTGTTATAGGAATACGGTTCTGTTTTGGATTGATCTTTGAGGCAAAGAGAAGCTCTCAGCTCTAGTACAGAGCAATTTATTATAAAAGTGTGTTTGATTGAAAGTGCTCTTTGAGAGCTTTTTAAAAGAGCTGAATTTGGGTCTCTTTAAATAAACCTCCGCTCTTTGTCTGGAAAGAGCAACCCCAAACACACTTCGTAGGAAAAATCACCCTCTTATCAACTGCAATTCTATATTCCCCATCAAAGCCGATATAATAGACATTTTACTACTACTAGAAGAGGAGAGAGTATACTGCTAAGATCAACACACCAGTCAATATGTGATTCGTCCATATCGACCATCCATGGATGCATCGTTAAGGGTAACGAGTAGGTGTTTGATTGACACGTGTCAACTATACAATGGAATGAAAGAAATAATAATAATAACAATAAAATGCCATAATCTCAGTTGCCAATATTATTCATATCTTGTACTTGTTAGGTGTTTGATTAACTTGTGCTTAGGGCTGGGCATTTTTTGGCCGAACCGACCAAACCAGACCGAACCGCCAGTTTTGGTCTGATTTGGACAGGTACCGATTTGGGTTTGATTTGGCAAAAAAAAAACCGAAAAGTTCAGTTTCAGTTCCGGGCCTTCTTAAGCCGAAACAGATCGAACTAAACCGATTGTAAGTAAATTTTTTAAATATATATATATAGTCAACTTGAATCAAGTTGATGATTGAGCCTCGAATTAATTAGAGTGACCCTATGTAACTAGTTGCCTCTTATTGTATTTCATGTGTAGCAAATGCCTCCTATAAACAAACTTGATCCATCATTAGCACCATTTGAGGAGTCATCATCTATTCATCCCTCCAAGTATTCTTTTTTATCCAAACTCTAATTAATTAGAGTAAATGTGATGCATTTATTTTTGTTATCTGTTTTGAAAAGGGTGAAAAGATTATAAAAGTAAAATGACTCCGGAAAAAATGAAAATAGTAAAAGCTTAAAATAGGTTCAGAAATTGAAATTTTTTCTGATGTGCAAGTAGAACTTATAGGAAAATCGAAATCGAATCTTATAGGTTTGGTTCAACAGTTGGATGGTTTGGTTTGATTTGAACAGTTAGAAACCGATTAGAACCGATTTGGTCTGTGATTTTGGTCCAAAACCGACCAAACCGAACCCAATACACCCCTACTTGTGCTTTTAAAATATACTCTTGTTAGTTAAATTGATCTAAACCATCCCCGTGCCACCCAAAAAGTGTTCACAGTACTAAATGGACCTTAGAGGACGGTGACAGTCCCTCTCATGAAGGACAGAACCGGCTCATATATATATATATATATATATATATATATATATATATATATATATATAGACAACAATTAGGTGCCACCAGTGGCGGAACCACATAGAGATCAGTGCGGGCGAGCGCCCGCTCTCCCTCTTCTCTCGCTCTCAAACCCAACGATAATCTCTTTTCTCTCTCTAAAACCCCACCTTCCCCCTCCCTCCCTCCCTCCCTCCCTCTTTTAAACCCAACGACAATCTCTCTAAAACCCAACCTAAACGCCCTCCCTCCCTCCCTCCCTCAAAACTCAACCACAATCTCTCTCTAAAACCCAAACTAAAAGGTCTCCCGCCTTCCCTCTATTCTCTCTCAAACCCAACCTTTTTAATAGAATTGATCTAATGCATCCAAGCTTCACATAGCACCAAAACAGTGTTTTGGTGCCACATGGAGTTTCAAATGGATTATTGGGGTGCATTCACCATACTCTATTGGGGGTACGCAATCCTTTTCATATATACATATGGAAAATTATAAACAAAGGACAGATTTGTTGAAGACAAAGTGCAGGCGGCTGACATGGCGTGACGTGATTAGCTGCACCAACCTGCATTAATTGAGCTCCACCACACTTGCAGCCAATGCATGGCGCTACATCAGCCACCTGCACTTTGAACATAAAATCTGCCCTCCATACAGCACTGTCCATATATATATGATCAGTTATTCATATCATGTACCTGTTAGGAGACCAGACAATAGTTGGATTGCCCGGAAGCCTTGCATACCAAATTGCTAATTGAAACTCATCATCCCGCAACCCCATCATGGTTGTAAATCCAAAGGCAAAAGTTCCGTTATCCGAAACCCACGCCTGGTTTCCGCTGGCCAATAACTTGGATCCCAAAGAAATCTGCTCAGCAGGCCAACTGCAACCACCCAACAACACAGCAACAACAAGAAACAAGAGATGCAGCCAAGTAGTTCCCATTTACATAAATGGCCAATGAAATGTGCTGCTGCATATAAACTCTAAAGCATAGAGCTTTTTATTTCAAGTGTGACATAAATTTAAAAGCAAAAGAAATAATGGTGGGAGAGAGGCATTTGTAAGGAAATAAAAGTCAGCAACATAACACGTGTCCTGTGGACCTGTGGTAGTTGAGCTAAGTATTGAAAATTGTTCCAAGATTTTGTGATACTGATTTGATGGTGGTGACATGTGTCTGTCTCCTATTGGCCCGATATAAAAAACATAAAATCTCCGCCGACCAACCAGAGATGATAACGGACGGTATGATGTGTCAGTCTCCAGGTACTACAGCACTAACATCAACACATATCGGCCGGGTCCCAAGCCAATATGAATTGGATGGGGCTAACATATCGGCTGATATATATATATATATATATATATATATATATATATATATATAAGATAAGCCCGATATTTAAACCCAGGATATATCTTTGGGAAGAGAGATTAAAAATATGATGAATTTTGAGGGCTCAGGATAATAATCCTCTTCTTATTCTGTTCCATATGCTTAGATTTTAAATTCAGCTTATTTGATCTAGAGGCTCAAAACCAACTTACTATAAAGTACAGTTTGGAAGGAACAAGCACCTTTTTTTCAAGCTGGTGTTACTACCCACCACTTTATGTGACGGCCACCTCACTAAATAAAGGAAAAATCCGTTGACTGCTCTAGATCAGACGATAGAGATCATTTTTTGTCCCAATCTTCTAGATCTTGAGTGCATAGGCTTACAATCAGACGGTCAGATGTTGATTCCATGAGGCACACATCCCAAAAAGTGAATGTGATCAGTATACCATCAAACATGGTTCATATTCACTTTTTAGGATTTGTGTCATGTGGAATCATCATCTGATCGTATGATAGTAGGCCCATGATCTCAAGATCTATTGTGTGGAAGATTGGGACAAAAAAGATCTGTCACCTGATTTAAAGCAGTTAACAATTTTTTTTCCTTTGTTTGAGTGAGGTGGCTGTAACATAAAGTGGTGTGGTAGTAATACCAGCCTTTTTTCTTTGGTGGGTAATCTAGGAATATACCTGAGATCAACACTGTTAACTCTTTTTTTCCTTTCCACCAATGAGTAGAATGATTGAATTTATTGCTGTAGCACCAAGTCTCCGAAGCTCGGTTCCTGTCGTCGTGGCTCGATAGCTACTAGTAACAACTCTAATAACATAAGGGAGAAGACTTTGAGTTTATCTATGACTTATGGCACACTCATTTTTGTCTTTCTGCTAATGTTACGACCAATTTCGAAAGTACAGCTCTGAAATCTGGATAAGTGCATCATACCTTTTGTTGCAAACTTTTCTATGCTTTGAAATTCTGTTTGCTTTTATACCTTGCATTTTATCATGTCTGTAAGCTTGAACATCCTTGAATTTATTGCTGTAGCACCAAGTCGCTGAAGCTCGGTTCCTGTCGTTGTGGCTCGATAGCTACTAGTAACAACTCTAATAACATTAAGGGAGAAGACTTGAGTTTATCTATGACTTATGGCACACTCATTTTTGTCTTTCTGCTAATGTTACTACCAATTTCGAAAGTACAGCTCTGAAATTTAGATAAGTGCATCATACCTTTTGTTGCAAACTTTTCTATGCTTTGATCCCTATTGTTGAAAATTCTGTTTGTTTTTTATACCTTGCATTTGCTCATATCTGTAAGCTTGAACATCATGGATTCCATGAAATATATATATATATATATATATATATATGATAGGTAAGCTGGGCTCGAACCTACGACCTTGAGGTTGGTATGTTGTCAACCTTCCACTGTGCTACAAGCCCAAGCCCTTGGATTCTATGAAAAATAAACACCGTGCCAAATGAGGAACATCAGATAATGAAACTTGTGGGGATGGAATAAATTATTTTACGTGTATCTACAGTTCACACCTCTTACTATAATTCTCATTGTTTCATTATTTCATTTTTACAGGTAATTGCGAAGTCCAGTTGTAACCAATTTCCGACTGCATCCTTTCAACTCAAATTCTCAAGGTTCTTAACCAAATAACTTCTCATATTGCAAATACACCTTCTCTGTTTCAAGCAATATACAAATCATAACTGGTTAATTTTAAGTTTCTCCTTTTTTAACCTCGTCATGGGGTGTGTCAGGTCTGTTTCCTTCGAATTACTCATTAATGGGCATGTCCTTGGAAATGTTATCCTGACAGGGGGATCCTCTATCCCCCTATCTTTTCATTATCTGTGCGGAAGTGTTTTCTAATCTCTTGAACACGGCGACCCAACAAAATAAGATTTCTGGTATTCGCGTGTGTCACTGTGCCCCTACTGTAACCCACCCTATTATTTTCCGATGATAGCCTTATCTATCTTAAGGCAAATGAAAACAAATGTTGGGAAATATTGAACATTCTCAACCTCTATGAAGAGGCGGGTCAGAGAATTAACTTTGACAAATCGGCGCTCTCTTTTAGTTGTAATGTTCAAGATGAGAGTAAGAGAAGGATAATTTCCATTTTCCAAGTCAAGGACACCAATCCCCAGGAGAAGTATTTGGGGCTTCCGATGGTGTTGGGAAGAAGTAAAACGGCGGCCCTTAATTCTGTGAAAGATAGGGTGTGTAAGAGAATCTTAAGTTGAAAGGGGAAACTCTTATCTAAAGGGGGAAAGGATGTGCTCATCAAAGTGTTGTACAATCTATTCCCACATATACGATGAGCATTTTCAAGCTTCCTCAAACTCTCATCAAAGAAATTTCATCTCTTATCGCTAACTTTTGGTGGGGTAAACTGAATTTGGACAAAGGGATTCATTGGAAGTCGTGGAAAGAGTTATGCAAGCCTAAAGAGGTTGGAGGTTTGGGGTTAAAAAATCTCACTGCTTTTAACTCCGCGAAGCTTGCTAAACAAGCTAAACAATCTTGGAGAATTATTTCTAGCCCCCACACACTCCCTAGCCACACTTTCAAAGCCAAATATTTCCCGAATTGTAGCTTTCAGGAGGATAAACTTGGGAGCAATGCCTCGTTCACTTTGGCAACAATTGTTTTTGTTAGAAACATCATTGATACTAGTGGGGTGTGGAGAGTTGGCAATGGAAAGACCATTAAGATATGGAAGGACAGGTGGATGCCGAAACCTGGTACTTTTAGGGTCATATCCCCTCCCAGCAGTGACTTCGACAGTAAGGTGTCCAGCGTTACTTTGGAGGAGCCCAGGAGATGGAATGAAAACGTTATTCGAAATGCAGGGATAGGTGTAATTGTGGATGCCAATACAATCCTTCGCATTCCGCTTCAGTCCTTGAGCAGAGATGATAAACTTGCTTGGGCTTTTGATAATAAGGGCAAGTTCACGATTCGAAGTGCTTATAAAATAGCGGTTAATTTGCTTGAACCGAAGACGGCGTGTGCTTCCTCAAGTGCATCTATGGATAATCAGTTTTGGCGAGATCTGTGGGGGCTAAAAATTCCATATAAGGTGAAGGTCTTCGGGCGGCGGGCTTGTATTGACATCCTTCCTGTACAAGTCAAGCTTCACAGCAAAATACGTTCGATTTCTCCATGTTGTGTTATCTTATCGTCCCTGGGCCTTCGTCCAAATCAATTTCAAAGACTGGGCCATGGAAGTTTACCAATCTGTGGGCAAAAAGGACATGGACAGATTTTTCATGATCGCATGGAACATCTAGAATGATCGCAACAAGGTAGTTCATGATGAAACTGGGCAGGATCCTTTCTCGATCTGTAAGAGTGTTGATTCGTTACTCCACGATTATATATCTGCCAATCACAGTTCAGATCCAATAATCCAACAACTGGACCCTCCAGGTGGTTGGTCTCCTCCTCCACAGGAGTTTTTCAAGGTCAATTTCGATGGTGCTTGGAGCGTGGATAACAAAAATGCAGGGATAGGTGTAATTGTTCGGGATGGTGTGGGAATGGTAATGGCTTCCTTAGCAAAGAATTTTGCCAATATTTCGAGCGCGGAACATAGTGAAGCACAAGCTCTTGCTTGTGCCATTTCCTTTGCATATGATTGTGGCTTCCAGAATGTTGTATTTGACGATGATTCCATCAATGTGATTAAAGGTGTCAGTGATCAGTCCTATGATCAATCCTATCTTGCCTTTCTATTTGAAGACATCAGGGATGGTCTGCTGAAGTTCATGTCCTCGTCTTGTGTACATGTGAGGCGTAACCAGAATATTGCTGCGGATTCTCTAGCCAAACTTGGTTTGAGATCTGGGTGTGATGAGATCTGGATGGAAAGTGTCCCTCCTCAGATCTTCGATGTAATTTCATCAGATTTTATTAATTAATGACTCATTTTCCATCAAAAAATAAAATAAATTACTATGCTAGTGTGCTACATTATTGAGTAGTATAATAATTAACTTTTGAAATTACAATTCTTTTAGAGCTAAACATGGGAAATTAGAAATTAATAGAAAATGAACCAGAGAAATGAAGAAATTTTACTGTTGGGAGACAGTATGCATGCACGAACGAGCTTTGAGTATATAATCATCATTAGCACGGCTTATTTGTACTACAGAAAAGAAATTATCGTTGCAGATTATCAGTAATAAAACAAGAATTTTATTTTCCTATATATATATATATATATTCCAAAAATCCTCACACATAAAGAAGCCTATATTCAAATTTCAAACACAATGCTGTTTGTTTCGAAATCACATTAAACCAAAGGGTGATGAACATTTATGTTTGTTAATGATCAACATATAATTAGTTGTATGAGGGCATTGCATAAGCCATCTAATCTCATTTTAACCATACTTTTTAGTAGTAAAGCAGGAATCAAGGGAAACAAGATCCTAGACCCATGACAAAAGTGCATCCACTATATCAACAAGTTGATTAATCTGGCGGTTGCTACAATTTTTCAGTTGTTTTTGTACTTGGATTTGTCACTCCATGACTTTTCAAGGCTGTAGTATGACTTTTGAACCTTAATTTTTAATCTTGCTAGGGGTCTTATCATGGCGGCCAATATTTGTCAACGTATAAGCCAGATTTGTTGTTTCAGTACTACATCTATTAATCTTTTATTTGGACGATAATTTAGTCTTTCATCCCAAATCTCCATGGTTGTAAGTATATTAGATGATGATTTAATTTCTTTTGTCACACAATATAAGATATGCCAAAGGGCTTTAGTGAAAGGGAATCCATGCTGAGAGAATTTTCAAAAACACAGATTGAGTGTCGGTAACTTAGAAAAAAATATAAATATGTGATGCACCCTATTGGAGTACACATATATTTAGTGTGCCTTAGTGCTTAATTTAGATAATTGTTGTAGGGGGTGATACGGGAATACTTTTATATGAAGGGAATTTATGTAATTAGTATTTTATTCACATATTAAAAGGTTATCAGCCCATCGTGTGGGTGAAGCTTCTCTCAATTTCTTCTTTCTTCTCATCCTCTCCACAAACCTTATTCCAATTCTCCTTCTCATTAACCTGACATGTATTAGATAAGATTAGATGATTTATTCTTAAGTTTTGACATGGTATCAAAGTAGGATTTGATCCTACGGGCGGAAACGTCATGATGATGCATGCATGGTCAACCAGTTAACCATTTTCGCAGTTTAAGAGCTATACTTTCTAAGAGCTAACATTATTCTGAGACTTTTGGTGTATATTTGGCAATTTTTAGGCCCAGTTTGATGCCAGTTTTTCTTGGTCTTCCATTTAAGCCGTAAAACCTTGTTTTCAAGTGTTTCTGGATGTAGCAGTCCACAGGCTTCGTATCTGAAAGAAAGATTGCTAGTTTTTTGTCATAATCATGATCAAACCTAGAAGTGCTCCTAACAAGTGTTAGAAAGCCAAGTAGAATCAGTTTGACATAACAACTCCCAACAAAATCCGCTTCTGTTTTTTTAATTATTCTGTGAGCTGCCGGTTGTCCAAGTCAGTTGGACGGACGTCCGTGACCAGACATCCGTGAGCGTCTTGACGGTTATTAAGGGGAAGTTAAGGTTTCGGGAAAATCTTCACTTTCTTTGAAATCTCTTCAGAATTCCTTGTTTTTCTTCTCCTTGAGATAATTTATTATTATTCTGAATTGATTTAAATCTCAAGGAAAATTTTACCTTTGTGATATGAGGTTGAGCTTGTTTGTTTCAAGTTGTTATTGGCTCGTACCAAGCAAGTGGACCATCGTGAGAGACGGCGGTAACTTTACACTGTGAAAGGGCCAATCGTGGGACGCGATTCTTATTGGTGATCTGAGTGATAGAGTATTTCATTCATAAGCACTGTAAGAATTTATTTTTCATAGTGAATTATTTGTCTTGAATTTGAGATAGAACCCGTGGTTTTTACCTATGAAAGGGTTTTCCACATAAAAATCGGCTGTGTTCAATTTGTGGTTGTGATTGTATCCATATATCGTTTACATTATTTTATCGCTAGTTATATCATCGATTACCCGGAAATTTCAAAGATACTAAAGAGTTTATTGTTTTTTATGGGGAGCTGTTCTATCATGGCTGATTGGTCATTTTATGGTTAAATCTAGTTTATTGACTTTAACAAACAGGTATTTTGGGTGTTTGATGCTCAATTTTTTTTCCTCTTATTTTCTTTTTTGAGAATTCTGCTGCAGTAAATTATAGAAAAAAAAAATCTGCTGCAGTAATCCTTCTTTTCTGAATTGTTTACATTGATTGATGACTGTTGCTGAGATTTATGCAAGTGCTGTATATATAGTTCAGGTATATTTTTTCTGAATCTCATGGTGTTCGTGCCATTGTGTGGGTTGTTTTCGTTGTTCTTCTTGATGCATCTACTGTGATTATTGTATGGGTTGTCGTAGCAGTTGCTGTGGTTGTTGAAACATTGGACGGGCAAGTGACTCAGTGTTTTGCTATGCATTGTTGGGAAACTTGTGTGCTACCTTGGTTGCAGATTGGGTATTATCGCTGCTGCCTACTTATCTGACGCGGGACAAACGCTAAAATCATAATATGCGATGTGGGATTAACTTTTAGAATGAATTGAATAGCAGAAATATTCAAAATCAAGCAACACATAAAATTAATTCAATGAAATTAATAAAACAATTAGATTAATCCATTTTAGCGTTGCATGCGTAAAATTTCCTGATCTAAAAAACGGCTCCGATGAGGGAACTCGAGATTCGTTCTAGTTTAGGGCATCATTCGACAATCGCAATATCATATCTTGACTCCTCGGGGATTTTAAATGAAATAGGGCTTCAAATAATTTTGATAAAAGGGAAAAAACTTGGGATTTTGGGTTTTTATCAACGGAATTAGAGAAGGATAATACCTGACAATAACTAGAGAAAAGAAAATAAAAGGATAGATTCCAAGGCTTCACACCAAGGATTTTCCGAAGCTTCACAGCACGGTTTGAAGGATTCAGTCCCTCGATTGAAAACTCTTCACAAGCTCTCTAGGGTTCGGGTTTGCACAAAAGCAACTCTCTTTTCATTCAATAATAAAAAACTAACTAAAAAGTCTTTACAAACCTCTATATATAGGACACCAATAGTTAAAATTCAAAATAAAGAGTCCTAATACTAATAAAACACTAAAATAGACAATTTCCGCAATATTTAGAAAACCCCGTCACGACGCCCACGGACGTCTGTGACCTACGAACAGTGAGGGGGCAAAATCACGGACGTTCGTCACTGTTCATCACGGACATCCGTCACTATCCACGGACGTCTGTCACTATTCATTGTGAACAGTAAAAATAAAATAAATTTTTTTTTTTTTTTTTTGTCGTTTCCCGTCATTCTCCTCCACTCAAAATATTTCATCACCAATGAAACACGCACGTGGTACTGATCTAGTGTATTGAAACTCGTACGGTGGAACTACTTGCAAGTCATTCGCTGACGTTTTCTACCTTCTTTCTCTTTATTCTTTCATCTGCCTTCCTTTGTGTGATGTCCCCATCAATACTCCCCGGGTTGGAAAAACTTATCTCCAATGAGTTAGGGAATCTACGGATGTCACACTTCGGGAGCTCAATTCTTGGTTTGCCTTTCCACGTTGTGAGATACTTCTGATTCTCACCTTCATTGGCATGGAAGCTTGGAAATTCTATGACCTTCTCATTCGACCATTTTTCATATTACACAGGTAAGGTAAGGGATAGAAACTGGGTAAATGAGTGTGGTTGGGTCGGGTGCTCAATAAGAAATGGATCAAAGGGTAGGGTTGTGGGATCTAGAATAGGCGTAAGATCCGTTACGACAACTGTCGGAAAGTTGCTCTTGTCTAGAGGAAAATTTAGACCTTTATCCTTACCCCTTTTCGAGATTGGAAAAGATTCCACATGCTCAGAACCATCAGGAAGTAACATAAAATTGTTAGCATCAAAGACATCAAATATAGTCAATGTGTTAGTATGATCATGCGTATTTCCAATATCCAATAAATTCAGATTGTTAATCCCATGCAAATCAGAATGATGACATGCTCCTACCAACTCTAATGACTCACTTGAGATGGACACATTATCAACACCGTCCTCAGTAATAGGAATTGCCTTAATGCAACCTATGGCTCTGACCGGAACCTCACCTTCCTCATCACTCGGAATGCTACATGGTTCATATACTTCTTCTGGTATCTCGTTGTCCTCTTTCTCAGTATGCTCCTGAATGATCAAAATCTGACTCTTACTAGGACATTGGGATGCAAAGTGACCAAACCCTTGACACTCATAGCATTGCTGCGGAGCACGCTTAGAACTTTCGACCATTGTCCCCTTTCCTTTGTCAACTTGGGGAATTATGGATTTTGAGGATTGACTAGAGGCATTATTTCCCTTTTCGATAGGGTTAAATTGATGCTTAAATTTGGAAGACTTAGATCGACCATGATTGGGAGTGTCGAGATACCGTTCTAATTCTTCGACCCTAGCAAAACATTCCTCGAGATCCGCAACGGGATAAAGAATGAGTTCCCTCTGTAACTCTGGTCAAAGACCCATTCGGAATCGGGAGAGGGTAACTTTTGCTGGTTCATCAACATCGGTCTAGGTCATCAGGTCTTCAAACCGATCGATATACTCTGTGACTGGGGAATCTCCTTGATGCAATGATTGCCACTGATCAAGAATACGTTCATCATATGATACATGAACGTACTTTTCATCCAGTTGAACTTTCAGTTCAGCCCACGTGGAAATGGGACAAAGACCCTGGATTTGCCTACAACGCTCTACTCCCAACCAATAAAGTCTAGCTTGACCCATAAGCTTGACTTTGGCAAATCTGACCTTGCGCTCTTCGGACATGGAATACCACTCAAAGTAGTTTTCCATGTTGGCAAGTCACTCGAGAAAGACCTTGGGTTGTCTTTTCCGATCAAAAGTAGGGGCGTCCATTTTGACAGATTTCATGACCTTATCGTCCAGATTGACTTGGACCTCACGTCGGGGAGGAACATCTCTCCTACGGTCACGGTTGTTGACTCTATTGTGATTCTCAGCGATGAACTCATTGATCTCTTCAAAATGGGTTTCTAAAACCTCATACCTAGCTTGTTGATTAGCGATGTGCTCATCCATCCGGGTTTGACTAGTGGTCACCTTAGATGCAAGATCTCTAATAAGGGCTTCTAAGCTACTGGTATCCATGATAGAATTATGCAAAATTAGATGGTGTAAGATAGATCTGAAATGGAAAGAAATAAACCCTAAAATCTATATGATGCGGAGAACCCTAAACTAAGACTGTGCTCTGATACCAAAACTGACGCGGGATAAACGCTAAAATCCTAATATGCGATGTGGGATTAACTTTTAGAATGAATTGAATAATGGAAATATTCAAAATCAAGCAACAAATAAAATTAATTCAATGAAATTAATAAAACAATTAGATTAATCCATTTTAGCGTCGCATGCGTAAAATTTCCCGATCTAGAAAAACGGCTCCGATGAGGGAATTCGAGATTCGTTCTAGTTTAGGGCATCATTCGACAATCGCAATATCGTCTCTCAACTCCTCGGAGATTTTAAATGAAATAGGGCTTCAAATAATTTTGATAAAAGGGAAAAAACTTGGGATTTTGGGTTTTTATCAACGGAATTAGAGAAGGATAATACCTGACAATAACTAGAGAAAAGATGAAATAAAAGGATAGATTCAAAGGCTTCACACCAAGAATTTTCCGAAGCTTCACACCACGGCTGTACGTCGGCTTCGCACCAAGTCGCACGAGAAACAATTGCTCACTCCTCAAGGTTTGAAGGATTCACTCCCTCGGTTGAAAACTCTTCGCAAGCTCTCTAGGGTTTGCACAAAAGCAACTCTCTTTTCATTCAATAATCAAAAACTAACTAAAAAGTTTTTACAAGCCTCTATATATAGGCCACCAATAGTTAAAATTCGAAATAAAGAGTCCTAATACTAATAAAACACTAAAATAGGCAATTTCCGCAATATTTAGAAAATCCCGTCACGACGCCCAAGGACGTCCGTAGTGCCTCACGGACGTCCGTGACCTACGGACAGTGAGGGGGCAAAATCACGGACGTCCGTCACTATTCATCATGAACAATTAAAATTTTTTTTTTTTTTTTTTTTTTTGTCGTTCCCCGTCATTCTCCTCCACTCAAAATGTTTCATTACCGATGAAACACGCATGTGGTACTGATCCAGTGTATTGAAACTCGTACGGTGGAACTCCTTGCAAGTCATCCACTGACGTTTTCTGCCTCCTTTCTCTTTATTCTTTCATCTGCCTTCCTCTGTGTGATGTCCCCATCATTATCTGACTCGCATGCCTCCTCTCCATGGATTATTAATAGAGGAGCATCTAATCACGTGACTGATGATTTATCCTGGTTTTCTGATATATCGCCAACCAAATCAAGGTGCCAAGTTTGCATTGCTGATGGTTCTTTGAGATCAATAACTGGTGTTGGAACTATTCATCTTCAACTCTTTAGATTCATGCCTCTAATCATAATTTGTTATCAGTTAGTAGCATGGATCAAAATATCGTCCGATACCGATACGTATCGGTATTGGACTCCAATGATACATTGAATGTATCGTTCGATACATTCAAATGTATTCAATGTATCGAACGATACATTCAATGTATCGTCCGATACAGACCGGTACCGATACGTATCGTCCGATACGTATTGTTTTAGAGCTCGGACAATACGTATCGGTAACCCGATATTTTAACCCATGGTTAGTAGGATTACAAAAAAATTAAATTGTAGTGTTACTTTCTTCCCTTCTTATTGTGTTCGTCACCACTTAGTATGGGGAAGAAAATTGGTGAGGATCAGGGGGCAGGCGGCTTGTAGATCCTTCAACCAACTTTTTCTAAGTTTGCCGGCTTTCATTCTACTCAATCGGATCAGGATTTGTATCTGCGGCACTGTCATCTAGGGCATACTCCATTCTTTACTCTAAGGAAGTTGGTCCAGTTCGCCTCTCTTCCAATCAACTCTGTACTTCATTGTGAGATGTGTAAAGTTTCAAAACAAACTCGTGTTGTTTATCCACCTGGTACATCTCGTTCTTCTCATCTCTTTGGGCTTGAGCACTTTCATATATGAGGGTCGGCTCCTGTTGTTGGTAGGCTTGATGTCAAATACTTTGTTACATTTATTGATGATTTCTCTTGGACGTGTTGGATTTATCTGCTTCGTTCTCATGCTGAACTATCCAACATCTTCATTTCCTTCCATCGCATCGTTTCTACTCAATTCAGCTCTTATATCAAGTGTTTGCTATCTGATAATGCTAGGGAGTATGTTTCTTCTATTATGCAATCTTACTTGCAAGACATGGCATCACTCATACAACCAGTAAATGGGGTTGCTAAACAAAAGAATCATTATCTCCTTGGGGTCACTCACTCCTTTCTAACTTGTATGAATGCTCCCAAGTTTTTTTGGTCAAGTGCAATACTTATGGCATGTTATTTAATCACTCGTACACCTTCATGTGTCTTACTTGGGAGACACCTTTCTCTGTTCTTACTCCAAATGAAGAAATGTCCAATCTCCCACTGCACGTATTCAGTTGTATTTTTCTTTGCGTACAATACCAAGCCCCATCGAACAAAACTTGATAACCAATCCTTGAAGTGCATTTATTTGGGTTATTCTGCTACTCAAAAAGGATGTAAGTGCTTTCATCCAGTTCAGGTCATATGACTCTCAAGGATGTTACATTCAGTGAATCTATCCCTTTCAATGGTGGATCTGTGCCTCAAGGGGAGGATGTAAGTAAAAGTGGGGCACAATACCAACTAGTTGAAGTGGAGTTCTTACCTCCAAATCTATCCTCTATGCAAGGACATAATGCAGATATGGATGAAGTCCCTGGTCGATTTAGAATGTAACCCTTGCAAGTGCACAAGATCTATTGCAGTATGGCAAGAACAGGGGTGTCGAACCCACAGGGAAACGTAAATTTTTAATTAATTCTTTTAGAGATTTTAAAAACGTCCCTAAGGAAGTACCAAAGGGCAGATTCAATTTTACCAAAAACTTAACGCACTTTTCCTAAATGCAGAAAAATAAATTAATCTAAACAATTAATTACTGATAAATCTACGAACAATATTAAAATGAGATCAAGGAATATGCTACCCCAGATTCGTACCCCTTTTCTATCATTAAAACCCACAGTTTCATTAAATCATCATTCACACCATCATTCATCTAGAAAAATGACTTGAAATAAAATATGATCATCAATCCGGCATACCCTATCTAAAAACAATGACTCAAATTTAACATTGCGGTATGAGTCATGTAAAAGCATAAGCGTATCTCATGATATTTAGATCACGACAATCGACATAATCGCTTCTACTAGATCACTCGCAGGTCCAGATCTAGCGATTACGGCCGTTGATACGCGCAATCAACGGTCATAACAAAGCATTTAAAATATTTTCAATCACACAAACTTTGAGCAAAACGATTCCATGATAACAATAATAGGCGTGGTATTAATCATAAACATAGGTACTTATCCGGGATCGATCTTCCCCGATCTCATCGATGAAGCTCATCTTTGGTGTTTGATCTCCTTTTCTTTCAAAGTCATTCCTCTTTTATTTCTTCCAAAAGATATTTGCAATTATTTTTCCTAAATACAATCTATGAATTTCTCAGAGAAAAATAATGCAAATCCTAGGTACAATCTACCCTGAATAAACCCTAGAAGGAGAGAAGAAGACTTGAAAAGATGAAGAAAATATTCCCCCAAAGTGAAGAGCCCTAAAACTAAAAAGAAAGAATGAATAATATTCTAATTGCAAAATAATAATCCCCTGGAAACTCGTGGCTTCCTTTTATAATAGCCTAACCTAATACCTCTCGATTGACATCTAAGAGTAATTTTCGAATTCCGCCTAGCTTTGCATCGAGATCGCCTCGGTATTTTGCTCATAATTTTCTGTACCGAACTCGGATTGAGGTGATTCTTGAAGCGTTGGAAAGCTGACGACGAGCTCTACAACTTTTATGTTTTAGCAATTTCCTGAATCTGACGTCTTGAAGGTCCAAATTGAGCTGCAAGTCGCACTAAGTTCTCAATGACCCAAAATAGCAGTGTTTTGACATTATTTTCGGGATTCTTGGGCTGTTTTAGAAACTTGGACTGTATTTACCTGAAACACTTCAAATCTAGCAAATCTCATCAGATAGCCTTCATCGGACGGCTAAATATAGGTATTTAGGGGTGAAATATCATCATATTTCACTACTCATCAGTCCCCACCAAGATCTAATATGGATGAAGGACCACCAAGACCTCATATCTATACTCGTGGTCCAAGGAGAGTCGTTTTGCCACAATAGATGCCTCCTGATTCTGATCATGATTCAACCTCAAACATAAATAATAACCCATCATGTATTCCCTCCTTTAGTTCACTTCGTGACCCTGATCTTCCTATTGCTCAAAGGAAAGCCCAACATATTAAACATCTAATTGAGTGTTTCGTGTCATATCAGGCCTTATCTGCTTCCTACAAGGCGTTCATCTAGTCTTACTCATCCATCCAGACACCATCATGTGTGAAAGATACCCTAGATGATCAAAAGTGAGCGACCCAATGAAAGATGAAATAAATGCCACACATAAAAATGACACGTGCTGATCAAAAATTTTAAAAAAAAAATGTCACATGGAAGTTGGTTACTCCCGCGCGCAGGATATAAACCCCTTGGGTGTAGATGAGTATACACTATTAAAACAAGACCAAATCGCTTAGTCAAAAGGTATAAGGCTTGAGAGGTTGCAAGAGGATTTGCACAAACTAAGGAAGTTGATTATGAAGAAACATTTGCACTGGTGGCTAAGATGAAATCTATTCATCTGTTGTTAGTATTGCAGACAACTGGGATTGGACCTTCAGTAGCTCGATGTGAAAAATGAATTCCTGAATGGTGAGTTGCAAGAAATTGTTTATGTGCATCTTCCTCCTAGTTGCAAGGAAAGTCTGCTAAAGAAATCGATTTATGGCTTGAAGCAATCTCAAAGAGCTTGGTTTAACAAGCTAAGTCATACTATTATTGTTTGGCTTTAAAAGATATATGTCGGATTACTCTGCTTCCTTCAAAAGGAGCATGAGTGGTCTTACCATTCTTCTTATGTCAATTATCTTAATATTACAGGGGATGATAAGGAGACCAAAACTCGGCTATAGAAATATTTGAGTAGAAAGTTTGACATAAAGGACTTGGGAAAGCTTCATTGCTTCTTAGGTATTGAAGCTGTGAGGTCTAAGAAAGGAATTTTTATATCCAAAAGGAAGCATATTCTAGATCTTATCAAAGAAACATGGATAGTTGGGTTCAGTCGGCTGCATCTCCTTTGAAAGCTAACTATAAAAGTGAGTCAAAGACTAGAAAATTGCTAAAAGGTCAAGGTATATCTAGTTAATAAATTGATATATCCCACTATGACACGCTCTGACATTTCATTTGCGGTTGAAGCAGTCACCCAATAGATGCATAAGCCTCGAGAATCACATTTGAGAATGGTGTACCAGATTCTAAGATACTTGAAGTCATACCTGAGAAAAGGGATTCTGTTTGCAAAACACGGAAACCTTCACATAAGAGGTTACTTTGATGTTGATTGGGTTGTCACAAGAAGATCATCGATCATCTACAGGGTATCATACCATGGTTAGAGGAATCTAGTGACTTGGAAGAGTAAGAAGTAAAACGTAGTTGCTAAACCAAGTGCTGACACCGACTCATATTTCATGTGAGTTGATTTGGTTGAAGGAGGTCATGAAGGAACTTGGGTTCATTGTGAGCAAACCCATGAAGATGCTTTGTGATAATCAAGTTGTCAATTGTATGACTTCCATCCCATGTTTCATGAGCATACAAAGTACATTGAAGTAGATTGTCACTTCATCAGAGAAAAGATTTTGTCAAGGGACATCTGTACAACCTTTGTCATATTTACAGAGATATTAACGAAACCATTGAGAAGCCCATGGACTTTAGACATCTTAGGCAAGTTGGGCCTGATACATATCTTTGCTCCAATTTGAGGGGTAGCGTTAGAGTACATCTATATTTACTGTGAGTTTGTGCTACCTAAGAATATTGTTGTAGTGGGCAATATGTAAATACTTTTATATGAAGGAATTTATGTAATTACATTTTCATTCACATAATAAAAGGTTATCAGCCTATCTTTATGGGCTAAGTTTCTCTCAATTTCTTCCTTCTTCTCATCCTCTCGACTAACCCTACCTCTAATTCTCCTTCTCACTAATCCTGATATCTATCGGATAAAATAGATTATTAATTCTAAGTTTCGACACGCCCCTAAGAAACAATTGGATGAAGAAATGCATTTGATGGGCCTTTGATTTGCTGTGGTACATGGAGAAGTATTGGCTTGCACTTTAAAGATCATAGAGATTTTTATCTCGAGTTTCAGCAGAATAAAAAAAAAACAAGTTCGGTTTTAAATAATACATTCTTGAATATCTTATATGAGATATTATATATATAAAAATGTACCTTATAATATTATGATATAGCTGTATGTGTGATCTATCACTTAATGTACATCTTTTGACCTCCCAACGCTAGGCTTTGTTGGCACTGTTTGGCACTAATGAAATTATTTTAGTGTTTGTAAGTTTTAATAGGTCAAAGAAGTTCTAAGAGAGAATATATGACAAATGGTGAAAGAAAGAAGCTACTGAAGAAGTCAATGGTACAATCTAATCTGAGATTGAGATGAAGAAAAGTCATGATGAGACTTGAGCCAGGGATCAGTTACGTCATAGGGGGAAGGACGTCTCCACGGTCTGCGTTATGTGCTCCGAGGAGGAGGAGTCGGCGGCTCATCTGCTTCTTCATTGCTGAGTTGCTCATGAGGTGTGGGGAGGCATTCTTAAAGCTTTTGGTTTGGCATGGACGATGTCTTAGTCTCCTCAATCGCTCTTGATCAGCTGGGAGGCAGCAACGGTGAAACAAGGGGATAGGGTTGCGTGGAGGGCCACACTGTTTGCGGTGATGTGATGCCTACGGTGTGAGAGGAATTATAGAATTTTTGAAGACAAGTCCAAACCTGTTCGCGTGGTTCTCAGGGCGGTTTCAGATCTTGTCACGCTGTGGGGTACGAGTGGAGGGAACGGGGCTAACAGTTCCTGCTTCCGGTGGGACCCTGGTTAAGGACGGCTCCACGAGGGGACTCTTCAGGACTCTTTGGGAGTCTCTCGCAGCCCTTGCTGTCTGTGTGCGCTTGTTGTTTTTCTTTTTTGATTATTGTGATTGTATACGGCTTCAGCGCCTTGCTGGTTTTTTTATATAATCCTTATTACCGATCAAAAAAAAAAAAAAAAAAGATTACAAAGAAATCAATAGTCAAAATTGGTCAATAATGATCACAATTAGAAGAAATCATCTCAAGAAGACTTGGAAGAACAGTTCCTGGAGTGTTTCACAGTTCGTGGGATGTTCAAAGAAGAAGAAACCACTGTTCGCAAGTCTAAACCTGCAAACATTGGGGAAGTTCACGAACGGTGAAGCAAAGCTGTAAAATGGAGAAAATTAATTGTCACGCAAGGCAGTGCACGACTCACGAACGATGGGAAATCCATAAGCTCAACACACTGTTCAAGCAATTTAAAGTTTAAAAAGCTACGAACTGCAGTGCAGAGTTCACGCAAGGTGCAACCTTCACTCTCAAGCCTGCGAACAGTTCTCTAGCCTTATTCTCCAAAGCATCAACGTCACACCATTCATACCACTGTGCGCAGGATCGAGATTGGAACTTCTCAAGGCTTTGTTAGCTTCTAATTTTGGACTCTCTTGTAATTATAGACTTCTATTGTTATAGGGATTAAATCCCTAAGTTGTAGGAACGTAAATTAGCATGTAAAAGGACTCTTGTATGCTATAAATAAGAGCCCTAGGTCTTAGTTCGGGAGATCATCTATTTTGTTATTGGTTAGTTTAGAAAACGTTTTAGAGATTGGTGAGTTTACTTTGTCCTCTTTGAGATAATTTTCTGTAATTATTTTGAATTTAATGCAAGATTCTATTATGGAGATGAGTGGCCAGTCTCTAAAGTCTGGGGACCCATAGTATCAAGATAAGTATGAATAGTTAATTTATATCTTTGGCTTTTGAATTCATATCTGGATTGATTGTTGAATATGAGATTTGAACCTTGTCTATGAGTTTTAAAAGGTTTTCACAAATTTTATGATTCTAAAATCCATGTTGTTGTTGCCGCCTTAGTTTAAGAATTATTAAAATTATAGCACCCGACTATGTTGCCGTTGTGCCTTTAGTTTCAACAATGATATTAATTAAATGAAATCTATGTTGTCGTTGTTGCCTTAAATTAATCCGTTTACTCTTCTTATGTTGCCGTTGTTGCCTTAAGATAGTTACGAAATTCAATTGACTTAGAATAAGTTAATTAGGATTACAAATCTGAGATCAAGGGAACCTGGACGTATTTCTCATAATCTTTCCAAACCTTTCCTTTTAATTTAGCTTTTGCAATTGATAATCTTAGTTTTCTGAACTTTAATTTCCTACACTCTACTTTCTAATTCCTTTTTTAAGGCTCACTTTGTTTTAATCTTACAAATAATCCCTGTGGTTCGTAAGATCTAGTGCAGTTGCAAGGTTTAATTTTGGTCTAATAAAATAGCTATCAAACACGTGTCCGTGACTTGGTTATAATTTTAGATATCTGGAGGCTAAATCTAGTGACAATGACACGGTAATCTTGGGCCAACAAACTGAGAGAAAGGAGCCTGGTCAGATTCAGAGAGCTAAACTAAGCTTTCTTAATGCTTATCGTAACCAATAGGTTGACTTTTGAGCTTGCAAAGAATTTAGTCCTTAGTCCTTACTATCTTCCTAATATCTTTCAGTAGAGAAATTAATTTTTTAGAGTACTGCTTCTGTGCCATTGTTCCATTATAAACGGACATAATTTTTTAGTGGCTGCTTCAGAATGCCGTCTACAATAACAGTAAATACTCTATGTGTCTAATAGGTTTCATATTATATTATAATATCACATATAATGACATATATACTTTGATTACGCTATCATTCATTAAATGTAGCAAAATAATCAAAGACAAAAGAGGAGCCTCAAATGAATTAAAAGCAAGAGTATGGAAAGTAATCAATAAGGAACTACAAATGTAGAAATAATCTATGAAGCCACTCTTTTCACTTACTAATGCAACAGCAATCAATTGAGACTTACAATGAGAGTCAATTGCAGACTACTAAGAGAAAAGGAGAACTTACAAAAAGAATTTTGACAGTTCAGTCAGTATGATAACTTAGCAATTGGCATAACGACATTAGACAATGATAAAGCTTCAAAGAAAAAAGATAATAAACAATCAAAATTGCATCCCATTGCAGCAAATAAAGCACATTGGACCTCAAGGAGAGAAAGTAGAGAATAGGCTATTTTACAGAATCCAAATATAAAATTACAAAAACACCTAATCATATATATAAATGAGCACAAATTCTTTTCAACATCAGAGTCAAATCTTAATAGCCACATTTTTGTGCTAGCTTTCAGCAGCCTAGTGACACTTTCACTCTATATTGCCCCCTTTGACTCTATAGTGCACTAGGACTCTTTTAGTCTATCTTGCTAGGTCTACATTTGATATGAAAAAATATGACCTCAATAGAACTACTTAGAATGTCAACGAGCTGGTGGTGACCTCAATCCACAAGTTGAATTCAAAGTCCAAACAGGGACATTGTAGAGAGAGTAAATCTTCTTTTTTCTCCTATGAATAAATCAGATTAGATATCGACACATTTTAAGATGCTCGTATAAAATGTGATAAAACAAACTGGACCTTCCATCTATATGATGGAATTCACAATACAACAAGGAAATGCGCACAAGCATGAAGCTAACAACCAAACCATGGCAGCAGAAGATCTATTTAAGTGGTAATTATCAACCTAATATCCAACAAGCCATTTGTAACAGTAGAAAATTTTCGAACAGACCATCTGTAAATTAAACATTTGATTCCAGAAATCAATTCATTTAAGCAAGAATGCAACTCCTACCCAACTTACATTGATACGAAGAACTTCAAACTTTATAAAAAGAAAAGCCCAAAGATGAACTAAGATAAATTAAAGAGGCCTTCAGTTACACGTCATTACATACCCCCCATAAATAAACTCGAAGAAATGCAAAGACACCTTGTAATCCAAAGTCCAAAAACACACAAAACACATACTATGACTTATATTTTACCGATACCAAACAGCCCCCAAATCAAACCCAAGGAAAAGGTACCCACAAGTAATAAGTCCATAAACGGCGGAACAAGCTTCAACCGTGGGTGTTGACAGCTTCCCAGACTAAATTCTTCGGGACCGGATTCGAAAGGTCTCTAGCCTGCAATGCCGCAGCCCGTAGCGTCCCAATTGTCATCACATTTGCCTCCCAAAACGTCACATCGGTATAAGGCAAGTTATGCTTCTTGCAAAGTTCCCTCACAAAAGGAGCAATTTTCCTCAGATTGCAACGGGGCAACCGCGGAAACAAATGGTGCTCAACCTGAAACTGCAACCCTCCATGAAACCAATCCATCCAAGGAGAGCAAGATAGGTTAAGTGTGCCCTCAGTCTGCTTCTCAAACCAATCGTTCCCGCGAGGCCTACCCATATAAACGGTTGACGAGAAATGATTCAAACAGAACTGAACATGTTGGATCCCCGTGACAGAGAAACTCACGATCACGAACATGAGCCGCTGGCGCCAATTGGGCAGAAACGAAACGAGGTAAGGAAACCAAAACCAGAAAACAAGAATCCCCAAAATCTCTTGGGCTCTGTTGGGGACTTTTTTCTTGGAAATCAAGAGCAGAATTGACTGAGCAAAGAGATTGAGCCTAGCCAAACACATTACAGGGTAAAAAGTCAAATGCTGATAACTAACGAGAAACCGAGAAACGGTATCAAAGTTCATCTTTCTATCGTAAAAGTAGGAAGTGATGGAGTCGAAGAAGCTCGAAGAAACTGCGAAAAAGGGCATGTGCTGGAGATCAGGATCGAAATCCAAGCTGTTAACGGCAATGTGGTGAGCATTGTGGTTCTTCTTCCACCAAGCAATACTGACTCCAGCTAAGCAATTACCAGATAGAATCTGAACCAACCGATTGATCTGACGACTCTTCATCACCTGATAATGACCGGAATCGTGGCCCATCCAACCGGTCTGGATCCACATGAAGCCCATGGCTACCGCGGAGCAGAAATGGACCCACAGATTAGTAGAGTATAAAATGCCGTAGATGGAGATGAGAAGGGAGACGACAACTGCGGATATGGTGGTGAATGCTACGTGGGCCTTCTTTTCGAAAAGGCCCAGTTTTGAGATATCGGCGAGGATCCTACGGTAGTCCTTGGAGACATCGGAGACGCGGTAATCGTCCAAATCTGCTACGAAGAAGCTGTCGAGGTGGCGCCAGGCGGTGGCCGGGTGGTAGGCTACGAAAGCGTCGGTCACATCTTGACCTGCGAGGCTTAGTAGAGGGAGGTCACCGCCAGGGTGATGATCGGCCCATCTGGTTACGTCGTACACTTTTCCTTGTATGGAGATCCAGAGATCCCCTGCTTTGTTGTGCTTTTTCAGCTCTTCTGTTGAAATGCATCTCTTCTTTTCCTCCTTCAATTCCATGCTCTAGTCTACTGTAGCTGGCTGCTGCCTCTTTACTTTTCTGACTCAGAAATCAGGAAAACCAAGCTAGGCCAGCCAACACTAGACAGTGGAGGAGAGAAGGCACACTTGTTTGAAGTTGGCAGGAGAGAGGAGAGAGGAGAGAGGAGAGAGAGAGAAATGATTAGTCTATGGTCCTACAGTTTGCGTCTCTGTCCCAGTATTATGTTCTCTCTCTCTCTCGTTTAAACCGTAGGATCTTTAGATCCGCTAATACATTTGCAAAACACTCGTGGTAAGTTTATGTACAATCCGACTTTTTTGTGCTCAGCCCGACTTTCACTCAGATATCAGACGGTGGAGATCCTTCTTTTGAATCTTGACATCATAATCATTGTTTTACACATACTAACCAAATGAGTACCATCTTTGAGTTGGTAGAATTAGATGATGGAGATCATTTATCCTCCCAATCTTTCAAAAAATGGATCCTGAGATTATGGGGCTACCATCAGACAGTTATTGTTTTATTTCTCGAGACACACATCTTAGAAGAGTGACCTTAAACATCATCTGTACGATCAAAATTGATTTAGGTCACTTTTTTGAGTGTGTACTACATGAAATAAAAAATCGACTGTATGATGGTATGAATATGTTCTCGGGATCAATCGTGTGAAAGATTGGGACGATAAACAATCTCCATCGTCCAATTTAATATTATCAAATTCGGAGACTTTTTTAAATTTATGTTTTTATTGCGTTATGTGGAAAAATCTATCCTATCCTGATTACAAATTTACAATGCATCTTTTTTAAGAAAAAAAATGTGATTAATTAGGAAAAAAAGAAGCAATTTTTGCATTTAAAAAGTGTGTTTTTACATGATTTTGTCATGATAAATTCATTAATAAGGATCAGATTAAAGGTTTTATTAAATGGTCGGGTCGTATTGATCTCTCAATTTTTTTAATTTTTTTTTTTCAAAATTTTTAAATCTTTTTCCTAGCCAATTTTTCCCGAGAACTATGATTTTACATATGAGAGGTGAGACAAACTAATGGGGTTCACACAATGGCCCGGATCATGCCTCAAGAAGCGCAGAGTTTGACCATTATATAAATAATGGTAGAACATCATTTAAATATCATTTTTGCGTTACACTGTATTGTGAGCATGGATACTGCATTGCTCTAATCTAATATGTTTTCGATTTCCGAGATTTAAAATCACGATCATCGACCAAAGACTGTCATATTTTATTTACATTTTGTTATGTGCGCCATATTGAATCAACATCTAACCTTATGATGATAGAATAATAATCTCAAGATGTATTGTCAAAATTATTAGCACGAATCATGGCTTTAGATATCAGCCATATTCAATACATCGGCATATCAACCGATATGTATTGAGTTAGGCCGATCCGATATTAATATACACCCCGCTTTAACATGAGGTGCCCTTTAATATATGAAACCTTATTGGGTCACCTCGGATTATATGAATCATAATAGCTCCGACAAAATACTAAAGATACCTTTTCTTAAAATAACAATATATAGATATAATTATTATTATAATAAAATAGGTGTTTCAACATAGCCTTAATAGGCCAATACATATTGTATATATCGGATATGCATCAAATGCATCAACTTTGACCAAGCCGATACGCCAATACATATGTCGAGTTGAGTTGAGAAGAAAGATTCTCAGGTTGTAGATAATGGTATGTAATAGTGACGTGCATCATTGATATTCGTGTAGTGATGACATCTCACGTGTAACCTGATGTATATTCACGTGGTAGGGACATCACTTGAATAGGAATCATCCCATACTTCATTGTCTGAACAATAGTGGAACGTTTACAAGTATAGGGAACCGGATATCGAAAAATTAGTCTGACGAATCGGATCGAAAGTGGATCGAAATTGACTCAAATTAGAAAAAAACCGAAACTAATTTCCATTCCGTTAGATTTGAGGAAAACCGAATATCGGTTAGGTAAGTTTAGAAATCGAACAAAAATTTGAAAATCTGAAAAAACTTTAAAAAAATAGCATAACTTTATTTTCATCCATAGATTTTTTGAATTCACATACATAAGTGGGTGCATGTTTTTGGCTAACCGAATCTTTCGATCCACCCATATAATCAAAATAATTTTCAAACGGTCTAGTGCATCCATGCTTATCTTTTGCCTTACACCCACAGTGTCTTCTCTCATCTTCTTCTCGCGCTACCCAAGGTGAGAAAGAGTTTGTGGGACATTTTTTAACTCGGTCCCTCCGAAGCCATCAGATTCTTTGAGTTTCCTCAGACAGTGTAAGAACGTGTGTAAGACAGTGAGATTTGAAGAGCGGTGAAGAAACCCTCTGAGTTCGTATTATAAGGGTTTATGGGGCAATGACAATCAGCGATTCGAGATAATTTTATTTATTTATTTATTTTATATAATATAAATGTCATTAAGTTCTTGATAGGGTTCGCTGATTGTTCATCATATTTACTTGTTTTAATATTCTGAGTTCCTTTAAATCCACTCACCAAATCTTTGAGTTCAACCAAATCAATATGGATGAACTCAAATAATTGTTTGGTGGATTTAAAGGTGCTCACTGCTTGTTATGATTTCAAACCAACCATCGATGATGCACAAATTGACAATCGTAGTGTAAAATGATTGATTTTGGTAAACGGCCTATGACTTCTTATAAAAAAAGACTTACAAAAGTCAGAATCGAATGAGCATTTGAAGAGAGAACTTTAGATGTTGAAATTGTTGTTGATAATTTTAGAATTTTAGCAATAGTTATTGAAGTTGCAGCGACAGTGATATCTAAATTACGGAATGAAGTTCCGTCTTTATTAGATACAAAGATGCAAGAAGAGAAAACATTAAAAGAGAGAGTGGAGGAGGGGAATATAGTAGAAGGAATGGTGGAAGAGAATATTGGAGAGGGAAGTGTGGATGATAAAGCAGTAGAGGGGAGGGTGAAAGAAACTATTGGAGAGGGGAGCGTAGATGAAATTATTAGAGAGAAGAGAGTGGACGATGTGACAGTAGAGGGGAGAGTGAAAGAAATTACTGGAGAAGAGAGAGTGGATGATGTGGCAGTAGGGGGGAGGGTGGAAGAAATTTTGAAAGAGGAGAGCATGACATGCGTTATTAGGGAGGTAGAAGGGATTAGGGAGGGGAGTGTGGAAGTTGGTGTAAGGTGAAGGTGAAGGGGAAGGTGAGAGAGTGGAAGTGGGTGAAGGTGAGGGAGCTGAAGATGAGAGAGTATAGGAGAGTGGAAGTGGGTGAAGATGAGAGGGTGGAGGAAAGAGTGGAAGGTGAAGAAGAAGAAGCTCAAGCTTCGAAAAAGAAGAGAAAAATGCAAGAGGTCAACGTTGAGTCAGCCCAAACTAGAGTCGAGGATAATGTGACACCACTTTTCGGGGGCCCAACGGACACTTCGCTTCTACGATAGTATAGAAATTATGTTGCCCACGATATATGGGTTAAGAAAGTAAGTAAGCAACAACATTCAATTCATGGAATATATTTACGTTTTTCATTTAAAATATGTGTACATAATTACAATTATTTTAGTAATTTTGTTGTTGTTTGATGTAGAACACTTCATTACATATAATGTTCAGCCAAACTCGATGTCTAATCCATCGTTGAAATTTCTCGCAAGTTTAAACCTAAAATCAAGATCGCTAGATTTGGTTGCTTGCTAGGGTTACATTTAGGACTATCAATCATGTGTTAGTATCTGTCTTGGTTGAGAGATGGCACTCTGAGACGAATATATTTCACTTCGTTATCGGTGAGATGACTATCACTCTCGACGACGCGAAGCATCTTATTGGTCTATCTGTAGTCGGAAAGGCAGTTGTTGCAAACCCTTACAGTACATCTGAATTGGTGGCCACGTGTGTTCAAACATTCGGTATTGATGCCGACGATGTAATCGGAGAATTGAATCACAAAGGATGGAAGGAGAAAACTTTTTGCTTGGAATTTACGTTTCAGCCAGATACCTGATGATGTATCTGATGATCAGATTGACTGTATTGCAAGGGAATACATTCTTTATCTGTTAGGTTTCACAATCCTTGTCGATAAATCAGACAGTGTGTTGCACTCGCTTATCTTTATAGGCAACTGGGCATCGCATCAGCAAAGAAGGTCGTGCAAATTTCTGGGTTGCTTATGTTGGTTAAGGTATATTACATTCGCATATAAATGTCTTACAAATTTACGTTTCTAATATTTAATAAATAGTTGATTAAACTATATGTTTTGTATTTTCAGGCGTGGAGCTACACGCACCTAGCTCTTGAGCGTCCAACGCTTATGTCAAAGTCTTTTAATAAACTGTCTTTGACCTTTAGATGGCAGCAACCTTTGATGTTAGGGCATTGATGCTATTAGAGGATTCAATAGCTGTCGTAAATCAAGACATTAGGTACGTCATGGAGGTCATGAAGAGGGTACGCGATGAGCTCCAATTCGACTCTTTGCCCTCCTCATAGGCTGCTACTATCAGTACAAGAGTCAATACACTCACCGTCATTGATACCACTAGAAGTCCGAGTGTCGAAGTGGTGTCAACAAGACGTCGAAATTCTCCACGGAAAAGGAGAACTCTACCGAAGTGAAACTTGGAGTGAAGTGAAAGTTGGAGTGATATAGGATGTAGAGTTTTTTTTGTATATGTATATATAGTATTTTTTATGTATTGTATTGTTATTAGTTGACTTGTTAGTAGAGGTGAAACTTGTTTATCTGAGCACTTTTGTATATGACTGTTATTTAACTTGTTAGTAGAATTGAAACTTCTTTGTCTGAGTACTTTTAATGTTAGAGGTAAATTTATAATTTGAATAGTCATCCAATCAATTTTTTTCTCCCACCTTTCCCAATCCCCTCCTATGCAAATGAATCTTTCAAATGCCCATCAACCACACATTACAAACAGAATGAGAAAAGAAATTTCATAAGGTTTATTTTTGGGGAGGCATATGCTACCATCTCAAAAAACATAAAACTCTGATATACAAATTTTCAAGTCAAAATTTTATATCTTACCAGTGAGCTATGAAGACTTGAAAGTTGAAATCACTATTAGTTTCAATTTCCTTCAACAACACATTACAAATAAGAAAATAAGGGACTGGGTGAACTACTTATTTTTTAATATCCCCCATTATACTACCCAAAAGATCTCCAAATCAGTAGGGATATTATTGGTTTAATAATTCTATAAGGTTTATTTATGGGAATGACATGCTACCATCCCAAAAAATATAGAACTCAAGAAAGAAATGACCTAATGTAGATTGGATTATGTATCTATAGTTAATCAAAATATTATATGAAAAAAAGTGTTGGGGGATATTAAAAAAAAAATTATTCTGTGGGTTTAACGATGGGCACCTATTGTCACATACATATAACTAATAGTGGGCACCCACTGTCAGAATTAAAATAATAATAATTATTAATAAATAAATAAATTCTCCTCTGACGGTGGGAACCCACTGTTAGAGAAGCAAAAGTGATAGCAGGAACCCACCGTCAGGCCATAAGAGGATGAACTCCAGTGAGGAGCCTCACTGAAGTTCATTCTTTTCTGGCCTCATGGTGGGTGCCTGTTGTCACATTTATATACTTGACAATGGGCACCCGCCGTCAGGCTATTTCTTCCTTGAGGTTGGATTTAACAAAAAAAAAAAAGTGTTGAGGAATTTGAAAATTAAATAAAATTATTTTGTGGGTCTGACGGTGGAAACCCACCGTCATATGCATAAAACTAACGGTGGGCACCTATTGTTAGCGTTTTTTTTTTAAATCCGCCTTCTGACGATGGGCACCTACTGTCAGCTTTATGTATGTGACGGTGAGTACCTACCGTTAGAAGACAGATTTTGTTAAAAAAAACTCTGATAATGGATGCCCACCATTAGTTTTATATATGTGATGGTGGGTGCCCACCATCAAACCCACAAAACAGTTTTTTTTTTTGAAATCTCCCAACACTTTTTTTGTTATTAAATCCAAACTCACTTTTTTCTACAGGGTTTGATAATCCAATCACACTATATTGAATTATATCAACTGTGGAATTGTGCTAATTTTTTACACAATGATATTTAAATCATGGATTTAAAAGCAGACGACGTAGATACATGACATAAGAATCTTTAAATCATGGACTTAAAATAATCCCATAGTCTAAGGAAATCTCTCAGCTGTAAGGAAATAGGCCCCCTCAACAAACCATGAGATGGGATGATCATGGCCTTTCCACAACACAATTTATTTATTTTTGTTAAATCCAAGCACAACCCAAACTCCAAATCATCATCATAGGATAGCAGCTCTTCGAAGCTATCATCCGCGTCCTTTGATCCCATGCTCGGTGTTCCTAATAGCACGAAATCGAAATCAAAATGAGAGGAATGAGAAAGTGAGTGAGTGTATCGAAATAAAGAAGAAGACAGTCATGGGTGTCCAACTGAGTGAAGAAGAATGAACGTGAGAGTGTAGAGAATGCTCAGTGTTCAAAGAGGTCGTAGCGCGGGCATGAGAGGAAGAAGAAGTGCTCGAGAGGTTTATATGAATAAGTGGGTGTACCAAAAGAAAACGGTGGGTGTATTTTGCTCACGAATTTCGGGGTGAGTTTCTGGATTATTTTAGATGCACGTGGGAGCGTGGGTGAACTCAAAGTATTTGTGGGTGGAAATAAAGGTACTCAAAAAAATAACCACAAAACCAAAATTGGATTGATTTTTTTTATTCCAATTCCAGGTTCCCAAAATTTAACCGAACCAATTTGTTCAGTTGGATTTTGATTAAAGTTGAGGTGTGCCAAAAAATAATTTTAGGTTCTGATAGATCGATTCGATTAACTGAATCTGGTCCCTATTTAATGGGCACGGATTCCAGCTGGGTGATCTTGTCACCCCCTTGTATGAACTCTACCAACAATGAATGGGTGAATGTTACCAAGGTATCAAAAGCGGTATCGGTATCGGGTATCGATTTAACGAAGGACCGATATATATCGACCGATACTGATATGGCTGAAGGAGATGAGGAGAGACGTGCACGGTGCACCATACATCCGTTGGACACCCTATTAGAATTTTTAAATATATAAAAGACTGAACACATGTTGTCTTGTGATATGGAATGTATAAAAATTTAAATGTTGATGACTTGATGTGAGATGTTGACCGTACATGACAACATCGCAAGCAAAAGCATCCGACTAAATTTCCTAGGGTACCTCTAATTGCACCCACCTGTTTATTGAAACGCCCAGTCTCATACCTATTAAAATGATTGATTGCATCTCATGATATGATCGAGGAAGTATTTCATCCCAATATTCTACACAATAGATCTTGAGATCATGGAGCATCTATCAGACGGTCGGTTATGATTACACGTGTCACCGATTCCAAAAAAAGGTCATAAACTCACGTTTGAGCTTGATATGTGCCATATGAATCAAGGGGTATTTTTTAGGGATCTGTAGTACATATAATAAAAAATAATCGTCGAATAGGGGAGTTATTATCTCAAGATCTATTGTGTGGATGATCTGGGTGAAACACGATCTCCATCATCTGGCCCAAAGCATTCAATCATTTTCAGGGGTCTGAGGCTTGGGTGCTTTCAATAAAGAGGTGGTATGGACAGAGGAATCCTTCCTGACTTTATGACACCGATAGCAACTCTTAGCTGGCAACTGTAGCTGGCAGTGAGTAACGTCACATAAAAAAAACTATAAAAAGGACTCTTACTTTACCTCGGTAGCGTGTACAGGTTCAATTTCAAACGCGGATACCCTCGATACGTATTGGCGCCAATACGTATCGGTTTGTCAAAAAATTGATACGCATATCGGCCAATTTTTTATACCATGGATGTTACAACACAGCTAGATAAAGAGGATGAGATATAGAGACAACACCAAGGATCAAAATTTTGGTTTTCATTTCGGTTTCGGAGGGACCGAAACTGAAATTTGATCCCCATACAAAATTGACTGAAATTTTGGTCCAAAATTTTGGTTTCGGTGGGGACTGAAACCGATAATTTCGGCCGAAATTTCAGTCATTTCGGCTGAAATTTTGATCCTTGGACAACACTTATAAAGCGTACATAGTTTGAGAAGTTATATGGGGGCCATTTGCCATATAGGGGCCCACGAGACTATGGGTTCAAACTCATCCCGGGGCTCTGGGTTTGAATCAGGTGGGGTCCACGTGACATCTATTCAAGGGTACGGGTTCTACGGCAACTTGTCCAAGGAAGATCAAAGGCCACCCAAAAAAATTGGCCAAGATCCGATGCATATCCACTCTCCAAAAAGTTGTCAAAGGGAAAAAATTAAGTACAACAGGATGTGTGGGTGGTAGCCACACTTCAACCATTTTTTGGTGGAATTTTTTTTTTCTAGATCACATGGCACATGATTCCAAATTGAGTGTTGTTTGTTTTGAAATCATGCGCCACATGGCATGTAATCTAGGATTCAAATGCAACACCCAATATGGGTTCAAACCCATTATCTCACTTGCTAGCATGAGTAGGATAAAATATATACATACATAATAAAATATTTTATCATAATCATAAAATACTAGATGTGTATGTATGTATAAAGTTGCATTTATAGATTTTATATACATAAGATAGTGTATTTATTTATTTTGATAAATAAGATAGTGTATTTATAATATATGATAAAGTGGTTGGGCGACCGCTACGACAATCAAAGGGTAGGGGGGTCCTATTGGCTTGGCTTTCTTGATGGGGAGGGGAAGGGATAAACTAGTGTGTCCCCTTGATGCACTGGAAGTCATTAGTTTGAGCTTGATTATATCAAAACTCAATGTGAGTTTTGACTATTTTGACTTGCTCCCCCACCGTGATCGAATAAGAGGCTTGTGGGATTGACATGAGAAGGTAAGGAATAAGGATAGCTATCTTGCTGGGAGCGAACTCCAAGCTAATATGAAGAACATGGATACAAATTATGCCTTGGAATGAAAGACAATTCTAAATCAACTTTGCATAGGAACAAGAAAGCTTTAAGTAATGCAACTACAAATCTCATGGAGAGTTCGATGTGGCTCAGGATGAACGATGGCGGCATCCTAGCTATATGTTTTTTTTTATCATTCAAGACTTCACAGAGTACACGTAGACACAAGGATCAAAATTTCGGGTTTCATTTCGGTTTCGGAGGGAACCAAAACCGGAAATTTGAATCGAAATTTTGGCTGAAAAATTGAATTTCGGCCGATAATATCAATCCCATACAAAAATTTGACCGAAATTTCAGCTGAAATTTTGATCCTTGCGTAGACATAGGCATAAAGCCTCACTTGTGCCACATGATTATTTATGCAAGCTCTCCCACTTGGGAGGAGTTGTATTCTTATATGCATATGGCTAATGATAATGAAAATTATAAACGGTGGACACAATTTGATAGATAATTTCTAGAAAACTTATGTGGCGTGACATGACTGGCTGCAAAATTGTCTATAAAAATTTGTCTACTGTATAACAGTCCTAATGACAATAGTATTGTAACGACCCAGATTCTTTTTTGCTAGTGTTGAATTGTTAACTTTTAATGAGAGGTTGAGATTATAGAGAAGTACCCATAGCTCATCACCACAGGTACATAATTTTCGAAGATGAAAATATTATACGGGGAAGAGAATGTAACAACCCATATTCTTTTTTTATCTTTTTAATGGTGTTAGATGATGTTTTGCACTGTACACGGTGTTAGCGCTCTACACCGGAACCCACTCTATCTTTAGAAAACCACCCTATTTAATTGACGTAACTCTCTTTTTACATTTTCTTCTTTTAAGAAAACCTAGTCGTCTTTTAACTCTTTTTCTTTTAAGAAACCCTAGCTGTTATAGCTTAATCACTAAGCGATTAGATCGAAGATCGAAGGATGAAGTAGAAGAAAGCTTGAACGAACTGACGATTTGGGCTTCTTCAACCCTAACTATTGTAGATCTAACATTCACGCTTCAACAGGTGGGTGCCCTTCAATCCATCTTAAAGTATTCAGTTTAATTTTAAATGAAAAAAATATATATATGCAATTTATTTTGCTCATCCAACTCCATTAATGGCATCTTGAATATGAAGAAGAAAAAGTAAACACATGTATATAAGTATATGTAAATGAATTTATGTTGGGATTTTGCCATGAATCTAGTGGCCATGACTTTGGGGATCTTCCATCTACGCATTTGAAATGTTAATTTCGGCTATTTAATACATAATCAATATTTTTCATTAGAATTAAGGACATACGACCAAGGATCAAAATTTCGGCCGAAATTATCGGTTTCAGTACCCACCGAAACGATAACTTGGACCGAAATTTTGGTCCAAATTTTGTATGGGATTGAAATTATCGGCCGAAATTCAATTTTTCGGCCAAAATTTCGATTTCGGTCCCCTCCGAAACCGAAATTTTGATCCTTGCATACGACCTTACTAGCTAGGCCGTTTCTTTCTTTGTTGTGGCTCTATATGTGTTAGAAAGGTCAATCCCTCTCCTACGAAAAATGAAAACCGAGCCGAACTTCTAAAAAGCAGTCCGCCCGCTCCCATAGAATAATATCGTGGCAACGTAGACCTAAGTGGTAATATTGGATCCTGGGAAACCATTACAAGTAAGGCAGATATTTGAACGAGAATGTCGTGCCTTCCAGTAGAGCCTAGAAGAAGGTGACTTGCTTTTCTTTTGCAGCTGACATTCAGCATTCCTATATTTCAATAAAAATAAAAAGGGCTCGTCAATGTCAATGTCAATCTCAGAGATCGATCGGTTTACTAATCAATGAATTAATCCCCAACCCAAAACTACCTACTTTCTTTTTTGACAAAGTCAACAACAAGTAAGTCGTTTGACCAACAAAGGTAACGTAACCGACTATAGAATCAATCTTGGACGCGGCAAAGACTAAAGACCCAAATCTATAGTTTCTATGTTTCAACAATCGAATACCAATTGTTTGGATACATTAAAACATTTACTAAATTCTCCGTTTGAAGTATTTTAATGTTTTAAACAAGTTTTGATATTATTTGTATTCTTAAAATGAAATAAATAAAAAGAAATGAGAAAATCAACAGAAATTGGAGTTGAGAGGCGTTTAACTATATATGAGACTTCTAATGAGCAAGGATACAAGGCTTACTATATATTGTTGTGGAAAAAACCTCTAAAAGCATTTGCACTTCTAATCTCGTTAATAGTTTCCATGTGCGAAGAAGATAATCAATAAACTAAATAATAATTACCACAAGAAGGTAGAAAGAGAAAGAGATCATACCACAACCAAGACCAAAATTTACGTGGTTCAACCCAAGCCTACGTCCACAGGCAGTTAAACAAAGTGTTTCCACTATCAAGAAGAAGATGCACAAAAGCTACAAATAATGAAGATCGTATTCTCCAATCTTACCCAACTCAAGAGAATCGCAAAGATCCAAGCACAAATACAAAACCCCAAAGTTTAAAACAAACACCAAGGTTCTCTCAAACAAATACCCAAGTGCACCCTCACCAAAACCAAATAAGAGAGCCACACAACCAAAATAAATCCCAAGTACTCTCCATAAGAGAGACCCAAAAAGCCCTTTTTCAAAACCCTCATCTTCTAATCCAAGACTCAAGCTCCCCAAAAAACCAAGTTTTTCTCTCACACTTATTAGCTCCAAGAAAACCCACGTTCCCAAAAAGACTCCCACTTTCTAATTTTGTTTGGACTCTTATTCTGTATCTTTCAGATCCTATTTAATAAGATCCTATATTATAGAATAATACAAGTTTTAAAAGTAAGTAACTTTCCTCAAACAAAAAACAAACTAATATGAGATCCTTTGACAATCGACCAAACCGAGTTCCAATAGGTAACTCTAGTTGCAACCGTAAATCGAGTGAAAACCCAACATATATGGGGTTTTATAATGGGCGGGGATACAAGACTTAGGAGTTATGAAGTCTACAATATAGATGGATGGAGTTAGGAATGAAATGGGGAGTGCTTAAAGGGAAATAAAATACAAATTTCTCTAAGGATTCCAGCTTTTAGCTCTGCCCACTCCCCAAAAGAAAATGACTAAATTTATAGAGAAAATGCTCTAAAATTGACCAATAAATGCGTGAAAAGTATCTAGCATCTATTGGCCCCTTTTATAAGAGGGAGGTTGTAGTTTCATAATAGAAGTGATCTTGGATGTGCAAAATGGCATCTATCAAAGAGTTCCCCGAGAAAGGATACATGAAAATCGAGTGGTAATGAGGTAAGTGTTAAGTAAATTCTAATAGGGTAGGGATTCCTTGGGTATCTAGGGATTAGATTAATCCAATTGGTTGGGTGAGGCCAGACTAAAAGGTTCTAATGATCGGGTTAAAGGAGATGTGAAGGATGATAGGAATGATCAATGATTCAAAGGTTTAGGGGAGAGATGAATAATGACTTAGAGAAAGTACATCATCAAGAGTAGTCCCCTCTCACAAAAATTAAGAATCAAAAAGTAAATTATTGAGGGGTATTTTCATCATTGCGCGGTTATACTTGTAATTATTTATCACACTATACTATCATATTACAAGTTGTATATGTGATCAATTTTAAATTAACCCTTGCAAGTGTACAAGATCTGTTCTAGTAAGGCAAGAACAAGGGTGTCGAACCCACAGGGAAATCTGAAACTTTAATCAATTCTTCCTAGAGATTTAGAAAATATCCCCGAGGAAGTACCAAGGGGCAGATTTAATTTTTACCAAAAATTAACACTTTTTCTAATTGCAAAAAAGAAAATAAATTAATCTAAAAATTATGTAATGAGAAATCTAAGAACAAATTTTAAAAACAAGATCAAGGAATTTGCTACCCCAGATTTATACCCTTTTCTATTTTTAAACCCACAATTTTATGAACATCAACACACCATCATTCTAAGAGAAACATGACTAGTAATTAAGCGTGATCATTAACCCGGCATACCCTATCTAAAAACAATGACTCAGCCTAATCGCGGTATGAATCATGTGAAAAGCATAGCGTATCTCATGGTATTTAGATCAAAACAACATAAACATAATCACAAACTCTGAGAAAAATGATTTGATGATGACAATATTATACTATGGCATTAAACATAAAATATGGGTACTTATCTGGGGATCGCATCTTCCCCGATCTACAGCTTTTAGCCACTCATCCTTGGTGCAAGATCTTCAATTTCATTCAAGTCCATTCCCAAGAGAAAAGAAAACTAAAAATAAAAATATGTTCTAAGCAAGTCTCTTTACAAAAAGATCTAAACTAAAAACTAAACTAAAATTAAAAACTAAAAGCTCTCGGAAGATAACCCTACACTAAAACTCTCCTATATTCAAAAGCCTCTCCCCCCTTTACAAAGCCGTGGGCCTCTTATTTATAATAGCCGTTTCAAACTAACCCTAGTTGCCTCAATCGATTGAGGCTTAGATCTCAATCGATTGAACTTTGAGTTCGAATCCCCTTAGGGCACTTCTGCCTTCATGTCTCAATCGATTGAATTTCATGTCTCAATCGATTGACTTTCTAGGGTTGAGTTTTTCTCCATCTGTCAATCGATTGACCATAATGCCTCAATCGATTGACTCTTCAATGCAAATTCTTCCCTTTCTTGATGGGGGTTGATTCTCTTCATGGCTTTCAATGCTTCTTTGGACCTTTTTGTCCATAGCTCTTTTATAGCCTGTAATTTCCTTCTTTTATGCACTTGAACGATCTAACTGTCAGAAACACCTGTAAACATCAAAACCTCACAACAACCATCAGATGCTTTCATTGAACAGCTAAATGTAGGATTTAAAGTGTGAAATATAGTCATATTTCAGCACCGATCAATATGCCATACTTATAATAATTACAATGATTTAAATTTTATTATCAATTTTAGATAACTTGTGCTCCCTTATGTTTATCATCGTTTATACATTTCAATTATTGAGATACGTTCTTAGGTGATATAAGATACGCGATCCACTAAGTATTTTTATCAATATGTATCATATTCATCATCGCAGGAGTACGCTAAGGCATATACATTGTAAGACAACTGGAATATGATACGACACACAATGTTTAACCCTTCGTCATGGTAGGGTCTCTTTCAAGGTCATGTAGAACTTGAAATGTAGGCATCCATGTATGGATGCAATACCTCTATGAGAGTATGGATTGTCACATAAAATACATTCAGGTTACTACAGAGTCCGTCCCATGAAAAGTGTGCTTTAGTGAAACTAATAGCACCATGACCCACTCTAAAATAATTTATAAGTAAAAAATGAACTGATATGATAAGACATGCTATGAAGGCCAGCTTAACACGAAATAATTTCTAAGCGTTTCATACTTTATGAGCCACCGTAAGGATCCAACGTCTGCAGAAAAGATGGGTCCTAAGGACAATATATTTAGCTTTGTCTCGAACTAAAGCGGACACTAGAGGTTTTGACTCAAGGAAACTGGTTGTACTGATGCGTGCAACCTCATCGGGCTGGATGGTAGTTTACGATACGATATGATATGGAGGTTAGGTGATTCTTTACATGTGGACCTCGCGTTGTAGGCTCGAGCAGTAGCCCTGACACAAGTCATTTATGTAAAATAAGTAAAATGTGAAATACATTATATAAGCGTATGGAGCTATGATTAGATTTAAGATATGTCATGTAGGATTAGCTGAAGACGGATAAGAAAATAAATAAGATCTTGATGCATTATGTACATTTCATTCTAGGTTATGTCTTTTAGTTTTGATATGGTTTGTTATGAAATCCTAGATATTGTTGTAATCAGTTGCTCGATTTTATTTTCATGGATTACTGTAACTCACGTGAGTGCACACACGATCACCTGGGTAAGTTATGATAGATCGATTGTGCAACCCACTGAGTTTACGCGACTGAGTAAACTCATCCCACGAAATCTAACAGCTGCATGTGAGAATACAAATTATTCTTCCCTGATGGACTTTAATGCACTGGTAGATGATACGGTTTATGAGGGTAACGATATGGACCAATTAGACAAGGTCAAGTAGGTATTAATTATTTAGTAAGACTTTCCAGTAGTTGACCGCACCTTTATTTCTGGTCGTTTGATATAATGGACTCAAATTTCAATTAAGCTTAATGAAGGAAATTTTTCATATGAGAAGAAAATTTTTGTTTACGATTTTTGGGAGCCCAATTTTATATAAGATTTATTAAGATATGTATGTTTGTTTATCGCTTTAACAAGCGTGCGATGTTATAACACAAAATTTTAAGCCCTTTGGATTGGACTCTAGGTCGTGACAGGTATGGGATAGTTGTAGCTTATGTGATTTTTAATTGTAATGTTTTACTCACAAGCTCACGAATCAGATTGTATATAGTGGGTGCGGAGTACGAGATCGTTCCCACGAGTACTATTTTTGAAAGATCCAAAAAGACAAGACAGTAATTCAAGAAATTCACTAAGATTTAACAGTACCTGATGTGTATTTTTAATTGTAATGTTTTACTCGCAAGTGTACGAATCGGTTTGTATATAGTGGGTGCGGAGTACGAGATCGTTCCCACGAGGACTAATTTTGAAAGATATAAAAGAGACAAGCAATTCTAGAAATCTATGAAGATCTAACAATATTCTACCAGTTTTATGATTTAAGCGGTTGATGAGATAGTAATTAATGACTACAAAAATAAAACTTAATTGATAATTCAAAAGGAAAGGTAAAGATGATGATACTAAATCCTCCCATCTTTGGTCCGTTCTTCCCATAATATAAATATAAGGATTAAATTATGAGATATTCCATTGGTAACAGACATCTTTTATGGAAGATCAATGGTCAACACCCTAATAGGTTCCACGTTGCATCCCTGCAATCAGGACTTAGATGATTTTCATATATAGATTTGGGATCAAGGGCATGGCTAGGCACACATGATCTCAGGTTCAAATAAAAATCATCCCCAAAGTGGGTGAAAATTCCAACAAGAATACCACTTATAAATCTGAAATCAAGGGCATGGCTAGGCACACTTTATTCAGATTAGGGAGTATTTAAGATAAAATTACCATTACAGATCCAAGATCCAGGGCATGGCTAGGCACACTCGATCCCAAAACATAATCGTAATTAGATCTACACGATGAAAGCAAAAAGACCATATAACAATGATTGGGTAAAATTACTGTCACAGATTTGAGATCCCGGGCATGGCTAGGCACACGCGATCCCGATTAGTGGCGGGGATTTCATCCGTTCATGATAGCACAACAACCATAAAATAAAATCTCATATTTTAATCCTTAATTTATATTATTAAAAGTACATCCCTCGGATGAAAATTATTAGATCCCCATCCCTATAAATTTAGCCACACATATTGTAATTAAATGACATAAATAAATAAAGACGGAAAAATAACATTAATTTAATAAATTAAAATTACCTCAAACTTCAAAAGAACTTACTTTTATCCAAAAGTACAATGATCTTCAGAAACGAAATTAATGCAGGATTAAACTTTGAACAAAAATTATAACTGAAGGAATGAGTACTGAAAAATTAAGGGAACAAAGCTCTCGAAAAGGAATAATAAAACTTCCCTATTTCTATGTCTAACTATGAAAAATAAAGGCTAAAAACTAAAAACTCTAAACCTAAAACTCTTTCCTAAAATTAATTCTCTAATTAAAATTCTCCTTTTTCGAAGTGTTTGAGTCGCTTTAAATAGGCCCCTCGTCGCAGAAGTCTCCCAAGCCGTAAATTCAGGGTCGATTAATCGACCCAATATGGTCCAAAAAGTCCAAAAAAATTAGCTTTAAAGTGTAAGTTCCTTGTCAGACACTACCTTGTCCTCGATTAATCGACCTACAGGGTCGATGCATCGACCCCCCAGAAATCCATGAATTTCAGCACCTTCTTTGTATCAGACACTGCTTCGGTATTTCAACCATAACGTTCTGTCCCAAACTTGGATTGAGGTGATTCTTGCGCCGTTGGAAAGCGGACGAAAAGATCTACAACTTTCGTGTTTTGATAATTTCATAATTCAGCCATCTTGAAGGTCCAAATTTAGCCGCAAATCACACCAAGTTCTCGATTACCCAAAGTTGCAGTGTTTTGACATTATATTCAGAATTCTTGGGCTGTTTTCTATACTTGGCTTGTATTTACCTGAAACACTTCAAATCTAATAATTCTCATCAGATAGCCTTCATCAGACAGCTAAATATAAGTATTTAGGGGTGAAATATCATCATTTTTCAGTACTCATCAGTACCCTACCAATATTATGATTTAGGTGGTTTGATGAGATGATAACTACTGACTACAAACTAAAATTTAATTAATGATTCAAAAATAAAGGAAAAGATGAAGATAAATATGAAGATACTAAATTCTCCAATCTTTGGTCTGTTCTTCCCATAATACAAATTTAAGGATTAAGCTATGAGATATACTATTGAAAATAAATATATTTTATGGAAGATAAATGGTCAAAACCCTAATAGGTTCCACGTTGCATCCCTACAATCAGGACTTAACTTCAGAGATGATTTTCATATATAAATCTGGGATCAAGGGCATGGCTCGGCTCACATGATCTCAGATTCAAATAAAAATCATCCTCAAAGTGGGTAAAAATTTCAATAAGAATACCACCATAGATCTGAAATTAAGGGTATGACTCGGCACACTTGATTTCAGATTAGGGAGTAATTAAGATAAACTTACCATTACAGATCCAAGATCCAGGGCATGGCTCGGCACACTCGATCCCGGATCATAATCGTAATTAGATCCACACGATGAAAGTAAAAAGACCATATAACAATGATTGAAATAGAATTATCGTCACAGATCTGAGATCCCGGGCATGGCTCGGCACACGCGATCCCAGTTAGTAGCGGGGATTTCATCCGTTTATGATAGCACAACAACCATAAAATAAGATCTCATATTTTAATCCTAGATTTATATTATTAAAAGTACATCCCTCGGATGGGGATCATTAGATCCCCATCCCTATGAATTTAGCCACACATGTTGTAATTAAATGACATAAATAAATAAGGAAGAGAAAATAACATTAATTTAATGAATTAAAAATACCTCAAACTTCAATAGAAATTACTTTGATCCAAAAGTACGATGATCTTCAGAAACGAAATTAATGCAGAAATCACTTGAACAAAAATAATAAACTGAAGGAATGAATACCGAAAATTAAAGGAACAAAGCTCTCAAAAGGAAAAAGGAATAATAAAAACTCTCTCTATCTCTACCTCTATTCTAAAAAAATAAAACTCTTCTAAACTAAAATTCCCTAAACTCCAATTCCCCTTTTTCACAACTCGTAGCCTCCTTTTTATAAGGTCGGCCAAACCCTATCCCTAATACCTCAATCGATTGACTCTTAAGTTGGAAAATAGTTGTTCTCTCCTGTCAATCGATTGAGACCTAATTCTCAATCGATTGAGGTCTAAAAGCAATTTCCGTGAACTCCCGCCAAACTTTGCATCAGACACTGCCTTAGTATTTTGGCCATAACTTTCTGTCTCGAACTAAGATTGAGGCGATTCTTACGGAGTTGGAAATCTGACGACGCGATCTACAACTTTTGTGTTTTAGTAATTTCCTGAATCCGACGTCTTGAAGGTCCAAATTGAGCTGCAAGTAGCATCAAGTTCCCGATGACCCAAAGTTGTAGTGTTTTGATATTATTTTCAGGATTCTTGGGCTGTTTTCTGCACTTAGATTATATTTACCTGAAACACTTCAAATCTAGTAATTCTCATCAGATAGCCTTTATCGGATAACTAAATGTAGGTACTTAGGGGCGAAATATCATCATATTTCGCTACTCATCAATAGCCATAAATTATGTTGGGTAATATGCATCATATAAAGAGAGAAGAAATCATTATTCATTACTATAGCTTTACAATAAAGTTTCTCTGAATCCTTGTAACTAGGGCGGACGCACATGGAGCATGGGGGGAGGGGGTCCCCGGACCCCACCCCCCAAATTTGTTTCTTTTCCTTAAAAAATAAGATTGGATTTGCAGAGCTTAAGTTTGGGCTTTTATAGCCCCCCCGCCCCGCCCCCCCAAAAAAAAAATAATAATAATAAATATATGACTTTCTTATTAACTTTTTAAAAAAAGAAAAAGTCCTAGCCACTAACCCTCCCTCCCTCCCTCTCTCTCTCTCTCTCTCTCTCTCTCTCTCTCTAGCCTCTCAATCATCCTCAACGCGTAACCCTCGCTGCTCGAGTCTAGCCGCTCGCCGGCCCTGCTACCGAGGCTGAGTCACCACCGGATTGCTACCGAGGCACCACCGATACCTCTCTTTCTTTCTCTAATCCTCTCTGTCTCTATGAATCTTATATCTATCTCAACTATTTTTTTTTTCTCTCTATATATCCCAGCTTCTCTCTCCCTCTCTTAATTTACCTTACCCCTCAATTATCAAATCCCTAACCAAACCTAATCCCTTAAATCCCATATTTCGCCTAATTTTAAACTCTAAATCTACCTAAATCATTATTCTAATATCTCTCTAAACCCTAAATTAAAGAATCTCATTTTCCTAAATTTTTAATCTCTTATTTCCCTACAATCCTTCTAAATCCATAATTTTTTTAGGCTCTAAATTAATAAATCCCTAAAAAATATTTTGGGTGCCATGTAAAACTCCACGTAGATCTTGGAGGACGGTCACTGTCCTCCATTGAAAGACCTAATCGGCTCCCTATATATATATATATATATATATGTGTGCTCCAAGTATAACGCGTGCACCACATTTGGTGCATGTAACCGTGCACCTGACACCATCCCAATTCTCTAATGCCTTGAGCTCTTCAATATAGTAAATCTCAAAGGCCTGTGTTCATAGATATATAAATCAGCTAATCAGCTGTTGATTAAACCATGTAGCTTGATGCATGCATGTTCATTCTTTTATTATGTGGAAAAGACCCTCAAATATAATATGCCACCAAATTTGATATTGAAAATAGCTTATTTTTGTGGAGCATATTGAGGAGCCACGTTTAATTATACAATATTGAAATCCGTGATGACGTAAATTTCGCATAAAAATGCCAATTCCAAAACATCGCTTGCATTTAATAGGGTGGAACACGAGTATTAAAATAGCATAACCTACGTATTTAGGTTGTCTTGAAAATTATAATGAGCAGGCTTCAAATAGCAGGTCAACAACAGACTGCTTAGGTGGCACGATGCAAGTAGCTGGTGTGACCTGTATTGCGGAGACTCTCTGCACTTATATCACGCCATATAAGTAGTTCATTAAATGGTCTGTTATTTGCGATTTGTCATATATCAACGTCGTAGTATTATATATGTTACTTAATTCTGTCGCTCACTCAACAAATTGCGAATTAAATACAACGAATCGAAATCGGTATTTTCGAATTAATATAAAGAGATGATTTGAACTTGAGATTTTATGTAATTAATAAATAATTTTAAAACTCATCCTGCTCCAACATATTGGATTCATTTAAAGATAGTGAATTGCGATCCAATTCAAATCAAGCAAATCAGGAAATTTAAATAACTATATTTTAGCATTAAGAGAAGGTAACTATTCTTACCATAAGTTAAAAAGCAAGGCAACTGCTTTTAACTAAGTGGTCTATATTATAGTGTGGTTTGGCCAAAGTGGACTATTACACTATTTAAAAAGTTTAAGAGGAATTACTTTAGAGTTAGTCCATAATGGGCGTCCACGCGTCTAATGCGATTGTATGATATGTACGGACTTTCAATGTTTGGAAGTCCGTGTACGTCACATAGTCACATAAACGTATGGTATGCTTTACCGTTTATGATAAGTGGACACTCGGTATAGACTAACTCATTAATTTTAACTAAGTAGCCTTCACATTTGTCTATGAAAGTTAATAGATATAATACTAAGTTACTAACATGGTTTATTTTGTGATTATTATGCTCAACTAAAGATTCACTAAAATCATTTGCAAAACGCATATTTATTATACGCTATTTGGCACAAATCATGATGCACTCCTTGAGATCTACAACAGATAGTGGCTACGTTGGTTTGAAGAACCCACAGGTCTTCACTTCTTTTTGAGTGAATGGGCTGGATTTGGGGATCGGTCCATGGGCCTTCAGGCCCCGATTCTACATGGATTGCAATTGGGTTAGACATTCAGTCCAATTGCCCTGGCCCAAATAACAAATGGGTTTGCTTGTGGCTTAGGCGCTAAAATTATTTCGTATTTGGCCACACCAAACCTAAGTAGAAAGTACACTTATATATGGCGGGCACCAACCTACTGACCATTCAATGGACCACTTATATGGCACGATGCAAGCATAATGGGTCCCAACAATGCAGGTGGGCCAGCCACTTGGATCGCAGCACGTAAGCCATCCTTTGTTGCTCTGTTGTTTGAGGTCTGCTCATTATGAAAAAAAAAATTCAAGTAAAAACGGGCCTCCAAACCTGAATAATAAATGAGTTGGGGCCAGGCCTGGAAACACTCAATAATTTATGATGCGTCTAAACGCCCATTAATTATATAATTAAGGTTATTTTGTCATTTATAACTTGGAATCTGATTATATCCCCATTTGTATAGGACAAAAGCCTTCTTCCACTGAAATATGTTCAAAGTAGTCCTTTTGTACTACGCAGAAGGTGTGGCCTTTTTTGTTTTCTGTTTATTTTATATTATTATTATTATTATTATTATTATTATTGTTGTTGTTGTTGTTGAATTGGTATAGTGTAACAAAGCTTTCACTCTCAAGTGTGAGCGGGTCAAATCTCCTTTGCTAAAAAGTAAGGATGTGGCTATTCTCACATGTTTTCAGAGTAAGGATCACACATTTTTTTTTACGGATGAAAACAGTTGATTGATTTGAATTCCATTCCAATCTTCCTCACATGCAATAGATCTTACTCTCAGTAACGCTAAAATAATTCAGTCCGCACAGCTGTGGCTGGTTATATAGTCCAACCTGTTGGCCAGTATCATCAACAAAATTCAAGAGAGTCTCAACAAAAAACTACAGGGGCAGTCCGGGCCTACTACTATGACTACATGCTCATCAGGGCCAAGTCCAAATAGATGGAATAAGACTATGATGATAATGATGATGATGTTATAGAGAGTTGCATAAGTATTACCCACAATTTAATTAGTCCCAAAAGCTGATATGATCACAAAGTTTTTAGCCGTCCATCTTGTCAAGCGTTGATTCACAGTAATTTCAAGGACCTTAAATTCAAATCTTTCAATAAAATTTATGTTTGTAAAGTGTGCCGTAGTCGTGGAGCCCATCAAAAAGTGATTTTCACGAACTATAAGGGCCTTGAATGATGTATCATCACAATATTATTGTTGTTATTATATGAAGTGTATTCATAAAGGTCATTTACATGCCTATCTATAGAGTCCCCTAACATTTGTAACAGTCAACTTTTGACAGGAATACAAATATAAGCGACTTTAGCTATAGATCTTGTCAAAAGCTAATACAAATTTCAAGACCCACACATACAGCAGTCAATTTGTTGATGGAGGTACGGTTATCAAACACCTCACTCATGAATCCTTTTTTACCACCTGTGGCGTGAGCTTGGCCACCAAAGTAAAAGTACAGGTTTAACCTTTTGGGTACGGATATTTTCAGTTCTCACTCCTTTTCGGAGTAAGGATTGCATAATTTTTCACGGATGAAAACCATTGTCTGATTTAAATTATTCAAATGAGATTGTTTTTTGTCTCAGTCTTTCAAAAAATAGATCTTAGGATCATGTCGCACCTATCAGATGGTCAAAAGTTGATTCCATATGACACGCATCCCTAAAAGTAATCTAAATCACGGGCAAAGGAATTGACCTTCACTTTTAGGGGCGTGTGCTATGTGGAAACATTATCTAACCGTCTCATACGCGCGCCATGATGTTTTTGTCATATTTTATATTGAGTGGTTATACTTTGGATTAGATATAAACTCTAATTTTAGATTAAAGTTATATTAAAGGAAAATCGATTTTTTTATTAAATGAGGTGAGATCTAAGAGATTTGTAATCCTAACTTTCACAGATTAGTTAAAGCACTTAGTATTACTTGTGGATGTAAGTAAATTATCAAACTACATAAATCTTGTGTTTGCGTTTTATTTGTTGTGTTTGTTTTTTGCTGCCAAAATTTCTTCACTTTCTAATGCTAATTGAGTCGTAATTTCTCTACTCATTTTTTTATCATCTCTAAGCTTAATGCAATTCCGCAATCCTTCTTGTCCTTATTTAGGAATTCTCTCTAACAATCTAGATGTGTACATCTATTGTTCTAATGGGAGGACAGACTGAGTCAAGTGAGCCGAAGAGTAAAAAGAATTATGCTTTCTCCGCAGAATTGCCCTATGAACAAGAAAACAAAATAAATAAATAAATAAATAAAATAAAAAGAATTAACTTTTAAAAAGACAAGAATGGTCTTCTTTTTCTTTTCTTTTTTCATAGAACAAGAATGTTCTACATGTGAATTATTCTACTAGTGAATTAGATAATCGAGAAGGGTAAATTGGTGCTGCAAGAAAAGATAGGAGGCATAACATGGTTATCACTTATATTTACGTTTAGATTAATAAAGAGTACCTTTAAAGCTACTCACTAAATCTTTGAATTCACCCACATTGAAATGTATTGACTCTATTGAATTAGACGATGTAAATCATTTATTCTCTCAATATTTCGCACGATGGATCTTGAGATCATGGGCATATTATTAGACGATCATTATTTTATTTCACATGGTACATATCTCAGAAAAGTGACCTTAACATTACGTGCATACACAAAATTGATTTTTAAGTCATTTTTTTAGGTGTATATCACATGAAATAAAAAATCGACTATCTGATAGTACGCCCATGATCTCAAGATTCATTGGGTAAAAGATTGGGACAATAAACAATCTCTATCGTCCAACTCAATGCAGTCAATGCATTTCGGCGTGGGTTAACTCAAAGATTTCAGTGGGTAGATTCAAAGCTAGTGATTAATAAATGAGTGTTCTAGAAAAACACATGTTCTTTGGTGAGTGAAGTCTAAAGGTGAGAACATCTCCGTAATTCTTCGCAGCTCCACTCTATCTAACTATCTAATTAATATTCTATTTTATATATATATATATATATATATATAGAGAGAGAGAGAGAGAGAGAGAGAGAGAGAGAGAGAGAGAGAGCAGCTTGCTATTCCTCCCAATTCAACCAACCAACCAACAACCATGTCCATGGAACAACTCTCCATAGAGAGCTTCTCCTACAGCTGGCTAGTAAACCTCAAGAAACCCTCTTCTATTGACACCCTAGATGAACCCTTTGGGCCCTTTTTCGACCAAAGTGACCCTCCCCACGACTTGGATTTCGATTTCAACTTCACTTTGCCTACTTCTCCTCAACCCGTAACCTTAGTTCATGCTGACCAGATCTTCTCTAATGGCCTCCTCCTCCCACTTCACCTCATCTCCTCATCACCATCATCACCACACATGGAGACCGCAACCACGACAAGGAGCAGAACCACCACCTTGGAATCCTTCTCCATCAAACGGGATCATTCTAGCATCATATTTGATCAACACCCTCAAAACCAATCGCCGAATTTTTACAAGTGTAAGAAATCATCATGGAGATTATTCAACAAGTATCTGGGCTTTTTCAGGCCCCTGTGTCGAAAGGTGAAGGGATTGAGATTGGTACAGAGGAGGGTGGGTAGTAGTACAACTACTACTATGCCAAGTATGGGAGCTACTAAATCACTGGAGGGGTCTCCCAGAAGAAGTTGGGCTAATTCCACCGATACTAATACTTGGCATCATCGTAACAATATGGCTTTGGATGCCAACATTGAGAACGCCATCTACGAGGCCGTTCTCTACTGCAAGAAATCCGTTGGTAACATTTTTAATCTCTCTCTCTCTCTCTCTCTCTCTCTCTCTCTCTCTCTCTCTCTCTCTCTCTCTCTCTCTCTCTCTCTCTCTCTCTCTCTCTCTCTCTATTTTCGAACTCAATCACTCGACCCTTCAGATCTCCACAATCAACGTTGGTTGATTGGGGAGATGTATGGGTCTCCTGGCTTGATGATAATTACCCTTTTTTATTTACCTTTTATTTCATTAATGGGTTTGTTTTTTGAAAATATGTGTTTTTTTTTCCTCAGAAAATCAGGAGGGGAAAAGATAAAGGAAAAGAGATGAAGAAGAAAGAAAAGGAGGTTTAAGAAACAAACAAATGTTGGAGACGGGCGAGCTGCAACGTTGGTGGCTGGCCCGGTTTGGAAATTGTTTATGTCCAGAATCATATAAGTTAACAAAAAGTGGTCCACATGTGCCCTTCTTTTCTTTTTGTTTTTTTGGGTTCCTTGGCTTCGGCCCATAGCACAACGGAAATGAAAGGTTGACGATATTGCAACCTCAATCTTGCAGGTCTAAGCCCAGCTTACCTATTAAAAAGAAATGCAAAGAAATGCTTGTTGTTTTTTTGAGAGAGAGAGAGATTCCCTTTCATTTATAAGTTTCAAGAAAAATAAAAGGATGAAGGTTTTCAAGTCCCACGGATTTGTAAGTTGTGATTCATCTATGTCATGATCGATGCCTGCCATGTGGCAACCAATTGTATGATCGGATATTTAATGTCACATGGATTAATTAGCACACCAATGATAAAGATCGTTAAGAAAAAATTCAAAAATCGTTATATACAATCACACGATCAACAGTGTCAAAAGTGCATGGAACATAAACGATGAAACGAAATTTGATTTCATCGTTCATCTTCCGCAAATTGGCACCATTGACTGTGCAATTTTATTTCATTTTAAAGATTTTTATCTATGATCTTGATAATTGGATAATTCCTTCATGTGGCATTTAATCACAAGATCAGATGATCGGATGGCAGCCAACTTATGTGGGACTCGGTAATCATATGACCAGCTGACAAGTTTAATGACAAATGGTAAATGGCAAATTAGCATTGGGTTCCCCATGATATTGTGTCTAGCGGCAGTACCGCATCCCAATAATTGCGTTGTCGGGTGGTTGTTCATGCCTCGTGGCAAGAGGGAAAAAGGCCGAAGTAATGGACCAGTACAGTGGCAAAACTAAGATGGTCCTCTATATCTTACCATAGATCAAAATCTCGGAATTTCAGGACGTATAGTTCAGGTCCTTTGGACGATATATATCAGTGTATCGGCCGATATATTTAATGTATTGCCGATAATTTGAAATTATCGTTCGATACGGACGATAACTTACCTATTTTTTTGGATACTCAATAAATATTATATTTATTGTATCGGGCATGTATCGATTTTGTCCCATATTTTGATCTATGTACCTTACTATAAGTAGGAATATGCATCTTAAACACTAAAATATTGTTTAAATAATTTTATACCATTCAAGTGTACTTTTCATCTTATACCACTGAATTATACTTTACTGACACGCCATTAACTCACATCTCTGGTCAATCTAAATAATCATCAACCAAAAAAATATAGACACTCTACCTGGCAGTTCATCAATCTAGGTCAAAGGCTCACTTTTATAAGTGGAAGTGTTGCATCTAATTGATGAATTTTAATATTAATTATTAAATAATAAAAACAATTGTTGATATTAAAGTTTATAAATGAAATACTTCAAATATATGCAAAAGTATGACTTTTGAACTCACTCACACTCGATGAAATATATAACACATCACTTTGAGAGCTTAGATTGCTCACATTTTGCACTTTTAATTAATTGAGAGTCAGAGAGTTGGGTCTATCTATAATTGATGGATTGGTTTCCATCTTTCCTAATAATTGGTGTATATTTGTGAGTTTGAGCGAAACTCAAACTCACAAAATTTGCTTCTAAGGTGAGGATTTCTTCATGCTTATATATATTCTAGGGTCATAATATCCAAGTGCTGTGAGACTATTTCTCATGCCCCTCACGTGTAGCATATCTCTCTACATTCTTGTAATTACTTGCTGTGACACCATACAAAATTTTATGAGTCTAACTCAATCTCACGGAATCAGCTTGGTATTGCCCCAAGTTTATATATACCCCAAGGATATATATGTCTTGCATTCTATGAAGAGGTCACATGGATGAGAGAGCGGAGCCGCCTTTAGGGTGGTCCATACTCCATAGCCTCAATATAAAACTTATCATATACTTAGCAAAGCAATCACCCAATCAATAGTTTGCTTTCTGTCTAAAGTCTCAAAAAGGTGATTGTGGTCTCACAATAAATGGTCCAGATCATCATAAGCAGATAGTGAAGGGGATGATACCATCACCTTTGATGGAACCAATCAAGCCCCTTTTGTATAAAGTGGAAAATGTCTTCCCAATCATGGTTTAAACATCGGTCGATATCTATTAGGTTGGCGCCCATCTATTCGAAATAGAAGGATATATGGAGTCAAATAGGTCAAATATTATTTCATATCAGTTATTCCTGAAGCATATCGGCCGATATATATATATATATATATATATATATATATATATATATATATATATATATATATATATATATATATATATATATATATGATATTAAAATATATTATAAATGACCCTTTAAGTGTGGTACTTAGCCATTGAATTTTGTCAATGGCTTTCATTCCTCATCTTTTATGGTTATTATTTTATTTTTTTTAAGATGCTTAGAAACATGAAGCATGCTCACTTTGATTCCTTGATGGGAATTATTTAGCAGTTGTTGGAAGTTTTAATTAGCTTCCTAGCAAAGATTTGGTGTGCCCCTTGGGTAAAGAAAAGTCTTATTATTATAGAAGGCCGGCAGGGGCCTCTCGCTATTATTTTATTATTGTCTTGTAGGGCACACCTCTCGGTTCGGATTGGTGGGGCTATAAACACGAGAAGCTCGATAGTCAACATCAGTAATAAACATGCTTAGGGGTGCTGATTCGGTTAACCGAACCAAAACTGAAATTTCGGTTCTCGGTTTTCACAAAATTGAACCCAACCGAAACATTTCGGTTTCGATTAATCGGATTTTTTAGCCCCTTAAACTGCAACCGAACAGAACCGATCCGATTCCGATTTTGGTTTGTTCGGTTTTCTATTTTTTCATATTTTTCGTATTTGTTTTGGTTTTTATCTTTTTTTGGGTGTTTTTTCGGTTTTGTCATCCTATCCAGTAGGTTTTCGGTTCTTAGGTACCAAAATCGAAATCGAACGAAATTGGTCGGTTTTGGTCTTATCGGTTTTCAGTTCAAACCTGCACCCTTAGAGTTAAGGGATAAATTAGGGATGCGTTTGGGTTAGCTCTTATAAGAGCAAACACAGCTATCTGCCTAATCTTTGTTAAGAGCAGATAAAATTTATGTGACAAAGAGCAGTTTTATCACTTAAAATAGCTCCCCTTTATAACAAATAAGATGAGGAGGTGTGTTACCAAACCACAAAGCAGTTTCCCTTTAGAGCCAAAAATAAAAGAGCCGCTCTTTGGCTCCCAAGAGCAACAACCCTAAAAGGCTAAAACACTTCATCCACAATCGAATCTTGGATTAAAGGCAAAATATCGATACTCCATGTTCATATAGTGAACTCATAAGTTTATCTTCTAAATTAAATGGCCAAAAACTCTTAAAAGATATAGTTTTTATCCCAAAAATCATGGCAAACTATATAACGCTCGAGGGCACAGTAACTGCCATGCACTTAAATGCTCTCTCTCTCTCTCTCTCTCTAATTTGGTTACCAAGTGGAGTACAGGTATGGTAAAGATGAGTTTTAAAAAAATAATATATATATATATATATATAGGGAGAAAGGGGAGGTGTGATAGAAGAGGAAAATATTAATTTTTTTTTGAGTTTTTAAAAATGTACATAAATTTGACAAATCTGCCCTTCAAGTAAAATAAATGAAGTAAAGTTTAAAAGAAACAATTGGAGTGTTACAACTTGTGAGAGGGGCAGCATTTCCTGCTCCTTTTCACCTTTTCTTCATAAATAGAAAACGCAAACTTAGATTTTTTTTGGTTAAAAAAGAGAGTAAAAAAGAAGGATGAAAAAGCCAACATCTTTATTGTCGTCAGAAAATAACAAAAATAGACTAGGAAGAGCATGAAATTGAGGAAGAAAAAAGATGAAGTGGGCCTCCAATTGGCCAATAGAAAGGGGAAGAACGTAAGATAGAGGAAGGGAGTTGGTCACATGGGGAAAAGGCAGTGTAGGGGAACATGGACAAGGGTTGATAGGAGAAGAGCCAAATTGCGAAAGCCTTGTGTTTGTTTTCCTTGTTGGATCCTTCTCTTTCATTTTTTGTTTCTCTCTCTTGGTGGTAGAATAGATAGATAAGACTTGAGTTTTAGTCTGAGGGAGGGGCGGGGTATGAGGCCCACATGTTATTTATATGCGGCCTGTCGTTGAGTCTCCAGTCTCAACCCCACTTCTTGGGTCACTGTTGATTCCAACACCCTGTCTCACCCATGTGTAATACTGCTCCTCAATTTTTATTTATTTTTTTTTTTTTTTATTGCCTTGACCCGGAAGGTGGGTATAAGGGCGTCAATGGGTCTGACTGGATACCCGATCCGCCTGACCCAATTATTTTTTAACAAATAAAATAATAATCTTCACCTATCGTGTTGGGCATGGAAAAATAAGTCAGCACGACTCGACCCAACCTGATGTTTTATATATCTAATTTGAACGAAATAAGGGAAAGTAGTAAACCGGCTCAAGTTCGATCGGGTCTAACATACACCCTTGACTCATCCAGTGAGGTCGCCTTGACTCATCCAGTGAGGTCGGGTCAGGCAGAGCATAAACCCTCAACCCGTCGAATGAGGTCGGGTCAGGTAGAGCATATATAAACTGTCAACCCGTCGAGTAGCTAAAATGTTAGTCCAATACGACCTGATCCGTTGACAGCCCCACGTAATTCTTGCATCCCACTGAAATTTATTACAAATAACATGGTTCGGAAATTATGAAAATGAAATTAACTTTCAATCACAAGTTCACATGCACCAATGTTATCTGATTCGCTGGTTCACTCGGTTTGAATTCGGGTTTGTGATTTATGATTCCCTACTATCAAGCAAACCCGGTTCACTAGGTGCAGAATGAGTTTTATGTAAAAATATTTTATATATAATCTCTTTTGAATCGTCCTCGAAAAAAAAAATTCTTTTGAGTCAAACAGATAACTATTAATTTGTTGATTTATGTCTTTCCTTTTAAAAGCATGTGGCCGGTGTTCTTATCTTATTAAAATATAAGATTTTTAAAATATTAATAGACTATACCCATCTAAATTATTATATGATTGAATGAATCCTTTTCCAAATCGGGGGGGCGGGAGGGGGGGGGGGGGGGGAAGTTATCAGAGTGCGGGAAAGTAGTTGCTGGCAAGAGAGCAGGGAGGTATTTGCTACAAAGGAAACGAGGGCCTGCTAAAGCAAATATATCCAGGTATGACATGGAGTTGACAAAGAGCTATGAAGAAAGTTTGTATCATTGGAGTACCTCTATTCGCAACTATACAATTACAGATGATGGAGAGAAATTTTCATTCTAATCTTCCACAAGATTGATCTTGAGACCATGGGCGATAAAGATTGATCTTGAGACTATGGGCGATTTATCAGTTTTATATTAACATGGGACATATCCCAAAGAGTGATCCTGAAATTAGGTTTGGTCATGATGTGGGACACATGATTTGGTTCACTTATTTAGATCTATGTCACTTGAAATACAAAACTAATAGTCTCATGACACGTCCATCTCTCCAACTCAAAATTTGCCAAACAAAAAAAAGCAAAAATTCGAAAAGATGATAGAACATAGTGCTAGGGACTAGTTGCACTAAGTAATTTCTAAAAATAGAATGAGCACAGCCCATATGAGGCTACAACTCCAAAACATGTAAAAGGAAGGAGATTAAGGCTGCATATGCCATAGCTCTTTGCTAGCCCCTGCCAGGGCAGAGTTTGCCTGTTTTAGTTGTTTTCCATTCTCTTTTCTAACTCCCTACAAAGGAGGATTTATTTGCTCTAGTAGCAACCTCTCTGCTCCCTACTAGAGTAAATAAACTCTACTCTGACAATGAGTGAGTAGAGAGGAGGATAGAACTGCTGAACATTTAAATCTTGCATAAAACTTTGCCATGCAAGGAGTGATCAAGGAGAAGGGGGACCTACTAAAGTAGATTGCAGGGTGTTACCAAAGAGGATGAGAACCTGCTAAAGCAAATGAACTCTGCTATGATAGGGGCTAGCAGAGAGCTATGCCATGCGCAGCCTAAGAGACCCAAGTGTCTCATAAACTGATGAAAATTTAGGCCTTCCTCTTAAGCCCTGTTTGGCAACCTTTTTCAAAAAAGCATTTTCTAAGTATTGTAAAGAGGTGTACCACATGTTGCTTCTCAAATGATGCATCTCAATAAGGTCTATCACATTCTGAAAATGATTGTGTGAGAAACAGCATAGGGAAACTTCTCAACAAAACACCATTTTAAGCTAGAAGTGGTCAGGTCATTGGTTGAAAAGAGCTTTTCACCCAACATTTTTCACAAGAAATGTGCTTTTTAAAAGAGAGTTGCCAAACAGGGCCTTAGCTTTCCCAGCTTTTAATAGAGAATCTTTATGGTTATTATGTATATAGACACAAAAATATTAATGAAATAACATTAAGATTTTCACAATGTAGTCTCTCGTTTAGCCTCTCTTCTCATCTTCTTCTTAGTTTGTTTTTTATTTTATTAGTTTCTACAATTTTTACGGATACCCAGGACAATTGAATCAAATTTTTGACTCATCCTCCTGAAATGGGGTATCTACAATATACTTGTTGCTTACTGACTTGGTTATCCATCTCAGGCCCTATAAAATATAGACTGGTTTCTCAACATAGAGGAGAGTAGGAGACTGAGTGGTTCTAAGCTTCCTACTTACACATTTACACCAACTTCATTCATAAGTCAATAAATGATTTTCAAGATGTATAGAAGATCTAAACCAGTTTATACAAGACAACAGTCTCAGAGAGAAACAAAACAGGGTAAGGGAGAGAGTTTATGGACCACTTATCCCTTACAAATAATGCTCTGCTGAAAATCAAAAATAACCAGGGCTCCCTAAACAAAACTAAAATATGGTTGCACCTGTATCACTTGCACGATGGTTACTACTTTGACCAACTTACTATATTTCCTCAATGCAGTTGCAAAAAATTAAAATGGTTGTTTATAAAGATCCCTCCCCGAGTCAACCATAAATTTTAGGACCTAAGTATATAATATGCCTCAATTTTATACAGAAACCAAGGAAATAAGAAAAAAAAAAAAAAAAAAACTGGAGCTTTCTAATTCCATTAATAAGAGCAGAAGAAAATGACTGAATGACTTCCCTCATCATCATAGTATGTGCAACATTTCAAACATTCTAGAAGAAAATGACAACTAATTGGATCCATCGATTTTCCAAACTAAATTTTAATTTACACAAGTTTGTTAGAATTATAAGCTAGACCGACCCATTTGGCCCACTTTGTCTTTTGGGTCATTGGCCCATTTGCAATTATATTGGTCAATCTTGAAACTCTTTTTTGTCGTAGGAAATTGGTGTATTTAATGTAGTGTCTTGAGAATATGGAATATACTTTGAGAATGTAATTTTTTATCTTTTTCTAGGCTAGGTAGTTGCTTTGGAAGTGTATGTTTATTTATTCCCGATTTTGTATTGTGAGCTTTTTTTATCTCTCATGTATTTTCATTTTACAAGTCATATGAATGAAATTTGAAAGGTTCTAAGTAGTATATCACTTTAGTCTTCATTTTTGGTATTTTTCTATACAAGAGAACAACTTTCTTCTCTTTAGAGGGTCATCTTCTTTCAATCCTAGTTGGTGTAATCCAACAAAGTGGTATCAAAACTTGAGATTCATGACTTCCAATATGTTGCAACCTCAACTTCCTCGTTTTACCGGTAAGAACTACAATCAATGGAGTATTCAAATGAAGGTTTTATATGGTTCTCAAGATTTGTGAGATACTATTGAGACCGGATATTTAGAATCGAAGGATCAAGCGGCTCTCACACAAGCTCAACTCAATGAGTTGAAAGAAAATCGTAAGAAAGACAAGAAGGCTTTGTTCTTCATCTATCAAGCTGTGGATGAAGCTATTTTTGAAAGAATTTCATCGGTGTCATCGGCAAAGCAAACATGGGATACTCTCAATACTTCATACAAAGGCGAAGATAAAGTCAAATTTGTGTGATTCCAAACTCTTCGAAGTGAGTTTGATTCTATAAGAATGAAGGATTCGAAAGCGGTGGAAGATTTTTTCAATCGAGTAATTTCTCTCGTTAATCAATTAAGGATTAATGGTGAAAATCTTCAAGATCAAAGAATTGTAGAAAAAATTCTTAGAAGTTTGACTCGTAAGTTTGAATATATTATTATTGTAATTGAAGAATCTAAGAATTTATCTAATTTGTCTTTGGAAAGTTTGTTGGGATTGCTTCAATCCCATAAACTTCGTATGAAGCAATTTGATTCTTCTCCTCTAGAGCAAGCTTTTCAAACTCAAATTTATTTTAAGAAAAGTTCTAGAGGTGGAAGAGGAAGGCATTCTAATCGCGGACGAGGAAGGCATAATGGAGGAAGATATCAAGCAAAAGAAATAGATGAAGATAAGTCATCTTCGTCATCAAGAGGAAGGGGAAGAGGAAGAGGTCGATCTTCTCTTTCTAATGTTCAATGTTATCATTATCAAAAATATGGTCACACAATAAAATTTTATAGAAAAAGATTGGCGGAAGAAAAAAAAGGAATCAAATTTTGTTCAAGAGAACAATCAAAGTAAAAAAGGTGATACTCTCTTTCTTGCTTGCAATGTTTAAGAGTTGCATTCAATGAAGATTGGTATCTTGATAGTGGTTATAGTAACCACATGACGGGCAACAAATGCGTATTTGTCACTTTGAATGAATCTATTCAAAGTGAAGTAAGGACCGGTGATGATAAACGACTTTCCGTAAAGGGAAGTGGTGATATTCTTATTCAATCAAAGAAAGGCATCAAACGCATCTCAAATGTTTTCTATGTACCCGGCCTTAAGCACAATCTTCTAAGTATTGGACAACTCCTTTTGAAAAGATACAATGTTTATTTCAAAGGAGATGTATGTGAAATCAAGGATATGAACAATGCTCTTATTGCCAAAGTAAAGATGACTCCAAACAAGATATTTCCACTTAAGTTTCAAAATGAAGTTCTTCCTTGCTTCGATTCTATCATCCAAGACAAATCATGGCTATAGCATCTTCGGTATAGCCACTTGAGTTTTAGCTCGTTGACTCTCATGTACAAAAATCACATGGTGAGAGGCATGACAAATATAGATCGCAAAGATCAAGTTTGTGAAGGATGCGCACTTGGAAAGCATCAAAGAAATTCTTTTCCGGTTGGGAAAGCTTGGAGGGCATCAAATCCTCTTGAGCTTGTTCATTCGGACTTATGCGGGCCTATGCACACCACTTCTATTGGCGGTAATCGTTATTTTCTCACTTTTATTAACGATTATAGTCATAAATCTTAGATTTATTTTCTCAAAGAAAAATCGGAAGTATTTAGCCACTTCAAAACATTTAAGGCATTGGTTGAAAAACAAAGTGGTTTTATGTTGAAAACTTTGCGTACCGTTCAAGGTGGTGAATATGTTTCTCATAATTTTGAGAATTTCTTAAAAGATAATGGCATTCGATATCAATTAATCGCTCGGTACACACCTCAGCAAAATGGTGTTGCCGAAAGAAAAAATATAACCATCATGGAATTAGCTAGAAGCATGGTAAAAGTCAAAGGGATGCCAAATATATTTTAGGCTGAAGTCGTTTCATGTGCCAACTATCTTTTGAATCGTGTCTTATCCAAAAGTGTTGAAGGCATGACACCTCAAAAAGCATGGAATGGACACAAATCATGTGTTGCGCATTTAAGGATATTTGGTAGCATTGCATATTCTCATGTGCCGAATGAAAGAAGAAAAAAATTGGATGATAAATCTGAAAAATGTATTCTTATTGGTTATAGTGAAACTTCAAAGGCATATAAATTGTTTAATCTCATCACCAAGAAAACTATCATAAGTAGAAATGTAAAATTTAATAAAGAAGAAGCTTGGGATTAGGATTTTCAAGAAAAGACACAAAAGTCTATTTGTGTCAATAAAGAAGAATTGAAAGATGCTCAAAATTGTGAGTATGAAGAGGATAGAACTTCCTCACCATCTTCATCTTCACCATCTTCATCATCATCGTCATCATCGTCATCATCAAGTTCTAATTCTCCTCCAAAGAAGACCAAAAGCATCAATAAAATTTATGAAGCATCAAGAAGACTTTTTGATGAAGATGAGATTAACTTTGCACTATATGCCGATGTCAATCCAATTTCTTTTGAAGAAGCATCTCAAGAAGAAAAGTGGAATTATGCAATGAATCAAGAAATTGACTCCATCAAAAGAAATGAGATTTGGGAGTTAACGGAACTTCCAAATGGGCACAAATCCATTAGTGTGAAATGGATATATAAAATCAAGTTAAATGCAAAAGGTGGAGTTGAAAGGCACAAAGCTCGATTAGTGGTGAAAGGCTACAAGCAAAGACATGGCATAGACTTCAATAAAGTTTTTGGTTCTGTTGCTCAGCTTGAGACTATTAGATTGGTCTTAGCATTGGCGGCTCAAAGAAATTAGAAGGTTTATCAAATGGATATCAAATCAGCATTCTTAAATGACATTCTTGAAGAAGTTTATGTTGACCAACCTCCCGGGGATGTGAAAAAGTGTAAAGAGCACAAAGTTTGTAGATTGAAGAAAGCACTTTACGATTTAAAGCAAGCACCAAGGGCATGGTATAGCCGTATTGATGGGTACTTCATGAAGAATGGATTCAAAATGTGTCCTTTTGAACACTCTCTCTACATCAAAGAAAACACTCAAGGTGAGTTCTTAGTTGTTTGCTTATATGTTAATGATTTAATCTTTACCGGCAATAGTTCAAGCATATGTAATGAATTAAAAAAATTCATGATGCTTGAATTTGAGATGACCGATATGGGTCTCCTACATTTCTTTCTTTGTATTGAAGTAAAATAAATGAAGATTAGATTTTTATATCTCAAAAGAAGTATGTAAAAGATTTATTGAAAAAGTTTAGAATAGAAGATGCAAATCCTATTTGTACTCCAATGGAGGTTGGTTTGAAACTTAGCAAAAATGATAATAAAAAAAGAGTTAATGAAACTCTTTATCGGAGTCTTGTTGGTAGCCTCATGTACTTGACCGCTATAAGACCGGATATTATGTTTGCAGTTAGCATGATTAGTCGTTTCATGGAATCACCTAGAAGAAGTCATTGGAATGCCGAAAAGAGAATTTTGCGATATGTATGTGATACTATTAATGATGGTATATATTACCAAAGGGTTCAAAATTCATGTTTGGTTGGATATTGTGATAGTGATTGGGGTGAAAGTGTAGATGATGGCAAAAACACTTCCGGTTACAATTTTAATATTGGTTCGGATTCAATTTAATGGACTTCAAAGAAACAACAAGTTGTTGCTCTCTCTACAACCGAAGCAGAGTACATTTCATTAGCATTAGCCGGTTGTCAAGCACTTTGGTTAAGATGGGTTTTAGAAGAACTTAAGCATCCATCAATTGAAGCTACAACTTTATTTTGTGATAATCGTTCAGCCATTACACTAATCAAAAATCTTATTTTTCACTACAAAAGTAAGCGCATTCGAATTAAATATCATTTCATCCGTGACTTGATCAATGATGGTGAAATTGATGTGAAATCTTGCAAATCATAAGATCAAATAACGGATATTTTTTCAAAGGCATTGAAGAAAGAAACGTTTGTCAAGATTAAAGAAAAGTTCGGCGTTCGATCGGTCTAGCTCAAAGGAGGTTGTTAGAATTATAAGTTAGACCGACTCATTTGGCCCATTTTGTCTTTTGAGTCATTGGCCCATTTGCAATTATATTGGTCAATCTTGAAACTCTTTTTTGTCATAGGAAATTGGTGTATTTAATATAATGTCTTGAGAATATGGAATATACTTTGAGAATGTAATTTTCTATCTTTTTCTAGGCTAGGTAGTTGCTTTGGAAGTGTATGTTTATTTATTCTCAATTTTGTATTGTAAATTTTTTTTATCTCTCATATATTTTCATTTTACAAGTCATATGAATGAAATTTGAAAGGTTCTAAGTAGTATATCATCACTGTAGTCTTTATTTTTAGTGTTTTTCTACACAAGAGAATAACTTTCTTCTCTTTAGAGTGTCATCTTCTTTTAATCTTAGTTGGTGTAATCCAACAAAGTTTCGGGCAAATCTAATTTCAATCCACAGCCGCATTGGGGATCATACTAGCCAATTAATAGGCCATATAGCCAAGCATCACAACTAATAAAGGAGTGATGGAGAGATTCAGATAAATGGTCCAAGTGTAAGGTTATAAATTACAAATTAAAAAAAAAAATGGAAGGTTATAATATCAACTAGTTTCGATTATCAACCCATTCCTTTTAAATCCACTTGGCTTCCCCTCAGTACTCACAGAAATACTCGGCCCCTCCGAAACGAATTATCGCTTCAACAATTCCTAGCATTTCAGCCTAGACTCTCTCTAACCAAATTCTTCTTTTTTATCTATTGGCTACTGTCGCGCAATCTTTACTTTAGAGGATACTATTAGATAATAGCACTTAACAATGTATCATTCCCACTTCTAGATAATTGTCCGCTTACTCATGTTCATTCCCACTTCTAAGTAACTGCCGATTATAACTGTAATCTTATTTGTACACTGTCTTATCAGAGATTTAGTATGTACGGTAAACAATGTAATCAGTTGTGAAAATTTGTCTTTTCAATCTTTCTATCTTCTTTTAATTTTCTTCTTTTTATTTCTTTCTTTAGATACTACATAACAGTCTCCAAGGGTAAGAAAATGGATGTACAAAACTACAACCAGATATCTTACCAAAAAAGTATAATTCAACGCCAACATCAAAACTGCACATACTCCAACTCACTATACTGCCAAACACAGAATACATTGCTACAACCCAAATCCTGCTTCAATCCAAAATCCATTCACTTTGATCAATTGATTCCAAATGATCCACTTGACCATGCAATAAATGAAGATGGATCTCATTTGCAGAAAAATGATACAAAAACTGGCCGATATGAGCTTATATTACAGTAAAACAACTTAAAATAAGTTAGACATCCACAGATCTTGTGAGGGAAGCAGCTTTATTGACTTGGGTGTCCGAGCTAGCCGATATTAGATTCAAGCGTTTCTTACTCATGTTTGGCCTTCCCTTTGCAATGGCTATAGCAATATCATTTGGGAAGAGGTCACGGAGCACAATGGCATGAAAAACAGTGGAAATAAACAAAGCTGTTACCATAAGGGTAGAGACGGCAGAGAGTACGACCGAAAGAGACTGTGTTAGTGGATTGCTGACTTTGTTGGAATATCTAACGGTAGCAATGGAAGCCCCCGTCATCGGAAAAGTGTACGCCCACCACGCCCATGAAAACCTATTAAAGATGAGTGTATATACTTCAGAAGATAACATACTGATTAAGGGATTGGAAAATGGAGACTCAAAAAACACACACACAGATAGAAATAATACCTGAAGCCTCGGAAAAAGTTTATCCTAACTGCCTGTAAATGCCAAAGGACAAAGCAAAAAGCAACAAAACCCATTAAATAATGAGACATTTACCCTCTCAGATACACCTACCGACCCTATATTTTCACTTTTATCCAACCCGACCAGCTTTCAGCCAAGCCATTTTCAGTTAGCACAAAAAGTTGGAAATATCCCTTCTTACACTTTTTTTTATTTTATATGGTTTAAAATTTTAAATATTTGCACTTTTCTATATTTATGTACTGTGAAATGGGATCTATGTCGTCTAATTTGAAGGTCACAATATAAAATTGATGGCGCCAAAGATAGAGATAAAAAAATGCGATATCACCTCTTTAAACTTTAAAAAAATAATAATAAATTTTAAATAATTAATGGCGGCTCTTAAAACACTCGATGGTGATTCTTAAAACAATCAATAGCGACTCTTAACACAGTCGGTACCGGTTGTTTTAAGAGTCGCCATCGACTGTTTAGACAGTCGGAACCAACTGTGAAAACAATCGCCATCAACTGTTAAAAAATTAAATAAATACATAAATTCCAACTGTCTACACAGTCGATGGCTACTGTGTACACAGTCGCTATCGACTTTGTAGACAATTAATTTTTTTTATTTTTAGTTTTTACAGTCAATGGCGAATGTTTTCATTATCGGTACCAACTATCTAAATAGTCGATGGCGACTCTTAAAACAATCGGTACCAACTGTGTTAAGAGTCGCCATCGATTATTTTAAGAATCGTCATCGACTGTTTTAAGAGTCGCCATCGATTATTTTAAATTTATTTTTATTTTTTTTAATTAAGAGGCGATATCGCCTTTTTTTCGTGTCTATCTTTGGTGCCATCGATTTTATATTGCGGCCTTCAAATCAGATGGCATAAATCCCCTTTCACACCGTATAAATATAGAAAAGTGTAAATATTTAAAAAATTTCAATTACGTGGAACGAAAAAAAGTGTAAAAACGGGTATGTCGGATTTTTTGTGCTAGCTGAAAATGGCTTGACTAAAGGCTAGTCGATTTGGGTAAAGGTGAAAATATTAAGACCTCTCACGGAAAAGGCGTATCTAACAGGTACGATCTGATCAATTACCCTTAAATAATTCATTTCCCTAAAGTAAAAATAGGGAAGCATGAAGTATGCCAGTTAAGACACTTACCAGAGAAAAATAAAGGAACAAGGCAATAAAGTAAGATATCTTGGACCCTATATCAAAGTCCCCTTGAATATTTGCCCATGCCATAGAAGCGACACTGGGTGCGGCTACAAACAAAAAGAACACAGGGTGAAGCTCCTTTGGCAAAGTTTCATTAGTCGGAAGCCTCTGGTAGAGAGTTACAAATAGCACCATGTAGTGGGCCAACCCAATAGCGAAGAAGAAAATAGGCCCTTCCTTTAACCCCATGGATGCTCCCAATAATGCTCCCACAAAATTACCAACTATTGACAGATGGTTGGAGGGATTTGCAACCTTCGAAAGCCTTCTTTGGCCTCCCGACATCCACTGCCCATAGATTTTAAGTTCGAGACACAATATGGGCGCCATGAGTAAGTACCAGAGAACAGGATGTAGGTTTTTGGCGATCACAGGTGGCACGCCAAGTGCCAAAAACAGAAAAGCGATCCACGGGGCGAAAAAGAAATTGACACGTATAGGGTGGTGGAACTCACGCCGAACCGCTTCAAAGTAAAAAATGAATTTTAGAGAGTAGACGAAGGAGACAATGGCTGTCAGAGAAATAGAGATGCACCATAAGATGACGTTGATGTTTGGGCTTACATGTAGGAATCTCATAGAAGGAGATGTAGCTAATGCTTTCCAGAGGATGGCTTGGCTGCTAACACCAAGGCAGATACCAAATGAAGATAGTGGATACCGAAGAAGGAAAGGCCACTGCTTGTGTTCCGGAAGTACCAACTCCTCTGAAGCCTGAAAACGAATTATTAAAAAATTTGCAACTTAAAAGGAATAATGAACACATTTCATGGTAGATATTTTAAAGTTTTATAATTTATGCCTTTTCAACGTGGGGGTGTCTTTCCAAAAGAAGTCTTTTTTTAAAGTTTCGTGTCTTTTCAAAAGAAGTGTCTTTTTAAAGTGGTATATCTTTTTCAAAGAGAAGTGCATTGCACCTTTTTCATAGGAAAATGGTGCCTTAAAACACCACTTGATTTCTATTTAAGGAATCTGTAATCATTGGTTTACATACTATAATAGAGTCTTATTTCTTTTCTCTCTTGTTATGTCTTTAAAGGTCTTTATCAGAGTGTTCTTATAATATTTGGTTTTCAGATAGCGTGATTGGATTCATCAAATCCTTCACAAAAATACACAATCGATTCGTTGTCTCTTGGAACCAGTTTGTTGATAATCTGTTGGTGACCACTTTGTCAAAGTGGTGGGCGCAAATATTAGTTTAAAGACAGTAATATTTCTTGTGCCTTGAACCGATTCCCTGTATTATTTCGGATCAACATTTCAGTTTTTTCAATAATTTTAAACCAATATTTTGTGACAATGATCAACATAAGAATGATAAAAGAAGCAATGAAATTGAGGATGACGGAACAAGAGGCACTACATGGCCAAGTTTGGAGATTACGCACAATAAGGGATTTCCTTGACTAGTGAAATGGTGGATGGTTATGGGTCGTGTGCCATCTGTTTAGAGAAAATACAAATCTTGGAGACTATGCTTTTGAAAGATCTTGCAAGCGCTAGACCATTCGTCTCAACGAGACAACGATCCCTACAAATGTGATTGACCAAGGAGTTTCTACAATGTCCTCTCTGTGGAGGCTCTATTTTAAGGCGTTCATCGTGGCAGACACCATTTCAGATGATATTTGGTGTGCAAACACGACAACTCTAAAGGATCGGAATTCTTGTTACCTATTGCCAAATTATTGTCGCATTCCAACTTCGTAAGTAGGATATGAACTCATCAGGGTCCTAAAATCTAACTGCAAGTGTCAGCCTGACATAAAGATCGGTAAAAGGTTATAAATGCATCATTTTGTTTATAATTCAACTGAGACAAAGGCACATACCTTGAGGGTATCCAATTCTGGGCCTTCTAAAGCATCAAAGAAACGGCCAACTGGTAAAATCTCAATTTCAACATTTGGCGTATCATTAATCTCTGGATGTTCTTCCTGCTGATGTCCACGTAGGTTAGATATCTGTCTCTCAAGTTTTCCGGACCAAGTTTTGAAAGAGTTGTAGGGTTTGTCCTTGAACCCCTCACTCCTCAAATTTCTCTGCACAGTAACTGCCTCAGCATGTGTAATACCTGATGGTATTGGCTGAGAATAAAACTTTGCCTGTTTCGGTAGCTCTGTGTTAGCAATAGCGGATTTGGCAGGACTATTTGCAACTCCATAATTATTGACATTTTCTACAGTATTATCCGCCAAGATAACTCTTTCAGCTTGTTGTAAACAAAATCTAGAAGGAGAAGTAGGCATGCTAATAGATATAGAATGAAACGGATGAAGATCAATAGCTGGAACCGTTGACGTAGGCATGAGGCTCGGCAATAAACTAGGTTGGCTTTCAAAGGATGCTGCTTCGGTTCCCTACAATAAATAATAAAAACATTTGAGGGAAAAGGAGACCAACATACATATCCAACAGGTTCTCTTGGGTTAAGAGGTTAAAACCCATGAGCAATAAAAAACAAATGAGCCTTATCATTGTTAATAAACAATCACTCAGGGAAACATAATTTTTTCCTTTTTTTGATAGCTAAGATTTTTTTTTTTGAGAGAAATATACAAGCGGAATATCAAGGAGCAATGCAGAAAACAGAAATTAAAGATGAATGGAATTCCCAATTATGAGAAATTCTCTAATTACACCCCCCTTATTGAGCGAGTCTACTATTAATAGTTTTGTAGCACGAAAGCACCCAAATTCACCAACGAGCCACATGATGGACGCTCAAACCAATAATGCTAAAGAACGAAAAATAAATCAGAGATGTGATAAGAAATCTAACGGGCCTAACTCAACCTCACAAAATCGGCTTGGAAGGTGATGTTTGCCTAAGATATAAAAGAGCCCAAGAAGGGCCGACCCACAACCGATGTGGGACAAATCTAACACGCCCCCACACGTGTTGGGTAGATTGAGTTAAATCATGTGGATAAGAAATAAGTAACGTGGGGAGAAAGAACGGCTCTGATACCATGATAAGAAATCTAACGAGTCTAACTCAATCTCACAAAATCGGCTTGTAAGGTTAGGTTTGCCCAAGATATAAAGAGGGGAAATTTACCTTATCGACCCTGTCAGATACACCTTTTCCGTCAAAGACCCTATATTTTCACCTTTACCCAAACCAACCTGCTTTTAGCCAAGCTAGTTCCAACTAGCACAAAAAGTCTCAAATACCCCTTCCTACACTTTTTATCGTTCTATATAATTTAAAATTTTAAAAATTTGTACTTTTTTATATTTGTGCAATGTGAAGCAGCATTTATGCCATCTGATTTGACGGTCATAATATAAAAATCGATGGTGCCAAAGATTGACACAAAAAAAAGGCGATATTACTTCTTTAAGAAAAAAAAAAAAAAAAAAAAATCGCATGTTTACGCGATGTGAAGCAACATCTATGTCATATGATTTGAAGGCCATAATATAAAGATCGATGGTGCCAAAGATTGACACGAAAAAAAATTAATATCTGCCTCCTTAAAAAAAAAATTATTTGTTTAATGAGTCAGTAACAACTCATTAATGAGTCGATATCGGCTCTTTAAAGAGTTGATATCGACTGCTTATATATATATATATATATATATATATATATATATATATATATATATATATATATATATATATATATGTGTGTGTGTGTGGAAAAGGTGTCCGTCCTCCATGGGAGGACGGTCACCGTCCTCCAAGCTTCCACGTGGCACCCAAAATATTGTTTCGATGCCACATGGAGCTCGGGTGCATTGCTTAGATCATCTTTGAAAAAAATAAATTGAAAACTCATCTCCACCATGTGTTTTTTGAACCGTGAAATGTGGAACAATGAAATCCGTCAAATTTTGACTTGTGAGTTTAAAAAGTTTTTTTCGAAATTTATTTTTTAATATTGATCTATACCGTCCACTTGTGCTCCACGTGGCACTCAAACAGTATCTTGGGTGCCACGTGGAGCTCCATGTGTATCTTGGAGGACGGTCACCATCCTCCATTGGAGGACCTAACCGGCTCCCTATATATATATATATATATATATATATATATAGTCGATAATGACATATTAAACAATCGATATCAATTCTTTAAACAAATTTTTTTTTTTAAAGAGGCGATATTGACTATTTTAGGTGTCAATCTTTGGCTCCATCCATCTTTATATTATGAATTTTAAATCATACAATATAGATGCTGCTTCACATTGCGTAAATAGGCGATTTTTTTTTAAAAAAAAGAGGTAATATCTCCTTTTTTTTTGTATCAATCTTTAGCACTATCGATCTTTATATTATGACCTCCAAATCATATGGCATAGATGCTGCTTCACATCGCATAAATATAAAAAAGTGCAAATTTTAAAATTTTTAAACTATGTAGAACGATAAAAAGTGTAGGAAGGGGTATTTAAGATATTTTGTGTTAGCTAGAACTGGCTTGGCTAAAAGCGGGTCGGTTTGGGTACAGGTGAAAATATAGGGTCTTTGACGGAAAAGGTGTATCTGATAGGGTCGATCAGGTAAATTTCCCTATAAAGAGCCCAAGAAGGGTCAGCCCGCAGCCAATGTGGGACAAATTCAACAAGATTGACAATTTTTCTAATTTTCTCTAAAATACAATGCAAAACATAGGGTTTTTCAGAAAGGGAAAATACATATAGCGCTTAGGACTTCCAATGCATTTTCAAATACCGAAAATATTCCCAATAAGTGTACGGATGCCAAAATCGGGCAATTCTGGCGTGTAGAGACACCAGAATTGAAGGAAACTCTTTGTTCCTTTTGGGGGCCAGCCGACCCCTGAACCCCAGTTTAGTAGGCAATCATCAGTATAGATATGAGGCCCGCAGAACAAGTTTACCATCTTACCAATGTTATCAGTACTTCACAAATCATGCACAAATGGAGGCTTTCTTTTATATAATGAAAAATATCTTATAGCCAATTTTCTAAAATCAGTTAAATGATCTCTGAAAGTGTTTATTTATGGTGTGCTAAGTTGACCAAGGTCATTTGAGAATGATTAGATCAATAGCTTATGCTAATTAAGTCAAGTGGAGCCAAAACCTTGTAAAAAGAAAATCTATGAAGAGACTTACTTTAGCCAATGGGGGATCTGATGAAGAAGTTGTTTGAAACTGATACACTCTATCACCGTTGTCTTCGACATTATCAAAACCTGCCACTGCCTTAGACGATATATATTGGAAAAGAAATGGAAGTTCGGCAAGGGATTCCCGCTCTCCTGAATTTTGACTTCCCTTGCATTCCATGAGGAAGCAATACTACCTACACTCCATAAGTTATCTTGGTTATATAGTGCTTTCATCATTATGTAAATATGTTTCTATTAGCAAAAATATTTCAAATTGGACTTGGGGGCAAATATATATATATATAATGCTGGGTTTATAAAACCCACAAAAGATATAGGATGATCCACATTTTAGATATCCTCTACATCAGTTTCCCAACAGATATACCCAACGAAAAAAAATTCTTATTTAGTATCAAAAAAAAGTCTCATCGAAATACATGAAGCAACTATTTATAATGACTTCAGGAAACTCTAACTCTAATCTAAAACAAAACTAAATTAACTACTTAGTTATCCTAAGCACAATTCTATACTAAAGCCTAAAAATGACTGTAAACGATAAAACTTGAGAAATGTCTCTATAAAATTAAATCTCAAAAAGTATAAACCCATAGGCCTATGTATTGTAATTTAGACACTTGAGGGTAAAGTTAAGAGTTCAGATCATATTGCTTAAGAGCTATAATTTCTCCTTTCTTTTATTAATTAAATGTATGTAACTGAAAAATAATTGTAATACTAATAATAATAAAGTTTAAGAATTAAAAGGGAAAAAGAAAACTTATAGACCATGGGGTAGATTTCACATTCTTCAACTACTTGAATGTCAAAATAGCTCCCCGGAAAGACCAAGACTATAGCTACCGTCCACCTATGGATCATTGTAGACTTCCTTGAACAGTATGATTGAGTAGTTGCACCACATATTGAGCATGTGCACATTAGCATTCGATTGATGACCAGAGTCATTTGCCCACTATGAATCCGGTATAAAAAAAAAAAGCGAAAAAGGATTTCCTAAAATCATATTGAAGCAATTGAGAATGAAAAAGGAGAGAATAAAACAGGTATGTCAAAACATAACCAAAGTTCTATGAGAAAAAATCATAAACGAGAAAATTGCAGATTAAAAAAGAAAAAAAAAAAACTTGCAGATTGGTACTTATAAATATTAAAATATTAAATTAACATCAAGATATCAGAATATAAAAGCTCAAGCCAGCGTGATGGCCAGGTACCCGGCTCAGGAAGTGGGAGGCCTGAGTGCGAATCCTCCCGGTTGGAGATATTATATTAAGTATGGTGAGTGCTCTCTCTGCCTTGCTCTTTCTCTTCTTCTCTTCTCTCTCTAACAAACCTTAAATGAGTATTTCTCTTCTTTAATTTTTAGGTTATTTATGTGTACACTGTGCTCTAAGAGACCCGGACGCCCAGGTTATTAAAAAGAAAACAAAAAGATCAGAATATAAAACACAAGCATAGTAACAAATATCGGCGTTTGTTTGAAAATCTCAATTAAGTCTGCGAAATTATTATATAAAGTAAAAGTTAATTTATTTATTGTTTATCGAAAAAAGTTAAATTCAATTTATCGCTATATATTTAATATAGCAAAAAATTTGCGGTGAATACATGAAACGCGAGTTAAAAACTAATTCACAAGTTTGGCAGAATTTTTACCGCTTGATCATTACTTAGCGAAACCAAGCGTTTCATCGTTAAAACCCATTTACGTTAAAGAGCAACCAGGGGGTGTTCAAAATAAAAACTTGAGGATATCATAATTCGGAACTCCTCTCCTTCATAATCGTTCACTTATGTTAGAGAAAAAACCATCTAGAAAAGGAAGAAGAAGCCGTCACTACAACTTCGCCCTGTTCCCAAGGGCTACGGAAGTTATTTTTTCAAGTTTTGTTCAAATTTTCCCGAATTACGAATTTTTAGCCACACTGAAAATTTCCTGAATCCCCCACTCCGTGACTATGAACACAAGAATAAAAACTAAAATGAAAATTAAAATATCATAATACAAAACAAGTATGGAAATAAAATGTACGACAACAAATCCTCAACTCTAACTTTTAAAGCTTTACTAACAAATAGTGTTAAACCTTCGTCTTCAACCTACAACCGAATCAGCACAAGAAATAGAAGCAATTTGAGGAACACAAATTAATAAGAACATTTGAGTTCGGGTGGAGACTCAGTGTAATTGATAACCATGACAGAGAACTAATAAAAGAAACTTTGAGTGTACAAAAAATAATGTCAAATAATACCATAATAATCAAAGAACATATAAAATGAGAAACAATATTCTAGTTACACTCTTACCACTCTTCAAGTCATTTTTAAAATATTAGACTATATCTAATCAAGACTAAAAAAATATAGGATCTCACACCAACAAGAACAAGCTAACATGGCAAAACATCATTATTTCCATAAATAATACTCTATGATCATCTCGTCTTGAATATTAGTTTCTTACAATTTTCAATTATCGAAAAAATATATTTGATATTTAGAACATCAAAGTAGGTTGACTAGAATAAATCAAGCAACTGAGAGAGCAAATAATAGCTCCAACATAATAAAGTAGAAATACCATAGACTGCATATAACTAAAATCTAAAATTTAACAGTAAGCTTTGGATTTGAGTTATTAGGAAAGATATAAACGGGGGCTTATTCATCCATCCAGAATGTAGCATCTCTTAGCCACTGAATCTCATGGAGAGCTGGCTGTCACATCTTTCTCAGACTCTGAATTTCGTGAAAGTTAGATTCTTCATTGAATTGATGGCTAAAAGATAACATTACAGTGTGGACAAAGGTGAACTAAACACAGCCCAGACCAGATTTTTTTTGGATAATTAACTGTTACAAGCATTAAATTCTCAAGAAATTAGATAAAGAAGAAAACTCTAAACACCCAATTTCATATCTTTGAGGTTTCGACAATATAAAATAAAATGCAACTAACCTTGTCGCCAAAACAAAGAAATTCCCCAAATCAACGATGAGTGAAAACGAAGCTCAGAATTAATGTCAGAGGGCCAATGACAACAATGTCGGTATATATATATATATATAGCCTCCAAAAGAATTCAAATGCGAAGCCCACAAAAAATAAAAAAGATCTTAGTAAAGATAACAAAACACGCAATTCATATTTAAACACCTTTTCCGTTGGATTGCGAATAGTTTAAGGTAGACGAGCAAAAAACAGCTAAATTTTCAAAGCAAACTATCAACCTCAACATTAAAAAAATAAAAAAATCAATTACCTAAACAGTAGACAGCTGTGATCTACTGAACCTCTAGCTTCTTGCACCACAAAATCAGCACGCCGCTATCAGTGAGATGAGCATATATGATACAAGACAGGGAGGAAACCACTGAGATAAGCTGATAAGCATCAAACAGTCAAACATTTCAACCCGATTTTTTGCAGTTGCAGGTCAGATGCACCGAATTTGAAAAAGGGTTAGTAACATTATAACAAAGAAAGCTTTATCGCCTACCTAATAGAGCAGTGGTCCAACTGAGCTCGCCTGTTTTTTTTCTCTTTTTTATTATTACTATTATTATTTTAATATGATTCGTAAAAGAGCCGTACGAACCGAGCCAGCCTCCACACCCAAAGAGCTATAAAAGGACTCAGCCTCTACAACCACCGCAACCAAAGAGCTATAAAAAGAAAAGACTCAGCCTCCACAACAACCACAACCAAAGAGAAAGAGCTATAAAAAGACAGAGAATCGAACCCGCGACCTACTTCCCATGTTAGAGGGAGTGCACCAACTCCCCTATCGCCTCTTTAGTAAAATTGCGTCTCACTTAAGAATTAAAGCTTTAATTAATTAAAAATCAACAGTGATTAGTGAGTGGATTCACACATCCAGCCACTTGCTAAAGTTAGAAGAATACAATAATAGCAGCCATTCAATTTCCGAGAAAATGCAAAGCCAACCGGCTCGATTCTTGACCAGAAGAAAACGAGAGTCAGAAAACGAGTCAGAGATGACGAAGGAAATCAAACTCTTTTATTATTATTATTTGGGATTTTTGCAAATACCCTCTTGACTTATCCTCAAATTACAAATTACTCTCAGACTTAAGCCTATTTGCACTGCAGACCCTGCAATGCTCTTCCCTGCCAAATAATAATCCCTCCCTCCCCGTGACGTGTTTCTACTTGCTGTTTGCGTTAGAAAGGTAACCCATGGTTTAGACATGTGAAATGTCTAAAATGCCCTTTAGTTGTAGATAACGGGGTTCCGCTTGATGCTGAAGAAATAGGTGCTGCCACTAACCACTAAAGATGAAAGTAGCTAAGTCACTGGTGTTCAGATTGCAACCCAAGGTTTCATGTAATATGGGTGCTTCTGAGGTGAACTATATTCAATTCATTGAGGCTAGAAACTTTTTTGATTGAAGAATTTTTTCCATTAGTTCCATTGCACCCCAATCTCTACTTTGAAGATGTTAAGGGAGGTAGTATTCATGGAGCTTCCACAATGGTATTCATGGGCATCAATTGTATTCCACATCCTATAGATACAAGATTCACTAATCAATTCAATTCAATTCAATTGATTCTTAGTTATGATCACTGTTAACCATATACAACATCTATGTCACAGACCAATTGGTATCTCTAGCTAGGACAACAACCTGTTTCTTAATCTGCCCACTTGTATAAATAACAAACGGATTGGTTTTTCTCTTCTGATATTTGCTTCTCCACGGGCTGATCTTTGCTTTTACACGGTTAGATAGTGCCACACATATAGAGAAAACTGGGCCACATAAATCTGATCATAGATGGTCAGATCATATATGGAGAAATCCACGTAGTTGGTCCACCAAATCTGGGCACATAATCTGACCGTAGATGTGTCGTATAATTGGTTCACAGAAATCTAAACACAAAATCTGACCGTAGATGGTTTGTGCACAAAATCTAACTGTAGATGTGCAGCATAGTTGGTCCACATAAATCTGGGCACATAATCTGTTCATAGATCGTCTGGGCTCAAAATCTGACCGTAAATGTGCAGCCCGATTGGTCCACGGAAATTTGGGCCACAGAAATTTGGGCACATAATTTGACTGTAAATGAAATGAGCACAAAATCTAACTATAGATGGCATGGGCACAAAATCTGGCTGTAGATGTGCCGCGTAGTTGGTCTACAGAAAATTGGGCTACATTAATCTGAGCAAATAATCTGAACGTAGATATATTATCTATAAATGTTATTTTTGGTAGTTATATTCGTCGCCAAACTTCATGGGTGGCAGAGTTGTAAATAGTAGCACTAACTATAGCAGAATAACATATGGTCTGGGAAAAAGATTTGATCGTAGATGACCTGAGCACAAAATCTAACCGTAGATATCTATAAATGCTATTTTCAGTAGTTGTATTTGGCGTGTCCCAAGTGGCAGAGCTGTAAGTAGTAGCACAGTAACTGAGGATCAAAATTTCGGCCAAAATGACAGAAATTTTGATCCAAATGATCAGTTTTTGACCAAAATTTCGGTCACTTTTGCATATGGATCAAAATTTTGGCCAAATAATCGGATTTCAATTTCGGTTTTGGTCATGCTAGAAATCAAAATTTTGGCCGAAATTTTAATCTTTGATAGTAACTATAACTGAATAGTAATAAAATACTTATAAATCATAAGTAACTAACTAGTGGCATAGTTGTAAACGGCAAGTTACTTTTTCAAAATTGTGGCTACGTTACCCAAGGCCCTTTATGGACACAAAAACTTTAATCAGGGACTGCAGAGCAATTAAGCTTAAGTGAGAGGTTATCTGCAATTTCGGGATAAGTGAGGGGGTATTTGCAAAAATCCTTTATTATTATTATAAGTTTGCCTCCGAGAAGAAAGCGGTTAAAAAACTCAGTTCCGATTTTTTTCGCTTTTGATTATGATAAAACCTCCAACTCGTCGTCGACGTCGTCATTTCCAGCGAGCGTAATTGAGGGACCACCGCACCAACTTATGCCAACTTTTTGACCAAACAAACAAATAAAGCTCTTTCACACCCAGGTTCCAAAATGTTTTGCCCTCGTCATGCTATGGGTGCAAACGAGTCGGGTTTAGTTGAGTTTAGAGTCAGCTTGAATCTGACCTGATAAACCATATTCTAGACTTGAACCCGACCTGACCTGCTCGTGTCTAACCTCGACTTAAACCTGTACCCGACTTGTTGAAATAACCCAGATCTGGACTTAGACTTAACCCGACCTGCTACCTGAAACAGACCTGGACCAACGGCTAATGACAACTAATGTATTCCAATTGTATATTCATTAATAACAAAGTAAAATATTAATATGTGATTTGAGAACTCTTTCTCGTGGTACGCCTATGATCACGATTACTTTTTGGGAAGTATACTACATGGAATTAATATGTGATCGTCTAATGTGTGTGCCATGATCTCATGATATATTTGACGGAAGATTGGGACGAAAAAGATCTCCATCATCGGATTCACGGCAATGGACGATTTTTTATGATTGAAAATTTTATGTTCTTGATAGGAAAAATGAGTGTGAATAATGTCACCCAATGCTTAAATGCAACTATATTCTTTATCATAGAGTGCATACCCTTAGATGCATGCATCTTTCTCACAGAGTGCATATGGCATATATGCATATGCTAAGATGGATGGGTGGAGTAACAAGAAAGAACAAAATTCATAATGAGTATATAAGAGTAAACTATTAAAGGAAAAAATCATGGAAAATCGCTCAGATTATTTGGAGATGTTCGTCGAAAGCTAGTAGCAAATCCTATGCGAAAGGTTGAGATGGGTCAAGCACAAGAAAATAAGGGAAGAGGAAGGCCCGTAAAGGCTTAAAAGGAAGCAGTGAGAAGAGATATGAAGGATTGCTAAGACACAAAAAGGTTAGCATTGATAAGAAACGAGTGGAATAATAGGACTCGCTAAGCCAACTCCAAATAGATGAGATAAGGTTGTGATGATAATGATGGTAAAGTTATTTAATGATAAGCAGATTTAGTCGACATTTCATGCGTCCATCATCTAACATAGTTTGAATGTTTTATCGACTTTGATTTTGTAGGAATAGTTTGTTGTTGAAATATACATTACTAGGGGTGTTATTGGGTCGGTTCGGGTCGGTTCTCATGCAAAATCGAACCGATGACTATCGGTTTCTATTTTATGAAACCGAAATCGAATCGATAAGGTTCAAAACGGAAACTGAACCGGTTCGATCGGTTTTCGATTTCTAAATCTCATTTTTTAAACTTTTTTTTATTTGTAGCATTTAATCGAATCGAATCGATTTTTTCGGTTTTGGCTTAAACTTTTTCAAATTTATACAAACCGAACCAATTTATACAAACTGTTTTTGCAAACTCCTATGAATCAACTGAATTTAAGACTTTTGGTGATTAAAAAATTAATGCAGCAACAGTTGGCTTTCTACAATAAGTCTCACACATCATCAAATTCAAACATAGACATACTATAATCCATACATACACCACTATCGGTTTCTTATCAGTTCGGTTTCAATTTTTTAACGTTAAAATCGAAATCGAACTAATAACTATCGGTTTCTATTTTTTAAAACCGAAACCGAACTTATATGTCCCAAAATCGAAATTGACTCAAAATTTCAGTTGGTTTGGTCAATTCGATCAATTTTTTGCACAACCCTATACATTACTAACATATTATATTAAATAAATAAATAATTGTACTCAATTTGTATCTGTATAAGCCAGAACAAAGTTCAAAATGAGTTCCAAAGGTCTATGTGTTGGTATATAATAGTTCATATATTGAATTGAAGTGGACAAACAAATTACACTCATTGATAAATCTCTACATCCATCTCAAAACCAATTGCCTACCAATAGAGGGGCTTAAGATATTATAAGAAAAGAGACAAGACGATAATTTACTCTATGGGACTAAACTTCAACACTCATTAGAAGATTTGAACCTTCATCTATTCTCTAAAAATTGGATTATTAACATTGATTGATAAGTGTGAATCCTGGTATAAAGATTTTTAGGTTGAGAAGTGTCCGTTACTAGTTTACTAGTTGGACTAAATAGATTGATCAAAGATGCGTACAGGGCATAAAAGTGGACAGTCACCGCACTAGCTCTGTGCTTGTGGTTTGAACTTTCGCCTTAAATTAATAAAGTGATATTTTTTAAAAGAAATAAGATGCTAAGTAGATACTAGTAAATCCATCTCCATGAATAACAAATGGTTAACCAATAAAGTACAACTACATCTAAATTTAATTTACAAGGTTGTGTATGCCAGAGTTAATGGCTCCTGTCCCAAATTTTGGTGTTTACTTGATCTTACACCATTAAAATTATACTTTTTGTGTCATACATCAATAGATGATTTATCATTATGTCATTAAAATTATACTTTTTATGTCACACGTTGAAGGGTGAATTATCATTATGTCATGTGGTCACATATGTGATCAATCTAAATTGTCCAAGTGACAATATGTTATTGGAACATATCTCAGCCCAAAGAAACATGCATCTAAGTATATGTGAACCATCTGATTGATGAACTTTAATAACATCCATTAAAACGAGAAAAAAAAACAGTTGATATAATAGTCAACAAATCAAATGGTTTAATCTCCCCAATACACTATTTTTATGCGTGTTGCGCCTCAATTTATAATCTATCACTTTGACAGTACGGATCAACCCCATCTTAAACCATTGATGGTGTAAGATCATTTAAACACCATTTTGGTGTTTAAATGACAGTAAGGAGAGTCAGGTCCTAAATTTATGTGTACAGCAGATGGACCTGGCTGGTTTACCGACAGCATAAAATTGTAGTAGATGCAACAATAGTCCAAAAGCATCAGAGCACTGCCCTTTTCTTTTACATGACACATTCACTACCTGAGCCCATATTAATCATGCAACACTAACAACAATCAAAATTTGACTTTCACAGTGATCCTTTGTCAATATCAGTTTGTCCCCAATCTCCCTTCAAATTAAGCAAATATGTACCTACCATAACATTAGAAACAATGATGTCAAAACCCAAAAATATTAGAAAATTATTTATAAATAAAATAAAACACCTTGTCTAAAGCTGAGGGAAGGACTACAACCATTTTGTGTTGAACACAAACCTAAAGAATCCCAGAAAATTTGATCTCTTCAGGACACTGATAAAAAGCAGCTAAACTAGGCTCCACTGTTAAGCTGTACATAAGAATTATTTGGGCCCGAACAAGTAAGATGCCCATATCTCATCTGCAGGAGATGGTGGCTGAATCCAATGCCCAGGTATCCGGCTGCACAAAATTTAGCACTAGTAGATTAAGAAAAATTATGAGGGACAAATTGCAGATCAATTTATGAAGAAGGACAAATGTTTCTTCGGTTTCTTAGTGCCAAAATTTAAAAGTAACTTTGAGTAAAACATTCATCATCAACATCAGAGTTTTATTTTTCTCATCAAAAAGCCATATAATTTTTGGCACTGCCACCAACATGAAGGATGAATATTTCTCATCATTTCCGAATTTACAATAGCTAAAATTAGAAATTGTAAATATAGAGGTGTGGTACTAATTCAGCGAGATTAATAACATAGGGTAAAAATATTACATAAATAATTTGCAAAGAAGCAAAAGTAAAGAAAATTGTAAAGATATGTTTTAGTATATTTGGAGCTTACTCAAAAGTTTCACAATTGAAAAGAAAAGAATAATAATAATAAATTAACATAAAATAAGGACCACTGGGATTACCAAAATCCCCTATCAAAACAACCGAGATGATCATTCACGTCTTCAGGCATTTTAGGCAATGGCGCCATTTTAAGCAACAAAATAATTGGGTGTTGGCTTGTCGAAATAAAAATAAAAAACTGGGTGTTCTCAAGTTTTAATTGTACTTTCCAGGATCAAAACAAGGAGATCAAATTGTCTTCCGGTTTTGGTCAAGCTATAAGAAAGAGGCTCACACCAAAATAATAATAATAAAATTCAATATAATCACCTTCCACCTGGTCGGTTGTATGCATCCCAAGTTCTTCTGACCTGCATACAGAAATATAATCTCCTTAATATTCAGTCATTAGACTGCCTTTAAGAGACAAATACACATTAAAGAGAAATGAAAAATGATTCTTCGGACCTCGGGAATTACACTCAAGAAGATGCACGAATAAGAACCAGAGAAACCAAAAACAAATAAAATAGAATTGGCGTTTAAGCATGGGATAGACCACAGAACTATCATAATCAAGAAAGGAACATAATAAAAAAACTAATTAAAACCTCAAAGATAATGTCAATCCAAGTTTACTAATGCTTGGATTTTTGGATAAGCCAATGCATTTATAGATCTGTCATTCTTTCAGTATAGGCACATACACAAATAAAACCACCACTGTGAAAAAAAAAAAAAAAAAAAACTAGCCTGATTATAAACGCAGTTGCTGGTACAACAAAGGTTCAGTCAAGTGACTTGGACACCTGTCCAAGTCCCTCTCCTGCCCTCTTTGTGCATGCCACTAGCTCGTACCATTCTCCTATCTTCCAACCCTTAACCTACCTATGATCAATACAGGGCGTGTGTGCATTGCATGCGCACAGTTATATTGGGTGTTTATGTAGTAAGGGCATTTTAGTCATCTAAGATTAACATATAAGCTACTAGGGTACTCTGAACACTAACTTGCCTAATAAGCCTAACATCACCCTACAAACCCTAAATCCATCTACTCAGATTATTCTTCTTGGTATCAAAGCATCTTTCTGGACCTGTGACATCACCCATCGACTGCTAACGACATCACTGGTCAATGTGTTGACCTCAGAATAAAAGGAGGAGAACATGGTGGTGATTATTTTATCTAATAAGCAACATCAATAAAGGGCTCGAGTGGTTTTGACAATTTGAAATGTGTTTTTCAAGCAAACCTTTGTGAAACTCAGGAATCACGGTTTTCTAGGAGCTCCAACCTCTGTGTGGTCAGAAACCTCGTTATATATGGTATGGTCATGACCAATTTTCATGAGGAACTTATTGGTTGAAAATTTTGTGAATTGACTCAGTTCAGTTCACTGATCTCGATATTCCCAAACCACATTGTGGAACTTCAACCTAAAAAAAATGATTGGAGGTACTTTCGTTCAATTTGGATTGGAGATGACAGCTCTATGAGCTTTTATGTACCATGGTATCTCCTTGGGATCCTTGCTTGTGACCTGTATTTGTTGTTTGATTTCAGTGGATTTGCTCACCACAAAATCTCAGGAGATTAATCTGGCCGTGGATGATCTTTCCCACATCTGGTCTCTCTTTTCTCCAGTTAAATACGGAACCCAAATCCCCAGTTGCCAAGTGGCCCTCTCATTTCAACACCTAATTGTGGTACGACTAGTATCAAACTCGAGGGCCAAAATTACATTCCATGGACTCGATTTGTTAATTAATTATATTTAGGGAGCCAACCACATACTTGGGACTGTTTTCATACGTCCAACTTCAGACACTAGTTACTCAGTTCCGCTCAACGGGAAATCAACAATCCAGTGTTTTAGGATGGCTCTTTAAGTCTAGGAAGAGCAAATATAAAACATTTATATGTTTCATCATACGAGACGGTTGCACAGTTATGGGATGCCCTGGACCAAATGAATGCTCATATTACGAATGATATATGGCGGTGATTGACTTCTCTCTATTGAATAAGATATCAAATTATATTCTGTCAGACGACTGCTATGGTAGAAGAATAATATAGTAGATGGATTTAGGGTTAGGTTGATGCTAGGGTTAGGAAGAGAGAGAGATTACAATTGTTAGAGCTGAGTCTACAAGTAGGTTTTTACCTACTCCCTAATTTTATAATATTGCTGGACTTCAATCTGCATTGCTCAGTCATATGATCAGATGCAGAAGTCTATGACCCGGGCAGAGGATGGTCGAGAGGATATGGCTAGATGATATGCAGAGGAGGCACATGAGAAGAAATCGGTGGGATAGCCTGAAGTCTCTCCTTAATACCCACATCATCAACAAAGAGGGGACTCGATCAAAGGATGTATCTATAAGAGCACTGGCAGTGGATGGAAATGTAGAGCTTAATGCATAACATGAGCTGAAGAGGTAGTACTCGAACGTGAAGATAACCATATAACTTAAAACACTTGGATTGGTCATGATCATGGTATGAACGCTCGGAAGATACCGATATGTATCACCAATACGTATTGGTTCCATCAATAACCGATACCGACACAGGTATCGCGGGACCGATAGTATCAGCTGATACAGTCTCGGTATTGGCCAATACCATCTCGATGTCAGACGATACTGGCTGATACTACTTTTTTTTATATTTTTCTTTACTTTTTTGGGAAAAAACAAAAAAATCAGCCAAAACAGTATCGGCGATACCGTATCCGTATCGGTCCCTCAGGGACTGATACCCAATACCAACCTGAGTTGGATACCTTGGTCATGATAGAAGATGCATTTGTTGCACCAAACCCCAAGAAGAACAAGCATGAAAACAACCCCTATCACTCCCCTATCCTCAGGAATCAGTGCTAAAGAAGATACGAAAGAGAATTGAAGTGCTATTCAAGGGGACAAAACAGTCCCGAATTAAAAATAACTGTGTGCTGTTGAATTGAAAATAACAGAAGCTGTTATACAGGCCTGTTATATTAAAATAAATCTGGGCTGGATGTTACTGTGCTTCAAGATCTGGCCCAGAAAGTGGCTTATTGAGCCGCAAGAACCCTCCTATTAAATCTGTAGACAAAAAGATTCAAGCGACTCTTTTTGTGTGGTCGGTGACAACCTTACGTAAACAGAATACAAAGGTATAAAGAGGACCTGTGACACTCATACTTGACTGAGATTGGCTTGCTTTATTTGCTTTATTAATTTGTTAAGTTAGTTTCCTATTTTGTTAGGATGTTAAATAGGTTATCTGTTGAGTTTTCTAGTTGTCTAGGATTCTTAAATAGTAATCATTTAGATGTTGAATCAGTTTCCTAATCTAGTTAGGAGTCTAAAAATAAACCAAAGAAACAGATAAAATAGGGATCGAGATTGTTATACTTGGAATCAAGCCAGAGGGCTGTTGACAAGTCACGTGAATCATTAAAGAATCACATGCTGTGACATGAAAAAAATTGAGAAAACTCTAGTCACCCAGACTCTCTTGACCCTGGTTTTAAAGTTTCTAATAGTTTTTTTTTAGAAAGTTACGTAAAGTAGGCGTTTTAATTTTCGGTAATTAGGATCTCTTTTTTGTATATGCTGGTCTTTTGAGTTGAGAAAGGGTTTTAATCCAGTTTATTAAGGTGATATTGCTGTCTCTTTGCTAATGGATTACAGTGTCAATGGTAAGTCAATAGAGTGTTTTATTTCTTTTTTTGAATTTTTTCATCTTTTATCACATTACGATACAAACTTAATTGAAATACCTTTTTTAATTAATAGAAAAGGTAGGGACCCTCAAAACCCCTTACTTTCCAAGCAAATAAAAAAGAGGAGAGAGAAAATGAAGGCATCAGTTAACAGCATCTCACTTTACAGGAAATCATTGAAAGCCCATAGACCCAGCCAGATCCAAATTGGGGTCCAATAGAGTATTGCATGAAGCATAAGGACCAGATCGGGGTTCAGGAATAAATCGGCTGGAAAAAATTCGAAAAAAACAGGCAAAATTCGTCAAATTAAGGAAAATTATGGTCAGTATTCGGAAAAAATAAGAAAGAAAAATTATAGAATATGTTAATTAACATTACAGAAAGAAGAAGAATTTTTTACGAAAATCAGGAAATTTCCGGGAAATTTCTTTAAATTCACAGATAATTCGGGAAATTAGTGAATAATTCGGATTTTATTCTTTCTTTTGTTTTTCAAAATATCATGAATTATTAGCGACTTTTTCAAAAAGTCAGCGAATTTGGTCACTATGGCATGAAGTAAATATAGTGGACAGTTCATTGCTGGAAAACAAAGTACTTCTGCAGAAGTTTACCATTCCCTTTGATATTTATTCAGAAGTATAAGCACTCATGTGAAGGTTCAAAAATAAAGCTCTTCTATGATGGGCGTCGGGTCATGCTGGGGAGGAAAGTGAATTGCACGTCAACGCGACCTTGTGACACATGCGGACTTCCATGCATTTCAAACTCCGTGCACACCACAAAAGTATGGTTCAAGATGTCCACCCAACATGGCCAGTCTAGACAAAGTGATGCGTATTTTAGATCTGCCTGTTTGAATCGTAGTCGGATAAAGAGGAGACGTCAAAAGAGAAAGTGGACCCATGAATGGGTTTTTAAAAAAAAAGACCCGTTAAAGACCCGTTTGATCAGAAAGAAGAAAATCCAAAATTTATTAGGGTTTCAACTTTCAATCCCGTCATTTTATGTTTGGCCTATTTTGAAGTGTCAAATGAAGTCGGATTGATATGAAATTGGTCAAATTTGAAAGCTTATCGAAGTAGCTTTCCAACAAACCAAAATTTGAGCAATTCCGACAAGTATTGAAGAAGTTATGGTCAGTTTTCGAAAGCTGGACATAAAGTGACGAATTTCAAGAATCCTAATTGAATTAGGATTAGTATCTTTTATTATTTTATTTTAGAAAGTAAAAGTTGTTTCTTTTATTAGAAATAGGATTAGTTTCCTTATTGTTTTAGGACTTTATTGTTTTAGAAGAATTAGGATCTTTCTTTTATTTGAATTAGAAATTAGAGTTATACTAGGATTTCTAATTTTATGCATTGGTTAGCCTATTTAAAGGCTTGTAAACACTTTTATTATAACTTTTTGGTTAATGAAAATTGCTTATGCAAAATTGAGAGTTTTAACTTTCGTGAGGGTGTGATTCTCTCAAAACGGAGAGCGATTTTTCGATTCCCGCTTGCGGTTTGGTGCGAGGCCAACTCTTCTTCCATCTCTATCTTCTTTAGATCTACGGTTTGCGTAAGTAGCGTAATCCTAATTATTTTATTGATCTCATAAAAGCCTAAAATCAATATTTTATTCATCATTAATTTTATTAGCCTTTTATTTTCGTTTGGTATCGAGAGAACCCGCTTGCGAGTTCGTTCGACGCCCTAAAACTATCGGAGATCTAGCCGTTCATAAGAACCCTAGTCTTCTAGATCTGCGATAGGGAACATACACGAAAGTAACACTATTTTGGGCAGAAATTAAATCACCTAATTGAATTTCTAAAATTTTCGTGGTAATTTGTTATGAGAAATTATTATTTTTTAATTGATTAAATTAATTTTAATCCTAATCTCAGCCCTAGCGTTGCATTTAGTAAGTTCCCGCATCACAAAGTGTTAAAAATATCCATACAGTACCCTTGTTATGAAGTGTATATGCAAGACTCGAGAATGAGCAAAAAACTGGATAAGTCAAAAGTGTCAAACATGAATTTGTTGTAATCACCTCGATCAGTGTGCCCATGTCAGTGCTGCTCCCATGGTAATAGTGATAGAACTCAACTGGTAAATTAGATGCAGAATCGTAGCCGCCACTATAACCCTGTCCTTCCAAACCTTGCTGTTCAGGCTCCGGATGTGTAGCTGCACCAGAGCAACTTTCATTATTTGTCTCAGAAAGATGGTCCTTAGTTGTAGCTCCAGTTCCATTGCTACTGGTATCCTTTGCATTAGGTGCCCCGGTCTTGATAGTTTTCCTGAATTCCTCAGCAGTTGCAATTGCACCCATAGCAGCATCTGTGTCTGCAGCAGCTGCGGCTTGACGCTCCTCTTCCTCGACTGCTGCTCGAACTCTCTCAAGAAACTTGTCATCCTCTTCTGGAAGAAAATAGCCTGCACAAATCCAACCCATCATGAAATTTTTTCAAATATAGCAGGTTACATCCCTGGTAAGGCTGTCAATGGATCCATCAATGGGTCCGGTTGACCCGATGCCCGACCTAATATTTTACCAGGTCGGGCACATAAACTTGGCCCGTCGGGTCAGGCATGAGACATCCGATCGGGAAGGGTCGACCAAGAGCTCGTGTCAGGTCGGGTGTTTTCCAGGTGGTACAATCAGGTCACGTGCACCATCGGGACGGGCACTTGTGATTTTCTTATTGGGCAGCCCCAACCAGACCCGTTGATAGCCCTAATCCCTGGTTACCTACCAATAGATCATTATCATCGTCATCGTCTTGGCCCATGCATTTAGGCTCAGCTTTGCAATGTACATAGAAATATAAATAAATTTATCCCCACAGAATTGTTTATATTACTTTAAAAACAGAATTGGTAGTCGATTAGTAAAATACATTTGATGAAGAGAAATATTTGACTTAGACATGGGCATGTACGCCAAAATCTGGCACATATACAAGGTGTCAGACACGCTGATCCTTGAGAAAAAAACACCTATAGATCCATACCATAAAAAAATAATGTTGAGAAATATAGTTTTATATGAATATTACTTCATAAATGTCTAATATGTATAAATTTAGAAGAAAATCTAGGGCTGTCAATTTTCCTCCGCAAGGTTTTCTAACAGGAAAATCTCGAAGCTCCTGCAATGACTTTTTGTAGAAACCCATAAAATAATTGTACGATAATCAACGGTTTAAATCCTTGTACACAGCTGCAAGGATTTCATAATAGAAAGAAAAATATTAATAATAATTTGCGTTCAACATAAAAGCTGTAAAACTCCCATCCACCTACATAACATCACTGTATCTGCTGTGACTCTAGGAATCCTTGTTCTTGATCCCAAAGGAAACTACAAAACTAATCCTAATTAACACAGAATAAAATCGAAATAGCTTCCAATTCTACTTTTAACACTAGGCCTTTGAATAAGTCCATACAAAATAATCGAACTTGAGATAGCATTTTTTTTAAGATCTCAAAAACTTGCATTTATATGGGACTAGAACAAAAGAACAATTTCTTTTTTGGGCTAAATATAAGGAACTATTACTGCAAGTCAAAAGAGAATAAGTGATGCGAATGAAAATGTTGAGACGGGATATCTTGCCTTGTTTCTTCAATTTTTGGATCCTGATGGAGCGAAGCTCTTGCAACTTCTCAACGATCAAAACAAGCTCAAGCTAAAAGTTACGAACAGTTAGAACTTTGTTGGAAGTAATTGTAATGGAGAGAGAAGAAACTAATATAACAAATACTGACTGACCAAGATTGGCATAGTTTTCAGAAAGTTTTCCCATCAACCACTTTTAACCTCATACATGGTAAAGTCTCATGTTTATTTTACTAAATATGCACCCAAATATGCATCCATGCAGTGTAAATTTGCTGATTCTTACCTCAGATTCCAGTCTCTGCCTCTCCTCATTTGCTTTAAGTTTTGCAATCGCCTTCATCTTTTCCATCTGCACAATCCATGCTTCAGTTATGCTTAACCAATTCAGTTTAAACAACTATTTGCAACTAATAAATTGCAAGGACATAAAATTCCAATGCACACTTCTAACATTTATTTTATTCTAAAACAAAAGTATCAGCACAAAAATGTCAAAACTAATAAATAGCTGAAATATAATCCCAAAATAAACCCCCCAAGGACTTCAAAATACCATTATACTCAGTGTATGCCATTTGTCCAAATGGGACCCAAAGATAATCAAGCTTTCCATAACTAACTGCAATAGGCTAATAGCTTCAGAGAAAGGCTATCATTGAGCCACAATCATTTCAAAAATCAAAATTTAGGGTATACACAAGGTTCAAGCTAAAGATATCAATATGTGTAAACTAAATATAACATAATCACCCAAAGGAATTAATAATACAATAAAAACCACACCAGTACAAAGGGAAAAAATTGAAATTTGTGTGAAGAAATGTTGTTGAGCAACTAATTCCTCTTTAAAAAATGAAAACAAGGACTAAAGATCTTTACATTTGAAGGTCAAGGCACTCTAATGCTTAGTTACACGAAGTGGGAGCGGGAGTGGATTCGGGAGCGGCGAAGCGGCAATTTTTAAAAATATAGGAAGCGGGAGCGCCTATATACATTCATAGCATAAGAAAACTGTCAAGTGGAATGTTTAGATTAATCAGGATAAATCAGATGTATATTCCACTTAGCATAGCATATGCAGCACACACAATATACATTTATAGCATATATGTACACAAGCTTAACCATGAGACGGAATTAAATGCAGCCAGCCATCAACATCTCGTCAAATGAAATGGTACCTTTTAAAAACATTTATGAGTATAGAAATGAGGGGAGACAGAGGCTGATATAGCAACCGAACAAAGGCAACCAATTTTTTCACTCCGAGAGCCATTGATTGTACAAAATGAGATGATGGAGATCCTCTTTTGTCCAAATCTTTCATACAATAAAAATGAGATCTTGGCCCACCTATCTGATGGTCAGATGTGGATTCCACATGAAAAACGTCACCAAAATGACTCGATAACCTTTCTTATGGTTCGCCCATGATCATGAAGACTTTATGGGGAAGTTTCCGTGTGAAATCAGCATTGGACGGCCTGATAAGTGGGTCATGATCTCTAGATCTAATCGTGTGGAAGATTGGAAGGCAAAACAATCTCCATCATCTGATTCAAGTCAGTCAACAGATCTGATGGCAGAAAACCATGGTTACACTTAAATCTTCGGTTACAGAGATCAGTGCCAAATCCTTTCTAAACCTAAGGGGTGTTAAGTAGAAAATCCAAATTTAAGGGTTTTGCAATTATAACCCATTTTTTATTTACAAAGGGTACCTTTATATAAAATCCTAACTTTGAGGTATCGATAATATAAAGTTTAGAGGAAAGAGGGTATCTATTTTAAAAACTCAACTTTATGGGTTTTCAAATGGATACCCAGCCCCAGCCTTATATCTCTTGGTTCTTCATACATAGAGAGAGAGAGAGAAGGAGGGAGAGAGAGAGAGTCGTACCGAGAGAGAACAGAAGAAGAAGACGAAGTAGAGAAAAGAAGAAGACAAAGAAGACGCAGCTGCAGTGGAGGAAGAAGATTTCAATCTTAAAGACAAAGAAGACGATGAAGAATATGCAGGTATGCTTGAGGTTTTTTTATGTGCTCTATTTTTTTTTTCTCAATTTTCTGATCTCTCTAGCAATTTTTTTCACAATTTTATGATGAAGAAACACCATTTTCTGTTGTCATGTTTTTTTTTTTTTGCATACACAATGCCATCGGTGTATAACTCAACAATGTATCCCATCCTTTTTCTTTTCTCTTTTTGGCACCAGAAGCGTGAGATCCGCGATTCCTACTTTTAGGAACCGCGGTTCCTATATGGGTCCATTTTCGAAATGGGGATCCGTGGTCCCCCTATGAAGCGTGGAGGGGTTTAGGTGCTTCCTGCTACTAGGCTCTAATGATCAATGCAAAGTGAACTAACTATGAAAACAAAAAGAAACTACACTAAGAGCCATTTTTCTTCACCAAAATCACCTAAATGGCTTTGAGGTATTATTTGAATTTACACAGATATCCTAATTTGCACGTCCGTGAACTTGGCATCTTGAAGTATCGAGGCAAGCAATCCAAGAATAAACACTTATACAAGTTCTCATTTAAATATTATTTGAGACTGATACAGAAAAATAAAAAATAAACAGGGCACCACCACCAAAACCACATGATTAATCTTTCTACCAAACAGCACGACAAAAAATTTCCTGTAAACTCATGAACTCAAGAGAAAGTAAATTGAACAGTGATTATCAATTGCAGAACACTAAATTAACTGATAAAAAGTCATTCCTTGGTGAAAGAAGATGAAATAAAAAAAATGATGGAAAATATATTTATAAAATTAGTTACATTCGGAATATGTAAAGGAAGTAGACCAGAAAGGGAAACCAAATCATGGGATGGTTAACAAAGAACTTGAAGCATATGTAAAATCAAACATTTGGACTAGGTAGGATTCCTATAGAGGGGATGACCAAATCGTTCATCAAAATATTAGGAATAGGAAAATTTCTTGAAGGGCAGAGAAAGAGCATTGTTGCCCTTTATAATATAATAAGAATAAAGGTGTTATCTAAGATTGTACCAACTACAGAGGTATCAAAGTTAGGCATCATAAGAACAAACTTTGGAAGAGAGTGGTAGAGCAATGTCTAATCCGAGAATCAAATATTTCTAAGAAGCAATTTGGGTATTCCAGGAAAATCAACAATTGAATTCATTTTCCTGTTTAAATAACTAATGAAAATTTTAACGAGAGGAGGAAGGTTTACATATAGTTTTTGGGATAGGGAGTCAAGATAGCAATCTAGTGGACACTAAGAAGGAAATGCAGTTTGAATAAATATATTGTGGCCATGGTTGTCAATCTCTTACAATACGATACGCGATACGATACACAATACTATAGAAAACGATACGTATCTATCATGTGTATCCTATTTTAACCGTATCTTACAATATAAGTTACGATACAATATGATACGTTGCGATACACAATATAAATGACACATTTGATTTTGATTATAACCACTTTTTTGTTTAAAAAATGTATCACTTATTTATCCCAACTCTAATCTAAAAAAAAAACTACTAAAAAACGACAAGAATAAAGAAAGAAGAGGAAGATGTCTACGGGAAGAAAGAGAAATTAAAAAAATGATAATTTAACTACTAAAGAAGATGGCGGTGTTGATATTGGGGATAGAGATGAAGAATGAAGACTTTGAATTTTTTATATTTTACATTTTTTTTAAAAACTTTGGATTATAAACTGGTAAGATAAAGAAACAAGTTTAGAATTTTCTTTAAGTAGAATTTGGGACTTGAAAGACACATACAAATATATATAACACAAGTATCCAATACACACTCACACCACACTTATACTTGTGCAGCTATAGAGTTCCTATTTGTATGGTGAAAATTGAAAAGTCATTGATTTTATGTCCCTAGATTTTTATTTTATAAATCAATCTAATGAAATGTTTTGTTCAATTTATTTTATTTAAATTTGAACTTCTAATGTGATAGATGATGAAATGAGTGGCTTTGTGACGGGGAACATCAAGATCGAGAGCATTGAAGTTGAACCGAATTTCAACTCAGGAAAAAAAAAAAAAAAAATTATTGTTCACAGTGAACATTGACAAACGTCGATGAACAGTGACGGACGTCCGTGATTTTGCCCCCTTATTGTCCGTAGGTCACGGACGTCCGTGAGGCACTACGGACATCCATGGGCGTCGTGACGGGATTTCCAATTTTGAGTTTTTTGTTGCAAAAACTTTCATTTTTAGTATTTTATTAGAATTAGGACTCTTTATTTCAAATTTAATTATTGGCGGCCTATATATTGAGGCTTGTAAAAACTTTTTAATTAGTTGATTGAATATTTTGAATGTTTTTATACTTGAATATTCTTTGCCTGAGATGAGTTTGGTGTGAGGCCAAGGGAGTGATTCCCAAAAGCCATTGTTATTTTCTCTATTATCACTGTCTTCTTTGAATCTTTTGCCTTATAGATCCCTGCTTGTTTTTCCTACATCTTAACATATTGATTTCTTGATCCCTAAAACCATAAATCCCTTTCCGAATCCCAAATCAAATAGAGCCCAAAACCCTTTTCTAAGCCATAAATCAAACCATAAGCCCATTACAAAACAATACACCTATTTCCAAAGCCTTAGTTAGAGAGCCTGCGAATCTACGTCGGATCGAAGACGAACGCCCAAGCCTGGAAAAAGCTAGAGTTTTATCTCTAGGCCGATCTCGTCTCTCTAATAGTACTTGCGCATCGGACTGGACCCTAACTGGATCTCACGTGATCTACCAACCTGAATTCTCTGAACCCTAAGGTATTTAAGATAGTTTTGAGATTAAACTTGAACAGTGACGGACGTCTGTGAATAGTGTCGGATGTCCGTGATGAACAGTGACGGACGTCCGTGAAACAGTCACGGACGTCTGTGATTTTGCCCCCTCACTGTCCGTAGGTCACAGACGTCCGTGGGGCACTACGGACGTCCGTGGACGTCGTGACGGGAATTCTAATTTTGAGTTTTTTGTTGCAAAAACTTTCCTTTTTAGTATTTTATTAGTATTAGGACTCTTTATTTCGAATTTAATTATTGGCGGCCTATATATTGAAACTTGTAAAGACTTTTTAATTAGTTGATTGAATATTTTGGATGCTTTTACGTTTGACTATTCTTTATGTAATTTGAGTTTGGTGTAAGGCCAAGGGAGTGATTCCCAAAAGCCATTATTATTTTATCTATTATCTATCACTGTCTTCTTTGAATTTTTTGCCTTATAGATCCCTGCTTGTTTTTCCTACATCTTAACCTATTGATTTCTTGATCCCTAAAACCATAAATCCCTTTTCGAATCCCAAATCAAACAGAGCCCAAAACCCTTTTCTAAGCCATAAATCAAACTATAAGCCCATTACAAAACCATACACCTATTTCCAAAGCCCTAGTTAAAGCCTGCGAATCTACGTCGGATCGAAGACGAACGCCCAAGCCTGGAAAAAGCTAGAGTTCTATCTCTAGGCCGATCTCGCCTCAAATCTAATAGTACTTGCGCATCGGACTGGACCCTAACTGGATCTCGTGTGACCTACCAACCTGAATTCTCTGAACCCTAAGGTATTTAAGATAATTTTGAGATTAAGGTTGATTTTATTTTATTTAATTTTGGCAAAATCGCATAAAATTATAATCACACATTTTAGGGTCGTTGTCCTACGTCACTTTGACACTTAGTATTTAAAAAATGATCGAAGATTGTTATATATATTATTTTAAATTATATATATATCGTATATATTTACAAAAATCTAAGTGTATCTTACAATACTCGAGACGATACGATACACGATACAAGAATTCCTGATTACGATACACGATTTGACAACCTCGATTGCGATTATCTAATGCATGCATTTTTTAGCAGCAACGAGTATAGTAACTACGTGTGGAGATACAGTTGAGTTCCTTGAAAAAGTTGAGTTATATTAATGGTCTTCTTGGAATCCTTGTTAGTCGTATTGGTTATGAATATAGTGACAACAAAAACACAAGATGAAGTTTCAAGGTGCATCATCATCATAGCCTTATCTAATCCATTTGGCGTCAGCTTTGCGAGTCCTATTTCGCCACTTGTTTCTGAATAGCGCTAAGCTCACTATAACTTCGCAATCCTTCATATCCATTCTCACGGCTTCCATCTTTACTGGTCTTCCTCTTCACCTACGTCCTTGTGCTTGTAGCATCTCAACCCTTCGTACAGGGTCTAGTTCTGGCCTCCGATGAACATGTCGAAATCAACTCAAGTGGCGATGTCATGGTCTATGTTATTTGCTATTAATGGGCCAAACAAGGGAGCAAGTAAATGATAACTTGGAAATCTTGAGAACATGGATCAAAAAATCGGATTTCCGATACGTATCGTCCTGACCTCCAGGACGATAAGTATCGCGTATCGTCCGATACATTGAATGTATCGTTTTGATACATTTTTTTTTCAAACAATACTCTAAAAATCAAATGACCAAATTATCGGACGATAATTTCAAATTATGGGTCCATGTCAAACTACCAAATTATCGTCCGACACGGGCGATACGAGCGATAATTTACCCGTATCGGACGATAATTTGACTGTTTCAGGGGGGATCCGATAAAAAGGGTTTTTATCGTATCGTCCCCCCTCCAAAACGATGTGTATCAGTATCGTCCGATATTTTGATCCATGCTTGAGAAAGGACTTAGAATTAAAGAGTTCAAAAATTAATTGAACAAAGATGAGGTACATTGAATGCAAGTTTAGCAATCACGAAATCTTGAGGGATGATTTGGTTAAAATAGATAACTATTTAGAGCCCCAATGTCATCGATTTTGGTAGTTGGACTCTACAACTAGATAGAGGGATTGAGTGCATCTCGAACAAATCCCTATGAGGTTGGTGAAATGGCGACAGGGAGTGATGTGTTGTGTGATCAACATATGTTGCTTTGATTAAATGAATGTTTTTATAAAATGAGGGTAAGGCGTGCATTACTATGGTGAAGAGTGTTTGGTGTGATGGGTTATGAAGTACATTAATACATGCAGCTGGGACAAAATAAAAACAAAGGATGGAATTAAGAATGAGTATTTAAAAGGAAATTTTGGATGCCATTTGAGATGGTTTGGGTATGTCCATAGGAGACTTGAAACAGTCCCTGTATGAACGATCAAATTCAGCTAAGCACAAAAAAATTGAACGGAGAGATGTAGTGCAAAACAAAAAGAAGGATTGCTAGATAACAGATAGTATAACTTGGAACATAAATTTGACGCAATAACACTAGAAAAGTTTACCCTTGAGATATGGGATAGTGTGATTATGATGATGGTGAAAGACATGTCTCCAAACCAAAAGTCTGAGTTTGCTGCATGTATCTATTTTACCATGCATTCTTATCATACCCTCATAGCAAAAGGTTATCACTAAACTAGTAAATCGGGAAGTTTAACATGATCTAGCTTTACCGTATTTTGGAATTAGTGCTCGCATTCTAACCTCTCATACAATAAAGCAGGTATAGCTACCCATGAAAATATTTAATCGACTATTTGGTACCTTGCGAGTTGCAATATCCTTAGCAATCTGCCTAGCCCTCCACTCATCAGCAGCCTGATCAGCTTCTTCATACTTTTCACGCTCCTACAAGATCATTAGGTGGGAAAACTAGTACTCACAAAATTGCATGGCATATCGGCATAGCATCATCAGAAAATTAAGCACACATATAAGGCAATCAGAGCAAAAACACTGATTGGTTGACCTGACCAACCACATTCAAATCACCTTGCAAATCATTTCTGCAACACGTCTTCTCTTCCTTTTCTTCCAACGTCTGTTACGTTTGGATTTTTGTAATTTATCAGCTAATTTGACCGCCACGGACCTTTCCTCCCATGTACTTGTTTGACTTGTAACAACATTAAAAGGGAGAAGTTGACTTTTCAGTGTTGCAATCATATAGCTTGCAGCTTCCAAGGAAAGAGACTCTTGAACATTTAGATGAATTTTTTTCACTTTAATCGCTTTGGAAAATCTGTCTAGAAGACTCTCGTCTTTTCTAGAATTTTGCAAGACATCTGTGAGATATGAGGTGGAGGATGGTATCAACCCGTCTTCTGGTAAGTGGCTGGGGGATATGTTGTCAGCATCTGCTAAAGCTCCATTAGATCCTTTGATCAAAGAGATTATATCTAGTTCTTTCTTCCTGTTAAAGAAAGTGATTACAGATACACCCAAAAGAAATAAGGTTACAATAAAAGGAATGTATATATATATATATGGTAATGATCATCTAACTCGAGTCACCAAGTGACTCCAGCGGGTGACCGTCAGATCACATTGTAGTCAACATTTGACCGCGACCTGATGGTCACCCACTCAAGTCAGTTGGTGACTCAAGTCGGGTGATCATTACCCATATATATACATTACCGGAAGCAAATTGAGAGAACATCTAAGTGTGTTTTGAATTAAAAATATGAGGTATATGTAAAATTTATTTAACTCGGACACTTTAAAACAAGTAATGGATCCATGTCTAAGACTTCAATTTCAAGTGCAAATGTCATACCCATGACAACTGATGGTGTACTTAGGTAAAAATGTGAAACAGAATGGGTTGGTAAAGCACTTACACTGCTTTTAATAGATCAACAGTCTCTTGCAGTTTTCTTAAGTGATCTTGCACGTGTCCAGCCTGCCAAAAAGAGCTGGCTGCAGATGGAACATGTTGTGTTATCGGCAACCAAGGAGAAGGTGGTCCAGACGCTAGTGGTTGCGGGAACATCATTCAAATGGAGTAAAAGAGTGTGGCTGCAGAGAACACAATAATCAGCTATAAACATATTCTACGAGCCTGAGATTTAAAGTCCAATATATCGGCTAGGTCCCAGGCCGATACATATCCGATATATCAAACACGTATCGGCCAAACCGGTGTATATTTAAGCACCTTTTTTATTTCTAAAATAACAAAAATATATTAAAAAAATATATACAAAAATTTGCAAAAGGGGCATTTTTTATTTTGTCCAAGTCATATTTGATATATATCGACCAATATGGGCTGATATTTGACTTGTTTGACTCGATATTTGATTCTTACAAAATCTGGGTTGTATATCGCACGGATGAGGCCTAACCCGATACATATTAGATGATATTAAAACCACTCTGGGAGCGGCTGCAATAATTTATATATATATATATATATATATATATATATATATATATATATATATATATTCTCTCATATAACATCATACAGAAATCCCTCAACACAAGGAGAACTTATAATAAGGAGATTGACGTGTTGAATACATATTGTAGAGCGGCACCGTCGCTGGGAATAAATTTGCACCAATCATGTCCTATATGCCAAAAGTTGAAATATAAAAAATGCGAAGAGCAACAAAAGCAACTGAATTAAAATATCAACTGTAACCACTTAGGCAACATATCGTGCAAACCCTAACGAAATCGTATATAGGTTATACATCTACGGTGTCTGTCGCATAGCCCAAATATTCATTTGGACATTATCACAAACAGTTCTAACAGAGAAACATCCTAAAAAATTAGAAGCTATTAAAATTTATAAATAATAATCCATATTTTTAAAATATAAAAATGGATTACTAATCTATGAGCATTTTATCTAAAGTGAGCATTAAACCAACAAGAGTGCATTTATAACAATCTTATAACCTAAAAACAGGTTTTTTTATGGATCAAATTCAGTGACGAACAAGCTAAAGACCAAATAAACAGTAAATTAAATACGGAATATACTGATTGTTTTGACCTGAAACGTGAGTTGTATTAGACATTTGATCCAATGGCAAGATTACAACAAATCTAAATTTTATAGAAAATAATAAGATTAACCAATTATCGACCTTTCGTCTTTCTTTTTCAGTTGATTATCAAAACGAAACTGATAAAGTGCGGGGAAAAACAAAAAAGTGTCTCTAATGAGGGAGTCGATTTTTACCGTTGGTTGGTTTCTCACGCGGACAGCCGGAAAACTAGACTCAATAGAGAGTCGATTTTTAAACGGAACCGACTCTCTTCACTGTTTTTTAAACTATGAGCCCATAATTAGCTTAGCGTTAAAGGCAGTTGGGAACCTAAATCATTGGTTCCTTTAAAAGATCAATTTTTCGCTCTAATCTTTCACACAAGTAATCTTGAGATCATGACGTACCTTTAAGATATTCATTTTTCAATTCCATGTGGTACGAATCTTAAAAAGTTAGCCCTAAAATCATATGGCATATATCATGCTCAAATGTGACTTTGAGGCTCCATTGTTTGGATTTGTGCCATGTGAAGTCAAAGCATGATTGTCAGATAGGTGCGTCATGATCTCAAGATCCCTGTGTGAAAGATTGGAGCGAAAACAATTGTCATCGTTTGATTTAAAAAGATCAATAGTTTTTAGTGTAGGTTTCCAACAAGATTTGGTTGTGCATTTACAGTTGCCCAAAATTACAACTGAATATTTGGTTCAGTATATTCAATCTATGTTTGTTATTAATTTTAATATATCCAAATTCACAAAAAAATATATATAGATTGCAAATGTACCAAAATTAAAATGCAAATGTACCAAAATTAGTCCCTTTCACACTCCGTCAGCTTTGACGAAAAGTGATGACGTGGAGCCTTAATACTTTAAAGGTAGCATTTAACCCATAAAAAAAGGTTTTTTTAAGTCTTCTTCCTCTCTATCTCCTTCGTCTTCCCAGCAATGTGAAGGAGTTCATTCTCATCTTGACAATAGAGAATTAGGGCCTCCTTCTTCATCCAATTAGGGTTTTATTGGGTTAGCTCTTTTGGGAAAAGAGCATAGTTTTCACTTTTTAGATCAAGCAGACAACTACTTTTATATTTGGTAACACAGTTCCCTGTCTCATTTGATTTAGCCGGGAGCTATCTTAAGTGATAAAAATGTTCTATGTCTGCTCTATCTCAAAACATATTTTATTTACTCTGACAAAGAGCAGGCAAAGAGTTGCTTATGCTCTTATAAGAGTTAACCCAAACACAGCCTAATAACTCTTTTTCAAATTGAACAACAATTTACTTCGGAGTAAGGTTGTGTATATTTTGGACTGAACCGCCGGGTTTGGTCCGGTTTGGACAGGTACCGGCTTGGGTTTAGTTTCAAAAAAAGGAAAATCGAAAGTTTGGTTTGGTTTCAATTCCAAGCCTCCCTAAACCGAAACCGACCAAACCAAATCGAATCGAATCTAATCAGGTTGGTTTGGTTTAAGATTTGGACGGTTTGGTTTAGTTTGAAAATCTAAAAATCGATTAAGGCTGGTTTGGTTTGTGGGTTTGGTCCAAAATCGACCAAACGGAACCAAATACACTCCTACTTTTATGAAGGTTTTTTTATTTATTTTAAATGGCATTTAAGTAAAATGCAAATTTTTATATAAAACCCTACCCTTGTCTTTAGCCTATTCCTAAATCCTAAAGCAACACTTATAGGAAAATCCGTTGAGAAGTTGAGAAAAATTTGTTGTGCAAGTATAACTGTCACGACCCGAAATTCTACCCCATCTCGAAGGCCTAGAATTCCGAATTATGACCCGCACATATCCCGAATATGCTAAGTGGACATACACCTAATCAGAGTTATCGCGTAAATCTGGTTTCACGAAAGCCGTGAAAGCCAACAACATAAAGGTGAGATGTAAAACAATCATAAATGCTGAATAAATCCGATAAAATGCGATATTATACCATAAATCCACAAATAACATGTAAGTCCAGTTAGAGATAAATCCGATAAAATAAATTATAAAATCCGTAATACTAATATCAATAAAACTCAATACCAAGTCCACAATAATCAGTAACCGGCACTCGGATCAAGATCAATACCGTAGTCCTCCTGATAACCGGCAGCGTCGCCCTCCAAAGGCTTCTGGTACTCAACGCCCGCAGGATCAATGAAATCAGCGTCGACGGGATCTAGAAGGCTCGCGTCTACTCCACCAGTGTAATCACCTGCAACTGTTAGATTATCGTGAGATGAATTTACTCAGTCACGTAAACTCAGTGGATACACCACCAATCCACCCCATACTATTCAGATACATTGTGTGTGCATTAAGTGAGTGATAAACATAATATCTCAAAACATATAGCAGAAGAAAAATAAAATTATATGCATATCGTAAAACTCATATTATATTATAAATGCAAGACAATGATTTAGACACTCATATCCTAACGTATCTTGCTATATTTCATAACATATCATACTATGTCTTATTATTATTGTCGCACATATGTCTGTACAGCGCATGAGCGTAACTAACATACTAGTAAAATCTAAAACGACCTGTGCCAGAGTCGCTGCTCAAGCTATCATGGGAGGGTTAACATAGTATCATACTACCATATCATAAGACCCTTGTGTCATACTCATACTCCACCACCCAGCCAATAGGAAGACATAATGACCAAAGTCACTCATAACATACTCATACTCATAATCTCTCCCAGAGATCCATCTTGGTTAAAAGACGTTGTTGTCCTTACGATGACTACGCAAGGAATTGCACGTACAGAGACTTAACTTCTTTATCTTTTGCTAGCCTACACAGCGATGTCTTATTATCGTATTTGTATCATAACTTGTCATATCTTATACTCATATCTTATCATACTCTTATACTTAATCCTAAGACAAACTATAGTGAGACAACTTCCCTAATTCACGCTTCTCAAGTAAAAGGTTCGGTAGTAACCTGGATGTACTTCATGTGGTAGCCTATACTACCATAAAGGTATTGCATCTCTACATGGACGCCAATATTTCGAGTTTTACTTGACCATAAAAGAAACCTCACCACAGCTAATGTCTATGGTCGAACCTCATAACTTAACTCATAATTTATATTATCATATTTGAACTCAGGGTGGTTGGGTAACCGTGTATGCCACCGTATACGAGGTTACACTGAATTCACACTCACCCGACTCATCATGGGTCTCATTCCACCATGAGTTGTAAGCTATGTGAATACAGTATATTTCTCGCTTCGATACCATCTCAGCGAATCATCACGCTTAAGCATAGGCATGATCTCATACACTTTTGTACCCATGATCTAACATATCCTTAACTCATATAACTTAATCAAAATGTAAACACAAAAATATCATATGTATAGAACGATTTATATTTAGATTTTGATTATGTTTATACTTATATTTATTTACATAACACGCCAATATAATTATAGAATAGAATTATAAGTGCGATTTTGATAGTCGTAAAGGTCAGAATTTGATTTCATAAAGACATCGAAGTTCTAACACTTTGTGTTATCGAAGTGGTCGCGTTGAAGTGATAAAATGATACATATATAGTATACTATAATTAAATGCTTAAATAAAAAGAGGCAGTTCAATTTAAAGTGGAGTGCATCACAACCATCAATCGAAACATCAATAAATTAGAGTGCATTGAGTTTTGGTCGAGCAAGTAGAGTTATAGGAGAAAACAATATTGATAATATTATTTGATGTCTGTTCGGACATAGATCAATCGATTGAAAAATGTAACTCAATCGATTGAATTTAAATAGGTGCACACAATCAGTTCGGTTCAAAATCAATCGATTGAAAAGTGAAACTCAATTGATTGAATTTAGGTAAGTGTACACAGTCGGTTCAATTCAAAGTCAATCGATTGAGAAGTGAAATTCAATCGACTGAAGAATAAATTAAAATAAGGCTTTGAGTTTTTATTATTATTATAACTTATATACCACATATACTAATATAATATTATATATATACAAGGGCTTATTAGGCTATTACTATCAAAGGACCTCAATCGATTGAATTTAAATATTCAATCAATTGAAATCTCATTTTCCTTCAAACAAGGTAAACAACAGTAAGTGTTAAAATAAGATAATAATTCATAATTCGAGCTATTATTATAATTACTTAAATAACCTCAATTGATTGAATTATAAAATCAATTGATTGAAACATTCTTTCATTTAATTTGTCAGAAGCAATTAAAATAATTTACGTATTAAAATCAACTGCTCAAATAAATCGATTGAATCATGTAAATCAATCGATTGAATTTAAAAGGAAATAAAACTTTTTCTATTGCGATTTTGAAATCGATCGATTGAAAAATATATTTCAATCGATTGACTGTCGCAAATTCAAAATGAAATAGGGTTCCGAAAAAAAACTCAAAATATATCCGAAAATTTTATAAAAATAATATAAAATAAAGGTTAAACATTATTTTAATCCTAAAAGAGATTTTATAATAAAATAAATCTAGATTTATTTTAAATAGCCCATCGATACGCGATCGAATATATCTTACGCGATGGGATCTGAGAATAACGAGATGGATGGATGGGTACCTACCTCTTGAAGCATGATCGACAAATCAACGACGGTTAGGGCGATAAAGAGCGGCGTCCACGCGATGGCCCATCCACGATTTCGCTTTCTTTGCTTCGATCTTGATGGTAGAAAAATAATCACGGTGGTTCTTATGGAAGAACACACTATAGTTTTTAGGGTGAATGATTAAGATGTTTAGAAAAGAGACAGGTGGAGAATAAGATGTTGATAGCTAGGGTTCTTTTAAGAAAAGAAAAGAAAGAGACGATTAGGGTTTTTAAGAAGATTAGAATGAGAAAAGTTATGCGTACCTTATTCTTAAATAAGATTTTTCCTCAAATGGGGTAGGTTCCGGTGTATAATACTACCGTCAAGTTTAATGCAACCATACATCTAGTACTTTTAAAATAAAATAAAAAGATCTAGTGTGGGGCGCTAACATCGTACGTGGTGCAGCACATCTAGCACTACAAATTTAAGTGTACTAAAAACAGGATCGTTACAAATAACTTATAGAAAAATCAAAACCAACGAAACCAAACCGAACCAAATCTAATCGGATTGGTTTGGTTTACGAGTTGGACGATCTGATTTGGTTTGAAAATTTAAAAATCGATTAGGAGCAATTTAACTTATGATTTTAGTTTAAAATCAATCAAACCGAACCAAATACACTCCTACTTGGAGTCGACTCAAGAACGTCTACCATGTAGCAAATCTAATTTATGGCAAGTAAGAGGCTCTAATGAGCTTGAATGGGCGTTCGCAAAAGGTGTCCGCAACAATTTTAAATGTGATTATTTCCATGTGATGCTCATGAACTGTGAATATGTTGCCACTTGTTTCTCTATTTAATAATAGGTATGGCCGTTAGGCATGCCATGCAGCTGCTCCAACACGGTTCTATGAATGACCTTCTTTGAGCCCAACTCCTTTGCCTCCCATCACAAGCGTGTGACATTTTACTATGTATCCGACTTGAAGCATGGCTTCTTTTCAATTATTTATAAATATATTTTTCTATTTTTCCTTGTAAGCGTTTTACTATGGACTCAAGGTGTGGTTTGAGTGGATCTCATGTGAGTACACGTATTTCTCAGAGCCATTAGAGTGGATCTCATGTAGGTACACGTAGTTTTCAGAGCCATTATTATTTTGTTGCAAGTGTGAACTTTTATTTATTTATTTATTATTGAAGTAAGTGAAAGTGATTGATTTTAATGACACGGTGCATGCATTTTTATCGAAGTGATCATTGTTTTAATATGAAGTAGGCTCTAAAAATTCGGACACCCAAGATATATGTCACAAAGCTTGGTGTGCTTTAAAGAAATCCATTACTAGCAAGAAATCCAAGCTACCCAAACGGTAGATTTGAAGAGTCTATCCTTAGGGCTTGTTTGGCAACCCGAGCTCTTAAAAAAAACTCATGAAAATATGGATTCCTTAGGGTTTATTTGGCAACTGAAGCTCTTAAAAAAAACTCATGAAAATATGGATTCTTTAAGTAAAGTTAATTTTCTGCTTGTGTCCACACCTCATACCCCTTGTAAATCATTGATTCATTCTAATCAGATGATGGAAATTGCATTTCACCATGAACTTTAACATAATAGATCTTAAGATCATGATGAACCTATCAGACGGCCGATTTTTTATTCCATGTGTCACATATTCCCAAAATATGGTCCTTGAATCATATGGCACAAATCACACCCAAATGTGATTTTAGGGCCATTTTTGGAGGATTTGTGACACTTGGAATAAAGAAATGACCGTCAAATTAATGCATTATGATCTCAAGATCTATTGTGTGGAAAATTGGGGGTGAAACACAATCTCTATCTAATTAGCAGAAATCAATGATTTTCAAGGGGTCTGAGATGAGGGCGCTTTCAGAGAATACATGGGCGCAAACAGAAGTATCTAAAAACAAACCTACATCTTTCAGTGGTTAGATCCGACGGTTGCACAGATTACGCCAACTGCATAAGTTTCCACTCTTAAAGCCATTGACTGCATTGAATCAAATGATGGAGATCATTTTTTATCCCAATCTTCGAGACAATAGAGCTTGAAATCATGGCCACCTATCATACTGTCAAGTGTGATTCCACATGACACACATCCTCAAAAGTGATTGATCATGTTATATAATGAGAACAAAAAATGTTCTCCATCTTCTTATTTAAGGTTGTCAATAGCTTTATCGATAAGATTTATGTTGGCTTGTTTTCATGACATAAAAGAATAGGGTAGGTACCTTTATGGGTTTAGAGAAAGCGTCTACATCTGAAACCACTTCCAACCCCTTATAAAATAGGGTGGGTACCTTTATGGGTCTGGAATGTGGGCGCTTTCAGAGAACGCATGGACGCAAACAAAGGTACCCATAAATAGTGATGCCAATAAATGTAACCCAATCATCTAAGCCACTTAATTTGAAAGTCATGATCTAAAGATCATAAATGAAAAAGTTGACACCAAGCATAATCTTTATCATATGACTCAATGCACTCCAAAGCCATTATCCGATTCAACAATTGATTCTATCGAATCATATGATAGAGAATGAGCTTTGCACCACTCTTTTGCGTCGTAGATCTGTAGATCATTACCTTTATATCAGGCAATTTAGATGCAACCTCAACTCATAATTGTATCATTTATTTGCATTGTAAAATTATAACCTCGCCTCATCTCCTTCGGCCAACATGCATTGATTGCTTTGAATCTGACAAAGGAGATTGTTTTTTATCCTAATTTTCCACATGATGCATCTTGAGATCATGGGCATATCATTAGACAATTTTTTTTATTTCATATGGCATCCATTCTAAAAAATGACCCATGATTTGTATTTGAACTTGATATATGTCTCACGATCTTAGAGTTACTGTTTGAGATGTGTACCACGCGAAAAAAAAAACTAACTATCTGAGTATATGCCCATAATCTCAAGACCCATCTTGTAAAAAGGTTGGGACAAAAATAAAATTTCAAATTCTAATACAAAGCGAGAGGCATTTTGACCCGACGGGATGGGATGTAACCGGGATGGGGTGAGGTTACAAGCATGGATCAAAGTACGTATCGGCCGAGCAAAAAATCGGTACCGAAACAATAATGTACTAAACGATACATTAATGTATTGTCCAGTATCAATGTATCGCTCAGTATCAGTCATATAAATAAATGATACAGTACATTTTATGTATCACATTGTTTACGTCCGATACCGATACGTATCATTAGATATCTATCGATGTGGGACGATATTTTGATACATGATTGCAGGTTTATATGGTCGGAATAATCTACTCAAACAGCAGAAAAAAAATAAAATCAAATCATGGTACAATTTTAAAATAAAACTTTACGTGATTTCTTTTATTTACAAGCCCAGGTGAAGTTTAAAAAAATAAAAATTCCAGTAGATTTCGTCGCTCGTCCCTCATCTTAGGGCGATAGCGAGATGGCACTGAAACCCAGACTCCCCGATTCGCTATTCTTTACCGAACAAGAGCGAATCGCACCCCGAACTGGTTCCCTCACGCCGCTTCAACCTCCAAATCCAGCACCAGGAAATCCTATTTTCGATGCAAACCCGGCGGCACCGGTACCGGCAACTCCGGGCACCGACATGACCGGTATCTGCTTCCGCGATCAGCTGTGGCTTAACTCGTACCCTCTCGATCGCAATCTCGTCTTCGATTACTTTGCGTTATCGCCTTTCTACGATTGGAGCTGTAACAATGAGCAGTTGCGTGTGCAATCGATCCACCCTCTCGATATCTCTCATCTCGTGTAAGTTGCAATGAATTTTTCTTCTTATTACCTTTTTGCTATCAGTCTTCTGTTAGCTAGTGTTTAAAATTTATTTATTTATCATTTGTAATTTGTTTTATGAACTCTTTATAGTCCAACACTTGAGATTTTCTAAGTAGCTGGTGTTTTTTCTTCTCATTGGATGATATAGTGAATTTGAGTATATTGTGGTAATTTATGGAGGTATAGGAGTAGAGGCTCCGATGAGGGGTACAGGCCCTGGGGGGTGATAACCCTAATGGGATGCTTTAGTCCAACATTGGTTGCAAACTAGTCCTGATCCTGGGATATAAGAGAGACCATTCCCTTCCAAATATGGCGCGTTTTAAATTCGGGGAGCCTAGTGTGACAGAAAGGGACAATATTATATCGGTTAGGTCTGGGTTGTTACAAATGCTATCAAAGCCGATGGCAACTCTGCAATCAAGTGGAGGGGAGGATTAGAGGCTCTGAAGAGGCGTAGTGACCCCCGGGGTGTGACGTTGTTCCCGTCTAATGGGTTGCTTTGTTCCTGCCCAATGGGATGCTTTAGTCTCACATTGGTTGCAAACTAATCCTGATCCTGGGCTATAACTGAAACCATTCCCTTCCAGGTATGACGCGTTTTAAAACCAGGGAGCCTAGTGTGGCAGAATCGGAGAATATCATATCGGTTGGTTTGATTCTTTACAAAGTCTCGATCAGTTTATCCTTCTATGGAGAAAAAAATGGTATTAGGTGGACATTGGGCCTAGCAACACCTTTGGTGAATAGGTCATCAATTCTCTAGATGTAGCGTTTAATCATCAATTCACCAATAATATATACATGATACCATCACCGCAATTTGGAGAGTTAAATGATATCACCTTTTTAATTAAGAGCCTGGTGATGTAGGGTTACACATTATAACAATGATGGTTCACAGTATAAGAACAAAACTGCTCTAATAGGATTGCTTGAATTCTCCGATGGGTTTAATGTATGGGCTGAGTCCCATCTAGAGGATGACTGCCATTTGAGGATCTTGGATTTATAAAAATGTGTTCCAAGTCAACAACATTACCCATGCACTTACCCACCTAACATCCACTTTTTGAAATATGGAGAGCCTTTTTTCCACTTTTCTGATAAAATTGAAGAAAATCAGAAAAGAAATTTGACATTTCTCCCTCTTTGACATGCTTTATTAATGTGCTATTGTTATTAATATATGTTCACATCTTTTTACTAAGGAGCCAGTTCTGTCCTCCAAGATCCACAGAGAGGTCCACGTGACACCCCAAAATACTGTTTTGAGTGCCATGTGGGAGCACATGGGGAATGGTTTAGGTTGATTTTAAAAAAGCTAACCCAAACGCAGCCTTAAAGAAATTCTTTAATGTGTTAGTGATTAACAAGAAAACCCAACCGTTTTCCCTTCCTCTTTAGCCCCAAATAAATGACAGAGATTCCCATGGTTGGAAGTTGGCGGGCAGGTGGGAGCACAGAATTTGGCTGTGAAAAGTGGAAGTGTTGTGCATTACAACTATAAATTTCCAGTAGATTTCTTCGATAATCCCTCATCTTAGGCCAATAGCCAGATGACATTGAAACCCAGACTCTCCGATTCGCTATTCTTTAAAATCTCAATGAATTCTTCTTCTTATTACCTTTTTGCTATCAGTCTTCTGTTAGCTAGTGTTTAAAATTTATTTATTTATCATTTGTAATTTGTTTTATGAACTCTTTATAGCCCAACACTTGAGATTTTCTAAGTAGCTAGTGTTTTTTCTTCTCACTGGATGATATAGTGAATTTGAGTATATGGTGGTAATTTATGGAGGTATAGGAGTAGAGGCTCCGAAGGGGGGTACAGGTCCCAGGGGTGTGACCCTGTACCCGCCTAATGGGATGCTTTAGTCCAACATTGGTTGCAAACTAGTCCCGATCCTTTGCTATAAGAGAGACCATTCCCTTCCAAATATGGCGCGTTTTAAAATCAGGGAGCCTAGTGTGACAGAAAGGGACAATATTATATTGGTCAGGTCTGGGTTGTTACAAATTCTATCAAAGCCGATGACGGCTCTGCAATCAAGTAGAGGGGATGAGTAGAGGCTCCGACGAGGGGTAGTGGTCCCCGGGGTGTGACCATGTTCCCGCCTAATAGGATGCTTTATTCCTGCCCAATGAGATGCTTTAGTCTCACATTGGTTGCAAACTAGTCCTGATCCTAGGCTATAACTGAAACCATTCCCTTTCAGATATGACGCATTTTAAAACCCGGGAGCCTAGTGTGGCAAAATCGGAGAATGTCATATCGGTTGGGTTTGGGTCTTTACAAAGTCTCGGTCAGTTTATCCTTCTATGGAGAAAAATATGGTGTTAGGTGGACAATGGGCCTGGTAACACCTGTGGTGAACAGATCATCAATTCTCTAGATGTAGCATTTAATCATCAATTCACCAATAATGTATACATGATACCATCACTTCAATTTGGAGAGTTCAATGATATCGCGTTTTTAATTAAGAGCCTGTAGATGGAGGGTTACACATTATAACAATGATGGTCCACAGTATATGAACAAAACTGCTCTAATAGGATGGCTTGAGTCCTCCGACGGTTTTAATGTCTGGACTGAGTCCCATCTAGAGGATGGCTACCATTTGGAGATCTTGGATTTATAAAAATGTGTTCCTCGTCAACAATATTACCCATGCACTTACCCACCTAACACCAGCTTGTTGGAATATGGAGAGCCCTTTTTCCGCCTTTATGATAAAATTGATGAAAATCAGAAAAGAAAGTTGACATTTCTCCCTTTTTGACATGCTTTATTATTGTGCTATTGTTATTAATATATGTTCACGTATTATTAATAGGGAGCCAGTTCGGTCCTCCAAGGTCCACATGGAGGTCCACGTGGCACCCAAAATACTGTTTTGAGTGCTATGTGGGAGCACATGGGGAATGGTTTAGGTCGATTTAAAAAAAAATATATCGATTTTTTTTTTTAAAAGCACATGTCAAAGTTTGTCTAGTTTCAATGGTCCATATTTCACGGCTCAAAAAAACCATGGTGGAGATGAGTTTTTAGATATTTTTCTAAGAGATGATCTAGCTATCTAAGCAATGCACCCAAGCTTCATGTGAAACCTTGGAGGACGGTGACCGTCCTCCCATGGAGGACGGACACCTCTTCCTAATTATTATTATTGCCATTATTTTCATTATAATTATTACTATTATTATTATAGTTATAAATTATTTTTATACGTATTGCATTTGCGGTATGATATTATTTCCCTCTTCTCTTAATTATATAGGAAAATGACGGGCAATGAGTATGCACTGAGTGAAGTAATGGAGCCACATCTCTTTGTTATCCGAAAGCAGAAAAGGGATGGGCCTGAGAGAGTTACACCCATGTTAACATACTACATCCTAGATGGTTCGATTTACCAAGCGCCACAACTTTGCAATGTCTTTGCATCTCGAATTGTAAGCTTTTTTTCTTCTTTTTTTGGTGGAGCAATATGCATCCTTGCTCAAAGAGTCAATTTGGTGAACATCCATTGATTAACCTTCTCTTACTAGTAAAATTATCATATTAATGTGTCTATTGAATAAAAAATTGCACAATTTTCAATTTCTGGGTATTTGCCAGGTATTATAATGAGAAGTTTTCACTTGTCTGTCACCAACATTCACTGGGTAAGGAATTCCTACACAAAAGCCTCTGCACGAGGGTCGTGGGTTGATCTTATGTTGTTGGTTTCATGGATCAGAAGTCATTGATGAGTTTAGGTAAGGCTAGGTGAGGTTTGGTGTGTTAAGCTTAGGGTTTAGCGGATGGCTTTAGGTTTAAAGTTAGAAGGAAAAATGAAAGAGGAATATAGAGAGGAGAGAAATTAGTAGAAGGCCTAGTGAGCTACCTCACTAGGATTATATTAAGTGGCAAAATGTCTATTTACACACGCCAAACACTTGGTAACACATGCTGTACATATATAATACGATATACACACAAATATTCCCCCTCAAGCTGGAGCATGGATGTCATGCATTCCAGCTTGATAGATAATCCTGAAAAATCATATGACCCATTGACTTGGTTAAAATATCTGCTAATTGCTGAGAAGAAGATACATCAATGGGTTCTAATGTCTTATCCCAAACCTTTTCTCTTACACAGTACACATCCACTGAACTATGTTTCGTTCTCTCGTGTAAGACAGAATCAGGTGCAATCTGTTCAGTGATTTCATTATCACAATGGAAAAGTATAGAGCCTCTAATAGGAAAGTCCAACTCAGAGAAAAGAGAGTGAAACCATAGAAGCTCATAAGCTTCTTAAATAGCTTGATACTCAGCCTTAACACTAGAGCGAGCGTCCACGTGTTGCTTATTACCGTTCCAAGAAACTAGATTCCTTTCTAGAAAGACAATATCCATATGTGGAATGACAACAATCAATAGCAGAAGTTGCCCAATCAACATCAGTATATGCAGAGATATGTAGGTGACCATGAGGGTGAAAGACAAGTCTACGACCTGGACTGGATGTGTATATGCAGAGATAATTCAAATCAGTTGTTGCCCCATAATCGTGTTCTTTTCTTCTTACATTGCAAGCTCGCGGTTGCATGTTGTAAGATACAAAAACCAATTTGTTCAACTTCTTTGAGGATAATCAATTTCTGATTTTTGTTCAAATCAACGAGAAAGTGCTCCAGTTACAATCCCATTGCGAAGATGAACACGTTTGGTTGAGGACGCGTACTGCTACCTCCTCCAAGGTAGTTAAGGCGTTGTGGTGAGTTCATGGCGAAGAGTTTCGCCATGCCATGGTGAGGCAATTTACAATTTTTTTTTATAAATATTAATAAATTTATTTTTATTTATTAATCATTAATAATTTTATTTTATTTTTTAAGTTTTTTACTACTTTTAATTCATATATTTTTTCTAGAGGAAGAAAAAAATTCAACTAATTAATCAGGCATAGACAAATATCAATAAATAGAGAATAAATATTAATTAGGAAACATGAAACCTTACTAAATTCGCAAATCGCAATATTGCTTTGTGGTCAGTTTTAGACTCCATGTGGCACACATGCTCACAGATTAATTTTTGGGATGAAAAATTGACCATCTGATGAATGATAATATTGTAATGATCTCAAGATCAATTGTGGGAAAGATTGGAACAAAGAATGATCTTTGTTGTCCCCTCAAAGTAGTTAACGGGTTTAGCTATACTTAGTTTCAAGAATCAAGCCCCGACAAAAAAAAAGATTTAAAAAAGCAAACAAAAAAAACAGAAAAAAATAGTATAAAAACAGAAATATATATATATATATATATATATATATATATAGAATAAGTTATGAAAAAAAATAGAAAAACACAGAAAACAGAAAACTGGAAAAAACAGATGCTAAGAGAGAAAGAGACGAGAGAGAAAGGGAGGCAAGAGAGAAAGATGAGAGACTGAGAGAAAAAAAAATTGCAAGCCTGCGAGTGAAGAAAGGGAGGCGAGAGAGAGAGACAAGTGACTGAGAGAAAAAAAAACTGCGTGATTTTTTTTGCTGAGGAGAGGAGTTGAGAAGAGAGTCGAGAGGTGAGTGTTGTCCAAGCCCCTAAAATCCCTTTTTATATATAAGATTATAAGTTATTAAATTACAACTTATAATTATTGTTAAGTTATATATATATATATATATTTATATAACTTATAATATATAGCTTATAGGTATTATAACTTATAATTATATAATTTATTAAAATATAAGTTATATATATAATTTTATATATTGCGAATATAGCAGCGGCATGGCGCCATACCGCCATGGCGTCGCCATTTCAAAATTTTTGCCATATCAGTTCATATGGCGAAATCCGTTGCCATTCGCCATGGCGACGCCTTGACTACCATGACCTCCTCAATGCGAGTGCACTTTCACCATAATTTACCCACCTCCAGGTTTGTGTAGAGTAGGAAAAAGTATAGTTATATAATCACCTCATTCACCATGTTTGTTCAATAAAAAAGGTGCAAAATCCGTAGATTATGCATTCTTTATGATCAATATGCATAATCTATATGTAATTTTGAAAAACACATAAAAACACAAATAATACACTTTAAGATAAAAATAACATATGGCTTACATGCACATATTATAGTACATTGAAATATGCATAATACACTTTAAAAATCAATATGCATAATCATTAATTCAATATACACTTTAATGATCAATATGCATAAGCATAATCATTGTACGTTCTACACCAATACACTTAAAAGGACTAGTGTGCCCTGCACGTGCGGGTCGATATATTTATAATACATTTGATCTGATATGGGATACTAGAAGTAACAGTACTGTGAGAAAATAATGTTCCAAACTGATTTAAGTTGACCTGATTGGAGCAGAAAGAACAGTCATCGAACATAATGCAAAGAAGTAAGATGTGAGAAACTAATATTCCAGGCTGAAACTTTTTTCTTCCATTAGTGATATTAGGGAGCTATATTCTACCTCCTATAATTACAGGCAGTCAATGCAGCAGTCATTTGCTCAATTATTCTTATTTGATCCTATATTCCTTTTTTTTTTTTTTATCAATAAGGTTGTAATTTCATTGAAGAAACTATTCCTCAGAAAAAAAAACCATTGAAGAAACAAAGTGTACAACTCAGATCAAAGCACAGCAAGAAGCTCTGGAAAAAAGAAGATCCTGTATTCTTCCTAACGTATCATAACTACCTTTACAAGTGAGAAGAAATAAATCTAGTTGAAAATGGCTTGAAGTGATCAATACATCTGAAAATGTTGAGGAATTTCCTAATTTCGAGCTCATATCATAATCATCATTACATTTAAATGCCACGTGGATGCATTCTTCAATGGTCAAAACTGAAATCTCAGCAATAAATTGAAAGACGAAAAATGAATTTTTTTTTCAAAAAAATATGTTCTAATAAATTTAGTGTCTAAAGTTAGTTAACATGAAATTTATTATATCAAAACTCCATCATGAAGACCAAATTTGCATCCAAGAGTTATCAAGAACAGTATTTTCTTATATTGCATCATTACACGAGGAAATGAGAACAATACTAATGCGGAATTGAAGCTTACATGCTGCGATCGTGGCCGGATAAAGGGGAAACGCCAAAAGAGAAAGTGGACCTACAAATGGGTTTTTAAAAAAGGTCAGTTAAAGACTTGTGTGCACAGTATTTTAGACATTATTTTAGTTTTTTTATTATTTAAATTCTTTTAATAAATGGTTTATTTTAGGATTAGTTTCCTTGTTTGAATTATTTAGGGGTCAGACACATATATGTGATATGTTTGTCACTTTTTGTACAACCATCAAGAAAGTGGTCATAAGTCTATCAATATGTATCGGAATTGTGTGATTCTTGTTTTGTTGGAAAACTACTTTGATAAACTTTCAAATAAGACCAATTTCATGTTAATCAGACATCGTTTGATCCTTTAAAAGTGGCCGCGTAATAAAAAAAGAGATTATTGGTGAGATTAATTATGGCTGTTAGATTAGAAAGTTTTAATGGTTGATTATGAGTTTTATTTTAAGTAGTATTCCTAGGGTTTCTTTTCTTTATAAATATACAGTGTAATCTTTTATGAGAATTAGTATTGATGATGAATAAAAAAAATTATGAGTTTTGCTTTGTGCGAATCAAGGATCAAAATTTCGGGTTTCATTTCAGTTTCGGAGGGGACCAAAACTGAAAATTTGAACCGAAATTTCAGTCGAAAATTTCAACCCCATACAAGATTGACCGAAATTTTGGTCTAAAATTTCGGTTTCGGTGGGGACCGAAACTGATAATTTCGGCCGAATTTTTTTTGATCCTTGGTGTGAATTCTAGAGAACTTGAGATGAATTTTCGTTAGAAGAGTGATTCTTCTCCCTCGTGTGGTTTGGAGTGAGGTCAACATTTCCTCCTTAGAGCGAATCCTTGGATCTTCTTCTACCCCTATTTTATTTTTTATTTTTGTTTTAATTGAAAAGCGAGAACCCTAACCCCTATCATGCGAGATTTACGCTATTTGAGGGTTAGCATGCGTTTCTTCCGCATCAAATACTTTCTTCTATTGCATCATAAACACCTTCATTAAATCCTCTCTTTCATTTGTATGACATTCCAGCCTCAAATCCAATTTCTATATGTGCTTCTACTATCTTTTGTGTGCCTGGACTCCACTTGTATCTATTTGTAAACTTTGTTCTTCCCTTCTCACATTGTCTTTACATTTCTCCTTGTTTCTATTCCTCCCCAATTTCCCTGATCCTAATCTTATTTTCCACCCCCGATTTAGCTCTACGTCGGCCATCCAACGCCGAAACCACTGTGTCCACCCCTTCTGTTTCCAAATGAGAATCTCCCCACCTTCCACACTTACCATTATCAGGTATAGCGACTGCCTGTAGGAATCCGCCACTACCTTTCGGCAGACATGGTTTTGAGGACATGAAAAAGGAGAAAATAGCATGCCAACTGCAGGAGTATATTCAGTGTATTGAAATGGAACAAAAAACACTCTCTGGAGTTGGTGAGTAATTTGGTGTCCAGGTTGGCTGAGTATCATCGCCTTCGATACTGTAAGAATTGTCCCACTTACTATAAAAAGCCAATCTTCTCGTGCACGAGAGAACACACATCATGGTAAGAAATCGCACACTGACTTTATGTGGGCAATTCATCATACCCCTTTGTGGCTCGAGCACTAATTTCATGTGTGAGGTAAGCCATGCAAAGCTAACATCTAAGACACACTCGCCAGCCCCTTGTGGTGCTGATTTCAATAATGGAACTCGATCGATGCCCATGCCCTTATAGCATGAATTGAGATTCAGACTCGCATCAACTATTACAGATAGGGAGAGAAGAAAGGCCAACTACATTAAAATAACCATGATAGACTTTTTAAAGGCCACAAAATCTAACACTATGTATATTGTTTGCAATCTCTCTCTGTTTTTTTTTTTGTTGAACCTTCTTACCCGAAAAAAAAAGATTGACTCTCCTCATCAATGTCATAAGGTATCAAGCTTATGAATAGCTTTTTAGTCACAAAAACCTATTGAAAACTGACTTTGATTGATTTTCATAGGCCCTGGGATCAGCTTTTGACTGGATTGATGGGATAGAAAGATATTTAAAAGCGTGATAATCTTATGATGCTAGTGACACCCCATTGATCCTCTAAAAAAAGAAAAGAAATTCACATGGTATCAGTTAGTGCCAATCCAATATGTATCGTATATTATGATTGATAGCATAATCTGGTGGTCAATAATTCAATTAGTTCTTCGAAACCTATATTTTAAACCTAGATGACCCTCTAGTGTATGAGTGCACCATTTGTCAACCTTCGTAGACATACTATTCTTTTTGGGCTCTAGATTTAAGGGTTCACTTTTGATAAGTTACTGAGGCACCATTGAAGGAAACACATGATAGAAGTATATTTACACTGTACTGTTAAATAATGTTGAAACGGAGTAGCCAAATATAGAATAAGAAGTGCTATTTCTTTGGTACCTATTTTAATCATTTATCATGTATTCTTCTTGTCTTGACATTAAATATGCAATATCTTCCAGACCACTCTTTTTCATTATGTATATATGTGGCAGGCACGGGCACTTTATCATATATCAAAGGCTTTCACAACCGCTGCCTCAAAGTTAGAGAAGATTGGATATGGTAATCAAGTGCTAATACACAAACTACTTCATGCCTATTTTGCTTGCTCTCTCTCTCTCTCTCTCTCTCTCTCTCTCGCTCGCTCTTACACTGACATGCATTTCCTTTTGATTAGTAAAGACTTCTTGGTTACACAATAAGAGAAGGAGAAGAAGATTGCAGTTAGGTGTGAGGTTTTAGGGTTAGATTTTGGTCAATCAGTAAGTTCATGAGTCAATCTGTCCTGGCGAGTAAGTAAAGAAAGATATCTCTCTTGCCTTCCTTCCGGCGAGTATGTAAAGAATGCTTTCTCTCTCTTGTCGTGTCGGTCTTCTTGGTTACACAATAAGAGAAGAAGAAGAAGATTACAGTTAGGTGTGAGGTTTTAGGTAGATTTGGTTAGGTGAAGATGATGAAAGTTAGTTAGGTGGTATATTCAGGGTTTTAGTTTAGAGTTAGAGAAGAAAGGGAAAAGAGAGAATAGAGGGAGTAAAGGAAAATGACTAAATGAGGAAAAGTTCCTCACTAGCCTTTATATCTTTTTTTATCAGTAAAATGATAGAAATTATATTAAAAATAATGAAAGGGTATATACCTGCGTGGTAGTGTCTACAAAAAAGAAAAGAAGACCCATCTCTAGAGAAACTCATCCTGGAAACACCTCAAGGCAAAGGGTAGCAGGGGAACTAGAAGAAAGGGCTCAGGGTGGGTCACATCTCACTAGCCTTTTTATTAATCACCAAAAATGTTACGTACACACAATATTATGGACAAAGTACCAATATAACTAAACCTTGTATACATTAATACTACTATACTAACACTCCCTCTCAAGCTGGAGAGCATGGACATCATGCATGCCATCTTGATCATAATGTCCTAAAGAACCACGGAGCCTAGAAGCTTGGCAAACACATCGACAAGTTGGTGAGAGGATGCAACATTTGTTGGATCATAACATCTATATCCTTTTGAATGACTAGAATAACCGATAAAAACACATTTGATGGCTTTTTCATACGCTTTTGCCTATGAGGACTAAAATTTTAAACAAAACAAACACATCCAAAAACTCAGGGTGTTACAGGAAACAAAGTTTCCTAAGGATGTACACAATAATATGAAATTCCACCATTTAAAGCACGAGTGAGCGTTTGATTAATTAAGAACAAGTAGTGAGATCCATTGATAATATGACTTCGGTACATGCATGCTTTGTAACAAAGAGCGTGTCACTCCAATAAGATGTCTATGTTTATGCCTCGCAATACCAGTTTGTTGAGTATAAGGACATGAACAATTGATGAGACATCCCATGTAACCGAAATATTGGTGAAAGGCATGTGAGGTACTCTCCAGTCTCCACCATTGTTAGTACATCCCCCATACTGTGTGTTCACCATAGAATGAAAGTCCTGAAATTTAAGGAAAATCTCGTCTTTAGACTTGAAAATATTAACCCAAGTCGAGTATAATCATCAACAAAAATAATATAATATTTAAAACCATCTACAAACACAATCGAGGAAGGACCCCATACAGCAGAATGGGCTAAATCAAAAGGGTCATATGACGATGCATATGAGATGGATAAAAATTTCGCATATGCTTAGACAATTCACAAATCTCATTGATGGGGACATCGAGATCAAGAGCATTAGAATCGAACCGAGAAATTGTCCAGTAGCAGAAGAAGCGAAAAGGAACCAAAACGGAAGACCCGAAAAGAAGAACAGAAAAGTGGTTAAAGAGATCAAAGTCGAAGGACTGAAGAGTCGCTTAGTCGATCGATCGATCCCATGATTCGATAGATCGAATGTGAGCGAGAATGAAGGCGATTTTTATATATAAATCGATCGATTGAGTACCATTTTCAATCAACCGATTTTGGACCCGAGGCGCCTATATAATTATATATATAGTCGATCAATCGAAGCTTAGGTTCAATCGATCAATTTTTCGCGGGAGTTAGCTCCACCAAATGACGGAAATTAGTTTTAGGAGTAGACTTGTCTTTTATTATTTAATTCTTTTAGGGTTTTCTTTTGTTTTATGACCTACTATATAAGGTCTTTATAACTTTGTAATAAAAAGTTGATTATTATTGGATGAAAATTTGAACTTGCTTTTGTGCAAACCCTAGAAAACTTGTGAAGAATTTTCGATCGAATGAGCGAAGCTTTCGAAACTTGAGGAGTGCTCATTCATTTCTTGTGCGACTTGGTGTGAAGCCGATATACAGCCTTGGTGCAAATCCTCGGAAATCCTTGGTGTGAAGCCTTGGACCTCTATCTTTTTGTTCTATCTTTTCTCTAATATTCATTGGGTAATATCCATTCTATTCGTTTCTTTATAAAAATCCCAAAGCTCTAAAATATTGTTAGTTTAAATCTTTGGATCTACTCTTTTGATTTCTTTAATCCCTTGCACCTTCATTTTCCCAAATATTTGAGGAGTCAAGAGACAACACCATAATTGTCGTTGATGCTCTAAACTAGATCGTAACTCGAATCCTTCATCGGATCCGTTTTGTAGATCGGGAATATCGATGCATGTGAGCGCTATAATTGAATTAACCTAGTTACTTTATTGAATTCATTAAATTTATTTTATGTGTTTGAGTGATTTTGATTATTTCCATTATTCAATTAAATCTGAGGTTAATCCCAAACTTGCATAATTAGGGTTTTAGCGTTTGCCCCGCATCAGATTTGGTATCAGAGAACGAGGTTCTAGGTTAGGGCATATTTGCATGTCATTTAATTTCATTAAAATTTATTTCAATTGTGTGATCGTTAGTGTGCACGTCATGTGTTTGTTAAAAGTCCTCATTCATTGTTGGGTCATAATTGCATGTCATTTTAGAACCTGTGCTAGTAAGCCGCGATTACAATGAATCTGGAACAACTAGCCGCTTTCATGGAAAACTTTAACACCCAGATGGCTGCCATACAAACCCAATTGCAAAATCAACAAGCGCAGCAGGCTGATTTAGCGGCATAACTCCAAGAGTTGTCTAGATCGACTCATGGTGAACGTCATAGGGTTAATCTTGATGAGAGAATGAGGGATCCTCCTAGGCGTGAAAATCGTCTTGACCCGGATGAGACAGTTATAAAGTCGATTAAGGTTGATGCTCTCACTTCCGAAGGAAATATGGACCCCAAAATCTACATAGATTGGGCAGCCGCCATGGACCATTATTTTGAATGGTATGAAATGTCGGATGAGCGTAAAATGCGGTTGCCAAGATGAAACTTGTAGGGCAAGCCAAACTTTATTGGACAAGTGTGGAACGATGTCGATAAGCCCTCAATCGTGAACAAATCGCCAAATGGGCGGACATGAAGGAGAAACTTCATGATAAATATGTTCCCCTGTCCTACAACCAACGACTCGTGGATCAATGGCATGGTTTGAAACAATAAAACATGTCGGTTGATGAGTATATCAATAAGTTTGAGGAGTGCTTATATCGGTCCAACACGTACGAGACTCCACATGTCACCTTGTCTAGGTTTCGCACTGGTCTACGTTCGGAGTTACGAAAATAACTCATCCCTCACCTTGTTGAAGATCTAGAAGAGTGTTACGCAAGAGTGCAAGAATTAGAGAGATACCTCGACGCTCCAATTAGTGATCGATGTAAATCCTCCAATCCATCTCGAGTCTCGATTTAATCATATTAAAAAGATGAACAACGCTTATAGTCAATCGTTGAAACCCGGGAACCCTCAGATTGACAAGGGTAAAGGGCAACTAATCGAGAGTTCTAGGCGCGCACCACAACAATACTATAAGTGCCAAGGTTTTGGACATTTTGCATCCCAATATCCCAGTAAAGCTCAAACCTTGATCATTTAAGAGCATGCGGGGGCAGAGGACAACGAGTTAAATGTAGAAGTGTACAAACCTGTTGAATTGCCAAGTGATGAGGAGGACGAAAGCCTTGTGAAAACCGTGGGTTGCATTAGGAGAGTTTCTAGTCCCGAACGGAGTGGTGGTAGTGTGTCCATACCGCAAGTTCATTAAAGTCGGTAGGGACGCGTCAACATACTAGCTTGCATGGGATTGATCACCTGATTTTATTGAATGCTGAAAGTAAACTGAATGCCACCAATACAACGAATTTATTTCATGATTTTAATAAGGACAATTGTGCTTTAATTCATGATAACCCCGAGCATGTGGAAGTTCTCCCGATCTTGAAAAATGGTCATGATGAAAGCCTAGACTTTCCTCTAACCAAGGGCATTCATCCAATAGTTGCGGGGAAAACTTTTACACCTGTTCCGAGCCCGACACCTATGTCTTTTGATCCATTCCTTGCTACCCGACCAAACGAACCAAACCCATTTAACTGTTTCATTACCCGTACCCCACTTGAGCCGTATGAGAAAAGGTTGAATGAGAAGGGTCTTGAGTATCCAAGCTTCACCACCAACGCAGGTAAAAATCAGGCATACCTCACCACATAGAAGGGCAAGCCGAGAGACAAGCATCCAAAGTACACCATACGTGAATTCTATAATTAATCGGGGATGAATTCTCCCACCCGGGGAGAATTGATGGGGACATCGAGATTAAGAGCATTAGAATCGAGCCGAGAAATTGTCCAGTAGCAAAAAAAGCGGAAAATGAACCGAAACGGAAGAGCCGGAAAGAAGAACGGAAAAGTGGTTAAAGAGATCAAAGTCGAAGGAGTGAAGAGTCGCTCAGTCGATCGATTGAATGTGAGCAAGAATAAAGGCAATATATATATATATATATATATATATAAATCAAACGATCGAGAACCATTTTCGATCGATCGATTTTGGACCCAAGGCGTCTATATAATTATATATATATATATATATATATATAGTCGATCAATTTTTCGCGAGAGTTAGCTCCGCCAAATGACGGAAATTAGTTTTAGGGACAAACTTGTCTTTTATTATTTAATTGTTTTAAGGTTTTCTTTTGTTTTATGACCTACTATATAAGGTTTTTATAACTTTGTAATAAAAAGTTTATTATTCAATGAAAATTTGAGCTTGCTTTTGTGCAAACCCTAGAAGACTTGTGAATAGTTTTCGATCGAAGGAGCGAATCTTTCGAAACCTGAGGAGTGTTCATTCGTTTCTTGTGCGACATAGTGTGAAGCCGACATACAGCCTTGGTGCGAAGCCTCGGAAATCCTTGGTGTGAAGCCTTGGACCTCTATCCTCTTATTCTATCTTTTCTCTAATATTCATCGGGTAATATCCATTCTATTCGTTTCTTTATAAAAATTCCAAAACCCTAAAATATTGTTAGTTTAAATCTTTTGATCTACTCTTTTGATTACTTTAATCTCTTGCGCCTTCATTTTCCCAAATCTTTGAGGAATCAAGAGACGACACCATAATTGTCACTTAATGCCTTAAACTAGATTGAAACTTGAATCCTTCATTGGATCCGTTTTCTAAATCAGGAATATCGATGCATGTGAGCACTAAAATTGAATTAACCTAGTTGCTTTATTGAATTCATTAAATTTATTCTATGTGTTTGGGCGATTTCGATTATTTCTATTATTCAATTAAATCTGAGGTTAATCCCAAACTTGCATAATTAGGGTTTTAACGTTTGTCCCGCATCACTCACATTTAGAGTTTGTAGTAGCATAACGAAATACAACTATGAATGAAATCACGTAAGGTACTAAATCCAATGTGCCCCAAACGGGCATGCCACAAATTTAGGGTATCACTAGTAGCAACAATTGAAGATAAAAGATTAAAGAAACATAAGAAGCATTGTCAGCAGCAACAGAGGCAGCCAAACTATCCACTCATGCACAAAATCATATAATCCCCCGCGCTCTATACCTCTACCAACAATCTTCCTTGAAGTCAGCTCCTTTAAAATACAATGAGAAGGATAAAGATAACGCCACAATTCAATTGTTTTGTTGGACGACTAATCAACAGTAATTAATAGTCAAACGAGAGACTTGAAGTGTGTGACACAAGGAGAGAGAAGGGGATAAATGGATGGTTCCAACACCCAAAACAGGAGTTAATGAGCCATCAACAGGTCGAACCTGAGCTGGGGAACTAGGAGGTGAATAAGTGGAAAAACCCTGGCTCACCCATCATATGGTCCATAGCGCCAACATCAATGACTCAACGAGGAGAATATAAGGAGATGGAGGCAACACATACAGATGTACCTGAAGTCCAAACATAGAACTAGTAGCAATAGGAGATGCAGTAGAAATGTGAATCCTCAACTCTTAACGAATCATCTCTAAAATGTTTGTCCACAGCGAACCCAAAGTATCCAAAAAGGAAGAAGTACCAGTATTCACAACAGGCTCAAATCTAGATGCAGTAGCGGTGTGAGCAGATGATGAGTTTGGAATGAATCAGGATACCCATGTAACTTAAAGCAATGTTCACGGTCATGGCCAACTGTCAATGGGCATACACAACAGAAGACTGGCCACAACCTCTACCTCCACGACCACTACTGATCGGTTTTAAATGTACCCCTTGCAAGTGCACAAGATCGGTTATAGCACGGTGAAATCAAGGGTGTCGAGCCCACAGGGAAGCGCGTAATTAAATTAATTCTTAAAGAAAAATGCCCAAGGAAGTACCAAGGGAGCGAAAATTGATTTGTTAAGCAATTACCACACAATACTAGAGCAATAAATGTAAATCAATCTAAGTAAGGACAAATGATGACAAAGAAAATGAATTTAAGAAATTATCAAGAAGTTTGCTAACCCTAGATTCGTAACTTCTCTACAATTAAATTCACAATTTCATACCACATCAAAATACCATAATTTATCAAGAAGAAAATGAATCGTAAAGAACGTGACTATTGATCCGGCATACCTTATCCAAAAACGATGACTTAGCATACTGCGGTATGAATCATGTAAAAGGCATAGCGTATCTCAAAATTCTAAATCACGACAGTGAAGAAACAATCACTCTGCAGCCTAGATCGGCCTGCAGGAACAGATCTAGATGGAATGACCCTTTTATGGTCGTTGATAAACAAGATCAACGGCTATAAATGAGCATTCGATGATATTCAATTAAGCACACACTTTTAGCAAAATGATTCCATAACAATGCTAAGAAATTGTAGGATTAATAGTAAAGCAGTTACTTATCTAGGGGTCACTTCCTCCTTGAATAAGGGGTTTTAGCCGCTCATCCTCTGTGTACAAGCCCATTGTAAACCAGAAGCCATCATCTTAAACATGCACTTTTATTTATCAAAAGATCTCTCCTTACAATGCTTTGTTCCTAAATACAAACTATCATTCAAAAGAAACTGTAAAGAAGAGCTATGAAAACCTATGTACAATCTACCAAGAGAAGAAAAACCTCAAGGAAAAAAAAAGAGCCCCCAACCCTAAGACGTAGTATTCATTTTATAGGGAGTGGGCAAGACAATTTTCAAAAATAAGCTCAATCGATTGAAATTCCATTCTCAGTCGATTGAGTTCAAATTCTCTTTTTGGCTCTATTATTTGAATTTGAATTTCAATCGATTGAGATCAAAATATCAATCGAGTGAAATTCAAATTTGAAATAGAGGGGGAAAGACTGTCCTTCATGTCAATCGATTGAGATTTGGTAATCAATCGATCGACACATAAAGGGAAGCTCTTTATTCTCCTGGTGGATGTTGGGCCAATCCATCATATTCACGGATTTTGGTGCTTCTGTTGATTTCTAGGTCCAATGTTCTTGTGTAAACCTTAATTATCTCCTTTTATGCTCTTTGAAGATCCAATGGTCAGGATCACCTGAAATCACTAAAACTAGACATCAACCGTCAGATAGCTTTCATCGGATAGCTAAATGTAGGAATTAAGGTGCGAAATATAGTCATATTTCAGCACAGATCATACCCTCAAACCTACACTTTGCTAGTCCTCGAGCAACAAGAATGAAAAATAGCTAACAAATAAAATGAATGCCACTTTCGTAAGGAACACGATTGCATTTAGCTTATGCAATAAGTCTTTAAACCCCTAGGTGATTCTTAGTGGAGATGTGTCTCTTGAAGGTTTCCAGTGAAGATACTTACAAACTTCGTAGACTAATAAATTTCAGAATTATTGTCATGCCCATAGGTAGTTAAATGTTCGTGAAATCTTTATATAAGAAGCTCTCAGCCATGCTAATTTTATCAATGCTCATTCAGATTAATCAATCCATTGTTTTTCAATCATGATTCATTCCCAGAGTGTCATGCATTTTTATCAGAGAATAAGTTCAAATTATGAATCTTTAGATCCCAAGTCTTGACTCATTCCTCACCGTAGGTATGCACCCAAAATGAAATTACTCCGATGAATGATTTACATTTTGCTCACATGTAAGAGAGTTATAATATCAACAAAAATGTCTCACATGAAATAAGAAGGACGATGCATCAAAGAATAAAAAGAAATCTCATGAGGAAAGATGTTTGTATCCTAAGCATGCATATTATACCAAGCACCATAGACATTGCGTTATCACTCTCCACAAGACATTTACCATTAATGGTTGGATCACTAAGGTCCTTTTCAAGGTTATAACGGGGCTCGGGTAAAGGTTTAGGAAGAAAGGGGAAATTGGATTCAAATTTCTCTGAGAAATCGGAAAAAGAAACATATTTGATTTTATGATTTTTCACACTTTCTTTTTCGAATTTTTCAGAACTTTTTCCTTTTTATCAACTTTTCTCCTTTTCTTTTTAACGGCACTTTATGTTTTTCACATATTTCTCACTTCTTTACCTCTTGCACAAAGATGTATTTTCTTTTTCTCTCCCTTTTTTTTCACATATTTTTCTGCTGTATACTCCTTGCAAGTATTATTGTCATATTTCTCTATTTCCTTTCTTGCTCTCATCTCTCTTTTCCAATTTCTCAGATATTGAGGGGTGAGGTTTTCCAAACTAGTGTGGGGTATGGTTAATATAGCTTAACAAGGAATATTTAAGGTAAAAATTTTCAATCAAGGCTCAAAGGGGGTGCAACAAAATAATTCAATATATGGTGGGATATTTTGGGCACAAACGAGCGAAAGATGGCCTTTGATCATTTCCTCTCATGATGGTAATGATGTCAATTTGCCTTGAGTTCACACACAATGAGTTCTAGTGTAATGATATAAAACATGCGAAATTAACAAATCAAGATAAAGTAATGAGATTTCAACAATTAAGCATGGAATTCAAAGATACTCCAAGATTTTTCAGCACTCATCAAAACGAGGAAGAAGCTCCAAAGCTTACTGGTTTTTAGTCTTTCTTTAGGATTCCAAGTTCTAGACTTGACTCTCAGATTTTGGAATTAAAGCATGGTGATGGTGCAAGATTTCTGGGACATGGATCATGAAAATATCATTTAACTCGTATTAAAATAAATGAGCATTTGTAGGATAAACAAGGCGTGATGCCAATTTCTTTATGAAGTTCCGATCATTAACACTTCAAGGTCATGAGACCACATTTCAGAATTTATGAGTTCACTGGAGATCATTCAATCAATTGACTGAACATACTCAATCGATTGATTGATGCAAGATTCCAATAGGTTATAGGGTTGACAACTCTGCTATCAATCGATTGATTTTTTGTGAACCAATCGATTGACAGTTCCTAACCTGCTGGATGCTTCTGGGCTGATGGTTATTAGTTGATTGATTGAGACAATGGTCTCAATCGATTAACTGATACACTTTTCAAATCCCGAGATCCAACCCAGAATTCCCCCCCTTTTTTTTCATGACAGATCTAAATCAAATAAAAAATACTCTGAACAACTTTTCACCCCCACACCTGATTTATCCAATATCCTCATTGGCTTGATTTTTGGAAAGTGTATGAGACCCCCAAACCTGTTAAATGCATTCGAGAACCAAAAGGTTGACCAGGAGAAAGGTATTGTAACTTGAACATCAAAACTTTTAAAAACAAAGACATTTAACTAAATTAAACTTTTATTAAAATTGTGCAATTTACTACACTTATTGAAAGCATAAAGAACTAATCTAGTGCAGTAATTAAAATAACCTAATTTAAACCATTAAGAAGGAAAATAAACTCTAAAAGACTCTGAAATCTAGATCCTAAACTAAGTCCTATCCGTTAGTCATCATTAGTAGTCATTCCTTGCTTTGGCTTTGGAAAGATCAATCGCCACATCTCTTCGGTGATGCCGATGCCACCGGGTGAAGGAACTGGGGCACGAGGTGGTGATGGTGGCGGCGAAGATGTTGATTCTAAATTAATGACTACAAAGTTTGACAAATCGAGCGGTGGTCAAGGCGAGTGGTATCGCGTACGTTTTCGAGCCGATTTCGCCATTCTCCAAATTGCCGATCGGGTACGATACTTGATTGATTCCATCTTAGAAAGTTAAGGGAGGTTGATTGATTTTCTTGACTAAGGGGATGATTTAAAAGACTAACCTAAAGGAGGTTTAAATAGAGAAGAATTTTCCTAAAACACGGAACTCTAAAGATTGGATTCAAATATGGATTTTCGGAATGAATGATGTATTCTTTCGAAAACTTGCATCAGTCAATCGATTGACTCTTGAATGTCATTCGATTGACAAGTTATAACAGGAAGGTTCACTTGTACACGGCCAAAACTTTGCTTTTTCTGAAAAACTTTTCGATACAAGTAATCGAAGCAAATTTGGAAACTTTCTGTTCCTGACAGAAAGAATTTTCTGTCCACCATAGCGTCAATCGATCGAAATTTTCACTTCAATCGATTGACACTACCCAATGTATATTGTCAGAATTAGATCAAAAGCCTGGATTCTGAAAGATTCTCATACAATGAATGTGAATTTTAGGTCACAGTTGATCGATTGAAAAAAAGTTCTTCAATCAATTGATAGTTTTAATTTCCTTGTGAGAATTCAGAAATTTTAAATTCTCAATCGATTAGAAAGTTACTCTCAATCGATTGACTGATGAAATTGTGCACCAATCCGAATTTACACCGAAAAATAGTACACCAACATACAAAACTTTCATTCATCCAAATTGATTTGATTAATAAAAGTGTCCTTATCATTACAAAATGCTGATTAAGTAAAAAGGAAATCCTACATTCTAACACAAACACCGAAAGATAAAAACAACACAAACACTAACTACTAAACCAAACATGAAACAAACTAAACTAAACATCATCATCTTCGACATTTTCCTCTCCATCCATCGCTGCTCGCGCTCCTGCGATGAAGTCGTCGGCTTGCCCGAGAATGACTCTCGGGCAATCTGCATGAGAAGGGAACTCTGAAATCGGAACTGTTGATTGATACCTCCAACTGCTGCACTCAACCCATTCATTCGCGCCTCGAGGCGAGCAACGACTGCCTCGACATTAAAATCAAGGACCTCTTCAGGTCGAGGTCGTCGAATGCCACTGCGTTGGCGTTGTTTGGAGTTTGGTCAGGGAGGAGGAGGTATCTCATTAACATCGAGAGGCGGTGGCGTAACTCTTAAAATGGCCTTAATGCTTTTGTCCCACACATTAGGGCCATAATGGTAGAACTGCATGTCACCCATTTCTTCATCATCATAAATCTGGCACCTGACCTAGTCCAACAGATGCATGACATAGTGCGAAAAGTGGAGAAGGATAGCCTCTTGTTTGCGGGGCGCAATGGTGGTAGCGATGTCGTTGTGACACCTCCACATCTCATGCATCAAACTAGGTGCGTCGAACTAGGTGTTCGTGTGCGCCGCATACAATGCTGCCACTCGATTCTTTGTCCTCTCACTTTTGGTATCATGCGGAAGTAAGTTGTTGGACATCACTATGTCCAAAAACAGTATGTCCATTGGTAGGGCCGCGCGCTTTGTCGACATTCCCGATCCGTGCCATCCCGCACACATATTGTTTATCATTATCTCTTGGCTGAGATCGGTGGCTGGATCGATATGGAGGTTCAATGGGTGAACAACGTAGAAGTTGAATGCACGGGCGAGATCAGCGGCATGTAGATTGTACGACCAGTTATCGATCCCTAGGCGGATGAAGCAAATCTCGTCGGAGATTGCAGTGCCGACACTCACTCCATATTCTGGTAGAACAGGTGTATGACACGCAATGAGACATCGATAGGAGGAGGTGCGAGCAGCATTTCCAGGTGCAAGGCTTCGATAAACTCGATTGAGCGCGAAACTTCGGCGATACGACGAAACTTTGAAAGATCGAAGAAATTCTCGGTTTGATATTGCCGGTCCACGTACTCGTCGTTCGGGATGCGCATGGGGTTGTTGTCAGGATGGGGTGGTCGGTAGATCATTGGTCTAGGTGCTGCTATTTTGATCGTACGAGGAAGAATGATAGCAGATATGAAGGCTCAGTTGAAATTGCAGGAAGCTCGTGAAGAAGGGGACCACGGGTGTTCCCTTTTTATATTTCTCTTGTCAATCGATTGACATTGAACCACGTCGCGGGAATTTCAATTGGCATTGGGATGTGGATGCGACGTGGTACAACTCTTCATGCAACCACAATGTTGATCGATTGAGACATTGGTGTCAATCGATCGACATGAAGCTTTTCGCGAAAAGTCGGGATGCTTGATATCTTGGGAAGTGGCGGGATTAAATAGCTTGTCAGGTCAATCGATTGAGAGGTGATTCTCAATTGATTGACATAATGATGACTCTTTGACTTATCCGCCACTGAAAAGACGCGACGATTGACGCTTCGATTTCGAAAACTGGCAATCAAATCAAATTTATGTCAATCGATTGAAATTGGATTTTCAATCGATTGGCATCAATGTGTTGCCGATCGGTTTGGCACACATTAAAGATGTGCGATGAATACAAGATGTTTGAACTGAAACATTAATCGATTGAGGAAAATAATCCTCAATCGATTGAGAAAAATACAAGGTCAATTAATTGACTTTTCTCAAAATCAATCGATTGAGCAGACTCTTGACTTCTAACACAAAGAATTCAAACACACTGGGTTACCTCCCAGGAAGCGTTGAGTTTATGTGTTGGCAACACGACTATTTGGTTATCATCTTTCTGGGTCACTGAGGAATGTTGATTCAATCCTCATTTGGGTCATTGGTTCAAACATTGGTTTAAGTCGTTGCCCATTCACCTTAAAAATCCGATTATCCTTCAGATTTTTGACCTCAATTGCACCGTGTGCGGTAGTGGATACAACCTGAAAGGGTCCTTCCCACCTCGACTTCAATTTTCCTGGATGGAGTTTAAGTTTGGAATTGAATAACCAAACCTTTTGTCCTATGTGAAATTCCTTCCGAAAAATTGATTGATTGTGCAATTTCTTGTATCGCTCCTTGTGCATCCTCGAATTTTCATACGCATCACAGCGTAGCTCTTTTAATTCGTTCAATTGCAACGTTCGATTGGACCTTGCCTCTTGCATATCGAAATTAATCGCTTGATTGCCCAGAACGCCTTATGTTCCAATTCGACTGGGAGATGACAAGCTTTCCCATACACAATCCTGAATGGTGACATTCCAATCGGTGTCTTAAATGCAATGCGATATGCCCAAAGAGCATCAGATAAATGATTTGACCAATCTTTCCTATCTGGTTGCACCTTCTTTTCTAAAATCCGCTTGATCTCTCGATTTGACAGTTCTACTTGACCACTCGTCTGCGGGTGGTACGGTGTTGCGACCTTGTGGGTGACACCATATTTTCTCATTAAAGTGGTTGTTGCAGAAGTGCAAACCGCCATCACTAATGATTGCTCTTGGAACCCAAAATCTATTGAACACATTTTCTTTCAAGAATTTGACCACCACTTTATGATCATTCGATCTTGTTGCCACAGCTTCTACCCATTTCGAAACATAGTCGACGGCCACCAAATTGCATAGATAACCAAATGATGGGGGGAAAATGACCCATGAAGTTGATCTCCCATATATCGAAAATTTCAACAACCAAAATTGGGTTCAATGGCATCATATTCCGTCTCGAAATGTTGCCGAGCTGTTGGCATCGCTGGCATTCTTTGCAAAATCTTGCTGAATCTCAAAAATAGAGGGCCAATATAATCCGCTTTGAAGAATATTTTGTGCGGTCTTTTGTCCTCCAAAATGGCCTCCACAGGCCCCAACATAGCAGAAATTCATGATACTCAGTTGCTATTCTTCAAGTATTCATCTTCTGATGACTTGATCTGAGCAGAATTTGAACAAATGTGGCTCTTCCCAAAAGTAGTATTTTATCTGGGAGAAAAAGAGATTTTTATCATTTCTATCCCATTGCGTAGGAATTCAGCCAGCGACCAAGTAATTTACGATATTCGCAAACCAATGAATTTTTGTAGCTGTTGTATCTATTACCATTAATTGCTCATCCGGGAAAGTGTCATAGATGGTTTCTGACACAGATGATTCTTCAAGTAGAATTCGTGACAAATGATCAACAACAACATTTTCGACCCTCTTTTTATCTTTGATTTCAAAGTTGAATTCTTGGAGGAGCAAGATTCATCGAATCAGCCTTGGTTTCGTATCCTTTTTGGCCAAGAGATACTTCAATGCAGAGTGGTCTGAAAAGACCACTCTTTTGGATCCGAGCAAATAAGAACGAAATTTATCCAGCGCATACACCACAATTAATAATTCATTCTCGGTTGTGGTGTAATTCAGTTACGCATCAATCAGTGTCTTACTGGCGTAGTAAATCATGTGAGGTAATTTACCTACCCTTTGCCCTAAGACCACTCCAATAGCATAATCCAATACGTCGCTCATGAGTTCAAAGGGGAGCGAATAATCCGGCGGTTGGATTATCGGGGCATTAAATAACAACTCTCGCAATTTCGAAAAGGCTTTCATGTAGTCTTCATCAAATTCAATCTAGAATTCATGTGTTTGTTTCAATCGATTGATTTTGTTAATTTAATCAATTGAACCTGAGCTGCTTCATTTTTTAGTATATTTTTGGTTCGACAATCCTTGTCTTAGGTGTGTGGTGCATGAGCTTTAGTCGATCTCTTCACCCACATCTACAACCGTTGAATTGTGAGATTGAAAAATCCTGCAGAGTGAATCGTAGAAACCATAAGCTTCAGCATCATCACATTGAAACCATGGCAGATCAAAGACAAGGACCAAATCATTTATCATGATTGTTCCCATTTCGTCCTTGTCTTTGATCTGCCATGGCTTCAATGAGTGCAACAGTTGAAAGTATCAATCGACAGTCCCGATTTCAGAGTTCCCTTCTCATGCAGATTGCCCGAGAGTCATTCCCGGGGCAAGTCGACGACTTCATCGCAGGAGCGCGAGCGGCGATGGATGGAGAGGAAAATGTCGAAGATGATGATGTTTAGTTTAGTTTGTTTCACGTTTGGTTTAGTAGTTAGTGTTTGTGTTGATTTTATCTTTCGGTGTTTGTGTTAGAATGTAGGATTTCCTTTTTACTTAATCAACATTCTGTAATGATGAGGACACTTTTATTAATCAAATCAATTTGGATGAATGAAAGTTTCGTATGCTGGTGTGCTATTTTTCGGTGTAAGTTCGGATTGGTGCACAATTTCATCAGTCAATCGATTGAGAATAACTTTTCAATTGATTGAGAATTTAAAATTTCTGAATTCTCACAAGGAAATTAAAACTATCAATCGATTGAAAAAGCTTTTTTTCAATTGATCAACTGTGACCTAAAATTCACATTCATTGTATGAGAATCTTTCCGAATCCAGGCTTTTGATCTAATTCTGACAGTATACATTGGGTAGTGTCAATCGATTGAAGTGAAAATTTTGATTGATTGACGCTATGGTGGATAGAAAATTCTTTCTGTCAGGAACAGAAAGTTTCCAAATTTGCTTCGATTACTTATATCGAAAAGTTTTTCCGAAAAAACAAAGTTTTGGCCGTGTACAAGTGAACCTTCCTATTATAACTTGTCAATCGAATGACATTCAAGAGTCAATCGATTGACTGATGCAAGTTTTCGAAAGAATACATCATTCATTCTGAAAATCCAGATTTGAATCCAATCTTTAGAGTTCCGTGTTTTAGGAAAATTCTTCTCTATTTAAACCTCCTTTAGGTTAGTCTTTTAAATCATCCCTTAGTCAAGAAAATCAATCAGCCTCCCTTAATTTTCTGAGATGGAATCAATCAAGTATCGTACCCGATCGGCAGTTAGGAGATTGGCGGAATCGGCTCGAAAACGTACGTGATACCACTCGCCTCGACCACCGCTCGATTTGTCAAACTTTGTAGTCATTAATTTAGAATCAACATCTTCGCCGCCACCATCACCGCCTCATGCCCCAGTTCCTCCACCCGGTGGCGTCGGCATCACCGAAGAGATGTGGCGATTGATCTTTCCAAAGCCAAAGCAAGGAATGACTACCAATGATGACTAAGGGATAAGAGTTAGTTTAGGATCTAGATTTCAAAGTCTTTTAGAGTTTATTTTCCTTAATGGTTTAGATTAGGTTGTTTTAATTACTGTACTAGATTAGTTCTTTATTCTTTCAATAAGTGTAGTAAATTGCACACTTTTTTTAAAAGTTTAATTTAGTTAAATGTCTTTGTTTTTAAAAGTTTTGATGTTCAAGTTACAATACCTTTCTCCTAGTCAGCCTTTTGGTTCTCTAGTGCATTTTAACAGGTTTGGGAGTTTCATACACTTTCCAAAATCAAGCCAATGAGGATATTGGATAAATCAGGTTTGGGGGTGAGAAGTTGTTCATAGTATTTTTGATTTGATTTAGATCTGTCATGAAAAAAAAGGGGGGAATTCTGGGTTGGATCTCGGGATTTGAAAAGTGTATCGATTGAGACCATTGTCTCAATCGATCAATTGATAACCATCAGCCCAGAAGCATCCAGCAGGTTAGGAACTGTCAATCGATTGGTTCACAAAAAATCAATCAATTGATAGCAGAGTTGTCAACCCAATAGGTAGAGTTGTCAACCCTATAACCTATTGGAATCTTGCATCAATCAATCGATTGAGTATGTTCAGTCAATCGATTGAATGATCTCCAGTGAACTCATAAATTTTGAAATGTGGTCTCATGACCTTGAAGTGTTAATGATCGGAAATTCGTAAAGAAATTGGCATCACGCCTTGTTTATCCTACAAATGCTCATTGATTTTAATACGAGTTAAATGATTCTTTTCATGATCCATGTCCCGGAAATCTTGCACCATCACCATGCTTTAATTCCAAAATCTGAGAGTCAAGTCTAGAACTTGGAATCCTAAAGAAAGACTAAAAACCAGTAAGCTTTGGAGCTTCTTCCTCGTTTTGATGAGTGCTGAAAATTTTCAGAGTATCTTTGAATTCCATATGTAATTGTTGAAATCTCATTACTTTATCTTGATTTGTTAATTTCGCATGTTTTATATCATTACACTAGAACTCATTGTGTGTGAACTCAAGGCAAATTGGCATCATTACCATCATGAGAGGAAATGATCAAAGGTCATCTTTGGCTCGTTTGTGTCCAAAATATCTCACCATATATTGATTTATCTTGTTGCACCCCCTTTGAGCCTTGATTGAAAATTTTTACCTTAAATATTCCTTGTTAAGCTATATTAACCATACCCCACACCAGTTTGGAAAACCTCACCACTCAATATCTGAGAAATTAGAAAAGAGAGATGAGAACAAGAAAGGAAATAGAGAGATATGACAATAATACTTGCAAGGAGTATACAACAGAAAAATATGTGAAAAAAAAGGGAGAGAAAAAGAAAATACATCTCTGTGCAAGAGGTAAAGAAGTGAGAAATATGTGAAAAACATAAAGTGGTGTTAAACAGAAAAAGTTCTGAAAAATTCGAAAAAGAAAGTGTGAAAAATCAGAAGATCAAATATGTTTTTTTTCCGATTTCTCAGAGAAATTTGAATCCAATTTCCCCTTTCTTTCTAAACCTTTACCCGAGCCCCGTTATAACCTTGAAAATGACCTTCGTGATCCAACCATGAATGGTAAATGTCTTTTGGAGAGTGATAATGCAATGTCTATGGTGCTTGGTATAATATGCATGCTTAGGACACAAATATTTTTTCTCATGAGATTTCTTTTTATTCTTTGATGCATCGTCTTTCTTATTTCATGTGAGACATTTTTGTTGATATTATAACTCTTTCTCACATGTGAGCAAAATGTAAACCATTCATCGGAGTAATTTCATTTTGAGTGCATACCTACGGTGAGGAATGAGTCAAGACTTGGGATCTAAAGATTCCTAGTTTGAACTTATTCTCTGATAAAAATGCATGACACTCTGGGAATGAATCATGATTGAAAAACAATGGATTGATTAATCTGAATGAGCATTGATAAAATTAGCATGGCTGGGAGCTTCTTATATAAAGATTTCATGAACATTTAACTACCTAAGGGCATGACAATAATTCTGGAATTCATTAGTCTACGAAGTTTGTAGGTATCTTCACTGGAAACCTTCAGGAGACACATCACCTCCACTAGGGATCACCTAGGGGTTTAAGGGCTTATTGCATAGGCTAAATGCAATCGTGTTCCTTACGAAAGTGGCATTCATTTTATTTGTTAGCTATTTTTCATTCTCGTTGCTCGAGGACTAGCAAAGTGTAGGTTTGGGGGGGTGATCTGTGTTGAAATATGACTATATTTCGCACCTTAATTCTTACATTTAGCTATTTGACGGCCGTTGTCAAGTTTTAGTGATTTCAGGTGATCCTGACCATTGGATCTGCAAAGAGCATAAAAGGAGATAATTAACAGTTACACAAGCACATTGGACCTAGAAGTCAACAGAAGCACCAAAATCCGTGAATATGATGGATTGGCCTAGCATCCACCAGGAGAATAAAGAGTTTCCCTTTATGTGTCAATCGATTGATTACCAAATCTCAATCGATTTACATGAAGGACAGTCTTTCCCCCTCTATTTCAAATTTGAATTTCACTCGATTGATATTTTGATCTCAATCGATTGAAATTCAAATAATAGAGCCAAAAAGAGAATTTGAACTCAATCGACTGAGAATGGAATTTCAATCGATTGAGCTTATTTTTGAAAATTGTCTTGCCCGCTCCCTATAAAGTGAATACTACGTCTTAGGGTTGGGGGCTCCTTTTTTTCCTTGAGGTTTTTCTTCTCTTGGTAGATTGTACCTAGGTTTTCATAGCTCTTCTTTACAGTTTCTTTTGAATGATAGTTTGTATTTAGGAACAAAACATTATAAGGAGAGATCTTTTGATAAATAAAAGTGCGTGTTTAAGATGATGGCTTCTGGTTTACAACGGGCTTGTACATAGAGGATGAGCGGCTAAAACCCCTTGTTCAAGGAGGAAGCGACCCCTAGATAAGTAACTTCTTTACTATTAATCCTACAATTTCTTAGCATTGTTATGGAATCATTTTGCTAAAAGTGTGTGCTTAATTGAATATCATCGAATGCTCATTTATGGTTGTTGATCTTGTTTATCAACGACCATAAAAGGGTCATTACATCTAGATCTGTTCCTGTAGGCCGATCTTGGCTGTAGAGTGATTGTTTATTCACTGTCGTGATTTAGAATTTTGTGATACGATATGTCTTTTATATGATTCATACCGCAATAGGCTGAGCTATCGTTTTTGGATAGGGCATGTCAGATCAATAGTCACGTTCTTTACGATTCATTTTTCTTCTTGATAAATTATGGTTTTTTGATGTGGTATGAAATTGTGAATTTAATTATAGAGAAGTTACGAATCTAGGGTTAGCAAACTTCTTGATTATTTCTTAAATTATCATTTTCTTTGTCATCATTTGTTCTTACTTAAATTGATTTAAGTTTATTGCTCTAGTATTGTGTGGTAATTGCTTAGAAAATTGGTTTCCGCTCCCTTGGTACTTTCTTGGGCATCTTTTTCTCTTTAAGAATTAATTTAATTACATGCTTCCCTGTGAGTTCGACACCCTTGATTTTACCGTGCTACAACCGATCTTGTGCACTTATAAGGGTACAATTTAAAATCGATCAAGTTTTTACAGTGTTCCGAAAGATGACTTTATCAGTCAATCGATTGATTTATCATAGTCGATCAATTGAGGTTCAAAAATCAGGCTAGATAGAACGAGAAATACGACTAAAATGGCTAACAACAGCGATCTAGTCAATCGATTGAGGTCGAAATGTCAATCGATTGACAGAATCCCAATAGTTTCACAGTGAACAAATTGGCAACTGATATCCCAAACTCAATCGATTGACCTCTATAATGGACAGTAGTAAGTTTTCGAACAGAAATTTTATTTTATTTATTATTATTTTTTTAAAAGTTTTTACGGTGTTCCGAAAGATGACTTTATCAGTCAATCGATTGGTTTATCATAATTGATCAATTGAGGTTCAAAAATCAGGCTAGATAGAACGAGAAATACAATTAAAATGGCTAACAACAGAGATCTAGTCAATCGATTGAGGTCGAAATGTCAATCGATTGACAGAATCCCAACAGTTTCACAGTGAACAAACTGGCAACTGATATCCCAAACTCAATCGATTGACCTCTATAATGGGCAGTAGTCAGTTTTCGAACAGAATTTTTATTTTATTTATTTTTTAAAATTTACATTCAAAATTCAAATTTTAAATTTTAAATTTCAAAATTTCAAATTTTCAAATTTCAAAATTCGGATTTTAAATTTTCAGAATTTTCAAATTAAACAACCCAAAACAATCGATCGATTGATTCTTTCAAATCAATCGATTGACAAGATAGTGAGCCACAAGCACAAAACCCAGTCGATCGATTGAAGAAGATATCTTAATCGATTGACTGTCAAACAAAACAAACAAATCTCTATACAAATTGATAAAATTGTGTCACTTCCCCGGCAGCGGTGCCAAAAATTTGATCGGTTTTAAATGTACCCCTTGTAGTGCACAAGATCGGTTGTAGCACGGTGAAATCAAGGGTGTCGAACACACAGGGAAGCGCGTATTTAAATTAATTCTTAAAGAGAAAAAGATGCTCAATGAAGTACCAAGGGAGCGAAAATCGATTTGCTAAGCAATTACCACACAATACTAGAGTAATAAACGTAAATCAATCTAAGTAATGACAAAGAAAATGATAATTTAAGAAATGATCAAGGAGTTTGCTAACCCTAAATTCGTAACTTCTCTATAATTAAATTCACAATTTCATACCACATCAAAATATCATCGTTTATCAAGAAGAAAAATGAATTGTAAAGAACGTGACTATTAATCCGGCATACCCTATCCAAAAACGATGACTCGGCCTACTACGATATGAATTATGTAAAAGGCATAGCGTATCTCAAAATTCTAAATCACGACAGTGAAGAAACAATCACTCTGCAGCCTAGAACGGCATGCAGGAACAGATCTAGATGGAATGACCCTTTTATGGTCGTTGATAAACAAGATCAACGGCTATAAATGAGCATTCGATGATATTCAGTTAAGCACACACTTTTAGCAAAATGATTCCATGACAATACTAAGAAATTGTAGGATTAATAATAAAGCAGTTACTTATCTAGGGGTCGCTTCCTCCTTGAACAAGGGGTTTTAGCCGCTCATCCTCTGTGTACAAGAAGCCATCATCTTAAACATGCACTTTTATTTATTAAAAGATCTCTCCTTACAATGTTTTGTTCCTAAATACATACTATCATTTAAAAGAAACTGTAAAGAAGAGCTATGAAAACCTAGGTACAATCTACCAAGAGAAGAAAAACCTCAAGGAAAAAAAAAATAGCCCCCAACCCTAAGACGTAGTATTCATTTTATAGGGAGCGGGCAAGACAATTTCCAAAAATAAGCTCAATTGATTGAAATTCCATTCTCAGTCGATTGAGTTCAAATTCTCTTTTTGGCTCTATTATTTGAATTTGAATTTGAATTTCAATTGATTGAGATAGAAAATATCAATCGAGTGAAATTCAAATTTGAAATAGAGGGGGAAAGACTGTCCTTCATGTCAATCGATTGAGATTTGGTAATCAATCGATCGACACATAAAGGGAAGCTCTTTATTCTCCTGGTGGATGTTGGGCCAATCCATCATATTCACGGATTTTGGTGCTTTTGTTGACTTCTAGGACCTTTGAAGATCCAATGGTCAGGATCACCTGAAATCACTAAAATTAGACAGCGGCCGTCAGATAGCTTTCATTGGATAGCTAAATATAGAAATTAAGGTGGAAAATATAGTCATATTTCAGCACAGATCACATACCACGACCACGATCAGATCGTCTACCAACCAGACTGAGAGTGAGAATCAGTGACAAAAGCATAACTCTCAAAAAAATTAGTGGCAGATGTAGGAGTCATAATAGAACGTCGTTTCTCCTCGGAGATCTTATCGAAATTTTGTAAAATAAGTATCTCTTCATTAGTTTTTTACTAGGCGAAAGAACTTTTTCATTGTGTTTGTCCACTTAAAGTCTCCAAGTTTGAAGCAATATGTGAGTGTAGCCATGATGGTGGAAAAATCTCGCACGAATCTTTGATAAATGTTGCTGATCCATGAAGCTGTGAACTTCTCCTCCAATCTTCATTATATGCCAATCGACAATGGTCTTCACTTTCTCTTGATTGGCTTGACCTCTGTTCACTGATACTACAAACCCTCCAAAAGGTGCTAGGCGCATTAGAGTCTGAAATGCATTACAAGACACTCAAATAACCCATCATGACGTTTCAATGTCGTTTTCCACTCATCCCTAGTCTAATTAGAATTTGATGGGAGCTACTTTGTAGGTCTATCCTATAAAACTATTTTTTATCCAGTCAACATATCAAGCATATCATCTAAGTGGTGTATAGGAAAGCGATATTTTTGTTTATCGCTATTTGAAAACACATCCTCCATGTCTCGTCTTTCTTAGTGAGCAAAGCCGGAACAACACAAGGACAAGTCATGCATATCAAGCATTTTCCTTGGAACTCTGTCATTTTCCAGTACAATTCCTCATTTTCCTTTGGGTTCATACAGTACTGTGTTGAATTTGGCAAGCTAGTACCAGAAATTAAATCAATGTGGCGTTGAATATCCCGCATGGGAGGCAATCCATTAGGCAACTCATTTCGAACTAGGCTCCCAAACTCAATAAATCTATGTCCTTAGGCATGAGAGTGGGTGTTATGTCGTCTTTTATTACTAGAGCATAAACAACGCCCTCATCTTTGCTTTCTTTTACAAACCAGTCATTGAAAGGAACTTATCAGTTATCACCCTTCTCTCTGTGACATTTGGGTTGATTTACTTCTTTCAATGCCCAAGTATTAACCTCCCACCTTCCTTATAAAAAGGAATAAGTGTTATTCATTCTATCATGTTTCGTTTCTCAGTGATATTTCCATGGTCGGACGAGGAGGATGTGACATGCATCCATTGGTAATACTGTAGTACATCACACCATACTGATTCTGTATATTTCTTACCAATGGGAAAATTCACAAGGTAACACGTGTCAACAAGAGTTTCATTACCTTTCTTGAACCAAGTTCTGTTCTACAGCTTAGGATGTTTCTTTGGATTTGTATGGAAGATCGGAAGGCATTGGTTCAAGCAAGGTAACAGGAATTTCATCTTAGAGTTTAACTTGGATGATTTGTATGGAAGCTTGTGCAATTTTTAAGTATAAGTTCCATGAAAAAGATTATCAAATCTAGAACTTTCTTTGCACCATATTTTGTTCAAATGCAAGTTCAAATCTATGATGGATAATGAATTTGTATGGAATATGGTGCAAATAAAGTAGAAACTCCATGAAAGGGATGATCAACTTGTTGCAAGGTACAACTTAGGATATTTCTCTTCGATTTGTATGGAAGACATTGGTTCTTAGCATGTAAAGATTGGGCCAACATGGGGTTTCTCACAGGAAATTATTAAACATTTCCTCAATGTCGCCCAGCACTCTCCTAGACAGGAGGAAGGCACCTAACCAGAAAGTGGTACCTATTGGAAGAAGAGTCTAGATTGGTGATTGTCGGGTGGATTAAGGAATCACTACTGGCTGGATTCTCGTCGAAGCCAATGTTTTCCGATAGGCTTTGACATGTGCCCGAATGTGGCCGTGAATTGCGGATTGTGTTTAATGACTCCGGCGTGAGGGTCGTACAGGCACAGTTGGAAATGACCATAACTGAATTCTTGGATTTGGAGGAAAGAGAATGTGGAGAAGCTCAACTATGCTTTTTTAACGACATTGATGAACAAAATCTCGATACTGTCCGCTGTTCTACGTTCAGGTGGGTGGATTTTGGAATAAAATGTGCAAGCCTAAGGAGGAGAGAGGTTGGGAATCCGCCACCTTCGAGATTGGTATGAAGCAGGAACTGGAACTTTTCTAGAGAACTTGTCATCTCTATGGATGCAATGGGTCACCAAGATGTGCTTTCTGGGGTATATGGACCTGTGAGTTACCTCAGGACTGCTCATGGTCATGGTGAGGAATTATGAGGGTAAGAGATACTATAAATTCAACGGTCAGATAGATTGTTGGCAATGGTTTGCGGACTCAGTTTTGAAAGGATCCTTGGTTGGGCAATTTCTCACAATTCAAAATTTTGGCCGTCGGCCTATAGACCAATCCGACAATCTTGAGGATAGCTGGGTTACTGATATAGTGCAGGAGGATCAGTGGTGCTTTGCTTTAGCATCTACTGCACATGTAGAAGTTGCCTCGAATGAAATTGCTGAGCACTCGATCCCCATAAATGGAGGGGAGGACTTATTAGTCTAGCTGGAAATGGCTAATAGAAAATTCCCTCTTAGATTGGTCTGGATTCTTTTAGAGAGCAGGAGAGAGTCACAAATGGCCCAAATCATTTGGCACCCTCATTTAATCCCTAAGCATAGCCTATGTGCATGGTTATGCGTCAACCGAAAGCTGTTGACACTTGAGAATAGGATAAAGAGATAATTATCATATCAGATTGTGAAAACAAAACATCTCTGCTCGGTAGATGGACAATAATGTAGATTTCGAGGTTGCTGCTGGCCAGGTTGCATATTGGGCATTTCTCGATCAGCAAAATTGTGCAAGAGCTGGAGTATTGCATGAAGATGGAGAAAGGTAATAAACAGCATTCTATGCTAGTAAAATTGGCATTCTCGGCTTTCATTTGGCATATCTAGAGGGAGAGAGAGTCCGTAATTTTTAAAATGACCACTCCCATTAAAGGATGGTGCTAAAAAGAATTGTAGGATGTGGCATGGGCTAGCTAGGTTGGAGTAATCCAGTGCATGCTGCTCTTTGGGGAGCTATGGAACATCGAGATGGCAAGTGTGCAGGTGGATCCCTCCGAATGCCAGTGGGATTGAACTTAGTTCGGACAGGCCAATGAAATGGCACCTCCTCAGGTATAGGCAGGGTCCTGAGAAATTCTGATGTTGATTTAATCCTGGCTTTTGGTGAGCCTTGTGACAGCAAAGATGTCATCGAAGTGGAGTTTGCAGCGGTCCATAGCCTGTTGAACTCTGTCCATGTTCTCATGAGGAAGTTCCAATCCATTTCTGTTCCACATATCCGGTGGGAGGTGAATGTGAATGTGAATGCAAATAATTTGGTATGCTTGGGGCCTCTTCCCAGGAGGTGTCTGATGTTGAGCTCTATTCCTGCCCTCATGAAGAAGTTCCAATCCATATCTATCTCCCATATCTAGGGGGAGGTGAATGCCAGTGCAGATTATTTGGCCAAGCTTGGGGCCTCTTCCTAGGAGGCGTTTAGACGGGGCTCTGTGTATATAGCATCTGATTCATTTAAGTACCTCTTAAGGGATGATGTAGTTAGTGTTTAGCCGCTGCTCTCTCTGTCTCTCTCTGCACTATTTTTAATGAGGTAGTGTAAACTATTGTATCTGAAAAACATCTCTATCATGCGATTCCAAGCTGTCAATCGCCTTTAAAATGAATGGTTATGCAAATCTCCGTACTCAGTTTTAGCCATTCGTTTTAAGGTGTCTGACTGCTTTGAATCACATGATGGAGATTTTTTTATGCAATCTTCAACTCCGCTAATCTTCAGATCGGTCCTTTGTATCACATTGCAAACTTGATGAAAAGTTGTGCCAAGCGTCCAAAATTAGTGACCCGTAGTCTAGAAATCTTAACAGATGTCTGCTTATTGGACCCATTTAAGGGTTTCATACTATCCCCACCAAATAGTGAAGCCAAGGAATGAGTAGTTGATGTGAACTTTAGATTCGCTTGTTTGAATCGTGTCCCGATAAAGAGAAAACTTCAAAAGAGAAAGTGGACCCACGAATGAGTTTTTAAAAAAGGTCTGTTAAAGACCCATGTGCATGTTATTTTAGGCAATATTTTTATCTAGATTTAGTTTTTTTTTTTACTAGGATTCTTTTAATAAATGATTTATGCTAGGATTAGTTTCCTTATTTGAATTCCTTAGGGGTCGACACATATATGTGATATATGACTGTTAATTTCGTCACTTTCTGCATAACCATCGGAAAAATGGGTATAAGTCTATCAATATGTGTGGAAATTATGTCATTCTTGTCTTGTTGGAAAGCTACTTCGATAAGCTTTTAAATAAGACAAATTTCACGTTAATCGGACATCGTTTGAGTGGCCGCGTAATAAAAAGACAAGATTAATGGTGAGATTAATTATGACCGTTAGATTATAAAGTTTTAATGGCTGATTAGGAGTTTTATTTTAAGTAGTATTCTTAAGGTTTCTTTTTTTTATAAATATACATTGTAATCTTTTATGAGAATTATTATTGATGATGAATGAAAAAATTATGAGTTTTGCTTTGTGTGAATTCTAGAGAACTTGATATGAGTTTTCGTTAGAAGAGTGATTCTTTTCCCGCATGCGGTTTGGTGTGAGACCAACGTTTCTTCCTTAAAGCGATTCCTTGGATCTTCTTCTATCCCTATTTTCCTTTTTATTTTTGTTTTAATCGAAGAGCGAGAACCCTAACCCCAATCGTTCGGGATTTACGCTATTTTATGGTTAGCGTGCGATTTTTCTGCATTAGCAGTGATTGTGAAGAATTGAGGGATTACCAAGTCTTACTATATTAACCACTACTCCATAGAACTCGAATCTCTATTTAGCAAGACTCACCTAAAATGCACCAAGTTAGCAATTTCTTTTGGGTTGTATTTTTGTGTAAAGCTATAATTACTCTATATTTTGTTTCCTTTCTTCATATCTGCCTATTTGTCACTATTTATTATGGTTTCTGGATTGCAGTAGATGATGAAAATGAAAGCACAAGTATTGAACCAAAAATTGTAAAAGAGCAAATTGACTTTAAGGAAGTCAAACGAGTTGATCATATTCTTGCATCAATATTACGGAAGGTAAATTGGTTTTATTTTTTATTGTCGTTTTTTAAGTCAATTCTGGCCCTTCTAAATTTAGTGTTCACTTTATTAAGGAATATATTTATATAGCATGGTGAAACTGTAAGATTATTATAAGAACAAGGTTATGTTGTTCTCGAGTTCAATAAGCAGAACCAAAGCGATGATGAATCAGCATGAAACTGATTGATCTTCTGTTAAAACATCAAATGCAAAATACCTCCTTTCAAAACTTTAGCTAAAAATTAGATATTTATAAGGTTGTTTGACTAGCGTTCTTTGACGTTGAACAATAGAAACATTAACTCTTAGGTGGATTCAGTGTCAAATGTCTGATGAAAGGGAACTAATAACTTTCTATTTCCAGTTCTAGTAAGACATCATTTACTTTTGATGTTTAGATGTTTCTTATTTCATTATTTCTGAGGTGAAAACTAGGTGGGAATCCACATATATGTAAAAGAGTTACAGAAAATAGCTTTTGCAAGTCCATATTATTCGACATCTTGTAATGGGCCTCTTAATTTTTTTTTCTCGGCCAATTTAGCAAATTTTTTTTTGGAAGTAGCAATTCAATAGCCATTAAAAGTTGATTTTACTATCAACTAAGGTTGAGAAAATCCCTAAGGACCAGTTTGTGCAATCAAACATCTTGGATCGCAGGACCTGGTGTTTGGTTTCTTCTTAATTTGGGCAATTGCTCTTCAGAGTGTTCTGGTTATTTGCTGTGAGAAAAGTATTATCTATATCTATTTTTGCAGCTCCCACCAGCCCCTCCACCACCACCATTTCCAGAAGGTTATGCTCCTCCAACCTCCGAGGCAGAGAAAGGCCCAGATACACAACAAGGGTCAGAGCAACAGTCCCTCGACCCTATCATCGACCAAGGCCCATCTAAAAGGCTCAAAGTTTAAAATCAATAAAAAAAAAGGTACTGATTTTTTTCAATTTTTTTATCAGGTGCTTGCTGCATTCTTGTGTTAGGCTGCAAAAAAACAGAGCTTATTTGTAATTTTGGAAGAGATGGGTTATACATACATCTTTTTTTTTATCGTAAGCTGGATGGAAGTGAGGCTCAAATATGGAATCTTTTGCTGTTTGTAAAATAGCAAATACATTCTGTTGTATCGCTATTTCTCTACTTAGTAAAAAGACCGGTAAAATTGTTCGATATTGTATTTTTTTTCCCTTTATACGTGGTTGTTTATTTATACAAATTATTCTACACTCATTGGGTGGACAATTAGAAAGACGAGGACCACGGAAACATTCTATCGTTTTTGTTTTTTGAGAGAAGACATTTCTATCTTATGTACCATGTCATTTGTTCATTTTTTTTTCTTTAATAATTTAAGCACCTGTACCATGGGATGGTATCGGGCAAGGTTTTTAAATCTCGGTATCAATATGTATCGTTCAAATCAGTATACCATTTGTTCCTGCCTTTTCAGCCGGTACAAACGGCATTAACCCTTCTTTTTATATAGCTGCTCCAGCCGGTACAAACGGGATTTACTGTTATTTATAAATGGTTGTTCCACCTGGTACAAACCGAATTAATCTTTATGTATAAATAATAGTGGTGTAGGGTCTTTTGGAGCCGCCCTATATGTTCCATGATCTACTGGTCTATTGAAGCCACCCACTTCGATCAATTAGCCTAGATTTTAACCGGATAAGTATCATCATTGGTGCTCGATCTAGTGGTATTTTTATGGGGAGTCTATATGTTGCTGTAGGATTTCTGTTCAAGATCATTGCAGTTTCTCCTTGGTTGGGTGGTACCGCTTAAATTGTGGCCAATCTTCTTAACAGCGCATTTTCGGGGGATAGAGCATTTGAAACACATCACTTCCTCTCAAGAAAAGTTTACAGATAAAGAAGAGCAATTATTAGTAGAGCAGCTACTACTAACAGCTGATTAGAGGTTACAGTTGTTACTAGCTCCCAAACAGCTAAGCCAGAAATGACAAAACACCAGCAGCTACAAACTTAGTCACCAAATTCGCCCAATTTTTTAAAAATTTGCGAATAATTTGCAAATTTGGGCCTCTGCAATTTGGCGAATTTGGAAAAATCGCAATTAATTCTGAATAATTCCTGAATTTTGTCAATAAATTGTGAATTTTAATTTTTAAATATTTTAATTTTATTTTTTTCCCACTCTGATTTTTCTCCAGATATTTTCCGAATTTGCCGGGTTTTCAACCTTACTGAATATTACCGAATCCTAACTTTTTGACTCTGGCTACAAATAGAAAAAAGAGACTGTGCCTTATAAATGGTCGATTTGCGAAAGAGGTGGTGGAATAGAACTTTTTTTGAACTTCTGTTTTTCTGAAGGGTAAGCTGGGTTCCAACCTGCAACCTTGAGATTATAAATTTACAATATTATCCACTTTCCATTATGCTACGGGAGTCATAAAGAGCCACTGTCACAAGAAATTTGAACATTGAGGCCCCAACCATAAGTGTGCTCACTGGTATGTTATTGGCCACATCAGTGCACATGCCTACTGATTGGGTTATTCCATCTGATGGCCCACATTAAATGGATTATAGCCAAATACATGCCCAAAAAGCCAATCAGTTGGAACAACCCAATCGGTAAGCTCGTGATGCCCTAGATACTGTCGAAGAAGAAGAAGAGGAAGAAGAAGACTACTTCATGACGGCTTCGATATTTGCATGAAAAATTATTTGTTGAATTTGAAATGACGAAACTACCCATCATTTTGGGAGAGAAATTAGCATTTCAGCAAAATAGGGAATGGAATTGGGTTCCACCATTTGATCGAAGTAAACTCTAATCGGTGACCGGTTGGGCATTAGCTCAACTAGTATACTCTTCCCTTGTGGAAGCAACAGGTAGGTCGTGGGTTCTAAACCCCACGCCTCTGCCCTGTGTGCGGGTCTTCTCCCAATGTGTTGCGCCAAAAACGGATCCTCTCTGCATGCATATTTGCACAGACACTACATCTGAGCTGTCTATGTCGTATGACATTCTTTAAAATAAAAATAAAATTAAAAAGTTAAAAAAAAATCTATCGGTGGGCCCACTTCAATTCTTTTCTAACACCTTAAAATTGTATACATTGGACGAGTTGGGCACCTACAAACAATTCACACACCACAACCACCAATGGTTGCCTCACAATATAATTAGTGGATGTTCTTTAAAAGGTGGGAGAATGCCACTCCCATGAACCTTATATGCCTAGAAAGTAGATAAAATTAGAGTGGTGAGTTCAAAGTTCTAAGGCAAAATGTAGAGATGTATGTACACTTTAACGGCATGAGTCTAGTAGGAAACCATTGGGTTGCCTGTCACCTTCTTTGTATCTTTACGTTGTTAGATATTATGAGTGGAACCAGATGGCTTCATTTCTTTTATGTGCCAAAAGGTGCGATAATGGGCAAACATGGGTCGATTAGGTAAAGCAACTCAGTAGTAGTGCGGCAAAGATCTCCTCTTGCCTCGACAAAGCCAGACCAGATTTTTTATTAGTTCATGGACCCAACCACTAAGAATCCTGGGGCATCAAAGTTGCCATGTGGATTGGACATGCTCTAAGAATTGTATATTAATATTCTCTCTCTCTTTCTCTCTTTCTTTCTCTCTCTCTCTCTCTATATATAAAAATCATGGCAATAAAAAACACACACAACAAGCAAAACACAAACACAAGATTTATGTGATTTAACAATTTTGCCTACTTCTATCGATGATGCTGAGTCTTTTCACTTATATGTGAAAATTAAAGTTATAAATCTTTCAGATCTCACCTCACTCAATATAAAAAACGAGCTTCCTTCAATATAATTTTGATGTATAATTAGAGTTTACATCTAATACAAAGTATAAGCACCTAATATAAAATATGACGAAAATATCATCAGTTATATATATATATATATATATATATATATATATATAGAGAGAGAGAGAGAGAGAGAGAGAGAGAGGCTCAAGGAGAAGCGTTCAAATGAGCTGGGTTCTATATGTTGAAAGATCAGGTGTCACGACAACTCGCTTAAGGTCAATAGGTATTTTAAAATTAAAATATATATATTTATCCACGATTGAAAGTTGGTCAAAGGTATAAAATTACAATGCACTAAATTTAGTGAGTGGATTAAAAATTTTGACTTGCCATTTAAAGGGCAAAAAATACAATTTTTTATTTTATAAAACGTAAGGGAGATGGGCGAACACTTAAGGATGTTTGTTATTAGCGATTATGCCTCACATGACATGTGATTTAGGATTCGAAGGCACAGTTTACGTCCTGCGTTCGAACCCATAGTATAGTCTCATGATCTCTCTTAGTATTCTCTCTCTCATAGTTGAACTACAATGAAAGCAATCTTTGAAGCAATTTAATCGACATCTATATTCATCCAAGTCCTACAGCCTAAACAGAGCTCTTGAAGACTTGATCAAATGGTTAAAATTGCTTGATCAAAATATAACTTTTTGGGCTGGGCCCTTTGATTGATGCCCACTAAGGTGTCTGTATGTAGTGTAGAGGATTCTTTTAGCTCATTTCCCAATACCTAATGGAAACTTTTGTGGCGTGTGGCATGCCTTTGATTGGTGGGAAAACATTAGGAGTTGATTGCAAACAAACAAATAAGCATAATTATTTAAGTGAAACTTGGGCCCTCTCGCTCAATGCATTGAAAAGTAGGGGAATCTACCATGACCACCTACCAACTTGTAAGAGGTGGGATATTTATTTAGTGTGCCATTATTTGCAGCCAAATATTTTGTATCAATAACTCACATTTTTGCATGTAAAACCCATCAAGGTTGATTTGAATAAATTGATGAAAATCGTTTTTTGTCCCAATCTTCCAAACACAAGATTGTTCGATCACGACACGCCTATCATACAGTTAATAGCACACATCCCCAAAAATAATCGTGATTATGGGCATACCATGAGAATGGGTTCATCAAGTCACTTTTAAGGATGTGAGCCACATGGAATATAATTAATATCTGATCATCTGATAATCGTAAAATCTATTATGTGAGAGGTTGGAATGAAAAAATGATCTCGAGTGTCTAATTCAAGGCCGTCATTGGTTTTTAGATGCGAACACATATTATTGTTGATACCTAATATCTGGTTGCAAAGAACACTTACTATTATTTATTGATATAAATTATTGTTAATTTTCTTATATGATTGTAGATTCTCAAAAGAATTGAGGGTTTATGAACTTTCTGCCTCCTCCATGCTTTAGACGGATGGGACATAGACATTCCCACATGCTACCCTTACTAAAAAGTGGACCACTTAAAATGGTGAGGCCCCTAGCTGCTTCTCTTATATTGCTTTTCATTAATCTATAACATTGGAAAAGTTTGGCCTTTATTTGTAACAATTTAATTGCCCATTCTGAAAAAGCATAAATATAAGATTCAACCTTTTTAGTGACATGAAATATAGTAGTGGGTTTCTTTTTTCCCTCCTATCGGAGGTGAAATTGGGAAGCTACCTCCACGGAGACAAATTCTCTAGTTACTTTTTTTTCCCCTTTATTTAGTGGAGTTAAAGGGAGACAAATTTAATTTGTCTCGGGCGCCCACATGTTTACTGAAAGTGTCCCCTTAATGATATCAGACAGACACTATGATGGGTGCTAGTGTGTGCTTTTAAAAATTAGGTGGGCGCATTAAATAGAAGAACCATTTCGATCTCCACATTGAGTGGACCCTTGTTGCAGACAGTTAGCCATTTACATGTTCAGCAAAATAGTGTACTATGTGACAAAGAATTTCTAAGGATAATTAGAGAAACATGTCTTAAAAATAAGCTTTTTAGCAAAACAGTCCTCACCTGAAACGTTTTAGAAAATTGGAGTTTTTATGGATTTTTAAACTTCAGAAAACCGTGGAAGCACTGTTTTTTAACCATTACTTTCACGGTTTCTGAAGTTCCAAATTCCATGAAAGTACATTTTTTCTAAAATATTTGAAGTCGGGTCTTTTTTGCTAAAAAATTTATTTTTGAGGCATTATTTTTTAAAGTGCCCCTCATTAAAGCCGTATTACATTTACAAAAGTGTGGGAATAAAACGCGTCAGCCGATTAAGGGCATCCAAACGTGCACCTTAGCCTTTAGTGAGCATGCCTCTCAAGGTCTCTGCAGCACATTACCTTAGGCTCTTTGCTTATTGAGTGAAATGAGTTGTCCTCTCATTCTAAGACATCGAAGAGAAGACGTGTGACATGAAGCATTTTGTTTCTTATATATAGTTAGTTCATATCATCGGCACAACCTTATTTCATCACTTTACTCTTCTCCGTTTTATTAAAGCTAAAATTTTTATAACTTTGTTACTCTTCATATCTTTTCTCATGACTTCTGATGTGAATTTTAATTGTAATGTTTTACTCACAAGCGCACGAATCAGATTATATATAGTCGGTGCAGAGTACGAGATCGTTCCCACGAGAACTATTTTAGAAGATCTAAAAAGATGAGACAGTAACTCCAAAAATCTACTGAGATTCAATAATACCCTACCAATATTATAATCTAGTTTTGTGAGATGACAATTACTGACTACAAACTAAAGTTTAATTGATGATTAAAAATGAAGGTAAAAATGAAGCGAAGGATGAAGATACTAAATTCTCCCATCTTTGGTCTGTTATTCCCATAATACAAATCTAAGGATTAAACTATGAGATATACCATTGAAGAAAAACATCTTTTATAGAAGATAAATGATCAAAACTCTGATAGGTTCCACGTTGCATCCCTGTAATCAGGACTTAATTTCATAGATGATTTCCATATATAGATCTGGGATCAAGGGCATGGCTCGGCACACTTGATCTCAGATGCAAATAAAAATCATCCCCAAAGTGGGTAAAAATTCTAATAAGAATACCACCATAGATCTGAGATCAATGGCATGGCTCGGCACACTTGATTTCAGATTAGGGAGTAATTAAGATAAAATTACCATTACAGATCCAAGATCCAGGGCATGGCTCGACACACTTGATCCCAGATCATAATCGTAAATAGATCCACACGATGAAAGCAAAAAGAGCATATAACAATAATTAGGGTAAAATTACCGTCACAGATATAAAATCCAGGGCATGTCTCGGCACACTCGATCCCAGTTAGTGGCGGAGTTTTCATCCGTTCGTGATAACACAACAACTATAAAATAATATCTCATATTTTAATCCTAGATTCATATTATTAGAAGTACATCCCTCGGATGGGAATCATTAGATCCCCTTCCCTAAGAAATTAGTCACACATGTTGTAATTAAATGACATAAATAAATAAGGAAGAAAAAATAACATCAATTTAATTAATTAAAAATACCTTAAACTTCAATAGAAATTCTTTGATCCACAAGTACGATAATCTTCATAAACGAAATTAGTAATGCTCTTTATTAATCTTTGAATTTAAAGTAGGAATCAACTGAACAAAAATAATAAATTGAAGGAAGGAATATTGAAAAGATTAAAGGAACAAAGCTCTCAAAAAGAATAAAGAATCTCTATTTCGACGTCTACTCTAAAAAATAAAAACTCTAATTCTAGCTCTCTAATCTCCAAAATTAATTCCAACTTGAAGTGTTGGTTCGGGTTTAAATAGTTTTCAAATTACATAGGTTTCCCAGCTCAACAAGTCAGGGTCGATGCATCGACCTTCCAAAGAATCCCTAAAAATCTGCTTTAAAGTCACTTTCGTGTCAGACTATTCTCTGTGCCTCGATTAATCGAGCAAAAGAGTCGATTAATCGACCTTCCCAGATTTTCGTGAATTTCAGCCTACTTTTATATCAGACACTGCTTCGATATTTCAGTTATATCTTTCTACTTCGAACTCGGATTAATATGATTCTTATAGCGTTGGAAAGCTGACAGAAAACTCTACAACTTTTGTATTTTAGAAATTTCGTGAATCTAACGCCTTGATGGTCCAAATTGAACTGCAAGTTGCATCAAGTTCTTGATGACCTAACGTTGCAGTGTTTTGACATTATTTTCAGAATTCTTGGACTGCTTTCTGCACTTGGATTGTATTTACCTGAAACACTTCAAATCTAGTAATTCTCATCAGATAGTCTTCATCGGACGGCTAAATGTAGGAATTTAGGGGTGAAATATCATCATATTTCACTACTCATCAACTTCCCTCTAGGACGACCAATGGTCTTTCTCTTTTTTTACTTCCCTATGCGAGTTATCAATAAGAAAGGCGTTTTGAGTAATTTCTCCAAAGTTAAGGGCATCACCACAAGCACAACGCAACACGTAAATTCTTCATGTGCAACCTAATAGAGAATATAAGATACACATCTATGATGTGTATCTTATGTTTTAGGCATGATTTGGGACTCAGTCATCCGTGTAACATGTCTCTCTACATCCTTGTTGATACAAAATTAAAATTGTAGGACTACATTTAGATAATATTTTTTTCGTATTTTCATTAAAGAGAGAAACCTCTTTAAATAAAGGTGAATACAATCAATAAGATCTCAAGAGATCTTTAAAATTCGAAATACTTCTTAAGATAATTATCTAAATATTTATGAATCTAAAATCATGCCTAAAACACAACCAAGGTGTCATTTCTTTCTTTTAAGAAAGAAAAAAAATATATCTTAACATGGGTGTGCTTTTTGTGTTTGTTTTCGTATGAGTCAGAAGGTTGGAATAGTCCCACATTGCGTGTGGGCTTAGAGGCCTTGGGCTATATATATATATAATCTGGGCACTCCTCACCTTACAAGCTGGTTTTGTGAAGTTAATTAAGTAAGGCCCGTTACAAGCCCTGGACAATCCTCACCTTACAAGTCGATTTTGTGAGTTTAAGTTAGACTCATGGAATTCTACATGGTATCAAAATAAGTATTTTTCCACTCCGCGTCACCCAATTCAATTGTCCACGTGATTTGGCTTGGCTCAATACCACCAACACATGTGGGGGCGTATTGGAATAGTCTCACATTGTCTGTGGGCTTGAAGGTGTTGGGCTATATATAATATGAGCACTCGTCACCTTACATGCCGGTTTTGTGAAGTTGAGTTAGGCCTGTTGGATTTCTTATGACAAAACTGGTATAGGAGATATTTTAGCAAAAGTAAGCATCATTCCATTGGGACCCAAGGGCTAAGCCTACTTGAACCCTATACAGTACTGGTCCTAGGGCAAGCCCCACAAGATGCTACCTCGAGCTCCTGAATTTTTAGGACCCTCAGACCTTGTAATTAGCCTTTATCCATTAGTTGATTAATATTATTTTCAATGTACAAAAGTATTAAATCAAGTTAATGATTTAATTGGTTAAATGACTAGTATTGCATTATTTTATTTCCAACAGATTATAGGTTCAACTCTTAGCTATCCAAGTAACCTATTTATCGAATCTTTTGAGACGGTTAAAGTGCTAAAAATGGTAGTGAAAAATTTAATGACAGTTAAAGTGTTAAAAAATGTTAAAAAATTATTGGTTGGGTTATTCAATCAATCAAATATGCTTTGCTATTTAGCTTTTCTCTTTGCATGTTTTATTTTTCTTTGATATATGGTTGCGCTAATTTATTAGTTGCATTTTCAAATTATACACAGGAGAAGGGAATATGCATATATTTGTAATCTAAGAGTAATGTATATTGTTTTATTTTTCAGAAAAAATAAAAAAAAAATTATAACAATTTTCTTATTTTATAGATTAATATAAAAAGACCCCATTTTAGGAACTCGCCTTGGTTTCCCAAAATCTCAGGCCGGCCTTGATCCTATACAGGCTATACTAAATGATCTGACAGGCCACGGTCTAAGCCAAGAACTCTATGATGAGTTACTTTCCTATTCTCGAAACTAATCCAGGCATGAGTAAGGACCATTAAAACAGAATTTCCTTTAGGATGATGGGTTCCATGTTTATGGAGATGGCATGCAGCGATCAGACGGTGGAGAAATAGAGAGATCAATGTTGAGAAAAAGAAAGAGCCTGAGGCAGTCTCTTTAGAGTTGGCTTTTAGAGCCACAAACTTGGTGATGAAGCTAAAGCTTGTGGGGGTTCAAAATTGAATCATATATGTCCGCATCAACGGAATCCGCCAAAGGTGGAGTATCACTCATTTCTTTAAAAACATTGCTTCTTGTGAGGCACGCATAATAAGGCGCCTGTGTTTTTTTACTTTTGGCCACCATAACACAACTTTTTGTGGATACGGGGGCTAAAAGATGACGCTCTAAACTTATTACTTTTAACTAATGATCGGCTCATGCTCGATCCTAGAATCTTAATTAATTTAGGAGTTAGGTATTTGCTTTTACCTAAAAAAATATTATAGTCAATGACTAAATTAATTAATTACAATTTTTTTTAGGATAAAAGCAAATACCTAACTCCTAAATTAATTAAGATACTTAGGATCTAGCATAAGCCGATCATTAGTCAAAAGTAAAAAAATACCATTGACTTCTTTGAACTAGATGATTGAGATCGCTTCTTATTTCATGTGACACACTACCCAAGTAACATAATTTTTCAGTCACTTTTTTGAGATGTGTGTCATATAATTTTTACTCCGGGTGTTTTTCTTTCTGTCATTGTGGGGGTGACCTATTTTGGTTGTTTCCTACTGTTTTTTCTTTAAATTGTTAAGGGTTTTTTCCTTTATATGCCTGCATTCAGCGAGCCTGTGTTGCTTGTTCACTTTATATTAAATTTCGTAATATTTCTCAAAAAAATATAAGATGTGTCGGCAAAATCAAACTTAACTATACGATCATACGTTCGTGATCTTGTGTGAAAGATTGGAATGAAAAATGGCCTCTATCTATTAATTCAAAGCCCTCAATAGTTTTCAATCCGAGTGAGACTAATTTTCACAGGGTGGAAGTAATGGTATCTTATTTATTAGGGAGCTAATACTTACACACTAGATTTATATCGTGACAGAGATAAAAAGAAAGACTTTATTATTTTTTGGATTTTTACTACATGGAACACCATCTAAGTTGTTTGATTCCAATATCATAGTTTAAATATCTTTGAAGTCAAACGTTGGCATGAAATATGATCTCTATCATTTGATTACATTTAGTGCTTGACTCGAAAAATTAGATGATAGTGATCGTATTTCAAGCCACTTTTTGGTCTCAAAAATTTTTACGTTATAATCTTAAAATCAGACGACTTTAATAGTGTTTTACATGACACAGATTAAAAAAAATAACAATATCTTTCCTTTTGACCATGCGCTAGGATAAATATAAGGTATGCAAGTATTAGTTCTCTATTTATTATTAGGATAAATAAAAAATAACCCGAGAGATTTGCTATGTGACTTCCATGAAAGTGCATATATGTGAAGTGGCAGTGCGTGTATCCCACCCGGCCACCACGAGCACGAGCAAGCCAGGCAAAAGTTGGCCGCTTTATCTAAGTTAGCGTGGAGGCCGGTGGCGCTGCTCCTCTCCTTCCCAAACCTCCCTTGTCACGTTTCTAAATAGAAAGTAGATTTGTTAGGAAAGCTGATGTTGACAGTTAGGAGCCATTTTTAGTCGGTGGACTGCAACTAAATGCAATGCTCTTACAGGGAATGTTATTTGCAACCAGAATTCTTTCGTCGCCTGCTTTAAATGGGCTCATTTTTTCAATGGATCTTGATATCATATGCTTACCATCGAATGGTCAGATTTTAATTTCACATGACATACGTCCCTATAATGAATGTGATCACTAATAGAGGACAAATACCAAATCCAACCTCAAATTCAATCTTAACCAAATCCAACTCACCGTAGACTCAAGTTGGAGCCGTTCCTATTTCGTCTCTCCATCTGTTGTATTTTAAATTTAAAATAAGATAATCTTAATAGTTGCTCTCTAATATCAAAGGACATGTTATTTGTAACTTTGATTAAATACCAAAAGATTAAAGTAAATAAGCTAAGCTGAAATTACAAAACAACGTGAGTTCTTCTTTCTTCTTTTATGGTAGCAAAGCAGAACTGTCTCATGACAATTAATTTTTCTTATATTAAATTTTTTTTTTCTCTTCGACTTTCAATGGCGTCTGGTTCTTCATCAACCATTACCTCTCTTGGTAATATCACACATATGGTTTCGATCAAGTTAGATCGATCTAACTACTCGATGTGGTCGGCTCAAATGCTACCAGTTCTCAAGAGTTCTAATTTACTTGGAATCGCTGATGATATTATACAGTGTCCTCCAAAATTCGTGGGTGGTGAGGCCGGCATTGCATCCACTACGGTGTCTCCTAGCTATCTTGCATGGCAGCAACAAGATCAACTAGTGTTGGGATGGCTAAATGCCACATGACTCCAACCATGTTATCTACTGTTACTCGTCACTCCATTGCATATGCTGTATGGACCTCTTTTGAAAAGAGATTTGTTTCTCAGTCAAAATCACGAATTTTTCAATTGAAACATCAACTGCAGACCACCAAACGTGGTGATTTATCAATTTCTGATTATCTAGACAAAATGAATCAGATTGCCAACAATCTTGCACTTGTCGGCAAACCAATCAATGATGATAATTTGGTTGTTGTAATCTTGAATGGTGTCGGCCTTTATATGAAGGTACGATTAATTCTGTTCTTGCTCGTGATGCTCTTATCTCTCTTAATGATTTAATAGGACTCTCATTGAGTTGTGAAATGCGATACACAGAGTAGCAATCCTTCATTACAGAGCCTACTGTTACGGCTCTTCATGCTCCTAAAGTAAAAAATAATCAGCGCGGTCGTGGTCGATCTCAGAAGTATTATCCTTCTAATCGGACCAGCCGCAATACCTCTAGCAATACCTTTAGCAACAACCATGGCAACACTTATGGCAACAACTTTAGCAGCAATAATAGTTCTGGCATCAACCTTAGTAGTGAATCCATGGCAAAATCACAACGCATGACGTGTCAAATTTGTGGGCGCTCCGGTCATCCAACGATTGACTGCTACAATCGCTTGAACCTAGCGTATGAAGGACGTGTATCCACTAAGAAGCTTGCGGCGATGGTCGATTCTTTATCACCATCGTTCCATGATCAGTAGTGGTTTAGTGCTACTGGTGCATCAGCGCATATCATTCCGGATCTTGCAAATTTATCTATTCATAATGAGTATAATGGACAAGACACGGTGGCTGTTGGGAATGACTCAGGTTTGTCAATCTCTAACGTTGGCTCTACTATGTTTAACGCCAACTCTTCTTCATTTCATTTAAATCAAATTCTTCATTGTCCTGATATTACGGCAAATTTACTTTCTGTTAATCAATTTACTCGTGATAATCAGTGTCATTTCATTTTTTCTGCTGATGAATTTTGTGTGAAGGACAACGCAATGGGGAGGACGCTATTCCACGGACGGAGTGATAATGACCTTTATCCGATTCGACTTTATCGTTCTTCATTAAATAAAAGTTCTCAGCCAATTGCTTTCTTGAGCGAACGAGTTTCTGCTTCAACATGGCATCTCCGATTAGGACATCTCGCTCCTTCTATTTTGCATTGTTTAATGTCTAATAATAATGTTTTGCTTAAGGACTCTATTAAAAATCTTCAATTTTGTGATCCATGTCATATTGTTAAAAGCACTCGTCTTCTTTTTAAGTTATCTACGTCTATTGTAAAATCACCTTTGAAACTGATTCACACTGATGTGTGGACTTCGCCTTGTTATTCTCAGCAAGGATTTAAATATTATGTTTTATTCGTGGATGATTTTTCTCGTTATTCATGAATATTTTTTATGCGCAACAAAAGTGATGTGCTTCATTATTTTGTTCAATTCAAAAAATATGTCAAAAATTTACTATCTCATCCACTTGAATCTCTTCAATCTGATGGTGGGGGTGAATATACGAGCTTGCGTTTTAAAGAATATTTACATCAACAAGACATTACTCATCGCTTGACGTGCCCTCACATTTCGGAACAAAATGGAGTGTCGGAATGCAAACATCGCCATATCGTTGATATGGGTTTAAGCCTCTTAAATACAGCTGGTATTTCCTCTTCCTATTGGGTTGAAGGATTTAACACCTCCGTCTATTTAATCAACCGTCTTCCGACCAAAAGTTTTAAATTTATCTCGCCTTACGAAAAATTATTCTTAAAATCTCCTATTTACACCAATTTTTGTGTTTTTGAGTGTTGTTGCTTTCCATTTCTTCGACCTTATAATAAACACAAGTTAGAAATGTGATCAAAATCGTGTGTGTTTCTAGGGTACTCTCTTGAAAATCGTGGATATAAGTGCTTAGATCAGGAATCTTGTCGTATTTTTTTGTCTCGCCATGTCATATTTAATGAAGAACAATTCCCTTTTAAGGATCGGATATTGGGATCCACTCCCCCTTTGACTAGTGCTTCTCCTATTGTGCTCCCTTTACAACAACAACTACCCCTTTCTACTGTACCTTTAATACCAAATACATGTTCTGACCGGCCACATCAATCTTTTGAATCCCAATCTTCTACCAATGCTCCAACTTCTAATACTTCTTCTCCAACTACACCGTCCACTCATCCTGATCCACCCGTACCTGAGCTTGTACAACCTTCATTACCTATCTCATCCTTACCTCACTCAACTCCCACATCTAATTCTTCTCATGCTCAAGGTGGCACCCAAATGATCACACGCTCCATGGTTGATACCTACAAACCCAATCCCAAATATGCTCTCTCGGCCACTCTTACTGCTCTTCCCAGTGAGTCAACGTATTTCTCCAAAGCTGTTACTGATCCTCATTGGTGAATGGCCATGTCTGAGGAGTTTGATGCACTATTAAGAAATGGCACTTGGTCCATTGTGCCACATCAGTCTCACATGAATGTCCTCTCAAATAAATGGGTGTACAAGATCAAGCGTCGATTAGATGACTCAATCGAACGTTACAAAGCTCGTCTTGTCGCGAACGGTTATCATTAACAGCAAGGTTTGGACTACACTGAGACTTTTAGTCCTGTAGTCAAGCACACGACCATTCATACCGTTCTTGCGCTTGCGATTCATCATCACTGGCCTATTCGGCAGCTAGATGTACAAAATGCATTCCTTCATGGCTTCTTGAATGAGGAAGTCTATATGCGGCAGCCTCGGGGCTTCGCTGCTCCAAAATTTTCACACCATGTGTGTCACTTACGTTGTTCTCTTTATGTGTTGAAACAAGCTCCTCTTGCCTAGTTTCAACATTTTGTAGATTTTGTGAAAGCTATTGATTTTGTGTGTTTCAAGGCAGATTATTCATTATTTACTTATCATGATTATGACGTAGTTATTCTTCTTCTTGTATACGTCGATGACATTCTCATCACGGGCAATAGTGCTACTTATCTTACTTGCTTGATCAAGACTCTGGGTAAGGCTTTTGCAATGAAAGATTTGGGATTGCTCCACTATTTTTTGGGTGTTGAAGCGGTATTTTCTTTTACTGGGTTGCACCTATCTCAAGCGTCATATGCTATTGACTTACTTCATCGAGCTAACATGGAAAATGTCAAACCTCTTAATTCTCCTACTGATAGTGATAAGAAATTAGATCTCCTTGATGGATCTCGATTGGACGATCCGACAACTTATCGTAGCATTGTCGGGGCTCTTCAATATTTGACCCTCACCAGGTCCGATCTCGCTTTCTCCGTCAATCAGGTTTGTCAATTTATGCATTGCCCCACTGCGGTTCATTGGGCTACCGTCAAACGTATTTTGCGTTATGTGAAAGGAACTATTGCTCATGATTTGTGGTTTCGCCCGAGCTCTTTAAAACTTGAAGCCTATTTAGATGTGGACTATGTTGGTTGTCCGATGGATCGTCGCTCCACTGGTGGATATTGTGTATACCTTGGCTTCAATCCTATTTCGTGGAGTGCCAAGAAACAGAGCACTGTCTCTCGTTCAAGCACTGAATCCGAGTATCGCCAACTTGCTCTTACTGCGGCTGAACTTTTATGGCTTCGGTCATTATTTCGATATCTACGGCTTCTCATTTTACATGCTCCATTAATCTGGTGTAACAATATCAGCCCAATTTCTTTGGCTTCAAATCCTATCTTTCATGCTCGGACAAAACACTTGGAAGTTGATTACCATTATGTACGTGAAAAGGTAGTTCGACGAAAATTAGATGTTCGTTATATTCATACCACTGATCAGGTGGCAGATATTTTCACCAAAGGATTACCTTCACGTCGATTTCAGATATTGAGAGACAAACTCATGGTTCGTCCCTCCCCAATGATCTTTAGGGGGTATAATAGAGGACATACACCGAATCCAACCTCAGATTCAATCTTAACCAAATCCAACTCACCGTAGACTCAAGTTTGAATCGTTCCTATTTCGTCTCTCCATCTGTTATATTTTAAATTTAAAATAAGATAATCTTAATCGTTGCTCCCTAATATCAAGGGACATGTTATTTGTAGCTTTGGTTAAATACCAAAAAATTACAGTAAATAAGTTAAACTAAAATTACAAAATAACGTGAGTTCTTCTTTCTTCTTTTAATCACTACAAAATATAAGACTATTAGGGGCAATTTTTTGGAGCCCAAAACTGCCACTATTAACCCAAAAAACTGTCAAGGCTATTAGTGGGAATGGTATTAGCAACAATTTTTTTGTTAATAGCGCTAATTTTTGGCTGTTGCTAATAGCCTTATTTTTTGTAGTGGATGATGTGAGTACCATCAAATGCGGTTATCGAGTCACTTGTTAGGATATGACATGTGGAATTAGCATTGGCCGTTTGATGGTGGCCCATGATCTCAAGATCTTTGTATGTAAGATGGGGATGAAAAGTGATCTTTGTGGTTCAGTTCAAAGGAGTCAATGATTTATGCACATGCAAACCTTAGTTGTGAAGAAAGAATCTTTTGTTACAAATAAAGGTACTCTCACCTTTTTTCAAGGAGATGACAGTACTCTTTGGTGTGACTGTAATCAAGAGCATGGTTACTTCGCTGAATCGCCTGGTTTGAATTTGGGTTCGCAATTCGCTACCACAACGAAACCAAATATGCTGATTAAGGTGACTTTTAAAAGTACTTATTAATTTTATAATACAAATATACATTCTTTAATAATGGAATACAAATGACTACTTAGTTATCTATAAAACATCTTAGATTTAAGTATCCTCTTTATGCTGGTAAAATTTTATTATAAATAAAATATTTAGCATTAATCAATCAATTCACTTATCACACCGAGCTAGAATCATTGTACCCAATTCACAATTCGCTAGGTGAATGAGTGAATTAAGTAAACTAGATTAAAAGTATGATTTTAAAGATTAGCCACTTTCGATATATATTTGTCGATGCTTATCGGTTTAGTGTCATAAGCGCCCCCATTTGACGCATATATCTCTAATATGGAGTCAAATGGGTCAAAAATTGACCCATCGAATCATCTTGAGTCATAGTGGCCCATATCGAGTCTTATAAGTATCGGATGTAAATTGGATAAATGATAAAAATATCTTTTGAAGGTATATTTATAATTTTTATGATGGTCTTGAATCGACCATCTACGTGCTTCCACGTAGCGCAGTCATAGGGCTAACAATTCCAATAGCTAAAGAGGCACGCCCTTCATTTTTGACTCTTGAAGAGGCATATGCAAATGGCCTTCTTCCTTAAACATGCATCCCGATTATCAGATTTTGTAAGTAAACACCAAAAAACCCTTTTGGCGCCACTTCCTTGTCTTTGTTGGAGAACCAGCAGCTGACATAGCATCCTAGCCGTCCATGCCTGGTATCATCACCTGCTTGATGCTGTCCGTCCATCCATCACATGCATCCCAGCTGTCAAACAAGGCCTATAGTGGCCACCTGTCGTCCGATTTGCCAGCAACATTCTAGTCTGACGTGGCATGCACGAACATGCTTAGCTGCACCCACGTAATATCTGAGTCAGCAAGCCCACTTGGCTTTTGGGTACATGAGGATCTGTACAAAATCTTATATATTATATATTTACTCTTAAATTGCACATGGGTGCCTAATGGGAGACTAGGAAAGTGACACGTGTAAAGCAGGAAGCCGGACACCGTGTACTAAAAAGCTTTTGGGTCGCAGTCATGAAAAAAACAAGAGCAAAGGGCAAAGATGGCGGTCGCAAAGCTTGTTGAGCAGGACAAAGGGCAGAGCTTCCCGCTATATGGGCGGCTTGGCTAATGATCTGATGGCTAATTTGGTCATATTTCCGCCGCAATAATAGGCAGGTCTTTTCTGGTTTGGAATACAAGCAATTCTGAGTCTCTGACAGCTGCGAAATGCGTCTAATTCTGTGACCTTGTTTTCTGTGCTGTGGGCCAAAATTAAATCTTAGCCATCACATCCGAGGCTGTCAGCTAGCGCTGTGAAGGGGTCGGGTCGGGTGGGGTCAAAATTTTGCCTACCGTACAAGAAATCTATATGTGCGCGACCCAACCCTAGAACAATCCCAAATATCGGGTTCTATCCTACCCGATAAAACCTATTGATCGACCTGCTTCAACCCAACTTGAAGGTCCGGCCGGAAGTTTCATGCCCGACCCAACAAGGACCCAACCAATAAAATTCCGGGTCAGTCGGGTATTGGGTCAACCCGACTTATTGATTGACCTACCGTCAACAGTCCCAAGTAGAGCTGGGCCACTCTCAAACAGCCCTAGCTAACTCAAGAGGGCTATATTGTGCCCAGTCCTAACCCTTACCTAGGCCGGTCAGGGCAGGCTGGCTTCTAGATTTGTTGTTAATAACTATATTTGGGTCATGTTATTCACACGATGAGACTGCACTCACACCCCAATGTCGAAAAACCCACTAAAAAAGATTATTTTAAAATTCATACCCCCTACTTTATTTTTGTTTTATTTTTATTTTTACTGTGGTGAGAAAGCAGGCTCATGAAGTGTGAATAATGGTACCCTACATAATTTTGTAAAATTTTTGTTACAAAATAATTGATTTCATTGAAGAAACAAAGACATTTTGAATGAGGAAGAAAAAATTATAATACTTCTCTTTATAAATTTATGACTATTTGTTCAATACTTTGTGAGTTTGAGTTCGAGTTCGAGTTCGAGAATCAGCCTCTCTAAAATGGGGATTAGGTTGTCTATTATCTACCTTTCAGACCTCACTTAAGCCTTGTGCACTAGCTATGACCTCTTAAACTATCCGTTGGATGAATCAAATGATAATATTAAGGATATTCTAACGTTTTAAATATAAAAAGTATGAGATATTATATACCTTTATTAATGTACTTACTATATTTAGTTATAATAAGATACACAAATCAGGACGATTTTATGAGCTTTAAGTTGTTAAGCCCTTTCTCGTTTGGACTGACACACAACAAGCTTTTAGTTATGAGGCCCTAGCCTGGTGCCCCCCTTAGCCTTAAATTTTAGGGGTATGGCCAAGCGTGCTGACCGGCGAACCTGACCCTATTGACAGCCTTAATCACATCTATCCCAACCAGTAATGACTTACATTAAAAGAAATTTTAGAATGAATCCTTTGCATCACCTCATAAGTAGAAAAATTAAAGAACATTTATGAGAGGGAAAAAAAAATATTTTACCAATTAAAGCCCACTTTAAACTTATTTATCAGATATGGTAGGGATTTTGTTGTTTCCGAAAGCTTCATCTGAAAATTTAATGCATTGGCAATTTAACTCATCAAATAATAAGCAATTAAGTTATAACTTTTTATAGATAAAATTGCTCGCTCTTATATTTCATAATTTTTATATTATAAGTATCTTTTTTTCAAAGCTGCTCGTTCACTTAGGACTAGGTGACTTACCTAGACTACGGCTCTTTTGTACTTATTTTTATCACAAAGTCTTCCAAACATTATTTGAAAGGAAAATTTTCTAAAACCTCCTTCATTAAAACTTATTTTTCTGAGTCTTTCATAAACCTTTTTTAATATCTTATCAACCCTATACTTAAAATTTACATATCTAAATACCCCCTCACCTTAATTATGTAACTTAAAAGAAAAAATATCCTTTCATATATAAATACGCAAAACACAAACGCTTCACAAAAGTAATAGTTGAATGAGCATTTAAATATATGAGTTTTAATTATAAAGAATTGATAAGATATTAAACAGTGTCTAGGAAGTATTTAAAAAAATAAGTTTATCAGGATTAGATTTTAGAAATGTTAATGTACACTTGCTAATTACTCTCATAATCCTATGTGGTTATTCATGGGAAAAAAGTTTGTATTAGATACATAGGATTTAAATGGCTTACGGCCTTAAGGGACAGACCAATCTAAGTCTGCCCGCAAACCTTGGGTAAAACTCATAGTTCTAAGCTTTGTTTGGTTTTAGAAACCAATCCCAAATTTATGATAGAAGTTAAAAACAGCACTGTCATCTTAACTGTGTTTTGGTTAAGAAAAATTATAAATGGAGGACAAATTTGTTGAGGGCAAAATATAAGCAGCTGATATGGGATTACGTGATTGATCGCAGTTACTTGTATTAATTGAGTCCCACCACACTTGTAACTAATTGCGTAGCAACTCGCACCTCATCAGCTGCCTGTACTTTATCTGTAAAAAATCTGGGCTCTATATGACACTGTCCTACAATTAATACCACAACAACCTTGATTTCCTTTCCCAAAGCTGAAAGTGGGCCAAAGGTTGAAGAGACGTTCCATCTGAGTCGAAGGAGATGGCCCCATCATTGGCAATATCAACCCTTTTTTGGGTGGCTTTATTTCAGCCCACACCACTTCAGGCATAACCCACACACGTGGTGCATTTCAAATAATAAAATACTTAGGATTTATTTTATTTGCAACCCAGATAGGTTCCGGTGCAAGTCACACATGGGTTACATTAAAAGATGTGTGTAGGGTTCTCAATGGGTCGGATTAGGGCCGGGTTGGGGTTCAACCCGGCCCTAACCTACTTGGGCCTGGTTTCCAAATTTTTCATCCGGACTCTTACTCGGGCTGCGATGTACTTAGCCTAAGCCCAACCCCTATCGGGCTGGGTTGGACTTGGGCGTTTTTCCAAGTGTTTTTTCGACTGTTTTTTTTTAATAAAATTTGGTTGAGCTATATTTTGGGAGCTATTTTTTTCAATTATTTTTTCTAATAAAATTTTGTTGGGCTTAGACTGTTTTTTATCTAATAAAAGTTTGAAGAAAGATAAAAATTTAATTAAATAATTATATTAATTATTTAATTAATATAATTAAATAATAAAATACTTAGGATTTATTTTATTTGCAACCCAGATAGGTTCCGGTGCAAGTCACACATGGGTTACATTAAAAGATGTGTGTAGGGTTCTCAATGGGTCGGATTAGGGCCGGGTTGGGGTTCAACCCGGCCCTAACCTACTTGGGCCTGGTTTCCAAATTTTTCATCCGGACTCTTACTCGGGCTGCGATGTACTTAGCCTAAGCCCAACCCCTATCGGGCTGGGTTGGACTTGGGCGTTTTTCCAAGTGTTTTTTCGACTGTTTTTTTTTAATAAAATTTGGTTGAGCTATATTTTGGGAGCTATTTTTTTCAATTATTTTTTCTAATAAAATTTTGTTGGGCTTAGACTGTTTTTTATCTAATAAAAGTTTGAAGAAAGATAAAAATTTAATTAAATAATTATATTAATGTTATAGAGGCTGAAATACATACTTTTATTCAAATATTTCCTTTTAGTTTGTTGCACAATAGTTATAACGGACAATGATTGTCTGAAAGGATAACAATTGCACAATGATTATAATGGACAACGATTAATCTTAAAATATTTAAATAAATTATATTTAATTAAAAGGAATTTTTTTTATAACTTTGGAAGGATATATATATTCGGGTCGAGTGTGGGTCGGGTGTTGGAACATTCAACCCAAGCTTGACCCTTATTGATCCAATTTGTAACATGTTTAGCCCGCTTTAGATACTGGGCCGAATTTGTTTAATAGAAAGTACTATTTTTTTTGGGCCAAGTGTGGGCTAAAATTAGGATCGGCCCGACACATTGAGAGCCCTAGATGTGTTGCTCTTTCATTTTTTTTTTTCAAACTTATTATACGCAATGGATGGAGGATTTTGTAAGAATGTTGTGTCATCTACCTAATAGTTACAATTCCGAAAGAAAAAGTTGATATTAGGTGCACCAAACAGAGCGCCAGTGCGCACTTGATTTAAACCTCCTTTAATTCAGCAACAAAAAAATAAAAGGCAGTGCACCGTTCATGATTCTATACATCCATCCATGTGGAACACATATTGATGAATTTTGTTTTGAATTCTCGACTGACATCCAAACAAGAAAATGATACTCTTACACCATTAAAATTATATTTTTTTTTTTATCTCACACGATTGTGTGAATTATCATTATATTATGTGGCGTATATATGTGATTAATTTAAATTGTCCAAATGAAAATTAGTTGAAACATTTCGGCACTCAAAAACCAAAAATAGTTTTATAAAAAGATCCTACGTAATATGATGGTATTATGAATTCGCTTAGCTTGTTAGACTTTATTGTAATAGTTAGCTTGTTAAACTTTATTATAATCTTCCTAGATTTTAGAAACAAGGTCTATCACTTATAAATTATTTATATTTCATTCAAGTAAATAAAAAGTAAAAAAATTGATTCATCATCATCTAACTAAAAATCAAGAGATTGGATGGATTAAATCTCCTGCAAATATTATTTTTGAGTATCGTAATAGCAAGCGTATTAAACTTAACTCGATAAAAATATTAGAAGTTGGACTTTTACTGCTTTCATGGTGATAAATATCAATGCCTCTCTTAACTTTGACAGACTAGAAGATGGACCCATTTCAATGGTTCGGTTAAGGGATCTAAGAGTGTTATCGTTCTTTTGTTATTTTTGTGATGTGACACACATTTATGATTAATCTAAATTTCCCAAGTGACAATCTATCATTAAAATATATTTTTTTAAGCACAATGAAACATAATAAGAAGTGAATGTTAATGATCATATTGACGAACTTTAATATCATCTATTAAAATTAAAGCAAACTTCAATCTATGATCTATCATGTTGATGATTCGGATCACTACATCTTAAATCATTGCTTGTGTAAGATCATTTAATCACCGTTAAACACTATTTTGATGTTATGGCCGTACAGGGGATGCCACGCCAATGGTACACGGGCCATCTGCCTAATACAAACTCAACTCAAGAGCGTCAACATCGGCTTCGCTTGTAGTGTCATTTCGGCGCACCCGGCGGAAGTGGTGGTGCTTGGATTCTTTTCTAGACTTTACAGTTTACAAAGGAGAAAAAAAGGCGTCTACTCAAAAGTAAAAGCTTTTAAAACCGTCAAGGAGACGACACGTAGTAATAGTGATGGATGGCCACCGTTCCTCATAAAACTCGAAAACCCAAATACGGAGCCTGAAAAAGCGGGCCAACGGGCCATATAGAGACTAAATTCGATTTCCCGGCGCCCAGCAATTCGAAAAAGCTTCGCCCTCCCCAAAAGCTTCTAGGGTTTGGGATCCAAGAGACGCGGCCTCTATATATAGGCGTAAGCGGTTGAATTTTAATCATTTTAACTGAAAGTTATTAGCCGCAGAGAGAGAGAGAGAGAGAGAGAGAGAGAGAGAGAGACGGTCGCTCGGAGGTTTCTGTCCTTGAGAACATAAAAAAGAGATTTCTTTGACCGAATTTCAATAACGGATCGATTTTTTTCTTGTCTCGCCCCTGTCCCTGCCCCCAATTTTCCCCGATCTCTGCTCGTTTTCTTCTTCGCTGCCTGAATTATATGAACCAAATTCGCTAAATTTTTCCCTTTTTTCTAAATTTTTCATCGAATTCGGCAATTGAAATTCCTGGTACCAGTTGGAATCCCTTTTGCGAGTCGATTTTGGTCACCAAAGTTGAGACTTTTAGCCTTAATCATATTTAAACAGCGGCGTAATTTTCAGGAAAATCTCTTAATTTCTAGGGAAACATAGATACGGTAAGAAGAATCGGTTCCAATTTCCCGATCGGTGAGGCTCTGTTTATGTTAAGGATAGGGAGAGGGAAAGTGAAATTCCGAAGAAAAGAAATAGGATTTAGGGATGGAGCAGAAGCACATTTTGATGTCTGCATTGAGCGTGGGTCTTGGAGTGGGCGTAGGCCTTGGCTTGGCTTCTGGTCAGACTGTAAGTAAATGGGCGGCCCCGATCTCTTCTTCGGCGCTGGTCACTGGCGAACGCATCGAACACGAGCTCTTGAGACTCGTCGTCGACGGGAAAAGTAGCAACGTCACTTTTGACGAGTTTCCCTATTACCTCAGGTTTGGATGAATAAACAGATTTCTTTATTCCATTTTTATTTTACTATTTTTCTGATCAATTCATTATCTTTTTCTATTCTAAAATGTTTATGAGCACCACTAAACCTTGGGAATGAATGATGAGATAAAATACTATATCCTTGATCAGCATATTATTTTTCATTATATTACTATATAATTAGTTGGTTCTGATTTCCAGACTAGCATATAGGTTGTCTACATATAAATATACATACAATCTGCCCCTATATCTGATTTTTCTGTTTTTTTAGCTCTCTTCCAATTTACTTTACTATCCATTACCTTATTCTTATTTCAATTGCTACCCTGCATTTGAGTGGGAGCAGTGACTATTTTTCGTTTTCGGTAGAAGGTCATTTTGGTTCGTTTCGGATCATTTTAAGGGAAATTTGAAATTGTTTTGGGAAAATTTCGGAGAGTACAAAAAATATATATATAAATTTATATTTACTATTTGTAAAAATCTTATTTATTATTTTTAAATGGCTAAATTTTAAAATTTTGTTAATTTCCGCAAAATTTCATTAATTTCACCAAAATTAATGAAAATTAGACAATTTCAGTGAAATCACCTAAATTTCACCGAAAGTTCCGTCCAACCCTTGTTTCGGTGAATTTCACCAAAATTTGTCACTATGAGTGTGAGAACTACCCCTCTAAACCACCTTCATGTGGCGAGAGGTCCCAAGACGGAGTCCTAATGTTTATATTATATCAATTTTTTCACGTATCCCATGTGCATACTGTTTAATTTATTTGTTTCTCGTTTGATGGGATGAAACGGTAGTCCTCCTCCAACTAACATTTGCTTGATACAAATAAAAAATTGGACTACAAGATTGTTTGAAATGGAGAGGAAGATCTGAATGTTGAAATAGACTAGTTTTATCCCAATTGTCTAACTTATTTGGACCTTATATGATGTGGAACACCATATAAAAGTCGATATAAATGACAATGTGTTCACGGCAAAAGATACACCAGTTATCAGGACGCAAGTACGGGAGCTTCATTCATTTTTTCGTTTGATGAGTTTAAAATTTCCCTCGACTTTTGGCATGCACTAGTAAGAAACCCACACGATGCTTGGGATAAGATGGTGAAAAATAAATAAAAGATTATTAATAAAAAACTTCATAAGCCAAAAATGATTAAACTAATTAAAAAAATTAACTTAAACAACCACTGTTGCTAAGTATATCGTAATTGACTCAAGTTCTAGCGCAATCAACACTTCCTTGTGGACCGATGACAGCACTTTAGAATGACCCCTTCAAAGTACTTTTTTTTCTATATATGATAATGCTAACGCTAGACCTTCATTAAAATGACTGTAAGGTTGATTAGATTCATCAAAGTGGTTCCAATCATCAACATCAAAACGTCATAAAGTACATTAAAAAAAACAGAAAAATGATAAAAGTAAAGAAAAATCTATGATAAATAAAAATGAATCATTTATTTAGCCACAAAATATATATTTGGGTACGGCTATTCTCACCCATTGTTGGAGTAAGTACCACATATTTTTTGACGGAAAAAAACCATTGACTGACTTTAATTAGACGATGGAGAGCTTTTTTGTTCCAATCTTCCCCACGGTAGATCTTAAGATCATGGTGCGCCTATCAGACAATCAGATGCTGATTTCACATGGTACACGTCGCTAAAGTGAAAGTTCAACTCCTTCGCCCGTGATTCACTTTTTGGAATGTGCGCTATGTGGAATCAACATCTGACCGCTTGATAGGCGTGCCATGATCTTAAGATCTATCGTGGGTTAGATTGGAACAAAAAAAATCTCCATCGTCTAATTCAAAGCACTCAACGGTTTTTGTTCGTGAAAAACTGTGTGGTACTTACTCTGAAAATGGGAGAGAATAGCGCTACCCTATATATTTTTTTGAATGTTTTTCTACAAACTGAAAAAGTTATAAAAATGCTTGTCAAGCGTTTTTTAGAAATAAAGATTTAAGAGAGAGATCTGACCTGGCTAATGGCTTTATTCCCGGGTGTCAAAATCATTTTTTTAGAAAGAAGATGCATGATGTCAGAGATGAAGGTTTCTTATAGTGATGATAAACAAAAGTTTATTGGGAAAATTTTCAAAATAACCCCTGAACTTTCACCCCATTATCAATAATGGACTTAAACTATTAATAATATCAAATAGGCACCCAAAGTACACTTAAGTTCATCAACTGGACCCGTACCGTCACCTTCTGTTAATGGCTGAACGGAAAATGCTGAGTTGGCATACAACTCAGCAAAATAACTTGCGTGGCACCCAACGTGGCGAGGACTTGGCTTTGAGAAAATTTTAAAATAACCCCTGAACTTCACCCCATCATCAATAACGCACATAAACGTTAGGTGTCACGCACGCTATTTTGCTGAGTTGTATGCCAACCCAGTGTTTTCCGTTAGCCATTAACGGAAGGTAACGGTAGGGGTTTAGTTGATGAACTTAAGTGTACTTTGGGTGCCTATTTGATATTATCAGTAGTTTAGGTGCGTTATTGATGACGGGGTGTAAGTTCAGGGGTTATTTTGAAATTTTCCCTTTTTATTGATGAAAGTCATTTTAGAGACTTGAGAGAAGAATGGAAGCCACGTTTCAAGGAGTCAAATTAGGATGATAGTTTGTGTTAGGTGCTTGTCCCATACATCAAAGGAAGTGCTTTGGCTAATCTCCAACCACCAATCTGGTCAAACTTGGGATTTGCTCAAATATTAATGAGGGAACAAATCTGTGAAAGTATTTATACTCGTTCGGTTATTTGATGCTAAAAATGTGTAGTTTTTCAGGAAGGAGGGAGATTGAACCATGCACTATTATTAGTGCATTGGTAAGCACCCAGTACCAGCTGTTGAGGGAGAGGAACTGCTTTCCTTTTTAAATAAAACTGAAGAGATGTGTTTTTTTGGGTGAGACGCCTTCAGAAAGTCGTGCACAAAGGGATGCTTATGGTGGACTTTTCGTACCGAGCTATTAAAATTTCGAATAAGGCGACAATAAATTGAAAGAAAAGCATGAAAATTTTGTACTTTGATAATTGTTCACTGCAACAACCATTTAACAATCATTTTATCTTTTCTCCTTCAATTTTTGTGGCCGGCACTCGGCATACACTACACAGTCTAGGAAGATTTTGACACATTGTCAAGGAGGAGTGAACACTTCTTAATGTTCACATAGAGCTTCTTGTTGCACAAAACATGCAAAATGTGGTTATAGCTGAATTTTTCATGCTCTCATATTCTAGCATTACAAATAAGCACATCATTAAATCAGACAACCACAAATTTTTAAATAAAGGAACAGTAAATCTGGGTCATCATTCTAATGATTGTTTATGGTGCAGTGTTATAATCAGACCCAAATGGCATAATCAGACCCTCAAGCAAGGTTTCCATATTTTGAATGCAGTGTTATATTCGCCCTGATTCAAATTTTATGCTAATGACCCTATAAATTGATCTTCGAAGACACAATAACACCATGAAAATGTGAGAAAATTATTGAGTAGGAAAGTAGGGTTCATGCTTGTCCCAATCAGCCCTTTCTTTAATAGCTCGAAACTTGGTGATGGATATTTTTGTTTTCTTTAGGATTCATCGATAGTGTTGTTGATTCAACATATTGGAACCCAATATCAATCTATGTGGTTCTGATTGCATCCCAGGTAATCTATTCAACAGTACATTGGGGGTCACTTTTACTCTTTTAAATGAGATTGAAGAGGCCTATGAGTTAGTGGCAAGTTGACACTATCCTTTGCTACTAAGGCATAATTAGTCCTATTATTTGTTTTCCATTAAACTTACAACAATATGACCCTTACGAGTTACGACCCTCCTCTTTGTGAGGTTTAGTTCGGAAATTTCAAGTGGTAGAATTATTGTTTTTACACCATCCTTATAAATGGGGTTGATATTTTTCCCTCTTTTTATGCACGATATCGTGACAATATTGTCTTGTCGCTTAAGTAATATTGTCCATTGGGATCACAACAGTATAATTGCTAGTCGTAAAAGAAGTTAACTTATGTGCAGTAATGGGGACCTTACATCTTGAACAAGTGATTTATCTAGGATCATAGGCAATTCTATTGATTTATTTTTTTTCGATGAGTACCTTCGATTTCAGTTGGTCCACTATCTCTCTCATAGTACAATATAAGCGTGAACAATCATCCGACGATGTACACTTGGTACACCTGCCATTGATTTCAGCAATTATTTTTAGTAAAGAAGGCACGACCTTTCGAATTATTAAGCTTTATGTGCCATCATCTGCCTCAACTTCTTTATTGGCTACTTCATCCACACCATCATAAGTATGTTCTTCCGCCGCTCCTTTATATTATGTTTTTTTCATCATCGACAAGATTAATTTGTGTATCATGTTGTCTCATAGGGCACTCAACTGATCAATATCCCTGTTCACAAAACCCAAAACAATTAAATTCTCCTAATGCTGTCCTGGGTTTCCATGTAGGGAAATAACTTGGTTACTTCCATTGTTATTGAGGTTTAATGGAACAGGCACTAGTTTTGGCTTCTAGGATTTCTCCCTCGGCTAGATTCCTTTGTGGTTGTCATCAAGGATCAAAATTTTGGCTGAAATTATCGGTTTCGGTCCCCACCAAAACGATAATTTTGGACCGAAATTTCGGTCATTTTTGTATGGGATTGAAATTTCGGTCCAAAATTTCGGTTTCGGTCCCCTCCGAAACCCGAAAGTTTGATCCTTGGTTGTCATCGATGATATAAACAAAGAGAACATATTTGCCTCATGATCTTATGATTGATTTCGTCTAAGAATTTCCTCTGCTTTAGGGAGTCCAATGCTATTGCTGTTGCTGTTGCTGGCAAGATTAATTCTAGAATTTCTTAATGTTTCACCAAGGAGTTCAATGCTATTTCTGGGCAAGACATCCTAAAAGATTAGAAAATGGCAGCTGTAGTTCTTTAAGCTTACTCTTAAAGAGAGATGGGAAGCTCCGCTGCAGACTTTTTAGAGTTCAACTTTGGTCGCAGTTCCCTTGGCAACCTGGATGGTTCCGGCTTTAATGATGTGGCTAGAGATAGAATGGGTGAATGAAATTGTCTTTCGCCGGACCACTTGGAATTAGAAACTCCTTGGAACCAAAATTTGGATCTCTACGTTGTCTTTGGAAAGTTGGGAGAATCTGTTTGGATCTTGTTGTTGTGGAAGGGGACAAGGACTCCCTTGTTTCAATTTGATGGGCCTGTAATTATACCTTGTTCTTGGAAGTTTTTGACTTCTTGATGAAAATACCAACATATATATAATCCTCTCACCTCTTTTTGTCCATGATAATTGAATCGGTGAACTACTTGGTCGATTCCCTTACTAGAAGGAAGGTCTCTTGGCCATTTTCCTGTACTTTGAATTCGATGCTTCTTTCTTTTTTTTTTGTACACAGTTTATTATCTATAATAAAATTCGTTGCCTTGAAAGAAATAGTACTATCGGATATTTGACTGACTGAAATATTTACTATTTCATTATTTTTTATTTACTTTTTCTGATGGGAAAAGATTTTTTCCTTAGCGAATTCTTTATTGCTCATGATTTTGTTATTTGAGTATGATTAAGCAGGAATAGTTTTGGCATCTCATTTCCCTGGTCTTACATGTGTACTGGTCATCTGCCCAAATGATGGTTTTTTAATTTTCTGTATCACATGTTTTAAGTGCAAAATTTATCGGGAGGACAATCTTTGACTACAGATCCAAGATAACAGCAATTTACTGATCATTAAACATTCCAACCTTGCATAATCTGTACCACTTCTAGATAAGAGGGAAGCAAATCTCTTAAAGTCACTCTCTGCAAGCCTTAGGAAGCAAATCTTTTGCAAATTATGTGACTTCACATCTTATATAATTCGTACTGTTAGCTTTTTCCCAGTTATTATTGTATTTTGACCTTGTTGTCCGTGTTGTTGATACCTCTACAGTGAGCAAACAAGGGTGTTATTGACAAGTGCTGCCTACGTTCATTTGAAGCATGCCGATTTTTCGAAGTATACTCGAAATCTCTCTCCTGCAAGTCGGGCCATTTTGCTCTCAGGACCTGCTGGTATGTTACAAGAAATATGTCCTCTGACAAACCTGGCTTGAAATTGTTCTATGTTTATATGTCTACCATTAAAGCTCAATGCAAAGTTTTATTTCCTGTAGAATTTTACCAGCAAATGCTTGCCAAGGCTTTAGCCCATTATTTTGAAGCCAAGTTGTTGCTGCTGGATGTCACCGACTTTTCACTAAAGGTGAGAATCTACCTTTATGGTTTGCTTGGTCTCTAGCATTGTTACAAAATATGACTTTTTTAAACAAAAAATATGCGTATAATATGCGCTTATTTGCCACTACGTACTAAACACATAATACCCGTATTTTGGTATAATACGCGTTTTTTGCTTTTTAAATGTATTTTTCACGTATTAAACATTTTTTCGTATTTAAAAAAAACTGTTTTAAAACTTTTTTTTTTAAAAAAATTATGCTGTTTTTTCCCAATTGTTCCTGGTTTTCCATTTTAACGTCTTCCGTATTTTACTGTTTTTTTACCTTTCGATTTTTTATTCTTTTATTCTTTTTTTTTTTTGATGGATAAGCAGGGTTTTTATATTTTTTTTCATTTTTTCCCGACGTTCCCACTCATCGTATTAAACCCGTGCCCGTATTTTGTCACTTTGACTCTCTACCGCTACCATACTAATGTAAGCTATGGGATGTTCTGCTAACAGATACAGAGCAAATATGGTACTTCCAACAAAGCAACTGTAAGATTTCCCTTATCAATTACATACATTTTGTTTCTTATGCTGTTTATGAATTACATTCCATGTCTTCACCCCCCTGCTAATTCTCAACTGTGGTTTTTTTTGTATCTGGATAAAGATTCTTAATTTTTTTATTATCAATGATCTGTATAAGCATTTTTTAGAACTGAACTGTGCATTTATATCATTGACTTTGCATCTTCATTCATATCTTTTCATGTTATGTTTTTGCCAAAACATATGCATATGCTTCCTCTGTGAGTTTTTGTTTGCAGAATCTGTTTTCTCATGTTGCATGCATTTCTTATGACATAGTATTATTCTTTACTAAAAGATCATTCCCGTGAGAAATATATTATAGATCTGTTCCTAATATACTTGTAATCACCTCTTTGTAGTCTTTCAAACGGTCCACATCTGAGACAACATTGGAGCGAATGTCCAGTTTACTCGGTTCGTTTTCTATGTTACCGGCCTGGGAGGAAACTAAAGGTATTCTAAAAGCATGCTTTCTTCATTTTCTCTTATACAAATGAAAATTTTATAGTTTCTATAAATATTATCTTGTGGTTGGTTGAGTGCTCTATATTTGTTCCTTGCTCTTATAATACACTTATGTTGGTATCTATGTCTTCTCAATGTCCTGCTGTTGCGCTATTGCATGTGTGAGTGAATGTTTGATGGGATCATGAGTAACACATATCAAAGATCCTTTCTGAAAAGAAACCTAACTGTTGAAATATAGGTTTTAAACTTCTAATATGGAACGATAAGGCCCTTAATTCTCTTCTTAAAATAAGATTTATGCTTTCATGCATCGTTTATTGCACGCATTTTTTTAGATAATAAGTTAACTATCTTAACGGTTACAATATAATTTTTTCTGTAATGTTCAATTTTTTATTCCATACTAATCGAGGGAACTTCTGCTCCCTTGCAGTTACTTGAGTGATTTATCTATTTGCAAAAAAAACATGTTCCTTTGCACCGGGAATCATTTGAAATCATTTGAAGTCTTGCTTGGCTTTTCATAAAATTATTTACTATATTTCTTCTTTTAGTTTTATTAACAGATGGGTCATCTTTTCCCCCCCTAAAACAATGATAATATCATTGGCCACAAATTACGCAATCGTCAAAAGGAACAAATTAAAAAAAGAAGTCGCAAGCCACAGTCCTGTTCACTCTGAAGAGTAAATTGGGTTAGCAACCCAAGCTATACAATATTACAAAAAAGAAAGTCGCAGGCGACAGTCCTGTTCACTCCAAGATTCCTTGCTCTCTTGATAGCCATACTTAGCAACATGCTAGTCAGATTGCTGCTAATTCGTTGTTCTCCATCTTAAGCCATAATTAGAACAGTAAAATTTGAGTATCTTTTGATAGTCTGTATAATTCATAAGTTTCATAATCTGCAATCAATTAAATTAAGTTGGCTAAATGATGAAATGTTTTTTCCAACATCGTGTTGTAGCTACAAATGTTATCTGCTTAAGTTGCATTTTTGAAGCAGTAGTATTATGTTTGTTCCCAAAATTCAAGATTATGTTTATTTCTAGTTTTTTGCGGTTCTATATGTTTTATGTGTTGATCTATACAGCAATTATACTTTTCCTTATTCTTTTTTTTTCCTCCAAATTTCATTGATATGGCTCTGATTAAGGGGTTATGCCGCAGGCATGCTACGGAGGCAGAGCAGCACTATGGAGATTAGGTCAGGGGTATTATATATACTTGGCTTGTAAGGCCATAGAAGAATACTAAAGCATAGGTTGTCAGATTGCTTCTGATTTATCTTTCGCATTCTATTTGCAGAGGATCTGAAGGTTCTAGTAGTGCTCCAAAGCTTCGTAGACATGCTTCTGCTGCAGCTGATATGAGTAGTCTTGCTTCACAATGTGCTCCTGTGAATCCAGGTTCTTATACCAAGAACTTTTCTTTGTTAAAGGACCATCAGAAAATATGATTCCCTTTGGTATCAGAATGACATAAATATTATAGAGGAGCTATGCATTGTCTCTACATTTTTTCAAGTGAATTAACATCAATGGTGTAAATTTAATGTTCATTATACCTATAATAATTGTGTCGTTGGATTGCTATTTTATGCAGCTGCTTACAACAATTTTGCATAGGAAAGTAAATTCGAAAACAAATGGATTTAATAAATTCTTCCTTGATTTACCGGAGTTTAATTATGTTGTGGGAACTTTACAATCCCGGACATCGCCAACGATACCCCGTTAATTACATTTTCACAGAACACCTCTGATTAAAGTATAAGGAAATTTTTTTATCACAATTACATTTTGAAGAGAATGATATTTTTATTTTTTTTGATAACCTGGGTATCCGGGCCTCTTAGAGCACCCGCCTAATCCCAGGGGCACATGCGCACCCCAAATTCAGCACATGCCGGGTCAGCACAGGATATAAATCCCTAGGGTGGCCTCAAGGGGGGGAGGAGATTCGAACTCAAGTCTCCTGTTTTTGGAAGCAAGTACCTGGCCAGCTCACCCAACCCCTTGAGGTTTGAAGAGAATGATATTATTTTCACATCTATGTTGTGTTTAGATTTAGGCGCTGCTTCATGATCTTTATACCATACTTACTTCATAAGTCATATAAGTAGGGATTTGAACAACCTCGGTTGGGTAACTAGAAGTCCCTCATGCTCATGTGAGAGTGAATGCATAGCACCTTTGATCTATCAGCTCCAAAGTAATAGTCCCTCATGCTCATGCCCCATGCCAAAAGTCTGCCACATAATCAGGTCTTGAAAAATCAGTGGGTAGGAAAAAAGGTTACATAACAGTTTAAAGACTTTGTAATGCAACTAAAAATAACAAAATGGTGTCCAAATGCGGTAGTTGGGGTACATTGGAAAGAGAGAGACTAGTTGATAGCCGAACACTCCCGTTATTGGGAATAGGTGAGGGACCCATCAGCTAAATGTACCTGCCTATGAGATCTGGGTGAAGCAATGAAAGAGAAAAGTTGAGACTCACCAGTCATATGGTCTGATGCGCCGAAGTCAATAATCTAGCCAGGAGATGAGCCAGTATATGTAGTTGCTTGGTAGGCACATGACATAAGTGATGGCACAAGAGTTGGTTGGGTAACTAACAGGCCCTCTTGGGCAACGTCGGCCTGCAAAGCAGCAAGATCATAAGTGGTATCAACATGAGAGCTTGAGGAGGCGCCCACGGTATTAGAATGTGCAGAAACATCAGTGTCGGAGGCAACATGTGCAGATGTCCTAAAGCGGATACCCATGTAGTTTGAAGCACTTGGATCGATCATACTCCGGCTTATGGAAAAAAGAACATATAATCATAGAGTCACCATGGTCTCCTCTACATCCAAGACCCGACCCTCCCTCTGCACTGAGACTCAATAGTAAAAGTAGTATGCTTACTAGCAGCCGAAGGAGTAGAAGTTGTCATAAGAGCTCGATGCCGCTATCACCATCAATTGTCGCATATATGGTTGGAAGGGTGGAAAAGGATCAGTAGCAAGTCTCTGTGCTTGCAATAGTTCAAACATTGGTTGCAGTCCCATCAGAAAGCAATATATCTACTGACGCTCTAGACGTCATGCAACAATCTTAGGACCCTCACCAGAATACTCAGAAGGTGGCTCCTACTAATTGAGTCCATCGAATCATTTCTGAAGATTGCCATAATAGACACAAATCGATCAAACTACTCAACTCGGGACACTTCATCCAGCGACTAATAAATTCGAGTATTATTTTGTGCATAAGCATGCATCTAGTTTAAAGCATCTAATAACGAAGCGACTGTCTTATGAAACATGTACATTGCATATATGGGCTCTTCCATCAAATTAAAAGATCCGTCTAAGAACATTATAGTTATCAATTTCATGATTGAATGGTTGAGGCGCAATACGGACCCAAGTATATGATGGAGCTTCCCACGATTCCCCAAATACAATTTGACGGAGCATGCCCAAGGAATAAAATTAGTGACATTCAATTTGACACTTGTAGTACGAAGAGAGGGATCAGTATTAGTTGATCGCTAACTACTCTAGTTGCAGTTCTATCGAAAAGCCATATATTTGCTAATGCTCCAGAAGACGTGCAACAGTCTTAGGACCCTCACCAGCATACTCAGAAGGTAGCTTGTACTGATTGAGCTCCCTGCTCAGATCGGGAGACTTCATGAAACAATTGATAAAATTCGGGTATCATTTTCCGAATGCATTTGGGTTAAAGATTCATCTAAATTGAATGGTTGAGTCACGATAATGGACCGAAGTATATGATGGAGCTTCCCATGACTCCCTAAATACAATTTCACGGTGTACCCAAAAACTAAAATTATTGTCATTCACTAAGCACAAAATCTATTCTCAGCCTTAAGAAGGAACCATTTCCAACAGAAAATTACATGCAACTTCATTGCAAAGATATTAGATATGAAACGGTAGAAGAGAGAAGTAAAAAATAGTGAAATCGAGAGTTTGGCACAGAGGAAAATTTGTTAAAACTTACTCAATCTCCACAATTGATTATGAGAACATAGGCAAAAGATTCTTGATGGTAAATCGATGCACCCCCTCACATTCAGTCACAACGTCAGGCAACACAGTGATCAGGACTACTGATAATCGTGAAATGAGCCAAAAAAAAAAAAAACATAATGAGGTCATTGACACATATAGAAGCAATGCGAAAATATATTTTTTGATGGTTAAGTTGGGACTGTACCTACGACCAAGAGGTTGCAATATTTTGCAACCTTCCATTGGACTACAGGCCCAATCCCTAAAACAGTGCCCAAATGTTAAAATTCCAAGAACAAAAATGAAAAAGGATAAGCACTATTTAAATGGCATGAACTTTTGGCCAGTTTGAGGTCAAGAGTTGACCTTTCTGACGTGGAGTGTGATAAATTTGGACATCTAACTCAAAACCAATTGGCTATGAGTGGAAGGGGCCCAGGATCTTATAAGAGGAGTGACAAAGCTATGAACGCCCAATATGGGACTAAACTTCAACACTCCCCCACATGTGTTGACCGGACTGAGCCAAATCACGTTAACAATAAACTGGGTGATGAGGAGTGGAGAAAGGTTTGCTTTGATACCATGATAAATTTGGACACTCCAAACCAATTGCCTATGAGTGGAGGGGCCTAGGATCTTATAAGAGGAGCGACAACTCTATGAATACCCGATATGGGACTAAACTTTTAACAAAGTGATGGGTTTAGTAATGGTGGCAAGGCTCTGATACGAAAATGAGTTCAATGTATTAGGGTTTGGTGGTAGATTATGGTGCACTAGGGTTAGGGTTAGGCAGAAGAGGAAGAAGAAAAGAGAGCGTGTGAGGAGGGAGAGAAGAAATTTGGGCAAAAGTGACTTGAGGATTAAGGTCCTATTGACCTTTATATTAATGGAGAATGACTAAAAAATCTGTTTCGCAATTACATTTCCTACAATAGGCTCTCCCCTCACAATCCCCTTTGTTGCGGCTATCTTGTCTTGCCGTGAACCAAAGAGTTTTAACCAGGCTAAGACCCAAACTAGAATGTCTAAGGAGATTTTTTTCTCGAGAAGAAAAACCACACATGGACCTTGGTCCCTTCCCAATGGAAAATGAATGCAAATAGGTATGCAAGATCAACTACAAATTTGATGGTTCCATCGAGCGGTATAAAGATCGTCTTGTTTCCAAGAGCTTGGTGATCGATTATCATGAGACCTTCGTACTCGTAACCAAATTTGTCACAGTACGATGCCTCCTTGGTTTTGCTGCTATCGAAGGATGGTTATTACATCAACTAGACTTTGACAATGAGGATATATTGTAAGACAGGGTATATGCCTGGCACTCGCACTGCTGATTTTCGATGGAGCAAAACCTCAAACTCCACGTGTCTAATAGATCTTTACTTGATGATCCCACCACCTACCGGTGACTTGCGACTAACTCACTTTTTTTACTATAACAAGACCAGAGATTTCGCACTCAGATCCTTCTTAAGTCAATTAATAAGTCAGCCTCGGGCTTCTCATCTCGATGTTGCTCACTGTGTTCTTCGGTATCTCAAAGGCACACCTGGCTTGGTTTGTTGTTGTCTGCTTCTAGCCTCCTCTAATTGTCGGCATATTGTGATTCAGATCCGGTAGTTGCCCAATGACCAGGCGTTCGGTTATTGGTTATTGCACCTTCTTTGGTGATAGCCCTGTCTCATGGAAGTCCAAGAAACAATACACGGTTTCCAGATCCTCCATTGAATCAGAGTATCGATCAATGGCTGTAGGAACTTGCGAACTTATTTGGCTTCGTCACTTTTTGACCTGTCTCAGAATTCGTCACCAAGCGCCTATGATTCTTTATTGTGACAATCAAACAACACTCATATTGTTGCAAACCATGTTTTCCTTAACGGATTAAACATATCGAGTTGGATTGTCACCTCATCCGAGAATGCTTTTCAACAAGGCATTCCTAGAACGGCTCATGTCCCATCCAATCACCAACAGGCTGACATCTTCACTGAAGCACTGGGCAAAAAACCAAATCTGATTCTTATTTGGGACCATTCTCCAACTCAGGGAGTATTGAGATATTTCCAAATAGGGCATGATTAGGGCTGTCAACGGGTCGGGTCGGGTCAAAATTTTGGCTGTCCGATAAGAAATCTGCAAATGCCTGACCCAAAAACGTGGCCGACCCAGTAAAAAAATTGGGTCGGGTATCGGGTCGACCCAGCTCGTTGCAGCCATAGGCATGATACGTTTTCTATCTTTACAATCAAGGGACTTTGAGTTAATTGATTGGCGGTTGCATACTTTCTATGCTTTCCTTCTTATCCCTGTAATAAAGGGATTTGATAGACATTATAACCTATTATGTACAAATCTTTATAATGAGAAGAAATAAGAACCATTTTTCCTTACTGCACATGCAGTAAATAGTTGAACACTGACCATGATAAACTCCATGCAAGTTGCAACTAACTTGCCTATTGAATGCACATTTGAATCTTTACTAGTTCAGAATTCTTAATGAACAAATTTAGTCTGTGTGCTAACGCCTCCTCGTGTTTTCTTTCTAATTTTCAGCTCCTCTTAAGCGCACCAGCAGCTGGTCTTTTGAAGAGAAACTTCTTATACAGTCACTTTACAAGGTGAAATTTTGTAAACTGAGCTACAACAGATTTTATGGTGCAGCTATTTATGAAACTCTAGCTTTGTTTTTATCATAGTTGCCTTTTGTTGGAGTATTATGCAATTGAGTAGCCTGATTTGGATTTTAGAATTATTCATGTCAAGGATTGAAATTTCAGTTTCGGGTCAACTCATCCAGCTGGAAAAACCTAAAAGTACCAAATGATAGAATGTAGAACATTCTATCGTAGTGTGACACACAAACTATTGCATGTGCCATATTTTTTTATCAAATTAGAAGACTTAATAATAAAGGAAAAAAAAGTACATCAAGGATCAAACCTAAGCAAAAAGCTTAGGTGGTCCACAAGGGATACGATTGCATGTATCAATTAGAAGCTTCTAGATCTACATGCCGGATCAGACAAGATTTTAATCCTTAATTCATGTAGCTTATGTACGATTTTCTTGCAAAACTTCTTAGAACTGGTTCACGGGTGCATATAATGTTATTTCACTGCACAGGTTCTGGTTTCAGTATCAAAAACAAGTCCCATTGTCCTCTACATCAGGGATGTTGAAAGACTTCTCTTCAGATCTCAAAAGATGTACAATATGTTTCAGAAATTGTTAAGTAAAATATCAGGATCTATACTGATACTTGGCTCAAGGATGTTGGATCCGGGTAATGATTACAGAGAAGTGGATGAAAGGATAACCCATCTATTTCCTTACAATATTGAAATCAAGCCACCTGAAGATGAGAACCACCTGGTCAGCTGGAAGTCTCAACTGGAAGAAGATATGAAAATGATACAATTTCAGGATAACAGAAATCACATCACGGATGTACTTGCAGCGAATGATCTCGACTGTGACGATTTGGGTTCGATCTGCCTCGCCGATACAGTGGTTCTCAGTAATTACATAGAAGAAATTGTGGTATCAGCAATCTCGTATCACCTGATGAATAACAAGGATCCTGAATACAGAAACGGAAAGCTTGTTATTTCATCCAAGAGGTCAGATTAGAATATGATGCTTCCAGTATGGTTTTATTTTAATTTAATTTTAATATTTTGTTGATTTATTTATTAACGGTATCTTCAATGGAACAGTTTGTCGCACGGGTTGAGTATATTCCAGGAAAATAAGCTTGGCGGTGAAGATACTCGAAAGCTGGAAGCAAATGTTGATTCTTCTAAGGTCTGTTTTACTTCTCTGACAGAAATGAGTCATGGTCCACTGGATTGAAAGTTTCTGAAGTGCTCTGATTCTTTATATTTATATTTCACTTGTTTTAGGAAGCTGAAGGGGAAGAGACCAAAAATGAAGCTCCAGCCCCTGAGAGCAAAAGTGAGGCAGAGAAATCTGTACCAGTAGTGAAGAAGGATGCTGGGAGTTCCTCTACCCCATCAAAATTACCTGTGAGTTTCATAGGGAATCGAAAGTAAATTAAAATCCACTCATAGAAATGAAATTAACTTTTTTTTCCACTGCATTTGACTGATCCATTTTTCTACTTTTATAGTTCTTTCAATGCTATTATAGAGCTATTCTAGGAATTATGTAAAATTTGAAAAGCGCTATGGTTGTCTTCTTTAATTGTGTTTCTATCATAAATAATGGTTTTCTTGTACCATATTTAAATTTGAACCCCTGGATCTAGATTGATAAAGTGTGTAGTTGGTGTGTCAAATTTGAAACAGTTCTAATTCAGTGCCTATTTCTATAATGCCGTTATTGGAATAGGTTGTTGGAGGTTCCTGTGTTTGCTAGTTTACAGATAATTTTGTGATAATATGTTAGATATTAATATGCATAATATTTCCTTTGCTATGTATTGGAATTTTTTTTTCCTAGAAACATATTCTTTTATGATGGTCTTATCATTTGCTGTTCCCTGTGTGAAAATTGTTTCCTTTTTTTCTTTCACTAACCAGTCATTGGCAAAGATTCCTTCTTGCGCTTTTTCTATATAATATAATATTTTCTAGTTTCTCAATTGTAGATTTCATTGGAAGGAATTAATATGATATATAATTTTTCTGGATCTGTGTCAATTCTAGTGATTTCCATGTGTTGTAGGTCTATTGAAAAATAACAGATTCTGAGTCTCTTGCGTCCTAGGTATCCTATGACAACCGGAATGTTATATATGCAAAATGATAAACAGAAATCAGCTTAATGTTGAATTCGTCCTAGTTCTTTCCTTCCCATTGCTTAGTTATAATGGACTGGTTTTTCAGCAAACTTAAATATGTCGAGTTTTATTGTTTTGACAACAGGACGTTGCTCCTGATAATGAGTTTGAGAAGCGCATTAGGCCCGAGGTCATTCCAGCTAGTGAAATCGGGGTAACATTTGCAGATATAGGTGCCTTGGATGAAATTAAAGAATCACTTCAAGAGCTTGTCATGCTTCCCCTCCGTAGACCTGACCTCTTCAAGGGAGGCCTTCTGAAGCCTTGCAGAGGAATACTGCTGTTTGGACCTCCTGGTACTGGAAAGACAATGATGGCCAAAGCCATTGCCAATGAAGCCGGAGCTAGTTTCATTAACGTCTCCATGTCCACTATCACTTCAAAATGGTTTGGTGAAGATGAGAAAAATGTCAGAGCTTTGTTTACCTTGGCTGCAAAAGTTTCTCCAACTATAATTTTTGTCGATGAAGTTGATAGCATGCTTGGGCAACGGACTAGGGTTGGGGAGCACGAGGCCATGCGGAAGATCAAGAACGAGTTTATGACACATTGGGATGGGCTCTTGACAAAACCCGGTGAACGGATCCTCGTCCTTGCTGCAACAAACAGGCCATTTGATCTTGACGAAGCAATCATCAGACGGTTTGAGCGAAGGTATGTGTGTTTTTGTGTCCTCGCAAGTGCATGTTAGCCGATTTCTAATGTTCTCTGTGAACAGAATTATGGTCGGCCTACCTTCGGTGGAGAACAGAGAATCGATCTTGAAAACCCTATTGTCAAAAGAGAAGACTGAAGAAGGGCTTGACTATAAAGAGCTTGCAACCATGACAGAAGGATACAGTGGAAGCGATCTTAAGGTACATTTTTTCTCAAGGCAGTCATAATTTTTTTTATTTATCATTTATTGGAAAGGCGTTCATAATTTTATGTATATTCTGCCTGTATTAATGCTGAGGAACCTTTAATTGTAGAACTTGTGTACAACAGCAGCGTATCGCCCTGTTAGGGAGCTAATAAAAAAAGAAAGACTAAAGGACTTGGTAAAATTTTGACCTTTTTTGTATTACTACTAACCATGCTTTCAGCTCAAATCCTCCAAGTGTTAGGTGCATAAACCTACTGTATCTTTTAATTCACAGGAGCGAAAACGAAAAGGTGAGGAAGGACAGAATCCCTCAGAGACTACAGAACCAAGAAAAGAAGATAAGGAGGAAACAGTAATTACACTCAGGCCATTAAATATGGAAGACATGAGGCAGGCAAAGAATCAAGTTAGTATCTTTGGAATCCATTTAATAATGCTATTTCAATTAAAGAAAATCACCATTCATTATGAAATCACTATTTATGTCCTAATAACGGCCTTCCATGTTAAATTTTGTGTTTTTCAACATCAATGTTTTCCTCCCGGGCAGTAACTTTATTAACTCGAATTATAGTTTTCTTGACAAATGTTGTTGCTAGATCCAACATTCATTTTGATTTGATTTAGGATGTAAAAAATGGCTTACATGAGTTGGTTATTTTGACAAATGATGGCTTTTAAAAGAATGTAGTTTTTTTAAGTACCATTGCAAAATAAACATGGGGTTGTCTCTCGAAGAGTTGGCACTGTGCATGGTTTTAAATCTCAGTATCCAGATCCATGTTGGCCTTGGTCAAAGTCAAAACCAACACGATATGAGATGTTTCATGTGATAGAATCCGGGATTGGATGATGTGATTGCAAGAAACACAATATTATTGTCTAATAGAGTTCTATAGAAGCCAATGCGGCATTCAGATTATCCATTCCCATGGTATCACAAGACATTGTTTCGTGTGATATTTAAACCATTGTATCCATGCACTAGCCATGGTGTGCCGTGTGTACTGTATACATAGCACATGCTATCGCAGGCAATATGGATGGTCCATCAACTGATCCCAATAGTCTAATTAGGGGCTGCAAACAAGCTTGAGTAAAAGTTAAATGGTTTTATCTGCCATGCATTTTGTATTTATGACCCTGTATATATTATATAGATGAGCAGCACTGCGGCCAGGGGTTAAGCTCCCAATGCCCATTCTTTTGGACCATCTGTAATGTTGCTCTGGAAACTCTGTAAATTAAATAGAGCATCAACAAGGCAATCAAGTTTTTCCAGATTTCCAGATTTTTGTTTTCTTTTTTCTTTTTTCCTTTGGATGAGATAGACTTTTTGTAATGCAGGTTGCTGCAAGTTTTGCTGCTGAGGGATCTATAATGGGCGAGCTGAAGCAGTGGAATGAATTGTATGGGGAAGGCGGGTCAAGGAAGAAGCAGCAATTATCTTACTTCCTTTAGAAGAGAGAAAAGGCATTTCTCAAAATCAGCGTTTAAGAGAATGGGAAATGATTATGCTTCCAATCCTAGATGGGTTTCGGAACCCAGGGACTTTTGGGGCATTGATTGAAAGCTCTACCAGACTTCCATGGAAGGATTTCCCCTACAGTATATCTATAAACTTAAATTTGGATGTAATATTATTACCGTATATAATGTGTAGGATTGGCTCTATCATGCTTGGGTTTGTAGTACCTTTGTATCTTGGTTAGAATAAATCAAACCCCCCACGCCTGCTCTAAGATTCCTTATCCATAGGTTGTCCTGGCAATTAACTTGGTAGGATTACAGATTCTTTTTTCTGTTTATCCTTTTCCCAGATATTGGCATCTGGGGTCTCATCTTTCTGCGTTTTTATAAACTAAAATGAGTCAGGTCGTGTGTAATATAATACTGTGCAGCTATTTGATTAAAGATTGTATTTGCGTCTGTAAGCTTGTTTGTGATTTCATCATAGTTTAAAAAAAGGGGCGTATAGATGTGTCTTGCTGCGAGTTTATCTGGGAAACATACTGTTTTTTTTACAAGGCGAAACATACTTCTGATCAAGCATCTCTCTCGTTCTTTTGAATTTGAAGGTCAAGGGATAGAAAGCATTCATGTTTGTGACATCAAATTCTACAGAGAGGTTCTGTTATGACTACACCTTTAAACAGATCATCCTATAGCGTCCACTTTCAGGCCTTGTGTCACACATGCTTGATCAATCCAAATCCCTCCTAGATGATTTAGATCTTCAGTAAGTGAATGTTAAGCTCATTTTAGTTCAATATATGAATTACAATCTAGATGACTTTGATTGCTCACGTGGCCCAATAAGTAGACTTTGATGGCAGAGATGCGTGGATGACTTTCATTGCCCAAACCCGTGTGTCACACAATCTGTGAAGGACCGTGCGTAAATATTCCAGATGCACTTAACAAAAGGTAGCACACTCCGAAAAGCCAAATTTAAAAAAACAAAAACAGAAATGATAGTTTAGGAAATTTTGAAAGTGAAAACACAATTTGGGTATGGGTTTCAAATCAAATGGCTTACATAGCTTTTTCACATGTTTTCACGTAATAGAGGTCACCAACTTGTAATTCTTTTATCATCAAATTCCATGTAGTCAATGGTTAAATCGACCTGTGACCGCACAAAATCATATGATAGAGATCATTCAAATCATTAGGCTTAAATGATATTTTCCCATGACAGAGGTCCCACTCTAAAAATATTGGATCAATATTTAAATAATAATTTTTGCATTTTAAATTTGTTTTTAAGATAAAAAAAAGTATTTTTAATGCTTTTAAACATTTTAATTAATTTTTTCCTGCATTTTGCCAAAAAAAAATTCAAATTTTTCTCTTAAAAAAATCTTTCCTAAATTCTGACTTGGTAATACAGAGAATATTCCATAGGTATGAGGGAAATGGGTTGACAATTAAAAGGGCAAAAATTGCCAGTCCAATTTTCGCATGTCAAGATTTTAAATCTGACGAATAAAATGGAAAATAGAACTCGGATGGAGATTGGTTTTCACCCCACTTCCACAAAAATAGATCTTGAGAAGATGATGACTTTAGGGCATTGTAGGTGTGCTATGATCTCAAAATCAAAGAAATTAAATAGTAAAAAATATACTTCACTTTATTCTTCCATTCTACCTAGAACAATCAAATTGTTCATTTCAATAGATATATAGGTAGCCAAGCAAAAGGTGAGTTATATGAATGTAGCCGGGTATTTAGACGGTCTTAAACACCAAATCGTTTAAGCGTCCTACGAAACGGCTGATCGATCTCGTTGTGCGAAGGCTTTATTTAAGCGTTAGAGAGATCTCACTGTCTCTTCTATTCCAAGACTCTTTATCTCTCTGCTGGGACCTTCGCTTTTTTCTTCTCATCTTATAATTATGTATGAAAATCGATTAAACAAATCCGTCCCGAACTGAAACATAGAAAAAGTTTAGTTCGTAGATCCCAACTCATAGACGCTGCTTTACGAAGGCAAACTTGGCCGAAAACGCATCAATTTCAAAGCGTTTCCTCCATAGGTCCCTCGGATTGCTAATTAATAAATGGAACATAAAGAAAATAGGGAGGAAGAAAAAAACTGTGAGAAAAAAGAAATAGCAATATAAGATGCTCAGTGAATACGAACCAAAATAGAGTATATCATCTTTGAGGGTTTCCACAATCAATGGATTTGTTTTGTGTTCTCTTCATCGCATCTCTTTGAAAACTCCATCAGATTATTGATCCAAAAAAATAAAAAAATCGTATTGAGCGAGAGAACTAGAGAGAGAGAAAAAGATGTTTCATGAAAGAAGAGAGTTTCACGCTAGTGAAAAAAATAAAATAGTTATCATACAAACCCTAGCCCTAGATCTCCCTGCTGCTCGCGGGGGAGAAGGGGAGACCTGCATCCAGTTATTTTTTAGGGTTTTTGTGAGGCTTTTATAGAGGGGATGAGTTGATGTTCGTTAAATATCAGGTGTTATGCCATGAATCGCTAACACATGACTTGGGCTACAACCGAGCCTGGCCGAGCTCAAGCCCTGGTCAACTCTAGCTCGGCTCTCCCTTATACGAGCCGAGTTGGAGGTTGACTCTAAGCTCTTGAAGCTCGAATTTTTGAAGTGCTAGTTTGGCTCTCTGCTCTCAAGCCGAGCTAGAGTCAAGCTCAGGCTGAGCTTCGAACTAAGCATGTTATATTATAAAAAAAATTCTTTTAGTATTTTTTAAAACTTTTACATAATTAAAATTCATTCTATAAAAAATTTAAATGAATAATTAAACACAAGTATATAATATATAAAATAAATAAATTATTAAATAAACTAGTACAAGTGAGAGGCAAAAATTCTTATTTTATCCTTCAAAATAATCGTTAAATAAACTTAAACGATTATTTTGAAGGGTAAAATAGACCTCTCAAAGTTAGTTACTTATTTTACCCTTCAAAGTTAATTATTTTATTATTATTATTATTATTATTATTATTATTATTATTATTATTATTATTATATATAAATCGAGCCATAGAGCTAGGCCGATCTGGCCTTAGTTTGAGCTCGGCTCTGTTCATTCGACCCATAAATTATTCAACTCGATTCGGCTCTCGAGTCGAGCTCTAAAAAGAAAAGCTTTTATTTTTTAGGCCGAGTTGTCCAATTAGCTCGACTCTATTGCAGCCCTACACATGACATTGATCTTTGTGAGCTTCACTCATTCGAATGACTCTCAACTTTTCACAAAAAGTTGAAAATTTATGTCAACCAAAACCTTACTCAAATTTTAATTTTTTTTAACTATGTTCTTGAGATTTTAAAATTTCTAATTTTTTTTAAGGTTTTCTTAGAAAAACTCATATTTATGTGTTTTTGGGTTTTCACTTTTTTATTCATTGGGGGTGATTTGTCTTTACCTTCTTAAACTCAAAATCAAAATTATAATATTTTTTTGTGTTTTGTTTGAAAATCATTTTATGCTTTCATTCGGAAAAATTGAGCAAACATAAAATTCAAGAAAAACTATCGACCATAACAAAAATTGGGAAAATGCTCGCTAAGAGAACCTTCTTGTGTCAAAAGCCTCTAATTCCTAGCATTTCTATGTTGTTGAACAAGCTCTGAAGCCATGTTCCGCCCAAGTCATGGGGTGAGATTTTTTCGTTTACTTCATATGATCGATTAAAAAAAAATTTGACCATAGGAAGTTCAAAAGTGAAATTTTCCTATGGCTTGTATTTTATTGTCTTTTATAAGGTTCGCCAAAGTATCAAAATCGGTTTCAGCATCAGGTATTGGTCCATGGAGGAATGATACGATTCGGCTCTTAAAAAAAAAAAATTATATACATATAGGGGGCCGGTTAGGTCCTCTAAGGGAGGACGGTGACCGTCCTCCAAGATTTACGTGGAGCTCTATGTGGCACCCAAAATATTTTTTGGGTGCCACGTAGAGCATAGGTGGACAATTTAGATCAATATTAAAAAAAAAATTAATCCACAAGTCAAAGTTTGACGATTTTCATTAGTCCACATTTCACGGTTTAAAATATACATGATGGAGATAAATTTTAAAAAAAAATAAAAATTCAAAGGTGATCTAAGCAATGCACCCAAGGTCCACGTGGAAGGTTGGAGGACGGTCACACACACATGGAGGACAGAGGCCTTTTCCATATATATATATATTATATATATATATATATATATATATATATATATATATATATGTGTGTGTGTGTGTGTGTGTGTGTGTGTGTATGTGTGTGTACAACTACTACGTATATATTTACCGTATCAATACATATCGGTTTGCCGAAAAATTGATATGTATTGCCGATATATATCGGTATCGGCCGATTTTTTATACCTTGGGTTTGACACAAATAAAATCAAAGGGATTGGTTTTTTCATGATGTTGTTTAACATACCTCAAAACCTGTAAATAGTCCTCAGTCATCTAATTTGTGAGATTGTATTGGAGTAGAATCAAATGCTTGAAACTAGTTTTCATCCTAATCCTTACACATAAATGATCTTGAGGTCATGGGCATACCATCAAGCGATCAATTTGGATTTCTCGTGGCACATATCCTAAAGGTCCCGTTCGGCACAGGAGAAAGTACCAGATTTTGTGCATTTTTTATAGAAAATAGTTTGCCCTTCTTGAAATGTCACTTTCCTCAATTTTCAAGTTCATGTGGACCCCACGTCAGACAAGATGTTTTTCCGTGTAAATAGACCATTTTCTAGTGGAAAATGGCTACACCACAAATTCTTTTCCTGGAAAAACTCATTTTTGAGTTATAAAGAAAGTGTCTTTTTAAGGTAATAATAAAAAAAAAGGGTAATTTTGGACCACCATTAAAAAAAGGGTAATCAGTTTTTCCGGATCAGAAATCGGTTGTAAAGTCCTCTAGAAAATGGTATGCTCAGATTCTGAGCATTTTTCCGAATAGTGACAAAAAGACCTCAACGGAGCCAAAAGGAAGTGACTCAAAAATCATATGCACAAAATCACGCTCAAATACAATTAAGGATTAATTTTTTGGATATGTGCAATGTGAAAACACCAACAAAGTTGTTTGATTCGAAAGTTGTGACCTAAAGATCTTTAGCGCAAAAAATTGGCGTAAAATACAATTCCTATCAAATGATTCAATGCAGTTGTTGTGATTTTAAAATTGTAGCAATAGATTACAGAGTGTGAGGTTGATCCCACGAAGATTGGCAATAGACTTATGAAAGGAAATTACAAACAATCATAAAACTTTCCACAGATTTAACACAATATCAACCTAGTTTACCAGTTTCTAAGAGTGTGATGGAAAAGAAATACTAAAATGTAATTAAAATGAGAATAAAATAGTGAGGTTCGGGATGCTAAATCCTCTCATATTCGATTTATCATTTACAATAATAGATCTTACTGGTTGGAAATCAAACGATGCCTAGCGTATAAGCACCAAAATTAATCAATAGTTTACGAAATATAGAACGTTAAAATCGCAAAATAATATGAGATCATGTTCGTCCAAAATCGTAAAAGAAAGGAGGCAAAACATTCAACGTATTAAGGAGTCATTTAATCACGATGAATAAATGTCTCAAATATTAGCAATGAAAAACACAGTGTAAATTTCATATCACATGTCCGGGATCATGGGAAGAACACGACTAATTCTCATATCTTATACTAGTGATCGGTATTTACAGAGATCGATAAGAACAAATAAACGACAAAACCTAGAGTATTTAGCACGGAATTCGAACCACGGATCTATAATTTAAAATGAAAACCTCATATGGATCCCAACCCTCAAAGAGGTTAGCCACATATTTCTATGAATAAACACAAGATAAATGAAATAAAAATTAAAAATTGCATTAATTTACCAATAAAAGCTTGAACAATCTCACGTTTTGCTTGAATACAAGAGCTACAATCATTCTCTGAAGTACATAATTAAACTAATATAAGATCTAAGGCTAAGAAAATGGAGAAAAGTGCTTGGAAAATGAAGAGGAAAGTTAGAGAAAACCTATAAATGCTAAGGAAAAATGCTAGATACTAACCTAATTCTAGCATTTTGCTTAAATAGGCCTCTGGTCGAAAATTCAAAATTCAAAGTTGATCGATCGGTCACTAAAATTGATCGATTATTTTTTAATTTTAAATCTATCGCTTCTCAAAAATTTGAAATTCGATTGATCGGCCTAGTAACTCAATTGGTCGATTTTAAACAAGATAGAAAACGAAAACTATATATATTATATATATAGTCCCGATCAATCAATAGACATGATCGATCGATTCTTCACAAATTTCAGGGTCTGATAGTTCCTTTGGTTTAGTGTTTCAATGTTGGTTGTTCTTATGCTCTTTCATGCCATCAAATGCTCCCAACGGTCAAATTTTCTTGAAACCATCAAAACTCTACAAAATTGTTAGATTGCTTTCATTAGACGACTAAATGTAAGTTTTAGGGTGTGAAATATGATCATATTTCAACACTCATCAGCAGGCAAATATTGAATCAGATAATGGCCTTTGACTGTAATAGAACATATGATAAATATCGTGTCTCATGCCAACTTTTCAACATAGGATCTTTTGATCATGACTTTCAAATCTGATGGTTTAGATGGTCTCTCCCAATAGGATTTTTTTTTATCATGACTTTTAATCTTTTTCTCGATATCTTTTGATCATCAACAACTAATTGATTTGACTCAGACAATGGAGATCATTTTTCACCACCCCAATCATCCACAAAAGGTATCTTGAAGATATGATTTTAGTGCGACCACATTTTGGGAAGTGCGTCCCGTAGAATAGGAATATTAACATTTGATGGAAAGCCCATTGCCTCAAGATCTATTGTGCACAAAATTGGACTTATCTCCATCGTCAAATTCAAAATGGGCAAATAATTTTAGTGTGTCCAACCTGAGTTGAGAAGAAAGGATCCTAAGTGGCAAGAGTTACAAATAAAGTAGCCCTTTAAGATTTTACCATAGAGTCGTGAACGGAAATGATAAATTTAGCTAATGTCGGGATAACTCGAGAAAGTGGGCTCTACAAAGTTGAGGATAAATATTTCCATTAATATATCTAAAATTTTATGGGATTTTTTTTTATTAAAAAAAAAACATGTTGCCAAATAGACCCTAAGGTCTCAAAATTTACCAGACTAGCTCAAAATTTTTTCGGGCCCGACTTCTAAATAGCGTGCTTAAGGGTGGCATTGGGTCTTGCTTGGGCTGCGCTAAAACAAACTTCAGCCTCTCCCAACAAATTTGAACTTGGACCAAGCCCAGCCGTAGCTAGTGATCAACAACTTACGATCTCCAGCCCAAGCCTAGCGTACGATAAACTTTCTATTTCAAATATGGTCTCGAGTTTAAAAATTGGAAATTTATGGTTCTTTCAATTGTTTTTTAAAACAGTACAAACGAAAGTCAATTTATATACATAAAATATGAGAACTGGTCTAAGGGAATCCCGAGTCTTACCCATTTAATTATTAGGCTCATTGGCTTTATGTCAAGCTCAAACCCTCCTTAAATTTGGTCTGAAATAATGGTCAACATTGGGCCATATCGGGCTCGACTGTGTGCACTTGCTAACATCTTTTGTGACACTGTTTATTATTAACTATAAGCATTATGTAATATTCTTAGGTTAAAGTTGGGTAGTATCTCTCAAACTTATATTTTAATTTATATATTCAATTCAGGTACAAATTTAAATCTAGTAAAAGTTCCATTAAATGAATATTCCTTTAGCTCTAGATTCATTTAGATATATTATACTCTCTTAACTTTCGCTATGTTTGGGATTGTTCTTCGGACTCGGAGGCAAAGAGCATCCCACTTAAAAGAGTAGATTTAAATTGCTTTTTAAAGATACCCATAGCTGTATCTCCAATGGGTAATCAATTTTAACCTTCTACATTTTGTAATTATATATTGGCAAGATAAGAGGTAAATCGGAAAATCAAAAAAGCAAACACAAGCTAGATTAAAATTTTAAAAACATATGAAGTTAAACATATGCTCCTTGCTAACTACTAGCTTACAATAAAAATGAAATTTACCTTAGCCCACAATAACTATAAGGTACATTTATCCAAACATACACATTTATACTGTTGTATTAGTAATCAGTAGCTAAAATCAGTAACTATGCTAACGACAATGTTCACACCAGTTATATGGCAGTTTTAAGGAACCCCAGGATCTTTGTTTTAAAAGACTTTGCAAACGATTCTCTATACTAACTGTCATATAAGAGTGTAAGTTTGGATAACTCATATAACAGTGGACCACTTATATGTAGTTTCCCAATGATTCTCAAGTTCATTATGGGCAATTACCATATAAACATTGGCAACACATAAACTGACTATTCTTTATATAACTGAGCACCACATATTTAATTGCTCTTATTAAGTGGCATCTACTGATCAACCATAGATAGTCCTAATTAAAGTAGGGCTATATATCTAGTTGTTCTGTAGGATAAAAGTAAATAGGTGGAGGCCAAACTGTTGGAGATGGTGTAGTTGGCAAAACTTGCATGTTGATTTGTTGCACCAGTAAGAAGTTTCCAATTGTAAGTTTCTTTAAGATCTATGTTACTATATTGTACCCTTTTTTTTCGGGGGGGGGGGGGGGGGAGACTTTTGTAGTTGGGTATACAGGTAGATCTATGTCCAAGCAGAAGCTTAGCCAACACAACATTTAAATCATTCTTTAAGAAATATGTCTGAGCTTAACAAAGATATTTGTATTTGAAGAGTCAAATATAGCTTGTCAAATAAACACAGCCATGTGAGGACAAAACAACTAGTGCCCAATGTATAATGTCCAAAGAAAAAATAAGAGCATATGTCGTTACAACTTCTTCTCCTCTATAGCGGAGTAAAGGTTGAGCATAACTCTAGTAAAGTTGATTATAATGGTGGAGAAGTAAACACCTCGGCTAAAAACAATACTTGCTAGTAGATAAGCCTGATTGCTCTCGGTCTTAGCCAGAGTTTGAATACCCCAGAATATATGAAATTGGTAAAAAAAAACAGACAAGTTAGACGAAATTGACAAAATATAACAGTATAAGTTACAATCAAACATATTTTGTTGCCTGTTTATAAACAAAATTAAAGTAATATGAAAAAATGATACTAATTTAAGCAAAGACAAATACTCTTGAGCACAACTGTTTAAACATATTACTCTATTAATTAGAATTATTGTAAATTACTTTGAGAAAAATAATTGTGAACAAAATCTTAAAAAAATAACTTTCAAAATAAATAAGAAATTTATAAACAAGTCCTTGTTAACGTTACAAGTACTGTTTACCCCATCTTTTGTAAGTTACATTTCAAGGAAGGAAGGCAACAACTAATATAATTTTAAAGTCAGAAAATCACAAATTTAATTACAACTACCTTTCGTAAATATGGAATGCCAAAATACAAAGATAGTTTGAAAGGAGGTAAGGGATGAAATTTATAGCCTTCAATGACTCCCAAGGAGATCAAATAAAATCTCTGCCATCACCTTTGGTCAAGGTAGCTATAATGGCTATCCGATTATTTAACAGAGCTACAACCACCACAAACCTCCACTTCCCCACTAGGTGGTATGGATTACCTAATTGAATGAGAGAAGTTCCTTCACTGTTTGACATGTGATGAAACCAACTCACAGGTATTGCACGAAAAAATAGAGTTGTTGATCGTTGGATTATTAAAATAGTTGGAGAACCTATACAGTGTATATACAATAAGAAAGTATATTATAATGCAACTCGGATCTTGATCTAATTTGAATAAATTACTCGGATGCACGAAGGTCGCTTTCACTCGAAAAGCAGTCAAAAAGTAGTGGGACTCCCACGAAAACTCTCGAACAATTGACTTGCTCCGATTTACTCAAAATTTTCACTTTCTGAGTTCAACTCAAATTCTCAGTGAATCTGAGCTCTCGAACAAGGCCTAAGGAGGGTAGTTTAAGGATAATTTGCGTAGGGTAGGTCAAGAACGAAAGTCAGCATGTCAAAATAAGTGGACATTCCACTCCAAATATTTTCAGTTGGCAACTCTATTAGAGGTGCCATCATAACTGGTCTCTCTAGTAGAGATGCCAATCATAGTGGCGTCTCTGTTAGTAACGCCAAAATGGTATGTACAAAATAAAATAGGGGTTGCACCTCCTCTAGGCGCAACATCAAGGAATGTGGAGGGGCACACATATGCCCAGATCATGCATGGGGATCCATTAAGCTGCAATGATCGTCAGGTCAAAGATTGACCTGGTTTGACCAAATTTAGGTGCCCACATGATGAAACTGTCAATCTTTGAAGGGAAATTTACTTGACCGGCCCTGTCAGATACAGCTTTTACGTCAGAGGCCCTATATTTTCACCTTTACCCAACTCGACCAGTTGGGAGCCTAGCCGACCCTAAGGATAGCAAAAAGTCCAAATTACCCCCTTTTTTTAACGCACAAAAACATCATCTTCTTCCTCATTTTAATCTGGTATAGTTTTTAAAAATCAGAGGTGGCGAAGGTGACGGCGTCTTCTCCTCAATCCAAACTATTCCGATCTGTTATTTGGATCGACCCAGATACACCTTTTTCGTCAGAGACTGTAGCAGATTAGAATAATGAAGAAGAGGATACACCTATATAATTTAAAATTTTAAATATTTACATTTTTCTATGTTTACGCGATGTGAAACGAGATCTATTCCGATCCAAACTATTCCGAACTGCTATTTGGATCGACCCAAATACACCTTTTTTGTCAGACTGTAATAGATTAGAATGAGGAAGAAGAGGATACGCCTATATAATTTAAAATTTTAAATATTTATATTTTTTCTATATTTACGCGATGTGAAACGAGATCTATGTCGTCTGATTTGAAGGCTACAATATAAAATCGATAGTTTCAAAGATAGATATGAGAAAAAGACGATATCGATTCTATACACAGTCGATATCGACTCTGTACATAGTCGGTACCGATCATTTTAAGAGTCGCCATAGACTTTGTACAGAGTCGTCATCAACTCTATACAGAGTTGCCATCGATTATATAAAAAAAATAAAAAAATAAAAATAATGTAATCGGTGACGATTCTGTACCGAGTCAATGACGACTTGGTACAGAGTCGTCATCCATTACATAAAATAAAAAAAAAATTATTTTTTTAAATTTTAAATATTATTATTATTTTTTTAATGTAATCGATGACGACTCTGTACTGAGTCGTCATCGATTATATAAAATAAAAAAATAATTAATTTAATTTAAATTTTTTTTATGTATTAAATTATATCGAACTCTAAATTATCGATGTAAATAAATGTAACATAATTTTAATGAAAAAAATATCTCATCTTATACTTTCGACTTTAAAAGCTAAGTTAAAATGAGGAAGAAGATGATGTTTTTAATCTTAATTAAAGATAATTTAGGCATATTTGCTTTAAAGGCTAGGCTTGAGTCGATTTGGGTAAAGGTGAAACTATCCCGACGTAAGGCGTCGAAGGCTGCTGTAAATTTCCCATCTTTGAAACCCCTTGAAACTCATTGCCTAACCATTAAGTGTACCATTGGGCAGTCAATTTTTTATGGGAAATTTACCTGACCGGCCCTGTCAGATACAACTTTTACGTCAGAGGCCCTATATTTTTATCTTTACCCAAATCGACCAGCTGGGAGCCTAGCCGACCCTAAGGATAGCAAAAAGACCAAATTACCCCCTTTCTTTAACGCACAAAAACATCATCTTCTTCCTCATTTTAATCTGGTACAGTTTTTAAAAATCAGAGGTGGCGAAGGTGACGGCGTCTTCTCCTCAATCCAAACTATTCGGATCTGCTATTTGGATTGACCCAGATACACCTTTTTCGTCAGAGACTGTAGCAGATTAGAATAAGGAAGAAGAGGATACACCTATATAATTTAAAATTTTAAATATTTACATTTTTCTATGTTTACGCGATGTGAAACGAGATCTATTCCGATCCAAACTATTCTAAACTGCTATTTGGATCGACCCAAATACACTTTTTTTGTCAGAAACTGTAACAGATTAGAATGATGAAGAAGGGATACGCCTATATAATTTAAAATTTTAAATATTTACATTTTTCTATATTTACGCGATGTGAAACGAGATCTATGCCGTCTGATTTGAAGGCTACAATATAAAATCGATAGTTTCAAAGATAGATATGAGAAAAAGGCGATATCGATAATGTACACAGTCGATATCTACTCTGTACATAGTCAGTACCGATCATTTTAAGAGTCGTCATCGACTCTGTACAAAGTCGCCATCGATTATATAAAAATAAAAAATAAATAAAAATAATGTAATCGATGACGATTCTGTACCGAGTCGATGACGACTTGGTACAGAGTCGTCATCGATTATATAAAATAAAATAATAATAATTAATTAATTAACTAAATTTTTTTTTTATGTAATCGATGACGACTCTGTACCGAGTCGCCATTGACTCGGTACAGAATCGTCATCAATTACATCATTTTTATTTTTTTTTATATAATCGATAGCGACTCTGTATAGAATCGATGACGACTTTGTATAGAGTCGATGACGACTCTTAAAATGATCGATACCGACTATGTATAAAGTCGATGTCGACTGTGTACAGAATCAATATAACATTTTTCTCATATCTATCTTTAGAACTATCGATTTTATATTGTAGCCTTCAAATCAGACGACATAAATCTCGTTTCACATCGCGTAAATATAAAAAAATGTAAATATTTAAAATTTTAAATTATATAGGCGTATCTGATAGGGCATGTCAGGTAAATTTCCCATTTTTTATTCTACAAAGCATAGAAAGACCGGCCAGATCACATATGACTTGCAATTATGATTTTAGAGCTATTTTTGGGATTTGTAATATGTGGAATAAAAAGTTGAATGACAGATAGTTGTTAAAAACTATCTCCATCATCTGTTTTGAAGGAGTGAATCGATTAAAAAATGTTTCATCAGCTTTCGATTGTCACGTGTGAAAAATGGTCGGCCAGAGATATGTCTTTCACTTCATGGTTTGTCACTCGCTGCCAATAACGAAGAAAAGAAGACTCCCGCTGCTGAAATTCAAGCGGACACACATTTTCCTTATGAGTGAACGAGTCACCGACTCGGGTGGCGACTCATCAATTAACCCGTCCCCTTTCCTTACTTCTCACGATATTAAATCTTTCTTATTTCTTTTGATAAAATACATTACGATATTAAATCTATTAAAACTCAAGACGAGGTAAATTTCTTTGGTTTTTAATAAGATTTTATTATTATTATTATTTATTATTCCTTATTTAAAAACCTAGCGGATTCGCTCCTCTTTCAGATCTCTAACAATTTGTACACGCTCACCAGCAAATCATCCTCCCTCTCGTTTCGAGGTTTGCATGTTAACTCTTTTAGCGGATCTCTGATAATTTTAGAGGATTCTTTGAATTGGTGTTCTTTCTTTTTTAAGGTGGACTAGTTTGAGGGATTGAAATTGAAATCTAGGATTGCTATTGCTGCTGCTTCGATCGATTAAACGATGTGGAATACGATTGCTACTTTCAAGGAGAATCTCTCTCAGATAGCTCTCGACGTTCAAGATGCTGCCGAAGAGCTCGACATCTCTGGATCTCGAGAAAATTCGTCCGTCTCTGATCGCCAGAGTTCCCGTCGATTCTCCCAATCTAAGTCTCCCTCGCACTCTAGCATGTCTAATGGATCCGATTCCGGAATCAAAACCGAGGTGAGTGATTTACGGCTTTCACGATGAATTATGTTGTTCGGTTGCAGTTACATTCATTTACTTCCATCGTTATGTGTAATTTCCAATGAAATTATCATTTGTTTGAAGAATTACAGCCTTTTTGTGTTCGATTGATTGATTAGATATCACGCTTGATGGAACGTAAACAAAGCCTTGGGCTAGACGCTAAGTTGGATTTGGAATACATCAATTATTTCTAAATAAGGTGGATTATCATGGATATGGATGTAATTGTTATTCCATTGACAAATAATTAGTGCGAGGGAGTCATATTTGGATACACTTATTTTTAGAGCTTATAAACTTATTTACCTCAAAATTTAACTTTAACTAAATAGTCGAACATGAGAGTCATCGTTACCATCACACGCTTATCCCATCTATTTGGGGTTGACATATTGAGTCTTATTTCACCGCACCTTTTTTTATCAATGCTAAGCTCTTTGGAACTTCCCAATCCTCATGTCCCTTCCCACGGCTTCCCTTGAGGTCTTCACTCGTCTTCCTCTTCACTTACTTTCTTGTGCTTGTATCGTCTCAACCCTTCCTATAGGGTCTGCATCTGGAGTCCGGACGAAGATGCCTAAACCGCCTCAAATGATATTTTATAATCTTTTTCCTTCATAGGTGTCACTCTCAATTTTTTTTCTTGTATAATCATTCCAAATTCTGTCCTTTCTTGTTACTCTACACATCCATCTTAACATATGCATCTTAGCCACATGTTCCCCAACTTATGGTCAATTTTTTGTAGCCCAACACTCTGCACCAATAGTATGGTAGGTCTGATCGTCATATTATAAAAACGTCGATTCAATTTAAGTGGAACTCTTGGGTCGGACAATATTCTGCTTGCTTGTATACATTTCATCAATTTTGCATTGATCCTATTTGAGATGTCCTCTTCAAGTTCACCATTTGATTGTAAAGTAGAGCCTAAATAGCAAAATTTATGGCAATATGGCAGTGAATGATTTTCTATTTTAATTAAATCCTCCTCAAGGCTAAATTTGTAGTTAAAGTATTCTTTCTCTGTTCTGCTACTTTTCAAATCTCTTGACTCCAGGACTTTTCTCCATATTTCCAACTTACAATATATCTCTTTCCTTTCTTGGGCAATTAATTCAATATCATCCGCAAATAACACGCACCATGGAATCTTTTCTTATATATCTATGGTTTAACACATCCATGATCACAAATAAGCACTCAAGGCGGATTGTTGATGCAATCCAACTCCAACCTGGAACTCACTCATCTCTCAACACGTCGTCCTTACACTAGTTACCACCCCTCATACATTTCTTGGTTAATCTCAATAAATAAGTTCATGATGTATTTATTCCTCAACATCCACTAGATATCTATCCCAGGATCTATACAATTCATGAGCCTTCTCCAAATCAATAAAGACCATATGCAGATGTTTCCTTCTCTTTGTGAACTTCTCCATAAGTTTGATAGATGGGCTCGAATATTTGACCCTGAGGTTGAAATATTGTCAAACTTCCATTGTGCATGAGTAATGTTGTATCTTAAGTTGTTGATGCTGGAAATATTTGAGCTAGTAAGATCACAATTGCTAAGTGAGAAACCCGTGGAAAATAAGTCTAGTTTAAAATTAATATAAATTATAATTCCAAATCCCCAAAATAAATGCATGAGCAAGTAATAAGATGTAAGTGTTTATGGCGGAAATGGGTTCTTACGTAACTATGAGCAAGCCACTAACTTGTGCAATTTTTTCCTGGTTTAGATGGTCATCTAATGTACTTCTGTCATATCGTATGACCTCTCATGTATGCGTGGTAGTTGAGGAAGATGCCTCTTGGGCAGTTCTCAATGTGATTCCTTTTCCTGTTGGAAAATTGCTGTACATTGTTAAATTTGAGCCGATATGATCTCTAATTATTGCCACAAGGAACATAAATTGCGTATTATCACAAAACCCCTTGAACTGTGATGATTAACTTGAGACAATCGAGCCATAATCAATGCCTTTACACAAACTATTACACGTTGAACATCATTCACATAGATACGCTTTTTTCACTTATCAATGTGATCTGCTACAGATGTAGATTACGACACTGAAAATGAAGAAAAGAGATTTCACGTAAAACTAAACTCAAAATTTCTCAATACACTTAGATTTCTAAACACTAGACTTTGAAAAACAATTGGATCAACTAAAATTACATGCACATTCTTCACCCTTGACTCTTTAGTTGCACTTTAAACTCTTAGCTTACTCTTAATTTTCTCTGGAATGCTTGGTTGAGTTTAATTTATACACTTCCCGCCTGAGATCACCCAAGATATTTTTTACTTCTAATTTGCCTGATGCTTTATTTCTCGGATGCGTCTAATACCATTAATCTGACATAATCAACGACTAACATCTATTACGTTTCTTCTAACCCGTGATAAGAGATAATTATCTCTTTCAGTTATACTCCAATCAGGTCTTGCAACATACAAATGCACATGGAACTCTCACATGTGATTATTAACAAACCTGATATCCCCAATGATAACTTGCCATTACTACTTGTGACATCCTCGATAAACAATCCTTAGCAAACTGATTGACTGCAACTTAACATATAGATCCGAACAATACTGACTTCATCTTTAACTGATATTATGACGACCTAAATTTTGACATACCAATTTACAAGAAAATTCATGTCTCCAACTTAAGATCATAAGCTTATGAAGTTAAGAAATTTTAGCCTCCGTTATTGCAAACTATAAAAAGAAAGTGAAAACAAATAATCTCATCCTTATAATGTTCATAACATCCATATAACATAAGTGGTGGCCGATCGTCACAGAATAACTATAAAAAGTCCATCAACTAAATAAAACTGAAATGTGAACTATCGAAATGTCTCAATCCAACCAAAATATCCCGATAAAGGATTTGAGAAATAATAGTACTTAGGAAAGTGATTCTTTGGCTGGAGATCCTCAATGTACTTGGGCTCTACGCCATTATACGTATCTTCCTCATCTCAAATTACGAGGACTCTTAGAACATAATTTTTCCGAGGTGTCTTCATAGTTTTTATAGACCTCATCAAGATTACAAGTCTCAAGAAGCAGCATATGATTCATCAAAAACTTCAAAATCATCAATTCGAGGCATCAATTTGAATGCATTGAACCCAAGGTATTAAAAATCGGCTGATACCGATATGTATCGGTTTTTCGGCAAACCGATACATATCGGCCCCATACGTATCGGTGTCCCAACTCGGGTGTCCGATACCGTATCAGGTATCGGCCGATACGTCTCGGTTTCGACTGAGACGTTGAGTTTTCTTTCTTTATAATAGGCCAATACGTATCGGTATCGGCCGACAGTAGCGTCCGAGTCGTATTGGTCTTGGGCAAGCCGATAGCCGATACCAATACCGATTTTGATACCTTGGTTGAAGCCATAAAGCTTATAAATTATAACTCTGTATTTAAGAAGTTTAGAATAGCTATATAAACGCCGATGAACATAATTTCCATAACTTTAAGAGGTGACTTTGTCATAAAACAAACCTAACATGCATGTTCCTCCCTTGTCTTAGGGATGGATACACACTTGGATTTTTCTCTCTCGCCACAGCCCTCTGAGCCGTAAGTACCTTTTTTTCCGGCCTCATTCCAAGGTAACTGACCTTGTAATATTTTTGACGTTGTTGAGTGTTATAGGGTTTGTGTCCTAGATAATGGTGTAGGATCTTTGGGTTTGGGTGCTGCTTGTAATGCAAGTTTGGCTTCCCCAGAATATACTTCACAGAACCATCTCTAGGCCAAAGAGAACCTGGATGAAAGTGCTGGTAGGGGGTGTGAAGAGGGAGGGAACGCTCAAAATATTGGTTGCAGGAGTGATTATCTTGAGCGGGTAGTGTAGGCTGATGAGAACATGAGGCGTACAAAAGAAATTTCACCTCTTAGATCTGTTAGAATGGATGATTCAGGGTGGTTGGTCTAAGGTCAGTTTCGGGACTGCCCAGATACCATAAGAGAACAATATGAGCTTGCTTCTGAAGATAGCAACATGATATGCTGCAGTATAGGGGACAATGTTATTGATAAACTGACTCCGTTTGGTAAGGAACATAGGATGACTTCCACTGGACAGATGCTGCTCTTAGGGCATTGTTTAAATCATTGAAGCAGAGAGAAAAGGGAAAACTCCACATAGAAAAAATAAAGGTAGCTAGCAAGGTTGAGTGGGGGGATGTCTGATGGTAAGGGAGGGTGGGACAGTGAACTGAGGGGTTTTGTCTGGGCTGGTATAGTGTTTGGTAATTAATGCTATATTTTCTTGGAATGTAAGAGAGCTTGGTGTCCTCTCGAAAAGGGCAGTAGTAAAAAAAGTGATATCTTTTCTGAATCTCGGGGGGATGTGCAAATAGGAGAAAAGTTGTGTCAATATTTTTTTTTCTTGGGGTTTGGGGGGAGGGAAGAGATGGGTTGGGTGGGTCCTGGTTCAGCTTTGTTATTTCCTCTCATTATCTACATACGAAGATATGAGAGAGAGAGAGAGAGAGGGAGGGAGAGAGAGAGAGGGGGAGGGAGGGAGGGAGGGAGGGAGAGAGGGAGAGAGAGAGATGTAGATCTAATTCTATCCATGTCATCGCCTACACATACTAATCCGAAGACGAAGATGGGGAGATATTGGAAAAAAGCCTAAAATTTTGGGCGATGATGAAAAGGGGGTTAAATCTCAGCCATTAAAAGGCTGAATGACGAGGTAAATCATAACTTCCTTTTTTTCACTTTTTTATATCATTTTATAAACATACAATCTCTTCGTGACTTCTTTTTTGGCCAGTAATTTTTTTCGCTGGTTTTTCCTTGCTGGTAATTTTAGATCCCGAAGACTATTTTTATTATCACTTTTTACAAGATTATATTTTTTATCATCTGGGAATCGTCAGAACCGCGGTTCCTACACGTTTCTGATTAAGAAACATAGAATCGCGCTTCCAATAAGAAATGGAGAGGGAATTAGACAGTTCCTGCTTCTAGGCCGCCATCTATAGGCTCTTGGTTGATGTGGGGAAATCTGTGGCAGAGATGTTCTCTGTTGGAAACACTCTCCTGGAGTATTAACACCAGATTCAACTTAAATGAGGAGGAAATTAATATTTACTCACAACGTTTAGCTCACCTCCATAATGTCAAGAAAAAGCAGAAAAGTAAGTATGGGAGAGTCTGGAAAGGTAATAAGAAGTGCTTGTTTACTGTGAAATCCTTCTACAAGATCCCTAATAGAAGACCTCTGATTATACAAGGGTGGGCTTCTTTGTGGAAGGCTCTGATTCCCCCTAAGGTGAGATTTTTTTGGGTGGAGCCTGGCCTAGGGACGTACCTGACCGTGGTTCAATTGTTAGCCTTTAGATGGATGGGTCAGTGAATCATTGCTTCTGCATTGCTAGGTGTGAAATGAGATATGGTGGAATCTGTTTCAGGTGCTTGATATTTGTTGGGTGCAGGGTCATAGGCAGATGATGTCTAGTTGGAAAGGGAACCAATTTGAGGGCACTAAAATTATCGTTCTGGAGAGTGGGGTTTTCTTACCGTTTTCTGGGCTATTTGGCGTGAGGGAAATGAAAGGGCTTCTAGGAGAATCCACAGACCTACGGGGATGATTAGGACTTGACAAAGATGGGGTTTGTGGGCAAATGAGGAGGTGCACGATACCTGGGATGGCTTGCAACTTTAACCTTTTTTTTCCTCTTGGTCTGAGGAAGGGTTTTTCTCTCTGGGTATTCCGGTTTGGCTGCAATTTTTTTTCTTGTTGGCTTTGTTTTCTTTCTTGTTTTCGGGTTGTTTGGGTTTGTATTTTTTTCCTTTTCCTTGCGAGCCGTAGCTTCTCGATTGGCCCTGATACTTTTTTTTTGTTTCTAATATATTTTTTTGTATCTTTTATTAATAAACAATTTCAGACAATAAACAAAGGGTGGCGGATATTGCACCCGTTTTTCCTGTGAAGAACACACACATTTCCACCATAAAAACCGTTGACTGCCTTGAATAAGACGATGGATATCTTTTTCTCCATTTTTTATCCCAGTCTTCCACACAATAGATCTTAAGATCCCGACACCTATCAGATGGTTAGATCTTGATTCCACGTGGCACACATCTCCAAAATTGACAGTTGAGATTCTCATGGTGCGCCCATGATCAGTCACTTTTGGGGATGTGTGCCACATGGAATCAACATGTGACCATCTGATAGGTGCGTGTGGAAGATTGGGGCAAAAAATGATCTCCATCGTTTGATTCAAGGTAGTCAACGGTATTATATGGTGGAAATGTGTGTGTTCTTCACAGGAAAGGCGGGTGTAAATAACGCCACCCTAAACAAAAAATCAAAATATAAATCTGGCCTTTGAGGCATATATAGCCAAACATGATTTCTGCAATTGCATCTGCATGAAGTCGTTTCTTTTTCTTTATCTCCTTGTCCCATTTCACTCTCAGAGCAGTTTTCTTCTTCCTTCTAAAGTTTCAGGTTATAGAGGATGGTTCATAGATTTACTTCTGTTACGGTAGTTGAGGGCTCTTCGTCATAGAATATCCTCTTTCTGGGTACTGGGCCTAGTACCATTCTATGGTAAGTTGATCATGAATCAAATCTTGTTCCCTACTCTGATGGTACATTCACTTCTATTAGTTGCTTTTGAGATCTCTTCCTTTCGTGCTAGCTGATCAGAGGTTGGAACTCATACTGTCTAGCTTATGAATGACAAGGGCTGAAGTGAGCTCCTTGATCTATTTTGCTAGTTCAGTTCTTCAGTTTCTTGGTAGGCCCTAGAGAAAATTCCTTGTTCTTGTTCTTGATAAGGAACTGCTGCTTGGAAAGTGCTTCACCAGAAAAGTAGTGCACTCGCCTTAAAGAGTGCTTTAGCTACAGAAAAGAATAAAAGAAGATTGAGTTGACTTCAGGAGGAAGTACTCTCCAAGCCAAGCTTACCATGAGCCCTCGTAAACTGTTGGATCTTATAACCCATTTTCCTGTTTCTTGATCAACTTCTCCTCTTCTTGATCAATGTATTCACTTTCAGAAGGAAGTACTCTCCAAGCCAAGCCTACCACGATCCCTCTTAAACCGTTGGATCTAATGCTCTTAAAGTCGTTGGTCGGGTTTCGGGTGGTCCGGTGGATGTTTGTGCGGAAGTTGCTGGGCTTCGAGCGGCCCGAAAGTATATATTTGTGTATATATATACATATATATAGTGATATACATTATTCAACATAAACGTATATAACATTCAAATCCACTTATAGGCTCATCAATCAAATGATTCAAAACCACTCATAGGCATGCTTCTTTGGGCTAAGACATGTTTCAATGATACAATGCCACTTGGACAATTTAGATTGTCACAGATGTTCACCAAGTGACATAATGAAAATCACACTTCACCAGTGTGAGATTAAAAGTCTTACCTTTAGTGGTACAAGATCATTTAAACACCATTCTGGTGTTTAAATGTCGGTCAAGAGCCATTATTCTTGGGTAATAAGGGCTTTAAAGTTTAAGGGTCGTCGATGTTTAACTGCCGATCAGGAGCCATTATCCCCAGGCAATAAGGGTTTTAAAGTTTAAGGGCAGTTGACGGGTTGGTGTTCAATACAAAAATGGCATATGCACGACCCTTTGATAACTCGGCCCGACTCGGTAAAAGCCTGTTAATTTATAAATCACGCCACCCCACCTCAATTTTAAACCGCCCAGACAGCCGCTCGAGCCGCCTGGGAGTCTGCCCGGACTGCCTAGGCATGCGCCCCAGACCCGGTTCGCCTGAGAAGCCGCCCAGGGGTTAATCGGGGCGCCCGGGGGTCCGAACTGCCTGGGCAACTGCCCCGGCCGCCTTTAAGAACACTGGATCTTATAATCCATTTTCCCCTTTTCTTGATCATCAACTTCATCTTCCTCTTCTTGATAAATGTAATCACTTTCTAGTTCCTTTAGTTTCTCATCAATCATCATGGTCATCCATTATTGCTTGTTGCTATTGCCACTTCATCATATTCTTCACAATGTCTTGTGCGTTGTGGCTCCATCTGCTCCTTCACTAGCCGTTAAGCTTACATTGTTTAAAAGTAAAATGTAGCAACAACTCAAAAGATTGTTCTGCATTCAAAAGCATTACCAAGTTTAGAAAGAGTTCAAATTCATAACTGGATAAGTCACAGAAACAGAATGACAATTTAAAAATGAGTAAACCCATTAGAAATATCAACAAGTTTAGAAAGAACACAATAATAAGCATTGTTTTTCTTCGTGGGCATGTCTGTTCTGCTTCTCCATTGCCACCACCAATCACAGGCACATGAAAAAAAATGTATTCTCCTATTTATTTTATTTATTATTTATTGTTATTGTTAATTATTATTTTCATTTTATAGGTCAAATCCATGCATTTTTTGAAGAACTGAATTAAAAAGTGAGACAACGATTTAAACAGGTTCACTAGTCGAAACTCACGCTTGGATAGATGGATTTTGAACCAGCCGAAGAACTTTGTGTAAGAAGCTAAGAAGAGTGCTCCTCAAAAAATGAGAAATTGTTAAATAATGTAGTCTTTATTTGCTATAATATATATTCAAAAGCTTTTTGGTCATATGGATAGAAAGTAGAACCATCATTCTTGTCAAAAATTTAAAAAGATCAAATAGCCCCCATACAAAATTCATATTAAATGGATCGGACTAAATATATTTAAGGTATTTGTTAAATTTGTGGGGGTATTTATTTGAGTCCTAACTTGAAAATTAATGGAAGAAACTAAAATGCGAGTCTCACGATTTCATCCCCAATCACAGTTAGGGATTGTATCAAATGGTATCACATGCAATCCTAAACAGCTCCAACAACCAGGTGTACTCTTGCAAGAACTACAAATCCCAATAATAGCTTAATTACAATATTTAATATTAGCCTTACAAATATAAAATGCTCTTAAGAATCAAAGGATTACCATTGAAAGCTAGTTCTTGTAGGGGTAAAATGGGAGAAGAACCCAACAGTTAAAAGGACGCCATGTGCCTCCCCTGCTGTCCAAGAACTTCAGGGCGTCAAGTACATTGGCCTTTTCTTATCACTTGGCAATGGAGGTACTTTAGGACAATTTATCACGACAATTTTTAGAAGTAATAAAAACACCAATTGACTTATTTACCAACCAATTATCAAATTGTCGAAGCATACTTGCAATTTTATTATTTTAAAGGATATTTTTGTCCTAGCTGAAAATTGATGGACCAAACCAGACAACTGGTTTTTGTAAGTATTTTACATATATGAACTTATTACATTTGGGGCATATTTTTAGTATGGGTGTTGTATAGAATAGTGATTTAGATTGTCTAGGTCATGACACTAACTAGGTGACAAAGTCGGGAAACGACAATAATTCAGCAAGTAATCAATTCGGATAAATAAAGAATAATAATAAATATATTTCAAGCTATAAATACTGTTTTTAATAAACAAAATGCACTTTAAGGTGTTCGATGCTAGGTACATCTATAATTACATAATCCATGTAACCTCATAAATGTATATTCATGATTCATCTTAGTACAATTCAGGAGAATTGAGCACACCCTTAATTTGGAGACTTCTAGCGGTTTTTTTTTTCCCTAAAAAAATGAAAAATTTTGTGACTACGGACTATTTTGGATATTGGCAACACCAACAACGCCTTTTTTTTCTTTTTTCTTTTCCTTGTCACGAGCTCCAATCTTCATTCTTGGGTCATTGAGCGACATGGTCTATAGGGGCTACCTTTTCTAGATATTTTTTGGGTAGGAGGAAGAAAAGGCTGCAGAAGCCTAAATTTGACGTTTCCTATGCTTATCCCCAAGAAAGACGGTGCGACTGATCTGCGAGACTTTCTCCCTATTAGTCTCATTAATTGCCTTAAAATTTTTTTGACAAAGGTGCTAGCTAATCGCCTCAAGCCGATAATAGGTTCCATTATCTCTGAGTCACAAGGGGCCTTCGTTCAGGGACGTCAGCTCATGGATATGGCAGTAATTGCGCATGAGGTTGTCCATTCAGCACACTCCGCTCATTTACCGGCTTTTGTTTGGAAGGTAGATATGGAGAAGGTGTACGGTCGGGTCAACTGGGACTGCTTAGACTATATGTTGCTTCGATTTGGGTTCGGTGACATTTGGAGGAAATGGATGAAAGCTTGCGTTTCCTTGCCTTGGTTCTTGGTGATTGTTAATGGCTCGCCCACGGGTTATTTCAAAAGGTCCAGGGGTAGTGAGACAGGGGGATTCCCTCTCTCATTTCCTCTTCAACTTGGTTGGTGAGGCTTTGGGTGCCCTCATTTTCAAGTCTCGCATTTTAAATCGGATTTCAGGCATCCCGGTGGGCAGCGGTGATTGTGTCGTCACACATCTCTAATATGCCGACAACACTATCCTTTTTGCCAAAGCTGATTCAGATGAGATATCAGCCTTTTGCCAACATTTTATCGGTCTACGAAGCGGTGTCAGGGAAAAGGGTCAACCTGCTGAAATCTATGGTCTTTGGTTGTTGATGCCTTGGCTAGCAAGGTTGTTTGTGCCTCTTCTCTCCTACCCATCACATATTCAGGCCTTCCTTTGGGAACTGGTAAACCCAAGGCCAGGGATTGGGACTCAGTCATTTAGAGGTTTCAAGGGAAGTTAGCAACTTGGAAGGGCAAGTTCCTTAGTAGTGGGGAGCGATTGCTGTTGCTGAATTCGGTTCTCTCCAACCTTCCAATTTTTTTCATGTCTATTTTTAAATGCCCTATGGAGGTCATCCATACTCTCGAGAGAATTGAGAAATTTTCTGTGGGAAGGACAGGGTTTAGAGAAAAAATATCATTTGGTGGCATGGGAGGTGTGCCAACTCCCTAAATGCTTTGGCGGCCTTGGTATTCGTAATCTCCATCGAGCCAACTTAGCACTTCTTAGCAAATGACTGTGGCGGTCTGGGTCCGATTCCGATCGAAACAGACAATGGGCTTCAATTCTTCTTTAGAAATATGGTACTTTGTTGGGAGTTTGGGGGATCAATGTCCATCTGACTAGACACGTTTTTGCTTGGTGGAAAGGTATCAGTTCGATTTGGACGGATTTCTCATGCTGGTTCTGTTTCAGTTGGGACGATGGCTCTCGGATCTCCATTTGGGACGATCCATGGCTACATCTCTACCTGCTAAAAACTTTGTTTCCATCGATCTTCAATGTGTTGGCTTCCCCCCGTTGATTGCGGACTTCTTTTATGTGAATTGGGATATCCCAATTTGGGACCTTACCACTAGGAGGGCTTTGAGAGATGAAGAGGTGGAACCTTTCCTAGATCTGTTGGCTACGCTTTATTGATCATCCAGAAACCAGCAACGTCGCGATTGAAGGATTTGGTTGGCCAGTAAAAATAGAGATTTCTCGGAGTCCTTCTACTGAGCCCTTACTAGTATGCCGTTGATTAGAGCTGATTAGTTCTTCATTTGGAAGGCCTCGATTTCTCCTAAAGTTAGATTTTTTGTCTGGACGACGGTGAAAGGGGGCATTTTGACGATGGACCAGTTGATCACTCATGGTAAAGCTCTTCTAAATAAATGTCCCATGTGCCTCCTCTCGGAAGAGTCAATTTCCCATATGTTTATTCACTGCTAGACCACCTCGGAGATATGGGGTACTATTCTGAAGTCCCTTGATCTTAGTTGGGTTTCTCTGGAGAACCTTTCTGATTTTCTGCTCTTGTGGAATGACTTTAGGTGGGAAGGGCCTCAAGGAGCTTTCTGGAGGGTGGGAGTGTACGTTGTTCTATGGATTATTTGGCTCGAAATAAATGCTCGGGTCTTCAGCCGCAAGCGACATCTGATTGGCTCTATCTTAAAACTTATTAAAAACCTGATGCGCCACTGGGTCTTGCTAGATAAATATGTGGGGCAAGGGAGTGGAGATCTTTGTATGTGATTTATCTTTTTATGTTTTTTCGAGTTGGGGGTGGAGATCTGTCGGGTTAGCTAGGCTTGCTTTCGGCCTCTTTTGGTTGTTAGTTTTTTCCGTTTCTTTCCTTTTGTTTCTCTTGTATACTTTTCCTGCTCCTCGTTGGTCCTATATGAATCGTTTCCTCTTTTACTGATAAAAAACTAAAAATAAAAATTTCAAGGGTAGTGTTATTTACTTTTTTTTTTATCAGTAAAGAAAGATTATATTAAAAAACAACAAGGCGTTGTACACAATACAACCACACCTCTCACTAACCAAAGAAAAAAGCACTCCACGAAAGACGTGGAGCAAGCAAAGTAAAAATAGAAATATACAGAAGCCACCATAAAACAGAAAAAAGACCAACCCTCCTAACCGGGGTCCCAGAGGAAAGAGGGGAAACTATCGCCGACCCCACATCTTGTGACCCAAAACCTCACCAGCTCCGACACCGACCTAATAACCATACCCACAGGGTTTTTCTTCTCTTCGAAAATTCTGCGATTCCTCTCACACCAAATGCACCAGAGAACAACGAAAACAGTAGCTCTCCAGCCAGCCCTTGACTCCCCCTCCTCTTCCACCGCATCCTAGCTAAGCAAAAACACATACGGCGACTCGGGCATATCCCAGAAGATTTTAAAGAAATCAAGAAAGACAGCCCTTTCTGATTGGAGGAAAAGATGAGCAGCGGACTCCACCCCATCAGAACACATCACACACGAGGTCGAGACATCTTTATCCCTTCGTACCAGCTGCTCCCTAGTAAGGATCTTGTCCTTGCACAACGCCCAAACAAAGAAGCGGACCTTCAAAGGAATAGGTTCGCGCCACAACCATTTCCCTTCAAATCTGATCAGCGGCAGCTGCGACAACCAACGGTACAGAGACTTAACGTTGAAACGCCCATCAGACCGCAGGATCCATACCCTCTGATCCACCTGACTGGAATTCTGTTGCATCCCATAAAGCCTACTTAGCATATCCAAATAACTCCCCACCTCGTAGTCTCTGAGAAGTCGTCTAGTAGGCACATCCCACACCATACTTCCACCAGTCATGGAGACAAACTCTTGAATCGCACCTTTCGGATTCAATGACAGACCAAAAAGGACCGGGTAAGCATCTTTAAGAGAACCCGCATCCAACCAATCATCCTCCCAAAACCGTATCCGGCTACCACACCCCCAGCTGTATCGCACTCTTTTAGATAGAGAAGGCCACAAGCGAGAAGTACCTCTCCACCATGCCGAGGAACACCTGTGCGTTGAGGGGGCAATGCCCCAGCCCCCCCGGGATAAGCCATATTTGTCGGACAACACCACCCACCAAAGTTTGCTTCTCTCCACCCTGCCCGCCCTCCATATCCACTTACCAAGCATGGCCAAATTTGTCTGTTTTAGATTCTGGACCCCCAACCCACCATAATCGAGGGGCAACTGACACGTATCCCAATTAACCAAATGGTACCGCCGATTTAGCCCCGACCCCTCCCATAGGAAACACCGCTGAATATGGTCCAATCGAGTAAGAATTTTAGCTGGACACTTAAACATACTCATGAAGAAAACTGAGATCGACGACAATACCGCTTTGACCAATATCAGCCTGCCCCCAGTACTCAAGAGTTTACCTTTCCAAGATGCTAACCGCTGCTCAAACCTCTGTACCACTGGAAGCCAGTCGTGGATGGAGGGTTGTCTGATCCCAAGTGGCAACCCTAGATATCTAATGGGCAGCTCCTCGATACGGCAACCAACTGACACAACAAGGTCCATCAGCACGCCATCCTCCACCCAGATCCCAGAAACAACCGACTTATGGTGGTTGACCCGCTGCCCCGAAACGGCCTTATAAATCGATAAGACATCCGCCATGGCGCCATGCTCCGACGCATCAACCTTCCCAAATAATATAGTATCATCGACATACTGTAAGTGAGAGATAAACCTACCCTGCTCACCCACCCGAATCCCAGTGATCATGTTCAACTCCCTAGCACGCCCGATCAGCCCGGATAAAGCCTCGCCAACCATATTGAATAGGAGGGGGGATAATGGATCCCCTTGCCTGATGCCTCTAGAACTCTTGAAATACCCGGCCGGGGTGCCATTTATCAGAACCAAGAACCACGTAGATATATAGCAACCGCGCATCCATTTTCTCCAAGTGGCACCGAAACCGAACCTCCGTAACATGTAGTCAAGATTTTTCCAGTTTACCCGATCATATGCTTTCTCCATATCCACGTTCCAGATCACAGCCGGCCGACGTTGCGCATGGGCCGAATGAATAGTCTCAGTAGCCACCACCCCCAAATTCGTAAGCTGCCTACCACGGACGAAAGCACCTTGATTGCCGGATATAATAATGTGCATTACCCACTTGAGTCTGTTTGCTAGCACCTTCGATATAATTTTATAGAGGCAATTAGTAAGACTTATGGGACGAGAATCAGAAATATTCTTAGCCCCATGAACCTTGGGAATGAGAGTAATAAAAGTGGAGTTAAGGGATCTACCGATGAAGCCAGTTGAATGAAAGTTGTGAAAGACCTCCATCAGGTCCGCTTTAATGGTATCCCAAAAAGCCCGGTAAAACTCCATATTGAAACTGTCCGGCCCCGGTGCTTTGTTACGACCTCCAAATCTGATTGCAGGCCACACTTCCTCCTCAGTAAATCTGCTCTCCAAACCCATGCTAGTTTCCTCCGAGAGGGAATTAAACTGCAAATCATCCAATTTCGGCCTCGGGAGACCCTCGTCCGTGTACGTTTAAAGTAATCCACAAAAGTAGTGTTATTTACTTAATAAGTCTGTTTGAATCATTCTTTAGTTTGTTATGGTTTAACTAATTTTGCTAGCTAAAGCCCACAATCCCTTGGGCAGTGAGCTTGCAAAATATGAAGCAGTTACTTTAATCTATAATCTAATCGTTTTGCATCCAAAATTGCACTGTCCTTACAGCCGTGCATCCCAGTTTTAGCCATCTTTTTAGTTGATATAACAAATTAACTCTTGTAATTAGGAACACTTGCAAATTTCTAAATTCGTTACATTATTAAAGGGGGAAACAAGGGCTAGAGGATTCAATTTTAGTCAGCATAATGCACCTCTGGGCTTGGGTGCATCTTAGGTTGAGTAGATGGTCCATCGGGATCTGGGATATCACCTTTTTTAAATCACTAAGCTGAATGGCTTGTGTAGGTTCTAGACAGCTCTCAGATGAGTTGTTCTATCAATTCTATTGTACTTGCAGTTGCTTGTATGGTTGAGTTGATTGGTGACAGGAACTGAGACGATTACTTTCTCCTTTAAATGGTTGTTTCTGGATAGGATGATTCGGATATAGTTTCCAGATAGGATTGACTCGTACACAGTGGCAGGCTGTCTTGTTTAAATTGTATTTATTTTTGACCAGTTGTGGTAAATGACATGCTTTCTACAGGTCTGACCTTGCGTTCTCTTATTTAGGTTGATCATTATAAGGCAGAAATTCAGAGGCTTCAGGCATCTGAGGCTGAAATAAAGGCGTTGTCAGTTAACTATGTAGCTTTATTGAAGGAGAAAGAGGTATGGTAATCCCACATGGTCTTTCTTATATATTATGCATATAATTTGTACATTATAATTCTATTTGATGTTTTGCCTGTCATTGCTGTTAGTGTAGGTTGTTTAGGAAATTTACCCAATTGGATCATGGGGTTATTGTTAGCCATCTTTTAGCTGCAAAACTGGTTACATCTGGGAAGCCATAAATTTCAAATTTTATTCCCTACCAATTTAGACTCTATACACAGCTTGTAATCCTCTAGTTCTGACTTTATTTAATCTGATTGAGCTTAAATCTTTTCAAACGTTAAAATTTCTGCAAGTGTGCATCCTTTCGTTTCTTTTTAACTGATTTTGTTTTGAGTTGTTCTTTGGAGTTTTTTTACTGGGTACTTCCACCTGGTGACTGATAGATGCACTTTGCTGATTATAATGTTGTTCCTTGGCTGTTTGCTTTCTATTGAACATTTTGTTTACTTGTATCTCACTCATCAATTGGTGATTGACTTTCATTGGTTGAACAAACGTTAAGCATAGTTTGTTGTGATAAGAGAGGAAGAACATTACATAGAAGAGAAATAATGAAAGTTAGAGAAGATGCACCTTAAATGCTTCAATGATAAATCACCTTCAACACACAATAGAGAGATTCTTCAACTATATGATGGGTTTCAAAACCTAAAGGGAGTTTACGGTTCTTAAAATAAGTTCATTCCTTCATTAAAAAAACTCATTCAATTACTATATCTATATATAGTCTAAAAAGAATCCCATTTTGAAGGGAACCTGCTAAACTAATCTACGAACTAAAAAATAAAAAGAGAAGAAAAGAAAAGTCAAAGTCCTTCCCCAAAAATCTGTACAGCTGGCTATATGGGATTTTTTTGGCCTCCGCATCAAATCTGGCGTCGCAGATAGTTTAGGAGCGAAATCTCTTATGATTCTAGCTGGTTATCTTTTGGCAAGTCCAACTGCACGAAATAAGAGAGGAGTCCACTTCTCTCGGGATTATTAATTCTTGTCAGATTTTATCATGTAGAACTCAAACAGAATCTCACCACTTTTATTTCTTTGCTTCTAACTCACGTGATCTTTTGAGTTATATTTGGGTCTTATTTTAAGGCCCATTTGTATTGTGAATAAAAGACGCAAATTAAATAACTCTCAAATCAGCGTACAACCGTCCATTTGTTGCATGACAGCAATGTACCTGCTCCAATCTGGGTTGTACAGGTGTCCAAAATGGCACATCACAGTCTCTGAGTTTACCGATATATCATCATTCTTTTTAAAATTCATCCTTACTATATGAGTTCATTTATTCTCTGTGGGGTAAATGTTAATTTAACTGCCCCGATTCCTTTTACAAAATGCTAAAGGTTATCCACTAATGTATCTAATCTTTTATTCACTATATATTCATCAACTGTGGCTTCAAAACTTTTTCATTTTATGTTTGTATAAATTGGACAGGAACAACTTTCCCGATTTCATGAAGAATATGGCTCGTTGAGAAGAACTGTGGATGCCACAAATGGTGTTGGACATGCATCCAGAAATGAAGGTTTTGAAACATTGACAAATAGCTCAAGTTTGCTGAAGGTAATTGAATACAACAAATTTGCATAGAAAGTAGATTTTCATTCCCAAACATATTGTATCAAATTTTCTCTCATAGGGAAAGGTCTTTGTAATCTGGGAGACGTATGGTTCCGGGTATCGCTTGGATGCCATGTTAACTACAAATAGAGACTATCTCTCATTAGAAGCCAAAATAAAAGACAAATATACATATTTTTAGGGAGACTTTCAGGGTCTTCATTTATTAATGACAGGCTCTTTAGATATGACGGACTCTTTGGATCCTTCTAAAGAGGATGCTGAGCATGCTTCTTCCACCGATGAAGTCCATAATGTGGAATGTTGCAATATAGATCCGTGGAGTTTCATGAGTGTACCCTTAAAAATACAATGGATTGTTTGATTATGGTGCTTAGATTCAGTGGTAGTAAGAGGAAGGGGGTAGGCCGCTTTTTGGTTCGGGTTTTGACGTATTCTCTGGGCTTGGGCAGCTCAATTACCCCTTTGTTATGAACAAAGGGAAAGAGGGTCTTGGATTGTGGCCTGTATTCTGCTACTGAGACTCCATGTGCTAGGGATCCTGCGTCCTGGAGTTTCTTGACCGCAATTTCTGTTCAACAGGGCCTCGTAGCTGCATGCTTGGAAGCTGCAACTGAGTGTCTTCTTGGAGTTTTCTAAGTTCGAGTCTTTCTGTTCTCCTCTTAATTTGGTGCACTCTATTATTGTAAGGAGCATTCAGAGGGTGTCAGTATTTTGGCAGATCCTAATAGCCATAGTCACCGACTTTTCTAAAAAATCGGAAAAAATCGGTGACTTCCAGTCATCCCGACTTTATCGTCCATTAATCGGCCAAGTTGTGACTTGGCCAATAATTGACGATATGTGTGATGTGGTCCAATTAATTTTCCTTTTTTTTTTTTTTTCTTGTTTTGTCACTTATACTTAAAGGGGGAAAAAACCTTTAGATTTTGTACTATTTTGTTCAGAACTCATTTATAAAAATTTTAGGTTTTGCCTATTTTGTACGATTTTGTTCGTTATCATTATTTTAACTCGAAATATAGTATGATATATATATATATATATATATATATATATATATATATATATATATATATATATATATTTCTGTATATATACATTTTTTGATTTTTTAATTTTTTAATTTTTCCTGTTTTTTTCGAATTGACCGACTTCAACCGAGTTTTACCGATTTAGACCCTTGCCGATTTACTGCCAACTCCCGAGTTTGTGACTATGCCTAATACATGACACTCAGGTGGTGGAGTTGCTGTTACAAAGCCACATACTACAAACACCATGAAGAGTAACTTTGTTGAAACATGCACATGTGCACTTGACAGGCCTTTTTTTATTAAGAGATAAAAAAACTCCCCTTGAAATTCCGATCAAGGTGGTGTAAAGAAAGCAAGATTTTTTGGTCAAAGGTTTGAGTATACTGATGTCAACATGACGTCATGCTGATGTCAGCAGGTGTTGGGTGACGTCAGCAACAGGGAAGGAGGGTCTGGTCCCCCTCTGATTCCAAGATAAATTAGTGATGATGATCAGTTAGGGTTAGGGTTAGATTGGAGAGGAAGAGAGGAGAGAGAGGGATGAAATTATGGTTGTGAGATAGATAGTTCATTAATATTTTCACCTTTTTACAATGATATTGACACACACTATTACTAATATAGCCACTTGCATATATAATGACATTTAATCACACACACACACACACACACACCAACTTAATATGAATTCTACGCAAACACCATCGTTTACAAACGGTGGCATTACTTGCACCCTTTTTTCTTGTGAAGAACACACGCATTTTCACCATAAAAAATCGTTGGCTGACTTGAATTAGACGATGGAGATCGTTTTTGTCCCAATCTTCGAGACAATAGGTCTTGAGATCATGGCCACCTATCAGACTGTCACATGTTGATTCCATGTGGTACACATTCCCAAAAGTGACCGTGATCATACATGTACCATGAGAAAGGGTTCTCAATGTAACTTTTGGGGATGTGCCACGTGGAATCAGTATCTTACCTTCTGATAGGTGCGCCATCGTCTCAAGATCTGTTGTATGGAAGATTGGGACGAAAAATGATCCCCATCATCTGATTCAAGGCGGTCAACGGTTTTTTATCATGGAAATGCGTGTGTTCTTTGCAGGAAAAATGGGTGCAAATTATGCCACCCATTTACGAAGTGGTGTTTTGGTTTCCACACTCTCCATTGACTACATGATATTTTGGGAATTGAATTTGACAAAATTGCGTTGGAATTGCAATTTGCAGATATGCCGAACACATGACATCTAAGAGATAATATCATGCTTTATGAGAATCTCTTGAAAACTTGGATTGCACTTGCCACTTTGGTCATTCTCTACTTTGAAAGATAGGAACATGGTTCTTTTTGTCCTCGTTTGTTAAGTCTTTTTGTCCTTGTTTGGGAAGGCAGTGGATGGGCCACCAATCGGGGACATAGTGGGTACTCTCGAAGGGGCTTGGAGTTGAGCTGAGGACAGTAGTGGGGTATTTTTCGATTGGAAGTTACAAATGATATTTTTAACCTGGAATGTTCGTGGTTTAGGTCTCTCTGATAAAAGGGCGTTGGTAAAATCTTTCATATGTAATCAGCGCCCTGAGGTCATCGGGTTACAAGAAACTAAATTGGGGGGGGGGGGGGGGGGGGTTAGCGCTTCCTAGGTTAGATCGGTTCTGCCGGGGGCTGCATGGGAATGGATAGTGATGGAAGCCGACGACACTAGGGGAGGCATCCTCGGTAGCCTAGGACACAGACTGTCATAAATTGATCGTCTCGGAGATGGGCAACAGTCGCCGCTCATCTCCAGGATTGCAGAAATGGCAAGGAATGGGTCGGGATTACTGTATACGGACCCAATGACAATAGGAACAGGAAGGGCTTCTTTGAATTAAGTGCGGTTCTAAGCAAATGGGATTTGCTGGTTTGCATTGGAGGGGATTTGAACGCCCTCATGTCGGACAATGAGAAAAACACGGGAATGATAGACCTTATGACAAGGGAGTTGTTTGCGGACTGGATAGCTCAAGGGGCTCTGTTTGATTTAGGGATGTCGGGTGGAAGATTTACGTGGTCCAACGGCCAAGAGGCACCGACGCTATGCAGGTTGGATAGATTTCTGTGTCAAGTTGATTTCCTTGAGATAGTTAAGGATCCTCGGGTTATCGTATGGTCTACTACTCTCTCCAATCATAGACCAATTGTCTTAGCTTCAACCGAGCAAAGAAGGGAGGGTATGAGACCGGGCCCGTTCAGATTCAATAACTCCTTGCTGCAGAACGAGGATTTCATGCACTTGATCCAAGAGTGGTGGTCCCAAGACAGAGTAACGAGTTCTCCCTCATATGTCTTTACCTCCAAACTCAAAAACCTCAAAAGCAAAACTAAGGAGTGGAACAGAGAATCGTTCCGAGATAGCTGAGATGGACATAGCAAAAGAGACGAAGGTGCTTTCTGAATCCGAAAAAGAAATCCGAACAACCTTGAAGATTGAGTTTAATCGGATCGTCCTTCAAGAGGAACAAGAATGGCGTTAAAAATCGAAAGCGCATTGGTTAAGAGAGGGAGACAGGAACAATAAATTCTTCTATTTGGTAGCCAACGGGAGGAGGAGGAATCATATCTCATCAATTTACATCAACGAGATGGTTTATGCGGACCCTAAACAAATCCCGGTGAAAATTGCGAAATTTTATGAGCAATTGTTTAGTGCTGAGTCGACGATTAGACCTCGTATGGACGAGATTCAGTTTAGGTATATTTCTAATCACGAGGCCATAGATTTGGAAAGACCATTCGATGAAGAGGAGGCAATAAGGGCTCTCAAAAGTACGGGCTTCAGTAAGTCATCGGGGCCGGATGGTTTCACTATGGAATTCTTCAGGAGCTGCTGGCTTCCTATCAGAGAAAACTTTATGGCCATGATTCATGAGTTCTACGAGATGGGAAGGATTCACAAGAGCATGAACTCCTCTTTCTTAGCGCTGACCTGAAGCGGGACGGGGCTATTGTCATTTCGGATTACCGCCCTATAAGCCTGATTGGGAGCACGTATAAGATAATTTCCAAGATGCTAGCGAATCGTCTAAAGGTGTTATCGATAAGCTAATTTCTAATGTTCAAGGTGCCTTCATCCCGGGAAGGCAACTGATGGATATTGTGGTAGCGACATCAGAAACTATTCATTCGGCCAAGATGCGTAAAGACAAAGGATGGGTATTCAACATTGATATGGAAAAAACATATGATAGAGTGCGGTGGGACTTTCTAGATTATGTCCTTCAAAGGATGGGTTTCAGAGATAAATGGAGAAGGTGGATGAAAGGATGTTACGCTTCGATTCGTTTTTCGGTTCTCATCAATGGAACGCCTCATGGTTATTTCAGAAGTAAGGGTTACGGCAGGGAGATCCTATATCACCTCTGCTTTTCAATTGCATAGGGGAGGCCTTCCATAAGCTATTCAAGAGGGCGGAAGAATTAAATTTGATAAGGGGATTTAGCACGGTTGATTCGGGGCCGAATATTTCGCACCTTCAGTATGCGGATGATACGTTAGTGTTCTGCAATGGCAACAATGGGGATAGGGAGCTAAAGGCGACTAATTACGTGCTAACTATTTTCGAAGCGGTCTCGGGGCAGTGAATCAACATACACAAATCTAGTTTGTCCGGAATTAATATGCCCTCTGCTGTCTCTGAGCGGGTGGCTAGAGGATCGGGTGTATTATGGCCGAGTTTCCTATTTCAAACTTAGGAATCCTGTTGGGATTCAGGAGGAGGAGGGTCCAGTTATGGGATACGATGGTCCAGAGATTTCAGATGAAGCTTGCAACGTGGAAGAGCAAAATGCTTAGTTACGGTGGTCCAGATATTTCAAATGAAGCTTGCAACGTGGAAGAGCAAAATGCTTAGTTGCGGTGGCAGGTTGACCGTCATCAAATCAACTTTTGCATCCATTCCGGTCTTTATGATGTCATTCCTTTCCGCTTCGACTAATATTATAAGGAAACTTGAAAAAATTGTCAGGTATTTCCTTTGGGAGGGAACATGGGATCGGAAGAAGTTTCACCTTGTGAGATGGGATCACTGCTGTAAGTCCAAAGATCAAGGTGGTCTCGGAGTAAGAAATTTAAGGATAGTTAACAAAACTCTTTTAGCCAAGTGGGTGTGGAGGTTAGGCGAGGAAGGGGAGAGAAGTAAAATATGGTGCCAAATTGTTACAGCTAAATATGGGACTCCTGATAACGACATTTCAAATCCCAACCAAAGATTGGCCTGGTGGAAGGCTGTTAAAGGATGCTCTCAGGAGGTGCTCGAAGGAACAAAATTTAGATGGGGAGACGGTCGTCAAATCAGATTATGGAAGGATGTGTGGGCTGGTGAGCAACCTCTCAATAGGATTTTCCCTACTATTTTTGGGCTTGCTCTCGACAAGGATGTTGTTGACAGAACTGTGTTCACATATCGAAAGATAGTATGGTTTGGAGCATCCCGCTGAAGTGTCGCTTGTGGGACTAGGAAAAGGACGAATATATGAATCTGATGAATATGCTGGGGGGTCTATCTCCCAATACGGGACATGAAGATAGGAGGGAATGGAAATACTCGGCCAAATGGCAGTTTACTGTCAAATCTTTTTATAACAGCCAGCAGTCGAGGGAGAGATAGATTATTGAGAACAAGATGTGGTCAGGCTTTTGGAGGATTAAGATGCTCCCAAAGATTAAATTTTTCGTATGGCTAGTCGCTAAAAGGAAAATCCTCACAAGGGATCAACTTATCCGAAGAAATATATCCGTCATCAACAAATGTATGCTTTGCATGAGGGGAATAGAATCGGTCGACTACATTCCCCTTCATTGCTCTTTTGCTCGATCAATTTGGAGCAAGATTTTAAAAATCTTTAGAATGGAGTGGGTTCTCCTAGCCGGCTCACATGATGGAAATGTGGAAAGAGGTAATGCTTGAGGATTTCGAGGAAAGAGTTATGACCGCTAACAGTGTATGCAGTGTTCTGGGCTATTTGGTTGGAAAGAAATAGCAAAATTTTTTCGCGCAAGGCGAAGCCGTTCTCGCTGATTATTAGGGACATCAGAGATCTAGTGATTAGCTGGAATGTGTGCCAGATGTCGGTGTCCAATGAGGGGCTTCAGCACTTCCTTAGGCTCTGGGAGGATTGCTGCATGTAGCGTGTTTTGGAGCTGCGAAGCTGCGGGGTGGCGATGGGCTGTGGGCCCGGACCATTGTTTCTCGGTCCTGTTTTTGCTGGCCTGCGGGGTGTGATGAGTTTTTCCTTTTTTGGGGGATCTTTTTTGCTTTACGTCTTGCTTTGGGTAGCATCTTACTACCCGCTGTGGTACGTCTCGTGTAATCCTTTTATTTTGAATTTCTAATACATATTTGTTACCGTTTAAAAATAAAATAAAAAAATAGGTACTGTCATTTCTTTATAAGCGAAGAACACCTCCCGAATTTCAAGAGGTGTTGTACTCGGACTTAGCATCCCAAGGAAGGTTTGGGTAATGCTGCACTGAATCCCACACATTCCCATACAGCCACATATTCTTTATTGTTCTTTAGTTCATGGGAATTAATTGAGAAGATTTACCGTTCATATTTGATAGCTTACGAAGCTTGAAAGTAACATAATAGTCAAACAATTAAACTTGTATATTCAACGTACTCCATTTCTTGTTTATTACTTGATATGTATTCTTATTATTTCAGGGAGACCTGGAGTTGTGAAGTGTCATTTCTTGAAGAAAAATTGGTAGTAGGAGGGTTTAGGGACCATATATATATATATATATATATATATATATATATATATATATATATAAAATGAGCGTACATGAAGTTTACATTATTTAGTGACCCTTTTGAAACCTAGATATCAATAATACTTGATTCTAAAACTGAGAAAAAACTTTGATATGCAAGATTGGGTGGAAGTGAACATAGGCTTGATGAAGTCATAATTGTGGTGACCAGTGGTGGGAGAAAAAAAATAAAATCTCCTGTAGCGAATCGAGAGGAGGAGCAGGATTTCGAATAGAAAGCAGCACCAAATGATTCATGTTAATAATGGTGGAATTGTTATTTTTGCTTTTGATACAGAATTCCATTACTACCTTTGTTTATGTAAGTGCTTTGCTTATGCCTTTTTTTCAAATTGACCTGGTATTATCATATGGTATCGATTGTTTAGTAACTTCATTTTTCATGTTATTCATATTTCTTTTTGATTATATGCTACTTTAGCTTTCCTAAACCCTTCTCTGCATATATAGCTCCAAGTTTTATGCCAATGGTGCTCTATGTAGCACTCACTGGCATCGTGCAATTTAGCCACTGGTCTTTTAGGTTTTGCTGCCTGTCACTGTCGTCATTGCCCAAAGTGCTGAGATACTTTGCACCTAGACTATTTTTTATTAAGGAGTTTATTATGCTCTGAACTTTCTTTCATCATATGTTCACGTTGCAAGTGCTCAGGTCTATGAGAATTTCTTGTATCATCAACTTTGTACTGTTATCTCTTGAGGATTTATAGGAACTCTAATTTGTAGGTTTTGTATTTCCAAATGCCTATATCTTGGGATGGTTTTTGGGTATAAAAAAATATTGTAAGAAGGCTTTCACAACTCTCATGATTACAAAGAAACCTTGCCTTCTGGTTAGGTCTTATTTGGCTGGTTTCTGTACTGAATCTGCATAGGTGACTGGTGACCAATCACCCAACAGGCAGCAAAGACATACAGCTCAAGTAAATAACCGTTCTGGAAACCATGGACGCAAAGGAATTGTTCTTAAACAGGATGCATCTAGCAACGGGAGTATGCGTGCTATTCAGCCTGAAGGAATCCAACAAAAGATGGAGCTGAAACTTACAAATCCTCAGGGGAATGAGAAGGTACCTTAAATTATGTTCTGTCATTTCCCTTCCTATTGAAGAATATATATTATGGTGGAACTCTTCTGCAAGATTTCTCAGCTAGCAGGCCTCTCTACAGAAGTATCATGTGGCATATGATGGATTTTGAAACTATATGCTCTAAATCTATTCCAGATTTTTGCTATTGGTTGATCTTTTGCATTCCTTATTTTTGCAATAAAAAAAACCAAACCATTTCTGATCTTCATGTTATTATACAGTTTAGTTCTGTAGTTTTCACGAACGATTAACTTGATGATATATTCAAATGCATTGTAGGATCTTGCAGATTTGCTAGAAGAGAATGCCCGTTCTTTGGCTGCAATGCAAGTTAATCATGAGTTGGAGATAAAGCAATTACAGACACAGCTTGACAAAGAGCACAGTAATTTAGCAGAAATAGGGTTAAAATTGCAAGGTATTATGGATGCACTATGAACATTCACTATTTTCAAACAAAATTATTTTTTCTCATTTCTAATCTCATCTGATTGTCATTTTCTTTAGGGCAGTATGAGCTGAATGAATCTTCTCAAAAGAAACTCCATATTTTAAAGATGGATTATGACAGAGTAAGTTCTAAGTTCTTTTCACATAGAAGTGTTGAGCTTTGTGAATGCATTATCTTGCTCAATGCTTGGTTTAACTTGGTTAATAAACTACTAGGGATTCATCTATTTCTTATCACTATGACATTAAAAATGTTTGGGTTTTTTTGCATTTACCCCTCTGAGATATGTCTTACTTGCATTCGCCCCCCCCTGTGTTTTACCTAGTTACATTGTGGCCCTTGCTTTTATGTTTCCTCTACTTATTACCCCCCTACTGTGATGGATTCTCTGACAAAATAACCTTTGAATGCTTTGAATCAGTTGATGGAGATTGTTTTTCGCCCTGATCTTTGATCTAATTGATCTGAGATCATGGACTTACAATCAGATGGTCAGAATTTGATTTCAGATGGCACTCATCTTGCAAAGTGATCCAAGAATAACGTTTGATGTGCACCCATGATCACCATGTGGAATCAAAATCTGATCCCCTGATAACATGCTTCTAATCTCAAGATTCACTGGGTGGAAGATTCTGGTGAGAAACAATCTCCATTGTCTGATTCAGAGCAGTGAAAGATTTTTTTTGTAATAATCAACGACTGCTCCGTCAATATAGGGGGTTATAAGTGAAGGAAACACAAAAGCAAGGACGCATGTAAATAGGTAAAACACGGGGCGGAGTACAAATAAGACATTTCTCAGGGGGGTAAAATAAAAAAACCCAAAATGCTTAACTTGGATTTTATTTCCTATGGTCATGAATGCCATTTTGCATGCTTCACTTACTGAAGTGTAACCCATTATTGACCTTTTATTTGGTTGCTTCATTCCCATAATTCTTCTGAACCTAAAGTAGTTAAGGACACATCCACTTCCTTTGATCCTGGTTCATTGTTTATAGTTGGTTGTGGAAAATACAAACTTCCCCACCAAGTTATTCCCACATAGCTTAGAAAGGGTTCTGTAAGAATTTACCTAGTGAACTAAGAAACTACCAGGATTCATCTTTTGACTCATTAAACATTAAAATGTCTTTTGGATTTTGTTTCCTGTGGCTGTGAACGCCATTTTTTTTGCGTGCTCTACTGAAATGCAACCATTATCTACTTTTATTTTGATTGTTTCATTCCTATAGTTCCAGAAATAAAATTGTTAAGGACAGCAACTTATTTTGGTCCCGATCCATTGATTATAGTTGCTTGTGCAAAAGACAAACTTCCCCACCAAGTTATTCCTACATAAGCTTAGAGAGGGTAACTTAATTATTTACCTTAGTGATTTTTTCTTTTCAAGAAGTCACTACCATCTGCACATTGTGTATTATAATTTATAAAGCAGCATGGGGTTACTGTATCCTTTTTGGTCTGCCAGACAATCGTTGGAAAATACATGTCTGATACTCTTGGTCAAGCTACAATGCGAGTCTTTAACACGAAGTCCTGCTAGTGAGAAACACGTTTTTTTAAAATTCTTACTCTTGTGAGTTGTATTGATGCCACAATCTGCACTTGTCTCCTATCTTTGTTTGATTTATCCATAGACTATTTTTCTCGCGTATATTCTACTCGAACTTGATCTGTTTGGTGTCCATGCATGTAACGTTGGGTTTTCTGAATTGCAGTGCTGCTGTGTACTCATACTGTTGCATTATATTGCAGAAGACTCAATGAGAACAAGGACATTGTGTAGTTATTAACCTATTATCTAACCAGGTTAACCTTAGATGCTCCTTCCTGAAATTCTGCTTTACACTGACTCTGTTACTCTCACTGGGGCACATTGTCGGAATTTCGCAAATCCCAAGTACACACAGTGAGCCCCAATGAATTCCAAAACTATTTAATTCTTAGAACTGTTGACATAAATGCATCAAATTTCAACAGATTCACATTGAGCTTTCTTCAATGGCATTAGGATCGACTCTTCTTTTCTAATTACTCATGCTCTTCTGTTAACGTCTTTCCATCACTATCTGCACATGTTGGCTGGTTTTTTAATTTAGTTTATTTCTGTAAATATCAGAATTTGAGACTTTGGGTCTTAGTGCAATGTAACTACTGTTCACGTTAAAATTACAAACAGGTTATTTTCTGCTCATTGTTACTACTGGGTTTCTGAGTTGGACATTTTGCCAATTACATGAACAATGAAATTTTTTTTATGTGAATAAAGTAAATTCCATTCAAATTCAATGTTCAAAAAACATGCGATAAAGTCAAGAACAATTAAATTTTCACCTATATAGTGGGTTGTGGTTACTCCTAAGTCGTGTACAAACTTCATGGTATCCTTAATATCATGAAGATTGGTATGTGGAAATAGCCCTGCCCCCTACAAATTTTACCACCATATTAACTTTCAACTTCATGGCATCCTTAGTGGAAATAGTCGTGAAGGTACCCTTCAAATTTTATGAACATATTGACTCTTGAGCAATTATTCATGTTATTTTCAAATTATTCTCTCATTATATTTTTATTTTCCCAATCTCACAGGAATAGTTTTTAAAAATGTTTCTACAATTTTTGGTTTTCTATGATCTAGATTTTGATCATGACTGTGTTGTGATCTAGAGTTCAACATTCAGTGCTTCCTTTGGGCTTTTATGTGTAGATCTTTGCTACAATGTAGAGGATTTCCTGGCTCTCTAAAATATGCTAGAAGTAGTAGACAATTTCATACCGATCTTTGATGATCCAATCAGAAACTAAATCCATAATCTTAAATGTTAAAATTGGTCCATTGGAAAGTAAATTATGTGATTAATCCTTGATCATCTTGTTTGGCCAAAAGCTACTTGCCCCTTTTTTTTTTCTTCTTAATTATTATTATTATTTTTTTTCATTCATTGATAATATGCATGAATAGTTTTCTTCATTGACACACAAAAGTATTTCGTCCCCTCTGTCGAGAAGATGTGTCAGGAACGTCACTAGGAAGGTTAGGGACTGCGAGTGCCTCTTAGTTTTGAATGGATCTAAAGAACCGGTTCCACATGGGGAAGAGTTTTTTTTTTTTTTTGATCGGTAAATAGAGTATATTGAAAAAGCCAGCAAGGTGCTGGAAGAAACAATACAAAGCCTGGTTGACCAACGGAGGACCACAAAACAACCAACCAAAGGGACAACAAAACAGAAAAAGAAAACAGAAGAAACACCTAGCATCTAATCAGCATCAAATCAACATTCAGGCTACCCCGGCTCCTAGGGTTCCGAAGTCAGCTCACTCCCAAAAGATAACCATAGTGAGACTAGGTCTTTGGCGGCTTTCACTATAAAACCCACAGGTTTCTTTTTTTGCTAAAAAATCCTCAAGTTCCTCTCCTCCCAGATACTTCAGATGACAACAAAGGTCACTTTCTAGTTATTCCTTAGCTGGCACTCCATACCAAACGTGTTCCACGTCAAATAATGAATGTAAGGCGTAGCAGACATGACCCAATTCATATCAAACAGTTTCAAAACGATACTCCAAATCTCGGAAGCCGCATCGCAGTGGATGAATAGATGAGTGGCCGATTCCTCCTCCTGAGAGCACATGGCGCAGCAATTAGTGATATTCTTTCCCCTACGAATGAGTAAATCCATCGTGAGCACTCTCTCTTTGAATAAGGCCCATGTGAAGAACTTGATCTTAAGCGGGATATTAGCATTCCACAGCATTGCTCTTTGGAATTTGATAAGCAGTCGACGAGTTAACATCCGATAGTACAATTTGACACTGAACATACCATTTTTGCTAGGATCCCATCTCCGCCGATCTTAATTGTAGGGATTTCGAATCATCCCGTACAACACCTATAAAAGTCTTGCAAACTCTTCCTCTTCATCAGCATGCAGGTTACGGCGAGTGTACACTTCCCACGATCTTGTTCCGTTGGACTCCGAAACAAAATCGACAATCTGCCTCGTCGGGTTGCGAGCTATGGAGTATACACGCTGAAAATGCCCCCCTCTATCCATCTGTCCTCCTAGAACTGTATACGGGTGCCACAACCCCAACTGAATCGAAGCCCCTTAGAGAAGTGCTTCCAAGTACCGCAAATGTTTTTCCACCAGGCAGAGGTGCATCTGGTAACTGAGGTATTGACGCCCCAGTTGTAATCGGACGACCCATACTTCTCAATCGAGCAAATGCATATAAGCATCCATTTCATCCCCATTCGCACGCCGTAACCACTTGCGAGGTGGATATGTTGGTCCACCTAACACTGCGAATTCCCAGTCCTCCACAATTCAGTGGTAATAGACACGTGTCCCAATTAATGAGATGTACTTTTTCTCCGAGCCCGACCCCTCCCATAGGAAGTTACGTTGGATTTGTTCGATTCGAAGTATAACTCCAGTCGGGCACTTGAACATCGACATATAGAAGATCAGAAGGCTTGCAAGAACAACCTTGAGCAGAATCAGCCGACCACCATTGCTGAGAAGTTTACCTTTCCAAGTAGTTAACCGTTGTTGAAAGCGTTGAATCACCGGCTCCCACGATGTGGCCGTCGGTTTTCGCAAACCCAAAGGCAGCCCCAGATATTTGATTGGGAAGTCTTGACTGCCACAATTAACTGTGCACGCCAACTCTTGTAAAGTCGTGTTGTCTATCCCGATGCCTGTGATCTTGAATTTGTGGAAGGTATGCGCTGCCCTGAAACGACCTCGTACATGTATAGGACCTCCGCCAGGGACCCGAACTCCTCCACCTTTGCCTTACCAAATAAGATAGTGTCATCAACAAACTGGAGAATCGAGATGGCCCGGTCAAGTGTACCAACTCTGATCCCCGAGAGAAGGTTTAGATGTCTCGCACGAGGAATAAGCCTTGCAAGGGCTTCCCCCATCAGGTTGTAAAGAAATGAGGAAAGAGGGTCTCCCTGGCGGATGCCACAAGAGCTCTTGAAATAACCCGCCGATGTTCCATTTAACAACACCGAGAACCAGGGAGTTGAGTAGCACCCCCGCATCCAGCTCCTCCACTTAACTCCGAACCCGAACCTTCTTAGCATATAATCCAGCCTAGACCAGCTGATACGATCATATGCCTTTTCCATATCAACCTTCCACAGAGCTGCCGATATCCTCTCCAAATGAGCAGAATGGATAACTTCGTGACCCACCGCCACCTGATCCACTAGTTGTCTCCCCTGCATAAATGCACCCTGCGTGTCAGAGATCAATTTCCCCATTAATGGTCTGACCTTGTTAGCTAGAACCTTAGCTAAGATCTTATAAAGGCAATTGATGAGCCAAATCGAACGGAAATCAGCGAGATCCTTGGCCCCGTCTTTTTTCGAAATGAGAGTGATGAAAGCGGAGTTGAGACTGCGACCAATAAAAGCAGTTTTATGGAATTCATGGAACACTTCCATCAGCTCCTCCTTGAGCGCCGGTCAGAACACACGAAAGAATTCCAAGGTAAAGCCGTCGGGTCCCGGAGACTTGTTCTTCCCCCCTTTCTTTATGGCATTCCATACCTCTTCTACCTGAAACGAGAGTTCGATCTCGACGCTTTCATCAGCCATGATAGTATGAAAAGACGCACCATCCAGTTCTGGGCGCATCATGTCATCATCCTCTTACAACTTCGAATAGAATCGTACAACCTGATCTCGGATCTGGTGGTAACCGACAAAGGTCACCCCCTCAACAGTCACAAAACCCAAGTAATTCTTCTTGTTTCTCGCATTGGCAACGGCGTGAAAATATTTGGTATTTAGGTCGCCCTCTTTCAACCACCGCACCTTCGCCTTTTGTTTCCAAGAAACCTCCTCGGCTCTAGAAAGATTGTTGAAATTCTGCTTTTTTTATAGGATAGAGCTATCTTGTGACATGGGGTTATGTTTTCCTTGCCAGCGTTAAAGTAAGTGCATTAGCACATATTGGAGATATCACTATACTCAACATTTTCGAAACTCACTATCAAGGGTAAATGCTATGCAATCTTAGACCTGAGACATCAAAGGATCATCTAAGGGATATACTTTGATTCAAAGGAGGCACTATTTTACTTTTAGATAAGCCTAAGTACTTTAGGCTCATTACGCAATTCTGTAAATACCTTTGTGTTGACTTTGTAACCATGATTTTAGGGTTAGATTGCTATGGGTAAGGTTTAGTGCTCCTACCGGTCTCTCTATTAATAACCAAGGACGCATTTACCCTTACAATGGTTGGTATCTACACACACACTCCTTGAATACAATAGAACATGTATACAATACACAACAATACTTCCCCTAAAGTTTGTGCATAGATATCTATACCCAGTTTAAATAGAACACTTTGAAGATGAGCAGGTCCAAGAACTTTGCTAAGTATATCGGTCAATTGTTCTGAAGATGCCACTTTGGGAGTGTCATGATTCTATCTTGAATTTTCTCATGAAGTGATAGTCGACTTCTATGTGCTTTGACCTTTCATGAAGAATGGAGTTAGCAGCCATGTCGATGGCAACCCGAATGTCACAATGTAGAGACATGACGGCGAAGATCTAAGCTCGAAAAGAGGGGGATAGAAGCCATAAGCGCTCCATGGCTCTATGTCACGACCTAAAATCCACGCACCTGGATCTCGATTCGCGACTCAGTTAGATCAGATGAAACCTGTAATGAAAATTTCTAACAAGGGATATAATACAGATATCCAACTAACTAGATGTCAGAAGAACAGAAGAAACTTTTTCTTTTCATATATAAAACAAGTCAGAACAACTTATTACATTAAACTATACAACTCCTCAGAACAACCGGGCTATATTTACAAAATTGTTCCGATACTACTAGAAACAGTCACTCACTGATAGCATACTTTATACACATATAAACATACTAGACACATAAGTCTCCACCAGACAAAACTGTTGAGAACTCCGCCTACAATTCTTTCTCCAATCCCTTCCCTTAACTTGTAGGGTGGTTAAAACCACCGTAAGAGTTAATCCACATGCTCCGCAAGTAACCCATTCTAATAAATATTAACTATATCACTAACAACAAAATTTCGAATTTTGTTTATCAAGGCACCTTACAATCATGCGTTTTAAATGAAATCATGTTGGTATTAAAGTGACGACAAATAAAACAGTACTGCAAACCTCAAGTGGTTAGGTGAGTTGGCCAGGTACTTGCTTCCAAACGCAGGAGACCTGAGTTCGAATCCTCTCCCCCCCTTGAGGCCACCCTAGGGATTTATATCTTGTGCTGACCCGGCATGTGCTGAATTTGGGGTGCGCATGTGCCCCTGGGATTAGGCGGGTGCTCTAAGAGGCCCAGATACCCAGGTTATCAAAAAAAAAAAAAACAGTACTGCAGCAAAACTCATGCCTATGCCATAAATCAGACAAATAAGTAATGTATCTTTTACTTAAACTACCAAAATAGATTTATCTCTGCTGAGGAATATTTTATAGATAATAACACGAATACCAAGTGTTTTCCTCAACTAATCTTTTAGTTAAGATCAGATGATAGAGCAAATAGCAGATAACAGATTCACGGCCTGGCCAGGGTGTTAGAATTGTCCCCTCAGGACTCATAGGCTTCATCTCATTGCCTTTTAGAAATTATGGTACTCAAATCCAATGGATAAATAACAGAAAACAGAGATTTATATTCCCAAAAGAATTTGCACTTTGAAAAGATACAAATAACCCGTTAAAAATCAGAATTTTCATATTTAATCCAGACTCAAAGATTGATATTTAGGTCAACCGATTAATAATATTAAATACGGGGCTTTGCAAATATTTAGGTTCAACAAAATATAGGTAGGGGTTTCAAGATATAATCTGATATGATCTTCGGATTATTTCAAGCAAACATGACGAAAATTTAAAATAGATTTTATAATTGAAAACCTGAATTTATAGGGCTGAATAACGTACCCATATAATTTTGTATCAAAAAATTCAGATTCTAACATCTTATGTTTGGGACAAAAACCCAATTTCTTGTCAATTAAATCATATATCAGTTAACAAAAGAAAATACCAATTCATTAATGTATCAGATCAGATTGAATCAAGAAATATTAGAATAGAGAACTGGCCTCAAGAAATCCAAGTAGCTATGGGTTCTTCCTCTTCTTCACCAATTCTTATCTCTCTCTCTCTCTCTCTCTCACTCGATCTCATCTCTCTCGGTCTCTCTCTCTCTCTCTCGTTCTCCCCCTTTTTCTCTCTTTCTTTTCTGTTTGTCTTGTCCTTTACAAAACTCCCCCACGAGACCCAAAGTTCTCGCCCTTTCTAGACCCCAAAAAGTTTCTTCTCATTATAGAATTACAAGCATGCCTTTTAAAACTTCAACAATACCCAACCTCTCTCTTAATTATTAAATTCCTCGTATGCCCTTTTAATTATTGAATTACTAGTATAACCCTATTATTTATACAATTGCCTAATGTGCCCTTTGATTTATTAAATTACTCTTATACCCATCACAACCACTTATATGCCTCCAAAGCCCCCCCTTTTTTTTAAAATAATTAAATTACCATATATCCCCCTTAATACCACTTAAATGTCCCACATACTCATCTAATTATTGAATTGCCAAAAGACCCCCTTAATACCAAATGCAAAATCCTAAATGCATTAAATAATTAAAATTAAATATCTGACCTGGTTTCAAATTAGGTCCTTACACTCTATACTCTTACTCTTCACTAGTTCGAGATACAACATTTTCTTTTTGTACTTTTCTGCACCACAAGAAATCACGAGGAATGCACAATACCCGGAGGTATAGCTATGGTCAGTGGGTGCCCCAACATAATATGCTTCATTGTAGCAACTAATAGAAAAGTGCCCAACATCAAAATGGAATAGTCCCTGTCCAGGAGGGGCCTTAATACAATGAAGTATGCGATAAACAATATCCAAATTAGTTGTTTGTGGAGTGCATAAATTGGGCAATAACAAACACAACAGATGTGAGGTCTCACATGCTATTTGTAAGATATATAAGGCGCTCAACAAGTTGTACGTAGAAGGATCTGGAAGAAGCTCTCCAATATCTGCATGCAGGTGATGTTTGGGATCCATGGGAGACTTAGCCGGTATACAGCCAAGTGTCCAGTGTCTCGTAATAAGTTGGGAGCATATTTACTCTGTGAGAGAGATACCCCAAGAAGAGAACAAGCAATCTCAATCCCCAGAAAAAAATCTAAGATGACCCAGATCTTTCACATCAAATGACCGACCTAATTCTGCGTTACCGTGATCGATAAAGGCAATCATCCCAATGACTATAATGTCATCAACAGATACCAATAGTGTAGTCCTCATTCCTTGCATTGCAGTGTGTGATCCCAGTGACATCTATTGAAAGCAATAAATGTGTACATTTCCTTGCGTTGATAAATGTATAAATCCATTTTTTAATCGAAAGTGTTTTATACCGATGTAATGGATAGGGCATCGTTGGCGATACCTGGTAGTGTAGTGTTCCTGCAACAGAATAAAACCCCTCTAACCCCAGGGAAATTTGATACAATGCATTTTATAAGTGAAAATTCATCTTCTACGCAAATTTATTGTCAACGTATATTTTTTTTGAAATTATGATCCTAGGTTTGTGGATCAATTTACTTTGAACTTGTTAGGTCTGTATCCATCCAGCACCTCATGTGCACGCGACCAGCACTGGATAATGATCTTTTTTTTTTGTTTTAATTAATCAATGGCGTGTATGAAAATGTTAAGATTAGTTAGTGCTTGCCAATTTCTTTATGGGACTGGATATATATTTCATTTCCTTAATTTTAGAAATTTGTATGTAATTTATTGTATTTTAAAAATTTTAATTTTATAAATATAAATCTGGTTGATATTTATGATCTACGATTTGATTCAAAATGACCCCCCTATGAATCTCAAATCTCAATCCTATTCATGGTTTGAGAACCTTGCATATAATCTTGTCACCCTTGGCTCATTTTGGTAAGGTTCTCACGATTTCAATTTCCCGTCATCTATACTCTCTAGTTGCTTTGTTGATGGTGAAACTTATGCAATCCCATTCATATATTTTGTTTGATTATTTATTTGTATATATGCTTTGGAACATTGTGTTTTGACACATTACTTTGTAACAATAAAATGTTTCTTAGCAATGGCTGGTACGAATTCGCTACCTATCTTCATTCTATTGTTTATTCTCTTTTAATTAAATTATGCGGAGTGTTTGCATTTTCCTATATGGTTGCTTTGTGATTGTTTCTTACATGTACTTTGGTTCCGTGTATGATATCTTTTTCTTCAACTTGGCAGACTTCTAGTGAGATGAAAGACCTACGCAGTGATTTGAATGAGAAAATATCGGAAATAAGACGATTGAAATTAGAGTTGAATCGAAGGGACAAGGAAGAGGAGTCAATTGAGCCTTCCGAGAGCTTAAGAACTGTTATCGCAACCTTGGAGAAGGAGAATGCAGATCTTAAGGTTTTTAACTTCTGCGCATTCCACAGTGGAGCATTTTTTTTTTTGTAATGTGGCATTATTTAAGTGAATTGTCATTCTGGAAAAAAAAATTCCTCAGCTCCCTCATTTATTGTGCTGCTGATTTAGAGGCTTCAAATACTCATTTGAGTAATATCAATGAGGTAGTTATTTTGTAATTTTGTAGATATATTGACTGTCCGATGCAAGCAAGATATTCACTTATTGTTGTTGTTATATATGCCGAAAATTATCATTTTACCATTCAATATACTTTTTGCTCTTCATTTTATTTATAAAGTAATTCCATTAATGTATTGAAAAAGAAGAGGGGATATACTTCACCTTGGAGATAAGTTACAAATGTCATTGAGAGGAAGCCCCTTAATGGTTTATTATTATTATTGCTATTATTATTTTGTAACAAATAATAAATTAGGAACAACATAGGAAGTCCGATATAAAAAAAAGAAAACAAAAGAAAGAACATATAGAAGAGAGGGTCTCCAACACTCAGCATTGCTAGGGGATTGAGTACCATGTGCACCGCTTGGCACAATCCTACTCTGTCAGATCATGAACCAAGCATACAAGAAAAAATTCTTAAGGTATTTGCTTGCTAGACATAGAAGAAGACCAATCTTACGTTCTCAGACCATGGACCAAGCTTCTATCTTCAAAGCTAGTCCACAAGCAAGTGAAGCTTGTCCTCGCTCTGATGTAGATATGCCTATTGCATTGCGCAAGGGAACTCGATCTTGCATGTCTCATCCTATTAGTAAGTTAGTGTTATACCGAGCTCTTTTTTGCTCTATATTCGCCGTTCATCTTAGCGTTGGATTACTTTATTCCTTCTAGTATTGTCAATGCTTTGTCTCAACAAAAGTGCAAGGAGGCTATGATTCATGATATGAAGCTGCTCGAGCAAAACAATACTTGGGAAGTGACAGTATTAATAGTAGGGAAAAAGGCTGTTTGCTGCAAGTGGGTTTGTACTGTGAAGTATCAGTCAGATGGTTTAGTTGAGTGATACAACGCCCCGATTAGTAACAAAGGGGTTTCCACAAACCTAAAGAGTTGATTATCATGACACATTCTCCCCAGTTGTTAAGTGCCTTTCTTTCCTCTTATCTCTTGCTGCTCATAAGCGGTGGACCATTCATCAATTGATGTTAAGAATGCATTCCTCCATGGAGATCTTAAAGATGAGGTTTACATGGCATTTCCTTCCGACTTCATTCACGAGGGGAAAAGGACAAGCATGCTGGCTCAGAAAGGTTGTACATTAATTGAAGTAGATCTTAAGAATGTATTCCTCCATGGAGATCTTAAAGAGGAGGTTTACATGACACTTCCTTTTGGCTTCCTTTGTGAGGGGGAGAAAGGACAAGTGCGTTAGCTCAAAAGGCAAGATATGAGTTGAAGTAGTCACAAAGCGCATGGTTCAAAAACGTTTGTCGATGCAATTATCAAGTTTGGATACCAGGAAGCCATTATGATCACACCTTATTTGTGAAGGTGATGTTCGAATCACAACACTCATTTATGTGGACGACATCATTGTAAGTGGTGATGAAGAAGAGATTATGAGGCTTAACCATTACATGAGTCAAATGTTTAATACTAAGAAGAGTATATGTATCTCTCAAAGAAAGTATACTTGTTGTCTTGAAATAAACGAGAATGTTATGCTACAAGTAATTGATTCTCCTATGGACCAGAGTCATAAGATTATTGGTGAAGATGGTGAACCTCTCAAGGATGTTTGCATGAACCAAAAGCTTTGTAAAGCTCATATATCTTTTAATGACGGAACCGGATATTGCTTATGCCATGACTGTAGTTAGCCAACATATGCACTCACCTCAGACGCCTCATTTAGATGTCGTGTTCCAAATCCAAAGGTATTTGAATTCAAGTCCCAGTAAGGGGGTGCTATATGCCAATCATGGTCATTTTGACGTAGAAATATTCATTGATGCTAATTGGGGCTGGATCACTAAGTTGTCGAAGGTACACCACCGGCTATTGTACATTTCTTGGAGGTAATCTGGTTATATGAAGGAGTAAGAAATAACATATTGTATCCAATTCTAGCGTTGAAGCAGAGTGTAGAGCATGTCTAAAGGGACATAGGAAAGGATGTATATCCGTTTTCTTCTCGCTGATCTTGGAATATATGTGAAGCACCTATAGAGTGCTATGGTGACAATGAAGTTGCGCTTCATATACACAAGGGCCTTGTTTACCATGACATCACCAATCATATTGAAGTGGATTGTCACTTCACTCGTGAGAAGGTGGGATTTGATGAAATTTTTACTTTTCAAGTGCTTCTGAAGATCAACTTGCCAATATTCTCACCAAATCTGTTGGGAGAACAAGATTGCGTACATCACCTCCAAGTTGGGCATGATTGGCATCTACGCACTAACTTGAGGGTAAGTGTTGGTGTGCCACTTACATGGATCTCAATGGGCCGGGTTAGGGCCGACATAGAGTCAATCAGCCCGGCTCTCCCCAGGCTGCCAATATTGCTGTCTTGGACCGATCCTTGTCTTGGCCACGGTGTACTCATCCCAACCCGACCCTAGGGAAGGTCTGGCCGGGTTGTAGGCCAATGTTTTTATAAAATCATTTTTCTTCTTCTAAAATCTATTAATAGAAGTTTTTTAATAATGATTTTAAATCTTTTGGTTATTTTTTTATAACAACTTTTAAGAAGGCCAAGGGCGATGGGAGCTTTTAATACAAGTCGTGGGTGACATTTTAGCAAAGGGTACTTCTATTAGCGCCCACACAATCTCTGAAAGTGCCCATTCGTGCAACTCCTTCAAAACCATTGATTGCTTCAGATCAGATAATGGAGATCGTGTTTCACCCCAATCTTCCACTCAATGGATCTTGAGATCATGTCGCATCTATCAAGCAGTCAATTTTTTAATCCAAATGTCACAGATCCCCAAAAATGCCACTTGAATCGTATGGCACACATCACACTCAAACATGATTTTAGGGCCATCTTTTTGGGGATTTTTGACATGTGGAATAAAGAACTGACTGTCTGATAGGTGCGACATGATCTCAAGATCCATTGTGTGGAAGATCGGGGTGAAGCATGGTCTCCATCATCTGATCCAAAGCAATCATTGGTTTTGAAGGGGTTTCCGATGTGGGCGCTTTCAGAGATTGCGTAATAGAGTTACCCTTTAGTAAAATGTTCTACAAATTAAACCTTGGAATGATTTAATTTGTTGATATTTTTAGTAAAATGCCTTATTTTTATAACTATAAAATAATCCGAGTTGGATCGATCCGTGTTTTGAACATCCGCTCCAAGCTCGGTCTGGGTACTGGGGCCTGGCTTATACAGCAAGGAAGCCTTCTTTTTGTCTGTCGGATCAGGGCTGGGCCATAGGTCCACTGAGAGCCCCTAGTCACTTGTAGTAATATGGGTGTGTCGCTAGTATTAGTAGGGTGTATCATTAGTAAGTATACCTCATGTATATGGGTATTAGTTCTTTGTAGCAAATTCTTATTTTCTATGGCTTGATTGATTGTCTTTTATGTAGTAGTTTTCTAAGCCATCGGTGAAGTCAAGAAAATACTTAAAGAATATTCCGTTGGTATCTTGTCATTTTTCTTTTAATAAAACATACTTAAAAATACAAGTTACACACATTTTCACTCACATCTGTTCTTTTTTAGATAAATCGTAGATAATTTTTTGTTGTTTTGTGATTGGGAGGTTATTAATTTGATTCTGGATTCAGAATCTCAAATGTTATGGTTCATGATTGTTTACGGCGTCGTATCCAAATTTTGAAATGATCTATAAATTCTCAACTCTCAGTTAGAATTTGAATCATCAGTTCCATTCTCAAATTGCTGGAGATTTCCTAGCTCAATGATGTCGTTAGTAATTGTCCATTCTGAACATTTGTTTATTGTCGATGAAAGAATAAACTGTTTTGGTAGTGTTACTTCCAAACTGAATCATACATGATATACTTAACTATCATCTTACTGGATCGGCAGCAGATATTCTTCAGAAATGGAATATCAAGATGTTTCTTCTTTCTAATGGTATCTCTTTCCATCTGAAGTTATCTTAATGTTCTCCACATGCTTATGTAAATGCATTTTTCTACTCTGAAGGCACATTCTCCTGAAAATTTACCTGGAAAAGAAGAGATGAGGCTATCATTATCAAAGTTGGAGAAAACATTGGCGGAAGCCTGCCAAGAAAGGGACAAAGCATTACAAGAATTGTCCCGGCTGAAGCAACACTTGTTAGATAAGGTATCTTCTCCTTTAGGTTTTGAATCTTTCTTGTTCAACAACTTTTCTTTTGCGAGAATATATTTTGGCTGGTTTTACTGCCACAGTACTTTATGTTACAGCCACCTCACTTAATCAAAGTTAAAAAAAAAGTTGACTGCTTTGAATCAAATGATGGAGATCGTTTTTCATCCTAATCTTTCTTACAATAGATCGCGAGATCATGAATCTACCATCAGACAATCAGATTGATTATACGTGGCACAAATCTAAAAAAGTGAATGGGATCATGGCGTACCAACAAACGTGGTTCACATTCAATTTTTGGGATGTGTGCCATGTGGAATCAAGATCAGACTGTCTGCTTGTAGGTCCGTGATTTCAAGATCTACTATGTGGAAGATTGGGACGAAAAACAATCTCTACCGTGTTATATAAATCAGTAAGCACCTTTTTACTTTGATTAAGTTAGGTGGCAGTAGCCCAAAGTGGTGTGGCAGTAACACCAGCCTATATTTTCTGTCGACTCTTGCAAGATTTGATACTGATAGTTACAAGGCAATTACTCTGTAGTAATTAGGAGTCTGTTTTATGCATATTTTGGATAGGCATTGGCAGTATTCCATTTTTACTATTCTATTATGTTTCATCTTGAGCCAGTTAGTGAGCATATCTCCGTTCTGCCTATGTTGTTAAGGTGTGGGATGTCTGCTAAAGACAGGGTTTAGCTAGGCCTTCCAACCTTACAAAAGGATGGTATGCATCTCATTAATACACGTGTGTTACTAAGTAAATATTTGGACATTCATTTACTGAGGGTATATATTTTCTTTTTCTTTTTTGATAACCTGGGTATCCGGGCCTGTTAGAGCACCCGCCTAATCCCAGGGGCACATGCGCACCCCAAATTCAGCACATGGCGGGTTAGCACAGGATATAAATCCCTAGGGTGGCCTCAAGGAGGGGAGGGGTTTCGAACTCAGGTCTCCTACTTTTGGAAGCAGGTACCTGGCCAGCTCACCTAACCCCTTGAGGTTTTTAAAGACCAAACAAAAACCCACTTTTATAAAAATTGGTTGTGGGAAAGAATTGAACCCTTGATGTGTTCGTAATGAGATAATTTAGCTCGTAATTTAAAAAATCAGTCATTTGTATGAGTAGGGTATATTATTCCCAAAATGAGAGAGGACAAAAACATAATGATACTGTCAAGGATCCTTAAGATTATTTGTTGAGGCGCAAAAACCTACGTCTGGTTGCAGCTGTTTCTCCTTGTTAAACCTCGTTAATATCGCCACAACAGTTGTGTATCATGAATAAAATTGGGTTCCATTGGAGTGGAAAAGGGTTCTATTTTTTATCAAGTAAATTGTTGTCATGATGCAGTAGAAATACCATTAGTGGAGATATTTCTACCATGTGCGTGCATCCAAAATCATGTATTTGGATAATCTTCACCGTAACATGCTTAGTCGCCACTTCAAATAAAAGGGGAGCCAACACTTTAATTTTAATATAAATTTTCCAATATATCTTTTTCCTACAGGTTAAGGACCTGTTTTTTTAAAAAAATATTCTGTATTTTTTTAAATAAAAGTGTGAAAAAATAGTCAATTAAATCTAGAAAGTGGATATATGGCCGTGAAAAATACAATTCCACCATACCAAAAGGAAACCTAAACTGTTCCCCACTGCACTAACTCCGTACTATACACCTCTTTTAGCTAACACATTGGCCCTCGAGTTGCCTTCTCTATGAATGTGTATTTATTGAGCTCCAGCGTCCACCCCTTGAATACTTCAATCAAGCTCTCTAAATTTCCTCGCATGAAAGGCAGAGGAGAGAGATGGTTCAGCCAAGAAACTTTTAAGACCGTGAACTTTAAGAACTTTAAGAAATATTCATAAGCTAGGGAACCTAGAATCTTTGATTAGCTACCACTTATTACTTTAATGCATGCGTGTTCATAACAAAGAAGAGGCTGGCACATGAATACTTCAGAGCTATGCAATTAGAAGTGGATAAAGACATGGCGAGGTCTCAAATAAGAGGACCTTGGGAATCTCATTAGACTAATACATCTGGATATTTTTCTACTAATGTGGTGGAGTAATCTAGAAGATTTATATTAATAGAAATTAATTAAAGATTTATAAATAACAATAAGTAATACAAATAGTCCAGGACACTTATAAATTAAATTTTTACTGCTAATGCCCATGTTGATGTGCGTTTGGTAGTTTTTTGAATAATTGGACCGTTTCTGTTACACAGCTTCTAATACTGCAAATTTTCCGTTAGATTATTGTGCAAACATTAATGGGTTTCCTATTTATAAACAAAAAATGTTAATGGGTCTTCAAATGAATTTATCTCTTTTTCGATTTTCTGAAGGTCTCATCAGGATGGCAATGTTCCACTTCCTTGTTTTCCCTGTTGAATTATTTAAATTGAATTTTCATGCATTATTGCTTGCTGAGATAGAGCACCCAATGACCCAAAAGGGAGGCATGTACCTAGAGAAATGACAGAACTTAGAACAGCCCTGGTTGAACTCCCTTCTATGTTCTGGGATGTAGCTGTCTGCAGGGAGCTACATCATAGATGGGGGATTCCTTGGAAGGCTCATTGGTCTCTTACTACAAAACTCTACATGTTTCTTTCCAAGTATATTGTGAAAATGGAGGTTTTGAATGAGTGAGTCCATTGCAGTTTGAGTTTACCTGGGAATGACGTGTCACTGACAATGGCTGGTGTAGTTAAGCCTTGCCTTGTGCTCAGGGCTGGCGATTGGATTTGCGGTCGGTGCCGCAACGTAAATTTTCTTCGCCGTTCTGTTTGCCACCGCCATGGCTGCGACGCCAACCTAACATAGGGCAAGACTGTTAAATCCGCCGATGACCGGATTCCTTTATCGAGGAATGGGAAGCAGGTCATATTTAATGAGTCTCAGTTACGAGATGTTAATCGAGGGTGGTCGATTTCTGCGAAGAACAACCGTCCGGTGATCATGCCCTCCATTGAGACCTTTGACCACCGACCCAGGCCGTCTTATGCCAACGCAGTGAGGCAGCACTCGACCGTTTCGCTTCCGAGTGGACACTCTTCTCTGGGTGGTCCCTCTAGTTCCGGGTCACTCAGTTTTGACCTCTCCCAGTTCCGCTCACTCGCCATCAACCTTCATCACTTTTGGGTGGTCATTTTTTGCAATAAAGATACATTATCATCCCTTTCATTACATAGATGGATTAATGACAACTGGAGCTTTACAGAGAGACCGATGGTTTCCTCGATTACATCTTCTAAGTTCTTACTTCGGTTCAGATCGGAGGAAGGTGCTTCGGAGTTTTGTCTCCAAAAACATTTCTTCATTCATGGGTGTTCGGTTGAATGTCGACCTTGGGAGCCTATTGTGGGTGATTTACAAGTTCTGAGGGAGGATGAGGGGGTTTGGATTCGCATTTTCGGGCTACCGATCCATGCGTGATCCCCGAAGGAGTTCCAAGGGATTGGGAACCGGCGTGGGCATTTCGTTCGGGTTGACCGTCGTTTGGCTGATCTCTGGGATACGAATCATGCCCGTAGCCTCGTGGTCACCGACTCGCTGGACGACATCCCCCGTATCGTTGAAGTGCTGATTGACGGCCAGAGTTGTCAACTCATTATAGAAATCGCTTGGTTGGAGCGGGTTGCCATCACGCATCAATCGGTCGAAGCTGCCTTGGGGTCCAAGTTCTCCGACGTCAACATCGCCGACCCTCCAGTAGTAATAGTTCAACTGTTCCGTGATCCAGTCAGACATGGAAGGGCTTCGTCGGATCGAATGCTAGTGAGAGGTGCGGAGGGGAGCTCGGCCTCGAACCTGTCGCTCGACCTGGGCCCACGCGTCTCTCCGACCTCGCCGGTTAGGGACTGTGCCGCCCCTTCGATGCTCCGGCTCTCTCATTCTCTGTCGTCGGAAGCTTTGGAGATCTCTACCCTGGTGAGGAGCCCCAACGTACTTGGTATCAAGGAGGGTGTGTGAGTGGAGATGGATACGACCGGTGGTCAGAGCACAACGGGAGGGGAATCTAGTAATGGGTTCCGTCCGGCACCGGCGGATCTGAGGCTTTCACGGGATCCAATGGTTGAGATCAACTCGTACCAACCTGACAACTGTGGCCTCCTCGCCCAGTTAACGTTACAACTGTCGCCGTCTCTGTCTTTGGGGTACACCAACTACGGCGCTGGATGGGATCCCATGGAAATGGAAGTTGTGCTCTTACCTCTTAAGGAAACGCTCAGAGGAGCAGCCAAGGGATTCAAAGTTTACCTCCGAAAGAGGAAGTCTTTATATCCGTCTTCCAAGGCGTGCCGTGCTGGATGGACGACATGTGGTACACCTCGTGGGTCGAGCAACGCTAGGATGGCGACACGTCTGCCCTCTGAGACTTCCCTTGCACGCAAGTTGACTTTTGCTGCTGCTAAGAATAGAAGCTGGAGTGGTATAGTGCTTCCCCCAATCCAACACGTGGCGGGCTTTTGGCGATGGAGGGCCACGTGCCTGCTATTCACTTTATGAGCCGGGCGAACGGGGGAGCTTTTTATGCCCTGGTTTTGGGCCTGCAGGTGGGAGCCCTTATGTTACGGTTACAAGTTGGCCTGTCTCTTGTGGGCTGCTCAAATGGATCGACGAGAACCGGGCTGAGGAGGATTGGGTTTTTCAGGAGATAAACGAGGGGATTGGGGCTTCTTGCTCTATTGTGGAGAACTTTAGAACGAGAGGATATGATATCGCCTCTGCCCTCCCTATGGAGGAAACGCTTATCCATTCAGATATCTTGGACATTCACGGTCCCCTAGAGCTAGGGCTTGATGTGTCTCAAGGAGGGTCTCGCCATGCTGACGACATGGCCTTCTCGGCCGACATCGACAACTTGATCCGGATGGGTCGTCAACTCGGAATGAGCTTTAAAGGCTCGGAGGAAGCTTTGCGGGAGGTTTTTCGGTCTATTGTGGTGACTCGCACTGCTGATAGGAAGAAACGGCAGTCAGGTGCGCGTGAACTTGCGCGATTGCAATGGGGGATGACGGATGGGAGGGGCTTGGGGGATGTCTGATTTACATCCCGGTTGTTGGGTGGGTCTTTGCTAGTTTTCTTCCATGAAGATGCTCTCCTGGAATGTGGGGTATTTGCGATGTATCGAAGGGCACGGGTGTCAAGAGTCTTATCCATTCTACCCGGCCGGCTGTTATTACTTTCCAAGAGACGAAATGGGGAGTCTCTAATGAGCGCAAGGTCGCCTCAGTCCTAACTGGAAAGGATTGGGACTGGATTGGAGTTGATTCATGTGGTGCCTTGGGTGGTATCATTGTCGCGTGGAAACAATCCCTCTTCGAGAAGATTGACAAAGAGGTAGGCATTTTCTCTGCGTCGGTTGTTCTGGGGAGCAAAGATAACGGTAAATGTTGGACGTTCTCCGACATTTACGGGCTGACAGATGCGTTGCTTTGGGGTGATTTCTGGGAGGAATTGGACGGGCTGACAACCAGGTGGGATTACCCGATTTGTTTGGGAGGGGACTTCAATGCGATCAAATGGGGTCATGAAAAAAAAGGGGGGCCACTTGATATGGCGGTGATGATGAATTTCATTACTTGGATTTCCGACTGGGCCTTGGAGGATATGCCGCTTACCGGATCTCGTTTTACTTGGTCGAATCTCCAAGATCGTCCCTCTTTCAGCAGATTAGACCGATTTTTATGCAATGGCGATTGGATGGGGATGTTTCCGACTGCCAAGCTCGAATGTCTACCTAGGGCAACTTCTGACCATCGCTCGGTGCTGCTTACTTGTGAGGCTAGGGGGATGGACCGAGCCCATTCAGGCTCGAGGATATGTGGTTGTTGGATGATCGGTTTCGTACTGCGGTTCCTGTTTGGTGGAGAGAAACCAATTCAAGTGGCGCGACTGCCTACCGTTTTATATCGAAATTAAATTGGGTTAAGAAGAGAGCCATTGATTGGAACAAAATGGTGTTTGGGAATCTGAATACCAACAAAGAAATCCTTCTCTCGCGGCTGACGGAACTCGATGACTGGGAAGAAAATAGGGAACTCACTATCAGTGAGCGTGAAGAACGGGACCAGAAAAAATAGGCTTTCAACTCATTATCTAGAGCAGAGGAGGTAGCTTGGAAGCAAAAGGCGAAGGTACTGTGGCTGAAAGATGGCGACCAAAACACTAAATTCTTTCACGCTGTCGCTAATTCCAAGAATAAAAAAAACTATTTAGGCTCAGTGACTGTTGAGGGGGAGTCGTTTGTAGGTTACGATCAGATTCACGAACACGTGGTTCGATTTTACTCGGAATTGTATGCGGATGAGGGCTTCTCACGGCCTGAACTGGATGGCATCCCCTTAAACGTGATTGCGGCTGACGAAAGAGTTGAGATCGAGACCCCGTTTCAAGTTGAGGAGGTTTGGAATGCTATCAAGAAGGGGGGGAAGAAGAAATCGCCAGGGCCTGATGGCTTCACCTTGGAGTTCTTTCAGGCATTTTAGCCGGTGCTCACTGCGGATCTGATGGAAGTCTTCCACGAATTCCACAATAACGCCTTCATTGGTCGCAACCTCAACTCCACGTTCATCACTCTCATCCCTAAAAAGGATGGGGCCTAGGATCTCACTGATTTCCGCCCAATTTGCCTTATCAATTGCCTATACAAGATCTTAGCTAAGGTGCTTGACAATAGACTTCGGCCATTGCTAGGGAAGCTGATCTCTGATTCGAAAGGGGCCTTTGTCAAGGGTAGACAATTGGTGGATCAGCTCACGAGATCATTCATTCGGCTCACTCCGATAGGGTTCCGACTGCTCTTTGGAAGGTTGATATGGAAAAGGCATATGATCGCATTAGCTGGTCCGGCCTGGACTATATGCTTCGTCGGTTCAGGTTTGGAGTTAAGTGGAGGAGTTGGATGCGTGGGTGCTACTCTACCTCATGGTTCTCTGTGCTCATTAATGGTTCGCTGGTGGGTTATTTCCAAAGCTCGCGTGGCTTAGGTCAGGGAGACCCTCTATCTCCCTTCCTCTATAACCTGATGGGTGAAGTGCTTGCGGCTCTCACATGGATCAAAATTTCACCCGATACGTATCGGAAGATATGTATCTGTATCGGCGCTCACCGATACGGTACATTCAATGTACCGTATCGGTGGTTTACATATATTTTACCGGACGATACATTCAATATATCGTCCGGTACTATCCGGTACCGATACGTATCGGTTTTGGGCTCGGACGATATGTATCGGTATTCCGAAATTTTAATCCTTAGGCTCTCATTTCTCGCGCCGGTCAACTCAATCTTATTTCCGGAATCAGAGTTGGAGCTTTCAATGGTTCTATCGCCATTCTCCAATTTGCTAATGACACTCTTCTCTTTAGTAAGGCTAATGTCGAAGAGTTCATAAATTTGGCGGGGATTCTTGGTGTGTTTGAGGCGGTTTCGGGGCAATGCATTAATTCCCACAAATCCAAGGTAACGGGCATTCAGATTGATAATTCCACTCTTCTATAGCTGGCCTCTACGGTGAGCTGCGGCAGTCAAGAGCTGCCAATCAAATATCTGGGACTGCCGTTAGGTATGCGGAAACATACTGCTAGTTCATGGGAGCCGGTGATTGGACGTTTTCAGATGCGGTTATCCTCTTGGAAGGGGAAATTCCTCAGTAGTGGAAGGCTGATCCTGCTTAAGTCTGCTTTGTCTAGCCTACTTATCTTCTATACGTCCTTATATAAGTGCCCGTCTGGGGTCCTCCGTCGGATCAATCAAATCCAACGGAACTTCTTGTGGGAAGGGTCGAGTTTGGATAAAAAGTATCACCTTATCAATTGGGACACTTGCCTTCTTCCGCAGTCTGGTGGAGGATTGGGAATCCGCAGCATGAGATGGACTAATATAGCCTTGTTAGGGAAATGGTTTTGGCGTGCGCATAATAAGGATGAAGTGGATAGCTTATGGCGGAATGTATTGAGAGAGAAGTATAGTCCGGATAATTCCAACTGGGGTGTTAATACTGCTGTTGTTAGAGACTCTTCTGCTTGGTGGAAAGGCATTTGTAGTACTTTGAAGCATTTCTCTAAAGGGATCCACTACAGCTAGGGGTGTGGCACTTGGATTCAGTTCTGGGACGACGTTTAGACCCAGGAGGGGAAACTTAGCGAACTGTTTCAGAGGGTGTATTCCATTTCTCGGAAGTCTACGGGTCGGATTACTGATTATGTGTCCGAGGTCTGTGGGGCCAGAGTGTGGGAGTTGGTTACTCGCCGTTATTTGCGCACGGAAGAAGAAGAAGAATTCACAAGACTAATGCAAGAACTTTATGAGATGAAGCCGAATTCTCAGCACCAAGACATGCGAATTTGGGGACCGAGCAAAAATGGTATGTTCAGTGTGAAATCGTATTATCGGTGGTTGACATGCAGACTGCTTATCAAGTTCCAAGGAGCATCGCTGTGGAAGATTAATATTCTACTTAAGATCAAATTCTTCGCCTGGTGCTTATTCAAAGAGAAACTAGTTACGATGGATTTTCTCGTCCGGCGGGGTAAGAATATCACCAACTGTTGTGTTATGTGTTTTATGGAGGAGGAGTCGGCAGCTCATCTTTTCTTTCATTGCGCGGTGGCCTTCGAGATATGGGGCATTGTCTTAAACTTATTCGACTTGAAGTGGGTCATGACTACTAGTCCTTATGATAGTTATCTATCCTGGTGCGCGGTGGACTTGGAAGAGCAACTATCTCTTACTTGGAGAGTGACCTTCTTTGCTGTTATTTAGAGTATATGGAAAGAAAGAAATTTGCGGATTTTTGAGCAAAAAAAGAAATCAGTGTGGTTCATTGTTAAGGCTGCCAAAGACCTTGTTTCTCGTTGGGTTTCTGCTGGCTCGGAGGTGTCTTACGAGCCTTAGGATCCTGGCTAACCCCTTTTGGAGGGGTGTGTTTGTTTTCTGTTTCTGTGTTGTTGTTTCCTTTGGTTGGTTTGGTGGCCTTTTTTAGGCTTCTGTTATATTGCTTCTTCCAGCACCTTGCTGGTTTTTCAATATATTTCCTTTTACCGATCAAAAAAAAAAATAGAGGTTTTGAAGGCTAAGAGGGGTGAGGGATATGTTAAATAAAGGTTTTGGAAGGCCTGTAATTTCCCTCTCCATTAGTTTCACAAAGCAATCTATGGCCTTAAATAGGCTCCTCGAACGTGGTTTCTACGACTCGCTAGTTATCTTCATGGACTTGGCTTTGTTGACTCTATCGCGGACACCTCCCTTTTTATTCATCGTGTTGACAGAGTCATCATCATAATCTTGATTTATGTAGATGACATAGTCATCACAAGTAACTGATGCATGGTGCACTCTACGTTATTGACTGGTCTCAGCCGTTTGTTTTCCATGAAAATCTTGGGATCACTGAGTCATTTCTTGAGATTGAAGCTCACTGCACACCAAACTCTTTATATCTCACATAAACCAAATATATTGGTGATCTTCTCAAACAGGCCAACATGGATGGATCAAATCCCCTGCTCTCACTCCTTACTTCTGGTTTCAAGATTAGCCACTTTGATGGTGAACTGCTATCTAATCCTCATGAATATCAAAGTGTTGTTGGGGCACTTCAATATGTCACATTAACCAGGCCAGACATAACATTTGCAGTCAACCAGGTGTGTCTGTTTATGCACACTCCAAGTACCGCTCATTGGATGGCAGTTTAGGCACAGTCACGCATGTATTGCACTTCAAGAAAGTGAACCTTACCATCACTGCCTACCCAGAGGCTGACTGAGAGGTGATCTTGAAGATCATCGATCCACCTCTGCGTATGCTGTTTACTTAAGAAATTCATTGGTCTCTTGGAGTGCTAAGAAACAATCAACTATTGCACGGTCTAGCACTGAATATCAGTACCGGTCACTAGCTCATACTGCTGCACAACTTCTTTGGCTCCGGATAGTCCTTCGTGATATTGGCATCCATCTGCGGACACCACCTTTAGTCTAATGTGATAACATCAGTGCTCTTGCCCTTGCCGCCATCACCCCGAGATAATCATGCTCATACTAAACACATCAAAGTCTTCACTTTATCCATGATAAAATAGCTCGAGGTGACCACGATCTTCGATTTGTTGGAACAATTGATCAAGTGGCTGACATTCACAAAAGGCTTATCCACCAGTCACTTTTGTCTAATGCAATCCAAGCTCAACATCACTGAGTTGTCGCTTTGCTTGCGGGAACGTGTTAGCATACGAGATTCTGCCACTGATTTCGTATCGATCCAACGACAGTGCACGATTGATTTCTCTCGGCCATTTTGGCAATTGAATATGCGTTGCTACTAATTTGGCAACAAGATGGAGATTCGTTCACTCTGTTGTTAGATACAAATTTTATGCCATTCGTCTAGGACTTTAGATAAGCATAATCCTTGTGTACAGGTGTACATTGACCATGTTGTATTCTATATAGAGTGAAAGGATGGATGCCATTGGTTTCATCAATTCAAATTTTATGCAACTAAGTTGATTGCTGTTACTTGCGCTCCTTAATAGAATGGTTTGTGGTGCATAAACAGCTTCATCTCATTGGTATGACATGATTTGTTGCAAGGGATGCATATCCCTAAGACCTATTGGTAATGGCTTTACTCAGTGCTTGTTTTTTATTAACCGCACTCCTTGAGAATTAGGAGGTCATATTCCTTTTCTAACCTTGCGTCCTAATGATTCCATAGTTTCTATTGGGTCACGTGATTTTGGGTGCACTTGTTTTGTTCAAGATCTTCATCCTAGCAGAAACAAATTAGATGAAATGCTCCATTAAGTGTGTTTTCATTGGTTACTCGAGTAATTATAAAGGCTACAAGTGTTATAAACCCAAGTTTCAGCAGTGCTTCACTTTTATGAACGCTACCTTCTTTGAGAATGGTCCTTATTTTTCCTCCTCATCATGACTCTAGTTCTATCCCAGCTCTAGTTCCTCCTGTTTCTCATATTCCTTACCTCTTCCTGTTGCTACTTCATATCCTTCACCCCCTACTCATCATGTTACCTATGGCTAGTCCTCACAAGCTCAACCTTTTGTACAACAATAGGAGTTATACTTTATGTTTGCAAACATCAGCATAGAGTTCCCCCAGTCATACTCCAGCTTCTACCTTCATCACAGGATGATCCAGTAGGCAGCTCTACCTCCTTGCATGCTACTCTCCTATTTTTCCTTCTCCTAATCATGGCCCTACATTTAATCTTAATTTGCCTGTAGCTCTTCGCAAGGAGGCTCATTCATGTCCTACTCCTTACCCTCTTGCTAAGTATGCATGCTATCCGGCAGTATCTCCTTACCGGGCTTTCCTTTTTGCTATTGACATTGATTATGATGCCAAACTTCTTTGGTGGCTAAATTGGCTTTAGTGAGAGTACCCAATTAGGATTAACTCCTTAATCAGTTAGACGTGAAAACACCTTTCTTCATGAGCATCTCAAAGAGGAGGTTTATATGGACTAGTTTTCCTGATTCATTGGTTCGCTTGGTTCGAATTCGAGTTCGTAATTCACAAGTGAACCTTGTCTGCTAGGGGCAGGGTGAATTTTATACATCAGTTACATCGTGCTTGATTCCATCGGTTCAGTGGAATGGTACTTAGTTTGGGTTTTCAGAGATGTCACTCTTATCATACTATTTCCATTCATTTTAGTGCCATGGGTTGTATTATTCTTTTGGTTTATGTTGATGATGTTATTCTCACATGCAACGATTCCTCCTTCATCGCTCATGTGAAACAAGAGCTTAGCTGTAGTTTGAAAGTTGGGTGGCTTGAAGTATTTCCTTTGGTTGAGGTTGCTAGATCTAGGAAATGGATCTTTCTTTTGCAAAAAATTATGGTGTTGATCTTCTGCGTGACATGGTTATGAGTGAGTGCAAACCTGCCACCTCTCTTAATTGCAGAACAGGTTGACTAGTCAACACAACTCCACTAGGATGATGCTTTGTATTCCAAAGACTAATCAATGCAGTTCATCGGATAATAATGGCTTAGTTCTTGTGATTCAGGTTTGAAAACTATGCTTAGGCCTGCCCTTTCAGAAATTAGAGCAGATATCTTCCCTTCTAGCCACCATGAAGAATATAGTCCATCGAATGTGTACTTCCTAATATACGTTTGTGGGTTTGACGCTACCGACAGTTTATCATGGTGTATTGCCCAAGACAGACCACTTGTCACTAAATTTTCGCAGTGTATTACTATTTACAGGTTTGTATCATTGATGTTGCAGTATCATTTTTAGTAGGCAAGTCAACACGGAAAACCGTTCATTTGTCCATGCTTCTGAGTGCGCTGACCATTCTCTATTTAGAATGTTGTCATTCTATGTACATATGTTATAATAGCACCTAGATCACTCTTTGTTCTATATATTTCTTTGGCCTGTCCAATTTGAATTTCATTGGTTTGACATCTTTATCACTTTGATACTGCATGTGCTGATGCTTTGTCAAATTGGGTTTTACACTTCTTAAGTAAGTTTTTTGTTTCTCATTTATACACTCTGCAGTCAAATTGAAGATGGTTTCTTCTACTACGCTATTGTCTAGGAACTTGAAGAATCAGATAAGATGGACGAGGACAGTAAACTCATCGAGGAGCTTCGAGCAAATTCTGAATATCAAAGGGCTCAAATATTACAGTTGGAGGCAGCTCTGAAGCAATCAATATCAAGTCAGGAGGAGATTAGAAGAATCGACAGCAGTGAACTTCAAAGGTCAAATGAGATGATTAATGACCTTAAGCAAAAGCTTTCAGGTTGTATGAGCGCAGTTGATTCCAAAAATGTTGAACTGTTGAATCTTCAGACTGCTCTTGGACAGTATTATGCTGAAAGTGAAGCCAAGGTAAAACTTTACATTGTCCCTCTGCTTCTAGGAATATGATTGGTCTATGATCTGTGAATGGAAGGTGTTTGATTGAGGCTTATATGCTAGTCTTCTCTTGGATGCCCATAGGAACGACTAGGTAGAGATTTGGTGGTTGCAAGAGAAGAATCAGCTAAACTTTCTGAATTGTTAAAGGTATGAATTTGTGAACCTCGTTCAATCTGATTGATAGAAGATAATTTTATGACATAATAAATTGATGAGTTAATGGATACATCATATCAACTGTAGTTTTGTACATATGTTCTTAGTATATCATCTTTATATGAGCCGTCCTTTGATAAGCAGGATTTGTGCCTGTCCCATTTGTTGATATTGTTGCTTAACACATTTTAAGTCTTTTATGTTTCCCTGCCAGAGAAATCTCTATCTTCGATCAATATGTTTTTCTTCCTTAGAAAATGGTTGAATGGTTTTATCTATAACTGGTTATAATGTCTAACTTAGACTTATACACAAGGTCTCATGCATGGATTGACATGCTGGCATGTTTGCAACTGTTACACTATAAATAAAGGTAGAAATATTACTATTTGAATTACAAAAATGTATGCATGCACGGCAACAATTTATTTGTTTATTGTTATTATTATTTTTTCCTATATGCAAGCAACTATTTACAGATAACATAATTGTCACCAGAAAACAAAAAAAATGATAAATAAGGTATTTTCCCAATTGAGGTTTGAATGTGTCTCTACTCTCTAACATGCACATTTCCAACATAGCCTTTTTTTCTTTTAAAAAAAGAAAGTGGAGGTTTCTGGTTGCTCAAGTTACAAGTCAGCTGGGAGAAAATGTTATAAGTCAGCTGGGAGAAAGGTTGTGAGGAGCACTAGTTTCTTCGATTGCAATATTTCAGCTTGTTTGCCTTTTAGTCTAATTCTTAATGTGCTAGTTTGTTCTTAAGAATCATGTCTCATTAAAGCTTAGAAGATGGAGCAAAAATAAACATTCCTCGAGTTAAGATTGCTATGGTGATTTCTTTTTTATAATCTCTGGGCCATATCGGGTGTGGGGAATCAAAAAATCTTGCGAGGAGATATTTTTGGAAATGCTTTTTTTTTTTGGTCAAAAGGCTCATGATTGAGTGACCATTAGTAAGGAATTTTATGGCATCATTCATCAAGATCTTGGTAGGGATTCGAAATTGTTGATTTTCCTTGGTGAATGTTAAAGGTGACTATAGAGGGGCTTCATGGGTGGGTTCTTTGAAATTTAATTTTGACAGGAGTTCCTTGAGTTAATCTTGGACCTGTATGAAGTGGGGAGAAAGGTTATGATGGCTTTCTGTGGTTCCGTTGGTGTTAAAGATGCAAGTAAGTTTAAGCCCTGCGAAGTGGACCTCTTCAAAGTTTGGTCTACGAGGAAAATTTATAGGAGTGTTAAGAGCCATGATGAGTTCATTATGAGTACCATTACACTCACAATGTAAGCATAAGTTCAAAGGTGCGTGTTGCCAAATGATAGGGGTGGACATGTGAGCAAGTTGTGTAGCCTCATTCTTAGGCATATGTATGTGCTACGTAGTATGGTGTAGGTTGCTTAATGGTGTGGGCGTGTGAGGATGCTGCATGACCTCATTTTTCGTGGATTATAGTTGGCATCGTATGTGGCCATCAAATTTGTTAGATAGCATGTTGTGTGGGGGCCCTTGGGTGTTGCATGGCCTTGTCGAACAGGGACACTTGTATTGCAAGGTCTCGAGGAAGAGTCCAGTGGTGTTGCAGACTACAATTGGCTAGAGCGGAGCATGATAGGTAGTATGCCTATGCAATAGTTTTGAGGTTTTCTCACTACTTTTCCAAATTTGGCTCCATACGCATGTACATGCGATTGTAAGTCTATGGACTACTACAAGCATGTTGCTCTCCAACGTGCAAAAGAAAATGTCGATGACCTTTTTGGGGTTTCTTGGAGGACATTGCCCATGCCACATGAGTTGGCACAATGGTGTTTGGCACACTTCATGCCCAATGTCTAGTTGGCTTACGAGGGAAGCTTTTCATTGGATGCAACTAAGACAAATGTGAGGCACTTGTGGACAGTGTGATCTATGTGCTGGTTGTGTGTGACACTATGGTGCTCATTAAGCTTAATACGAGGTAGGCATGAGAGCTCAAATTGACCCGTGGCAAATGCTTTAATTAGTACCCTAGGATCAAATAATTAGGGTTAGGGTTAGGTGGGGAGAGAGATAATTAGTTTTTTTCATTAGATGTCACACACCCCACGTATTATTAATATGTATAGCTCTTTGCAATTAAATCCCATCTATGTGCATCAGTAACATTTGCATTATGTATATTAAACCCATTAGTGCTATATCTACGCTAATACTATTGACCTACTATACTCCCCTTCAAGTCGGTGCATAGATATCCATGCCCAACTTTGAGGTGATGTCAGACAATATTATCCTACACTAAACTTCAATAAGGATATCACCTAATAGATTTTCTGGGCTCACTTACGAGATACAAAATTCATTTGATCATACTTTTTCTCATATGAAATGGCAATCCACCTCAGTGTGCTTTATTCTTCCATGGTATATAGGATTTTCAACAATGTGAAGTGCAACTTCATTGTCACCATACAATTTCATGGGCAGCTTTACATGAATCTCGAGATCTACCAAGATAATTTGATCCACGTCCTTTCAAGTGCACCTTGGGACATGGCTTTATACTTTCCTTTTGCATTGGAATTAGAAACATATTGCTTCTTACTTGTCCATGTGATCAGATTGCCTCCAACGAAGGTGCAATAGCTAGTGGTAGACCCCATACCACTTGGTGATCCAGATTCCAGCCTAATCAGCATCAACGGAGACTTCATATCAAAGTGGCCATGGTTATAGCAAGCTGTTACTTGGACTTGATTTCAAATTGAGATCTTGAACACAAAATTCAAATGGGCTGTCTGAGGTGATTGATGTGTTGTCTAACTACTCTCACAACAAAGGCAATATCAGGCCTAGTGAAGATAAATTATATGAGTTGTCTGACAAGTTTTGGTACATGTCGACATTCTTAAGCTCCTCTCTATCCTCCACATTAATTCTATGGTTTTGATCCATAAGAGAGTCAATCGGTTTCATCGCAGCATCTGTTTGCTCTGTAGAACATAAAGGGTTCTCTTTGTGAGAGAACAACCTTCTTATATGATCTGCCAACCTCTACGCCTAGAAAGTAACTGAGTGGCCCTGAGTTCTTGATTACAAAACTTGACCTAGATAATATTTTTACCTCGTAATTTCTTCATTGTTATCCCTAGTCACAATGATATCATTAACATACACGTCGAAGGCATGAGATATGATCCTTCTTGACAAATAGGGTGTGGTCGTAGTGACTTCTTTGATATCCGAACTTCATGACCATGGTTCAAAATTTCGGCTGAAATCTTAAGATTTCGGCCGAAATGTTTCAGTTTCGGTCCCCACCGAAACCGAAACAAAAACTATATTTTCGGGCCCTTGTGAAGTTTTCGGCCGAAATTTCGGTTTCGGCCCAGCCTGAAACCGAAACGAAACCCGAATTTTTTATCCTTGTTCATGACTATATCATTGAAATTTCTGAACCATGCTCTAGAAGACTGCTTTAACCCATATCTTGTTTTCTTGAGCTTGTACTCTTTGCCTTATATCCCTGAAGGGAAAATCATGAGGAAGAGCCCTTTATACCTCTTCTTCAAACTCACAATGAAAGGATGCATTCTTGACAATAATTGGTATAAGGTCCATCTTCTGTGAGCAGTAAGAGAGAGCATTTGAATTGTATTCTGGTTGGCTATTTGGGTGAACTGCTAGGTCACAAGTCTAGCTTTGTGCTTTTTTATAGATCTTCAAATGTCTCGGTCTTTTTTTGCTAGAGAGTCGGGATATCGTTATCTTCCACTTCGACTTCATTGTGAACGGCATGTGTGAGATATGACATCACATCTCAAAGGCATTGGGAAGGAGCGTACAACAGGATGGATTCAAACAATGTAATCTCGTATTCTCATTTATATTAGAACATGCGTATAACTTAGATTATTTATAGCAGGCATTTAGCTTAGATTATTAAATAATCTCATATGCCTATTTCATAAAATCAATTAAGTATAAAGAATAAAAAGACCCCAGTCACTTCACCATTTCTCTTTTCATATATCATAGTAAAAGAGTAATAAAAGAGTAAATGGGCCCACCAGTAGAAGTAAAATGACACCACTGGGTCCACCATCATCATAACAATAAAAGAGTTAACTGACCAGTGACCACCACAAGGTAATATTTTGTTACATGTATAAAAAGCGGAAATACATATACTAAAAACAGAGAAAATGATATCTTTTCCTCCATTTTATATTTATAAAAAGATTATTTACTCTCCCCAGCGGCCGATGTTAAAAATAGAGAAAAAGGCAAGTAAATGATTTAATAACAAAGCCAAAAATAATATATTTTGCTCTTCTCTTTTTGATAATAAACCCCAAAACAGATCTTTCCTTTGGTAAAGGGTTATCGGACATGTGAAAAGAAAGCTTATCTAATAAGAGGGCTTCTCTGTTTGATAAGAGGGCTGATGCTGACAGCCTTCTTCATAATAAGAGGGACTGAATATTGGACTGCTGAAGCTGGGAGAGTGTGTGAGAGAGAAAGAGGAGATGGAAAAATGCACAATCTGATTACAGACATTCCTGAATTGATTTCGACTGCCGAACCTGAGAGAGATGGCAAGACAGAGACGCTGAAGCCGAGAGAGAGGGGGAGAGAGTGTGTGTGTGAGAGAGAAAGAAAGGGGATGGGAAAAAAACCTGAATCAACTGATGAAGCCGCGAGTGAGATGATGAGACGCTGAAACCGGGAGAGGGAGGGTGGGAGGGAGGAAAAGTTTCATGAGTTTAAAGTCGAACTTAGGTTGTGTACCTCACGATATTGTTATCGTTTGATACATTCAGTATTTTGTGATACAGTAAAAATATGATACGTATCATTTTGGACTTGAATGAGTCCAATTTGATTCAAATTTTAATCATGTCTCAATATTTTCCACGATTTTAAACTAGGATAAGTGCTGTTTTTTCAAACAACTCTTACGCTGCAATTTATAGAAGAATCTTGAACATAATCAATTACAAATTATAAGATCGACCATAGCACTTGTGGCGGGGACACTGGTACCATGGATATAGGTTTTGGGCCGCATCACAGTATCGACGCAAGAAGAAGCAAAGAAGGAACCATGAAGTATCGACATTATCTGGGAGGGGAGCCTAGAAGAGTGACAAGGGAATACCTGACTGCCCAGAGTCACTCGAGCGACCCTACCTATCGCTTGAGCGAGATTGAAGACGATCTAGAGGCCAAAACTTTTGGCCACTTGTCGCTCGAGCGAGAACGCATCAGAAAATAGGGCTAAAATTTTCGGCCAAACTTTGCTCGAGCGACCTCCTTTAAGATTCTCGCTCAAGCGAGAACCAAACATGCTCGAGCGAGTCAAGTGACGACATTATCCTTTTTTGTCGTTCTTTTAGTTTCTTTTTCCCTTTGTGTCAAATGTAAGTTACTTTTTAGAGTAACATTGTATGCTTCTATTTAGGGTTTTTTCTCACTTGTAGCTACTATAAAACATCTTTATGTAAGCCATTTTTGGTATTGGTTGATTTTAATGAAAATGCTATGCATTGATAGCTTGAGATGAGCTTTAATGGAGAGTGAGTCTTCTTCCCATGTGGCTTTGGTGTGAGGCCAAGGGTGTGATGCCATGATCTTCTCTTTATCTCTTTTCCTATCTCCTTGATAATTTCTTACATCCATTTCCCCCCTTCTATTTGATTGTTCAAAATCCCAAAATCCTAGATCTAGAGCAACCTTGATGCCCATCCTTGTGGATCGACTCCGATCTTAACTCGTTGATCCATGACCATTGTTGGGCTTGAGATGGTCCGATTTGTGCCGTTGATCAATTCAATTCAAAAGCCTAGGTGAGGATCTAGCGATTCCACATTGAGCCACGGTCGAACGCTCTAACTTAAAGGATGCTAGAGTTCTATCTTTAGGATCGCACCTTCGACAAATCTTAACGGATCTCGCACGCCGGATTGAACCCTAAGCAAACCTAGCATGGTCACTTAAGCGGAAATCCACGAAACCATTAGGTATTGCTTTAATTTGGGTTTTATTACTAATTAATTAGGTTAATTTCGGCAAGCTAGTATATCGTGGGCATTCATGTATTTTAGGGTCGTTGTCCCGCATCAACTTGGAATGACAATATTTATATATGACAATCTGACAATATGGTGGCGTTGACTTTTGGGAGCAGCGATGCCTTGGGAGTTTGATATAGATGCATGTTTATGGATGGGAATTGAAAATTCCACATTTTATGACTAAAGCTTTATACTATACTTTGTAAAAACATGGTTTAAAATTCCAGACCTTAACTTTTCCCTTGTGGGGAGTGTCTTTTCTGTTCATGTGAAGTCATGAACAAGTATGGTCACTGTTTCGAAAACTGTACTAGCAACCAAACTGGCAATGTTACCTGTTGTCATTCTTTTTTAAACTGGATTTGACCTAACCAGTTCAACAAGAGAACATTTTGACCAACCAAAAACTTATTGCATATGGCAGGAATGAGGGCATCCAATTGATTCAAGTTCGGGGGTTGCGGCTCATTCTAGAGCAGATTGACTGACTGGTCCAGATGGCCTGGACCATTGTACTTATACACCTCTCTGGTGGATAGAGATGGGTTTGTTTTTTATATCTGGTGTTGCTAAGTTCTGTTATATTAATAAGGGATATAAATAAAAAAGTAAATTTTACGAATGCATGCATGAGGTAAAACAAAAAGAATATCACCATATCCCCATACATTCAAGTAGAATAGCTATACTTGGTATATTTTGCATTCAAGTGGAATAGCTTTACTTGGTATATTTGAGGGGTCATGGGTTCCACTCAAAACAATCGTTGGTTAAAAAATAATCTAAAAGGGGCAAGTATATTATACCGGCTAATTCTTTTGCTAAATTAACCAATCAGTAGTTCATTGCATAAAATCTGTAAAAGAGGTTTAAGGGGCAAAGTGGACTAGACCTTCCTGTTTTAGTTGAACTGGATTGAGCTGGCCGGTCTTGTCCTGTTTGAAAAGCTGATTCCAGCACAGAGTACTGACGTTGTTCGCTTCACGTTAGCCTTAATAGAAGAGAAATCTCTCTAATAACAAATCATTATTGTTTGGATTTTATTGCACGTCACTGATATTTATTATATTTAAAGGTAAATTAGTGAGACATTTCGATGCTTAACTAGCATTTGTGGTATCAACTTTATACGCGTGATTTATAGCATGCTGTTGGCTGAAGGCAAGTCCTAGTCATCATGCTTGTTTTGAATTGGTCGTTTAATTTTCATTTTATAACATTTTTAGCCTTGTTTCATAATCATTTGTCACCGTTGCAGTTCCTAGCAAGTACACTCTTCTTGATAGTTAAATCATAATTAGATTTCAATGACTGAGAACTTAAACCTGCAAAACTTAATTATTTGTTTTATTTTATTATTGTTATAATTTTAGGGGTTTGTTTGTTTGTGACGTTATTTGACCTTCACTTCACTTCACTTGACTGAATAAGACTTTGACTTCATTTAACTACTAACCTTAAAGACTCTAATATTCACTTAACTACACTTAAGAAGTTCTGTTCACAAGACTTTTACTTCACGTAACTACACTTAAGATCATAATACTGAAACTTGTTAGCAAGCAGTGTTATTCTTAATTTCACTGAACTAGTTAACAGTCAGTGTTCTCACTTGACTTCACTTGACTGTGACCTCTGTGTATGGAATGCTTGTTTTGTCCCATTTACTAAATGGAAAAATTTGCCTTCAGAATGTTGTTTCTAGTGTTCTCTAACCTGTCCATGTAAAATATTTGCCTTGTTTAGTTTTTTTATATAATATTCTCTGGGGAGTACTTGGAAATCTTACAGCCCTTCCTTTCTTTAGGATTCATATCAAGAATTGGAGATATCAAAGCGAGAAAAGGAAGAAATACTTGTTAAGCTTGCACATGCTGAAAAAATGTTATCAGAGGGAAAATATGCTATACAAAAGATCGAGGAAGACAATAATAAACTACGTCTTGCTCTGGAGCAAAGCATGACAAGACTTAACCGAATGTCTCTGGATTCAGATTACTTTGTTGACAGGTTAGTCCCTTCATCAGTGATGTATCTCTTGTGCATTTGGTTTAATTTCCATCTATATAATTTTCCACAGGCTAGTGAATGTGAAGGTAACTTATACACATTCTCCTTGTATTGTGACATTAGTTTGAGAAACTGACCTTCTTGTCCCTTTCTTTCATATATTCCAGTCAAATGTGTAGACAGATATATGGCAAAAAAAACCTTTGCTTAAAATTTTAAATAATGGTTGCTGTTCTCCTATGTAGATTATGAATGATCAATGTCATCCCTATACTCATGTCACCCATATTCCACCTCCATGCTAGATGCAATTCAGATGCATTGACAATTTTCTTTGTGAGGAGTGATTTTCTAATGAAAGGGATGTTACTGTCCTGGTAGATCGCTGTTCCAGTGCTAATTTGGCACCTGGTGGGTAGGGGTGTTGTGGTGAGAGCGGAATCTAGGTCTCTGGTTAGATCCGGAACTGTTAAACCCAGATGACGCAGTGACAACTCCAATTTCCTAAAGGGCTGTATTAAAGCTACTGAGATTGTTGATAAAGATGTGGGTTCTGTTTGTTCCGATTGGCCCCTCTGTGTGGAAGGAGGTTTTTTTCTTTTAACGCCATATTCTTAAAACTAAACTGCAATGCAAGGCCAGCGAACACGCCTCTGTGCCCAAGAATGGTAAAGGTAAGGGAATCCTTTAGATGCTGAGAATGCTTTAAACTACAATGGAGAGGGGGAAGAATCGTTTGGTGTAGGATTTCAGTGTGTTGGTGGTGTTTCATATTTTAGATCTTATGGTTATTAAAATTTCTCTTAGAATATAAGGGGACTGGGCTGTCTGTCAAATGTTCTGTAGTTAAGATTTTGGCGAGGGAGTAGAGGCTGAAGGTGGTTTCTGTGGGATTTCAGTTTGTTGGTGCTGCTTTCTATTTTAGATCTTATGGTTATCGAAATTTTCTTTAAGAATATAAGGGGACTGGGCTGTCCAACAAATATGCTGTAGTTAAGATTTTGGTGAGTGAGTAGAGGCTGAAAGTGGTTTCTATAAAAGAAAACTAGGTTGTTTATTTGAATTCTAAAGTCCTTCCAATTTTTCCTGGGAATTGATGGCAGTGGGTTACAGTGGATGCTATAGGAGTTAAAGGGGCCTGCTGTTAGCATGGGATGTCAGATCAGTATGTAAATTGATTGCAGAGTAGGGTGGGTTCCAGTCAGTGTTGATCCTATGCAGATCACTGATGGATTTTTCTGGGATGTGCTGACTGTTTATGACCAAATGATCCTTTGTAAAGACGGGCTCATTGAGGTGAATAGAGTGCGGTGTGTCCCATTGAATTGTAGGGGGCGATTTCAATGTTCTCTGATTTTCTCAAGAAAATTTCAACTTTAGCAGGGTTACTGGAAACGAGTGGAGAAATAGGACTCACAAAGCCGACTCCAAATAGATGGGATAAGGCTTTAATGATGATGAGCAGGGTTACTGGAAGCATGAGAGGATTTTATGGCTTTATGGCATAAGGAAGCCTGCTTGATCTGCTCATTAGAGGCCTTTGTTATGTGGTCAAATAAGCAAGATTGTTTGGTTTAATGTTGACTCGACAGATTCTTGTGCATGGTGAATTGGGAGGAGCATTTCTCGAATCTTCATCTTTAGGGATTGATACCCACAACCTTCGACCATGTTCCATTTTCCTATCGTCATCTAGCGATGGGAAGGGACCTAGACCGTTCCGTTTCGAGCTAATGCAGTTCCAAAATGACAGCTTGGTAGAGTTAGTGACAAACAGTTGCTAAATGGTCAAATGCATTGATTTTTGGATGTCATCTTATCTAACTAATAACCACTCCCCTTTTCTTCATTGACACAATGATCCATACCTGGGTATCGTACACTGCACGTATGACTAAAATAATAATAAGAATGATAATAATAATAATAATAATAATAATAATAGTTATAGCCTTATCCCATCTATTTGGGTCAGCTTTGTGAGTCCTAATTCTCTCCTCGTTTCTGATTAGAGCCAATCTCTTCTTAACTTTGCAATCCTTTGTCACTTACTGCTTCCCTCTAGGTCTTCACTGCTTTTCCTCTCCTCTTTCTTGTACTTCTTTGTGCTTGTAACGTTTCAATCCTTCATACATGATCTGCTTCTAATTTTTGTTGGACATGTCCAAACCACCTTAATCAACAGTGATACCACCCTCAAATTTCCTCGTAAAATTGTCCTTTCTTGTTACACGTACTCTTCTCAGCTCCATGAACTCTATTTTCTTACTTTATTTTTAAAATTTTGCGGATATGACATTCTTGGCAGCCGTGATTGCCGACAAGGTGGCGGCCGCTTTTCTAGATATTTATAATGATTATCTTATAATATATCTGAAGAAAAATGTGACATTTGGAATAAAGATGTTTTGGAGTTTGACAAAAGATTTTAGAGTAACGAAGTGACTAAATATTTCTCTCCCGTTTCTGCTTAAGATGCTCAGATCTTTGGTAGATTCTGTTGCAAATCCAATTTTCTTAAAGATTTGGAGATGTCACTAGTACTATGTCAGTCTTTGACCTATCGATTGAGCTCCTTGTTGGAGTATCCATGGGGCTCAAATCTAAGTGATGGAAGCTTCAGTATCTCTATATGCTTTCTTCGCCAAGCGTATTCCCAACATTCTGCACCATATAGCATGACAGGTACTGTTGTCGTATAAAAAGATCCTTTAGTCGAAGTGGCAATACTTTGTTTGCTTGTCTCCATTTCATCCAATCTGCATTATTCTTATTTGAGATGTCTTTCTCAAATTCACCATATGGCTGCAAAGCAGAGCCTAAATACTGAGTCTAAATATAGCACTAGTTGGTTTCTATTTTAACTAAAATTTCCTCCAGGCTATTATTTTCATTGAAGTTGCTCTCTGTATATCCCGTCTTTGTTCTACTAATTTTTAAACCTCGCCTTTAAATCGTTTCTCCATAATTCCAACTTATCATTTACTTGTTTCCTTGTTTTTGTGATTAGTACTACATCATTTGCAAACATGCTCCGTGGAACCTCTTCTTGTATGTCTAACGCATCTATGATCATGAAAAACAAATACAGACTTGAGGCAAACGCTGATGTAGCCCAACTCCAATAGGGAATTCACTTGTCTCTCTACATGTAGTTTATACACTAGTTACCGCCCTTTCATGCATGTCTTTGATTCTCCCAATATATAAGTTTCGATGCATTTCTTCCTCAACATCTGCCAGATTATCTGTCTCGACAATCTATCATAAACTTCTTCCAAGTCAATAAAAATCATGAGTTCCCTCAATAGCGGAATGGCTTTAATTAAAATTTAAACTGCTCTTAAATATAGGTACTTAAAATGGAAAAAAAAAATGGACCCCATTGTAGCTATCCTGTGTAAGTAATCTAGCATGGTTTAAAAACTCGACCGAGTCACTTGAAACTCAGCGGAATCTACTCGACTCAACGGAGTTTTGGGTAGACTCATATAAATAATCGAAGTTTCAAGTTACACGAGTAACTCGGTCGAGTTTCGGGTGACTCAACCGTGTTAAGCAGTAAAATCGACTTTTAAATTGCAATGGATATGCTTTTAATATTTGTTAAAAGGGCAAACTTCCCCTTTTTAACAAATATTTGATATAAAAGATAATTTTGAGACAATTTGAAACCCTATATCAGTACTTCCTCTTTTTGCACTAAAAACTCTAGCTCCTCATCTTTGAAAGCCTAGCCGACCCATTTCGATGATTCGGTCTAAAAATTGAATCTTTAAGAACAAGAGGACCATTTTTTATTTTTTAATAAATCTATTGGCTTCCACCGATAAATTTGTTGGCTTCCACGAACCCTATTATGGTTGAATTCATTCCCTGCTAGATGGTGGATTGCAGGTGAGTCTGGCCACCAGATCTGACACATTAAATTATCTTTCCAAAATAGATCTAATTGGATCTAGTTATTGCTTGCAGCACATATGGGTACCTGAATAAATTCTTACCTATTGTTTTTTACATATTGGCTAAAATATATACAAAAGAATGAACTTGTCGCAACCTAGCATTGTTATATTCTGAAATAGGAATTTTGCTTTAATACAAAAATTCATTTTATAAAATAAAATGAAATTAGAACGCCTTTTGTTTATAAGAAGTTTTGGGCCTGTGATGGACCACATATGTTTGTTTCATATTTTTTCTCTCTTATAACACACTCCCATTGGGTTATGAGGAAAATGCAGCCCTTCATGCCCAAATGCAACTGAAATGCATTTCTATTGTGAGCTCCACAAGCATCTTCAAACCCCCAATGTAGCCTAAGTTTTTAAGAGACCTACACTATTAACAGCCTAAAAGCTTTTTATTAATTTTTTTTATTTTGTAAAACTATTTTTTAATATAGAAACATGGAAAAGGTGAAGGTACTCCTGGTGGAGTGCCCTCACCGTACGCCAACATCCACATGGAGGTCCACATGGCCACCCAAATACTGTTTTGGTGCTATTTGGACTTTCAGCAGCCTGTATGAAAAAGAAAAAATTGAATTCGAAACTGAGTTTTAAAATTAAAAGTCAAATTTGACTGTGATTCAATGATCTAGATTTTACGAACCCAAAAATGCATGGTGGAGATGTTTTAGATTTTTCTTTTTCATAAATGATCTGACTGCTGTGTGGACCTCCATGTGGATGTTGGAGTACGGTGAGGGTACTCTACCTGGAGTACCTTCCTGGCTCCCAATATATATATATATATATATATATATATATACCCACACCGAGGCGGACCAAGTCGAGCTTTTTTTGAGACTTCGAGCATACTTGGCCTGGCTGACTTTCGAGTCGAGATTTCAGGTTTTTGAACCATGAGTAATAGTGTAATGGTGTCATGGCTTATATCCTGTATATTGGCTGTATTCGCTGCATATATATCATCTTCTTAAATGAAGGTGGCTTGGTTTTCAAAAGAAAAATATGAACCTCCACTGTGGAATTCACTTGGGGATCCTATCCCGGTGCTAATGTACCAGATAAGCTAGAGAATCATATCTTTTATGCTAATTTAAAGTTCTCTGTTTTATTTTTTGAAGATTTTCTCTTTGTAGCATCTTAGTAATTCTTTTCGTCCACGAAATATGTGTGTATTTATTTAACATGCACAAGGTAGATTAGTTGGGTTTGGAACTGTGCTGATTTGTCAGGCCATACTTCACAACTATTCTTTTCTTTTTTTCCCTTTTCTTTCTCTTACCATTTCATAGAAAAGTGAGACCAGAATATTAATGATGGATGGCAAATTTTGTTGCCAGGCGCATTGTGATCAAATTATTAGTGACCTATTTCCAGAGAAATCACAGCAAAGAGGTTAAACATTCTTGCTTCTAAAGGTTCAATTTTCATCACAGAGGTTGGGGAATGTTTGAAATTTTCAGGAACTGATTGCTGAATTTAGAGATTTTCAGGTTCTCGATCTTATGGTTCGCATGTTGGGTTTCTCTGAGGAAGACAAGCAAAGAATTGGCTTCGCTCAGCAAGTGGCAGGTAAAGGTGTTGTTCGAGGTGTTTTGGGTCTGCCTGGACGCCTTGTTGGTGGTATATTGGGAGGAAGCACACCCGGTCATGTACCATCTGAAAACCAGGTGAGGTTTTTTTATTTGATGACATTTTGCTCCTTCAATCTTTACTATGTGTATTTCCCCATCGTTGTAGGTATCTTGTTCTTTTTTAGAAAAGAACATTCTTGGAGATGTATTGAAATTCTTAGATTTAGTTGGGCAGTCGTTCTGTAATTTTCATCATGTCCATAACTTAGAAATAAATGAACTGTAATGAAATTCTCTACTGTTGGTGTTGCTAATATAGTAATATTTTTATAATAAGGCCATTGGAAAATGAGTTTTTCTATGAAATGTTTTATATATACCATTTTTGTCAAATGGCACGATTTTGAATATGCCATGGCATATGCGATCACATAATAGCCTATGCGATGGCATGTTAAATTTCATGTTCTTTTTTTAAATAGAAAAAAAATGCAAAAAATTTGAAAAACATTGGAAACTATATGGGAATAATATAAGAAGCTCTTACAAGTACAATACATACATTGTGGTCTTTATAATACAAAAAAACTCCCCCAATAAAGGTAACCCCCCCCCCCCCCCCACCCTTCTTGCTTGAAGAAGATTGTAACTTAGAAAAAGTAGAAAGAGAGAGAGAGAGAGAGAGATTAGAAATAGAATGGACATGCAAGAGAGAGAGAGAGAGAGAGAGAGAGAGAGAGAGAGAGAAAGAGACTAAATCTTAGTTGCACAAATTGGTAGAAAGTGTGTATTAGGTTGGAAGCAGGAGCGTCATTAAACGCTTAAATTGAATAGATTTATGGTAGGAAGTGGGAGCTAGATTCTGAAGCGGGAGCGGCACACTAGGTAGAAGGTTCCTGCTACTAGGCTCTAAATGAGTTGTGAGGAAGAGAGCCCTCCCCCCCCCCTCTTGAGGGGCTCCCATTTTCGGAAAAAGAACACAACAAAAAAAACCCAAGGACAATATGCGATCGCATAATGCAGTATGCAATCACATATTGCTGTAGATCGCGTATGCCATCATGGCATATTCAATCCTGCCAAATGAGACCGCATATGCGATTGCATTTGACAGCACTGATATATATATATATATATATATATATATATATATATGAGCTACTTTTGAAGCTGATGTCTAATGTTAGCGTTACAAAGTAATTGCTTAGGCAAGCTAATTTAATACATTAACATTAATTGAGGACTTAAGAATCCTTTTGTGCCAGATAAATTGGCAGAAAACACCAGAAGAATTTGATTACTTCTCTTTCTTGATAATGTGTAATTTTCATCTAAAAGGGAGCACTGATGTCAATTTGGAAACCAAGTGCGATGACTAAGACTATGTGCAATTATATCTAAGAAAGAAATACCTTATCATGAATCGATATATGTCCATATCAAGAGCCAGATGACTAGAAAGGAAGCAACAGATTGTTTAAGAACAGAGTTATTTGCAGAAAATGAAATGTGATGGTGGAATGCAAAAGTTCAGAGAAAAAAAGAAAGGGAAAACCTTCAAGGAAGCATTTGACAACTTGTATGTGAGGTTGGGGACCAAGGAGGGGGAAATTTATGTCGATATGCTTGCTTAGATAGAAGAAAGGAAAACTAGAGACCGGGGTCACGTAAGGTGCCTAAAGGATGAAGATCAATGGGTCTTGCTGCATGATCAGATGAAGAATGATGAAAAATGTATGGGAATGAATACTTGCACACGAGTTTTGTTCTGTGGCACACAGTTAAATTTTTTTTTGATATTTTTCAACTGATGATGCCGTTTCGATTGCCCACGCTTTAAGCCAAAGAACTCACTGCTTTCATCTATTCACCAAATAGAGTTGGATTCGTAAGAAGCAAAAAAAAACTCAAGGAGAGGGTGAGAGAGTGCAGCCAGGCATATTTCTGGTTTGGGTCTTTTCAGTATGTGTGAGGAGTTAAACAGAGAGATAGATAATACCAGAAGTGGTTTTGGAGATTGATCCAATCAAAACCTATTATTATACCCATATTCAAGCAAGTTGAAACCCTAACCTTAGAAACTAGAATCCATGAACATAAGTGTTAGAAAAACCAATAATCTATTACCAGTTACCTCCCATGTGAAGTCTACAAAGATTATCTCTAGAGATTTCTTGTTATTAAGTAGGTACAATGAGATTCTAGCAATCTGGATCTCTTGTGCATGGGTTTTCATGGGGCAAATCTCCATAATCAAAGGTGGAAAGAGGGTACTTTCCAAAGTTGCAAGGAGCGGCGGGCATCGTTTCATGAAGCAAGCTGCTCATTCCAACTACCTCTGCTCTCCGCCTCACTGAGAAAGTCCTCAGCACCTTCACTGCCGGAGTGCCATTCTCCGATCAGACCCCAGCTATACTCCAGGAACACCACGACTGTCGCTCTCACCTGTCTCCAACCATCGCTAGATCAAAATGATCACATGGTGAAGAAGAGTGTATTTTGGGGGATTGGTGAGGATGGCGGTTTTGGGGCAATTGTTTGCGCAATTATGATACAATGAAAAGTGAAGAAGAAGATAGAAAGGTTTTTATGATGGTTGTGTGAATTTTATTTTTATTTTTTAACTGCAATCGGCCATATGTGTGCAAAGGGGAATTGATTAAATGCAAAAGCAGTCGGAACCAAATAGGGAATGATTAAAAAAGTACATGAAAAGTGAGTAAAAATAACCCTACCGAAGATGGAGAAAAAGACATATTAAAAATATATGGCATACCTATACAGATATGAACTTGATGGGTGAAAATGCGGCTTTGTTTGAATATGCCATTCAACAGAATGTTGATAACTAAAAAAACGCTTGATAAATAGAGAAAGAGCTTTGTGGTCCCTTTTTACGAGCATAAAGGGAATATCTAAAATTGTGCCAACACATGTGGTATTAAACTCTCAACAAAAGATAACGAATTAAGAAAAATGCTTGATAAATTGAGAGCAGCACACTGTGCCAACTTATGAGGGTATTAAAGCTATTAGCTTACTATACAACTTTGGGAGAGAGTAGCCGAATAATCTCTCAGATAAGAATAAAATATTTATGAGAAAATTTGTGTTAATGCTAAGAAGATCAACAACTTTGGCCATTTTCTTCTCTAGGCAACTTATGGAATATTTTAGAGTAAAATTTTATGTATGGTTGATTTGGAGAAAGTTGATTTATAGAGTGTGGAGGAAAATAACCCAATGAATGCGAAGAAGGAAGCGCATTATAAATGAATATATTAAGATTATTGAAGACATGCATGAAAGAGCGGTAGTATATGACATGCTGGAGGAAAACATTATGTTCTTTATTGAAGTTAGGTTTTGTCAAGGGTTTGCTTTGAGTCCTTAATGTTTGTGTTTCTAAAAAATGAATCATTAGCATAACACAAGATAAGTTTTAGTGTGGATGTTGTTTGTTGATCATCATCAATTCTCTAAAGGCCAAGCCGGACCCACCCCGTTATCCAAAAGATTGGTTCATACTGTCCCAAAAATCACATTCGCATTGTTGTGTTTATGACTTCCTTCCACATTGGGATTTGCAGTCAAAGAGCATTACAAAAACATATTTTCTAAAGCATATATAATGTACTAAAATAGTTTAATTCAAGCCAATTAAATGCAAATGAACACCCCATCCATAAATTAGCAAGATAAGTATTTTTTACGTTTATTTTGCACGTAAAAGAATTGTTTTTTATAATGTTTCATTCTTTGGAATTTCTTTAAAATCTAGTGGGTACCAAAATTGTAAAAATGATTTAAGCAAATTGATGAAGCACCACCTTGTGAAGCTATGAAAGTTACGAAGCACCCAGGCATTAGGCATAAATTTATAACAAGAAAGCTTTCAGCAAAACATACCAAACTGTAACTACTTGCACAACAAATGAATAATATAAAGCTTACAACTAACTTAGCATTCCAGTCTAGACTCTAGATAGTTAAAAAAAAAACTTGCAACTAGAGAAGAACTGACTAGTAACTAATGTTCCACTCTAATCTTTTTCATTTGGGACTTGTGAGTTGTAGGAGAAAGGGGGAAGAAAGAGAGTTGAAAGAGAGGTGAGAAAGAAACACTCATATTTGAGATAAGAGTTTTCTCTTAAATAAAGAAGTTATAGAGACTAGGCAAGCTGTATGTATCTAGGTAGAAGTAGACCTCAAGTTCTGTGGTCAGTCAGGTAGGTAATCTACCCTAACCTAACCCGGTTGAAACGTTGCTTGTAATGAATTGTATGTCCCATAATAGGTCCAATACTTCTACCCTAAGGTTGCTAGGGAATTGAGATTACTTGTAATAGTATTTTACTAGATACAAATTAGAATAGATAAGAGTTTCGATCTTCAAAAGCTCTAGAGAAATAATTAGTTAGTTACTATTCTCGTAATTGTAATTTGTGAAATATCCTAATTAAGAGTGTGAATACCATATTTATTCAATTAGGAAAGCAATATGCATCTATGGCTCCAGTACTAGTGCCTGACGATGTGTTGATAAGCTTCTAGCAAGAAAATGACTATTGCTTAATGAGGTTTTTTTGTGATAGATTCAAATAGTACATACGTGAGTGATATATCAAGGAGGTAAACAATCATTTTGTCCTGTACCTGTAATTTATCTCAGAATAGGTCACAGTCCGACTTTTATTTATTTATTGTTGTGTTACTAAACTACAAATGGGGCTGCATTGTTTCTTTTATTACATTCATTCATGAAACTTAAACTAATTCACATAATTAAAATTCTTTATAAAGTACTTATCCACAGGCTTGTTCAGGTGTAATATTGCCATAGTACACAGTTTTGGGTGACAATGGCCAGAATGGGATTGACCCTGGGTTCACACTTCATAGGTCTTTTGGTCCTAGGATAAACATGAAACTCAAGTTTTAATGTTTAAATTTCTGCATGGAACTGCATTTGTATATATATATATATATATATATATATGTATGAAAGCAATTTTCGTAAAATGTATCAATCTTAATTTGAAAGATACATCATCCAAGTGTACTACTAGTATACAATTTACATTTACACCACAATTGTACTTGTCCAACTATATGATTTTCTTTTAAATAGTGGAAAATTGGAAAAGTTCATGATGGTGGATTTTTTTTCTACACTTTATGAGTCAAGGTCTTATTTTTGTCCAATTTATTTGATTTACATTCTAATTTTGAAATGTTACATTATGATGAAATGGATGTGATTCACGCTTCAATATTTGAAGGAAATGATCATAAATGATATATTTCATTTTCTAATTTTTTAGATATTTTTATATGTTTCTCTATTTATTCATATGAATATAAGTGTATCGTAATTTCAAAAGACAATACACGATTTGGCAACCTTGTGTGCCTGTAAGTCTGGAGAGAGAGGAGGGTGAAGATGTAGCTGCTGGAAGCTAAATATAACGAGAGAATGATAATGTGCTGAGCAGAAAAAGAAATCCAACTGCTAGATACCATGCAACTGAAGAAGACTGGCTGAGAAATAAAGATGCAAACCCTAGCCTAGATTGGGTCTGATACCAAACTTGAAATCTAGAAATAAATTTAAATTTAAACTGAAAACAAACTAAAACCTATAGTAAGGAATAAAGTTGAAAAAGAAGAGAAGGAAGCAAGACGGAGAGGCACTGTAGACTCAAAAAGGGCTACATTTCTATTAAGCTGGATAATCACCGGTTACTAACTAAAGCTCTTTAAATAAAGTACCACATAAGACACAAACGTGTACCTAACGAATATGGAACAATTCCAAACATACTAAAGACTAACACACACAACACTTGCTCATATTCGTACATCATATTCAACTACTAAAGCTCACATGCTAACCACTACCACATTAACCTAGTCACTTTAGGCTCATCTCCTATATCTCATACCATGCAATTAATGTGTGGGTCAACAGCACCACCCCAGCTTCCTTTATTCTACCAAAATGTAGGATTAAGCTAGACATCAGTAGAAGAAAATTTGGCGGGTTATTTATCATTCTGAGTCTACTTTTTGGAGGTCCGAGCCTGGCCTAGGGCTTAGAAAACGATCTCAGGATGGGCTCAAGCTTGCTCTTTTGACCTTTCACATTCTCAGACTTGACTCGGTCCTCTATAAAACTTGTCATGCGGGTGTGCTGGCCCAGCCCATTGCGACTACAAAGAATTCATATGACTTACAAACCCCCACCCTGCAAATTCATGCTGCTACTATTATCTCTTAGATTTCCGGGCAAGTTCTGTATTATTTTCATTCTCGACTTTGCATGCAGAGACTTGAATATACCATTTCTCATGTGCCCCCATTATTTCCCCAGTCTTTTGCAGATTTGTGGGTTGATTTTCTTCTCAAGGAAACGGAAGAAAGAGAAAGAAGGGAAACAGCAGAATCTGCTGGGACATCAAGGAGCATGCAGGAGACTTCGAGGACTGCGGGGATGCCGTTTGCTTCTGGGCATAGAACAAGCACACCTGGTTCTACTTCTAGCTTTCTGACAGTGCACGGGGCAATGAATCAGATTCCAGGTTCCCTTCCTCCCTCACGAGGAAAACAGGAGCCTGATCATACAGACAGCGAGTTTTCAACTGTTCCGCTTACATTGTCAACATCTCAGGTGCCTGAAAATAGTTCTCGATTCTCAAGACTGCTCCCAAGATACTGAAGTGGTTGATTTGTGTAACTAAGATAAGATGCACATTCTTGTGAGTATAAATAATTCTATAACTTTTCAATGCAATTCATCCATTTGTTTAGATTGGAATGTATATTTCATGTTGAGTAGCAGTGATTTTTATAATCCATTCATTTGTTTAGACCCTTGCGCCGCTGTTTCAAACGTTCTTTTTGTCTCGAGTATTGATTCTCTCTCTCTCTCTCTCTCTCTCTCTCTCTCTCTCTCTCTCCCCGGGTGTATTAGGCTTTGTTTCTATTCAGCTAAGACATGTTATCTGTTCTTTTTCCGTATAAGCCTCTCATCTGTCCAATTGATATATTAGGGTAGGTTAATACCACCCACGAAATCTTCAGGGCCAGCTACACCTAAAATCATTGATTCCTTCGAATCAGATGATGGAGATTGTGTTTGGCTCCAATCTTCCCACACAAGGGATCTTGAGATTATGCCACACCTATCAGACGGTCAGTTTTTGATTACACATGGCACATATCCCAAAAACATAGTCCTAAAGTCACATTTGAGCGTGATGTGTGCCATATGAACTTAGGGCTACTTTTTGGGATATGTGCCTTGTGGAATCTAAAACGAACTGTCTGATAGGTGTGCCATGTTCTCAAGTGTGGAAGATCGGGTGAAAACGTTCCCCATCATCTGATATGAAACAATCAATGGTTTTGGGCGTAGGTGACCTGCCAGATTCTGTGGGCGCCAAGGATCAAAATTTCGGTCCAAATTTGTATGGGATCCAAATTTTTGGTTTTCAGCCCAGCCCGAAACCAAAAATTTACCCGAAATTTTGAACCTTGGTGGGCGCTATTACAGCTACCCTTGATATTAATGATCCCTAATGTGGACACTTCAACTATCAGAGCACCCTCCAATGAAAATTATTACCAAGTGGGGGATGATCTTTGATACCTTATCAATTGACTTGTTTATTTGACCATTTTAGAAGCAGAAGATTGATCGGGAGACTTGGACCCTTTGATTCAACTAACGGTGACAAGTGGAGGACAACTGAAAGCTTAGAGAACCCATATTGTTTGTTAGGTAGGTTTGAGGTCTTGGATGGATCCACTTGAATATTTCTATAATGAGCCACAATAAGCCGTGTCTTGTCAGCTGTACAGAGAGTGGACCTTGATGTATGTGAGCATGGGTTTAAATCTCATAAATCCAAGAACTATTGGATCGGACGAATACGCGAGATGTCTCGGCGATATGGCGTGAGACGTAAAATAGTTTTTAAATGATCTTATGCCATTAAAATATGTGTTTAATCAATCTTACATAATTAAAGTGCACTTCACTGTTTTATGCCACATGGCACCTATATGTAATCAGTCAAAACAGTCCAAGTGATTTTCCATCATTAGATCTAATGTTACTATCACACTTTGCTTCAATATTAGGGATTAAAAATAAGAACAAGGGCAGATATTAGTGTATAGCCGTTTATGGAGTCTTCACGCACATTGGGATTCAGCCTAGGAGCGTGTGAAAGTAGTGCGTCATATACAAAAGTGATGATTCTTATGCTTTAAATTGTAAACTATTATAACATCCTGTGCAAATTCATCCTAAAAGTCAAGTCCTTTGGTGAAGTCAGCGACATTTTTCCCTTGACATTTATCCTATACAAATTCACCCATTATTATCCTATACTAATATTAGCATATGGAAAGGGAGAGAGTGAGTCAGGAGAGTCGAGTAGTCGACACAATAAATAGTATTTTTATTTTTATTTTTATTTTTATTTTTTTAAAAGGAGAAACTCTTCATTAAATACTAAAATCAGCCACTACCACTTCATGGACCGGTGGAGAAGCATCCTCTCCGGAACTCACTAACTTATCTGCGGCATTATTTGCTGACGGCTTGACATAGGATACAAATAGCAGATGTAAACAACCTCGGGTCATCCCTAATTTCTTCAAACAGAATTGATAGACGCCATAATTTCTCCTGCCATTCCGATTCTAGCTTTTTTTCTCCAAGGTCAGCCAAGCCCCATCAAAATTTACTTTGAAAAAACCCACGGGGAGGACCAAGTTCTAGCAGAAACAGTCGTTGAATTTGGAGAAGCCACAGGAGATAGGAGGGAAGCCGTGTTAGCTTTGATAAAATCTATGAGGTAATACCAAGATGAGAATATTACATCTTGGTATTACACCTTTAGAAAATTATTTGAACTTATTTTCAATGCATGGGCTTTTAGCCCTAGCTAGCCTTTAGAAGAGAAAATTATTTGAACTTATTTTCAATGCATGGGCTTTAGCCCTAGCCTTCAGAAGAACACGACCATGGCTGTCATCCACGTTTTCTGCTCATCTCCCAACGGCTTTGTAGATTGGTAAAGAAAAAGAAAAATGCAGTCAAAACTATCCCATCAGTGGGACATTTGAAATCATTTGGGCCAAACTTTGGATTAATGGGGGCCATATACCCATCGATCCTGTAAAAAAGTTTGCCTCTGCAGATGTCGCCGCCCCAAAAAATAATTTGGAAAATCCAGCTTTCAATGGCAAGATTTAGGCCATGTTTTGCAACCCTTTTCAAGAAGCACTTTCCAGGTGCGGTAAAGAAGTATATCAGATCCTGTTTCTTAAAAAGGTCATCACACTCATCACATGTTGAAAATGGTATTGCGTGAGTATGAGCCAATCTTCTCAACACCATTTTCAACTATAGGGGTAGTCAGGTCCTAGGGTGAAATATGCTTTTCACCCATTACTTTTCCTTGAAAAGTGCTTTCTAAAAAAGGGCAGCCAAACAGTTGGGCTTTCTGCCCTATGCTCATTTTTTTAGGTGATGGTGCTGGTTGTCGTTGGGTAAGTAATGGATTAACAACCTTGTGATGGATTAGCAAGTAGCAATGGCATATCATAAGATTAACCTTGTGAAGAGCCTTTGATCCCATCAATCCTATTCCAAAAGTCGTAATCACCAGGAGAATATCTAGCTTATGAAGTCCCCATCAATCCTGTCAACTATCTAGCTTATGAAGTGCCTTTTCCCCATCCATCTTATCAAAAGACAGGAATCCACATTCGACCAAATTCAGCGGCCAAAAGGCTATTTATTACCTTCATACTTGATCACCCAAAAAATAGTAAAAAAAAAAAACGTAATCCCATGATATCCGTGAATAGCAATCAATCCCACCTATATCGGTCGGCTAACACAAGTATTATTGTGCTAAAGATTTTACTCGGGTCAGGGGAAAGTGGATGTTTCCACGCCGTTTATGGCTATTTATTCCATCCCAAATCCTCTCCATATACTTTGGAGTGCGTGAGAGAGGGATTCAAGCATTATGAAAATAAATGGAATAATGGCACATGACTGCCTCTATACAGATTATTCTCACCGTCCACTTCTTAGGCCACGTTGGCATAGCTTTAAGCTAATCTAAGTCAAGGATCAAAATTTCAGCCCAAATGACCAAAATTTCAGGTCAAATTATCGGTTTCGGTCCTCACCGAAACAATAATTTGGACCGAAATTTCAGTCAGATATTTACATGGGACTGATATTATCAACCGAAATTTTGGTACAAATTTTCGGTTTCGGTCCCCTCCGAAAACAAAATGAAACCCGAAATTTTGATCCTTGATCTAAGTCATCCAGAACCTTACATTTTAAAATGAATGGTTGTTCATGATTTTTTTAACCGTTCGAATTCCAATTCACCAATTGAATGGTCAAGAGTTCTTTAAAATGCATGATTTTAGCGGATCAAATATGTGACGTGTGCCCTGTGGCCTGAAAGTGGAGAGTCATTAAGGCTGCGTATGGCATAGCTCTTTGCTAGCCCCTGCCACAGCAGAGTAAACCTGCTTTAATTGGTTCTCCTTCTCTCTTCTAACTCCCTACAAAGGAGGATTTAGCTGCTCTAGTAGTAACCTCCCTGCTCGCTACCAACTCCCTACCAGAGCTAATAAAATCTGCTCTTCAACGAGTGAATAGAGATCAGGGTAGAACTGTTGAACAGATGCTAAAGCAGGTAGTGGGATATTAGCAAAGAGAATGGGAACCTGCAAAAGCAGGTGAACTCTGCTATGATTGGGGCAATCAAAGAGCTATGCCATACACGCAGCTTAAATAATCTGTTTACAAAGCCGCCGTCATAGGAATCAACCTCTGATGTTCCATTTAGATAATGGAAACCACGGCTTCAGCCTTCAACATCAAGATAACATTAGCCTTCTTCCAATCTAAGGTTTGGTTATAAATACCTTACATATCCTCTAACATAAATACCTTAGTAGCTAGAAATTATTTAATAATGCAATACCTTTGCCCACATATGGTTAGCATTTTCACGTGGGTAAAAAAGATAACTGAAATAATTCATGAAATTTGACCCAAACATTGGCTAAAAGAACTGATGCTACTCATCAAGAAAGACTGATACATTATTGCCCACTTCCCAACTTTCAGATAAACCTTTTTTCACTGGCTAGAAATTATCTGATAATGTAATGCACAAATGCCTCACCTTTGCCTAAAGAAGAGCTAGGACTTTGGCGACACTAGTTATAGCATCTTCAGATTTGTTGGGGGAAGAAAAACGGTAACTTAAACTGAAATTACTTCAAGTGCACTCACTATCATGAAATGACTTGAGGGAGAAGCCTCGGCTAATTCAGTTGAGTAAGACAAATGGAAAAATAAGGGATTAATCATGTGAACAAAAAATATATTTCCACACATACAAGTTGGGAGGAAAGCTCAGAAAACCAATTTACTTGAGCAAGCAGATGGAGAAACAAGGGCTCTACCATGTGAACATAACTGACATTCTTGTCAAACTAGACTCGCTCGAACAAACACAGTATCCTCTTCAAAACGTTATCATCTAAAATCACCACATTAGTTCATCCATAGCATATAAGAGAGAGAAAATGTAAAATAAACACATCCACTCATCATAAATTTGGAGAATTCGATGATCCAAAAATCATTGATCTATCAATGACTAATCCATATTTTTGGGTCGTCACTTTAAAAGCATTGCATAGCTACCGTTCATTCGGAACAATTTCTTTTCTAAATTATTAGTTTACTTATCTACTCTATCAATTCACTTGTCAAAGCATTGTTGCCCGCATGGTATAAAATATCGGCCAATAACAATATGTATCGGCGATACGTATCAGTTTTTCGGTAAACCGATACGTATCGGTTCAGATATGTATCGGTCCCCCAACTCAGTAGCAGTTTGACACCTTCGTTGCATGTGTCTGTTGTTTTTTACTCGGTTCTCATTAGTTGTAATTTACTTGCTTTTTTTATTCATAACAAGAGAATTTATTAATTTATGAACAAGGGAAAAAGAAGTAAAATCAGCTAAGAGAGGTCCTTGGAAGCAAATACAAAGGGACCATCTAACTCTAAAGGACACTCTACACCATTCACTTGCATCCCTGAACAAAGACCAAGACCAGATGTATGATTGCTGTTATTTATTATCAAGGATGCTCCTATGTGCACCAATTATGTTTACTGCACGACATAATGATGTAATAGTTACATTTGCCCTTCTCCACAAAATGCTTTTTATCACAATTTACAATCTGATAGTTGCTGACAAAATGGGTTACAATTAACTTTTAAGGCGTAATAAGACATAAATTGCGTTGTCCACATACACGCACCAAAATTGGGTTTCTGTAAGGGAACAATGTCATTTGCTTAAGAATATTCTCTCTAAGCCAGATGCCAGTTCAGATTCTCCTCAACCATATGATACAAGAATATAACAGACCTGTTCTGAGGAATAAACTTGAACAGAATCTTAACTTCTCCTTGGACATGCACAATCAAAAAGGCAAGTGTTATGAGCAGAGGGAAAGACTGTCTGTCAAACATCAATATGAATCATTCCTCCACATTTCCTCCAACTGACAAGAAAGATGCAGATATTGTGGAGTGAGCTAAAAGAATGATGAAAATGAGATGTCAGAGCTCAATAGTGCATGCATTCTATGCCGAATGTGGCTTCTCCTCCATAACCTGCTCTTTCCACTCATTTTGCTAGTGATGTATACATATTTTGCATATCGGTGTGTAATTACTAGTAGTGGGTGGGTATGTATCATTTTCTTTCATTAACATAAAAGCTCTCTCTCTCTCTCTCTCTCTCTCTCTCTCTCTCTCTCTCTAACAAATCCCAACTCTAAACTTACTCATCTATCAACACCATCCAAACTCTACTATTTCTAAACATAATAACTTTAAACCATTCTGCTTCTTGGTATCAGATCCATACCCTTCCAGCCACATAATCTCTGCTGGCATCTGCATGGTCAACAATTTGACCAGAATCACCTCAAAATTTACACCATCTAAACTGGATTTTCATGCTGTGAATCTTCTCTCTTGGCTCGGCTTCCTTTATCATGGAGCTTCCTTTTTAAAGTTTTCTGGATCTATGATCCTTGGGCCACTTGGAAGGACGAAAAGGCCAGCCCCTTTTGGATCAGTTTTCCTCGGGGAATCTTTTGAAAGTAGTCTTGTTCAGATTGGTGCTGATTTGAGAGAGAGATGTTGACTCTATGGCAGCTATGTCTCTCGGATCATGGTGAATTTTGCCCCTTCTCATTTCAGATATCAGCTTATGGTATTTTCTGACTCATTCATACTTTATGAAGCCTAGTTACTAATTAGTGATTGTTGTGGCCCCTTTGAGGAGTTTTGTCAGTGATTTGTTCTATTAGATATCTCAGTTTAGTGGGATACTCACGCTCTACGGTGTCTTTGCTTTCTAATACGATTATCATTATTAGTTGAGTGTACTCCTTTTTCGGTCGTTGCTTATTGTATAGAAATTCTGTGTTTGAGGCTGATTTGGTTATATAGCTGCTGGTTTGAGTGGCTTAACAATATAATGATGGGTGAGATATATGTAACCCTTAGTTTAGAAAACCTTCTCTCTAGTATTAACTACCATTAAAGTGAATTCATCAAATTATCTTCAATGGAAAAGAGCTATTACATTTATGATCAAGGTAGGATGAAAATGAGTATTTCTCAGGAGGGGCAATTCCTAAGCTTAGACCCAGATCCTCCAACATTGCTCAGTGGGAGACTTATATTTATGATCAAGGTAGGATGAAAATGAGTCTTCTCAGGGGGGCAATTCCTAAGCTTAGACCCAGATCCTCCAACATTGCTCAGTGGGAGACTGATAACGCTATCATTACTGGCTGGTTTAACTCAATGATTAGAATATTTCTTGTACCTTCACCCCAGCTGAACATACTCAGATTGGCATTCTACTCATAATGTAGCCGACTGTAAACAAGGTGAGATGTCTATAAGGAAGTACTTTAGCACCCTACAGATATGGGATGATCTAAATATTATGAGCTCATCTCTCAGTATGATGAAGAGGTGGCTGCTACTCTTGCTTGACGACATGAGCATCAGTTGACCTATATACTTTTGGAAGGCCTTTGTCTCGAGTATAAGCATACACAGACTAAGATCCTTACAACCCGTCTCCTTCACATAGTACTGTTTGTGGGTTCTTGTTTTTAGATCCTTAACACACAGACTAAGATCCTTACGACACCCACATAATTAACCCCTCCTGAGAGTGTCGATTTCGCTATGAATTCTATTCTTCCTTGAGCTGTAGTAGAGGTTCTGATTGTGACCGTGGTAGGGATCGTGGTGGTCATGATCGTGATTGATCTATTGATTGCTCTCATTATGGCAAGACTGAGCATGACTGTGATGATTGCTATAAATTGCATGGATCTCATGATAGTCTTCAGTCTCGATCATCAGCAAACACAACTCCAGTGTCTACTCCTGAGCCTGCTACGAATACTCCTTCGCTTGACATTATATTTAGGCACTATCTGCAATGCTATGCCCTTAGCAATCTTCTGGAGATCTGGAAGGAGCGTAATAAACGTATTTTTGAAAATAGATTTTAGACTCAAATCTGTGGAAAAAGCGATTATCGGATTATCTTTGTTGGTGGTGCACTATAAGGTCTACGAGAATCGGTGACCAATATCCTCCTTGAGTGTGAACAAATCAGACACACCATAGTAACCTTTCTTACAATCTCCTGAGACCGATTGTTTTGAATCTTATTTGTTTTCCTTCATTTTTCAATTTTTTCTTTGCATACATTTTTTTTGTTTTTCTTTGGGGAGCTTCACGCTTCCCTCTTGATCTGTTGTATCTTCATTTTCTCTTTAGAATCATTATTTTCCTTCTAATTTAGTGTCTTGTTATACTAACATAGTAACTCCTTATAAAATCCAAACCACCTTTCCTTCTGATTCTTTTCTTCTATTATGATTCTGCACTTCCCCTTAGTTGTCCCTCCCTGGAGAATTGTATAATCGTCAACCATCCAGATGCAATAATGACGATTCTTCTATGTTGCCTCATGATTGACTCAACCTGCGTGTGCCATTTCATTAAGAACCATTCCAATACAGGCTTACTGAATCAGGACATCTCTAATTTTTCATCAGACCAACTCCATCCTTAATGAACCTTTTCGTAGACCAGCTTCCGGATTTGGAGATGTTTCAGCTCATCAACCAGTTGTTCATAATTGGTCTCTTTACAGGAGTCAAATTGGTTCCACATTTGGTGTAGTCCAAAACATTCACTTCCATAGTCAGGTTATGTTCCCTTCGGAAAGCTGTCTTTCCATGTCTATCTTATATAAGCAACTACCAAACTCAGCACAACTCAATTCCGTTCAATAAATTCCTATTCAAAATGGACTTCAAGTTTTTAAATATGCAGTCCGTTTGACATTCAGCACAACTCAATTCCATTCAGTAAATTCCTATTCAAAATGGCCTTCAAGTGTTTAAATATGCAGTCCGTTTGACATTCAACATTTTCGTTTTATATAAGAATCTTTTGTAATTTATCTTCCATTCCCTCTAAAGAATTCTAATCTTCTGTGAATGTTGTTATTTGGAAACAAGCCATGCATAAGGAACTCCCAATATCAAAATCAAGTAACACACAACTGTGAAACCAAAATCATAAGAGTGAACTTTCATTCTGGAAGACCACTTTAAAAGTTAAAGGATAGACTAAAGGCTAATAGATCCACTTAGAAACATAGTACTGAGAAGCATTTATTCCAGCTTGACTCCTATGCTATGCCAAAGGCCAGTTGACTTGAATAATACATTTTCAAGAATTGAATTCTAATTTACATGCAACATGGCATCACAGGATGAAAATTACCATCTAATCATTACATTATCTTTGATATATATTGGATTTACGATCTTGCCACAGGATGAAAATTACCATCTAATCATCACATTATCTTTGATATATATTGGATTTACGATCTTGCCTATAATTTTTTTTTTCAATTGTATCAAGTAATACAAATTCATAATCCCTTTTTCACATGCTATTGTCCAATATGTGGCAGATAATAAGATGTATCAATTATTCAACTGTGCGAGTCAACATATGCTATCAAATTATTAAAGGATCTACAAGTGAAATAAGTCATAACCTTAATAGTTGCATTGAGAAATCAGAAGAAATAGTCACCGAATAAAAAAAAGGATGGAAGAACCAGCTACCAGAGAGCCTGCAGCCTAACCAAAGGGCAGCCCTTTAGCTGGCTGGCTGGCTCAGTGATGCCAATTGCCCCTTATCAAAATCATTTTTTCTGCTCAACTCATCTCCACAATGCACAATATAAGCACACTTATAATCATAGTTGTTGATATGTAAATCAGATTCATCAACTCACGCTCCAAAGTTACATTAACAAGACACTTGTTCTTCAAAGCTCCAATTTAATAAAGGAGCTACAAAAACATGTGCACAGGATAACCGCAGATGGGAAAAATATTAAAGTCACTGCCAGATAACCGGTATAAGGGACATCCATGCAAATGCACACATGTAAATGAACTAATAAAACCCAGAAAGAATCCACATCGCAAGAACTCAGAACCAATCCAAGAATATAGCAAAGATTCAACTGGACTGATAGAGACAATACACTTTAGAGGACGAGGAAACAGAGAGATCTGGACAAAGATAACAATAAATAAAGAGTCACAACATCAACACTAGAGAAGACACAGCTAGTAAATGTTTGTCAAAAGCCTCTGATATGACCATAGAATACCTTTCTTAATAGCACCCCCCTTTTAATGCTTCTTATTTTTCAAGGGGCCTCTTGGAATCTTACTAAGAACCTTGGCATCAAACACTGCATACTGTTTCTTGAGTTCAGCCATGGCCTTCTCCGCAAAGGGATCAATCTTGTCCTCATACTTCTCATATATAACGGGAACCGTGAACAGCGAAAGGAATACTGTTTAATGAAAAAGTAAAGCTAATATCAGATTACAAATACTAAAATAAATAAATAATTAAATGAGTGTGTGTCTTATATTCTGATTACCCACCTATATAGAACAAGCTCAAGAAATTGCAGCAGCTTCCAACAATTGAGAGAATCCACAAGCCAGCAATCACCTAAGCAACACCAACACCCAAATCACACACATTTCATCTTCTCCTTACGACTCAACTCGTGGGAAATGAAAAAAGAACTAAATTTAACATACTGCGAGGAACTTGCGCAAATCCCTTCCCGATGCAATGTCCCGCAAAACAGCGAAGGCTCTGTTGATCTCAAATCTCAAGGATTTGGCAACGTTGACTACCACATCTTCTGGAATTGAAACCTCTGGAATGCGAGGTGGAGATCTAAAACACATAATTACAATATGTTTGTTAAAATACTGAATTGGATTGGATCGGACGACACAGAGGTACGACAAAGATTTGCTTACTTGTTGATGAAAGTGGTAGCATTAGACCAGAGGAACAAGAGTGCAAGAGAGAGTATAAGGGAATGGCACACCAGAGAAAGTAAATGGTACTCCAGCAACTCGAAGAGCACCCAGATCGCAGTTACACCCCCCAATACCCCTGCAGAGATCTTCTTGTTCCTCCACAAAAAGATATCAGCAGCTGCACAACAAAAGCCACTTATATTTCAGTTAATATTTACTGATTTCAAAAAATCATCTCAAAATAAGCACTTTTTTTTACAATTATATATTTTTTTGAATAGAATAAAAAATAAAAAAAAATTATTTTTTCACAAAAATTTTTTTGTGGAGTAAAAAATCCTAGCAGCTCTTAGAGAGTGTAAAAGAGGAAAGGTAGGAGCTTTTACAAGCATCAACGCAAATTAAAAACATCAAATATAATTGGCATATAATTAATAAAGGTCGACTTCAAAACAACTTAGCCAATTGAATAACCTGCTCGATCTGATGAAAAAAAACACGATTTTAAAATAAATATTAAAAAAGATAAAATAAAAGATTAGGGTTTCTGCTATTTTCTAAACTGAAATTCTATAGTAACAACTGAGAAAAAAGAATAAAAATTAGAGGGCGATTTTGATACGTTTTCCTCCTCCGAAGACGGTGTGAACAGGCTTCTCCCTGCCGAAGAGGCGATAGATCGCCGACTTGACGGAGGAAGGCGACGACTTCTCGTTATCTGAATCAGACGACGACGACGAATCGTGATCTTTGAACGGCTCCTTTATCTTGTCCACGAACGAATCGATCGTAGAACCAGCGCTTTCCGAGTGTTCAGCCATTCTTCTTACTTTGATCAAAAACCCTAACCCTCGACGCTTTTCAACTTAGATTTCTGATTTCTATTTTCTATTTGTATCTGTTCTGTCTACTCGACCAATTTAAATAGCCCGATTGAGTCCCGAACCATATTAACCGTCCAATAAAGCTGAACCTAAAATGAACCGTCGGATGGAGATGATCCGAACCTAATCTTATCAACCGAGGCTCTTGCTTCGGAATAACTCGAAACCCCAGGAGCTTAGCAGCTGTCTGGAAAGGGTAAAAGATAAAATACCACAAATTTGTTGGTAACACCGAGGGTAGACGGCCGTCAGAATTGACGGCGTTCCTTGACGACGTCAACGAGCCGTTACTTTGTATGTGACCCCTATGAATATGACCCACGTTGGTTACACTGTGAGAAAGCTCTGTGCTACGTGGCATAACAAGAGTGGAAGAGTGATGCTATTTGTAGGTTTTGCTGACGACTCGTGTCAACGGGGCCCACTCTATTGTACTAATTTACAACACGTGTCATCCTAAAGACCGAGCGTTAGATTTACGAATGAGTGGTCTTTACTCTTTAATTTACAATTCCATTTGCACCCACTGAACTTTACGGGTGCAAGTAAGAGTTGGTTGAGGGCAAATAGAGCTATCTACCTCTTTAGAGGGAAGGAAACGATTAGGAGGGAGAAAGATTTTTTTCTTAGGCCATGTTCCGGCATTTCTCTAATTGCCCGCAAACTCAAAAGTTTTGATTTTATGTGTCGTTTTAATTAAATCAGAAAAACATAGAATTGATCTACGTTGGTGATATCTTATAATCGTAAGAATAATAATAAAACATTCGATATCGTGTCGTATATATTTTAAAGTTATTTTTGGGCAATGAACAATTCATAAAAAGTTGAACACTTCCATCGGTACAATTGTGCAAAATAGATTCGTACAGCTATACTATCCGATCGCCTATCATAATAACATTAAAATAGTTGCTTGTACGATTCAAAAAAAAACATAGTATATTAGACTATTACATTCAAAAGCGGATTAATTGGAGATCCAATTATAAAATTATGACTAATTGGGGAAAGCATGCTTTTGAACCCATAGCCCTTCAATTGATGATCTATCATTTTGATGATATGAATTCAAGATCATTAGTCAATAAATGGTGTAAGATCTTTTAAATATCATTGCTGTCTAATATCGAAATGGACAACATTGTATCGGATCGGATTAAATCAATACATATACGATAAATGTTAAATAAGTTTGACGAAAGAAGATCAACCCATACACTGTCATTTGGGTATTAGCCGATACCTTTATTTTCTTTTTTTTTTTTTTTTAAATAGGCCGATACCAAAGTGTCAAAATCGGTATCGGACTCAGGTATCTGTCCATGGAGGATTGATAGGACTCGGCCGATACCTTTATTTGGGGAAAGCGTGCTTTTGGACCCATAGCCCTTCAATTGATGATCTATCACGTTGACGGTATGAATTTTTAAGATCATAAGTCAATAAAATGGTGTAAGATTTTTTAAATATCATTTCGGTCCAATATCGAAATGGGCAACATTGTATCAGGTTGGATTAAATTTATACATACACGATAAATGTTAAATAATTTTGGCGAAAGGAGATCGACCCATACACTGTCATCTGGGTATCGGCTGATACCTTTTTTTTCTTTTTCTTTTTAAAATAGGCCGATACCAAGGTGTCAAAATCGGTATCAGACTCGGGTATCCGTCCATGGAAGATCGATAGGACTCGGCCGATACCTTTATTTGGGGAAAGCGTGCTTTTGGACCCATAGCCCTTCAATTGATGATCTATCACTTTGACGGTATGAATTTTCAAGATCATAAGTCAATAAAATGGTGTAAGATTTTTTAAATATCATTTCAGTCTAATATCGAAATGGGCAACATTGTATCAGGTTGGATTAAACCGATACATATACGATGAATGTTAAATAATTTTGGCGAAAGGAGATCGACCCATACACTGTCATCTGGGTATTTGCAGATACCTTTATTTCCTTTAAAAAAAATAAAAATAAAAACAATAGGCCGATACGTATCGGTATCGGCCCTTACGTAACAGCCCAGTCCTATCGGTCCTCCATGGACTCTACCTGAGTCCGATACCGATTTTGACACCTTGGTTATAAGCCACATTTAGGCCCCATTAATTTTTGGTATGCTATTAGAAGTACATCTATTTAAATCCAACACAGTGTGTGTCTTAGATCGTACGCCTCCATCCTAATTGGATCAAGAGCAAATGAGACCTCATTGTGCACCATGAGGTTGTTACACACCGAAGCTTCACTTACAATCATTACTTAAAACACATTATTATTATTTTACTAAAGTTAGCTGCTTACTCCCTTTACCCAAATTAATTAAAAATTTTACTTCTCAAATTGAAATCGCTTATTGGCGTCTTCTTCTTCCTCCAACCGAGTGAACCATAGATGAACCACAGAGAAACAAAAACTCTTTGCTAGAGGGAGAGAGAGGAGTTGCCAGAGAGAAAGAGGAGTTGCTACTGCTAGAGAGAGAGGAGGTGCTAGAGAGAGAGGGAGGAGCTTACCAGAGGTTGAAGACCACCACTGAATGGCTAGCTTCTCACCTCAGACACTTGGAAACGACGACTCTATCGGGTGTATATAGTAAGTGTACTATACACTCATTGCTCAGTTTCTGACTATTCCTGAGGAAATAAGTCGGAAACGGAAAGCGCATCAAAACTCAACTTTGGTTGGAATCTGCGTGAGATCTATTGCGGTAGCCGAACATAGGAAACCCTCGGAAAAGCTCAAAAATAGCAATTTTCTGAGTTGCAACTTAGTTTCCGAGTGGAAATGGGGTATTCGAACACGGTCTTAGTGAGTAAGAGTCATTATATCCGACGGGCGTCTAGTTTATCATACGGTCGTCCAATATTTGACTTCCACCCAGGTATATTACAGACTGTCTAATATATATTCGTCCATTTTATAAGGGTAATTTGATCTTTTGAATAAAAAGAACTATCAATCGCTAATTATTTTCAGGAGAGCTCTCCATCACTAATTAATTTGATGAAAGACTTACTACAATATCTGAGAGATAATGAGAGAGCCTTTACCACAACGGTTACGTGTCTTTGAGCTATTATATTATGAGTTGGTGTTAGGTGACTTGAAAAATGGGTGCATTTTTATCCCAATCTTTTACACTATACTAGTAAACATGCGAGTTGTGACGAGGGCACGCGGCGTGACTACCCGAGCCTTCCGCAGCACCACTTGTGTTCCACGTAGGGGTATTAGTTGGTTGAAGTTAGAGCATCGTAAGCGCGCACCAAGCCATGTGGGCTTCGCCGTAAATACTCTGAGGGCTTCGGTCGTGGGCCACGCGGGCACGCGACGCAGTGGCATGATTGGTCGAGACATAGTCGTGACACGGTCGTATGGAAGATGTGTGGGGCGTCATGGGCGTATTGGTGTGATGGATGGACAGTATGTCAAACCAATACGTTTGAGGTTCTTCTGTTCTTTTCCCATAAATTGTGTTTGGACCATCTATATGGGAGGCGAGCTACTTTAACACATATGGGGCTTTGCGTTACCAAAGGGTGCACAATTCTCTCTTAGGTCGAAAAGGGTGAGCCTAGGACATTGCTTGTGAAGCAATGTCGTGTGCCACCCAAAGAGAGGTTGTCATGCACGTCAGACTACGCATCGCGGTGTATGTGAGTCGAGTAAGCGCAAGACACTCATAAGCCACGTGAGACTCTATGGAGCACGTCGGCATGAGGGTTCGAAGTTAATGTGTGTTGGTTGCATGGCCACACACGATGATGAGCTTGATTCGGTATGACGACAACATGTTGGAATGGGATAACATGGCGAGTTGGCATGTCATTATTGTCGCAAGTGAAGTACTAATACAGGTGACAAGGTGAAGCTTGAGCAGGCCAAGCGAGGCAATGAAGTGTCGGTGTGCGTGTCGCGAATTGACACCATGCAAACTAGTGTGTCGTAAGAGGCATGATGCATCAATATGGTGACCTCGAGTAAAGGCAACCGTGAACTAGAGCTCCCGTCCTCTAGGCGGGTGATATCAAAGCTGATGGAGGGTTAGGTTGACCTAGCTTGTGAAGTTAGGTGTCGCACGGGTGTGATAGCCGATGTTGAGTTGCACCCCCATGACATATGGTACAAAGACAGGTTGACCTATCTTGAGAGGTTAGGTGTCGCACGTGACTGCACGTCGAAAAGAGTGAATCTGTGACAGTTGGAATCAAAGTTTGGTTCTGTTCGAAATGAGATGCTAGTGACTTCCGACATGAAACGTTGGATCACGTTGGTGCTATGCATCGTTGCCATGAATGGCAAGGAGCTGGGAAATGTTCCATTCTCACTTCAAGAAGAAGTCGAGGAAAAGTAGTGGGTTGGTTCGAAATGGATGGATGTTGGTGACTTTCAACATGAAACGTTGGATCATGTTGGTGCTATGCATTGTTGCCATGGATGGCAAGGAGCAGAGAAAATGCTCCGTTCTCACTTCAAGAAGAAGTCGAGAAAAGCAGCGGGTCGATCCGAAATAGATGGATGCTAGTGACTTCCGACATGAAACATTGGATCACGTTGGTGCTACGCACCGTTGCCATGAATGGCAAGGAGCAAGGAAAATGTTTCATTCTCACTTCATGAAGAAGTTGGGATTTCAAATTTGGTTGTTGGTACCTGACATAATGATCAAAATCGTAGGTATGGGACAGTGGCAGAGGTCAATGTGTCACGATGGGTCAGGATCGAGGACTCAGTTATACAGGTTATTGTGAACACTGGGTCAGTCTGTTACGATGGGTCAGTGGCTTGTGGCTTTGTTATGAAACGACAGAACGTCGATTGTGTGTAGTGAAGACTTGAAGTTCAAGGACTACATCATTGAAAGGGGGCATATTCTAGAAAAAGAAGTGTCTTCACGTCAACAGAGACGCTGACGACTTTGAGTGGGGGAGGATATAACGGGGGCACACGGCGTGACTACCCGAGCCTTCCATAGCACCACTCGTTTCTCTTGTGCTCCGCGCAGGGGTATTAGTTGGTTGAAGTTAGAGCATCATAGGCGTGTCACCAAGTCATGTGGGTTTCACCGTAGATACTCCGAGGACTTCGGTCATTGGCCACTCAGGCACGCGATGTGGTGGCATGATCGGTCGCGACGCGGTCATTTGGAAGATGATGTGGGGCATCATGGGCGTATTGGTGTGGTGGATGGGCAGTATGTCAAACCAATACGTTTGAGGTTGTTCAGTTATTTTCTCATAGATGGTGTTTGAACCATCTATGTGGGAGACGAGTTGCTTTCACACACGTGGGGCCTTGCGTTGCCAAAGGGTGCGCAAGTGTCTCTTAGGCCTAAAAGGGTGGGCCTAGGACGTTGCTTGTGAAGCAATGTCGTGTGTCACCCAAAGCAAGGTTGCCATGTACATCGGACTACGCGTTGCGGTGTATGTGGGTCGACTAAATGTGAGACACTCAGAAGCCACGTGAGACTCTGTGGAGTACATCGACATGAGGGTCTGAAGTTAATGTGTGCTGGTCGCGTGGCTACACACGAGGATGAGCTTGATTCGGTATGATGGAAACATGTTTGACGAGCTGACATGTCATTATTGTCGCAAGTGAAGTATTAATGCAGGTGGCAAGGTGAAGCTTGCGCAGGCCAAGCGAGGCAATGAAGGGCCAGTGTGCATGTTGCGAATTGACACCATGAAAACTGGTGTGTCGTAAGGGGTATGATGCATCGATATGGTGGCCTTAAGTGAAGGCAACTATGAACTAGAGTTCCTATTCTCTTGGCGGGTGGTATGAGAGTTGATGGAGGGTTAGGCTGGCCTAGCTTGGGAAGTTAGGCGCCGCACAGGTGTGATAGCCCATGTCGTGCTACGCCCCCGTGACAGATGGTATCAGAGACAGGCTGACCTAGCTTGGAAAGTTAGGTGTCGCACGTGAGTGCACGTCGAAAGGAGTGACTCCATGACAATGTGCTTTGCACATGAAGCTCTATAAAATCATAAAAATAATAATAAATTTATAAAATAAAAATAGTCTATGGGTTCTAATGTATAGATGAACCTATGAATTCAAACATCAGATCATATGCTATGCAACACCTGATTCTAATATATTACCTTTTTTGGATCGTGTGCAATGTCGCATGTCATTTATTATTATTATTATTTTATTTTATTTTTTTTGTGGTCTAAACTTCAACCAAAGTTTGGGTACTGCCTCATTATAGCGCATTGAATTTTTGATCGTTTGACCATTTTTTGGATCGTGGATGTCCACTCCTTTTCAACAGTTTTTATTCATTGAATGCAGTGGCTATAATATAAAGTGATGTGCCGATAACACCAACCAAAGTATTATCAGACTAATTTAATTTCATTGCCTGACTTAATTTTTTAACCAAGTCGAGCACATGAACTTGACCCCCCAGACTAAGTTCGAGCATGAATCATTTGAAGGCTAGGTTGACAAAATTTTTGTATGCAAAATATACAAAGATAAGGGAAATTATGAGAATTGAACTGAGCTAGCTTTGGTAAAGGCATACACTGAAAAAATTGGGGTCAAATGTGTAAACCAAAGGAGCATGGTGGGATGAGTTTTAAAAAGATATATGTGTTTATTGGAGCTAGGCTTGCTAAACAAGGTTCGAGGATTCTCTCTAATCCAACTTCTCTCCTAAGCCGCATCTTTGAAGCCAAGTATTTCCCAAAAGTAAATTTCCTTGACGTAAAGGTTGGTAGAAATGCCTCTTACTCTTGGGCGAGCATCATATCTATAAAAAATATAATTGAAAATGACTTGATATGGAGGGTGGGCAGTGGAAACTCAATTAAAGTGTGGAAATACAGGTGGATTCGTAGGGTGTCTACCTAAAAAGTTATTACGCCCCTAAAACCCGATTCAATGATCCATATGTTCGAGCTTTTAGAAAATGATCCTAAAAGATGGAATGAACAAATGGTCTCGTATGTGTTTCATTATATTGATGTTGATGTAATTTTGCAGATCTATATTTCCTCCGACTGAAGACAAACTCGCTTAAACCCATGATAAGAAATGAATCTGTTAAAAGTGCATATATAGTCACTCACAAGCTCATAGAAGATGCCAAATGATCGGGTAATACTATAATTAATATAAAATAAATTACAAAAAATTCTGAAAAAATGAAAAACAAAAAATTTCCTTTTTTTTTTTGGAAAAACCTACATTTTATACTCAACTTTTTTCAAAAAACACGTTGTAAACCTGTTTTTTCCCGTTTATAATGATTAATATTTTTTTAATTTTTACAATTTTCCTTTTGTTTTCTTGAAATTACCAAAATTTACTATTGTTTTTCATATATTTCTGGAGCCATTTTATTCATGTACCCATACTGCTACTACGTTTGTGGGTATTGGGTCCTGGATTCCTATTTTAGATTCATTTAGTTCATTTTTTGGAGAGAATTGTTACATAAGTTTTCTTTAATAAAAGATAAGAATAACTAAAAATTTATTTCAAAATAAAGTTCTATTTTTATTTAGAGATATTTTAGGAGACATTCAAGCAAGGGAAAGTTTATTGAAAAATAGTATTTTTTGTATTTGTGTCAAATCAAATCAATGTATGGAGGCTTGATGGTACGCAAATGATTTTTAGGTTAAGTGTGTGAAAGATTGGAATGAAAAATGTTCCTCATCATCCGATTTAAAGTAGTCAACGAGATTTAATATGGGTGCTTTCAAAGATTCGTGGGCATACTTTTGATGGTGGCTTTCGCACTTTTATAAATAGTATTCAAGTACTTTTTTATTTTAAAATTTTAAATTTATATATGATTTTAAAATAATGAAAACTTTTCCAAAGAACATTTTTTATATTATGTCGGATTTAGATCGGATACATATGTGCCAATATGACCCAATATAGATCGATGTTTGCCCACCTTAACTCGATGTTTGATCCTATATACTATCGCTGATGTATATATATCGAAAAAGTCCTAATCATACCAGCCAATATGTATCAAATATGACTGATATTTAAAATCATGGTTTAATCAGTTAAATATTTATGTAATATTTTCAACAAGTCGATCGACTCCATAATTGACCAACCTAATGACAACAAAATTTTGGTATGAAGCCTTATCTACTTATGTTCATCCAAAAAAAAGTAAAATTAAATAAAATTTATTATAAATGGCTAAATAAAATAATATAATATTTTAAACGATAGAAAATGAATAAAAAATAATTTTTTCGCTACATTTATGCTACTTGTATTAACTCACATCATCTAAACGGTCACGTATCATTCACACTAAAATCATTTTAAATATATGATGAATATACTATCCAATTCAAGTAAGTTATTATCAACATTGCATTTAATATAAACAATAATGTGTGTTTAAGTACTCAGATCTAATCCTTTAAAAAAAAAAGAAGTAATTAGATCTAATTCTTAAAAAAAAATAAAAAAATACTTCGATCTAATGGTTTGAATTATCTGATATGTGCACTCTAATATGAATCGATCTTATTTTTAATGGCTTGTATTAAAATTTATTAATGGGGTTAAGGTATCAAACTCAGTATCGGTATCAAGTATCAACCCATCTTGAACCGATACAGATTCGATGTCGTAGATATTGCATCAGTGAATATGTTTCTTTTTGAAGAAATGTTGTAAAAGTAGAAAAAAGTACTTGTGTAAGTCAGTATCATTCGATACCGAGACAGTATTGACCGATATAGACCTGTATCGGGATTGATTCTCGATGAAATCAATATGTATCACCGAAACGTCCCAGTATCGACCAAGTTTTTATACCATGGTTTCAAGTCATTTGGCATATGGAATGTGATGATTCACATATGCCTATAGGCATAATTCCTTGACTGATTTGACTATTAGATTATTCACAGATGAATGTACAATGTACAATAATGGTGTACGATCGTAATTAAACTTTAATTATGTAAGATAATCGTATACACCCCATTCTTCTTAAAAAAATAGGCATCATGTCATTTGAATCCTATAACTGTCATATTTATTAAGGTTTGATGAGGGTTTTAAAAATTTATTTGATTATCTGATAAAATAATCTCTGCTGGTGAAACTTTGTATATATCATTACCTCAAATCAAACGACTTAGATGGAGTTCCACAATGCATACCATCTAAATCAATTAATGAGGGAGAAATTATGAGAAATTTTACTAACAATGGCTCCACAAGTCAAACGAATATTAGTCAGATAATGGAGGTCGGTTTTCATCAATCTTCAGCACAATAGATCCTGAAACTATGGTGCACCTATTAGACAGTCAGATGTTAATTTCATGAGGCACAAATATCAAAAAGTGACCGTGATCATGGTGTACCATGAGAAAGGGTTCTCAAGTGTCACATTTGGAGATGTGTGCCACATCGAATCAAGATCTAACTGTCTAATAGGCAAGCCATGATCTCAAGATCTATTGTATCGAGGATTGGGACGAAAAACGTGCCCCATCATCTGATTCAAGACAATCAACAATTTTTTATGGTAGAAATGTGGGTGTTCTTCACAGGAAAAACGATAACAAATAGTGTCACCATATAAGATAACGGTGGCATTATTTGTGCCCATTTTTTCTATGAAGAACACACTTTCTTTCACAAGAAAAAATCGTTGATTCCTTGAATCAGACAATAGAGATTGTTTTTCATCCCATTTTTTCACGCAATAGACCTTGATATCATGGTGTACCTATTAGATGGTCACATTTGATTCCACATGGCACACATCCAAAAGTGACGGTATGATAGGTACGCCCACAATCATGACCAGTTTTGGGAAAGTGTGTCATGTCGAATCAGGATCTGACCATTTGATAGGGGCGCCATGATATCAAGATCTACTATGTGGAAGGTTAATGGGAAGAAAAATAATCTCCATTGTCTGATTCAAGGCAATCAACTATTTTTACGGTGAAAATGAGTGTGTTTTTTATAGGTTTAATGGGTGCAAATAATGTTACCGTAAGAAGGTAATCCTTTAGAATCCTCAAAAGGAAAGAGTCCCAATGAAATTATGAGGCTTTTATTTTTATTTACGTTAGCTTTTAAAGTTCCTAGAAAATAGGAGAAGTTATTAGTTCCTTATTTGTTTAACTCAAAGAGTCCCAATTTAATTAGAGGTCTAGTTATAGAAAGTTATAAAATATAAGGATACGTACGAAAGAACATAAGGGTAGATAGAGTAGCCTAGGAGTATTTTGTTACTAAAGTATAGAAACACTAAAATTAACAGAAATAAGATATATTTGTGCTTTTATATAGTAGTAAGATATATGTCTTTTCATCATGCTCATAAGATCTCATATACCAAATAAAAAACAAGTCACTTTTATACATTTGATGCATAACCCGGAGGGTTAGCTTAATTGGTCAGGCCTTGGGTTTGCTCTCCAATGGTCATCAATTTGAGTCCCCTTAGGGCCACTAGAGGTTTACTTGGCCAATAACTTCGGGGCCCCATGAGATTAGTTGAAGTGCGCACAAACTGACCCAAACACCCACGGATATCCACATATATATATATATATGATGGATGATTTCATCCTTAGTGTGCCTTCTGATTTGAAGACCTCTAAGGATCTATAGTATATAAGATTGGGCTAAAAATACAGCTTTATTATATCATTTGAAGTAATCAACACACAATGAGTGGCTAATACTATATTAGATACTTGCATGATAGCTATTAATTTTAAAAGCCCTAGACAATTTTGAATCATATGACGGAAATGTTTTTCATCCCAATCTACTAGTGTTAACAATGCAAATGTCCGTAATATTGTTGGCTTTGGCTTTCGTGATATTGGTGAAATGACATGCCACATATCCGCAATATTGCGGATATCTGTTAGCTGCTTTGGCTTTCGTGATGGATATATCTTTTCATTTCAATCATATACATATAAATCTTTAAATCATAGCCTTCAAATCACATGAGAAGTTTGGTGAAATGACATGCCACACATACGAAAAATGAGATGTTTTTCAAGTTGGTTGGAGCAAGAATTTTCGAATAAATTTCTTGCTGAAATAATAAATACATGGGAGGTGATGCACAGCCATCGCTGAGCAAGCAACTAACAGATACACATTTTAACTTTTAATGACTTGATGCTTAAAAAATATCCGTAGGCGATTGAGATTTATCAGGGCAACGCTGGCAGTGGAGTCAGATCAAGTATCAAATACCAACTCATTATTTTTCTATGAACCAATCGATTTCACATGTGATCTAAGGAGGAGAGAGATTTGAGCTTCTTGTCTCTATTTTCAATAGAGATAGTTTCTCATCATCTCAATCCTAAGATAAAACTCCCACCTTGATGTTCTGACCTTTGTATATCCTAGAAAATATGGAATCCAAGCATTTCAATATAAAACCTATATTATAAATTAACAATGGTCCATTTTAAACTTCTCATATTGAATAGTTTGAAACTTTAGGAGCAATTTTTTTTTGTTTGGGTGGTCTTAATACTAAAATGAACTCCCATTGACTCTTTAGAATAATATAAGAGGATTTTGTATCAACTGAATTGTTCAATCTCATGTATGAATGGGTCAATCTCCTTACTCTAAAATAGTCAAACTTATACTTTCAATGATTTTTATAATTATAAATGGTTGTGCACTTTCTAAAGTTTGACCATTTATTATAACCCCCAAGATATTTTGAGCACCAAGTCAGTAAAAGTTCAAAAGCAGAAATTTGTGTGCTTATAATTTTTGGGCTCTACTGTCATGACCGTCATTTAAACACCAGTATGGTGTTTAAAGGATCTTACACTATCAATGGTTTAAGATGTGGATGATTTGTACCATCAAAGTGATAGATTACTGATTGATGTGCAACATGACCAAAAATGGTGTTTTAGGGAGATTTAAACCATCCGATATCACCCATTGTTTTTAGTTTTAATGGGTGATATTAAATGATATTAAAGTTCATCAATTAGCTTGTTCACATCCACTTTCGACATTTTTTTTTTGGATTGAGACATATTTCAATGATAGATTGCCACTTCGATAATTTAAATTGTACATAGATGTTCACCACATGACATAATGATAACTGCACTTCAATGATGTGAGATTCAAAGTCTAAGTTTAATGGTATAAGATCATTTAAACACCATTCAATGTCGGCCAGGAACCATTAGTCCATAATTTGTTGTGCCTCGAGGCTTGCATACTTTGCCATATCCAAAATAGTTTGTATAGGCCTACACACCGAAGAGTTACTTTTATAGTGGAGGTTTACACAATTTTAATGAGGCATGTAGCCTCCCCATAAGGCAATCCAAAAACCTAAGTAAAGACACTAGCCTCTACAGAGAATTGAAGAACTGATTGCCCCAAAACAAGCAGAGACTCTTAGAAAATTATCATAATTTTTCTTAATAGGTCTCATCATAGCGAGTTACCCAAGTTTTTTACAGCTGACTGCCAATCTACCTAACACTAGCACTCCTCCTTCTTCATTTGGGCAACCGGCAATGGGGGAGTTGACTTAGAAAATCAAGGAGACTAAATTCAAAGAGCCCACATAAATTCAAGGTCATTTTCTAACAACTTGAATTCATCTAAATTCCAACACTCTCTTTGCTTGAAGTGGATTTCCAACACTTACCTTAATTTAAATACTTGTATGAAATATGAATTGAGAAAAGCAATGAGTTATAATAAATTAATACAACCCATAGGGGAAGCAGTAAATAGGGGTACCAATAGAATTATTGAAGGAGGGATGGTTTCCTTTCCTAGATGGTGCCATATTCAGCAAAGCAAAAGAGTTCCTGATGGAATTTTTTGACTTGTGGAGATGTAGCACCAGCTGATCACAAACTCTAATTTTGGTAATTTTTTATTAAGACGGAAAATTACGGGTCGAGTATTTCAAGTTTTTGGTTGCAGTAATTCCAACATGAAGATGAAAACATAAGCAATGCACGGCATGCGGGATTGGTTAAGGGGGAAAGCATCATAACACATTGCGCAGCAAAAACTTCATTTATATGAAAAGATGATGCATATTGAGGGAGGTACTTGGCAGCAGAGTGAAACATTTTGTTTTCGGCAATATTTCGGTAGGGGTGAATTCAGTTCATTATTTAAAAATGGTTAAAATTTAAAAAAATCATTAATTTCAATAAAATTTCGTCCAAATTGATAAAATTTCAGAGATTTTGGAGAAATCACTGAAATTTTGGCGAAAGTTTTGTTCAACCCCTGTTTCCGTGAATTTCGGAGAAGTTTGCCACTATGCTTAGCAGGCATAATGGCATTAAGAAACCTACCATCAAATCATGCAAAAGATGTAAAAACAGTCATTTCTAATAAGTTGAATCACAGCCAATTATATATCCTACATGTTTTCTCTGGTCTGGGTAAACCCAAAATCAATCATAAAATTATCTTAGGCGTTATTTGCTAATGTGTGCAAAGAATAAAAAAGGCTAAGTATAGGAGGATTATTGCTTTGCACATGTGTAAGTGAACTGAAATTATTGCTTTGTAAAATGTAAATACTAAGAAAAAAATAAGAGAGGATGCCCAAAAAGGTATAAAGAGGAATATATATTTTAACAAGGCAAGTATAAGAAGGAAAAATGAACCTCGAGCTTGTTTGAGAACCAACCTTTCTTTTCTCCCATTCAACATCCCACGATTAGCTAGCTATGTATATAATCAGATCCTTTATATATACATAAATAAATAAATTAAATAGAGATAGAGAAGGAAATTGCATGCTATTTAGTATTTACCTGATGTTATTTGGCTGTAAACATGGGGGGCAAAGTTGTATATAGCAGAATGATCCAATTGCAGAAGTTTTGTTATTCGTCGATTAGATAAAACTCCGGAGGATTAGAAGGCCTCTTCCTTTGACAGGGAGGGATACTTTGGGTTTAGAAATCAGGATTTATTGGAATACAATGATAAAGTAGTTAGACAGTGTCTCCTTGTTGGCGAGGGCCCACGGGCATATAACTCTTTTTACTAGTTTGGACTTGAGAGGATTCCATGGGATATCCAAGCATCTGAGAGAGAATATCCCTTTAGACAACCCATAGAACAAGGGATATCAATGGCTCTTTAGGGCATCTCTCATGGTGTATTTTATATATGATGTGACACTATAAATGCTCTAATTTGATATAGATGTGAAGTGTTATGCGTTTCAATAGATATCCTCGATATTATAAGATACCAACTAATACCTTATATTTTATTACTTTTACTCGCTTTTTGTAAATGAGATATCCACCACCACTTAAAAAAAAGGATACTTATACCAAATTTCAAATAGATAGCTGGATTGTATCCTATCTCATATTTTTGGTATCCCAAACTTGCCACATAAGCCAAATAATGAGATACACCTTACAGATGCTCTTCCAAGCCCTATTATTAAAACTATTAAGTCGCAGGACATAAGTGTGTGAGCGATCGAAGCCATCCAAGAAGCAGCTCATATTGTAATATGACGTAACAGAGGCTAGGCTAAAGCCACACTCATTGAAGGTTTTGAGCCATTCGATCAATATCTACCATCTTCCTCGCGCTTTTTGCAATATAAGATTTTTGCCGTGCAACTGATAGTTCCATCGTTCGCACTGCTGACTGTCTTGAATCGAATGATAGAGGTCTTTTTCATCCTAATCTTTCATTCATTAGATCTTGAGATCATGGCTCCCATATCAGATGATCAGATGCTGATTTCATGTGGCACACATCCATGATCAAAGGATAGTATGTCATGATCACGATCACTTAGAGATGTGTGCCATGTGGATTCAACATCTATCCATCTGATATGTGGGCCATGATTTCAAGATCTATTATGAGAAAGACTGTGACGAAAACAACCTCTATCATCTCATTCAAGGGATTCAACAATGTTAACGGCAGAACCATCAGTTGCATTGCGCCTAGAGCTGTCGATGGGTCGGGTCAATAATATTTGGCTGCCCAATAAGAGTGGAACAAAAAACCCAACCCGCTCCGGTGGTGCACCCAACCCGATCTGACCCGACCCAATGGCACACTAAAGCCGACCCGGCCCACCCCACCCCGACCCAACGGTTCCCTTAAACCAAGAAGCTGATATGGCCATATCTCAAAACAATTTTTTATTTAAAAAAAAAAGTAAACACAAAATAGAGAAAACTGTCCCCCCCTTTGTAATTGTTTTGGGGCCCTAACGCATGGATCAAGGGCATCCAATCGATGGTCCAACCATTAGACGAGGAATGCAAGCTTAGATTGTTTATTTTGGATATAAAACTTGTGCACTGGTAACTAGGTGGTTGTTAATATGTATGTCGCTCTTGAATTACAAGTGGCACTATATTATAAAAATATAATTAAAAGTGGCACTAGTGCATTTCTTGTGCACCATCCGTGCGACCTAAAATGCTAAAACTAGCCCATTACCCACATAATAACGAACAGACCCTACTCAGCTTGAAAAAAAACTTCATAACTTTAAAATCGATCATAAAACTTCTATTTAAACGAGTTGATTTTAGGTACCCTACTTTGGTACTCAGGCTGAGTTGTATGGGGCATACCATATAAAAGCACTATGTATTCCCACATTTTACGCTCATATATAATCTCAAGATTTATGGTGCAAAGTAGGATTGCTAAAGGTACGTTGATATATACCTGATACCTATTAATTTTAGGAGTTAGACCAATTTGCTTAAATGATGGAAATCATTTTTCATTTTAATGTTTTGCACAAAAGATCTTTAGATCATGACACATTTATCATACGGTACACATGATCGACCCTCTTAATATTAGGGTCACTTTTTGGTAGTGTGTCATGTAGAATCATTATGTGTTTCGTGTGATTTGATACCCATGATTTCACGATTTATTTAATAAAAGTTTAGAATAAAAAATTTCTCTATAATATAATTCAATGCACTCAATTCACAGTTATCTTAAATTTATATATTCTCGATTAATTTTAGATGATATTTGACTATTTCGAATCAAGTGATACATATTATTTTTCTTTCCAATCTTCTATGCTAAGGGTCTTTAGGACATGGTCAGTACCTATCAAATGGCATACAATGATTGCAGATAGCATACATCTCAAAAAATGACTTGGGTATTAAGAGCGTCTTTGGCATTGAGAACGCACACCAACAGCCTGTCCACTCTCCACCAGAGCAGTTTTCAACCGTCTGGTAAAGCAGTCCCTAGACCTGCTCCCCATGCCGCACACGCTTCTCGGCCGCTCCCCGCCCATTTACCAAATGTGTTCAAGAGTGGAAGCGCACCGAAAGAGCAGACCGGGAGCGCTGCCAAATAGACCAAAAGTCACTTGTGGCTTACCTAATACTAAGCATATATTAATATTTCCCATTTCACTCACTCTTTCCATTTCATAATTATCTCCATATTAATGCTGCGTGAAATAGTTTGGAAAGATTGAGCTGTCTCTTTTATATTTCAGTCATATAATTTTCCTTGAATTAGACACATTCAAAAAGCTTCCGAGTAAAAACTAATACCTGATACCATAGTTTTCTCCATATTATGTCGAGCGAAACATTTTGGGAAGGATGAGTTGTCGATCTTCTATATTAATTATTAAATGAAACATGGGATCTGAGGACATATAGCTACCTCGTCCAAAATTTAAAATATATGTGCCTTACAACTGATTTCCACTCTCTAAAAGGTATAAATGGAAGTTAATGGGAGCATTTAGTGACCTATAATAGGTGAAAGGCATTTTACCAAATTAAGACACAAGCCATTTTTGTTATTACCAAAACGGTTCGATTTTAAGTGAAAAATTATAGGCAGCTAATGCCATGTGACTGGCTGCACCAATCTGCATTAATTGAGCCACATCAATCCCCTGAACGCTGTCTTCATGAAATCTGTCCATTCTCTATTATCATAAACAGGGTTCTTCTTAACCCTCTCTCTTCCTCTATTATGCACACAAACACAGAAAAAATGGTTAAGCAGCCATTGCAGACCATTCTCTTAGTAGCCACATCACTCTTATTCTACCATACTTCTCTCACTAGTTCATTGCCTCTATCCACGAACAAGCAATGGGTGGTGGACGCAGTTTCAGGCAGGCGAGTGAAACTGCACTGTGTGAACTGGCCAGCCCACATGGAAGCATTGTTGGCGGAAGGGCTTGACAAGAAGCCATTACCAGATGTTGCCTCTTTCGTATCTTCCATGGGATTCAACTGCGTTCGCCTTACGTGGGCAACCTTCATGTTCACCGACACCCGCTATGCCAACCTTACTGTTTCTCATTCGCTTGATTTGTTAGGCCTTGGAACCGCGGTGGCCGGGGTATCTAAGAACAATCCTTCCCTCTTGGACCTTACAGTGATTCAAGCATACGATGCGGTGGTCGATGCACTAGGTGCGCAGGGCATTATGGTGGTGCTAGATAACCACGTGAGCCAACCGCAGTGGTGCTGCAGCAACGACGACGGCAACGGATTTTTCGGGGACAAGTATTTTGATCCGGACGTGTGGTTAGAAGGGCTAAGCACAGTAGCTAAACGGTTTAATGGCAAATCTCAGGTGTGTTATTACTCAACTAAAATCTCGGAGAACTGAGATTCTTGAAATTTTTATGTTGTCTTGTCTCTATTGTACAAAAAATTTAGACCAACAAGACTCTAATAAGGCATTAACATAACATTGAAAAATTAATAATAATAATAACTTCCGTACATTAGCAAGGAATTTGAAAATCAATGGTGTATAAGCTCCCAAATTTGCGATAAAACAATTATTAACATTTGTCGACTATTACTAGCCCCTGTTAAAAGAAAATATTGGCTATGCCACTGGCTGTAAAGTGTGAAGATGCGGGTTCAAGTTTGGAGAGCAGCAACTTTGTATGTATGTAAGTCGAAGGTTAAATTTGTATCCTATCCACAACTCCCAGTACCCAACACATAGGGCACCCACATTGGGTAATGGCCTTTTTAGTAAAATTGGATGGTTGAGTTTTTCCTATCTCTTTAAGAAGTCTTTGTCATGCCTCTTACATCATATGGGCTTACTAACAGACTACTCCTTTATTAGTTCATTCATTCATTCATTCATCCATCCATCCATCCATCGTAATTCTCTTCGTTATTTCTTATGTCTTATAGGTGGTAGGTATGAGCTTGCGTAATGAACTGCGTGGCCGACACGCGAGTGAGTCTTCTTGGTACCAGTACGTCCCCCTCGGAGCTCGCACAGTTCATGAGGCAAACCCCAATGTGCTGGTCATAGTATCAGGTTTGAACTATGACACAGATTTAAGCTTCCTTGGGGGGCAGCCTCTTCAGGACAACTTCAATAACAAGTTGGTACTCGAGGCACATTGGTACGCCTTTAGCGATGGGAGGGGAGGAGAGTGGGAGGAGCAATCATCCAGTCCTGTTTGTGCTGGAGCAATCACAAGGTTCAGAGAGCGGGCAGGTTTTGTGGCAGAGGGTGAGAACGGGGTGCCCTTGTTTCTGAGCGAGTTTGGCACGGACCAGACCGGCTCGAACCAGGCAGATGGCCGGTTCTTGACCTGCATTCTCTCTTTTTTAGCAGAAAGGGATTTGGATTGGGCACTATGGGCTTTGCAAGGGAGTTACTACTTGAGGGACAGCCAAGCCGGGTTTGAGGAAACTTATGGTGTGTTTGATTTGGGATGGGATGGACCTAGGAACCCCAAATTTAAGGAGAGATATGGGCTAATTCAGGAGATGACTTATGGTAAGTTACCATACTTTATTTATCAGAAAAGATGCAAATTTATTAGAAAGGTGTTTATTGATTGGACTAAGTCCATTGATAAACAAGCTAACCTCTATCCAAACATATACAAGGCTAGCTTGAGGCAATTTGCTGTTGGGGAACCTAAAAACTGTTCTGTTACAACTTATTTAAAAGAAAAAGTTGACATGTTTGGGACTTGTGGCATGTGAAAACACTTTATAAGCTATCTTATTTGAAGACCGTGATATAAAGATCAAAAGATTGGCACGAAACATAATCTTTATTACATGATTCAACACTGTTGAATCCCATTGTCTTATTCAAGAGATGACTGGATTGACTCATGTGTAGAGATTGTGCTTCTAGCGAGTCTTTTCACCAAAGGTTTCTACACCATGGCCATCAAATTTAAGGGCTTAAAAGGTATTTCAAGTGATAGAAGTATAAAAAATATCAAGTCTTTCTTGTTAAAGAATGTGCAATAACACAATTTTCGGTTAAGTAGTGACTACATTTTTTTTCATGTGAAACATGAAATGAAGAATAAAAAAGGAAGGGATAATTAGATAAGCATGCCTCAAAAACAAACTTTTTAGCAAAAAAAGACCCGACCTTAAACGTTTTAGAAAACCGTGAAAGCACTTTTTAAAAACATGCTTTCACGGTTTTCTGAAGTTCCAAAGTCCCTGAAAGCACCGTTTTTAAAAAAAGGTTTGAGTTCGGGTCTTTTTTGATAAAAAGTTTGTTTTTGAGGTATTGTTTTCTAAAGTGCCCTAAAAGGAATTGAGGTGCTTATGTGTAGGGCAGTCAGTGGGCAAGGCCAAGAGCAATTTTATCACTTAAAACAGCTCCCCCATAGAGTAGATGAGGCATAGAAGGGTGTTATTAAACTTGAATATAGTTCTCCATGGGAGCAGCCAAAGAATGAATGAAAGAGCTGTTTGATTTCATCATTTAAAAATAGAATTATTAAAATAAAAATGCAGAGTCGGGAACAGAATCCGTAGCCAAGAGATCACCATACCAGATAATGTATCATCCGTTGAGCGGGCTGTGCGTGCGTGGTGGCGACAAGGAGGGGGAAACAATTGAAGCCAGCGACTGCAAGGAGCGGAGCCGTTGGACTTATGATGGAGCTGGAAGCGGAGCTGATCTAGGTCAAATTTATTTGATGGGCACCTCTCTCTGTCTCAGAGTTGTTGGAAACGGGCTCCCCCCTATCCTTTCGAGCTCATGCTCAGATAAACAATCTAGTTGGCAACTAGTTTCAGATTCCACTAAGCTTCAGGTTGGTTCCTTTGATTCGGACGGTAGACTTCTATGCTTGATGACGAGCTCTTCCAACTCCACAACCCCTATTTTAACGAACGACTGCCTTTGTTTGGAAAAAGGGTCTGCTTGTGATCAGAATCCTCAAACCCAATGGTTTAATTTTGTTTTATCAAATATTCCATAACTCTTTTTTGTTAGAAAACTTAATTATGTTTGAATGAATAAAAAGAGTGGGGTTTAGATGGGTTGGAGACTATTATTAGCATGCAACAACTACTTCAAAAAACAATAATTATGGTGCAAATGTTGTTGTTACCACTGTTTGGTTTTGTTAGCAAGAATTTTAGCTGCTGCTGCTGCAGTTTGTTTCCAACACCCAAAACCAGATTTATATGCACTGCCATACATAATAAAAAAGGGTGGCAAGACCTTAAAGAACATCTTGCTTTTGTAATTTCCAATTACTCTTCTTCTCTGAAAAACCTCCAGCAACTGCACTCTCATTCAATCACTTTCGGCCTACATCACAATCTCTTCCTCTGCAGCCTCTTAATCACCAAATACTGCTCTTTCGGAGACCTCAAAACTGCGGAATGCATCTTCCACCATGGCCCCACTGCAAATCCAAGTAAAACCCTTCTCTGGAATTCGTTGATACGTGGATATTGGAGTAATAAAAGGGCTAGGTCCGTCCTTGAAATCTATCGCGAGATGACCCAATCTATGTCGGGATGTCTTCCCGATAAACATACATTCAACCTCGTTATCGCAGCGTGCACCCATTTATCAGAATTTGAATTGGCTTGCAGAGTCCACGCCCATGCCAGGAGGCTTGGACTCGAATCTGATGTTCTAGTTAGCACTGCTCTTGTCAATATGTACTGTAAGGCTGGCCACCTCGAAACTGCACGCAAAGTGTTTGAAAGAATTTCCTTTAGAGACGTAGTTTCTTGGAATATGTTGATTGAGGGGTACTCACAAGATGGCTCATTTCACGACGTTTCCTGTTTATTCAGGAACATGAGACTTGAAAATGGGATTCACCCTACTGAAGCCACTATGATAAGTTTGATTTCAATTTGTGGGTACTTGAGTTATCTAAAGGATGGAGACGCTATCCATGCTCATATTATCATGGTCGGATTTGATGCTGATCAGTTTGTCTGTAATTCTCTGATTGAAATGTATATAAAATGCAATTGCTTGAATTATGCATCAGAATTATTTCATCACATGACCCGAAAGGATTCTGTTTCATGGAGTACCATGATTGGTGGGTTCCTGCAGAATGGCCGTGCAAATGGTGCCCTTAAACTCTTCGATGAAATGATTTTGAAAACAAAAATTCTACCCACAAGACCGATCCTGCTTAATGTGCTTCTCGCATGTGCTGAGTTGGGTGATTGGCCACGAGCTAAGCAGATAGACGAGGAGTATATCATAAATTGTAATAACGGTTTAAAATTAGATGGTCGTCTTAATACTGCTCGTATATACATGTATGCGAAATGTGGAAGTATGGAAACATCGTTAATGCTTTTGGAGAATATGGCTCAAAATAGAGATGTGGTTGCTTGGAATGCCATAATCAAAGCCTGTGCTGAGCTCGGTCAGGTTGATAAGGCGTCAAAACTCTTTCTTGAAATGCAAAAGAAGGGGATCGATCCTGACCACATCACTTTCTTGACATTGCTTTCTTTGTTTTCTTCAAGTTCATTACTAAGAAAAGGAATGGAGGTCCACACTTGCATTATTAAAAGAGGGTTTGGATTGGAAAGACAAGTTGCTAATTCCCTCATTGATATGTATGCAAAATGCGGAACCATCAAAGATACATATGTGGTCTTTAATGAAATTCCAAAAAAGGATGTAGTCTCGTGGAGTTCAATGATAAAAGGTTATGCATGGAACGGGAATGGGAAGGAAGCCATTGATCTTTTCCAGCTTCTGAAGGAAACGGAAACTAAGCCAAATAATATCACATTTGTTGCCGTTTTATCTGCTTGTAGCCACTCGGGTTTTGTAGAGAAGGGGAAGGAATTATTTACATGTATGAAAGAGGATTATGGTTTAGAGCCTTCCATGGAACATTATGCTTGTATGGTGGATCTTTTTTGTCGAGCTGGGCTTTTGACAGAGGCATACCAGTTTATAGAAAATTCAGTCTTGGAGGCCTGTGCCACTGCTGGTCTATGGGGAAGCTTATTGAGTGCTTGCCGAAGACATGGTAACTTGGTAATTGGAGAAGTAGCAGCGAGGCATCTGTTCAACTTGGAGCCGGGAAATGCAGCCAATTATTTGATGCTTGCAGATATCTACACCTTAGCAGGGCAGAGAGACTCAGCAAATGGTGTTTTGAGATTATTGGAAGAGAAAAGTTTGGCTAAGAACCCTGGTTGCAGTTGGGTTGTGGGATGAAAGATTTCATCAAATATCTTGAGTGAATGCACCAAAGTGGTCATACACAAGTGAGGCTTCTCATCACAGTAGGAAGGCTGTGCCCAACGCATCTGAGGGTATAATATACCAGTGAGGCTTCCCAATGCAGAATACTGCTGTTGGAAATGATCACTGGTAGAGAGCCTGGTGGAAAGGATCTTGTGCATGCTTAAACCGACAGACTCATAACCTAGCTGTGAGGAGGGGTGGAAACCTTGTGACAAGAAAAAACTATAGCCACCCTGTGCCTTTCATCTGAAGCTGTTGTTAAAGGTAAGCCTAAGGCGGCGAAAATATTATTCAGTGGAATTGTTGATTTCAGATTTCTGTATATGGTTTCATAAACCAAGATAATGTTGGTTTGGAACTGTATAATTTAGTAACTTACCCCTTACAGTATACATTATGATGGAACTTATAGTACAAAAATTATGAACTGATCAGATACAAAGAAATGAGGTGCCTTGGTTTTGAACTGATATACTATTGTAACTTGAAAATTAATGCATTTTTTCGAACATGGAAAGGCAGTTGAATATAAACGCATTGAAAAACGTCAAGAGTTAAAGAGTCTATAGAAAGATGATAGATCATTCAGGCATCAACGATGTCTTTTGTGCATGACAATTGCTGCAGAAATCTGAATAATTTACATCCTCTTAATGTTTGACGATTATTCAATTCAGTACATTTTGGCTACAATTGTTAAAGACGTGCACTTTGGAATTCCTTTAGGCCCTGTTTGGATAGGGGAAAAAGAAAATAAATCGATGCAAAAGAAAGGAAATGTGATGCGGGACGGGAACCCTAAAATGCGTGAATATGGTTTTTATGCGATTTGCCAAAATTAAATAAAATTAATTCAAGATTAATCTCAAAATTATCACGATACTTTTGGGTTCGTAGAATTCCAGTAGGTAAATCACGCGAGATCTGAATAGGGTGTCCAATCCGATGTGCAAGCCCCGTTAATTTTGAGGTGGGATCGGGCCTAGAGATAGGACTCTAGTTTTTTTAGGCTTAGGCGTTCGTCTTCGTTCCGATGTAGCTTCACAGGTTTGAACTAAGGTTGTCGGATTGGATAGGTTTGATAGCTCGGATGAAAACTAGGGTTTTGTTGGAAATAAGTTTTGGGTTTTGGATTAGGGATTCAATATGAGTAATGGATTTTAAGAGAAAGACAAAGAAAATATATAGTAAAGGTAATAAAAGATCAAAGAGAATAGATGGAAATCACTCTCTTGGTCTCACACCAAACCCATTTCGGGAAGAAGAATATTTAAGCATAAAGCATTCAAAATATTCAATAATCTATTAAAAAGTGTTTACAAGCCTTTATATATAGGCCACCAATAATTAATTCGAAATAAAAAAGAGTCCTAAAAGAAATAAAAATAAAAAAGACAGTTTTCCACATAAAATAAAAATCCCGTCACTGGGCGGAGTCACCCACGACGCGCTGTGACACAATTCACAGCGTGCTGTGGACGTCGTCACTTGTCAACAGTTTTAGCATCATTTTCTCCCTTGAAGCTGTGGTACTCGAGCTTCCTCTACGTTTCTTCTGACGCTGATAGAACTAGTGTGGTCCGAATCCGATATCCATGTATGTAGCATCCCCGTCAAAATATACCAAATTCTTGTGTTTGGTAAGAAAATTATGCCGTGAGAAATAGGCAGGAAATGAAACTGTTTTCCTCACCTTTGGAAACCACGAAATCCCCTTATAATCAAAGGATTTGATGATTTCTGCAGGAAAACTAATCATGCTAAGTCACGGGAGGTGCGCTCTCTCGGCACAATCTCTCTCTCTGAATCTCTCACATTTCTCTCTCTGAAAATCTCTCTCTCACAACATATTCTAGTCTCTCCCTCTCTGAATCACTCACATTTCTCTCACTCTCTCTCACACAACATATTCAAGTTTTGACTTGGCGTGTGACATGTACACCGACCATGGTGGTCCCATTCTATTTTCTATGTATTATTACGCATTCACAACACCAAAAAACGATGAATTTTAATTGATTCCCAAAAGGGCTGGAATCCATAGATCTATAAATCAATTTCCACCATTTTTCTGGAAAATAGCCAAACAGAGCCTTAGTCAAAAGCCTTTCTCCATTAAATTTGCATAAACTTAAAACTCCAAAAAATTGGGGCATGCCCTATTCCCTTATCCTATGATGCAGCTATGCTTTCGAAGAACATAACAGTAAAACGACGATACAGATGCAGTTAGAGGAAGAACAGTAATGTTAAAGTTGATAACTGAGAAACTGCCCCACGATATCAGAAAGGCCTTGGTGGCTTCTCTAAGACTGCAGAAAAGAACACCTCTTGAACATCTTTATCCAGCTTTGGTACCGCAACCCATTTATGCTTCTTGTACCTTAGCATCTTAAATGCATCTAGATAATCGTCCAAATCCTTCTCCAAACAGAAGAAGCTGTCTATCCACAGTAGACCCCCAGGCCTCAGAACTCTGTCCCAATCGTACAAGACAAAGTCCAAGAGCTGGAAATCAATCCAACCATCAAGAAATCTTGTTGTATGGATGATATCGAGTGTATTGTCGAAGAATGGAAGCCTTTGGTTAATAGTTAAGTAAAGAGGAATTAGTCCTCTGAGAGCAATCATTTCACTGAAGGGAGCCCCAAAATTGATGGTAGCAGAGATGATCGTAACGTTAAACTCCCTCATCCTAGCAGCAAAAGTCCCGGTGCCAACACTGAAATCGAGCCCTATCCTCATCTCTTCTGGTTTAATTTGTAGAACTTCGGGTATAAGGAAATCTGCTGTCAAATTTGAATTTGGGTCCAAATCCATGTGTTTTATCCATCTGGGTATTTCGTGGCCAGCGAGATTGAAGCAGTCTGCACACTTGAAGAATCCCTTGCGAGTGTTGTTAGTAGCGAGACAGGTGAAGTTTTTGCATCTGTACTGACTCCAACGGACATTTCGGTTATCCGGGAGTTTCCACATGGATTCGTTAATCGGGAAGGGCTTGCTATAGAGTTGGGGTGCCCTCGAGAAACATCTCCTTCTTGGCAATGGATCACAACCATGGACCATCAGCTTCTGACCCAGTTTCCAGTCATCCTTACAGAAGTCTCCCACGTCGTAGTCCATGTATGCTTCCAGTTCTTCCTTCATTGAGAAACAAGCATGGCCTATACTAGTGAACGTTCCGTTTGCTCCCATGAAGTTCTGTTTTCCCAATCTATTGGGTTTGATTTTGATGTATTTTCTTATTTCTTCTATAAGAAAGAAAGAGATAATTTCATCAGGCTGTTGGGTTTTTGAAAATGGATGAACAGCCCCAATTTCATTCTCTTGCTGCTGGTCATATTCCATCTGGTGAAAAGATGCTTCCATCAACTTGATAAGGCCCAAAATATCCGCAAGAAAAGCACCGTGCTTCACTCTCTCGTGCTTCAATAGGGAGTTCTCATTTCCTGCATCCATCATTAACTCCCTTAACTCTTTCATTTCTTCTTCAATCTTTCCAACTACAGTCTCCACGGTTCTCCTCATCTCTCTTTGGACTCCCCCTTGGTTGATGTTTACGTAACTAGAAAATGTATCAGAGCGAATAAGAGAGCTTAGAGAGTATAATTTGGATATTGTGGTGATGCTGAGCAGAAGTGCAATAATGCCAAAGAGAAAGATAAACACATGTACCCTGCTTCTTGTAACAAGCTTTACAACAATATTCAGATTCCGCATATCTATCTCCGAGCGGAGGAGAATAGGAGCAACCTTTCTGTAACTGCAATCTTTAGCGACAGAGAAGAAGTGCTCTGTTTTTTACTAAATCACTTGGAACAACTCAAAACAAGCCATGTCCAAAACATTGGTTGTTATCAACAGTTCAAAAGCAAATGTAACAGTGAATTATTTCATGTGAATTCAGCATTCAAACTTGTCATAGCTCAGGGTACATCAATCTTGTAATGGTTGGAACTAGATATGCAGAGAGAAACTTTAATAGCTGAAGAAGTTGGAAGTTGGAGAGAGATAGAGCAGGAAGAGAGAAATGGAAGGAGAGGCTCCCAGACTAAAGTCAACAATGTTTTATTTATTTATTTATTGGGAAAGGTTGTTGAAGAGGGGAACATAGAAGGACTTCGAGATCTGAGTCTTGACTGGAGAGCTTTGTGAATAATTTTTCTAACCATAGTTAATTGGACTTCTTAGGCTGAATTTCAGAAATAATTATATATAATTAAAATAAGTTGGTATAGGGTAACCGGCCAGTTTATTCTCAAGAGTGAACTGGTCCATCTTCTCATGCTAAGATGATTACATGTGTACTTATTTCCATCTTGATATATAGATGTGCACTTCCCAAGGTTTGACTATTTTAGCATGTAGAGATTTTAGGATAAGGAGACAGAGTGAACAGTTCAGTTATTTTATACCTTCCACTAGGGATACAAGTTTAGGTTCCCGAACCGAAACTGAAATTTTTTATTTTCGGTTTAGTGCAGCAAGATCTGAAACCAAACCAAAATGGAATCAGTTCAATTGTTTTATTTTATTTTTTGAAACGGAACTGCACCCAAAACTCTCAGTTTTTTTCTGTTATGTTGGGTTTTATTAATATTATTATTTTAAGCTACTTTTTTAAATTTTTGTTTTGGGTTTTTTTTGGGTGGTTTCGGTTTGTTCATCCTACACCCAAAGCCAAAACCAAGCTGAACCAAAGTGAGTGCGGTTAGGTCTGAATCAGCTTTTTGGTTGGTTTGGAGCAATTCAGTTCGCTCGGTCTTCTTCGGGTCGGGTTCGGGTATCAGGTCAAAACTTGCACCCTTACCTACTTCTCACTTTTCTGTGCTAATCCAACATTTTTAATACTTCCTGAAGCTTCGCGGAGAACCCCTTAAAAAAGTCTTTGTCTTGGGCTACAAAGGGGCACTTAGATAAAAGATTAAACCGTTGATATTTGAATCTCTGGCGACAAATTTGTAGGGAATTTACACTGAAAAATTGCAGATTAGGAAATATCCATTACGGCAAAATACTAGAACAGTAATTGAAACCTCACCCACACCTCTTAAAACCAAAGAAAGGGGGCTTCCATTTTCAAAACCACCAACCTAAAAGTTGGAATTTAAATTGAAGAAAACCTCTTTTTTGAGAACAGATGCATTGATTCATTCAAATATGATAATCATCTGATACAATTGATAAGATGGATGGTGGGTAGCCACTCATCCAAACATGAGATCCAGGATTACATAGACTCATTTTTGACAGAAAATCTGCAGCGTTGTTGCAACTTCTGGGGCAATGACAGAGATAACATTTCCATCCGGAGTTCCTGATATAGAATGCCAAGAGGTGAAACATCTGTTATTCATAGTATCAACAGCCACTTTAGAATCCCCCTCCATAATAATAGAGTGGATACCCAGATCCTTAGCCAACTGAATTCCGTGAATAAACGCAAGAAGTTCGACATGCTCAGCAGATCTAATCACCATTAAAGTAAAAATTTGTCCTCCAGGGATACGTGCACAAAATATTATCTTTATCTTATGGTTCATCTAGCTTTAGAGCTTAAAATGGTTAGGGGTGACCTTCCAAAGAGACACAATCATATGTTGAATGTTGTAAGTTTGGCAAACAACACCAACATCAGAGCTTAAAATCTCGGAAATCCAAGATGATTCACATCATGGAAAAATGGATGGAATATATATATATATATATATATATATATATATATATATATATATATATATATATATATATATATATTGTAATGACCCGAATCTTAAAAGGGTCATCATATAGTGAGAAATGGGGTGGAACACCGAATCCCATACGAGTGCTCTACACTCAAACCCAACTCACTCACATTTAAGAAACTTCACAATTATACTTAGACTCGTCCACCATTTAGCAAATCTAGTGTATTTTTTTTAGGAAACAAAAACTTACCGATTAATGCCCACGATCCTCTAATTTCAGAAGGAAATTTGGAGTCTTTGGACTCTTTCCTGCTCGACGATCATTGCCCAATGTAAACCTTCACCTCGTATCTATAAATTCCAAAATCCCTAGCCTTCTTCCTTCTTTATCCATCTCTTCCTCTCGTTTCCTTCTCTCGGCAAGAACGCAACCGATGCCACAATCGCTGTCATATTCCTCTCGCATTTAATCAACCACCCATCGACCCACCTCTGAAATCTCACCATCAAATCAAAGCATAGGCTACTGCCGCATCGCCTGCATCGCTGAAACAACGCGTTGGCCGCCGCCTCGTCGAATCGATCGAAATCATTTCGAAAACCCACGTGCACGCTCCAACAGGTGGGTGCCCCTCGATCAACCTTAAAATATCCAGTTCTATTTTTAAAATAAAGAAAAAAATTATGTTGTTTAAAAAAAAAAATAATAAATAAAAAAAATGGGGAACTCCATTAATGGAGCTCCCGTGAAGACTAAGTAGTTGAGGAAGATGGAAATATATAAATAAATAAAGTAGATATGTGATATCTATATGGATTACTGTGTAGATGTGTTTTTCTTTTTTTACATTTTGATAGATATACGATGACTCACAAGAGAGCCTAAACCCTTCATCAACTCCTTCTCCATCTCCGACTTTGCAACATAGACCACACACTTGGGTCTTGTAAATTGATGAGGATTAATACTATATATATATATATATATATATATATATATATATATATATATATATATATATATATATACATAATTTTACATATAAGTAAACATCTATAGATACATGATAATCATTTATAAGGATTTATATTACATATATATATGCTTACAGTGGAGAGAGAGAGTGAGCTACAGGGACCCTTCTTCTTCTCCATTTTTTAAAGAAGAAATGAGAAAGAAATGTTAGAAGTTTCTATTTTGGTGGCTATCACTATAGTCAAACCTTTGACCATTGAATGGCGTAAGATCAATTTTGAGATGTACAGTTGCTATTCCGGTGAGTTTGAAGAGAATAGGCAACTGATTGTTGAGTCTTTCAGTTAAGGTATGATTGTGATTTCTAATCACAATATAATTAGTAATTTCAGTCCTTAATGGGATAGGACTCTTTGGCTATAAATATAAGGGGTGCCTGGTCCCAACGATTGCTCGACATAATTCAATCTTCCCTATTGGCGAAAGCATCCCCATTATGCTAGGAAATATTGAACGCGAGAAGATCGTTGAAGATCGGCAACCAACTATTGATGGCTCACACTCAAGGTGCACACATATATTTAATTTATAGATTATTGGTTTATTATTTTTGATTGATCATGCGCCTAGATCTTTCGGCTTAATTTTGGATGGTCGGATCGATAGATCTATTTAGATTCCATCAATTGGTATCAGAGCCGGCTTGGCCATGATTGATCAAAACCCTTTTAGAGATCAAATCAAACCTATGCCTTTGAATCGAACGTTTTTTAACGATTGGTTTGATTAGACAAACCGAGTCGACTCAGTAATTGGGTACCGTACTTTCTAGTTCTCACGGTTAAAAAAAAAAAAAAAAAAAGGCGCCGGTAGGGGTTTTTCCGGCAACCGGATTGACGCCGGCGTCGCGGCCGACCGGACGGCCCACCAGACCGTTGGGTCTGGTCACCGACATGGGGCGTGGGAGGGCTGCTGTTGCAGCTAAAGTAAATTGCAAAAAAAAAAAAAAAAAATTTGGTTCACTAACAATCGACGTCAGGCGGTGCGTTTTTCCGACCCAGGTGGACGGGCCACGGTCGATCGTTGAGCACCGATCCGTCGGCGTTCCACGGGTGGCGCAGTAAACCTTTAGGGGCTGCGGTCAAGGCTCTGGCACCTGCAAACGCTTCAAAAAAAAAAAAACATAAAGAAGATGAACAGTGATGGGGGGGGGGGGCAGTTTAGGGTTTTCTGAACGGATCGGGTTCGTCCTCGACCCGCCCTAGTCTAACCCGTCTGGCCCTTTGGACCCTGGCCTGACCCGCCTGACCTGTCCAACCCGTTTAGCCCTTTGGACCCTGGCCCGACCCGTAGGACTCGCCGGACCCGTCCAACCCGTCTGACCCTTTTTGACCCACCCGACCTGCCTGGGCCTATTTGGCCCACAAGGCCCACTGGCTGAAGTCCACTCAACCCTTTTGGCTCATGGCCCTGACCTGCAGGGCCCATCCATGGGGCCCATAGCCCATTCGACCACAAAGGCCCATGGTATGGCCCGATACCCGACCCAATTATTCCGACACTATTTCCTTATCTTCTCAGGCCATTTCTGGACTATTTATAAGTCCGATTTTCGAACAGTATATATGAATTTTGACCTTCTCGGGTATTTCGAACCCGTTTTTGAGGTCTAATTTTTATAATGAGCTCTCTGTTGTGATATTTTCATGACCTGATGTTATTTTTTCTAATTTTTTTTATTGTGTAATCATTTTTTTAGTACCATTAATTAGATTTGGGTAATGGAGGTTGTGCTCTACCACCATGACTGGTACTTCCACATTATAATGCTCGTTTATTATCAATTTTGACATCTCATCATAACACGAATTGGACTTGGCTTATTCTTTTAATATCAATTTTGCGATCATCTAAAATATTATCAAATCTAATTTGATAACATGGCTTGGAAAGATTCTTCTGCCCAACGGTGATGATCTTTCCTAGTGTCGTGGTTTTCATAGTGAGGTTCAATTTTGTCCAAGACTGTGTTACAAATTCAGTGATAGTGTGTAGTGAACGTTGACGTCACAACATAAGTGGTTCTTCTGCCCAACGGTGATGAATCCCTTGATGTTGTATGATGGTTGTATTTCACTATTCATCATTTTTGTATGTGGGTACTGCTAGCGTGTTATGACTCGACCCAACAGAGGATCATAACGACGCAATTAGTACCACAATCATTAAGAAAGATTGAGGAAGCGGCTAGTGTGTTATGACTCGACCCAACGGAGGGTCATAATGACACAAATTGTTTCTCAATAAAACCACATTGATTTTAATTTTTATATTCTTTGACATATTTTAACTTTTGCATCACATACTATAATTATAACCTTGTGAAATTGATAGTTACTTCAATTGTATGTGGACATAATAAAACCCTTAATTATTGTGCAGCATTGAACCCGTCTTCTATAACTAATATGATTGGTGGAATTAAACTTTTGAGTGGATCAAATTATGGCAAATGGAAGGAACAAGTTGCTATTGTTCTAGGCTGTATGGATCTTGACTATGCTATACGATCTGATAAACCCAAAGTGCTCACCGCTGATGCCTCAGCTGAGGATCTGGCAGTGAACTATACGGATTTGGAAAAATGGGATAGATCAAATCGTATGAGCCTCATAATCATAAAGAGTTTCATTGCTGATGCGATTCGGGGAGGTATTCCTGACTCTCACAATGCAAAGGAATACATACAAGCCATTAAGGAACAATTTCAAGGGACTTCTAAAGCCCTTGCCAGTAGTCTAATTGTTAAAATAGGAACCATGAAATATGATGGTCATAGCGGCGTACGGGAGCACATTATGAAAATGAGTGGCATGACAACTCAATTGAAAGAATTGGACATGATTTTTCTAAGGGTTATCTTGTTCACTTCATTATGACTTCTCTTCCTGTACAATTTAGCCCGTTCAAGATCAATTATAACATGCAGAAAGAGAAATGGAAGATGTACGAGTTAATCACTCACTGTGTCCAAGAAGAAGAAAGACTTTGGGCTGAAAAACCTAAAAGTGTCCATTACGCCGCTCTTGGACCATCAAAAGGCAATTTCAAGCGAAAGAAGGGACAATATAAAGGAAAGAACGTGAAAGCTCCTCCACCGAAAACCAAATAAGGAGACTCTAGCAAATCTACTTCTGGCATCAAGTGTCACTTCTGTAAAAAGAAGGGACACATCAAGAAGAATTGTCAGAAATACAGAGATTGGCTAGTTAAGAAAGGTAATGACCTAGCCTTTGTGTGTTTTGAATCACTTTATGTTGATGCTCCACGCAATACTTGGTGGATAGATTTACACATTTGGGGCTGTTTAGCTGAAGCTAAGGTATATAATCCACAATTAGGAAAATTGGATCCCAAAACTATAAGTTGTCATTTCATTGGTTACCCTGATAGGTCAAAAGGCTATCGATTTTATTGCCCCACTCATAGTACCCGGATTGTTGAGACTAGACATGCTAAATTCTTTGAGGATCGTGAGAACAGTGGGAGTGTTGAGCCTACGAAAATCACTTTTAAGGAGAATCGGGTTATAATTCATATCCCTTTTCTCCAAGAAAAAGTGGCACCAACACCAGTTATTCAAGCAAGTGTTGATGTACCTGTGGCTATACCTATTGAAACACCCCACATTGAGGAGGCTCTTGCTCCCATGGCGACTGCCAATGATCTACCATTGCATAGATCAGAGAGAGCAAAGAAGTCGGCCATTTCTGATGACTATATAGTTTACCTCAATGAGAGTGAGTTTGATTTTGGAAGGGAATCAGATCATGTTTCCTTTAGCCTAGCCATGAAGAGCGACAAATTCACTCAATGGCTCGAAGCCATGAAAGATGAGTTGGAATCAATGAAACATAACTCGGTCTGGGATCTTTGTGAGTTACCTGACGGAGTTAAGCCTGTAGGCTGTAAATGGGTATTTAAAACCAAGTAAGACTCCAAAGGTAATATAGAGAGATACAAGGCCAGGTTAGTCGCTAAATGTTTCACTCAAAAGGAGAGAATAGACTATAAAGAGACATTTTCTCCTGTCTCTAGAAAGGAATCCTTTCGGATAGTCATGACATTAGTAGCTCATTTTGACTTAGAACTGCATCAAATGGATGTTAAAACTGCTTTTCTGAATGGCGACTTACATGAAGATGTCTTTATGACACAACCTAAAGGTTTTCAGGTTGAGGGGGAGAGTCATTTAGTTTGTAGACTCAAAAGGTCTATATATGGTTTAAAGCAGACATCTCGACAATGGTACTTAAAATTTTACGAAGTCATTTCAAATTTTGGTTTTAAAGAAAATACTGTGGATCAATGCATATATCTTAAAATCAGTAGGAGTAAGTTTATCATCCTTGTTTTGTATGTTGATGATATCTTACTTGCGAGTAGTAACTTAGGCATGTTATATGAGACAAAGAACTTTTTATCAAAGAGTTTTGATATGAAAGATCTTGGTGAAGCTTCCTACGTGATAGGAATTGAGATTCTTCAAGATAGAGCCCGTGATATATTGGGATTGTCTCAAAGAGCTTATATTGATAAAGTTCTTAAAAGATTTAACATGCACAATTATTTCGCTACTGTTTCCCCTGTCATTAAGGGTGATAAATTTAGTCTACTTCAGAGTCTCAGGATCGATCTGGAGAGAAAACAGATGGAGACAATTCCCTATGCATCGATAGTTGGGAGTCTCATGTATGCACAAGTCTGTACTCGTCCAGATATAGCGTATATAGTTGGCATACTTGACAAGTACCAATGTAATCCTGATTTGGATCATTGGAAAGCAGCTAAGAAGGTTTTTCGCTATTTACAAGGGACTAAAGGACACATGCTCACATACAAAAGGTCGAATAACCTTGAAGTTATTGGTTATTCAGATCGACTATCTTTGGGTGTCAAGACACTCGTAGGTCTACATCGGGTTATATTTTTATGCTTGTAGGTGGACCTATATCTTGGAAGAGCGTTAAACAAAGACTTCGCCGTCTACTATGGGCGATAATTTGTTGCATGTTTTGAGGCAACATGTGAGGCGATATGGTTGAGGAATTTTATCTCAGGGCTTCGAGTTGTTGATAGTATTTCAAGGCCGTTGAGAATCTTATGTGATAATTCCGCTGCGATTGCTATCTCCAATAACAACAAGAATAGTGGGGGTTCCAAATATATTGATATAAAATATCTTGTTGTAAGGGAGGAAGTTCAGAATCAAATTGTATCTGTTGAAAAGATAAGTACGACACTCATGTTGGCTGACCCTCTCACTAAAAGTTTACCTCCCAAGCTCTTTTTAGAGCTCCCGTGAAGACTAAGTAGTTGAGGAAGATGGGAATATATAAATAAATAAAGTAGATATGTGATATCTATATGGATTACTGTGTAGATGTGTTTTTTTTTTATATACATTTTGATAGATATAAGATGACCCACAAGAGAGCCTAAACGCTTCATCAACTCCTTCTCCATCTCCGACTTTGCAACAGAGACCACACACATGAGTCTTGTAAATTGATGAGTATTAATACTATATATATATATATATATATATATATATATATATATATATATATATATATATATATATATAAATACATAGTTTTACATATAGGTAAACATCTATAGATACATGATAATCATTTATAAGAATTTATATTACATATATATGCTTACAGTGGAGAGAGAGAGAGAGAGAGAGCTATAGGGACCCTTCTTCTTCTCCATTTTTTAAAGAAGAAATGAGAAAGAAAGTCAAACTAGAGAAAGCTAAACTAGAGGATTATAGTGGGAGAAAACCCGACCTGAGAGAAGAAATTTAGAGAAAGTGTGGGAATGCCCAACCTAAGATTAGAAGGAGAGAAATTTGGAGAGAGAAATACCCATAGTCTCAGAGAGAGAAAACTCATGGCCTTAACAGAGAAAAGATCCACGGTTTCCCCACATAGAGTTTAGACAGAGAGAGAGAGAGAGAGAGAGAGAGAGAGTTACTAATTTACAATTATAATTACTAAGCTTGTAGATGAACCAATATATGCATATGGTTAACAAGGGGGCCCAACTCCTTTCCAACCTCCTCTCCTTCTTGGCACCAACGTTTCTACAACAGAGACCTTCAAAAAAAAAAAAAACTAGGGAAATTATATATATATATATATATATATATGTTATAGTGAAAATATAGGGAGAGAGATCTGTAAAAAAAGCTAGAGAGAGAAATGATTTTAGCATAAATTTTAGAGAGAGAAACGGAGAGAGGCCCAACCTCTAATAACTATATTTAGAGAGAAAATAGAGAGACAATTGTAGCATAAATCTAGAGAGAGAGAGAGAGACGTGATTTTTAACAGAAAATTTAGAGTAAGAGAGAGAGGACCCAACGAAAATCTAGAGAGAGAGATGCGAGAAAGAAGCTCTCAAGTGCCACTTGTTTGGCTATATATATGTGATGTTCAGGCCGGAATAAATAGATTTCCGGGGACCGGCCCGACTAAACGCCGGCAATGCCGGTGACAGCTTGCCCGTGCCAACTATTGTAGTTGGACGCTTTGAAGAATTTTACCTGATATGATTAATTTGGTGCAGCCACCCCCTTGGCACCATTAGATTTAAATAAAATAGGTTCAAGTTGGACCTTGTGGGTCCAACCCAAGAAATAGAGCCAAGATGGGCCATCTCCGCAAAATGAAATTCTCAAGACATCAAACGATTCAGAATTCGAGAAATCGACACATAAATCAAGAAATTTGACCTTCTTTTGGAAACTAGCAATCATGTAAGGATTGACCATTGGATCTGAGGCCTTATAGGCTGAAATAATTTGGGCCCAAAGACGTAACACTTTAAAATTATCCTTCTTAAGTATCTGATGGTTCAAGCCCGTTCATCCTGATCGCCACATAGTAGGTACAATAAGTGTGCACGCGACTCTTAGATCTTATGGAATGTTGACTGGAGGATCTAGTGGGCTAGAGTTCGAATCAGGATCGGGACAAAAGAGCCAACCTTAGGTAAAATTTTATTGTCTAACCATCTGATGATTCAGATTAGATGATAGATGATTCAAAGTTCATGTCTTCTTATTTCAGCCTTAGGTGCCACATGGAATAACGCCATGAGTTCCCTTTGACCCTTAATTTTTGATAATCAAGGCCCAACTGGCCCATAGGACCAACTTCAAAATGATCTCAATAGTAACACAATATAATCTAATGGATCAGAAAAGGGCTACTAAAATTTTGAGGACGTGTTTTGAGACCCGCAAGTTTGAAAGATTTGATAAGGGATATAAACCCGTGTATAACCAAGGGGATTATTTGGCCCGTCTCTTTGATCCACTCTTGGGTCAAAACTAGAAAAAGGTCTCGACACACTGACCACTTAGAAAAGTTTAAGAACCATGGGCCCGATCAATCTCTAAGCAATCTAACGGCCCATGAAGGTTTCTCCAAAATTTTTGTATGAAATATTTGTTCTTTTCAAATTTTAATTATTATTTTATATTCACAAGTATATAAGGTGTATGAAATAGTTTCTTTTGGCCAAGTTAGTCCTTTCATCATATGGCATACACCACATAGAAAAATTACGATAGAGCATACGCATAATTAAAAAGAAATAAGTTATGTCACACGACTTTTAAGCCTTCGTCATGGTGGGATTCCCGTCACGGTCACGTGAAACTTGGAATGTAGGCATCCATGTATGGATGCAACACCTCTATGGGAGTATGAGCTGCCACACGAAGTACATCCAGGTTACTACGGAACTCGTCCCTTGGAAAGCGTGATTTTGTGAATCTTATCGCACCGTGGCTCACTTCAAATTAAGTTTTAAGCAAACGATAAGGAATGATATGTAAGATAAGGTAAGCTACGAATACGAATAAATTACGTTGTGAAGGCCAGCAAAATATAAATTAAGTTTCTACACGTATCATGTCTTGCGTGCCAGCGCAAGATCCAACGTCTGCAGCCAAGACCGGTCTTAAGGATATACGCTACGACAGTGTCCCGAACGTAAGGGGGCACTGATTTAAAAGCATGCAACCTCATCGGGCTGGATGATGGTATACGTGATGATATGAAGGTTAGGTGGTTATCTACACGTGGATCTCGCGTGATAGGCTCGAGCAGCGGCCCTGGCACAGGTCGTATACGTAAATTAAGTAAGATGCGAGGTACGTTGTGTAGGCGTATGGAGCAATATTAAGTTTTAAGATACGCCACATAGGATAAGTCGACAAAGCAGACAAAAAAAAAAAGAGATCAGAACTTGATGCATCATATTCATTTCATGTTATGTCAGGTCTTTTCATTTTATGTTATGTATTTTCTTTTTATGCTATATTTTCAGTTTCGATATGATAGAAATAAGATCTTAGATATTTTTGTAATCATTTATAGCTGTTTGGTTTATTTCAAAATGTACTACAACTCAAGCGTTGCACACACGATCACCTGGGTATTTTATGGTGGATCGATTGTGCAATCTGTTGAGTTTACGTGACTGAGTAAACTCACCCCTCCCCAAAACTAACAATTGCAGGTGAGAATTCTGATTTTTCTATCATTGAGGATGGGGATGTTGTTGTTCTTGATGCGGCTCATGAGAGTGAGGACGTCGGCTACCATCTGAACGAGGGAATAGATCTGGCGGACTACTTTGAACATTGAGAGATTCTTTAGTTATAACTTTTATTATTTTCAGGGGAGACTTGTTATTAATTACTTTTATGTTTCAGTACCACTTTTGGGTTTACGTTGGGACTGTTTTATCCTACGTAAAACCTCTGCTTGTTTTCGATTATAGATGCATGGTTAGGAGTTATCACTTAATTAATGTCATCTACGTTTTCCGTTGTTGATTTCTTGAGCCATTTATTTTTAAATGATACTATTAAATGCCTTGATCCATATGTTAAATCGATATAAGAATTATGTGTATGTCCGCTTATCGCCTTAGCAAGCGTGTGATGTCATAACACGGAATTCTAGGCCCTCGAGGTCAGGCAAGGATTCTGGGTCGTGATATATATATATATATATATATATATATATATATATATATATATATATATATATGAAAAGCAACAAATTTGTCAAGTATTTAATTGAGTTCACAGATCTATGAAATACTGAAATCACAGATCTGTGATCTCAAAAGTAATAAGAACTTATTACAACCCCCTTTTACACCACATGGCTCATATTTTTGATTAATTTGAGCAATGCTCATAGCAACCCATCACTAGCACATGTCTCAGCCAGAGATTAATGCCTATGAGAGGATGAAACTCATCCCATCAGTACACTTCTTACAGACAAAAAAAAAGATCATATATATTCCACAGTGAATTAGAAAATCGTGTGGATTGACGATCGCTCCAAAACATACTCTATTGTGTGATTCAATGCGATCAACCACTTTTAAAATTAACAACTCATATGTTTGTACCGTTTCATTTTATTGGTAGATATAGTATTTTGATGTAAACTTTGAGCTATTAGATCTCCACAATGGGGTGTTCACATCAAGTAGCATATTTGATGAAAAATAGTATGATAAGAAGGCAATTGGTGATCCATTCGAAATCATCATCTGGGTGTGGGTTGGCTACCCTATCCAAAGCCTTTTAAAAAATGCACAACAGATTACATTGTAGAATGCATGGATCCGATGCTTCCAATGAGTGAGTTTTCATTAGTGCGTAGCTTGGGTGAAGCCTCATTAAATCCCATTCCCCTCTGTTTTTTAAAACAAATGAACAATCTCATCTCGGGCCATTTGCATGGCCAACAGGGAAGTTGTATTTATGTAGCAAATGTTAAAAATTGTCCCAAGATTTATCTTAGGACAGAGAGTCAAACTTATAAAAGTTTAAAGTGAAGACTCCCTTGCATCCAATTTATTAAGCTCACCCCTCAAATGAAGTAATTTGTTTGAATTATGGGTGGGGTTCACTAGTTTATTTTCTTCTTAAATAAATTTAAATGAAAAGGCCTAGTAGAAGTAGTGATTTGTGCCGAAATATGATTATATTTCGCACCCTAAATACCAATATTTACCCATCCAATGAAGGCATTCTGACGGTTGTTGTGTAGTTTTAGTGGTTTAAGGTGTTTTTGACCGTTGGATGTTGAAAGAGCATAAGTGAGCATAATTATGGGACTATATGAGAACTTTGGACCATAGAGACAGCGGAAGCACTGAAATCCGTAAAGAAGACTGATTGGTCTAGCCACAATTTTGAGAGCTAAATATGTCACATGCCCAGTTCAATCAATTAAGATTTGAAACTCAATCAATTGAGTTTATGGAGCTGCCCAAAATTCGAATTCTAAAATCAATAGATTGATTTTCGAAAATCGATCGATTGAATTCCTTAATTCAATAGATTGATTTCAAATTCAAAAGAGCCGCCAAAATTCGAATTTCGAATTCAATCAATTGAATTTTGGAAATCAATCGATTGACCCAGATATGGAAGTTTTCTTATCCGCACCCTATAAAATGACTGTTAATCCTAGGGTTTGGGGTCTTTTTTTGCTCAGTAGATTTTTTTAGGGCCTGTAGCAATTTTTCTTTTATATTTTTAGTTTGTAATTAGATCAAAGCTTTGTAAGGTTGTGATCTTCTCCAAAAAGATCAAATGGTTGATAAATAAAAGGGCAATTTTTGTGATGACTTTCGATTTGCATTATGCGTGTGGATCAATGATGAGCAGCTAAAGCCCTCGTTCAAGGAGAAAGTGACTCCTAAATGAGTAACTAACTTACTTTTAAGCTTATAATTTCTTGTTAGAATTATTGAATCGTACGGCTTTTACTGTGTGCTTCATCGTGTTATCATCGAATACTCGTTTATAGCTGTCGACCGTGTGATCGACGACAATAAACGAATTATTTCACCTAGATCAATCTTGTAAATCGATATAGAATGCCGTGCGATTGATTCTTATTATTGTGGTTTCGAATTTGAGATACGCTATGCCTTTCGTATTATGCATGTTGTGATTGGATGCGCCATAGTGTTAGGATAGACTATACTGAATCAATAATTGCATTTTCATCGATTCGTTTTTCTTGTAGTTAAATGATGGTATAATGATTTGACATGAAATTGTATGATTGATTGTAGATAAGTTACAAATCTAGGGTTAGTAAACTCCTTGATCATCTCATTATTGTTAATTTCTTAATCATAGTTCATCCGTGCATAGCTTGATTTAGCTCTCCTGATTATTACATTATGTAGTGGTAAATCTAAGAAATTAAATTTCTCACTCTAGGTACTTCCTTGGGTCTATGCCATCTCATTAAAATTAATTTAATTTTGTGTTTTCCTGTGGGTTCAACACCCTTGATTTCGTCGTGCTACAATTAAACTTGTGCACTTGCAAGGATACACTTTAAAACCGACTAGGTAGCAGATATAATGTATGAACTTCTCTCTACTTTTTAATAAATAAAGAGTAAATGCAATGAAGTCCACAAATAATCTCCCATTTTTTATTATTATCACTGCAATGATACACTTTCATTGATGAAATGAATTACAGCAAATAAAGAAGGCCGAGGGAGGTACTCAACCTGAGAAAAAGATAATAAAAAGAACCAAAATCAATTTATGAACAATAAAAAGGAAAAATAAGAGGTCGCAGTACAATCCCCCCTATAGAGGATCACAACAACAATGCTTCCCCAAATCACCAAAAAAAACTATCCCATCTCTATAGTGGGTGAAGCTACTCCCAATCTTAAAAACTACAAATAATCCCCATCGATGTGAATTTCAAGAAAAATCATATTATTTTAGGGCCCCACAATAAAAAAGAAGTCTCACACAGTACAATGAAATCACATTGAAAGCCATTTATGTAAATTATCTTCAAGATAGTCAACTACAATGGATCGTGATCCTCACGATTCATCAAAAGGGCTGATCTTTCTTTGGATACCTCGTCCTAATCAATCATAGTAATTACAATTGGTCATTAGAGGATAGTTCATGCTCTGGAAACTAATCTATGATTGATAGTGACTTTCACTATCATTCGTAAAGTAGACTTCCATTCACTAAAGATGGCCAATTAACGATCGTTGGTTTACGATTACATTGTTCCCACGATTGCATCGTACCCCATGATATTTAATTGCAACACCTCGATTTTACGCACAAGCGACGTCACGTTTAATTCTGCCACCTAATTCCCACCAAATCTTTTATGGCAGATCTTTATCGAGACAAGTCTCAATCTCCATATGTCGCTTAAGACTCCCTTTCTGTTTCATTATAAATAGCACCACTTCCCCCTCTATTTTCGCATAACATTCCCTTTCTATTTTTGTTTTCTCTTCCTTCATCGGAGTGCCAGTCAGACATACACAAGGTCTTCCAGTGATACAGTGATCACTATCCCTTCTTCTTCTTGTGAAATTACCAACTTAAATCTCTGTCCATTGATTTTGAAAATTCGATTGTCTTTGAGATCTTGAATAATAACAGACCTATGGGAGAATGCTTCCAAAACATCATAAAGTCCATCCAAACAACTTCGAAGTTTACATGGGAACAATCGGAGTCTAGAATTAAATAACCAAACTCTTTGGTCAGGCACAAAAGTCTTAATGCTTGAACTGTAGTTAAAATGGCAACCAGGATCCCCATCCATTTTAAATTGAAGAATTAAAATTGCACCCAAATTATTGTTGCCATTCAAAATGGTCGTGATGAAATGATTTTTAATGCAAAATGGACCCCATCCAACTCATTGATTGTGTCATTTGAAAATCTAGGCTTTCTCTCAATTTTTTCTTAGGGGCATTTTGAAAAGGAGGTTAGGTTTAAATCATTTTTTTGTAATGTTCCCTATATTTTATCTCTGAAGAACTACCCTTCTATATATGTTTAATGAAAATAAATTTGATTATTTTACTTGGGCATATGAAATTTCATTAGCCAGGCATATCGACAATGGGCACACATATAATTGTATTATTGAAGAAAATTAGAATGCTATAACATCATAATCACGCCGAATTCTATTCCTGTTCATATAATATGCTGCTTCAAGAGGCATTGTCAAAAGTGATGAAAGTCATTTTGCTTGTATTTTTAATATATTGGAAACAAAAGTTCCCAAATGTTAAAGACCCAATTTTTAATCTATTTTACTAACTTTTTCCAATCTGTTTATGTAAAAAGAAAAATATAAAAGTTGAAAAGCAAATAACAATATGTAAAGTTATTGTTTCAATTTTTTTTTTAACTTTGTCCATTATTTGGATGATTTAATCCATCATCTTTCTTGAGAAAAAAAAGGTTCAAACCCTATCTATTTTCTCTCTCACTAAATGTTACATACTATTCAACTACCCAAGTTTAAGGTCTAATTTAGTGCACTTTGATTAGGGTTGACAACTCAGGTGATGAATGGAGATTTGTTCAAATGCCAACTTTTCATCACAAAAAGTCATTAATGTGTGCTACATTGATTGAAGTTACTTAGAAGCATAGCTTGTAGTCAAGGGAAAAACAAAATTTCAAAGAATAAATTGCTCCTTATGTAGAGTAACTTAGGAAGTCTTTAGAAGCTACTTAAAGTTTCTACATGAAATTACATTATATATATATATATATATATATATATATATATATATATATATATATATATATATATATATATATATATATGTGTGTGTGTGTGTGTGTGTGTGGAAAAGGTGTCTGTCCTCCATGGGAGGACGGTCACCGTCCTCCAAGCTTTCATGTGGAGCTCCACGTGAAACCCAAAATATTGTTTCGATGTCATGTGGAGCTCGGGTGCATTGCTTAGATCATCTTTGAAAAAAATAATAATTGAAAACTCATCTCCACCGTGTGTTTTTTGAACCATAAAATGTGAACCAATGAAACCTGTCAAACTTTGACTTGTGGGTATAAAAAGTTTTTTTCTAAATTTCTTTTTTTAATATTAATCTAAATTGTCCAGTTGTGCTCCACGTGACACCTAAACAGTGTTTTAGGTGCCACGTGGAGCTCCATGTGTATCTTAGAGGACGGTCACCGTCCTCCATTGGAGGACCTAACCGGCTCCCTATATATATATATATATATATATATGTGTGTGTGTGTGTGTGTGTGTGTGTTTGTTTGTTTGTATTAATGGGGATGTTGATTGTTGAGCCAGTGTCATGGCTTGGTGTCACGCCCCTCAGCCCCCGGCCTTACCCGTCACAATCCACGAGCCGAGCTGGCGTGACACACCCCGCCTTCGGTTATTCTATTATTTCCAAATCTTAATTCGATTATATATATAATGTATTTATCCAAACTTGATTAAATCATGTTCCGGCTAGCCTCTTTTACCATATATATTTTTTTCTAAAATATTTCGAGAAATATATTTTACGAAAAATTTTACTTTCTTTTTTCAATGATTTGCGAAAACATTTTCATTTTATTTTCACTAAATTGTGAAAATGTATTTAAATTCTTTTTCGATAAATTTTTCATTCTCGTTAACCTGATTAGGCAAGTTCGCTTTTCTCTAATCTTTAACATAAAATAATCCTACATATGACGAAATCGTAAGTAAGACGATGAAAAGATGTCAAAAGAATTCAAACTTTAAAAACTAATATTTACAAAGAGTCCAAATATAAAGATACATCTGTAAGTTTTCAAAAGTACTGGACTAAAAAAAAAACAAAAGAAAGGAGAAAGATCTTGTCAAAACCAAGTGTGAACATGTCACATATGTACAAGTCCCAGTAGCTCTATAGGCAAAATAAACTCAAAACTATCAGCTTGATGACCGCTCCTGGATATCTTCTCGCCCAGCTCTTCTAGTTTTGACTGGGCGACTGCTGATTGGCCTCTGAATTTTGTAGGTCATGAAAAGACCGTAAGCTATGAAGCTTAATAAAGTCTTAGTCAATTACGTTGTGATTTCTAGTACAAGTAATATAAAAGAATTCCATATGTGCTAGTGCAAGGAGGTTTCCAACATAATGTGATAACAAAAAGTAATTACACTAATGTCAACGACAGTATTTCTAAATACGATTCACATTCAACAATTCTATCTAACATAAGATAAACATTAACATTACAAGCATGAGAGTAGCGTTTATGAAGTAAACATTACAATTATAATCTTGGAAATAATATTCTACAAATGACAATTAAGGTATTAGCAGCTTCAAAGATTTACAAAGTATATTAAATTTTATGAAATTATTTGCCAATTAGTAGATTATTAAATCTCATTTCTTATTTATTTATTATTAATGTCTTTTAATTAATTTGGTGTGATACCAATACTAATCATGGTCCACTATTCAATATTTGGTTGCCAATATCGTATCTTCAGCTGATATTTCAATAACTTGTTTGAAATACGAGGTGCTCAGGATAGAAAAAAAATTAATTAGAAAATGAGTGTAACCAAATTTTTTGTGGTTGCATCCAGATCAAAAGGGGCTGCAATGACCATATTCTAGCCGTTGCAGCCCATTTGCTAGCTCTCTAGCCGTTAGAACTGCAACGGCTAGAAAAGTAGTCATTGCAAGGTTGTAACTTTTAACAATGACAATCACTGATGCACATTGCCACACGTTAAAAGGGGGAAAAAAGGGAAAAATTACTTGCACTGGCTTTTTAAGTGATTGCACCGAAGTGAGAAAATGACTTTGTATTTTAGGGACTTGTGACATGTGCAAACGCAACCTGGGCCGCCTGATTTAAACAAAGGGAAAGATTGGCACGAAATATAATCTTCATCATGTGATTAAATATAGTCAAAGGCTATTATTTGATTCAACGGTTGACAACAATATATCATATGATAAATATCGTACCTCGGTGAAATCACTGAAAAAGGGTGTGCAAGTAATGGCTCCCAATCTTATCCACTAAGTTGGGACAATTGTATTGGATATTTGGATTTGGGCATTTTATTTTTTTAAATGAGTTGTACATAGAGATTGAACGTTTGCTTGGAAGTTGGGATAGAGAGATTGGACGTTTGCTTGGGAGTTGGGACAGTTGTATAGAGAGAGAGAGGGAGAGGAGAAAAAAATGGGAAAAAAGTCTTAAAGGCACCAGCTTGGTGTAGGTTCGATTTGGGGAGCCGGTTCGGGCTGGTTTTGGCCCATTAATGGGTCGGTTTACTCAACTTAATCGATTCTCGGTTTCCAACCACCCAAACTGAAAACCGAACCGATTTCACTTCGGTTCGATTCGGTTTAACTCGGTTTTGGGGGTGGTTCGGGAGGGCCGATTTTCGGTTCGGTGTTTGGTTTAGGGTATGCATCCATAAAATTGACACTATATTTTAGAGGTGTGTAGGTTTTCAGTGATTGTGCAATAACAATAGTCATTAATGGAACTTTGCATCAAATAATAAACAGAGTTTTAAATGTTGAATAAAGTTTATAACAAATTGAAATCATTTAAAAATCGCTTTTAAGCTGCGTTTGGGAACGTGGATTTGGGAGTTTCAAATTTAAGTGTTTTAAATTCAGGCATTTTAAATTTAGAATTTGAAATATTTGGATTTGCAAATCTCTCGTTTGGATGTTTAAGCACTGCCTTAAGATTTGGCTCAATGATTTATAGATACTTCATTTGGCTATTTTTTTTTTATATAAAAAATTTATATTTCATTGGTTTCCTTCATATATTCTATGTAAGTAGGGATACAAGTTCGGTGTACCGAGCTGAACTAAATCGAAACCGATTTTTTTGATTTTCGGTTAGATACACCACAAATTGAAACTGAACCGAAATATATCAGGTTCTGTTTTAGTACACCGAATTCCTCCAACACATAAACCGTTCCCAAACTGAAACCGAATTTTTCGGTGTTCAATTCGATTCGGTTTGCTTTGGTTTGGGTTTAGGGAAAAAACAATCGAAAATGAATGCAACAAGCAATTTTTTTTTCCCTGAACTCAAATCGAACTGAATATCGAAAATTTTGATTTCAGTACATCGAATTCTTCCAACACATAAACAGTTCCCGAACCAAAACCAAAATTTTAAGTGTTCACTTCGGTTTGGGTTCAGGGAAAAAAAATCGGAAATGGGTGCAACTAGCAAATTTTTTTCCCAAAGCAAACTTAACTGAATACCAAAAAATTTAGTTTTGGTACACTGAATTCCTCCAATATATAAGCCGTTCCCGAACTGAACTCGAATTTTTGGGTGTTCGTTTCGGTTCGCTTTGCTTCGGTTTGGGTTCAAGGGAAAAAATCGGAATGGGTGCAACCAACAATTCTTTGGTTGCCTTAGGGGTCTATCTCTAGAATTGGTAGTAGCGGCCAAAAACTGGCTTCTTGATTAGCGGCAACTACTAACGACTAGTTTTCTAGCCGTTGTGGTAACTATTTAAGCTTGGGTTGGGTCAGTTTGGGTCAGGTCTAGTATCGGTTCATTCCGATCCATTTACCATCTGTTCAACCAGGTTCGGTTCGGTTTAATTCTGGTTGTCTCATATCCAATCCAGCCAAATCGATCAAGCTTAAAAATACTCGACTAAGGCGGGTTAAATATTAAGTCAAACTATATCATTGAGTAACAACTTTTTATTCACTAAATATAACCAATTATATGTTGGTATAAGATTTGCATTTTCAAATATGACTTCGGAGGTGTTATTTGCAAATCCACCTTTTTAAAATAAAGACATGAATTTCTAAATTTCGGTGAATTTACTAAATCCAAACCCCATCACAAGGTCGAGCCAAACGATGGATTTGGATTTAGGAGATCCAAATCCAAATCCCCAGTTCCCAAGCGCAGCCTTAAGGCCCTTTTAAAATCCGTTTTTTTAGAGAGAGAGTGAGAGAGGCTACACTTCTCCAAAGTCCATCCCAACTCTCTCTGCTCCATCGCAAACCCTAGACGCAGGTCCCATCGCACACAGCGCCGAAACGAAAGAAGAAGAAGAAGCTGTGCACGGTTAGACTCTTTCTCTCCCTTTCTCTCTGTCCCTATCTCGCTAGTTTCTTCTTTTTTTATTTTTTTGGGGATTCTCTACAAATTTTCGTGCTTAGAGTAAAATTTTTGCGCACAATAAACTGCACAGATTTTTCTAAGCTGTTGGATTTTCTACAAATTTTTGTGCACGGGCCACAACTTTTTAGCTCCCAATTTTCTGCACAAACTGGGTGGTAAAACTTGCACAGGCTACAAATTTTTTGCACAGGCCACAAATTTGTGGCATGGGACTTTTTTTCTTCAATTTGTTAATTTTGGGATCTTTGGCTTGTTATTTCAGCAAAAAACAAATTAAAATTTGCTTTAAATTTGCATTGATATGGTTGTGCACATATTTTTTGACTGTTTTTAATGTGCATATATTGTTTGGTTGTTTTTAACGTGCATATATTTTTAGGCTATATGCACATTACTTTTTTAATGTTTTGGCACTTTTTTAATGTATATTTTACTTATACTTGCTCATGTTGGGATTTCCAAATTTAGTGAGGTTTTATATTTCATAATTAATATTTGCTCTCTATTTATTAATATTTGTTTATGCCTAATTAATTTATTGATTTTTTTCCGTCCTCTAGAAAAAATATAGAAATTAAAAAATAGTAAAAATCTGAAAAAATAAATATTAATGATTAATAAATAAAAATAATTTTTAACTTAAAAAAAGGAAAAGTAAATGGCCTCGCCATGGAATGACGAGCCTCTTCACTGTGACCTTGCCACATTGCCTTAACTACCTTGCATGCCCTAATTTTGCCCATAACCTCTCTGCTGAAAGGAAAAAAAATGAAAAACAGAGGTAAAGAAGAAGAAGAACTTTATGGAATTTTTGTCTATGATTCTATGAATTTTTGCAATTTTGCGTATACTTTATGAATCTATTATCCATCTAATGAATTTTCTTATTTCTTTTTTAAATTTATTGAAACTAGATAGATTATAACTTCCCATGTGTAATTCATTATGCCGTTATGGAATAGAATCAATAGATGTCTTGGCTTCTTATATTTTAAATGAACATAAACTGTTATGTATTATATTTTTTAGCTCTTCTAGATATGTTTTTTATTTTTCTGCATTATATGTAAAGATTTGAGTGTATCTTACGATTCATCTTTTCTCTGAACTTTTTATTATTGGTAAAAAACTCGTCACTAATAATAATCATAATAATACAGCAAAAAAGAGAGAGAGGGCTATTCTCTAAACTTTAAAAGTATAAATTCTTAAAAAAATTCAAATGTATCTGGGAACTAGGATGTCCCTCATTTCTTCTTCTATAGACAACTGCTAGATCTTTCCTGAAAAAAAAGAAGTTAATAAACCACTTTATTTAAACTTCTTGTTTACAAGTAAGCTACTTTCTAAGTTGAATAAATTTGGATTTAAAATTACTCTCTCCTAACTGAGTTGCACTTTTGCTGTTAAAAACCCCCTATAGTTCTGATCCTATTTTGAAATAAAATACCAAATAATTTCAAAATTAGCCCCAAAAAATCCATGCTGTCCCTGTTGACATCAGTAGCATAAACTAGTGACCTATTTTTTAACTCAATTTACTTTATGATAATGGAATGGCCTCCTAGGGAGGGTTTCAAACTGCCTTTGTGGTTCGGGAGAGGGCTCTGCTTTTTTTTTTTTGCTCTTTCTTTTCTTGGGTTTTGTCTCCTTGTGGCCCTCGTGTTCCAACTTCTCGCTGTGGCACCAGATTTGTATTTCACTTTTGCAGTTTTAATACATTTCTTGTTTACTGATCAAAAGAAAAAAACTTATATAATATAATACTCACTTTACATCAAAAGCAAGCATGGACAGCTGGTTAGACAATTGAAAAATATTATTTTTTTAAAAGTATTAAGTGGATAGGCTGGTTTGCGCACTAGCCGAATCGGAGAACCGAAGTGCGAACCATTTCGCGGTTTGCACTGAATTAGGTAACCATGATCTGGACTAGATACAACTGCATCATATCATAGTCAAAAGGAAAAAGCGTATGCAAAATTAAGCGATGGGCATGCCTATTGCGAAGCGATTGTTAAATAATTAGGACACTCCTAATGTTCGTTTATGATATAGGAAAATATAAAAAGGGAGCTTTTGGCTTTGATGTAAGGAATTTTCCAAGCTGGAGGGTCGTTGAATTGCCGCCAAATTTGATCAATTCCTCGGATTGCAAGGGAGATGCTGTATCTGTCACGTTTCATGCTTTGATCTTCTTGGATTCTCATTTTATACAATCTTCTGTGCGGATATTAGTCCAGAAGGAAAATATGATCCAAAAGGAAAAATAGGGTCTTTGAATTTCCTCTTGATCTTGTTTACATTCTTTATGTTGGATATTTGCCTAGAAAAAAGAAATATTCCTCACTCTGATAGAGTCACTATTTTATATACGATTTCCTAGGCGGAAGCGCCAAAGGCACCTCCCTTGATTGCATATTAAATCGTCGCTCAGTGTATCTTTGACAATTTTGGATGAGAAAAGTAAAAAAGAGATACAAAACTCCTAACGGATGACTCTCGATTGTGGGGTGCCTATGGTTGAAACTTATTGATTCATGTGAATCCGCCTTTAAAAGGCCAAATTTGACCCCTTATTCCTAGGCTTAAGTGCTAGAGAGGTTGGTTTATTCGTATCATATCGGTGCCAAAACTCTAATGAGGACAAGACTCTTCAAATAATGACGAAAAAGAGGGACTGAAACGCCAAAGACACACTTGGCAGCATGGAGTCGTCACTTGGGTATGAGGCCTCAAACCTAAGAAAATATTTTGTTTGAAATGCAGGGAAAGACTAGGTCTAGGTAATACGTTAGGGTACACCCCGCTTTCAAGCGAGGTAGAACGACATGCCCAACATGTCAGCTTATACTTCATCCGAAATAAAGAGGGATAACATGTATCTGAAATTGTGTTTAGTGTATATAGTTATGTCTTCTCCATTCCGATTGTCTTTCTTGCTTTCTCAAAGTCTTGGAAACTTCCACTCAAACACTCCTCAATTTCTCCATTTTCTTTTTGATCGATAAATAGAATATATTAAAAAACCAGCGAGCAGCTGGAAAAGAAATACAAACATAGACCCAAGAGCAGAGGACAATGAGAAACATCGCAACAGGGACAAAAGGCGAGGCTGACAAAGCAAACCCCCAAGCCCACCCCGGAAGACCCCGAGGCACTAAGACAAAGCGAAAAGAAACTAAACGAAACCTTGCTCTCCATTTTCTTCTACCCCAATGGCGCAATCCTTGCAAACAAGGAGAAAAAGAGGAACTTCGATAGACGTTTTTTTAGGGATTACATGGAGAGATTTAGTAGTGAGCTTCAAATGATTGCACAAGCTCAAACCAAACTCCCCCTTTTATAGAGGAGATATTAATGCACAGATATTCTTTTAGAATGTGTGAACTTCCATATCTCACCCATGCATCACTCATTCTATGTCCCCAAGGTAATTAAAGAACACCATTTTGACTATTAGAATGAAAATGAAATTAAGAGCTAGGATCCCCTCCTCAGGTTTAACTTTGGCTTTTTATCATATGCTAGCAAACCCCTCCGGATTGACCAATGTTCCACTTTGGTGATGTTTTCGAGGCTCTTTGTCATGAATTTTTCGACATGTTAAAGCTCATGTGTATTCTCCATATCCCAAAGAGTACACAAGCTGAAGGATTTAAAATCGAAGGGCCAAGTGTCATCATCAACGGGTTAAAGTTAGAACAAAGATGATCGAACCCCGCTTTGGACCATGTTTCAAGACATCTAGAGGTTCAAATTTTGACATTCAATGATTCCATTGTGTTCTCATGCGGAGAAGAATTCAAGGAAGAAAACGGCATCCAAATATGATGCAGGGAAGACTTTAAGGGGAGCTCCAAAAAAAGGGTGCATCCCATGCTCTGTGTTGGCATGGAGTAAACCCTTAAGGCCCCAAAATAATAATGAATGGGTCAAGGCACAATCTGATACCAACAAAGGAGAAGTAATAGGTGTTACAGCTCAAGTAACAGAGCAAAAAAAGCTTCAACGAAATTCAAGTATTCCCACCAGCACTCAAGCTGAGAACAACAATTTGCTGACAGAAACAAATTCTTGATAATTCTTAATTAAACTGCCAGCGATAATGATCCAGTGATATTGAGATTGTGCTAACAGCTTAACCAATCAGATATCTACGTTTTCCCCTCTTGAGAATCTTGAGAGCTGCCTTTCTGTTTCAAGATAAAGCCTATAAAATCAAAGAATCAATTAGATACTCTAGCTGCCTTTTCTGTTTTTTGGATATACTAGAAGAAATATGAGAGCCCATCAGGTGCAGCGGTGGACGCATGATTTTCTTGAAGAGGGGCACCTGTAATCATTATATCATGTGGCCGACATCTGTGAGCAATCTAAATTGTCTAAGTGACAATCTATTATTTGAACATATTATCAGCTCACAGAAACATGCTTATAAGTGAATGTGAACTATTCGATTGATGAACTTTAATATCTGCCATTAAACCTAAGAGTACCTTTGTTATCCTATAGGATTAGTGAGGGCGCCTACTTCTGAAACCCACTAAAACTCATTGACTACTTGGAATCAGATTGTGGAGATTGCGTTTCACCTCAATCTTCACATAGGGATGTTGAGACCATGACCGTACCATCAGACGGTCCATTATTTATTCCATGCGGCACAGGTCTAAAAAATGTGTCCCTAAAATCACATGACACGCATCAAACTCAAACTTAATTTTAGGGCCATTTTTGGGAATTTGTGCCACATGGAATGAAAATAGACCGTCTGATGATAAGCTCATGTTCTCAAGATCCATTTTGTGGAAGATTAGGGTGAAAAACGATCTCCATAGTTCAATTCCAAGCAGTCAATAGTTTTTAGTGGGTTTCAGACGTAGGCACCCTCAGTAATTGTATTGGTGCGAACAGAGATACCCTAAGGGCTCATTCAGGTGTTTCCTGGTTTTTCCCAGAAAAGCTCAGATTCTTGGAAACTCAGATTCCTAACCATGGATCAAAATATCGTCCGATACCGATACGTATCGGACGATACGTATCGGTTTTGGATCTCACCGATACGATGCAATGGGTTTTTATCGCCCCCATGAATAAACAGTCAAATTATCGTTCAATGTATCGTTCGTGTCGTTCAATGTATCGTTCGTATCGGACGATAATTTAGCCGCTTCAATGGGATCTTTCATCCTGGTCGGAGGAGAAATTACCAAACGTCTAGCATTCCCGCACGCTTGGCGCCAATGAATTTTTTTTTATTGTTCGATAATTTCAAATTATCGGTTTTGATGTTTTTTTTGTTTTTTTTTTTTGGGGAAAAAATCGGAGAGTATCGTCCGGAACCGATACGTATCGGTTTTGGGGCTGGACGATACGTATCGAAAAAACGAGATTTTGATCCTTGTTCCTAACAGATTCTTAGCAAACTCAGATTCCTGGTTTTTCCCATATGCTTTCTTAAGTTACTCAGATTCCTGACATATTCGTATAAAACTCAGAATCCTTTGTTTTTAAGTTCATCTCAGAAAATCCTCAGAATCGATTCAATAAGTGGTTATGCTATGACCGTAGAAACGTGATCTAATCATCGGTTTATGTGCGGTACTCGGATTTCTCTCAAAATTTATGGGCAACCAATCGAGATGGAGCTGAACATATTTGACGGAGTTTTTTTTCGAATTTGATTTAATGGCCATTACTTTTAAAATGGGCCACTAATACCCGACAGTTTTATACCGTCGGCAATAAGTTTCCTTCCCCGACAGTTGTAACCGCCGAGAAAAGGTCAATCTTTCTAGCCACCAAAGTTAGACATTTTTCATGGCGGCAGTTTAAAACCGCCGGGAAATTGTGATCATGAACCAAATTAAGATGATCATGAACCAAATCAAGCAAGTAGGGTTTGAATCCTTCGAAACCACTTTTACAGCTAACAGAACCATCGATTGTTCAAACTAAGCAGGGTTACCTAACGAAGAAATGAAGTGTTTGGCTGCACCACGCTCCATCCATAATGAAATCCCATTTGGGAAAACAATATGTTGGTTCGCAAAAGATTAATCAATAATGGACATTTGGATCATATGTTCCCGACAAAATTTATAAAATATTAACCAACAATTCTTAAACTTCCGAAACATCAGTAATAGGGCTCTCAATGAGTTAAGGTACAGCTCATCTGGGTCAACTTGAGACCGGAGCAGCTCTTTCATATTCAAAGCCTAAATTGCACATTATTTATTGGAATTTATTTCTATAGAGATCGAGCATAGTAATATACTATATTATTTATTATTATTGGAATTTATTTCTTATTATTTTTTCCAATTACATTTTAATTTATCTCTATATCTAAATAATTAAACTTTATGGATTCTTCTAAATAAAAAACTAAAACACTCCAAAACCATTAAAAGCTTGTAACGATTACTTTTTAGGATATTTTAGTACTTTAAATTATATATATATATATATATATATATATATATATATATATATATATATATAAGAATTTAAAATAAATACTATATAAGTAGTCGAGGCACGACAACGAGCAAAGCTACAAACTACCCAAGCTCGCGGTTAGCTCATTTATAAACAAGCTCTTAATGCATAGGTGGCTCAGCTTGCGGGTTCTAGGTACTAGTAATTTTTTTTTAGCTGAGGCGAGAGAGCTCCCATCCCGGCTCTGCTCGTTGAGAGCCCTAAGTAGGATGCCCAATGGACTGATACGAATTCAATTGAACAGAGCAAAAAATTGATTACTCTCCTCCAGCTCCAAAGATGTTGAATGCGGAATAGGCATATTGAAAAATATGTAGCAACATACACTATAGTTACATGTCTCCGGTCACCCCTTTCAGATGGGCTGGTAGCATGCGGGCTACTCTTCACATATGTATAGAGCACTTTGTCTCATATCAAAATGCTATAAAATAATTAGATGATTGGACCTAAATAAATCCAAGTAGAAATACTCTTCAATCTTCACCAATCCGAAAAAATAATAGTTTGTTTCACTTACAGTAAAAATAAAGCAAAACTAAAACAAGTCTTTCTTTTACGCCAAGTCAAAGCCCGACATAAGAACAAGCAACTTGAATAACAACCACTTCCCAATATATTTATGATAAACCGACTAATTCATACCTTCTAACTTACTATGAAAGGACCTACAAAATTTGGAATCATTATGCTTCAATTCACTTACCTGCCCTGTGCTTGACTTTAGAATGGGCTTGCAAAGCGTTTTCCGAATTGAAACTCCTGTTTTGAAGAGAGAATGTAAATAAGACAGCATTAAAACATTTACAATTAAAAAAATCACCAATGCAGTTTTGAAGAAAAATGACTTACTTGCTATTAGACTTGCATGATACTTCTTGGCCACCAGATTTTGGTGTCTGCTGCTTTGGCTTATCGGTGGATGCAGGGAATTAGCTTGATGGCTTTTCACTGATATCAGTTGAAAGAAAAAGGATACATTATTATAACCTAAAACCAGTAAATTGTAGACGGTTACAACAAGAATTCAAAAACAAGAAACCATGGGTTCAAAAACAATTAACCATGGATTCAAATTTCATATTGCCACTACACTAAACAAAAGTGATCGCTGTCATAGCCTTGAATAATTACAACAATTCATGTGTATTATTTCGAGAACCTAGGTATACTTTAATTGACTTTAGTAAGAGAAATTTCAACATAGATGGTAAGCAAAAGGACTCGAACTCTAAGCATAACCATCCTATATATATTTCAACTAATGATTTGTGCCCACTGAACTTTTACTGACATGTGATTTTTATTTTATTTCATTTTGATTGATATAGAAGAAATTTGAATTAAATATAAAAGCAAATCAGGGAGTCCCTTCTTCCTGAAATGTTTACAAGAAAAAATAGGGTAACCGAGGCTGTGATACGAACAAATGATAGGATCCAAACATAAATTGAAGAGAGAAATGATTAAGAAGTCTAAAAATAATATGTAGCTTAATGTATTTTCACAGCCACTATCAACTTGCACTACATCCACAAACTTGAGTACCTAAGGTAAAAATCCATGGTAATTAGCAGAACCCATGAAAAGGAAAATTTCAGTATAATTGTCAATTAAACAGCATATGTCGAAGCTATATAAAACCTCTAAAGATGATTGCAAATTAAACATTGAATTTTAACTAACCTCACTTACCAATAGCCCATATATATATATATATATATATATATATATATATATATATATATATATATATATATATTTATCCTTTGGAAAAAAGGAGGGTAAAAATTGGGTTCACCACAGTTTTACATGTTCTGTAGTCCTCATTACAGCTCAAAAAATGTGAGGAAATTGCCTTTGCAATTAGGCAAATGCATCATCTGTGAAGTGCATCAGTTAACAATAAAAACTACTCAAATACTACTATAGCTGCAGTGAGAAGCTTGTGCTCCATTTCCTTTAATGGGTAGAAACTGCACTAGTAGTATAGAAGACCCTCATGGCCCTTCTTGGTTATGGAAGGGGCTCTGACTGAAGTGATGGGTTTGGAGAGACCAATGTTAAGGAAGACAACAACAACAACCCAAATGAAAATTCAGTTTGTGGGAAAGAAATAGATTGTAGTGGGCAGTGAAAGTTGTGTGCTAGAGGCCATTGGAGACTTGCTGAAGACACCAAGCTTAAGGAACTTGTTACTTTTTATGGGCCTCAAAACTGGAACCTCATAGCTGAGAAGTTGGAGGGGAGATTAGATACTTAATGCTGTTATATATTTCTTACTTTCATATTCAAATTTTTTGGTTTGAAAACTGAATAATTTTTAGATTTGTAGCATAGAAAACATCAGTGATCACACAAAAAAACAAAAGAAATGCAAGAATGCAAGCTCAAAGAAAGTCACAGAGTTTGGGAGGAAAATCATGAAAGAAGTGACCATGTTAAAATTGATAGATAACAAGCAAGTAAACAGATATGTCAATCTCATTTAACATGGTTGACATGAATAATTGGTTGACCTATGAGGAAACTCATAAAAAGGTTGCATGGTGTTATCTTCAAGGTCAAAACCACAAAACTATCTTTGTGAGTAAATGTGTGCTATTTGTACTTTGCCTGATTTTTGGAGATACTCACAATCCCAAGTAAGCCAAATAAACGTTCGAGATTATGGATCCCACAAGTAGAAAATGCTCTGAGCCTGTAGAATTAAAGTAAGGATTCCGTGACATAATATCAATAGCAAACAAGGAAAATAAATAAGGTGCCTTCATTGAAAAACAAGAAAGGTCCAAAATTTTTTCCGAATCTTTCTATTAAACTATTGCATATAATGTGTTTAAGTGGCAGCTGATATTTTAATATGAAAAATGATCAAAAAACCACACTTAATGTTAGAGGTTTTGAAGCATCTGATTGACACACCGGAACCTCATAGCTGGGAAGTTGGAGGGGATGGTTTAGTTAGACCCAAGGATCAATAGAAGAACTTTTAGTGAAGAAGAAGAAGAGAGGCTAATGCCTGCTCATAGATTGTATGACAATGAATGGCTATGATTGCTAGGACTTTTCCTGGTAGAACTGATAATGCAGTTAAAAATCATTGGCATGTTATAATGGCTTCCTCGATATAGAGAGTAATCATCAGTTTATAGGAGGAGAAAGCTGAGCCAAGCTGTTCATAAAAGGTTGGAAGAGTGTAGAGATTCAGCAACAGAAAACTACCCATCTTCTCCATTTAGATTTCCTGGTGTTCTTGATGGCTCACATGGTGAAAATTCAATTTGAAGTTGCAGAGATTTGATGCTTGGTTACACCTACAACAGGATCTCTTAGATAATAGCATGCACTATTGTACTACTAGATATTCTTTCTCTTCTTTTTTTCCTCTGCAAAAAATGTTCAACACATGCCCATTATATCTTGTAAACTGCAGTTTTTATGTCTAACAAGTGAGATAATCTATTTTTTGTATTAATGGTGGTTCACTTATATCAATAGATAGAGCCTCCATCGTAGCAGTTTACACAAATGAGGGCACAGTTTGTGATATAATTATGTCTAACCAGTGAGATAATATATTTTTGTATTAATGGTGGTTCACCTATATCAATAGATAGAGCCTCCTTCATAGCAGTTTACACAAATGAGGGCACAGTTTGAATATCATTCCAACTGAGAAGAATGCTGCCATAGCTGCCTGGTCTCATTTGAAGCAATGTAAAGTACACCCACTAAAATAGAAACAATCAGCTTTTTTCTTAGGTTTTCTATTCATGGGTGTTCTGTTAGAAGCATGAATCAATATATTTTTTCATATATTGATTCTGATGAATTCTACAAGGACAAGAATGGGTTCTTCTTCTCAGTCAAAAAAGGAGATTGAGAAGATTGAAGAATGAATTCCCATGTCCTACAATCTTTCCACCAATTCCCATTTTCCAACACTCGATTCCTAATAATACTCATGACCCATCTCTTTATTCACAAATAAAAACCACATCGCAAATCAAAATCCAAGAGATACAGAGGATGCAAGAGTTCTCTCCAACCAATCATGCCCAACAAAAGAACAAATCACATATTAATTCAAGTAGTGATGATCAATTAAAAACAGATCACATATTACTGTATACAAAAAATCATAAAAGAACTTTTATTGATGATCAATTAAACCCATTAGAGAAAGATCTTTCTCAATTTTTTTATTTATGAATCATCAGTAAAACTTCATCTTCTCAAGCACCCAAACACCCTATGTATTTATTACCATATATGCTTCTTACAACTAATCTTTTACCGAGAGAGAGAAAAAACCATTGATTCATTCACAACACAACGAACTTCTAGTAATGATCCATCATAACCCATCAAAGATTTCTTGAATGGGTATTGATGGATCATTAGAAAAAATTCACTACAAATTTACTAAGAATTAAGTAAAAATCTGGAATGCCAAAAAATCAAGGCTTTGCTGCTATAATTTTGGGTTCTATGCTTTTGGTTTTAAAGCAAATAAATCTTGAACAACCAAAAATCTGGAAGCCATTATAGAAAGAAGGCAAGAGCTGCTATAAAATTTAACAAAAAAATACTTTAGCTGTTTCAGGAAGACAACACATACTTGTTTCAGTTTATGATCGTGGACTGTTGAGTTTGGATCTCATGTATTTCATTGGGACAAGTATACTTCACAGCCGAAATCTGAGCTAATCCGAGCAATTTGCTCAGACGTTCAAATGTCCTTTTCACTCGAAAAAGGCTCCTATTCCCAGTTCCCAAGCAAAACTCTCAAACGTGGTCCTCACTCAGATTTTGCATAAAATCTCAGATTCTGGGCAGAAAAAACTCGCGAACGAGCCCTAAAACTAAAAACAATGATTGATATTAAATCAACAGATGGGATAATTTAACTCTCCCTGAAAGACACTTGTTGCACTCTGATCTATGATTGATCACTTTGTTGGTACGGATCACTCATATCTTAAACAATTTCAGTGTTTAGGAAATGGATTTAGGGTCTAAGATTAAATTAGGGAATTAGAAAATAGGTTTAGAGGTAGGAAATTAGGGTTTTACAAATTAGGGAAATAGGGATTTGGAAATTAGAGTTCAGTTGATAAATTTAAGATTTAAAAATTAGGGATATAGGGTTTAGGAAGATAGAGAGAGGATAGAGAGTAGAGGGAGAAAGCTCAGGGAGAGAGGGGAGAGAGCGCAGAGAGAGACCAAAGAAAGCACAAGACAGAGAAAGAGAGAATGAGAAAGAACAAATGAGATTGTGGGTGTTTTTAACTTAAAGGGGTATTGGTATCTGCAATTGAAGATTTGGTCTCTGGCTCCCTGCAACCAATGACTTGCATAGATAAATCTTCAGTTGCAAGCCAAATCTTAGATTGTAATTATTTAAATAAAATGAATTGTTTTCAATAGTTTATTTATTTATTTTTATCATCAGTAAATGTGAATTGTATTGATAAGCAATGAGAAGCTGATAAGAACCCATACAAGACCACCGACAGACGACCAAAGCAACAAGGAAAGAGAGAAAAATAAACAAAGAGAAAACAGACACCCAAATCAATAGAAAAGTATCTAACAGCCTATCCTTGATCCCACAACGACCCGTCTCCTCTTACGCCCACACACCCGCGATAAACCCACAGACACAAGAAATCTTTGACAGACTTGAGGATCATCTCCATTGGCCGACGTTTTGTATTAAATGTTCGCGTATTCCGCTCCATCCAAATGCTCCAAATCACCGCGTAGAAACCCGCCTTCCAAAACTCCTTGTCTGCCCCTCCAGCTTGACATTTTCCCATGCAAAAAATTGCTGATAGGGAGAGGATGGGGCTACCCAATGCATTTCAAAGGATTTCAGGATGACTCCCCAAATCTTATGGGCCACCCAGCAGTGAAGAAAAAGTGAGCCGCGGTCTCTTCCTCTTGGAGGCACCTCGTGCAACGGTTAGGCAACTCTTTCCCCCGCCGAATCAACGGGTCGATAGTGAGAACTTTATCTTTGAACAACGTCCACGCAAAAAATCTGACCTTGGGGGGTATACCAGCCTTCCACAGCCCCACCCCATCGAACCTGACTGACGGTCGGTTGGCTAAAGTCCGAAAGTCATAGACCATTATAGCTTTTGTGATTCGAAACATGGCATTAGGGCGTGTTAGGATCCAAAACACGAGAAGGGTGAGGAGTGCCTCAAAGCAGTTTGATGGGCTTGGTACACCTTTGAAATCCTTGGATTTTTGAATTTAACCACTTTTCTCGTTGATTGACACACATTTCATTTTGTTTATTCCTCTTTTCACGATGCAGTAAAGATCCTAGACAGTCCATCAAAACATGTTCCTGACGTAGCTAAGGAAACAAAGACATTATTTGAGGCATAAATAATGGGTTGCCTACAATGATTACTTTATTTTCTCGTTTTTATGTCCAATATAACCCCCATTGTCATTGCCCTCTACATACACTTCTTGGTTTTTTCAAATTGGCATCTTCCTCGTCGATTCCCAAAACCTTTACATATTTTTCCCTATTTGCACGGGAAAAAAGATATTTTAGTGAGTTGAAGCAGTTTCCCACTTCCAGCTGAGGTTTCTGTTCCCCAGGTGAGCCTCAAATCCATTACCTAAGCGATCACCTATAATTCAGTACTCATTGAGATACCTGAGTGCTCACCTAGGCTTAGTAACTAGTAAGGCCTAGGTAACCTTAGCCTAGGCAATTTCCCATGACAACCTTGGTCACAGTTAAAATTTCTTTTGCATTCTGTCGGCTTTTTGTACATGCTGGAATCCATTTCTTTGAAAAATTGGTGCTGTATGTATTACTGGAATGTTATTTCTGTTGTTTTTAGACCTTGCAAATCTTTGTTTCATATGGAAATAAATCAAATTTGCTCCTATGCAATGTTTTTTCATTTGCTTCCCAATTACCTTTACCTTTTCGGTTTTCTTTTCAGTTACACCCTATTTTCAATTTTTCTTGCGAATTCATGAACTGCATTCTGCCTATAGGAGACGCTTGTCTATCAGCAGTGCCTTTGGCAGCATTTACCAAAGTTGAAATGTACCTAGTACATACTTTCTAGTTTACTTGACTTCAAGCTCAATGTGCTTGTAATGATCTCATTAGATTTTTTCAATTATATTACATTTGTGTTTGTAAATTCAGGAGACATTATCTATGATATTCTTTTGCCAAGCTCAAGGGAGATTGACAATAGCCCATTTTATGGGGCTTTTTTATTTACAATGGTCCATTTTTGTGGGGCTCTTTTATTTTTTTAAGAATATGAAAATAAACATGATTGAGTTTATAATATACAATTGGTTTCTTAAGTTTTTACAATAGTCCATTTTATGGGGCCGTTTTATTTTTTAAGAACATGGGAATAAACTTGATTGAGTTTACAATGTATAATTAATTGGTTTTGTAATTTTTTTTTAGCTTGAATTCCTTCTTATCTTTTTCCTTCTCAAATGCCAAATAATGATAGTTACATTTTATTTGTTGATGAAATGATCAATAAAAAAGGTCATTGGCATGGTTATACTCCATTTTCATTAGCCTCATTGCTAGTTTCTGTAATTTAGTAGGTGCTTCCTATTTCATAAATTACGTTGGGTGTGCTAGAATGGTTAAGAATGGCAAAAGATCCCGCCCACAGAGGGATAGCGTCGATGATGGAAAATACCTGAAGAGAAGAGCGAACAACAAAGACGACTCGGGTAGTGGGGAACTGGTTGTGTACCGCATACTTTGCCCAGGTAGAATTATCGGAAGTCTCATCGGTAAGAGTGGAAAGGTTATAAATTCACTGAGGCAAGATACTCATGCAAGAATCAAGGTTGTTGATCCTTTTCCTGGTGTGGATGAGAGGGTCGTAACTATATACTGCTTTGTTAAGGACAAAGATGATAAGGAGGTTGATGAGTACGACAGCTGTGTTCCTCTTTGCCCTGCTCAGGATGCACTTCTGAAGGTCCATTCAACAATAGTTAACTCCATGTCTGCTGTTGGTGATTCTGACAAGAGAAATAAAGAGGAGGCCCATATTCTCGTTCCAAGTAGCCAAGCAGCAAACGTTATTGGTAAATCTGGAACTACTATTAAGAAATTGAGAAGCAAGACGGAAGCAAACATCAAGGTTACACCTAAGGATCCCAATGATCTTGCACATTCCTGTGCCATGAGTTTTGACAACTTTGTTCGGGTAAATTTTTAGTTTATTTAACCATTTACCAATGTTCTGAGTATAAGATTGGAAATCAAATTCATATGAGGTTGCTTTTAATTGACTCCTGGATCATTGGTTTTTTAATGTTGTTGGAAGTTGGAACTAAATAAAAAAGTGAACTTAAAATCAGAAAATAATATTTGACATTTTTTTATGTGGAATTGAACTATTGAAAAATTGAAGCATTCATGCACTGTTAAGGACTCACTCTTCGTAAAAAAATAAAAATAGAATAACTCTTAGAATGCTATTTAAAATTTCATCCATTAATGCTGAAACTAAGTTGACAACTATGAGCGGTGTGTAAGAGTCTCCTGAATTTTAGGCTTTGAATATGTATCTTCAGTACATAATGTTAGGCATAGTTGAGATATTGTGAGGTGTGTATGCCAAAGTTTATGTTTTTGTTTGAATCTCTGCATCTGTTTGGCTTTCAAAGTATTGAAAACAGTAAAAATGTGGCTTGTATGGTTAGAAAATCGGGGTGATACAAATTCAAACAAATCTTGCTAAATGTTATATCTGTTTATATTGATAGCAAAAATAGAAACTCATGAGAAGGGAGAAAGAAGAAAATGGCATGGAATTTTAGCTTATTTTACAGTTGCTTCTCACATACGATAGCTTTCTAGTTCAATCACCATCCAGGCAAGCTGCGTGCTAGTTTGCAGATTGCGTCAATTGGCGCCTACACTTTTTCTGATATCATTTCTTGTGAAATTTCAAGTCTATAAAAAGATACACACCGATCAATATATATAGACAGTCTTGAGTTTCTTCCCCCTCTTATCATACTGAGAGGGCATTCATTCTTCATTTCAATTCAATTGGTGCATGTAACGGAATACACTTTTGTGCATATATATATATATAACTGCCTCTTTACAGGTATGCAATGACTATCCACTTATTAAGCCACATGGCACATGTTTTTGGACATTCAAGTCATGAATATGGTAGTTCATATATTGGAGTAAAGGGAGCCCAAAAAATGCACTCATTGGTGGATTTGAACCATACGATCTATGCGTTCTATAATGGATGGTTCATATGTTTTTAACAGTTGAAATTAAAGTGCTTCAATCGGATGGTTCAAATCCTCTATAGACGTGATTTTCGGCTGAAATGTACTGATGATGGGCTACTAGTTGGACCACTTTGATTTATCAAATGTGTGTGCCATGTGGCAAATGGTCATGTGACAATCTGTTCAATAGCAATCATAGGAGTCTCTCTCATATAAAAGTTTTTTAATTTGGATGAGTGCCTTTCTTTCGGATGGTTATCTCAGGTTGTTGTTTATCCATTTTATCTCTTTAACTATATTTATTTATTTATAAATATGTGTAGATAACTGGTGACGCAGATGCTGTGAAGGAAGCATTATATGCAGTATCTGCAATAATGTACAAGTTCTCTCCAAAGGAAGAGATTTCCCTTGAAACTGCATTACCAGAGCTTCCTCCGACCATTATCATCCCATCAGATATCCCTTTATATCCAACGGGCAGCTTGTATCCCAGTTCAAATGTTGCTGACCCTCCAAGATCTGTACCACCAGTAACAGAAATTCATGGTTACACTGATATTGGGAGTACGTGGCCTATGTATTCGTCTTCCCTCCCTGATGTTCCTGCTTATGGTAGCCCATCCCGATCCAAGGAGTTGATAGTACGACTATTGTGCCCCTCTGATAATCTTGGACGTGTTATTGGCAAAGGGGGGAGTTTCATTAAGAGTGTGAGGCAATCAAGCGGTGCTCATGTTGAGGTCAATGATCTGAGAGATAAGTGTGATGAAATTGTCATCACTATCACTTCTATGGAGGTTGAACCATCTGTCTATAGCTTCTAATTGTATTAACCTGCTTGTACGCATTAACCTATAGCTGTTGCATGTGACATTTGTTGCAGTCCCCTGATGACCTGAAGTCAACTGCAATCGAAGCTGTTTTACTACTTCAAGGAAAGATTAATGCCAATGATGATGACGGCAAAGTCAATATCCGTCTTCTTGTTCTATCCAAAATTATTGGTTGTCTCATCGGCAAGAATGGTTCAATTATAAATGAGATGCGAAAAAAAACTAAAGCTGATGTTCAAATCTTGAAAAAGGGGAAGGAAAAGCCCAAATGTGCTGGGGAGGAGGATAGTCTTGTGGAGGTCAGTTCTTGCATCTTGTCGCAATCAGTTTGTTTATATTGCATTCATTTTGAACTTTTTATTTTATTTTTTATATTGTCGGCTTTCAGGTGATTGGGGAGGTTGACAGTGTTAGAGATGCACTTGTTCAGATCATTTTAAGGCTCAGAGATTATGTTCTGAAAGATAGGGAAGGTGATCAAAGTGCTCTCATTGCGGATTCTCTCTACTCAAGTGGTCATTCTGTTCCATCTGTCTTGCCTAGTGTTCCACCTGTTGCTCCTTTAGGATACGATCGAAGGGTTGACACCAGTGGCAACGTGGGCATGCTTTCCTCTAGGAGCATGTATGGATATGGATCTTTGCAGGTATTTTAGTCACATATGCAACCTTGTTCATTTCTTCTACCGAAATACTGTAATTAATGCAGTCTTAATTGGTATCTTTTATGTTTTACCACGGTCTTAATTAGTTTATCATGAATGATTTTATACTTTATATTTTGGCATGTGAAATGTTGTTTTTCTGAAGTCTTAGTTACTCATTTGTTGACTTTGTTGTTTATTTTCTTTTACTTCATCTGAAGGTTGGGGAGAATGCCTATGATTCTGTTCCGTCATATTCGTCAAAGCTATATGAAGGGTTAGTATGCATGCCTTGTGAATTCCCAAGCTGTGGCAATTTGCGTTTATGCCATTAATTTGTAGTTTCAGCTCCTTGAATTTTGTGTAATTGTGCAGATTGGCTTCAACTCGTGAGAAGGTTATCCCTGCACATGCAGTAAGTAAGGTGATGGGAAAAGGCGGATCAAACATTGCAAATATTCAGAAGGTTGTATTCCTTGACTGATCTCTTATTTCTAGATTTTTTTTCATGGTTCAGTGGAAAATTGATTCTGGCCTTAAGTTACATGCTAGAGGCTATCATCTGTAGGACACTGGCCCATTCCCTCCTTATTTATCACTTTTTAAAAACACTGAATACTAGTTCTATAAGGGTCAGCATTACCCAGACTCTCCTATTTGAAATTTAATCTCTTGGAGCATTTCTTGTTTCCACACATCATGCATATGACCTAGGAAGCCGATGAAACTCTAAGAGATATACTTTAATAACTTTTATATAATTACCCATGCACACATTCGTTTCATGAGCAATAGTGGATATGCTCCAATTTGTAGAAACATGTTTTAAAGTTTAAACTATACATTTCTAGACATGCTTTTTTTATTTTTTATTTTTTATTTTTTATTATTAGCAGCAAATATTTTGTTGGCAAGTGCATTTTTATACATTTCAATATATACATAGGTTAGCGTTATTCACACCCATTTTTCTTATGAAGAACACTCTATTTTCCATCATAAAAAGGTTGACTTCCTTGAATCAGACATTGGAGATTGTTTTCGTCCCAATCTTCCACACAATAGATCTTGAGATCGTGGCGCTCCTATCAGACAGTTTGATCTTGATTACACGTGGCACACATGCTCAAAAGTGACTAGAGAACCTTTTTTCATGGTACACCCATGATCACAGTCGCGATTGGGGGTGTGCGCCAGATGGAATCAACATGTCACCGTCTTGTAGGTGCGCCGTGATCTCAAGATCTATTGTGTGGAAGATTGGGACGAAAAATAATCTCCATCGTCTGATTCAAGGAAGTCAACGATTTTTTTATGATGGACAATCACGTTTTCTTCACAGGAAAAACGGGTGTGAATAACGCCACCCATGTACATTTTATTACAATATATACAATTTCAATAGATTACATGTTCATACAGAATTCACTTTATAAACAATTTGTAGGTATTTTAAAATTCTTTCATTTATACACCATATGCGTTCTTCGTTTTATTTTTGGGATAATGGGAGCTCACTGTTCTTACACAGACAGCATCCATGTAGTTCCTCGCTTTATGCCATGGCAGACTTTCTTGACCAATTCAAGCTGTTTTAATGGCTAAGCACCATATGAATATTGGTCAATGAAAGCAACATGCCCGTCTTAAGACCGGAACCATTCGATTTGGGGAGTTTAGTATAGACCGTTGTTCATATCAAACTTAGGGTCAATATATGCTTGGATTGGATGGAAGAGATTTTCTGCTGCGCATTTTTGGGCCTAGTTAAGTTCAAATGCTTGCCTGCCATTTTGGATGACTTGGATTTGTCATAAATGTGTCCCACATGGCAGTATGTGGCCTAGTAATGGGATGGTCCAAATTCTCTTAAGAAGGCAATGAGGAGAGTCAACTAGTCAATCCCTTAATTTTTTACATCTTCTGTAAATTTAATCTGTGCCTTTTGCCCTATGTACTATTTTTGCAGATCTCTGGAGCTGTTGTAGAAATTCTTGAGTCTAAATTTTCTTATTCTGAACGTGTGGCTTACATTTCCGGCACGCCTGAGCAGAAGCGTGCAGCAGAGAACTTAATCGAGGCATTCATACTGGCCACATAAGATTAAGGATGCTTCCCAGTACCCTCAGGTGATTTATAGTTTTGATCTAGTGCATTCTTTCTCTGGGTTCTCTTGTCCTTGTTTCTTTTCCTTTTCTTCTGGAGACACAAAGACATGGTCCTTGAAATCCTACTGCAGTTTCTTTATTTTCCTGTGTGTTTATTCGAGATTGTGGGGAATTCGTACCATTCGTACACTTGGATGAACGCTCTTTCATATTTTGATGACTCTGTTCATTTCCTGTTATCTTAGCACTTAGGATCTTCTTTCCTTGTTGGTAATTTATCTTGCGGATCTCTGACTTGCATGGTTTTCATCATTCCTCTGATTCTGGGCCATGCTCACTAGTTGTGATGTTCTTGACAGAAATTATACGCTAACGACCATGAGTGATTCTCTGTTTTTAATATGTGATGTTTTAGTTTCTAAACTTTTGACCCCATTCCTCGGCTTTTGCGAGTAGGATTTTTCTAATGTATATGATGCTTTATGTTCTTGACTTGACTGAATTGTGCACACAGTTGTCTCAAAAGGGAAAATTTGTTGCAGAAAATAAAACCACGAAACACATGCAAGCAAAACTCAGCTGCCTTGCTTCTACTCTTTCTGAATCTGTTTGTCTTGATCTCGAGCGGAGACGTTTTTTCTCAAAACTTTGTTCACATGGATTTTACCCTTATTTCGTCTCCATGGTCTCCTATTCCACATTTTCTTTTGGCCTTCTCATTGGTCCTTTTCTTTTGTGAACTTCTGCGCCATATTTTCAGGCTCTATACTCTATACTCTTACCTCGGACCCGGCAGCCTCTTCATTTTCTCACCAACCAGTGTATTTCCTTCTAATTCTTTACAAATTCTATTCACTCAACCATTCTTGTCATCATGGACTATGCATCCACTTGTATCTATATACCAACTCAACTTTTGGATGGTACACACCAATTAAATTTACTGCATCATCATCATCATCACAACCTTATCCCATCTTTTTGGGGTTGGTTTTGCGAGTCCTATTTCCCCCCTCGTTTCTGATTAGGGCTAAGCTCTCTATAACTCCACAATCCTTCATATCTTTTCTCACGACTTCCCTCCAGTTCTTCACTCGGCCTTCGCTTCTCCTACTTCCTTATCCTTGTAGCTTCTCAACCCTTTCTACAGGGTCTCCTTTGTGCCTCTAATGAACACAACTGTCCCAAATTGGGAAATTTACTGCAAATTCAATACCCGAATTCACTTTGGGGTAATATTACACACTCCCCACACAGGCATTAAGGGGGACTCCGGTCCTTAGATCGGCACTTCAGCTAGACAGAATTTGATACGTGAAAATGGTGATTAATATTTTTCTAGCTACTAAGCTTTATTTAAGAGCTCATGGACGGCCATTGTACAAACCTGGGAATTGTACTTCAAAGTGAAATGAGGTTATATGCAACGGTGGGGTAGTTTTGGCAGCCATTTTCTTGTTTTATGGAAGTTCTATTAGCCAAAAAGCTCTCTTGTATACAGTATACAGGCTGCATGAATGGGATTCGGACAGAACAATGAGATGGTTCTGGTTGAAGCTCTCTTATCCCATGTTTCTATTTGAGCGTAAGAAGCTCAAGAGAGCCTCTTTTTCTGAATCGTATCTCAATTGACGGACCCGTTGGGTTAAAACCTTTCATATATTGCTAATCTGGGAGAAATGAAGGCCCAGCCACAGTGATTAAATATTTTTATGATTCGAGCTCGAGTTTTTGCTTTACTTTGTTTTCTGAAAAAGGCCGGTGGTACTACCACACCACTTTTTGTTACAATCACCTCATTTAAACAATGAAAAATAGACTGTTTTTAATTAGATGATGGAGATCGGTTTTCATCCCAATCTTCCACACGATAGATCTTGATCTCATAGGCCTACTATCAGGAGGTTAGATGTTGATTCCACCTGGCACATATCCAAGAAAGTGAGCGTGATCAATTTGCCATCAAACGTTTCACATTCACTTTTGAGGATTTGTGTCGCATGGAATCAACATCTGACCGGCTGATAATAGGCCCATGATCTCAACATCTCTTGTGTTGAAGATTGGGAGGAAAAATGAACTCCAATGTTCGATTTAAAGTAGTCGACGGGTTTTTCCTTTGTTTAAGTGAGGTGCCTGTAACACTAACATTGAAAAAAGGGAAATTTATCATATCGACCCTGTCAGATACACCGTTTCCGTCAGAGACCCTATATTTTCACCTTTACCCAAACCGACCAGCTTTTAGCCAAGCTATTTTTAGCTAACACGGAAAGTCATAAATACCCTTTACACTTTTTTTTTCGTTCTACATAGTTTAAAATTTTAAATATTTGCACTTTTCTATATTTATGCGATGTGAAACGAGATTTATGTCGTATGATTTGAAGGCCAGAATATAAAATCGATGGTGTCAAAGATAGACACGAAAAAAAGGTGATATCACCTCTTAATTTATTTTATTTTATTTTTTGAAACAGTCGATGCCGACTCTTAAAACAGGTGGTACCGATTGCTTAAAGAGGCGATATCCATCGACTGTTAAAAAAAAAGAAAAAAAATAAAAAGAGTTTATTTATTTGTTTATTTCTGTATTGATTGTATAAAAAAAATAATTTTTTATTTTTATTTTTAGTTTTTATACAGTCGATGGCGACTGTCTAAACAGTCGGGGTCAATTGTCTAAGCAGTCGATGGTAACTGTTTAAACAGTCGATGTTGCCTCTTTAAGCAGTCGGTACAGACTGTTTTAAGAGTCGCCATCGACTGATTAAAGAGTTGGCATCAACTGTTTAATTTTTTTTTTTAAGAGTCGATATCGCCTTTTTTTTTTTCGTGTCTATCTTTGGTACTATCGATTTTATATTGTGGCCTTCATTTCAGATGGCATAGATCCCGTTTCACATCGCACAAATATAAAAAAGTGCAAATATTTAAAATTTTAAATTATGTAGAACGAAAAAAAAAGTGTAAGAAGGGGTATTTATGACTTTTTGTGCTAGCTGGAACTGGCTCAGCTTGGAGCTGGTGGGTTTGGTTAAGGTGAAATATAGGGTCTCTCACGGAAAAGGTGTATCTAACTGAGCTTATATCTATTTCCCTTGAAAAAAAGATTTTAACTTTTTTCATTTATATCTATTTCTTCAACCAGCCCATATATGATAGGATTATAGGAACACAATTCTAGGCGTGTTAACTTCGTTTTGACCTCAATGTAACCACCTTATCAATGATGAAAAAGGTTTCCTTCTTTTTTTCCTAAGAAGACATCAAATTGAGGGGAATGTAAGAAATCTGATGCTGCGATCCTATTATAAGGTGTTTGGGGTGAGAGAGAGAGAGAGAGAGATGTACCTATAAATTGGAAATTGCAATTTCCCTTGTCACTATAATAAATTTCAATTTCCATTACCAATCCCTATTGTGAACCTGAGTCGGGAAGAAAGAATTCGAGGTTATAAACTAAGTTACCTCTGGTAGCACCTATTGAATCGCTGTAAGCACCTACGGTCTGCCGTGTGAAGGAATGGATCCTTTTTTTAAATTGCTGAAAGCAGTCACTTATATTATTTACAAAGAGTTAAAAGCGTAGTCACTAATGTTTTATTATTTTTATTTTTCAGCCGTGTGAGGGAATGAATCCTTTTTTTTAATCGCTGGCAGCACTCACTTATTATTTCCAAAGAGATAAAAGCATGCTCACTGATGTTTTATTATTTTTATAAAAATATGCACCCAGTCGAAGCTCTGGCTTCTTCTTCATCAAACTTTGGCGGGTTACCACAATGACAATGTCATCACCAAAACCCCTTCTTTTTCTTCATCAATTCTGGCTAGTTGCAATGACGACTGAAGCACCCTCTTTTTCTTGAATTTTGGCAAGTACCTACAACGATGATTTGGGCTCTCAATCGGCTGGACCAGTCCTAATTTTGGCCCGCACCTAGTCTAGAAACTGTGGGATATCTTTGTGAAGACAACCCGGCCCGGTACTCAGGTTGGGCAAATCATGTGGTTACCTAGATTGATTCGGGTCGGGCTTGGGTTGAATGTTCCAACACTTGGCCGGATAAAAAAAATAAAAAATTAAGTATATATATTAATAATATTTTACTTAAATTCCTTGAGATTAAACCATTGAGTGGTTAAGAATTAACAACATTTAAGTAAAAATGCACTTGCAATCTCAATCGATACTCCCTTCAAATAGAAACTTTAAAATAGGGTTCTCACTTTATTGCAATCTCTACCATCTCATGTCTCAACTCTAAGCAAGCCTCTCGCTTGGTTAATCTTTCTCTTTCTTTGAAAATTGATTTGAATTTTTTTGGGTCAAAATTTATTAAAAAAAAATTGCTTCTAAAAAGCTCGAAGAAAAGCCGAAGGCCGGCCTGACCCGCTATGGGCCGGGCTTGGGTTGAGTACATCGCAGCCCGAATTAGAGCCGGGATAAAAAAATTGGAAACCTGGCTTGGGTAGGGCTGGGTTGAACCCTATCCCGGCCCTAACTTAGCCCATTGAGAGCCCTAACGAAGATCACACCATCAAAGTATCAATCAATTTTCACAAAAACTTACAAATAACGTAGACAAAATTTGTTGATGGTGAGTACTCGCTTTCAGATATAAAAAGTTGGTTGTGAGCACCCAAGGCCAATTTCTTTTACATTTGACAATGGGTGCCTAGTGTCAGATCACAGACATAAGTTGCATGAGACAATGGCGGTGGGTGTCCTGTTAGGTTATCATATATGATGGTGGGTGCCTATTGTCATATTTTTAATTTTTTTTTGTGAGATTCAGTTGCTTTGTGACTCGTCGGAGTGGAGGAAGAAAAAGGAGAAGGGTGCTTCAGTGTCAACACCATTGTCGTTGCAACTCCACGGAGCTTTAAACGCACGTACCAAATCTAGTTGGGCAATTATGCTATAAACCATTGATTGGTTAAATTAGACGATGGAGATTGTTTTGCGCTCTAATCTTTCTCACAAGGGATCTTGTAAATCATGCCACACCTATTAGATGGTCAGTTTTCGATTACACATGGAATAGATCCTAAAAAGGGGCCCTAAAATTACATGGCACTCATCACACTTAAACGTGACTTTAGGGTTGCATTTTTGGGATTTTTGCCATGTGAAATTGAAAACTAACTGTTTGATAGGTCCGCCATGTTCTCAAGATCCCTTGTTGTGGAAGATTGGAGAAGAAAACATTCTCCATCGTCTGATTTAAACCAAACAATGGTTTTTAGTGTAGATTCAATGGGTGCTTTTAAAGCTACCCTCGATATTTTACAACCATATCTCAAAGAAACCTTTATTTGCTCTAACCGAATTTTTAAATAAACCCACTTATTGTTTGCCCTACTTATTAATTAATTAAGAAGGTAAGAATACACTCACCCTTCATTTGAATATTAAAATAGGGCTTTGGTGAGGTTCAACTGGTTGAACTCTAGACGTGGTTCAAACGATTGAGACCATTGGAAGGGAAGGGAAGGGAATCTTGGTTTTTTATCTTTATTAGTTTACATGCACTTTGCATTCAATGGTTTTACAATGTGGTTGAACCACATTAGAGCTCCAACCTGACCAAAATTTTATTAAAATGATGTTTAATCGATCTTACATTATTAATGATTTAGATGTTAAAGGGGTAGATCATATATTGAAGGTATGCTTGAAGGGTCAAAAACAAAATTATAATTTTGGGAGTTTTGAATAATATGTGTATATTCTCATGGTGAGACATGTTTCATTGATGTATTGACACTTTTAAAAACTTAAATTAAATAATAATAGTGTGCGACATAAAATAATGATAAATTACACTTTAATAGTGTAAGATTAAAAGTTTAATCTATCATTTAAATAATATTTTATTTGTTAAATATCAGTTAGAGACATTATTTTGCTAAAATTGGTACTCTTTTTTGTATCAAACTTGAATCGTTGGTCCCTTGAAAAAAAAAAAAAAAAAAAACGTTGAATAGTTGGTAGTTAGATATTTTGGATTGAAAAAAACAAAAACGTTGGTAGCGAGCAACGTTGTTCATATACTAGCGGGCTACATTATGGTCTTCCTAGAGATGACCCTCTATTGCCGGTTGTCCCTGTGAATTACCGAAGGAACCCGTCGATTGCTATATATCGCTAGTAACTGCATAGAGGTTTCTATTTTCTAGGGTTTTGGTTTGGAAGCAGGTACGCTTGGTGCTAAGGAGTACTTCGAGGTTTCTAGGGTTTTAGTTTGCAAGGCTGAAGGGCTGCTCCGCGTCACAGTTACGGTTGGCGCTAAGGTTTAAGATTAGGGTTTTATCTCAATCTCTCTCTCTCTCTCTCTCTCTCTCTCTCTCTCTCTCTTTTATGGATATCGTTCCTTTTTTCCTTCATAGTTTTCACTTTGTTCGTTGATTTCTTGGAAAATGGTTTTTGGGTAGATTTTGTTTACTTCAACTGTACATTTGTTCTATAAATAAGATCTAAAATCTGTAAAAGAATATCGACAGAAGGAGATAACGCTGTTAAACATATAAAGAATGATTCATCAAAAAAAAAAAACATATAAAGCATGTAAAAGACTTAACTGAAAATGAACGTTATGCTGAAGAGGTTAACCAATTTTTTTTTTTTCTTTTATTGTTCTTGATGAGATCTAATAAAAAACCTCTATCCTTCTTTGTCTTTCATACTTGAATATGGTTAATTATTTCACCCGATGGAAAGTTTGAAGAAAATAAGTGAGAGAGAGAGAGGCTTGGAATTTTTATAGATGATAGTTGGTTTAAAATTTTTTTTTTTTTTTTTTTTTTGGTTTTGGGGAGAGGGTGTGCCATGGCATACTGAGTATGCAATTACATCTTCAGTATGTGATGACAGATGATGTACTTTAAATCTCATAGGCCTTCATGGCTTATGAGATTTATATATCCCATGGCATAAGCGATCTCAGTTTCACTTATGCAATGGCATATCAAAACATTGGCTACTTGTTGTTTGGCCACGACTGCATAAACAATGTCCCATTCTTAGGTTTCACTTGTAATTGAGCCTTAGATTACTATGTATGCATTCCAAACTCCCAATTGGTAGCAGCCCTGTCAGTTTTCCACACTATCGATCAACCAAGTAGAATGTGACATACAGCCATTGGTACTACTACTACTACTTCACATCAAACTGAGCCTCTGTCACTCCTTTTGATTGAGGATTTGACTAAGCACCATGTAGAGATGGGCATTTCGCTGGCCTCCTTTTTCTAATTTTCCTTTTTGGTTTTAAAAAATAAAATAAAATCGAGTAAGCTGGGAATGAACCTACAAAAGAGAAGCTAACCTTCTAGTTGAGGTACAGGCACAATCCCCACTTTGACAACATCTTGATCCACAACTCCTTGTAGTTATAGAGTGTAGCTTCTTGGTTTTCAACTTGAGTTTATTGACCAATTCCTCGGACACTACATTTTCGGTATTTCTCTCGTCTATGACCCAAGAGGGCACTGTTTTCTTTCGGATGTAGGTGATATGAAAAATGTTCTTTTGTAGATGGCCCTCATTGCTCTTGTGAGGGGTTATCATAACCCTATAAACAAGTTCTTTGTCATGCTTATCTCTTGCGATGTTGGGCTCTTGAATGTTTCCAATAGGTACTTGGAATCTTCCATCTTTGGATTTTGGTGAAAATTGTTAGGTTGTGCCGGATCTTAACCTTGTTCTTCATGTGTTTCCTTCTATGTTGGCTCCTTTAGGTGAGCTTTAGCATTGTGCAGCCTCCACAAGCACTCTGACGAATTATCCCCTCCTCATTGCACTTGAAACAATTTGACAATGCACTTGAGGACTTTCCTACAATTGTTTCGCCATTATGGATGTGACGGGGAACGTCAAGTTTAGGAGTCTTGGATTTGGGGCAATAACAGATTTTCAACGTCAGAAGAAGTGTAGAGGAAGCCCGAGCATTGTAGCTTTAGAGGAGAAACAGATACAAACTGCAAGGAGAATAGTACCGCAGCGAGCCTTCGCTCAAGCGATCACTTAAACTCGCTCGAGCGAGCCTTCGCGCGACCGATTATAATCCTCGCTTGCGCGAGCTACAACGATGGGAATTTATGTGAAACTTTCTTTTTTTGTATTTTATTAGTATTAGAACTCTTTTATTGCGAATTTTATTTTTGGTGGCCTATATATAGATGTTTGTAAAGACTTTTAGTTAGTTTTTGATTATTGAATGAAAGAGAGTTACTTTTGTGCAAACCCTAGAGAGCTTGTGAAGAGTTTTCAACCGAGGGAGTGAATCCTTCAAACCTTGAGGAGTGAGTAATCGTTTCTCGTGCGACTTGGTGCGAAGCCGACGTACAGCCGTGGTGTGAAGCTTCGGAAAATCCTTGGTGTGAAACCTTGGGATCGATCCTTTTATTTTGTCTTTTCTCTCGTTGTTGTCAGGTATTATTTTTCCTTAATTCCGTTGATAAAATCAAAATTCCCAAAATTGTTTCTCTTTGCTAAATTATTCTAAGCTTTATTTCATTTAAAATCCCCGAGGAGTCGAGAGACGATATTGCGATTGTTGATTGATGCGCCCTCAACTAGAACGAATCTCGAGTTTCCTCATCGGAGCCGTTTTTCTGGATCGGAAAATTTTTACGCATGCGACCCTAAAACGAATTAATCTAATTGTTTTATTAATTTCATTGAATTAATTTTATGTGTTGCTTGATTTTGAATATTTTCGCTATTCAATTCATTCTAAAATTAACCCCAAATTCACATATTAGGGTTTTAGCGTTTGTCCCGAGCCAGGATGCTTCCCCATTGATTTGCCTATGCTAAATTTGATGTGCTGATTAATTAGAGTTTAGAGGTTGATGGTTCATCCGAATTTGATTTCAGACTGAATGCAGGCCACCCACCTCTGCTTCGAATTTCGTTTTCCCCCTTCTCTTTTGGTTGTTCTTCCACCTTTAAGGTTAATCAAAATGCATCATCCACCTTCCAAGTAGATTGATGGTGACCATGTCTTTGTACTGATAACACTGCCCACCAATTTTGTACTGATAACACAGCCCAACAATTTTTGTCCCACAATTTGCTCATTTGTTTCTCTCAAATTGTTCCATGTTGGTACTTGTTGGAACTCTTCCGTATAGTCAAAGCGTACTGCCCGACGTGATTGTGCACATGTGAAAGGCCTGATCTGTAGATTTAGTTGGTCAAAGATTGCATCAAAACACAATCTCTAACATGCGATTAAAAGTGGGCAACATGGATCAAAATATCGTCCGATACCGATACGTATCGGACGATACGTATCGGTATCGGAGGTGGACGATACGGTACATTAAAAGTACCGTATCGCCCTTTTATGTGTAATACCGGACGATACATTCAATGTATCGTCCGGTTTTTTACTGTTCCAGTACGTATCGTCCGGTACGTACCGGTTTTTTGACCAGACGATACGTACCGGTTTTCCGGAATTTTAACCCATGGTGGGCAAACATATTTAAAATGAATGGTTACAATACAAAATCTGCAAATCTGTTTTATCTGTTCATTCGAAAAGCGTTTAATCGGTTTGAATCACTTGATAAAGAATGTGTTTTGACACAAACTTTGACCCTCTTGGTCTACCCATCTGGGCCTTCACCTCAGGTGGCCCAGTTGATGAAAAATCGTGTCACGTGTACACAATCAGTAATGCATTCCAACTCACTGTTTGGAACTGGTCTGTCTTGAATATTTCTATGAAATATGAATTTATACCTTAATGGTTTTTCTGCTATACACACGAAACACATCTGAAATGATCACATACTTGTTTTGAGACCAAACTACAAGTCAAAGATCTTCTTAGCCTATATTTTTGCGGGCTATCCAAACTGGCTCCCTCCGCAGTTCATGGGTGTAATGAAGTTTATTTTTGTCCTAGTTGCCAAAAGGTGGCCATCCAATTCTCTCCTCAGACTTATGAGCTATCTTGTGGGTTTTTGTCCTCTCTCTCTCTCTCTTTGTTTTACAATTATTTTGTTACATTTTTTTTAGTGTTTTTTGAACACCGTAATATTTTGTAACTTCACATCGCCAATGCATTTAGATATGACATACTGAAATTAGAAGACCCTTTTTTCCCCTTATTGTAAATTGATGGATTGTGAGCTGGAATGGTCGGTAATCAGTGGACGCTTGAACATTGCCATATTGATTTAAATTATTTTTTCATAAAACAATCGTGAATGTGGCCGTACTTCATTTTCATACCCTGATGACTTTGTGGTGTGTAATCAGCAGGTCATACCTTTTCCGTCGATTGTATTTGGTTTGCCTAAATGGGTGAGACTGGCAAGCGATCCCGCCCCCACAGGAATAGTGAAGGAGATGGAAAGTACCAGAAGCGAAGAGCTAGCGACAAAGAAAACTCAGGTGATGGAGATCTAGTTGTCTACCGCATACTTTGTCCTGGTGGCATTATTGGAAGTGTGATTGGTAAAAGTGGGAAGGTTATAAATTCATTGAGACAAGAAACCCATTCAAGAATCAAGGTTGTTGATCCTTTTCCCGGTGCGGATGAGAGGGTCATAACAATATATTGCTATGTTAAGGACAAGGATGATAAGGAGGTTGATGAGGATGACGACATGGATCCTCTTTGCCCTGCTCAGGATGCTCTTCTGAAGGTTCATTCCACTATAGCTGATGCAGTGGCTGCTGTTGGGGATTCCGACAAGAAACGTAAAGAGGAGGCTCATATTCTTGTCCCGAGTAGTCAAGCAGCAAATATTATTGGTAAATCTGGGAGTACTATTAAGAAATTGAGAAGCAAGACACGAACAAATATCAAGGTTACACCTAAGGATCCGAATGATCCTACCCATTCCTGTGCCATGAGTTTTGACAACTTTGTTCAGGTAAATATCATTTGCACCTTATTAAAAAATGGTTTGGAATATTGGATCGTTTTTATATGAGGGCTTGCTTCGAATTGAAATTTGAATTGTAAGTAGAGTTAAAATGTAAACCTAGAACACGAAATTTTTTATGATGATTTAATATAGAGCAGAGCATATGTAACATTTGGGCACTGAAATTAATAGTCTTTGAATGTGATCTTTGATACCATTCATCTATCTTTGGACAATAAATTATGTCTGAGTTTGTAACTATTAGTAATAATGAAATCTTATGGTCCCATTTGGGTAGATCTTGCAACTCATCGACGTTATTATCAAATAGAATCAAACCTGAATCCTAAATATTCTTCTACGAAGTTTTACTGAATTTATTGTTGTTATACTGACTAATGTGTACTCTATATTTTTGTTAAGAGAAAGAAGATGTAAGGACATAAATGGACAACTATTGAAGGGGCAAAGCATGGTTATTAGGTCATTGTTTCTCCTCAAAGATAACACTTTTTTGCTTCCTATCTCCTGCATCTGTTTTTTTTGCTTCCTTTTCTCAGTCTAGCAACTATATGGCAGACAACCCCCAACTGGGATAAATACTGGAATCCTCAGAATTTAGCAATCTTGATGTTCTCGAACTAGAGCGTACCGAATTTACCATTTTATCCTATAATATGTCATGCCTTAGTAGCAACTATAGGGCAAACAACCCCCCAACTGGGATACATACTGGAATCCTCAGAATTTAGCAATCTTGATGTTTTCTCGAACTAGAGCATACCAAATTTATCATTTTATCCTATAACATGTCATGCGTTAATTCAACTAGTTGGCTCGGGTTGGTCAATGCTTTATTTCTGCACTTCTGTTGGTGCGGTTTTTGTTTTTGCAAGTTGCTTGCATTTGCAATTTTGTTTAGCAGTTTGGCTATGCTATATGGGGTAGAATTGAGTTTGCATTCATGGATGTCCTTGTATTTTGTGGGGTTATGTTACTGTATACCAGAAGTTACAGTGATATGAATGTGCATTAACTTTATAATGTTTGCGTGTTAAGTAGTCAATTAAATTGACATATGCATATGCTTAGATATGAAGTATTCACGTTTGTAGGTGTGGAGGAGTCTCCTCTAAAGACTGATGCCATGAATATTTTTTCTGTAATAGGCAATGATGGGATGATAGGCATATTTGAGCCCTTTTTTGTGATGTGTCTCTTGGGCGCCATTCACTTTGGCATATTGTTGGTTAACTTTCTCAAGCTCAATATTGATGTCTATGTTCTATTGGTACATTTTATATATTGACATATATGTTGGGTTTATGACAATACCACAACTTTTTCTTATATATTTGTTACTGCTAAATCCTTGTCTTGATGTTGTATTATTCTTGACTACACGTACCCATACATGTACCCATGAAATGGGTAGGGATCTCTGATGCCCTTAGTTCTGCAGCTAATTAATCTAGAAAAAAATTAGGCAATCATTGTTTCTACTTCCTACATTCCTATTACTAATCTCCAGAATGCCTACAGTTTAACAGAAAATATAAGTATGAGAAAGATGAAGAAGCAAATGCCATCGGTTTGAGCGTTTTATAATTCCCCAAGTTTTTTAGTTCAGTTGTCCGTGCAAGCTGCATGCTTTTTCGCAGACTGTGTCAATCAGTGCCTAGATATTCTGTCATGTCAATCAGAAAGAAGTGCTCATCTTTTTTAGTACTGTTTTGTTTTGTGTTTGTTCATTTTTATTTTGTTTACTATGGATGGCTTTTTATGTTTATAGATAACAGGTGAACCTGAAGCTGTGAAGAAAGCATTATATGCAATATCTGCAATCATGTTTAAGTTCTCTCCAAAAGAGGAGATTTCCCTGGACACTTCCGTACCAGAACTTCCTCCGAGCATTATCATTCCATCAGATGTCCCCATTTATCCAACTGGTGGCTTCTATCCGAGCTCTGATGCTGTTATCCCTACTAGATCTGTGCCACCAGTTGTGGGTGCTACATCACGTATACCAGAAATTCATGGATACGCTGATGCTGGGAGTGCTTGGCCTGCATATTCATCTGCACTCCCTGTTGCTCCTGTTTATGGTGGCCCCTCGCGCTCTGAGGAGTTAACAGTACGCGTTTTGTGTCCTTCTGACAAGCTTGGACGTGTTATTGGCAAGGGAGGGAATTCTATTAAGAGCGTGCGCCAGTCTAGTGGTGCCCGTGTTGAGGTTGATGATCCGAAAGCTGATTGTGATGAGACTGTTATCACTGTTACTTCTACGGAGGTTAGTCACTTTTTCGTTGTTTATGATAGTTAAAATTTTCTTATATGCGTTAACTTATGTTAATGTGATATTTATTATTGGCAGTCCTTGGATGATGTAAAATCCTCTGCAGTGGAAGCTGTTTTACTGCTTCAAGGAAAGATCAATGACAACGAAGATGATGACTCGGTTACCCTCCGTCTTCTTGTTCCAGCCAAGGTTATTGGTTGTCTCATTGGTAAGAATGGGTCAATAATCAATGAGATGCGTAAGAGAACTAGGGCTGATGTTCGTATCTCGAAAAGGGAAAAACCCAAGTGTGCCAGCGATGATGTTGAGCTTGTAGAGGTCAGTGTCTGCAACTTGAGATTGTTAATCCTTTTTATTGTCTAATATTAGTCGTTCCTTTGGCTCGTTCAGGTGATTGGAGAGGTTGGTAGTGTGAGAGATGCGCTTGTTCAGATTATTCTAAGACTTAGAGATGATGTTCTGAAAGATAGGGAGGGTGGTCGCAGTGCTCCTGTATCTGATTCTGTTTATTCAAGTGGTCTTTCTGTTCCCCCTGTTTTGCCTAGTGTTCCACCTGTTACTCCTTTTGGTTATGACCAAAGAGTTGATACTGGAGGTAGCTTTGGTATGCTTCCCTCAAGCAGTTTTTATGGATATGGATCTATGCAGGTAATTTTATATTTTAGGGCACTGGAAATTGTGTTTACTAGCCTTTTTTCTCTGAGTATCGTGATTATCCTTTTGTTTTTGTTTTATATATAAAGGTTGGGGAGAACGGCTATGAATCGATTCCTTCATATTCCTCAAAGCCATATGCAGGGTTTGTATCTCTCTGAGTATGCTTAAACTCTCTCCATTGGTATTTTTTTTGGGTCTTTAATTTGAGTATACCGCCTGGATTTTTGTGCCTTGCAGATTGTCTTCAAGTATTGAGATGGTTATCCCTGCCCATGCTGTGGGTAAGGTCATGGGAAAAGGTGGCGCGAACATAGCAAATATTCGGAAGGTGGGTTCAGTTTTATTTGCTCTATCTTGTAGTAGGCCTTATCTGACCCTCGTCATATATATATAGTTTTTGGTTCTGAGGCATGAGATTGATCCAATATCCTCAATGCTTAATACTTGAATCAATTACCAATAGGGCAAAGGATCTCACTCCCCCTTGTATATATGGTTATGAACTATAACAATATGATTTCAATGCCAACCAACGGTACCTGATTCGCTGGTTCGCTCGGTTTGAATTCGGGTTCATAAATCGCGATTCGCTACATGCAAGCAAACTCGATTCGCTAAGGGTAGGATGCGTTTTAAATATAGAAAAATATTTCAATAAAATCTTAAATGTAACTATTAATAATGTAAAGGTTAGCTTACATTATATAAATATATGTGCGGATGGATTACACAAGCAGCAATCATAGATCGCTGGTTCTTCACTTCGTGCACTCTCTGCGAGAACTGGACCGAATTGAACTCCGAACCGGTTCGGTCGAACAGTTTCGCCATTCGCTAGCTTACCTAGCGAATTAGGTTCCCCTGATGCCAACTATTGTTCACTATAATCCTTCCCTGCCTTTTGAAAAGGCATAGTGGCTATTTTATCCCCTTGGTGATTCATGTCAGATTCTTCAAACACCATCTTTGGGGATTTTCCGCACGAGCTTGGTCCCAAGTGATTAATCTCTTCTAGTGGTCAGCCAAAGTGAAGTGTCCTTGATAGGAACACTGTCAAAACATTATTGTTGTATAATGTATCCAACTTAGATTAACCCTTTTCTTTGTAAATGGTGAAGGTTTTACATATCTTTGCTAAGTCAATAACAGAATCATGTCTAACATAGTTAGTAAACTTATTTATTTTTATATGTTTATGTGAGTACATGTGCTGTACTTTAATTTTCAGCAGGGACAATTAAACATACGCATTATCTCGCAGTATTTCGCATGCAAACATTCTTCCATGTAACGAATATTGTTACAATTACTACATAAGTTGTCCATATTCATTTATGCGTAGTAGTCACAATGGGATTTCCTACAACTTTCTCAAATGCAAGGGTAGACTTCATATTGTCCTTATGTGTTGTACTTGTTATTGGGATTAATATTCCAGGCCTTTTGTGTACCTTTGGAATTTTTTTTCCTTGTTTGTTGTTTAACACATTTAATTTTTTTTTTTTTTTTAATCTTACCTCCAGAAACTTCTATAATGTTTTTCCATGGTTGCAGTGTAATATTTTATAGATTCTGAGTTTGGTTCTTCAACCAAGCATCAGTGTCTGCATCTGTGTAAAATTTACTAGAACAAAAAATATTTTGCAATTGGGTTATCTTCTATCAGTTATGACTCTTTTGATTAATTTGATTTATGCTCTTTGTCCTCTGATGTGATATGACTGCAGATCTCTGGAGCAGCTGTAGAGATTTCTGACTCAAAATCATCCCGTTCAGAACGTGTGGCTCATATTTCTGGCACATCTGAGCAGAAGCGTGCAGCAGAAAACCTGATTCAGGCATTCATAATGTCTACCTAACCTTGAGGATACTTCTCTTCCAGTACTATAAGGTGACCAAAGTTTTGAATTGGCGTATTTTTTATCTTTGGGTTTTCTATCCTTAGTTTCTCTCTGGGTCTACTTCTCAAGCGGAAGGATGTGGTCCTCGAATTCCTACTGCGGCCTCATTATTTTCTTCCTGAGTGGGCTTGTGATTGTGGGGGATTCACATCAATGGATACTTTGAAGAATACTCTATTCTATATTGATGGTTGTGTTCTTCTCCAACTATCTTAGAACTCATAGGATCTTTCTTTCGGTTGTTGCTGTTTTATCTTATCTCTAACTAGCGTGGTTGTCATCATATCTCTGATCTTGAGCCATGCACAATGCTTGATGTTCTTGTCGGAACCATTTAATCTTATGACCGTGACTAATTCATAGCTCATAATATATATTTTATTTTCTGGTTGTTTGATCCTTTGTCCTTCAATTCTGTGGGTAGGATCGATCTATAGACATACAGATGTGAACCAGTAGGTAGTTATCTGTAATTCTGTACTCTTGATATTCTAGCTGAATTATGCACGCACTATCGTCTCAAGATGAAAATTTTCTTAGCTAAAATTGAAACCTCAAAAATCCCTATAACATAAAAGGTCATACCTTTCTTTCTGGCTCGCCTTTTTCTGGAGTAAAAAATTGCTTATGGAAACTTACTCAGAGGCCTTTAATTTATTTTGCTCTCCTTATGGTTTCGACACTAAAAGAGCCTAGTGTTGGAACTTCGTTAGGCTTTATTACCCAAACTCCTTTGGCCTGGCTGGCTTTTGTCTTCTTTCTCTTAAACTGTGGATTCCTGAAAATTTCTTTTTTGACCTGATTGTGAACAGAATGAATAATTCTGTGGGTAAGGTCGATCTATTGACATACAGATGTGAACTGGTAGGTAGTTATTTGCATTTTTGATATTCTAGCTGAATTATGTACGCATTGTTGTCTCAGGATGAAAATTTTCTTAGCTAAATTTGAAACCACAAAACCCTTATAATATAAAAAGTCGTACCTTCCTTTCTGGCTCGCCCTTTTCTGAAGTAAAAAAATTACTTGTGGGGACTTACTCAGAGGCCTTTAGGCCTTGTTTGGGTGTTTCCCTACTTTTCTCAGAAAAGCTCTGATTCCTGACAAGTCAGTTTCGTGCAAATTCCTGGTCAACTCAGATTCCTGGCTTTTCCCAAGTGTGTTCTTTTAAGCCTTAGAAATGCTTTGATTCCCGACTTTTCCCAAAAACGAAGGATTTCCTATGATCTTTTAATTTTTTTTTTTCCAGAAAATCACAAAATCACAAAATCGGTCTAGTTTAGGGACATCGTATGACCGTAGTGCACCCGATATCGTGCGGTATATATTTGAAGCCCATTTTTGTCCGATGCACGATCCATGGGAGATTGAACACTTTCGTCAGTGCAATTGTGCTAAAATGATTCCTACAGCTACACTATTCCGTCTCCTATCGTAATAACACCATCAAGACCCTTGTACAAATAAGAGAAGTACATTCCTCATTAGCCCATGCCATTCAAAAGCGACTTAATTGAAAAGCCAATTACAAAATTAAAACAAAAAAGAACACAATAAAAACAACATATAACCCCACAGATGACTACGAGGTTGCGTCGTTGCCATCCTCCCTCCTCGGAAGAATACAAGGTAGTCATCGTATGTATGTCGGATCTACTCTCGTCTCGCGATGATGCTGCATGGGAGGATCCAATCGAGGTCCTAGTCATCCTCCGACTCCATCAAACGCTCCAGAGTATCCCTTTGAGTCTGAATGTAATACCTGGTGGTCGAATAATCTGAGGCACGGGCAGCACATGTGAGGTCCAATAAGGTGATCAGGCTAGTTAGGCGGCGAGCAAGTGGGATAGGTTTTGGAAAGGGCCTCAAATTTCTGGTGCCCTAACTTGATGGTGATGCCGATGAGGCGCAAGTGGAAATGCATGATGCTGTGGTAGTAGATGAGGCTGTGGCCTCCGATATGGAGGATTTAGGTCTATTACTTCGATCATTCGCGTGGCTGGAGGCGTAGACCGTGATGATGAAGACCCTATGCGTGATTATGATGAGCCCGGAATCCCCGACATGACTGCCAATAATTTGTAACATTGGTACTGTATGTTTTAAAATCTTCAGTTGTAGTAATCGACAAAAAAATGTAAATCAATCTTCAAGCATCTCATGTAATATTCGATTGGTAGATTCATTACATCCTTTGAACTATATATACAAATGAAAGAGTTACAATAAAAATAGCAAGTCTTGAAAAAAGTCTACACACAAATTATACAATGATCGATTCTTGGGGAAAATGGGGCGCTTCTCCATGGGTCATGAACATTTGGGGAAGACGAGGGGGTTGGTATCTCCTACCATATGGTGGCGTTGGCGGATGAGACGATTATCTGAGGGGGTGTTTCTAAAACTTTGAAATGCGTTATCATATTTTTTGAACGAGGGATGATAGAGAGAACGCGAGGGCCTATCATCCCCCGTTCTTCTTGCGGGCAATCCTCCCAAGTTCGATAACCTCCTACCAATAAAAGCGACACAGTATCAACCTCAAGGGGTTAGGGCAGCTGGCCAGGTACTTGCTTTCATAAGCAAGAGACCTGAGTTCAAATCCCCTCCCACCCTTGAGGCCACCCTAGGGATTTATATCCTGTGCTGACCCGACAAGTGTTAATTTGGGGTGCGCATGTGCCCCTGGGATTAGGCGGGTGCTCTAAGAGGCCCGGATACCCAGGTCTTCAAAAAAAAAAGGCGACGTAGTATTTACCCATTGCATCACTAAAAGTTCAGTGTCAACATCAAATATTAAGCATAAATTTAATTTGAAGAACAATTCGTCAGTAAAAGAGCCATGGGAGAAATGATACTATTGAACATTATTTTATGAAATGAGAGTCAATGAGATTGTGTGTACCACATTCTATTTGCTATATCATTGCAAAAAATGTTCACCCATTCACGTGTCTTCTACTTCTACTGACCTATCATTTGGTGGCACTATTTGATCATAAAAGAATGGATCCTCGCAATCGTAAGTCCTTACGTAATTGTGTAGAACACAACATGCAATAACTATCTTATTTTGCGTTTGTATAGGAAATTTCGTTTGGACTTGAAGAATTTGGAAGCGTTGTTTAAGTACCTTAAATGGCCGTTCTACTACATTTCATAGTGGCGCATGTCGTTTATTAAATAGTACTCGGGTAGTCGGTGGGTGGTTTGAGGTGTTAAATTCTTTAAGATGGTATCTCACGCCATGATAAGGACTCAAAAAGCCGCGCATATTCGAATATCCCCACAAGCAAGATAGTATTTTCCCATTGACACATGAAGCTTGTTTTCTCTTCTTGATAGTGAACTAGCGAGGACTTTGGAGTCCGAAGACGCCCTTCCCATCTTAACAGTACATATTGGAATAGCATGTCAAAGCTCACTACATGCTAAACATTCTGTGATGTATCTTGGTGGTGATTGCGATATCTTATTGAGTGTATCCTCGAAATAGTCCATCAAGGGTACCACATCCTTAAACTATGGATACACCCATGACTTGTTCAATGTCTCATGGGGTGTGGTACTTGTTACTCGCTTAACCAACTCAGGATATAACTTCAAAATTGCCTCAAACACTGCATTGAAGGAGAGACTTATAGTTGATCCTGAACATTGGAATCTAACTTGTACCGTGCGATTTTTTTTGATTTTGGGCGTCAATATCTCAGGGGATGTGGTACTTGTTGCTTGCTTAACCAACTCAGGATGATCCTGAACATTGGAATCTATCTTGTACCGTGCGATTTTTTTATTTATTTTGGGTGACGGTATTGTAACATGTTCCTCGATCATCATTCTTCTTGAATCATGTAACAATCCCTTAACTTTGAGAATACTACACAAGCTTTGGAATGCAACTGTATGCATGCGGGATAGCTCGTAGGCAATGTCTGGATGCCCGTTGAGGGTTTCTTCGACATACAAGGGACTAGTGAGGATAGAGGTATGACGCCTCCGTCTCTCTCTGATTTATGTACCCTCTGGTAATAAAATGTCTGTACCAGGAGTGCACCGATTGTAAGCATTCATATGATTACATCATCGGATAGTGGGGGAGCCATTACTATAAAAGGATTGACAATGTCGATTGGACCGAGATTTAATACTATTAATATGAGTTAACTCATGCGCAACTAGTAAGAAATGAATACTATTAATATCTTGGATACTCAACATTTATGAATGCAAGACTATTGGTTGGGAGGCCACTACCTCCCGGTCAACCTGAACAAATTCCCTTGGCGATGTTCGGGGCGCATCGCCAATAGTGTCTCAGCCACGCGAGACGAGCGGTCAACAATTTTAACAGTACTATTATAAAGGATATTATCGTCTATTAAGTTCATTGTCTTCATCTCTTCCAAGACAGTCATGAATGAGTCAATGGGATTTGTTCTGATTGCACGTTGACTTATAAGACCGCCAATCGAACAACGAAACCCTCTTAGCTCATCCAAAATCCCATCGTCACTATCGTGTGTGTTTTGTTTTGTGCCCATAGATCAAAATATCGTCCGATACCGATACGTATCGGACGATACGTATCGGTTTTAGACCTCACCGATACGATACAATGGGGTTTTATCGACCCCCTTAAAAAACAGTCAAATTATCGTTCGTGTCAGACGATAATTTGAAATTCTTGTCCGATAATTTCAAATTCTCTGTTTTGATGTTTTTTAATTTTTTTTTTTTGGGAAAAAACCGGAGAGTATCGTCCGGAACTGATAAGTATCGTCCGATACATATTGGTTTTGGGGATGGACGATACGTATTGAAAAACGAGATTTTGATCCTTTGTAGAACCTTCCCGACTAGGCAGTGGGCGTAGGGTCGGGCTCGGACCACTTTCAGCAGTTAAAGGAGAGTTAGCATTGTGGGGGCATCTCTCCTTGGGACCCTGACTCATCCTCAAATTGGGGGGGGATGATACAAGCCATCACCATTAGAGTCTCCCAATTCTATGACAGGCTTTTCATGATGGGGTTCTTGTGGGTAGAATTCTCGTGCCCCATTGTAAATCGTATTGTTATAAAGTAGGCGCAAGAGTTCATAGTCTTGCACATTCCTATATTTATAGTTACTAGCCCAATTGAACCCCTGAGAATAGGTAATTACTCAAATAATTAGGTATTTAAAATTTCCCTCATTTTAAAATTTCAAAAGTACGTAAAAATTGTGATGTTTAAGCATCTCACCGGTCGATTGCAAAAATGGTTCATATATCATCATCGGCGACCACCATCTTGTCACCTTGGTGCCACCCAAAGCCACTAGTGCTTAAGAGTGCGTTCATTTGTGTGTATCAATTCCACACGGTTCTTAGGTGGTTGTAACACTTGTCCTTAGTTCCTCCAGATTATCCTCGAATCATTTGTAAGCCCTTCACTTCATGGCCATTTATGGCCACACATTTTTACAAAGTACTGTTTGCCATGGTCAACCAGCTCGTTATATAAGCAACGTCATTACTGTTCAAAATTTTTATATGGGGTACATAGTATAGGCAGTTAGGGGGTTGCTTCCAATTATTTCAATAGAAAACTAGTATGCAAACAGAAAAGCATTATGAAAAATAAAATAATATTGGACATTAAAAACCGAGAAGTAGTAGTAAAGATGAGTGGAAATCAGCCTAAAAAAGGAAGCTCCATACTTGGGTGCTTCGGTTGCTACTATGGTGAACTCTTCGTCAGTTGGAAATTGCTACCTAAAAACCGATCAGAGGGAATCAATGAGATCCCTGTTGTGGTCAAGATATCTACAGTTGCTATCTCTGTTTACGAGGGTCTATCTCTGTCTTGGACTAGTAAAGACACGAAAGTACCAATGGATTCAAGAGTGGTTCCATCCACTATTCGACATGTGAGGAGCTTAAAGTAGTTGATGGCACCTATGTTGTCTCGTCAGCTACTGTGGTGACATGAGATGAGCCACAGATGTACTCTTTCCTGCAGTAGCTTAAAATGGAGTTTTTAATGTACACCAACTCTCCTTTTTATTGTTGGATATCCAGAGTCACTGGATAGAAGCCAAAAAGAAAATGGATAGAAGAAGCCAAGAAGAAAATGGAATTTTTAAATATCCAGTCGCTTAAATATCCGCAGTCGCTTGCAGAGGGGATAGTTTATCTGCTAGCTATGTCAGAGGGGAGTATACTCCATACAACTCAGTTTCTGAGTATTTCTGGCAAATTTGCTAGGAAATGGAAAAATGTGACACTCAAAAAGTGCCTGATTTCGTGTGCCGAACGCAGAAATCACTCAAAATTGCCTCAGATTTCCTACTTTCTGAGCAGAAACTCGGAATCCGAGTAAAATCTGCTATTCGAACAAGGCCGTAATTTTTTTTGCTTTCCTTATGGTTTCAACACTAAAATAGCCTAGTGTTGGAACTTCTTCAGGCTTTATTACCCATACTCCTTTGGCCTGGCAGGCCTCTGTCTTCTTTCCACTACACAGTGGATACCTGAAAATTTCTTAGCTAAAATTAAAACCACTACAACCTCTAGCATAAAAAGTCGTACGTTCATTTCTTACTCATCTTTTTCTGCAGTAAAAACAATATTTGTGGGAATTGTCTCACAGAGGCCTTTAATTTATTTTGCTCTCCTTATGGTTCAATACTAAAATAAAGTTAGAACTTCTTCAGGCTTTATTACTCACTCTTAGGGTTGGCTGGCTTGTCTTATTACTCATAAACCATGAATTCCTGAAAATTTTCTTTTTTTGACCTGATTGTGTACAAGAATTTATTCTGGCAGCATTTGTCATCTTCTGTATGGCTTCCTCACAAAATCCCTAACCCATCTCCTCACAAAATCCCTAACCCATCTTTCCAAAGCAAATGCTATGCAACCATTACTGTTGAGAAAAATTTTACTTCCTTCATTGTGTAGCTTTTATGAGGGAGAGATGGGTAAATCGTAGGGGAGGATTTGTGTCTGGAAATGGCAGATGGGCTATACCTTCCCTCCTCAATTAAAGGATGTCAGAAACTGCTATTGCAGTGGTGGGTGAGAATTTTGATTTGAACTGATGGGAAGTGTATAATATGGTGGCTGTATCATGTATATGTCCTGGAGTTCTGATTCAGACATTGCTCCAGCTACATGGATATAGTTGTGGATGAGCAAATTAGATGTGGCATGAGCAATTTTTGCAGCCGATATTTGGTAATCCAATTTCTTATTTCCTAAATTCAGAATTCTGGGAAAAAGGTTCTGGTCCACCTTCTTTCATGACTGGAGAGTTAAAAGAGGCTTTATCTGGTCGTTTTTCCCCTTAAACTTCTGTCAAGTCTGTAAACAAGTAAACAAGTCTCAGTTGGCGTGAATGGTGTACCCCCCCTGTTAGAAAGATGAATTGCTGAAATTGTTCTTTGATGGTTGTTCCCATGCATTTAGTATTGTGGGTGTAATTTGTGTGGTTTCCGTTCATTGATGTACATTTAAGCCAGTTCCGCCGTGAAGGAATTGCATCATTTAGATTAGCTGTAGCTAAATTTAGATTGAGGAGGCAAGCTTATCCCACTTGTTTTAGAGCTTGCAGGAGCCTGTAATTGAGCTAACTGAAAATGTCAAAAAGTCTAAATTTTTGATTAGGAATGTTTGATCAAAGTGATATGGTTGATATGTTTGATCTCTGGATTGGTTTTATTGGTTAGTGGGGTGGTGCTTTGTTGAAGGAATCACTACTGTTTATTAAATCAATTCACCAAGCGATGTGTTCTTTTCTCTCCACAAATTTTTGACTTGATGGGGCTTTTAGCAATAGATTGTATTTAGATACTTTTTTATGTAAATTTTGTGGTATTAAATATTGTTTGGCTAATTTAATTATGAAATACCCTTTAGATCCGATCAAACTCTAATGAGAAGAATTCAACGCATTTGAAATTATTGGGAGAGCATTTCTACCGCCTGATGTTAAGCAGAGTATATGTTCGAACTATGGGTGGCACCTTTAGATCTTAGCGTATGTTAAGCATAGTTTGGTGTAGATTCACATTTGAGATTGCATGTTAAACATTATCGTTGATATGTTCATTTTGATCACATGGAAGACATTGTATTATGATAGTGTTCGAGGTGGTAATACGAATTTTGCCAAAACAAGTCACGTATATAGTCTAGTCATTTTAGACATTTTATGTATTTATACTACATTGATATTTCTTTATATACTACCGTTATGAATCCCAATTGGTGGCCATTAGTTTGAAAGGAAGACTTGGTAACCTTGTCATATGAAAACACCATGTATGCCATCTGATTAGGAAGCCTTGATCTCAAGAATTTTGGTGCAAAAGATTAGCAAAAAACACCAACTCTATCATGTGATTCATGCTGTCAACTGTTGAATCAAATATTTGCCTTTTATTAGTTCATATGGTGAAGATGATGAAGATTGTGTTGCATTCCAATCTTTTTCACCTAAGAACAATAGATCATGACCTGCAAATCAGACGGCCTAGATGGTGTTTTCATTGGTCCACAAATTACCTTATCTTTCTTTTGAGCTATTTGTCAAGGCCAATTTCTCGTTGGCTCCCAACTTAATTTTAGCCCTTAACTCTTAAGAAAGTGCTTGTTTGCATGGCCACCCAGGCTCGTGGTACCTACAATGTTCATATGTTAAGATTATGCTATGAGATACTTTACTCAAGGAATCAAATATCGGTTGATTTCTTGCCAACTGATACATATCAGCTCTGAAACGTAGTAGGTACCGGCCACCGGCTGGAGTATTATACATAGGCGGCACAATTTGCCCGACGTAGATTTGCTAATCAGCGACAGTTGCTCGGCATGTGTTACTACACGAGCTTCTGTGAAGAGAGTAGAGGCCTGGGATAAACTAAGTAGTGACTGGATTAGCCTGTTGGGTAACATTTTTAAGGCAGCTGTTGCTTTTATACAGCTTGCATGATGACACGCATCACCAAAGCCTCTGGGTATGAATATGGTCGTCGTTTGGGAGGCTGGGTTCCGCTTTGGGCAACTATATTCACACCAACTAGTTTGCTGAAAGCGGTGACGTCTCAGACCCTTGAAAATCGTTGATTTCGTCGGATCAGATGATAGAGGTTGTATTTCCCTCTCATCTCACACAATAGATCTTGAGGCCATGGATCTCCTTTCAGATGGTTAGTTTTAGATTTCATGCGTAAGAGATCCCCAAAGTATAGCTGTGAATCGCATGGCACACATCACAGTCAAATGTGATTTTAAGGCTATTTTATGATAATTTGTAGTAGATGGAATTAAAACCTTCTCACCTTGATATGTGTGTCATGATCTCAAGATTTATTTTGTGAAAGATAGGGGTGAAACATGACCTCCATCATCTAAACCGACGCAAATGGTCTTGGATAGAGGTGCGTTCGAACGTTGGAACTCCTCAGGTTTTTATTTGTTTTCAAGGGGGAATTACGGATGTGGTTGGGGAGGTGGCAGAAAACAATGAAAGTGTTTTTTATCTGTTTTCAAGGGGGAATTACGGATGTGGTTGGTGAACTGGAAAAAAAAAAGTGTCATTTACTCTTTCAGGTCTCATCTTCTCTGGTATACTTTTTTTCGTAGTTTTCAGTTATTTTTTTAAACAAAAGAAATTCCGTCGCGATATTGATACTTGGTCATCTGAAAACCGATACCCGATACGGTTTCACGATTTGACTTGTTGCTTTTACCATGTCAATGTAAGATTTTTATAAAGTTGAGTTTGGTTGTGGTATTGTTGTAAAATGTTTGTTTTTCTTTTTTATTTTTGCTGATGTGAACACAAAATGTTGGTGCTACCTCCCCACTAACTAACATGTTGGTGTTGTTCTTGAATTGTCACATTTATAAGTGCACTCCTCTGCGTTGTCTAAGCCTTATGGCCTTACCTTAAAAAAAAAATAAAAAAAATTTATGTTATACATTTTATAATCAAATCAGAAAATTAATTTTCAATTTTAGGATTCCTTAAATGGATAGTTGTATGCGTATTTTAAGGACTTGTCTCTCCCAGTCATGGTTAAAAATTTCAGCTGCTAACTCAAGTTGTCGGCCCAATCTTTGGTTTCGGTCCCCACCAAAATGATATTTTGAACTGAAATTTCTGTCCAAATATATATGGAGGGGAAATTATCAGCTGAAATTTCGATTCAAATTTTCGATTTTGGATTCCTTAAACGGATAGTTGTATGGGTATTTTAAATGATCTTACACCATCAATGGTTAATGATGTAAGTGCACCGTCCCGTCGAAGTGATAGAGCATAGGTTGTAGTGCGACAGACCCAAAAGTGAGAGATATAAGTAATCTGATTTAGGGGCTTTGATATCAACTGTTGTTTTCAATTTTAATGGCAATCAAATGGATCAAATCCACTTATAGGCATGTCTCTTTCAGTTGAGACATGCCCTAATGATAGGTTGCTCTTAGGACAATTTAGATTGATCAAAGATGTTCATCAGATGGCCCAATGATAATCACACTTCAATGGTGTCAAATTAATAGTCTTAGGCTTCGTTTAGGTGTTTCCTAGTTTTTCTAGAAAAACTTAGATTCTTAGATACTCAGATTCCTGACAGATTCTTAGCAGACTTAAATTCTTGGCTTTTCGCATGTGTTCTTAAGTTATTCAGATTCGTGACTTTTCTTATAAAAGATGAAAATCCTTTGTTTTTAAGTTCCTCTCAGAAAATCCTTAAAATCAATTCAATCAGTAGTTATGCTATGACCGTAAAAACGTGATCTAATCATCGATTTATGTGTTGTACTCGGATTTCTCTCATAATTTATGGGCAATCAATCGAGATGAGGCCGAACATATTTGACGGTGTCTTTTTTCGAATCTAATTTAATGACAAAAAAAATATTAAAAGGTTTTTTTGGATGGGAATAATAGGAATAAGGTATTGGGTACCTTTGTTTACACCAACCAAAACTCTAAAATACCCATCAAGCAAGTAGCAACACTTTGAGATGGTTTGATTGATGGGTAGGCGTGTGCTATGAGAATTTTAGTGCGAAATTGTTTTTATTTTCCTTATAGTTGATGGGAGCAGCTATTTGCACCTGTTTTTAGAGTAATGTACTACACAATTTTTACTGGACAAGAACCGTTGACTGATCTGAATTATACGATAGAGATTGTTTTTTGCTCCAATCTTCCTCACACTAGATCTTAAGATCATGGAACACCTATTAGACGGTCAGATGTTGATTTAACATAATATATCCCTAAAAAGTAACCTAGATTATGGGAACATGAGTTGACCAAATCTTTTTGGAGATGTGTGCTATGTGAAATCAATATATGGTCGTCTGATTGGAAATCCATGATCTTAAGATCTATCTTGGAAAAGATTGAAACGAAAAAACATTTAAGTCGTTAGATTCGAATTAGGTTCTAGTGATATGTTGTATACCTCACTAATACAAGATTTAAATATAGTCAGTCAATACTTAGAATTTCCTTTACCTAAATAGAAATGCAAATTAAAATGCAAGATCATATCTTTATTGTGAGGAAAGTGAAGGAGGAATCGGTCATTATCATAAATAAAAAATAAGAAATATTATACAAAGAAAAAAAATTACGATAATCAGAGAGAGAGAGAGAGAGAGAGAGAGAGAGAGAGAGAGAATATATGTAAGCTGCCCTTGAAGCATCTCCGTGTCAATGAGTTCAGGTTCCAAGAAGAGCCATACAATGTCCTACAAAAAGACATTAACATCCTATTGAAAGACTCATTTGCCCACCTAAAATTTCAATTCGCATTAATGCCAATTACTTTTTTCCCTGAATTCAGTGGCAAGCAGATAGAAACTAAAATGTTAAAGAGTTGACTGTCGCAGGAGATGGAGAAATTAGGGGGAACTAGTGAGGAAGACAATGAAGATGAGATGGAGATGGAGATGGAGATGAAAGTGAAGGAAGAAGACGAAGATGACCACAATGCGAAAAGCAACACAGATATCGTCACCGTCGGTAGCGGAGGGGACATGGATATTGGGAACAGTGGGAATAGATTTCAGCAGCATCAGCAAGATCAAATGACAGGGAGCGGAGTTCGGAGGTCTTGACCGAAAGAAGAGAAACAGAGGACGAAGTTGAGAGAGAGGCATCGGAGGGCGATTAGTGTGAGGATCTTGGTAGGTCTTCGGTGGATCTTGGGATCTCATGTATATACTTAAGTGAAGTATACTCAACAGTCACAATCTGTGCTCAAAATCTGAACTATTCCAAGCAAATTGCTCGAACGAAGAAACGTCCTTTTCACTTGGATTTCTCTCAGATTTCTAGTTCCTAAGGATAACTCTCAAACGCAAGATCACTCAAAAAAATCACTCATTCTTGCTCTGGTGTTTATAGTACACCATTCTGGTGTCTATAGTCCCGTCAAAGGCATACTTCAATAATTTGAACCATTTAAAAAGAGGTCTTCAAGCATCTCGAACGGGCTTTGATGAAAACGAGTGAGGAGGAAAAAGAGCCTCAAACCGAGACGTATATCATTTTTCATTGTTCATATATCATTTTGACAAATAAATATTATTTTATTAATTCAAAGCTTTAAAAAAGTCATATTTCGTTAAAAAAAAAAAAAAAGAAGTCTTATTTAATATCATTTTATGGGCTAAGGAAGGTAAGCTTGAAATATAATTGGAACAGCTCTAAAAGCTCGATTAAAAATTAGCCCGCTTAAACCCGGCTCAAGCAGATTAATAAACTGGTTGTGTGGGCTAGCCTAAAAAAGCCCAATTAGAAATAGGCCCATTTAAAGCCTGACATGAACCAAAAACAGCCCATTGAGACCCTTAATTATTTGGTGGGAGAGAAAAATAATAATATAAAAAATTTAACATATATGATTGAAGTTCCCGTCAGTGACTCTCTTATGCCAATATGCCACATATGCATCTCCAACGACTATAAATAGCATATGCCATTGGAAATGCTCTTAGTGTTTTCTTTACTCATTTGAAACATAAGCTATTAGATAAGCCCATTTAAGGTCCAATACAGCCCATTGAGACTCCTAAAGATTTGGTGCGTGAGAAAAATAATAAAATAAAAAGTTTGACATATATGATTGGAATTTACTTTGGTGATTCTCATATGCCAATTTACCACATAGGCAAAGTGGCCATACCAATTTTAACACATGCATCTCCAACGGCTATAATAACATATACCATCCAAGGTGCTCTTAGTGTTTTCTTTTCCCATTTGAAACATCTCTCCCTGTTCATTAAATTTTCTCTTAATACATTAAAAAATAGCAATAAATAATAAAGATCGAAGCTCAACCCGAGCACGCCCCATCCTGCTTAGTTTAGGGCTAGGGGTTGGGGCCTAGCTATGGGCCCTAGTGTTGGTGTAACGGTAAGGATTTTCTTAAATATTTTTAATAGTGTTTGATTTATTTTGCACTATATATGGTGTTAGCGTTCCACACGGAACTTACACTATTTTTATAAAACTTTATTTAAATACATAATTATTTTCTTCTTTTCTTATTCTAATCTTTTGAGAAATCCTAGCCGTCACAGCTCACCCTTCTTCCACCGATGAGATCAAGGAAGAAGAAGAAGAAACCTTAGACGAGTTATCGCGTCGGACCTCGATCTATTCAACCATAATCGCTGTAGATCTATCGTTCACGCTTCAACATGACAATTTATTTTCACCGACAAGATCAAGAAGGAAGAAGAAGAAAAAACCTTGGACGAGCTATCGCGTTAAATGTTGATCCATTCAACCCTAATCATCGTAGATATACCGTTCACGCTTCAACAAATATGTACCCATCAATCCATTATGTTTTTCTCATATCCCATCGCATAGGGTACATTCAATTGCGTATCGATAGACTAAATAAATCAAACCTCAATATATCTTTGTTATAAAAAAAATTGCTTTTAAAAAAAATTGTGATGGTTAATCCCTAGCCATATTTTTATTTATTTTATTTTAAATATTTTTTTTATCTTTTGGATTTAATTTTCGGAATCCTAATTGTTCTAGAAATTTTAGAACCGATGGATCAATTTATATTTTCGATGATCGATTATGGACCAAATCGACTGTGTATATTTTCTTTTAATTTTTGATCGATCCTGGGCTTAAACCAAATTTGTATATTTACATTAATTGCAATCAATTTATTTTAAGACCGATCGATCGACTCAAGATAAACTTTGAACCCTTATAATTATATATATATATATGATCACAATATATTATATATCAATTATCCTCAACTCGACGCAATCTACTAAATGGCATAGAAACTCTAAAATTTCGACGCCATTTGGGAGGTCAAAATCCAAACCTTTCATATTCTCGATCTCACTCAATTTACATCTACACCTATTGTATAATCGTATTAGTGCGCTATATATATATGCAATGTAAATTCAAAGTCAATCTATTTACCTAAAAAAATAAGAGGATTAATTGTATGTGTACGAGTTATGTATATGTTAGATTATGTACGCTAGTGTATGAAATCATGCCTACACTTGAGTGTGATAATTCGTCGAGATGGTATTGAAGTGACGAATATATCGTATTCGCATGTCTCACAACTCATGGTGATATGAGACACCATGATGAGTATAGTGAGTGTGAATTTAGTATAACCTCGTATACGGTGGCATATGCAGTGACTCTATCACCCCCGAGTTTTAATACGATAAGATAGGATAAGAGTTAAGATATGAGGTTCGACCCTTAGACCTTAGTTGTAGTGAGATTTCTTTTAAGGTCACGTGAAACTCGGAATGTAGACGTCTATGTAAGGATGTAATACCTCTATAATAATATGGGCTGCCACACGAAATATATCCAGATTACTACGAAAATTGTTCTTTGGAAAATGTGATTTAGTGAAATTATCACACTATAACTCGTTCTAGATGTAAATTGTAAGATTATGATAAGTATGAGTAAGTAAGTTAGATACGAGTATGATAATAAAATATCGTTGTATAGGCCAACATAAGACTAATAATTTAAGTCTATACGTGTTGTTCCTTATGTAGTCACCGTAAGGGATACAACGTCTTCAGTCAAGACGGGTCTATGAGAAGACAATAAGATATGAGTTACGTTTGTCGGCCACCTCTGTGACTGGATGGGGTGTATGATTTGAGTATGTTATGGAGAACATTATATTATAGTAGTAAGCTATTATAGTGACCTTCACATGATAGGCTCGAGCAGCAACTTTGGTACATGTCGTATTAAGATTTACGAGTATATAGATATGCTCATGTGATGCACAAACGCATTTATCGTTGTAATAATAAGATATGTTATGTTTAAAAGGAATGTTGAGATACGTTAGGATTGAAGTGTGTCTAGATCATGGTCTTGCATTTATGGTGTGATACGAACTCTACGATACGTAGGAATTTATTGTTTCTTTCATTCAGTTGCATTGCTATATTATTATTATTATAACTTATAAGATGCATCCACAATGCACCTGAGAAGAGTAGGGTAGATTGGTGGTGTATTCACTGAGTTACATGTTGTTTAGCAACTCAGCCCTCGTGATATTTATCTATTTCAGGTACTATATCGACAGAGTGGACGCCAACTTTTTTGATCATATCGGCACTGATTTTATTGGCCCAGTGGATGTTGAGTACCAGGAGCATTGGGAGAGCAACGCAAGAAGTTATCAGGAGGACCTTGGTGCTAATTTTGATCCGAATGTCGATTATTGTTTGGTACTGAGATCAGGATCTTTAGTTTAATAGATTATTTTATTGTCTTTTACATTTATTAGTTACCTATAACCTCATGCATCGGATTTGTCTTCGATCCCTTGTTCTTTTGATTAGTAGTTATTTTATGATTATGCATTTTCATATTTATTCAGTTATTTATGTTTGCTTTTATATTTAATTCTTATTTATTGGATTCACGGATTTCGTGGAATCATATTAGGGCGAGAACTTTAATTATGTGTATGTTCGCTTAGCATATCTGAGATGCGTGTAGGTCATAACTTAAAATTCTAGGCTCTCAGCATGAGATAAAATTTTGAGTCGTGACAGTTGAGCTAGATCTTAGGTGGACCCAACCCTAACTATTCTCATTGACACGCCTAGTTATTGCGTTTTCACCCGTTTGTGACAAGCACCAACTCTAATCCGAGAGTTAGTATTGGGTGCCTTGCAAGGCACGTCTTAGTTTCCCTCAAATCTAAGAGCATCTCCAGTAGATTCTCTATAAGCAAAAACAAAAAAAGAAAAAAATCACCAAAAAAGCAAGCAAAATTGTAATTTTGGCAATTGAAGAGCAAAAAATTTACTCCACCAGATTTGCTGAGACCTGCTAGAGATAATGACTCTCACTTCACTCGCTATTAATAACAAATTCTTATCCATTTGCTATTAATAAAATACCATTAAATATCTCTCTCTCTCTCTCCACTTGACATATATATATATATATATATATATATATATATAAAATATTATTTTAAAGGAGTAGCTAAAATAGCTATCCTTGCTGATTTTTTTTTTTTAAAGGCAATAGCTAAAATAAAGAGTGGGCTCAAAAAAAGGGTTTTAATTATTCAAATTTAGCTATCCTTGTTGGAGATACACTGCTATGACTCGAGGTTTTTTTTAACTCATTTAACGATAATAGTTGGGGTGGTGGGGTGGAGCACTGAGTCCAATATGGGTGCTCCACAACCTTAATTTTCTCAAAAGAAAAGTGAGAATTTCAATTTAGAAATCATGATTCTAAATTGCTGCAAGATCTCCTTGCCATTTCAAATTCCCTCTCTAGCCACTTTCTCACTCTAAATGGAAAGACCCAACCGACTAACTCTAGTAACCCATGTAACTTGTCTTTAGGAGAATATTTAATATTAGAAATATAAAGAGACCCCATCCTCTCTTATAGAAAGGCTAATCCCTTTCATTCTATTTATAAAATAACAATAATAATAAAAGTAATCATATAGTGGTAATAAATAACGATAATGTATGCAACCGTGCACGCCTTGGCCCAATCTTGTTCATGATTTTTTATATTAAATTATTATTATTATTATAAAAAAATATCGATAAAAAATATTTATCTGAACAAATTCCAAAACTTGGATGCCAAGATCACTTAGGGTTATAAGAATGTGTTATGTGGTGTTAGCTATGGGTGCAATGATGCGTTAGTATTGGCACCCATCGATATTTATAGCTTTAATTGGAATAACAATTTATCTAGAAAAGCATGGAAGTAATGCTTATGAGCTTTTATGGAGCAAAACTAACACCTTGTTCAATAGTGATTCTGTTATATGATCTATATCTTTTATATGTTCTCTGTTCTCGACTAAGTAATTGAGAAAAATACTCAGTAGTCGTGTTGTTAACTATAAAGCAACCTCACAGTTGTATATCTGGTTAGGTATTTAAAATAATGAATTCGTATTTGTATGCTAATTTACTTGTGTATGAGATTTGTTTTCAACCACATACAATCATGATTACAAATGAATTATTTGATTAGTTTGAAAAATAAAAAGAAACGTTAGAATGACATTTTGATAATCCTTGTTGTACCGAGGAGTTGTGTAATTTAATATAGTGAGTTGTTTTGACCAGGTTTATATAATGAAAGAAAAAGTTTCTTCTGTTCTTCTTGAATCTAGTTATTTGAATAATTGTATTATATCCCTTGTTAGAAATTTTTTATTTCAGATTTCTTTTGATCTGACTGGGTTGCGACCCGATATCAAGGTACGCTGATTTTGGGTTGTGACACAAACAAGAAAAACCAGCGCAAACCAGCCAAGCCCAAACACTCCCCGTTTCCATTGAAGTTCTCTTTTCTCGACAAGAGCAGTCCCGAAGCCCCCACCAAATCCCTTACAATTCCTTTGGGACGAGTGGGAGGAAGTCCAAAAGTTGTTGGCCGAGGAAGAAAAGATGAAGTAGGCCTTCAAGGACTTCGAGGCTTCAATTGGCAACCACTTCTGCCCCTCCACAGGAGCAGGACCCCTCTATACTATTGCCATCTAGGCCCCCACACCTTCATTGGCGCCTTCTACATCGCCACTTCACTATCTCCACCACCATCTCCCTCTCACGACGAAAAACAGAGGAGGTACCTATACCAATCTGAAAAGGATTGAAAAGGGCCCTCTATCACTCAGAAAAGGGCGAGGCTGGAAGGAAGAATCCGTGGTCTCAAACACTACAGGATTTTTTTTATCCTTCACCTCCGGCCAATTTTGAAGATGAAGATAGTGGAAATCCTTCATCTCACATGCATTATTATGTATCGATCTCACCATTGCCACTGAATCTAAAAGACAGTTAAGTGCAATGATTTAAAAAAAAAAAAAAAAAAAAACTGCATGTGTTATGCCAAGCGAGAGACCGCACAGGTTTGCAAGCACACTCAGCCTTGAAAAATTCCTCACCAACACACTCAAAAACTCACTCAACGTCCTCTCGCTTACTCATACGTGATCTGAAGGGAGGGAGGACATAGACGAGCACAAGTCGCATATTAGTTTCTTTGTATCATTATAGGAAACCACCAACTTTTGGATGGTTGCTTGACGGCTTCACCAGCAGTCATCCCCCCTTATTTATAAGTTTGTTGCCTTTTCGTCCACTCAATGCACAACCAATGGTCCCTTCTGGATCCTACTACATTATTTCGGATCACCGTATATACAATTATCTAGGAGGGTTCTCTGCAATCCTCTCGAATACCCTAAAAACTTGACATATCTAGAACTCCCCCCACCATAAATCACCCCACCCATGAGAAAGTATGGCACTTGCCCTAGCCATTTTGAAAATACCATTCAAGTACGACCTTGAAGGTTGTAAATTTGTAATCATCCAAGGTAACAATAAAAAAATCTGTGGTTATAGAGGTGGCAATGGGACAGATTGGTTTCGCCCCAGGCCTGAGCTCAGCCAGATCAACACAGTTTTTCATTGTTGGCACTGGTGCAATAGGGGATTTTAAGCAACGTACCCCCCTCCCCTCTTTAATATCCCACCGGTGTGGGGACTAGTGAGGTGAGTACTGCTAAGAGCGATGCCTCCTCCCCTTTTTTAAAGTCCCACATTGGTAGGATGTTAGAGAGGGGAAGGGTTGTTCCTTGTAAAAGCAACTTAATATATATCATACTAAAAATATAACAGAATGATATTATAAGAATAATATATTAGTATAAATATCTTATTTTTCTAATAAACTTAGTACAACTAAAAGAATTATTAGAATTATTTTTCTAATAAACTTAGCACACCTAAAAATCTTTATTTTGTACTATAAAACAATTTGTATTTGGGTCCATCAAGGCCAGGGGTTGGCCCAGAGCTGCTGAGCAGACCCAATGGGCTAGAAAGTTGGCTCGATCCCAGCTCGAAACAGGCTGCACGAGCAGGCCAGCCTAGCCCATTGCCAACCTTATTTGTGGTCCTGATCACTCCATAATCTATAGCCTGATTCCCCTACATAAGGGTTCAGGGTTCTAATGGTTTCCCCTCTAAGTCTACTGCCATCATTCGGCTAGAGTCCTGCTAGTTTTGGTGGTCAAAAGTTTCTGCCTCTTCCCAAATGATGAAATTGGATTGTCCCATGTCCACCATTGCTGTTGCCTTATTCTTATTGATGCCCAACCCTATGAGCATCAACTTCCTTCAATCGAGTTTGACACTTTGATAGCATTAAGCAGCTACAGAGGCCCCATCAGAGTCCCCTGGGTCCCCCTTTTCATGTTTCTCCTGAGTTGGGCCTTCCGTTAAGTAAAAATTCTTATCACTCTGACTTTTAGCCTACTTTCATCGACATTGTAACCCAACCCAATTGTTTTGTCTCTAAGTTTACTGCCTTCATCAAACTAGACCCTTGCCAGCTTGGCGATCTCAAGCTTATGCCTCTTCCTCAATGATGAAATTTGATTGCTCTCGTCCATAATTGCCGTTGTATTTTTTTCATTGATGCCTGCCTCTGTGAACATCAACTTCCTTGAATTGTTCTCATGTCCACCATTGCCATTGTCTTTTTCCCATTGATGCCCGCATCTGTTAATATCAACTTCCTTGAATGGGGCTCGACCTTTGCCATTTTCCCTTCTAATGGCATTAAGCACCTGAAGAGACCCTATCATAGACTACTCTGAGTCCCTCTTCATGATGCTACGGTCTTTCCCTATGGTCAAAATATTTTCTTGTGTGGGCCATTGCAAAGGAAGGGCTTGAGACTTCTTGCAGGCTCTTCCACTCTTGGGCTTTCTTCAACATCATTTTCCTTCTCGGAGGTTACCTCCTTTGATCCCTTTTCCCCACCTTTGTTGTCGGATGTGGGATTTAAGTCCACCGCTATTGCCAATGCCAAGTCTGAGACGTAACTCTTTCACTATGCATGGTTTGAGTCCATCCATGAAGAAGAAGAGTCTGTCCTCCTCCATCATATTGCTTGTTACAACAAGCACCAAAGCATTAAACTGCTTGAAAAACTCATTTATTCAGCTGATATGCTTAGGCATCTTCAAGTATTTCCTCACCATATACTCTGCATTGTCTTGCAAGAACTGGGTCATAGTGCCCCTCTTGATGTCATCCCACATCCTCAATGCAAAGACCTTGTTGGATGTCGCTTCTCATGTAGCATCAGCACAACATCACATCATCGGATAGATACATGGTACCAATATTGAGTCTTATCTCGCCAAACAATAACTTCAATGCCTTTAAATATTGCTCCATGCTCTGTGGGAAAATCTCTCGCTCCTTGGGAGTCCCCGTGCCCTCAAATCACCTCAGCTCCAACACAAACATTCCACTTGGATACAATCTTACCTCCATGCTGCTGCTGCCTATGGACCTTTCAAATGCTTTCACCTGAATAGCCAACTCGACATCCTGTGTCTTGACAATTGCTTGAATTCTCTAACCATCTGACCAATTCCTTAGTTTTTGATGGCCAACTAAAGTAGTGGGCAACTGTCTTCCAATTGTTTTTTTTTTTCTGTTTTCTTTTTTACAGGGTAACCTGTGATTGAACCTACGGCCTTGAGGTTGCAATATTGTCAACTTTCCAGTTGAGCTCAAGGCCCAACACCTCTACATAAAAATTCTAATGCTCGGAGTGATTTTTGTGCCACACATGGTTGATTGGCTAGGGTCAATGAACTTGTACATTGATGTGGGACGACATGAGGAAAATCATGGAGTATCACATTAAGCATTCCTTTTCTTCTATCATCCTTAACCAGTAAACTTTAGATATGAGTTACTGATACAAATAAACATGGACTCAGTAGTTGCTTATGGCAATAGTCAACAAATACTTTTTTTCTTGGTTGGTAATTTGGGATTGAACCAGTGACATCAAGGTTGCATCATAGGTCACAATGCACCTTCTAGTTGAGCTACAGGATCAACACCTTACAGGTTTGATGGGAACATCAAGATCGAGGGCGTCGAATTTGGGCCACAAAAGATTCTCCAACATCGGAAGAAACGAAAAGGCACTCAGAGTGGAACAATCGGAAGAACCTGAAGAGTTTGGGCATGTATTGGTTGATCGATCGATCCCAAAGACTAGATCAATCGATTGAGGCCAGAGGCCTCAGAGCTTTTGGCGAATTGTTTTTCTCAGTCGATCGATTGAAAATGGAGAGTTTATGCGATTTATAACTTTATAAATCGATCGATCGATCCTAGAATCGATTGATCGATTTGTCGCGTGATTCAAATCCGCCAAAAGACAGAATTTAATTTTACGGGCAAACTTGTCTTTTAGTGCTTATTTGTTTTAGGGTTTTCTTTTTTTTGAGGCCTACTATATAAGGACCTTAAAACTTTGTAATAGTTAATGATTAATGAATGAAAATTGAGAGCTTGCTTTTGTACAAATCCTAGAAGACTTGTGAAGATTTTTCAATCGAAAGAGTAAATCTTTCAAAACCTAAGGAGTAAATTTTCATTTCAACCTTGGTGTGAGGCCTTGGATCTTATCTTTTTATTATGTATTTTCTCTCATTATTGTCTAGTAATATCTTCCCTATTTGCTTTGATAAAATCCAAAACCCCAAACCCCTATTAATTTATATATTTTTGATCTACCTTTTGATTGAATTAATCATTCGAGCTTTTGTTTTCAAACCCTAGAGGAGTCAAGAGACGATACCATAATTATCGCTTGGTGCCCTAAATTAGATCGAAATTCGAGTCCTTCATTGGATTCGTTTTTCTAGATAAGAAAATTTAATGCACGCAAACGCTAAAATGAAATTATTCTAATTGTTTTAATTGAATTCATTAAATTATTTTATGTGTTTAGGTGATTTCGAATATTTCCGTTAATCAATTTAATTTGTGGTTAATCCCAAATTCGGATTATCTAAGGTTTAGCGTTTGTCCCGCGTCAAGGACCCTTTGATCAAGCAAAATGCAACGTCAAATTGAAGAATCTCATATGCCTTGTAAACACACCACAAACCAAACAATTTAAAGTACAATTTAGATATTGCCAATACAAGCATGCTAGGAGATTAGTGTTGCACAAGCTAAAATCTCTGCGAGAGTGAAGCCTTCGATGAAGGATGTCACTGAGAAATATCCGAGCATGCAGAGCAGTGAACTTTTTCCAAAGGGGTGGGTTGGAGCCTACCAAACTTGGTTTACTGTTGTTCAGTGCCCCACACACAAGACTTTCCATGTAATTAGTGATCAGTGAATGAATATAGATAGATATTATATATGCATGATTTCCTTGTTAATTCAAGTATAGAGGTCTAAAGAAAACTTTGCAGAAATTCACGAGAAAATGCATGATTCATAAAATCCAAATTTGCCATTCTTTACGTTTCTATCCAAAAATTTCTTTGAAGTAAGCTAAGGACTACATATGGGACCAAAAAACTTAAAACCTACTTGTTCGAGATCTCTAAACAACAATTCCAACTGGAGATCTCTAATGATTCTATGAGCATCTGATGTTCCAGCTGATAGAGATATGCATTGGTGTGTTCTTGGGTCGTACATGCATCTCTCCGCTGATTCCCTTTCAGAATTTGACCTGGTCACAGCGGGCTCCCCATTCTTCTTAATAGCTTGATTGCTTTTTCATTTTTTAGGCTTGATTTACTCCCCATTCGCAGCTGTCTCACCTTGACTAATTTCCACAACATTGGACTGCTTTGGGATTTGTTTCCCACTTTTTTGGGATAACGATTCCTAGAAGTTAGCCAGTGCCACATACTTCTCCAATGATGGGATACTTTCCAAACCAGAATCATCCCTATCACTTAATCATTGGAATTTATTTTAGTGTGTGATTTTCGGCCAGTGGTAACTTCCTCCCCATCAACCCAATCAAATGGATCACAGCATCATGGATTTCAGGGTAATCCGCAACACTGTTATCATTGCTCCCAATACCCGTTCCAAGATCAACGGTGACAAATTCATCTCCTTCAGAGTTTTCCTCAGCAATTTTATTTATCCCGCCTTCCATTCCTTCAGATTATTTTTCTGTTTCTGGTACTGGCTCATGCTGATCTAAATCTTCCGTATCAGCAAATGGGATGTCCGCAGTCTCAGTACTCTTATCAGTATGTTCTTCTTGTCTCTGATTATTTTCAACTGATTTCACAGCCTCAATGTCCATCTTTCCATCAAAATTCTCTGTCTAGTTAGCTTCTTCTCTTCCCAATTGAGATGTGGATGCAGGTATAGGATATTCTTCATTCTTGGATGGGAGTTTTCATTGCCTTCCTGGGGCACTGGCTCTCTGTGTTCGGAGGAAGAACATCATGTGCAGACATCTGGCCTCCACTCATACTTGATTATTTGCTTGATCTTCTCCCTATTCTCCCGAACAATAGAGACATTATCTCGAAACTTAAAGTCAGGTTCAATTTGGCTCTTGATGAAGTCTGCACATCAGAATGAGCAGTCACCCCTGCTACACTTCCAACCCGACTAAGCGTCTTGTTTGACCAGCATTGTAATGGAAACTTCAGCAATCGGGTCCATATAGGAAAGGATGACAGGAGCTCTCGCTGCCGCTTCAACTCAGGCTTCCATTTCCTAAAGATCAGTGGTGTCCCACCAATCAACCAAACCCTGGCCTCCATGACTCGTTGAAGATCATCTGCATTGTTAAACTTAAACAATAAGAAGCCTTCATTAATAGAAATGATGTCCACTGACCCCTTTATCTTCCACATCCTGTTAATAGCGTTTCAAGGCCATTGTAATATGGTCTCTTGCCCAATACGTATCCTATTAATGTAATAGCCCATCTCCTGGATTCTTCTTGAATCTCCTCTTCTGAGCAGTGAATCACAAACTCTTCAAACGAGTTAAGAGGAAGTAGGGGGAGAGGAGGGGAGGGGGATCCCCCAAAGGCTCTGCTAGTTTCACAATCACAAGAATAAATTAATCCACTCCGAATACCTTTTGAGCAAGAATAGAGCAAAGAAAGCCCTAATAATCCGAAGAAAGAAGATGAAGTGTCCTTCACGATTTTCAATGGTCTAGAGCACTCACAAGCCTCTCTCTCTCTCTCTCACTCTCTCTTTCTCTCAAGCAAGTAAAAAACCCTCTAATGCTCATCAATAGTTTGAGCTCATATACAGTATGTTTATGTTTCATGAGATTGTTGCATCTCTATGGGAAGCTTGTACTCAGATGCACACTCATGCCAAGAACGATACCCACATCGTCAATTATTTTGTGTGCATTGAGCTCTAACGCTCGTCTTTCTACCAATGGTCCTATTGAGGTTGTTTATGATTTGAGTGCCCTGTTTGTTGATCTTGTTAATATTAAGGAGAGACTCAAGGCTGCTTTATCAATCTTTTCTCAAGTGCCTCCAGGTATCTCATATGTATATCATGTTGCCACATCTTCTCTACAATCCTCGATCTGGATCATAGACTCATGTGCATCAGATCACATCACAGGTGAGTCTCAATTTTTTATTCTTATGGTTCCTCATGTGAGTCTCAACTTTTCATTGTTAAGAAGGTTCCTTATCCTACCGATAGGCAGGCACATTTAGTTGATGTTCCCCTCACTTCCATTACCAGTAAAGGGAGTGTTCCTCCATCAGCTATCCTCTCGCCCTCAAATGCTCTTCATGTTCCAGCAACATAAACAAAAAGGATATTTTTAAAGCTTTTTATAATGATTGTAATTAAAGAAATAAAGGTCAAAATTACCTGACAATAATTAAGAAGATGGATAAGAAGATAGGAAAATCCAAGGAATTTCACCAAGAAAATTATTGGCCTCACACCAAATGCTAAACTCGGGGAATTGAAGAATCACGCTTCAAATATGAAAACTCATCGCAAGTTCTCACGAATTCGCACAAAGCAAAACTCAAAAATTTCATTAATCCTCAACTATCTCATAAAAGATTTATAATGTGAATTTATAAGGCCTCGTTCGAATAGAGTTCATGAGAGAGGAAACCGAGCACAGCTCGGAAAGTAGGTCTTTTTTGCAGATTTGGAAGCTTTCCTGCGTTCGGCAATGGCGGTGGGCCCCATCAGAAACCAATCGTTTTCTGAGTTTGCTGCAGCTTTGCATTTCTTACCAAAAAACTCCGAAAAGGTCAGAAACTGAGGACTTGGGAGTATACTCCCCTCTGAAATATGTACCAAAGCACTTCTCTTCTCCTCTGCTCTGCAACGGCTACTTTGAAGAGGGATTTATTCAAAGCCAATTAAAGTTGCTTAAAAGCATACGTATGCATATTAGATGTTTGGTCTTTCGTTCCAATCCAATTTCTGACCACTCTGCTTTGGTTCTTGGCTTCATCTTGGCAGAAGCGGCTTCTTCTTGGCTAAGCTACTCTACATTACCAAAATGAACAGCAGAGCTGCAATTCGTGGTTGGCTCCTCCCCAACGACTGTGGGTAATATTGGCTTCTTGGCTTCTCCTCATCTAATGTCACCACAGTTGGTGAAGAGACAACACAGGCACTCCAAGAAAATTAGAGCCTCCTCACATGCTGAATAGTGGATGGAACCTCATCTCGATGTGTATACTAGTCAAAGACATATATAGGACTGCCAAAACATAGATAGCTATTGCAGCTATCTTTACCGGAACAGGGATACAATTGCTATTTAAAGAGCCTTCTATGGAGCATGAAAGTTCACCATCCAGCAATCGAAGCATCCAGATTAGGAGCTTCATTTTAAAATTCCTATTTATGTCCAGTAATAAATTTTTTTTCACATGTCTTTTATTGAATTTGTTTTGCCAATTTTTATTTTTTTTGCATAACTAGTATACACTTGAGAAGTTAGCAGGATTTATATTGAGTTCCTATTTATATTATTTTCCATAACTAGTCGTCATGTGTTTGATGCTCACATGAGGGAGATGGAGAAGAAGATGGGAGGTTTATGGCCATTTGATCTATGTGATCAACTACTCTTAACCATAGTTTATCAACCATAGCATATATAGGATATGACTTCATAAAACACACACACACACACACACATATATATATATAGCCACTATCATGCCTTTGCAGAATATTTTGTGGGTTCATGTAAAATCACCACTTCATGTAATCTGATTCCCATTCCTCTAGCCCTTTTGGTTGTTTGTTCTCTGTCTAGATAATGTAACTTATGATTACCGTCTTATTTTCTTATTTAGATTCTCTCACGCTGTTGTTATTTGAAGTGGTTAGAATTATTTAGGCCTTCGATTCTGTTTAGGAAATGCCAGTTTGCTTCAAACTGTTATAAACGAGTTGAATCCAGTTTTGATCATGGGGTTTTGTTAACTTCACAATTTTGATCCGTAGTTCTTCGCAGTTCTTCGCAATTTTTATTTTTGCTTCAACTAGAAAACCTAGAAAAATTAACTAGAATTCACATATAAAATATAAGCATTGCAATGTGGCAGCAGTTGTTTGGTGGGTATAACCATTTGTTTAAACTTTAATGGGTATCTTAGATGGTTTGTTGGGTTTTGAGAGTTTGGTTTCAGGTTTTTATCTTCTTCACTAGCTAATCTTGGTGGACTTTTTGAGGGTAAATGATTAGATGATGAGGAAGTTGAGCACCCATTACTTTATTGTAGGGTGATCAAGTTATAGAAATTAGGCTTGATCACCCATTTCTTAATAAGCCCTCTTTTTTTGGTTTTCATAAGCTCAATCCATAAATTCTTCTGCCATCTGGTGCTGATAACGTATCCACCAATGCTTCTACTCTGTTTCCTAACAGCCAAAGTCAAGCAATCTACATTGTTGATGCAACCCTCCACAAAATCCTCACCATTTCTCTTAAATAAACTGCAGAAATTTAACCCAAGTGGACTATTTAATAATATATAAGAAGAAATATGAGATCAAGAGTTGTGTGTGATAGCAGTTCACAAATCTGGCTCATATTTTGCATATTGGATGCCCATATGGTCTGTGGTGGTTATGGGCACTTGTATGGCTTCACATGGGCTGCACTCTCCACACTTGTAATCACAGCTTGGTGGTCTAGCTCTACATTGACCCACAACCTCCTAAACATCCCAATTGATGAACTAAGCGTGCCAAAGTGTACCAAAATAGATAGACTCATGCACGGATGCACCAAAGCTGGTGCAGAGGCAACACGGCTTGATCAGCACCTAATACAAATTCCTATCTAGAAAGAGGTGGCATTAGGTATTCGACCAAACTATTGTAGTTTTTGTTACTTGGGTCACCTTTTGGTCTAAAGATGATATCCATAGTCTAATTCAAAGCTGTCAAATGACAGGCATTGATTTTTAATGGCATTTTACTCCTTTGACTCAGGATGATGGAGTTAAGGAAACAGAAACATATGAAAAGTGAATCCCATATCTAAGCAATCAAACAGGAAAACCAGATAGCAGAGTCACTAAAAAGCGGGAAAATCTTATGTTTGTCAATCAATTCATCATCATGCATTCATCACCTACTGTCGTTTCTATTATGAAATATAGCTGTCTAGAGTTTGGACATGGGGCCCAACGAAAAATAACGGGTGGTGTTTTTGCAAGTTGTGTGGGACCATCTTCCATTGCTGTGAACGTATAAAGAACATCCAAGACCATCAGGGCTTCTGCCATGGAAGACTATAGTAGCTTGTCCAGTTTCTTCCAATCTAAACTACGGGAAGAAAATATTTTCTAAACTCATCTCTTGGAACAACTTCCAAGTTAAGACAAAATTGCTTAACCCAATCTTCTTTGTCAAAGTTTTTTAAGGTCCATATATCCATATGGGTATCAGAGACATAATCCCCCATAGATATAAAACCTTCTTCTGATCCAGCAATAAGGTCCCATCTTGTAAGAACATTAGGGAGTCGACTTTCGGATAAAATTTCGATATCCATATCCAAAGTAATTAGACACTTGTTGCTATTCATCATTGGCCAATATAGAATGTGGTTGGCCATTGCTATTCCCTCACACCACCAATCACATTCACAGGTCACATCGAACGATCTCCATGAATAAGAACCCAGAGTTAGTATCTCACATCTATATGTGGATGTGGATCGACATTTCAAATGTAAGTAAACCACTTTGTATTCCTGAGGCGATGAAATAAACACAATTCCTCCACTTCTGACGTTCAGGCTTCCGATGGATGTAGCAGCAGATATAGGTAGTGAGGTCCATTCCTTAGTAAGAGGGTTAATAACAAATATAACTCTTTTTCGGATCTCAAATCCGTCCATCAGAACTAAACCATTACAAGAACCTCTAATCTCATACTCGTGAGACAAATTTAGGTCTTCTATCTGAGACTTCAGTTCCTTTGTACTCATAAAATACGTATTGGAGTACCAATTGGAGTACGTCTTAAATATGATGTACCTATAGGAGAAGAATGAGTTTGCTCCTTCTCAATTTGGTGTTGTGTGAAAAACAGCCCTATGTTGCTTCTCAAATATGCGATTATTAAAAAGAGAAGACAATGTTACTTCTGAAACATCAAAGTCTTGGGGCTTCTCAAACAACATTTTTCCTTTGAAAAGTTATTTTTTTGGAAAGTGTTGCAAACATGGCCTTAGCAGCCCATCTAGAAAAAGGAGCAATTTGATCATAGTGTTAAATCTCTATACGCCTTTGATACCAATAGTTGTGACAACATCTGTTTCTTTCTAATGTATCATATCAATGCAATTATTGAAGTTGGAGGCTCTATTTTGGAATGCCGTAGAAAAATACCCGCTTCCCGCAATAGAAAAATTCAAAAGCCTGTTTTACTACTTTCAAATGATGCATTCTTTAAAAGGCAGGAAGCATCACTAAAGTGAGAAGGTAGACCAAAAGCTGCGAGCCTGTTTTTGGTGCATACTGTAGAGCTTCTCTACAATGGGCTAAAGGTTGGGATGAGTTGATTGAAACATTTTAATTGGCATTGAGAGCAATTGGAATTGAAACAAACCCTTTTTTTAGATTCTTCTCCCCTGCCACCCTATTATTTAGCAACCACAAGTTGTTCAAAATTTTTATGGTCTACTTAGCTCAATATCCAAATAGCTTGCTGTCATTTTTTTACTTGAGCAGCTGTGTGCACCTGCAGTTTTTTAGTCAAATTACAGCTATTGATTGATGTATAGATTTATATAGTACCATATTTTTTTGGCAAACTGCATGAGTTCATTTCATTTATTAGCTACTTAATGTGTATATACTATTTGTAATTGGTTACAGTTGATCTCTGGTGCAGCTTATAAAGTGGTTTTCCGGAAACAAAGCTCAATTCCCTTCATTTTAGCAGGTGGGTTACAAGACACATATAAGGCTCATTTTATTTAACTATGTCATATTTTGTAATATGCAATGTAGCCCTATAAATTTGAGGTACTTAAACATCTCATTAGGTTGGTAAAGAGTGAGCTATTTTCGCAGTTGAAGAAATAGCCCATGCTTGGAGTCCCAATCGAACATGGAATCATGGGACACCCACATGACCAACTTTAAATATAAACGACCTTCTAGTATCATTCATACTGCCGAGGAACAACCCGATGGGATCATTATTGACTTGTAGTACATGTTTTTTAACAGTAATGATTAGTCGCAAGGCTAAGGGTAAAAGTGTAGCTGCTTCCCAAGATAAAGGGAAAATTTTCATATGGGAGACTCTAACGATGATGGCTCGTACCATGCCCAATTTGAAGACCCTGAAGCAGAGATGCCCCACAATGCTAACTCTCCCTTCACAGCTGAAAGTGGTTCGAGCCCGACCGTACGCTCGCCTTCAAGTCGGGAACGTTCTACTCGATCGGGTACGAAACAAAAGGCAAACGAAAGTGAAGATGGTCTTTTGGATGAGCTAAGAGGGTTTCGTTTTTTGATTGACGGCCTTATAAGTCAACGTGCAATCACAACAAACCCAATGGACTCATTCATGAAGGTCTTGGAAGAGATGAAGGAAATGAACTTAATAGACGATAATATCTTCTATGATGTTACCGTTAGAGTTACTGACAGTTCGTCTCGCGTCGCTGAGACATTATTGGTGATGCGGCCTGAACACCACCAAAGGTATCTGTTCACGTTGACTGGGAGGTAATGGCCTCCGTACCAATAGGCTTGTAATCGTAAATCGCCACCAAGTTATTAATAGTACTAATTTCTTATCATTTGGACGCGAGTTACTCAATATATTAATAGTACTCCATTGTCTATAGGAATGGCTCCCCCCTTGTCCGATGATGCAATCATAGGAATGCTTGCAATCAGTGCGCTTCTGGCAGCGACCGTTTATTACAAGAGTATACGTAAAGCAGAGAGGCAAAGACGTCATACCTCTATCCTCACTGGTCCCTTGTATGTCGAACAAACCTTGAATGGGCATCCGGATATTGCCTATGAGCTATTCCGCATGCGCAAAGACGCATTCCTAAGCTTGTGCAATGCCCTCAGAGTTAGGGGATTGTTGCATGATTCACGAAGAATGATGATCGAGGAACAAGTAGCAATATTTTTGTATAGCGTTGCCCAAAATCGGAAAAATCGCGTAGTACAAGATAGATTCTAACGTTCAGGATCAACCATAAGTCTCTACTTCAATGTTATGCTTGATGCAATTTTGAAGTTATATCATGAGTTGGTTAAGCAAGCAACAAGTACCACGCCCCCTGAGATATTGAACAAGCCATGGGTGTATCCGTGGTTTAAGGACGCGGTAGGTGCGCTTGATGGTACACATGTAGATGTAACTGTTCCGTTGATAGACTCACAGAGATATCGCAATCGCCACCAATATACATTACAAAATGTGTTGTGTGTAGTGAGTTTCGACATATTATTCCAGTATGTACTATCAAGATGGGAGGGCTCTTTACCGGACTCGAAAGTCCTTGAAAATGCGCTATCAAGAGGACAAAACAGGTTGCATGTTCCGATGGGAAAGTACTATCTTGTTGATGGGGGATATTCGAATATGCGCAGATTTCTCAGTCCTTATTGTGGTGTGCGATACCATCTTAAAGAATTTAACTCCTCGAATCCTCCAACAACTCCCCGAGAACTATTTAATAAACGACACGCGTCAGTACGAATTGTCGTAGAACGAACATTTGCGGTACTCAAACAAAGCTTCCCAATTCTCAAAGTCCAAACGAGGTTTCCTATAGAAATGCAAAGTAAGATAGTTATTGCATGTTGTGTCCTACACAATTATATAAGGACTTACGATCGCGATGATCCATTCTTTTACGAATGGTCAGAAGATCGAATCGTGCCACCTAGTGATACGTTGGTGAAAGTAGAAGACCCAGACGTTCATAGCACTCAAACTTCTGCGAATCGTGAGTGGATGAATGCTTTTCGCGATGATATAGCAAATAGAAAGTGGGACACACAATCTCATTGACTTCATATCATAAAATAATGTTCAATAGTATCATTTAACTGATGTCTCTTTTACTGACCAACTGTTCTTCAACGCATAAATTTATGTTAACTATTTCATATTGACACTAAACATAGGTAAATATATGTTCTTAGATGTAATGGGTAAATGCTATGTTGCTTTTATTGATAGACGACCAGGTGTTTATCGAACATGGGAGGATTGCTCGCGAGAAGTAACCGGATTCTCAGGGGCCTATATCGCTCGTTCAGAACGTATGATGAAGCGATTAACGCGTTTCTAATGTTTACAAACACTGCCTCAGCTAATCATCCCACCAACCAACATCGTTATGTAGTAGGAGACTATTGTGATATCCCAACCCCCAGTCATGACACATGGAGAAGCACCCCACTTTCCCCAGGAATCGATCATTCCTCGGGTAGTATTTGAAGTCAGGCTGAGAGTGTCTATGTACAATGTGTGTGTGGGTTTTTTTCACGACTTACTGTTCTCTTGATTGTAGCTCTTTTGATTGTCTATGTATTTCAAAGGATGTAATGAGTCTACAAATTGAATATTAAATGAGATGTTTATACATGATTTAAATATTTAAATATTTTGTATATTACAACAGCTGAAGATTTTAAATAATAAAATAACAATGTTATAAATTTTGGCAGCCCTGTCTGGAACTCCGGGCTCATCTCACTCAGGCACTGGCTCTTCATCATCACGACATGCGCCTCCAGCTAGGCAAAGGATCGAAGTAATAGACCTAGATCCTCCATATCGGGGGGCACAGACGCATCCACAATCACAACATCATGCAGTTCCACTTGCGCCTCTTGGACATCGCCATCAAGTAAGGGCACCCGAAATTTGACGCCCTTTCCAAAACCCATCCAACCTGCGCCTCGCCCAACTAGCCCAATCGCTTTATCGGGCACCACATATGAGGCCCATGCCTTTGAATATTCGACCACCAGGCATTGAAAATATCCTAGTGCTTCTAAATTCGGACTTAGAGGGCGATACTATGGAGCAGTCGATGGAGTCGGAGGATAAGGAGGACTCCGATTGGATACCTCCTATGCAGCATCATCGCGATGATAGCTCGGACGACGGGAGTAGCTCCCACATTCATACGATCACTACCTCCTACTCTTCTGACCAGGGAGGTGACGATGACGCAACCTCGTAGTCATATTTGGGGTTATATGTCGCTTTCCTGTGCACTTGTATTTGTTTTAATTTTGTAATTGGATCTCCAATTAACCTGGTTTTGAATGTAATGGCTTTATGTACTATGTACATTCCTCAATCGTACAAGCAACTATTTTAGTGTTTACTATGATATGCGATCGAGTAGTATAGCTGTAGGAATCTATTTTGCACAATTGCACCGACGGAAGTGTTCAACTTCTCATGGATCGTGCATCGCTCAAAAATGACCTCCAAATATATACGGCACGGTATCGGATGCTCTACCATCATTCCTATGGTCATACGATGTCCCTAAAGTAGACCGATTAAGTGATTTTCTGGATTAATTAAAAGAACACCGGAAATCCTTTGTTTCTGTGAAATACCAGGAATCAGAGCTTTTCTGAGGCTTAAAAGAATACACCTTGGGAAAGCCAGGAATCTTAGTTTGCCACGAATCTGCAGGAAACAGAGTTGTCAGGAATCTGAGCTTTTCTGAGATAATTGGGGAAATACCCGAACATGGCCTAAGAAAAGAATCCTAAGAATATTATTAAGATCAAAACTCTTAATTAACCATTAAAACTTTCTAATCTAACAATCACAATTAATTTCACCACTAATCCTGTTTTTAAATTATGCAACCACTTTTGAAGGATTAAACGCTATCCGATTGACGCAAAATTAGTCTTGTTTGAAAGCTTATCAAAATATTTTTCTCATATGACAAGAACCACGCAATTCCGACATGTATTAAAGGACTTGTGACCACTTTTTCAATGGTTGCGCTGAAAGTGACGAAATTAATGGTCACATGCCACATATATGTGTCTGACCCCTAAATAATGAAACTAATATGACCTTCGAAACGGTCCAAAGCTTTGAATTTCTTTTTACGCTTCTTAACACCTTGTAGCGTTTGATGTCCCTATCAAACAACATTCCTAAATTTCCTTGTTTATTAGAGTTAGTCCTAGACTTCCTGTTATGTATTCATTCTCAATGCTTCTTTGTAACCCAATTGTATGTCTTACCATCACTTTAGAAAAAATCCGTTTTATCAAAGTGACATTTGTTAATCATAACATCTGGTTGTATGATAGACCCAAAATACCAAAAATATGACGGTGATTATATCATCCTTCAGGCTCTCGTGTTATAGATCAAAATAAATCTCTTATGTCACCCAACTTTGATAGGGAACTCAACCATAGAAGACAAAAAAGGACTCAAAAAATAAACTTTAGGTGCAACCCTACTCTAATAGGGAACCCAACCATCTCCCCACCGTCTGATGGCACGCCCATGGTGTGAAGATCCATTTTGGGGAAGATTGGAATGAAAACGATCACCACCATCGTCCGATTCAATGCGGTCAATGGTTTTCAGTGTAAGCTCCCACCAGTAATCCGGTAGACACAAATAGAGGTACCAAAATAATTATCGCTACTTCAATAAAATTTCCTCCGAGGTAAGGTTTGTGATTAAGGATAATGCTCCCCACATCTAAATGCAGAAGAAAACAGTAAAAAGGATGTCTTTGGGAAAAATAAAAATAGGGACATTCATCTGTAAAGTGCCAATATTCTTCCATCTTCTAAAGATAAATTCAGCAGACAGCCACCTATAGTGAACCCGAAAATCAAAAGTCCCCTTTTTCTTTTTTCATTGTTCACCAATGTAACAGAAAAAAGAAACAAAACCCAAGTAACGCATCATTGGGTCCATGTATTCAGCACATTGATCAAACACAACCAACAATGGAAAACAAATGGAAAACCAAGAAACTAATTTGAACAAGACCAGTGCTTCCTTACCGTTTTTTTTTTTTTAAAAATTTACAGTAAAGAATAGCAGAAACAGAAAATTAAAAAGAGAAAGAGAAGTCATCAGTGTGGGGATCACCTCCTAGTGTGTGCAGGAAAATGGGAGAGCGGAACAAGCTCGGAAAGCGGCGTGGACAAAGGGGTGGGAAGCGGCGAGTTCCGACAGACGGGGCAAGAAGCATTAAGCCTGAGCCAGGCATCGACGCAGAAGAGGTGGAAGAAATGGCGGCAATCAGGCATCATTCTGAGCATCTCACCGTCTTTGTAATCGCATAGACAGATTGAGCAGAGGGAGTCGGCATTGGCTGAATCCTTGGAGCTACAAAAGGCGAATTTTGGATAGGAGTTGATGACGGACTGATGGAGACCGATAACGGGGTTCTCCTCGTCTCCGCTGGCGGCGGCGTCTTGAGCAACGAAGATTATGCGGGGGAGGATGATGGCGTTAGGGCTGGGGTTAGAGTTTGGGGAGGTAGAGTGGTTAGTGGGAGAAGAGCGGCAGCAGACGTAGGAGACGAGGAGAAGGGTGGAAAGGAGGACGAGAAAGCCCAAAGCGATGGCGATGGCGTAACCAAGGCCTAGATTGCTGAGGTTTTGTAAGAAGTATGCGGAGGACGAGGTGGTGCTTCCGCTTCCGCTTCCGGTTCCGGCAGGGGTGGACATTTTCACCTCCTTAGGTAATAGATATAGATATAGAAAAGAAGAAGAAGAAGAGGAAGAGGAAGAAGAAAAAGTAGGGTTTATCATTTGGAAGGGAGTAGTAATTAATGAGGAGGAGGAGGAGGAGGAGGAGGTTGTGTATTTCTTTGTTTAAGTTTCCAAAATTTCAATTTCGGGGTGGGTAGGTGGTTGGGGAGTGAGTGAGCTCTGAGTCTGAGCTCCCCCACCCTTAGTCGACACTGCATTTATTGCGGGAGAATCAATAAATACCCACCAATTTGCATTAACTCCTCCTTTCCCTTTTCTTTCTTTACCGGCGAAGTTGAAGCTCAAGTTGGTTTTTTGAGGAGTAGGTGGCTGACCACTGCTTCAGCTTTCCTTCTTTTCCCGCGCTTCATGCCCACTTAATCCGTATGCTAGGGATATATGATAATAATGCCTTCTAACAAACACCAAATCATATCTTTGAATATATCTCACACCATTAAAATGTCAGTTCCCGTGACTTATCACATCTATTATTATCAAGTCCCATGGAGAGCCAAACGACTATGCTTATAACTTCATGTAAATCATTTGATCCATATATTATAATATCAGTCATCAAAAAATTAAAAATAATCATTGATATTAAAGTGTGTAGAATGGATGATGGTTCAAATCTCTCGAAAACTTTTATTTTTTTACTCATAATTCCTCAATTAATGATATATCATTTTGACTGTATAAATTTTTAACATCACGAGTCAATAAATATTTTAACTCACTTAAACACCATCTAATACTTAAACAACGGTCACGAAAGTCAATCACTAAACGATAAGTCAACTCGTCTCTTGGGCAGTTGGGCTAATCTTAAATGCTCACCTCATCTCATGCTTCAAGCCAAAGCGCCAAGAAAAGGGTCTGCCATAAAAAAGTATTTTGAGTGTTTCGTATAAGGAGATGGGGATTGTTTTTTATTATAATCTTTTCCTCCTCATAAATCTTAAGATTATGACACACCTAACAGACGGTAGATATTGATTTCACATGGCACATGTCCTTAAAAGTGGCAAGCCATGATCTTAAGATCTATTGTGAGAAAGATTGAAACAAAAAACAATCTCTATCGTTCGATTCAAATCAATCAATGATTTTCGTTCGTGAAAAAATTGTACGATATTTACCATGAAACTAGTGAGAATAGTGTTACCTTTTATAAAAATCCAAAAAAATTTGACAAGTTCAAGAAAATATTTGGAAAAATTAAAATAAAAAATCACAATTTATTGAAAAAAAATTGTAAATCATTTGCAAATCTTTAAAAACACATGAATCTTTCAAAATTTACAGATAATTCGAAAATAATTTGCTGAACCTCAAATTCGAGATTACTCACAAAATTTTCAAAACATTCAGTGACTATGCTTCAAGCCACTGCGCTAAAAGCCAAGTCGAGCGGGTCCAACCAGCATGCACCCAATTCCCTCCACCATCAATCAAAATTTCAGCTGAAACCGAAACCGAAATTCAAATTATCGGTAATAAATGTATGGAGAGGAAAATTCGGACAAAATTTTGGATTTCAGTTTCGGTCGTGCCCGAAACTGAAATTCAACCCACAATTTTGATCTTTGCCCTCCACAATAAGTTTGTAAGCTTGGAAGAACTACTTTATACTATTATATTAGATAGATATAATACAATATTTAAAGAACCGACACTCTTGACTAGGGTTCCCAATGGACTGGCCCGGCCCAGGTTTTGGCCCTCATCCGCCCCGGAAATAACAACATTTTCTATGATGCCAACCTAGGCTGGTATCCGAGCCGGGTTAAGTTTGTTGTGACCCGGATTGATCGGAGATGGGATTTGTTTGAATGCTCCAAGCCTCCAACACTTAAAACTCGTCCCAGAAAAAAAATAAAAAAATAAAAAAGTATATTATATATATATATATATAATTACATTTAGTTTAAGGGCATTTTATTTAAATGCCTTGAGATTAGGGGCATTTTAGTAAAATCCTCTTAATTAAATATAATCTCAGCGGCATTTTAGTAAATTATCACTTACAATTGGTAGCCTTACAATTTTATAAATAGGGCTAGTTCAATCTTATAATTTTAAATTTGTTTCACCTTTTGCAAACTTTTATTCAAAAAATTTAGTTAAAATTGATTGGGAGAATGTCCATCTTCTAACACATGAAGTGGTTGGTTGGTATCAAGTAAACAAGAAGGGGGTGCACTTTTAATCTCTCAACTAAGCTGTCAGAATCTATATATGCCTTAAATAGATAAGATGGACATGCTCATTGCTCTTCTGTGATGGTGCATAGTTCAATCAAAATTAAAGAGACGGTTGATTATATGGTACTCGACCAGAGTTTTGGAACTCTTGAATATGAGGAAATTTGATGTGAAAAGTATTCCAAGTCAATCCATCCACTAGTTTTGGAACCCGAATTTGATGTGAAAAGTATTCCAAGTCAATGGATCAAAGTGTTGAACACGATTCCCTTGTATCCAAGGGTTTTAAAACCTATTAAACCTTGTAAGGGCTTCAAGTGGTTGAACTTGACTATTGCCCATCAATAAGCTTTTGATCTTTTCGGCAGTGGGATTGACTTGCTCACTCTCCATTGGTGCAGCTAATTATACCACTAAAGCGCCATAATATTTTTACATTGGAGGGTTAATCCCTTTTCATAGATCAACAGGTTGCTATTGGATCATAAGATAATTATCAAACTCAGAAATACCTTTTTCTCATAGTTCTTTCAAAAGCTGATTCACATCAAATTATGTGAATGTATATGATAGAAATCAATAGATTGAAAGCTATTTATTAAGTACGACAGTCTTATCTTGTTGAGAAGAGTTAATCTCTTTCACTTGATTTTTTTTTATTTTTAAATAAAATTAATTAAAAGATGGTACCAAGCCCATGGGCTACAATATCAATGGCTGAAATCCAATATGTTTGTGATAGTCAAATGCATAAATGGGAAAACCTAAAAGTCATGCTGAAGAGAGGATTCCACTGACATCATCAATAGAATGATTTAAGCATTTTTTGTTAACTTAATATAAGTTGGGGCACTTTTCAAAAAGAGGACTCATATACTGAAGGGGAAAGTTTCTCACCATTATACTGAAAGGGAAAGTTTCTCATAATCAGGACTGCACGGATTTTCTTGGTGCAAAAATTTGAAAAAGCAGGGTATCAAGGTCATTTCACTAATCACTAAACAATATATTTCACGGATTTTGAGGACCCCGAAATATGGTGCATCCTGATTATGAGAAACTTTTGATTTCATTATAATAGTGAGAAATTTTTTTTCCCAATCATATTTTCTGTAAATTTCCTTATAACGCTCCAAATGGAAGAAAACGAGCTCCAGCAGGCGCTATCTGAGTAGCCAAAATAGAATTTTGCTACACTAATAGCGAAATTTAGTTATTAATATAGCAAGAGGTAAACAATAAAATAATATTATAAATATCTTTTTCTCTCCCTCTACTCCTCTCTCCTCTTCCTCTAGGTCGGAAGCAGCTATTGGGAGGTTTTGTTGGCAAAGTAATCTAAACACTTTCCTTTTGTAGAAATTATACGGTATTTATGTTGTTGATTCTTTATCTTCACATACATATTGTGTGTATTCTTGTATTTTGATTTTTGGGAGGTTTTTGAGAAACCCATTTGGCAAGAAGAAATTTTTGTTGATTTTTTTGGTTCTTTTTTGTTGTTGAGATTTTTTATGTTTGATTGAAAATTCAGCTGAGTTGTAATATGGGTTTTAATTTTTCTTTAGTGATGGTCTGCTTGAGAGTTGATATTTGATTTATTTATTTACTCATTTTCCTGTATTATTTTTCTGAAGAAATTGAAGCCAGTTTGAATGTGGTGTGTTCGTTGGTGGTTGATTCAAAAGCTCAGTGACTTGTAATCTGGATCTTAATTTTTCAAGTTATATTTCTCTGATTTTGATGCTTTTTCTGTTTTTTTTTTTTATAAATTAATTTAAGTTTTCTGTAGATTACAAGGTTTGTAGTTCATTGCTCATCTATTGAAATCTAAAGAAACTAGTGGGAATCGAGCAAAATCGCCCACGGGCTTACTCGAATTAATTAGTAGTTGGTGGGGGTTGGGAAGAATTAGGTAACCATGTTAAAGATTTTATGTACAAAATCAGTCATGGAGAGCGACGTTAGGTCCTGATACTTGATTTAGCAAAGCTTAAATTAGGATCAATAGGGCAATTGGTTTGAGCTAGCTGCACTGTATTTGAACCTGCAGGCTCCTTTTGTATTTCTTTATTTATTGCATTAATAAAATCCTCGGTCAATGATCAAAATAAATAGAAGAATTTGAATTTGGTTCTAAATAATGTAGCTCCAGCAACTTCAATGCCCTTTTTTTTTTAATCTCTAATGGCATTCAAACCTAGTCTGAGTTGGAAGTAGATGATCACTAATGGGTTTGCTTGAATTAATTTGTAGTTGGTGGGGGTTGGCAAGAAGTTGGTAACTGAGTTAAAAAATTTATACAAAGAATGGTTGCAGGGAGAGAAATTAGGCACTCGCACTTGATCTAGAAAAGCTTAAATTGGGATAAATTGAGCAGTTGAGTTGAGCTATAGTTGTACTGTATTTGAATCCAATGAAATTCAGAATGCCTCTGTAGTTATTAGTTAATGATCAAAATAAAATGAAAAAATTGAATTTGAATTTAACTCTGAATAATGGAGTTCCAGCTACTTTGATGCCCTTTTTATTTCTAACAACATTTGAAGTGGATAAAGGAAGTTTGGATTTCCTAATTTTTATGGCTGAGATGGGCTGAGATGGGCTTCTGTTTTATATTTTGGTATTTTTTATTTTTTTCTTGATGTTTTGTATTTGAGAGGTACATGTGCTTAGCCCCCCTCATCTATGTGCTCTTCCTTTATTTCTCTTTAATTGTTTCATTAGAATGAATGCAGCTACGATCTTAATATTAGAGAGTAGAATGTTATTTATTATTTTTATTTGGGTAAATTCCTGCAATGGAAGTACTCTCCTAACTGTTGCTATCATCTTGTTTTTCAAAAAACTATTGTTTTCATCATGTTCTTCAAAAAACTGTAACTTTTCATAATATTTATGTTGATTATTTTGTCTTTATTGTGATTTTACGGGGCATGACTCCGTTGACCATCATTTAAACACAAAAATAGTATTTTAATGATTGGATATCATTAATGGCCACCATTAGAGCAGCCCCAATAATCTCTAATTTAAACTTCCCCATTGATGGCAAGAAAATATAAGGGCAACACTCGGCGAGGCTTGTCTCCCCAACCCATCCATCATGCCAAAAGCTAATCAGATGTGATGGGATTAATACCTGGGGTAGCAGCAGAAAGGCATCTAGCAATAGAAAGGCATAGAGGCTTTGGAGCTGATTGGTGGCGCGATGCGGTCGCGTGAGAAGATGATGCAGGGAGTTATGGGCGTAGTAGTGTAGGGCATGACACCATGTGCCACGAAAAGAGTCCGTGTGCTATGGTGGTATGAAAAATTAATACATTTGAGGTTCTCGGGTTATTTGTGCATAAATGGTGTTTGAACCATTTATATGGGAGAGGTGCTGGATGAGATGCCTCCTACCCACACAGGGCTTTGTGTCGTAAGAGGGTGCGTAAGTGTCTCCTAGGCCTGAAAGGGTGGACATAGGACGTTGATTCGGCAATATTGTATGGCATCCAAGGTGAGGTTGCCATGTGGCCCCGGGCCGGTGTCGCGATGCACATGGGTCGGCTATGAGGGAGTCACTCGAGGGTTGCGTGAGACTCGATAGAGCACGACAGCATGAGGGTAAAAAATAGACGTGTGTTAGTATCAAAGAACACACACGATGGTGGGCTTGGGTCAGTATGTTAGCGAGCCATGTTGGAATGAGACGACAGGAGGAGCTGCATGCTACTATTGCTAAGTGAGATACTAGTGCACGACACGAGGGTGAAGCTTGAGCAGGCCAAGTATGGCACGGAGGCGCTAACATGCGTGTCGTGAAGGGACACAATGCGATGGTATGGTTAGCCTCGAGAGAAGACAATCGTAAACGGGAGTTCACGTCTTCTAGACGGATGTTATCAGAGTCTGATGGATGGGTAGGCTGGCCTCGTTGCACGCGACATCGAGGCGCCGCACAAGTGTGATAGTCAGTGTCTTGCTGCGCCCCTATGACACAATGCTTCATTGTCGAGTCACATTTTTGAGCCTTTAGAAAACTACCCATGGACACTAAGCAAACTACCCCAACAGCTCCACGAGTTAGAAAAATTCATCTTATTGACGTACCAACTCCTTTTGGTTACATGGTATTTCCTACAAGCAATCATAGCCCAATAGACTTTGGTTGCTTCCCAAGCCTCCACGACCACTTACCGAGAAGGGCTGTGATCCATTTCTCGTAATTTTTAATGCCCATCTGGTTGATTTCTATATGGTTTTGTTTGCTTTTATTTAAGGCCTTTAATCATCGATCGATCAACCCATCTGGTTGGTTTCATATTTTCCTACTCTTTTATGATGGTTTTGGTTTTCCTATGAACAAGTTCCTTGGTTTCGATGATATTCTTGGGAGTTTACTTTAATTTCTCTATTTTCTTATCTCCTTTAACCACTTGGAGTTCTTCATCTTGCTTTATTTTTTTTTAGTCTTGTTTGGATACTAATTATTAATTAAATCAATAAACTAATCTTGTTATCTGTTCAACAGGTTGAACAATTGGAGCTTCATGGGTTAAGTAACATCTTCTACATTGATATGAAATCACAAATGGAAGAGAACATTTCTTTTACCAATTTCTTAAACGAGGGGTTCTATGTGACAATGAATTAATGAGACCTTCATACCGAAACGATAGTCTGTCTGACCATCGAGTTGAACAACAATGTAGCACAAAGAAAACATAGACTGAAAATTTCAGCGTGAAAGAAGATTTACTCATGGTAGATGCGTAGGTAAATACTTATACAAGAATTATACGAGAAATTGAGCAATCAAAGAGTGCATATTGGTATAGAAGTTATTCTAATTACGACGCTAATAAGGCTTTTGATACTTCATGTAATCAAATATCACTAAGGTTGTGTTTGGGTTAACTCTTTCAGAGTAAATAACAACTTTTTTACTCTTTGGCTCCGACAAAGAACTGCTTTCATGTTTGGTAACATAGCTCCTCCCTCATTTGCTTTGGCGGGGAGCTATTTTAAGTAATAAAACTGTTCTTTGTCTGCTCTATGCTAGAGCATATTTTATCTGCTCTGACAGAGAGCAGACAGAGAGTTGCATCTCCTCTTATAAGAGTTAACCCAAACACAACCTAAGTAATTGTTGGCAAATAATTCAGAAGGCGGTCAATAAGTTTTGTGGATGTTTGACTCAAATTGAGTTAGTGCGTCAAAGTGGATTGACTCAAGCAGATAAGGTAAAATTTCTATTGACTCTTGGGTTGAATTTGAAGTTTTGTGTATCTTAATTTGCATTACTTGTAAAAGTTATTTACTTTTTACCTTTTAATTACACAGATTGATCAAATAAAAGAGTTGTATAAAGCGGAGAATAAAACCTCTTTTCAATTCGAACATTGTTGGACCATTTTGAAGGAATGTCCAAAATGACTGGAAGAGAGGGAAAATTCGGGTAAGAATCGGTTCCAATATAGTTTTCGAAGTCTACTCAACCTACGGTCAATCTAGGGGAGGACAATATCTCCACCAACAACTTTGTAGAATTGGAGAGACCTATGGGGAGGAAGGGTGTAAAAGCACACATTAGTAAACGAAAGGGCACAGATAAGCTTGATAAAGAAAGTTTTATGTGATTACTAGCACAAATGAATGAAAAAGAGGGAACTTCAAGGACGAAAAAATTAGAACTTTTGCGAAGAGCGGATGCTCGAGAAGAAGCAAGACTTGGAATTTAACAAAGTATACTATGTGTCGAGGAGGATACAATTATGGTGATGGATACAAGTGGATTGTCGGATATCTAAAAAGAATACTTTCGTATTCGACAAATGAAAATCATTGAAAAGTTTCAAAGATGAATAGTTTGGCCTAACTGGTTGTGTCAAGATTTAATAGTTTGCCCTATGGCCTTTTTATTTGTTTAAGATAATCACCAAGTTAACTTTCTACGTTGTGTTTGATTTTTTTGTATAAGACAATTGGAGAGTTTCATATCCTAATTTATGCTTTGTTAGTTATTTCATGTCATGATTGAAGTTTATGAGGTGGTAAGATATCCTTTGATAGTCGTCATGTTTTGAAGAGATGATATGCTTGAAAAAAAAAACTAGTAGGTAAATGAACATTAAAGTAAAAATATTGTTATAGAAACATTAAATGTCGAACATTGAACATTAAACTTCAAAAAGTAGAAAAAAAAGAATACAACAATTGCAACATATTATTTCTTTAGTTTTGGTCATGTAGTTGTCATAGGTGCTCGATGAGATCAAAGTGCAGCTGGGAATGAGTTTTACTATCTTGAATGCTCAAATGCCTTTGAATAAATTTCGTTAATTCAATAGTGCGCATATGTGAAACTTCTATATTGAGAGTATCATCAACTTGTTCATAGGCAAAGTCAACGGCATCATCACTATTTCGCTCGTCTTCGATGATCATGTTATGTAATATTATGTATGTTTTCATAATCAATTTTAGTGTTTAACGATTTTATCCACGTGCAGGTCCACGAATTATTGCAAAACGTGCTAGAAGCACCCCAAATGCACGTTTAACATCCTTTCTTGTTGACTCTTGTGCTGCAGCAAAATATTTTTGCTTCCTTCCTTGTGGACGAGAAATTATTTTCACAAAGGTCGACCATCGTGGGTATATACTGTCAACGAGGTAGTATCCTACTGTATAGCCACGATCATTTATTAAGTAATTGGCAGGAGGAGTACGTCTTTCAGCAAACGCAGAAAATACAAAAAGATCGCTCTAATACATTGATGTCATTGTCTGAACCGGGAAACCCAAAAAAGACATGTCATATCCAAGATCATATGAAGTCACTGCTTCCAAAATAATCGTTGGTTCACGAGAATGACCAGAAAATTATCCCTTCCACCTAGCTGGGCAATTCTTCTGCTTCCAATGCGTACAATCAATGCTACCTAGCATCCCTGAAAAGTCGCATTGTTCGCCAACTTATAGCAATTTAGCGACATCATTGCTATTTGGTGACCTTAAGTACGTATCTGAAAAAATTGTAACTACTGCTATAATAAAATGTTCTAGGGACTCAATTGTGGTAGATTCTTCAATCCTCACATACTCATCCACGTAGTCACCCGCTACTTCATAAGCGAGCATTCTAAGTACGACTGCTATCTTTTGAGGGGAAGATAAGCCTATAGTTCCAACACAATTTTTTTTTTGACAAAGTATGGATCATAAGCTTCTATCGTATATAGAATACAAAGGAAAATAGAGTGGTTCATCGGAAACCGCCTTCGAAATAATTTCGAAGGATATACTACTGAATCAACAAAATATTCCTGAAAAGGCCTCTGGTGATGGAGATATATAGGGCATATGATCTAAATATTTGCAATACAAAAGATTATCACGAATTAAAATCTCTATTGTATGATTTAGCATAGTCAAAGGCCACGATATTTTTCAATGGTTAACCACTTTGACTCCTACGATAGAAATTGTGTTTCGTGCCAATCTTTTGCATGAAAGATTTATAGATCATGACGAACTTCAAATCAAACGACTTAGATGGTGTTTTCACATGGCTCATACCCCCAAAATAACAAAGTCCTTTTAATTTGTGTGCAAGTGCCAACTTTGCATGTGCAAGTAATAGCTCTCAACTGTTCTAACTATCTTTAATCAGGCCCATCCATGTTTGAACCAAACCTGAACAAACCCGACTTGTCTTGGCCCAAACTTGATCCAACCTAATTTGACCAGACCCGATTTAACCCAATCAGCTCTGCAAACATTAACATGGGCCTAATTCAACCCAGCCATCAAACACCTTAACGAGAACCCAACCCATATGCTTCACCTGAATCCGACCAAATCTCTGATTCAGGGGGATTCACATGTGGACGCAAGCTAACTAAACCCAACTTCCCCTTCGTCCCTCATCTTCTTCAAGAAAAAACAGAGAGAAGAAAATGGAGGAGGGTTTCCCTCCATCCAAACCCAACCCCATTCTATGAGGCTTGCCACATGGCCGGCCGGCTAGGCCACCACCACTGGTAGACTTGGTAGACCACTGACCTTTGACTGGTAAGATTGACCAGTCATGTTCTTTTTTTTTTTCTATAATTTGGGTATCCGGGCCTCTTAGAGCACATGTGCATCCCAAATTCAGCACATGTCAGGTTAGCACAGGATTTAAATCCTTATGGTGGCCTCAAGGGGGGGAGGGGATTCGAACTCAGGTCTCCTGCTTTTGGAAGCAGGATACCTGGCCAACTCACCTAACCATCTGTTTATTGGGATTTGGATTTGAAATGGGAGATGAGATTTTGTGGTGAAGCGATGAGCTTTGGTCATCGCTTTTGATGAGAGAGAGAGAGAGAGGAAGAGAGTTGGCCTCGATAGACCTCATACTTGGGATTTTGATTTGAAATAACACCTGGGAGGTGCTATATCAAATGATCTCATTTTTAGCTCTGTTCTAGTCTTTGCAAATGATTTGAATTTCCAAATCCAAATCCAATGCTTGTGATAAGCTATCCAAAAGGGAGATTTGGAATCCTGGCACTCAAATCCAAATCCAACCCGTGCCATGTCAACTTACCTAAGGTTGATCAATGAGCATGTATAAAAAAATGATTTTTGACCATTAATTTTTGGGCAAAGGTCAACAAATTTCATTGGTGAATTTATCTTTGACTTGTCTATAAATATACTTTTATTATTTTTTAAAACCCTCTGGGACGTGTTGAACCCTTTGAGGATGTAGTGTAACTCGTGATCACAAGTCATGTGATGCATGATCTAGCGATCCCACATCATGTGTCCGAATATACTCCCATTATCCTAAAAAGCATTTCAAACATTCAAAATATAAAAAAACTTAAAGTAATTCTTGTAGAATAAAAAATTTTCTACAAACATAGTTGGACCGTTGGATTATTGAAGATGTACCATCTTTTATCTTTCTATAACCGGAGAGAATGATCTTGTAGCTGTTGTTGAATGTTCATGATCAGCCAGATATCTATTTTTCTTTTAATGATTTGTGTGTGTTTTGAAGGATTACACTTGATTGCAACCCACTATAATAGAAATCAGGACAACGAAGTTTTGCAACGCTTATTTTTCTTTCATTAGCATGAAAAGGCCCCACCTTTCATTTTCAGATTTGAATACTCAAAAAGAGAGAGAGAGAGAGAGAGAGAGAGAGAGAGAGAGAGAGTGTGTGAGTGTCTTAGAACCTATGATTGTGGGACCAGAGTAGGGAATGCACTAGGCAATTAGTGGGGTCTTGCCCAACCACACCAACCCCCCACAACAAGGCATGAAGACACTAGGAAAGTGTTGAGAATGGACATTTTTTCATAGATTCAATAGAAAAGTAAGTTGGATGGAGACTAGCATGATCTTGAGATCACAAATAAGAAAGAATACAAGAAAAAATGATGGGATGGGCCACCATGATCCTCTAAAGGTCTCACAAGAAATTCCAAAGTTGTGATTCCACCATCATAACAGGGGATTTTTATGGGATCATAATATATATATATATATACTTACTTCTAAGAGCTAGATGAGATCCCATCTCTTCTAGTAGAATATTATAGATTATTAATATTCTTTATGCATCATCTTTCTAGAAAATATGAATACTTAAATATCATGGAGAAGATATTAGGTAGGTGGGTCCATTATATTGTTAGGCAATGGAATAATTTCTTTGTCTATACCTTGGAATGCGCTAAATTATGTGTTTCCAATTTAAACTTTAACTTCAAACTTCTAATAAATATCTATAGATATTTTCTCCACAAGCCATGTGTCCCGCGAGCGACCAACATTAATTGGAATTGGCCCTTCACCATTCTCGTCTCTCTAATTATCAGAGAAAATCTCATCCAATACCACTCTAACTAAAATGCACTTACATCAAGAAATGCAATCTTTTTCTTGTATCCATAACTTGAATGAGTTCTTGACTATAGATATTTATATAGATTGTTGTAATCTTTATATAATTTGACTTGGTATTAGGTAAGTGGGCAGTGTCAAGTGACTTAGTTCACACTTCACTTTTTAAGACACATGCTACACTGTTTCCTCATGTGTGTTTTTGTGATTTGAAGAATATGATCTAATGGTTCTTAGTGCCAAAGATTGAAATATAAAAACATCTCTATCAATTGAATTCAAAAAGTGTCACTGCTTCCATAAGTTAACGTTGTTAGAGGTCAGTATAGTTACGGTTTTAAAAGTTGTTGACCATTGTGAATCACCCCAAGGAGATATTTCTACATATATTTCAATTATTCACATCATAGGATTTTTAGATCATGATCTTCAAAGCATGCCACAATCCCGAAGCTTCATGCTAAGGCTGTGAACAGGTTAGATCAGGTAAATTTTAGCTGTCCAACAAGAAACTTTTTACATATAAAATATCCATCGGGTGGACCTGACCCGACCCGAGACAACCTCTTGGTCGTCCCGACTTGATTGGAACGGAAGGTTGGGTTGGATGTCTCATGCCGGTTCTCCAACCGAACAAGTCAAGTTTATCTACTTGACCCGGTTGAGACAAGTCAAGTCTATGTACCTGACGTCAAGTATGAGTTGGACTGACATACCCCCACCCGATGGTCCCTCCCTGGTTGACAAACACACTTGATGGAGATTGACCTAATTTTGGAGAGCATTGTATATTGGAAGCATAAGGAGCAGTAATGAAGACGCTTGCATCTATCACCATCGTTTGGTGGTAGGGGAGGTATAGTGATGTGGTGTGGAGCCCAAGATCGCATGGCGTAGCAACTAAGTAAGGTGGTCGCTTGCAGTAGCAGAAATTTTCTAAACGTATCATAACTTTTTGACCAAAAAAACTCTCGTGGTTCCTTGAAATGACTAAAAGGACCTTTGACTTATTCAAAGAAAGAAACAATTTCTCGAGACTTAAAAAAATGGCTTTGACGTCTGAATCGAAATGCTCTTTGTGGGCATATAAAAAGCCCCCTCTCTCTTTTTCTCTTTCTGTTGTCATTTTTGAAAAAGAAGATAGATGGATTAGTGAAATGGAACGACCAATGTAAGAGCCCCTTCACTAACTTTTCACGTGAAGAAAAGTAAAGCCACACTCTGTGTGTGCGCGCGCCGCGCTTAACAAAAGGTAAGCATCAAAGCAGACTTCTCTTCGTCTTAAAAAACGAATATAATAAAGCATACTTCCCTTCTTTCACAAAATACTCACCCTTCGCACGTATTGCATACTAAAAACTAAAACTGGCATCTGCGTTCATACTACACGTGGCATCTCCCCTCTTCTCTAATTTGCAGTGTGGGAAACAGATGAAATCCAACGCGTTTTAATAGAAAAAAGGAGAGGCAATATTAGGTAATTTGGTGGGGTTACCTTTGCTCAAGCCTACCCTCTCCTTGAGGGCCCCTACGTTTGAAACTTCTGGGACCCTTTGCTTGTTTCGAATTAGGCAATTTAGATTACTTTTTCACCTATGGATCTTGAGATCATGTGGTACACCATACAATTTGTTGCCGTACAAATCCCTAAAAATAGAGAGCAACTACTTGCACACAAGATGAGATTTTACATTGCACACAAACAACATTCTTTGAGAATTTGTATCATGTGGAATTAAAAAAACACCGTTTGATGATACGTTTATGGTCTCAAAATCCATCGCGTGAAACATTGAGGTGAAAAACAATATGCATCATCTGATCTAAAAAAGTTAATGGGTTTCAAGCATATGTGCAAACAGAAATTGCGTAGGCACGAACATAGGTACCTTATTGTGTCTCCGTGTGAAACGAAAAGACTTATTTTTGCAGTCAAGAATGCGGATCACATGTATTAGCAGAATATATATATATGCTATACAATTGTAAGGCCGAGGTTGATGGGCATTTCACTCTCACAATAATTCCGCTTCTTCACCAATAGTCACAAATTCAAGGTTCAACAGTATTTCATTAAAGAAAGAAAATGAATTGCATTCAGGGTCTCCACGACAAAGCAGGGGGTTTGGTGTTCGGCAAATGAGGAAATCCATGCCATTATCATGGAACATTTCTCTGACATTTTCTCAATCAGCAATCCATCCCAAGTTGAAGCTGCTCTCAGCAATGTCCAATGGAAAGTCTCATTTGCTCAAATCATCTCCAGCAGGAGAGCTATCCCACACGCCATACCTAATATAGTGTTCCAAAGTACAAATATTGAGCTCCAGCAGGAGTGTCATCCCACACGCTACATTTAGCTATTGCTACAGTAATAGCTAAATTTAGCTATTACTGTAGCAGTAGTTATATATTAAAATAATATATATATATTTTAAGAATAACTCTCTTTCTCTCTCCTCTTTCTCTTTTATCTTGTCTAGTAGTAAAATAATAAAATAAGAATAAATTGAAACCACACCGAAATCCGAGGGTCCCGAATCGGACTGAACCGCACCAAAACCTGAGGGTCTCGAACCGGACCAAATCACACCGAAACCTGACACAAACCGAACTGAACCGAACCCCAATTCAGTTCGGTTTGGGTGGCATGAAAGCAAAAAAAACTGAAAAAACTAAAAAAATACCCTAAAAAAATAAAAAAGTAAGTATTTCACCTACACCGAACTGAACCTCAATTTGGTTCGGTTTCGGTTTGGGTGGTTTGAAGCCAAAAAAAAAACCCCAATAAAACGACAAGATACCCTAACAAAATAAAAAAGTAGGTATTTTACCTACACCAAACTGAACCAAATCGATTTCGGTTTCAGAAAAAGAAAAATAGAGCCAAACCAAATGGGTTTCGATTCGGTGATAGAAAAATTAGAAAAAAAAACTAGTAGGTATTGGAATCGGCCCCTGACATATCGATACTCGAGACCGATATCGATTTAACACCTTGCGTTCAAAAATATGACCGTTGTAAAAATATAGCCGTTAGAAAATTTGAATTTTTAAAAGTTGAGCGTTGGTAGTAAAATATAATAAAACAAGAATGAAAAATAATATTTTAAAGAATAGAGTGTTTGCTAGAGTGATTTTTACTGTAGCAGTAGCTAAAATACTGTAGTAGCAGCTAAATTGGTGTTTAACTACTCAAATTTAGCTCTCCTTGCTGGAGATGCTCTCAGAATAAGTTTCTTTTTCAACCTTTCAGTGTTGCTGATGTTAAACATGCTTTGTTCCAAATGCACCCCCTTAAATCCACTGGGCCTGATGGTATACCTGCTCTTTTTTATAAAAAAAATTTGGCACATCATTGGTGATTCGGTTGTTAAAATCTCTTTCAAATTTTTGAATGGTTCCTTTGATATCTTTGCTATTAACAAAACTTATATAACTCTTATCCCCAAAACCAACAATCCGGTTTCCATCAGTGAATATCGCCCTATTAGTTTCTGTAGCGTGATATATAAAATCCTCGCAAAATCCCTTGCAAATCGCTTAAAGCCCATTCTTCCATCAATTATTTCTGAAAATCAATCTGCGTTTGTGTCTAATAGACTAATCACTGATAATGTGCTTACGGCCTTTGAAATTGGACGCTTTTTAAAAAAAAAGAGGAGGGGGAACAATGGTTTGTAGCCTCAAGCTCAACATGAGCAAAGCGTACGATAGAGTTGGGTGAATCTTTCTGGAGAAGTCCCTTCTCAGACTTAGGTTTCATCCTATATGGGTCTCCATGTTGATGAGTTGTGTTTCTTCTGTTGCTTACTCCTTCTAGGGGTATCTGGTAGGGAGACCCCATCTTCCCTTATTTATTTATTATTTGTTCGGAGGGTTTTTTGGCTCTTCTTCAAGATGCATAAACTAATGGTTGTATTTTTGGTGTGAAAATTTGCAGAGGTGCTCTTTCTATATCTTACCTCCTTTTTGTAGATGACAGTCTCATTTATACTGAAGCAGATACATCTGAGACGCATACGATTGTGTCTATTCTTTGTCTTTTTGAAAGTGCTTCAGGGCAGAAAATTAACTTCCAAAAGTCGGTCATCTCTTTTAGTAAGAATGTCAAAGAGGAGGTGTGGCAAGCCATTATGCAAGTGATCCAAATCAGAAAAGTTGTAACTCAGGAGAAGTATCTTGGCTTACCATCGATGATTGGGAAATCAGAGCATCAATTCTTTTCAAGAATTAAAGATAGAATTTGGATGAAGCTTCAAGGATGGAAGGAGAAACTCCTCTCTGCTGTTGGCAAGGAGGCTCTACTCAAAGCAATTATTCAAGCTATCCCTATTTATGTCATGAGTTGTTTACGCCTACCCAAAGGTTTTCTCAGGGAGATCTCTATGATGATGGCTAGATTCTGGTGGGGGAGGAACAACAAAGATCGTGGCATCCATTGGCTGAATTGGGATCGAGTCTATAATCCTAAAGGTGATGGAGGTATTGGTTTTCGGAACCTAGAAGCTTTTAACCTAGCGATGCTAGCAAAGCAAGGGTGGAGACTCTTAACTAATGATAGATCCATTGTGGCAAGACTCCTCAAGGAAAAATATTTTCCAAATGGCTCCTTTGTGAAGGCTACCCCAAAAGGGAACTCCTTTACTACATGGAACAATATCCTAAGCGCGAAAAATATCATTGATCAAGGTATTATGTGGCGGGTGGTAACTCCATTAAGATTTGGGAGTGTTGAATATTTTGTCGCAATCATGATCAAATCTAGAAGTGCTCCAATATACCAAGTAAAATAAGTGGTTCGGATGGACAGACGTCCGTGAATGGACTCACGGACATCCGTGAGTGATTCACAGACGTCCGTGTTCCGGCGGTTCCGACGGTTATAGGAAGTTAGCGGCGGTTCCGGCGGTTATTGGAAGTTAGTGTCTCAAGGACATCATTGGTCAAGGACATCCTTGCCCCGATAGTATAAAAAGGATATGTGTAATTCGGGATGTAAGGTTTTGGGGAGAAAAATTCTTCACGCTAAAAATCTCTTCAAAGTTTCCCATTTCCTTTTCTTTGAGATATTCTTATTTTTGTTCGGAATTGATGTAAATCTCAAAGAATATTTTGCCTTAGTATTTCAAGCATGTATTGGCTCGTGTGAATCGAGTGGACCATCGTGAGAGACGATGGTTGAAGGCGATAAGCATTGTCACTATGGAAGGGATGATCATGAGATGCGGTCAATGTTGGTGAAGAAGAGTGATAGGGATTTCATTCTTAGAAGCACTGTAATATATTTTTTCATAGTGGATTGTTTGCCTTGGATCTGAGATAGATCCCGTGGGTTTTACCTGTGAAAGGGTTTTTCCACGTTAAAATCGGATGTATTTTTTTTTGTGTGGTTGTGTTTGCATTATTTTCTCTTTTTATATCATCTTTTTCCCAAATTTTTAATTGGTATCAAAGCCAGTACACTTAGTCTGATTCTCACGAATCGAGTGTCATGGCCAATTCGGGGTATCATGATCTTTCTAGAGAAGTTGCATCTACAACCTCTTGTATTTGATGGTCCTACTTGATCGAATTTTACTTGGCAAATAGATTAGGGGGAGCATATAGAGTTGTAATTTTTTTTTTCATACTAAATTAATGTATAGGACTTAGAAGAGAGCAAATATGATGTATTTTTTTATTTCTTTGAGTCCTTGTAATCTAGATTTGATCATGATTATGACAAAGGGGGAGATTGTTGAATATTTTATCGCATTCACGATCAAATCTAGAAGTGCTCCAATATACCAAGTAAAATAAGTGGTTTGGATGGACGGACGTCCGTGAATGAACTCACGGACGTCCGTGATCACGGACATCCGTGAGTGATTCACGGACGTCCGTATTTCGGCGGTTCCGACGGTTATAGGAAGTTAGCGGTGGTTATTGGAAGTTGGTGTCTCAAGGACATCCTTGGTTAAGGACATCCTTGGTCAAGGACATCTTTGCCCCGATAGTATAAAAAGGATATGTGTAATTCGGGATGTAAAGTTTTGGGGAGAAAAATTCTTTACGCTAAAAATCTCTTCAAAGTTTCCCATTTCCTTCTCTTTGAGATATTCTTGTTTTTGTTCGGAATTGGTGTAAATCTCAAAGAATATTTTGCCTTAGTGTTTCAAGCATGTATTGGCTCATGTGAATCGAGTGGACCATCGTGAGAGACGATGGTTGAAGGCGATAAACATTGTCACTATGGAAGGGATGATCATGAGATGCGGTCAATGTTGGTGAAGAAGAGTGATAGGGATTTCATTCTTAGAAGCACTGTAATATATTTTTTCATAGTGGATTGTTTGCCTTGGATCTGAGATAGATCCCGTGGTTTTTACCTGTGAAAGGATTTTTTCACGTTAAAATCGGATGTGTTTTTTTTTTTTTGTGGTTGTGTTTGCATTATTTTCTCTTTTTATATCATCTTTTCCCCGAATTTCCAGGGAGGATAGATGGATCCCCAAATCATCCACTTTTAAGGTGATTACTCCAAATTCGAATCAGGCAGATATAACCATAGTGGCTGATTTGATAAAGGATGGCACCAGAGGTTGGAACGAAAGAGTAATAAAGGAGATTTTTATAGACGTAGATGCTATTCTCGGAAATCGGAATCCCTCTTAGCGTTGGCCACTATAATGATGCTTCAGTTTGGGCTCGTTTCTTAGACAGTACGGTCTGGTGCGGTGCTTACCATCTAGCCAATTTGGAAAGCAATCTGGAGATGCCAAGTGCCAAACAATGTGAAGGTTTTTTGTTGGAAAGCTTGCCGAAATATCCTCCCAACAAAGGCCCTGCTCCACCGAAAAGTCCCTCAAATGACTCAAATAGGCCCTAGGTGTGATGTTTGTGACACCCAACCTGAAGGTGTTATCCATGCGATAAAAGATTGTGATTGGGCCACTTGTGTGTAGTTCTTGTCGCAGCTTAGGTTACGAGTTGATCAAAGACGGATGACGTCTTTCAAGGAATGGATTCAGATGATCTTAAATGAAGTTGGGCAAGATTATCTTAATATTTTTTTCGCTACTGCTTGGGCAATTTGGACTGGCCGCAATTCCTTTGTTCATGAAGGTGTGGCCACTAACTCAGTTAAAATTGTTTTCTCAGCCATGTGTGCGGTAACTGAGTTTGAAGAGGCAAATTCTACAAATATTTATGCACTTGGGATGCTAGCTCCGGACCATTAGCTACCACCTACGGAGCAACTTTTCAAAATAAATGTTGATGGTGCGGGGATCCAAGCTACTAAGGCTGTTGGAGTTGGGGTGGTCATTAGAGATCATGAGGGTTTTGTTATTGGGGCTAAAGTTGTTGGTGGCTTGAAAGGGCACTCTCCACTCCTTGGCAAAGCCTTAGCTGCTTACCATGGACTCTTACGTGTGCGTGACATTGGTTTACCTCGGGTCTTGCCCGAATTTAACTCTCAAAGTATTATTTCGCAATACATGCCAAGGAGGACCTTTTAGATATCGCCTACATCATCAGAGACATTAAAGGACTCAACTTGGGTTTCTCCTATTTTGAAAGTAAATATATTGGTAGAAGCACCAATTCTGGTGGAGATGCTCTTTCCAAGTTTGGTTTGAACCGTAACAAGTATGGGTGGAGGCTACCCCTCCTATAAAAAAACAGTAATTCATTAAGATTAAAATGTTGAAAAGTCTGGCAAGTTTGGGGAAATTTGTTAGGGAAAATATTAAAAAAAAAAAAATATGAAAAAATAGCATTTTATTAAAAAGTTCCCAATTTTATTTTATTTAAATTTAAAAATAAAAATAAAAATTCATTCTTCGACAATGAGAATGAAAGACCAAAAAATCGTAAATTTTTTAAAAATTCGCCCATTTTTGTGGGTATACTCTTCATGGCAAATTTTGTTCCTATATTAAAGTTACCCTGTCACATTATATAAATTTGTGAGGGACTCGCATTACCATCAAATCTCCTCAAGCTAAACCAAATTTAATAACCTTTTGGAAGCTATGGCACGATCAAAAGTTGATATTTAAAAATTTTAGGGCATCTCAAATCAATTGATGATATTTAGCTTTTCTTAGTAAGCGATTAGCTTCAATGGATTTACATATATATATATATATATATATATATATATATATATATATACAAGTCGGTGATATGATTTGATTCAAAGCAGTTAGAATGAATGAATTACTATTTTAAGTGGACTCTGCCACTTTGGATTTTGGTTATACATTAGCTATCTGCATGGGCATATATATATATATATATATATATATATATATATATATATATATATATAACATCTCTCGAACCTCGTGACTCGTAAGTGGAGCGCCTGATTTCTGCCCTGGCGCGGTGGCGCCCAACAGTCAATAAGCAAAGGAAATAGAGTAAAGTAACTAAACTCATGTTGGTTATTCAAATTGTGAGGTGTATCCGTTCCTACAGAGGGAAAATAGAGATTGAGAAGGTAATAAAGTAGTTAGTTATTTAAATGTTGAGGATAGCCTTTAGCTAGGGAGGGAGAGGGGGGGTAGGCTCAGAAAACGCAGACACTGCCGCACACCTATTAATAAGTACTAGGCGACTTTTATATACTAGGCATTACCATTGTTTGGTAAAAATTTATATTAATAAGCACAACTAGCCCACTAATACAGTTTATATATTTCTTCAGTATATATATATATAAACGGGCTTGTCCGTAATGAACCAGCCATCCTCTCTCTCTCTCTCTCTCCTCTCTCCTCTCTCCTCTCTCTCTCTCTCTATAAACTCTGACGCTTCTATACCGGCTCACATGACTGCACTGCCACCACGTATAATGCAGCTATAAATTTATCAACGAGGAAAAAAACAACTTAACCGGTTTCTCTCTCCCTCTCTCTCTCCTGTCAAAAGCTTACTCTACCTGTTAACCTGTCACACCATTTTCAGTACTGCAGCGACGTTAATTAATATTAAAACCCCCTCTCTCTCTCTCTCCCTCCTTTTCCTGTTTACCTTTACCCTTTTTCATCTCTCTACTCTCGAAACAAAAGAAAAGCTACCAACCAGACGGAAATCAAACCCCATTTCTCTTGCTCTGGCTTTCCCTACAATGGAAGCTTTCAGCTTGCTCAAGTACTGGAGAGGAGGAGGCGGCGCTACTGCCGGAGACGCTGCTGCTGCTGCAACTACTAAACTCCGCAGCACTCTCTCCACCAACACCACCACCACCACCATCGCTACTACCGTACAGCGGCTCGCCATGGAAGCAGACGACGATGACGATGAAGGTCCCTTCTTCGACCTGGAATTTGCCGTACCAGACGACGAAGACGACGATGACGATGAAGATGAAGAGGAACACAACGACCAAGACAGCGGCGAAGAAGAAGAAGAAGAAGATGAGGATGAAGAGTCGGCAGCGGGAACTGATGGAGAAAGAGAGTTCAACTTTACGGTGTCTTCCGACACGAGCGTCGGCGGTCGAACCGATCCCAATCTCTCCTTATCTCCTTCCGACGATCTGTTTTTCAAAGGAAGGCTGGTGCCTCTGGAGCCCTCGTCCCTGGTTTTCAACCCTTCAGAACCAAACTCTAAGCCTCAGTTCCCCGTCTCTCTCCTCAAATCTGCTACAAAGTTCCGCGTCTTTATGCTAGGGTTGAAGAAGCCGAAATCAGCTGCGACAGAGCCAAACACCAATGCTACTGCTGTCAATGGTGCTCAGAAACCACAGCAGCAGAGCAAGTTCTTCACTGTGAAGTTTAAGGTCGAAGAGGTGCCGATCGTTTCCCTCTTTACCAGAGACAACAGCTCTCGAATCTCTGGTAACAGGACGCAGAAACAACAATCGGACGACTCTGCCTCCGCGACCTCGGAAGACAAGAGGTTTTCCAAGGACGTGGTTCAAAAGTATCTAAAAATGATCAAACCTCTCTACGTTAGGGTTTCAAAGAGGTACGGAGAAAAGCTGCGATTTTCGGGGCAGTTGAGTGCTGCAGGTGTGGGGAAGATGAAGAGCGAAGGGGGGGAGGCCCCAACAGAAGAAGCGGAAGCGGTGAACCTGAAGAACCAGAAGCAGGGGAATCTGCCAGCGGGGCTGCGTGTGGTGTGTAAGCATTTAGGAAAGAGCCGATCGGCTTCGTCTGCGGTTGCGGCCGTGGTTCCTCCTCTTTCCGCGCAAGCGCAGAGACGAGACGATTCGCTTTTGCAGCAGCAAGATGGGATCCAAAGCGCCATTGCTCACTGCAAAAGGTCCTTTACGGCTTCCAAAGGTACGAGAGATGGAGCTCTAGTTTTTTCAATTTCTCTAGTCTCTCCATATTTTTTTTGAACTCCTTTCTAATTATTATTATTATTTTTTTACAGAAACAGATCCCTCTTTGCCCCGCTGTAAAAGTGATACTTGCGATGAAAAGTCGGTTGATTCGGCGAAACCTTGTTCTGAGAAAGGGAAAGAGTTTTGCCTCTGATGTTACTGAAGAGATTAGTCTTTTAGCTTTTTTTTTTTTCAAATTTATTATATTTTAGAATGAGGAGATGAAGAGCGTTAGAGAGAGAAAAAAGAGGAATCAGTGTTAATCGATTTCATCTCCATCCATTTGTAAAAATGTTAGTAAACAATGACGAATGTGAGTAGATAGATCTACTTCTACCACTAAACTAGTCTTCTGTAAAAAGATAAAAGAAAAGAGGAAGATGTTTCATCTGATATTATTATGTAAAGCGATTATTAATTAGCCAGAAAAGAAGCATGAGATCTTATTATTTATGTTATAATTTTAATCATCATAGAATTCGCTCTGGGTTGGTGTTTCTAGTTGAGCAACAGAGGTTTTTGATTGTTTTGCTGTGAGGAAGAGCTTTCTAAATATTATTATTATTCGGTGCTGCAACTAACCGAGCTTTCTTCCTTCCTTCCTTCCTTGTCTCTCTCTTTCCTACTTGGTATCAAATATGTTATTCTAAATATTGTGGGGTGCGTTCAAGACACTAGGCCGGGGGGGAAGGCCGAGACAAGAGGGGAAACAGTAAAAGCTTTGAATATATAAACAAGACAAGACGGTGGGCAGTGACTTGGCGCAACACAAGTGCTGCCCTGCACTCTTTACTTGGTTCTCGTGAAGAGTTAATTTGATGTGTTTTCCTCTCTCTGTCTCTCTCTCTCTCTCTCAGTCTTTACTCTGTTCCAGCCAATATTGGAAATTTGGAACTAAGCAAAAATTACAATAATGCACCACTGGTGTCGTGACGTGCTGTGTAGGTAAACGTACCCCATACCACCCCCCCCCCCCCCCCCCATGGATCACTATCAAATATCAATTGAGATGTCCCAACTCCCAAGTCGTAGTTGGCCAAGAGTTGGATCAGACACCCACGATTATAACCGTCCGATGAGGGGTTTTTTTTTTAATGGTTGACCGGTTGACCCTCGTAAGCTTCATCAATATATGACACGGTAAATTATGATGGGCAGACCTCAAATACAAGACCATCAACAGACTTCGAATGCAACTCATTACTTTTAAGGTAAGGGAGCGACTCGTGGGAGTTCCGATCAGCATTTAAGCACGAAATGGTGTTTAAGCAATCTTACATCATATATTCACTAATGGTCTTGGAAATCCATAACGTTAAATGGGTAAAAAAATTTACATTTTTTTGAGAGCTTCGAATCATCTGATCCGTGCACACTAATATCAATGGTTTATCTAAATTCTGGTGATTGATATTAAAGTTTACTGATTGGATAATTAACATCCACTTATAAACATGGAATAAATTACACTTTAATGGTGTGAGATGAAAAGTGATATTTTAGTGATTGAATGATCATTTAAATATGATTTGGTGTTTAAATATCACAGGGAGCCATTTTCCTTACTTGGGACAGACTCGCGTGACCATCAATTAAACAACAAAAGATGTTTAAATGATCTTACAACATTAATTGACTTATTATCTTGGAAATTCAAGATCTCAGTGTGGAAGAATGAAATGAAAAATAACCACTATAGTCAGATTCTATGCTTTTAACGATTTTCATTGTAGGTGCCCACCAGTAATCTGGTAGGTGCCAATAGAGGTACGCTTTGGCCGTGGGTGACGGAGTCGTTCACATAATAATATTCTTCTTGAAAAGTGTCACCTTATTAATCACAAATAGTATCCCTTCAATTTGTACTCTGTAGACTCCAAATTTCTATGCTCGTTTATATGAAAACTAACGTCTATGCAATTTTAATATCTTTTGTATCCCTTCTAACGATTTTCTCGGTTTTCTCTTCAACTTTTTTATATTTTTGCGCATTTAGCGTATCAACTCTTTGTATTTGACAGTTTCGCTTTTGACCGCTGATGAACATATTCAACTCATCTCAAGTTTTATTTGATATTTTTTTTCATTACGCTACATTTCTATATAGTTTCTCTTTTTTCTTAATATTTCACATTTCTATCTCAATATTTATATTTCGGCCATATGTACTCTATCTTATCATTTTTCATAGCCCAATATCATATATCATATAATATGATAGGTCTAACTGTCATCTTTGAGCTATGTATTTTATAATGTAAAATATTAAGCTATGAAAAAAGAATAAAAAGATAATTATATTAGCAGTGGGAAATGAAAATCCATAGATTTTACACTATAAAAGGTAAGTCTATCAATGACAGTCAAAATTGCTGTTATTAACAAAAAATCTTGTTGTTTCAGTAGCGATATGACTAATAACGATAATTTTTTGGTTAATAGCGGCAATTTTGATTGCCCCTAAAACACCTTATTTTTGTAGTGTTAATATTGAATAATAGTCCCACATCGCCTATAGGCTGGAAGCCCTAGGCTATATATAATTTGAGCAATCCTCACCTTACAAGCCGATTTTGTGAGACTGAGTTAGGCTCTTGAAATTCTATATGGTATCAAAGCAGGTACCACAGGGATATAGAAAAACACGTTATACATGAGGGGGCATGAATCATAGTACCCCATCAGCCTGTAGGCTGGAAGCCTTGGACTATATGACTGCGTATGGCATAACTCTTTGCTAGCCCCTACCATAACAGAGTTCACCTGCTTTAACAGGTTCTCATCCTCTTTGCTAACATCTTGCTACCTGTTTTAGCAGGTACCCCTTCTCTTTGATAACTCCTTGGATAACAAGATTTTATGCAAGATTTTCCTGTTTAACAGTTCTACCCTCCTCTCTACCCACTTCTTATCAGAGCAGATTTTATTTGCTCTAGTAGGGAGCTAGTAAAGAGTAAAGAGGTTTGTTTAACAGTTCTACCCTCCTCTCTACCCACTTCTTATCAGAGCAGATTTTATTTGCTTTATTAGGGAGCTAGTAAAGAGTAAAGAGGTTGCTGCTAGACCAAGTAAATCCTCCTTTGCAAAGAATTAGAATATAAAAAAATAATCAACTAAAATAAATGATCTCTTGTGTGTGGAAAGGGCTAATAAAGAATTATGCCATACACAATCTATATAACTTAAGACAATCCTCGCCTTCCAAGCAGTGGTTTAAAACAGGTCTTACTAAACTGACACTACATTAATGGAATCTAATGATAAAACGATAAGACGGCCTTGTTTGAATAGTGTTGCTAGCCATAAAATGCGCTTATGTTTTTTAATTTTCCTTGTCAACAATTAGCACCAGTCTGGTCCATATGGGTTGAAGACCTCAATATTTATGAAGGGCTAAATCAGATCAGACAATCACATGGTACTTAAATTTTTTAAGCTTTTGGGCTCTTAAATCAGTTGGTAGGGATAATTTTTAGATGCAAATAATTTTGGGTGGATCTAGGCAATGAGTTGATGTTGACCTCTAACATTAAAAGATTAAAACAATTAGTTGCAAATCATTATAATGGGATTTTACTTTTATAATGAGACAAGGCTGTTCAATTGTCTAACATAATTTTTTAATGAAGATCCCAAAAATTCTTTTAATTTAAATTTCACAAAGACATAACAAATGGGGGTTCTATGTAATTGGTTCTATAAGTCCATCTGCATAAAAAATTCTCTTCAACCTCGCTATTAATACATTTAAGATTGCACATACTCCAACAGATAGAACCTGACCCACTCAAAACAACTTATTAATGGGTTGGCTTTGGATCTGGCCTGACTTAAACTCAGACCCAAAATATTGTATTAGGACCTAAGTTTGACCCAACCGAATACCAAACTGAAAATGGGTTGCCAATTGGACTACCCGAAATGTTAGTCATATATAAAACTGAGTGGTCATTGCCTTATCTGTGTATCAGTCATGGGTCAAAATTTCGTTCGATACCGATACGTATCGGACGATATGTATCGATATCAGACTTAAATGATACGGTACATTGAATGTACCGTATCATTCATTTGTATATATATGTCCAGACTATATATTCAATGTATCGTCCGATATTATATTGTTTCGATATATATCGTCCGATATGTATTAATTTTGAGCTTAGACGATACGCATCGATTTAACGAGATTTTGACCTTTGATACCAGTAATAATGATTTAGTGGCTAATAAGAAAGGCACCAACCGGTCTATAAGAGTCTTCCTTCATTTCACCACCAAGGTCATCAGACAGGAATGGTGGGTTTTGATGGAACCAAGAAGATTAGAGTTTATGAATGACTGTTTCTGATTGAAATTGAAAAAAGGAAAAATGTCCATGGTTCACAGACAAATACATGACAGAATGGGCATATTATATGTGGCATGGAAATTGGAAAAAGGAAAAAATGTCCATTGATTCACAGACATATACATGACAGAATGGGCATATTGTATGTGGCCATCTCATTTCATATATGGTTCATGCACCCTGCCTTCATTTATACAGAGGAAAATTTCCCAAAGGTGTGGATACATGCACTTCACTAAACCCTGCTCTACTTTTAAATTTTCATAATCCCACCCATTAATCTACTTTCCAATGTCCATCATTTTCTCTTTATTCTCTTTTTTAACGTGCAAATTCCTACAAGCCTCGTGTTTTTACCCTTCTCATCCTCTTTTTAATCTTCTATTTACCAAACTACCTTTTGTGGTTTATTTAAGACGCAACAAAAAAAGCAAAAGTAGATATGTTTTGACTGCTCAAAAGCCTTTTTTTTCCTCTCCTCGAGATTCGGGACGTAGCCTAATGGCAACCTATCTTGCAGTCTGGCATGAGAATAGAAGCAATGAGTTTTGCATGTTAAAATTTAGGGTTTTTTTTGGCATATGTCCCCCTTGACATATGCCGATATTGCACCAAGTCTCCTGAGTTATGAGTATTTATTCTGCAACCTTTACTTTTGTGTTTCTATTTTATATACTCCTGTCGTTAATTAGCCGTGAGTTTATGGACTGAAACGTCTATTTTGTCCTTAATGAAACTAATATTCTAAAAATACCCCCATTCTAAAAAGCCTTTCATTCGTCTATATTTACAAGTCATGCCATTATAGTTTACCACCATTCTAAAAGGCCCTTCGTTCACCTTTATTTACAAGTCATGCTATTAAGCTTTACCACCACCATTCTAAAAGGAGTATCTTTAAATCCACCCACAAAATCTTTGAGTTCACCCATGCTGAAACACATCGACTGCATTGAATCAAATGATGAAGATTGTTTATTGTCCTAATATTTCATGAGATCGATCTTTAGATCATGAGTGTACCATCAGACGGTCGATTTTTTTATTTCATGTGGTACACACCCATAAAAGTGACCTTAAACTCAATTTTAAGCGTGCACGTAATGTTAAAGTCACTTTTCTCATATGTGTGTCAAGTGAAATAAAAAATCGACCGTCTAAGGGTACACCCATGATCTAAAGATCGATCTCCTGAAAGATTGGGAGGATAAATGATCTCCATCGTTCGATTCAATTCAATCAACGAATTTTAGCGTGAGTGGACTCAAAGATTCAGTGGATACTCTTCTAAAAGGTCCTTCATTCACCCATCATATTCAAGGCCGATCAGATGGGTGATTCCTCCATTAAAGCATGTCAATGCTTGGATGAATACTCAACCTATGGAGGATTTGCGGCAGATCATGCAATTATTCTTGAAAACCTTTAATCTACATGTTCTTAGATTAATAACAAAAATTTGGAATGATTATTAATTTTGGGTATCTAAAAGTTTTGATAGTTTATTATTATTATTTTGGGATGGTTTTTTATATTGGGTATATAAGTAATGTTGTTGGGAATTAAATAATAAACAATTCAGTGGTTGAGTGGAACTTGGAAATAAATGAGTCAGCATTTTCAACCCGACCTAATGGGTTGGGACTTGAAAATTTGAACCCAAGCCCAAACCTATGACGGGTCAGGTCGTTTGACTTTGACCCATTGAGTTGACCCGACGGGTTGAAACCCTCTTGTGCTGGTGTCATCATTAATCTCCAATGATTATACAAGCGGAGCCATTCCAACCATGTTTTAAACTTTTGGCCGATAATTCATACTATCGGCCAAAATTTATCGATTTCAGTCCTCACTGAAATGAAGACAACCCATGAAATTTCAATCAAATTATGTATGACGATAAAATTTTTGGCCAAAATTTCGACCGAAATTCAAAATTATGGCCGAAAATTTTATTCAAATGTTTGGTTTTGGTCATGCCCGAAACCGATATTTTGATCCTTGATCCCAACCGTCCAATAAATTGACTACTTTTATAAACCATATATTGAAAATTGCATGTATTAGACATCATAACCGTTCATAAACTGCTTTTGTATGAATTGTTGCATATATTTTATTGATCAAATACATAAAATTTATGGTCTAGATCCAAGTGAACATGCACTGATTTCTGGTAGAGATTGAGGGCACTACCATGATCCTTGATCCTGACCGTCTAATGGTACACCCATGATCTAAAGATCGATCTCATGAAATATTGGAACGATAAACAATCTCCATCATCTGATTCAATGCAATCGATGTGTTTCAGCATGGGTGAACTCAAAGATCTTGTGGGTGGATTTAAAGGTGCTCCTTTTAGAATGATGGTGGTAAGATATAATGGCATGACTTGTAAATAAAGGTGAATGAAGGGCCTTTTAGAATGGTGGTAAACTATAGTGGCATGACTTGTAAATATAGACGAATGAAGGGCCTTTTAGAATGGGGGTATTTTTAGAATATTGGTTTCATTAAGGACAAAATAGACGTTTCAGTCCATAAACTCACGGCTAATTAACGAAACACAAAGTAAAGCGTTCCGCAGAATAAATTCTTGAATATCATAACAGGGAGGCTGAACGGTACAATGTCCAGATATGCTCTCAGAGACATATGCAAAACACCCTAAAATTTAGGGCACTTTAGAAAGCAATGCCTCAAAAACAAACTTTTTAGCAAAAAAGACTTGACCTCAAACGTTTTAGAAAAATGGTGCTTTCACGGATTTTGGAACTTCAGAAAACCATGAAAGCATCGTTTAAAAAAATAATAATAAAAAAATAGTGCTTTCACGGATTTTTGAAGTTCAATTTTCTAAAACGTTTGAGGTTAGGCCTTTTTTGCTAAAAAGTTTATTTTTGAGGCATGTTTCTCTAATTATCCCTAAAATTTAACTAGAATCTTCAAACACCATCTCAGGAAGTAGGAAACCTGAGTTCGAATCCCCCTTTAGGCCACCCTAAGGAATTTATCTCGTGCTGAACCAACATGTGCTAACTTGGGACGCGCATGCTGCCATGGATTAGTTGGGTGCTCTAAGAGACCTTGACACCCACAGGTTACATAAAAAAAAATAATTCTTCAAACACTATTTAATCCTTCAGATTATATAAAATAAAAAATAGGGATAATTAGAGAAACATGCCTCAAAAACAAACTTTTTAGCAAAAAAGACCTAATCACAAACGTTTTAGAAAAATGGGTCTTTCACGGATTTTGGAACTTTAGAAAATCATGAAAGCACTGTATTTTTTAAAATTAAATCGTGAAAGTACTATATTTTTTAAATATTTAAAAAAATACAGTGCTTTAACGATATTATGAAGTTCCAAAATCCGTGAAAGCACTATTTTTCTAAAGCGTTTGAGGTCGGGTCTTTTTTGCTAAAAAGTTTGTTTTTGAGGCATTATTTTCTAAAGTGCCCTGAAAGAATCGCATGCCATCTTTTGTTTGAATCGTCAAAAAAATTATATTTTGTAATTATAAGTGGTGAAAGAAATTAATGCACTATAAAAAATTTCTCTGTGGTCATTGTTATGACTAACAAAATGAAGAAGAAGAAGAAGAAGAAGAAGAAATAAACCTTTTAGATGTTTATGATGTTATCTATTTTTTCTCTGAAATGAATACAACGGTTGAGATATAAAGAGCTAAAGGAAGAATCTCGAAGCCCGAGGCTCAAAGTGCCATGAAGAAAAAAAAACAGTGCTTTCACAATTTTCTGAAGTTCTAAAATCCGTGAAAGTTCCGTTTTTCTAACACATTTGAGATCGGGTCTTTTTTGCTAAAAAGTTTATTTTTGAGGTATGTTTCTCTAATTAATGATCCCATTCTTTTTTCTTGTATATCGAAAATAAAGAATAATTTTATTTGATAGATTTCTAGTAGTGGTTGACCTCATTGTTGTGAATTTAAAAGTGTTACTCACAAGTGCACAAGTCGTATCATAGTAAACGGGTGCAGAGCACGAGGTCGATCCCATGAAGATGTTAGATGTAATTTTAAAGGATATAAAGTATCAATCTAATAGATTACGTGAATTAAAATCAATCTTAACCTAATCTACCGAATATGATGAATTGAATGATTAAACGAAACTGTGCAATACGAACTTACTAAAAAGGAACAAGAGAGAGATTTATGATACTGAATCCTCTCAGCTTTGACTCATCATCCATATTTTTAGATCTAATGGTTGAAATTGTATAGATGCAACACCACATAAATTATTAAAATCAATTATTAATCTATGAAAGAATAAAATAATTGAATCAATATAAAAATCTAAAGTAATACTATTCCAAATCTTTAAAAGAAAAGAATAAAAAAATCCATTGTATTAAAATAAATCTAATCACATTGAATTAATGAGCCTAAATTTAAGCGTTAAAAATAAGATTATGGTTCCTAATCACGGATCTAAGATCAAGTATTACTAATGTACATATATCGGATTTATGATTAGATCCCATAAAATGGCAAGAGCACATGACAAATAATTCACACAAGCATCTAATATAGTTCCAAATACAAATCTATTTTATGGATGAATCCCTCGGATGAGATTCATTAGATCCTAAACCCTATATATTTAGCCACACATTTCAAAACAACAATTGTAAAAAGATGAAATAAAATGAAAGCAATTTATTAAAAATACATGATTGAGTCTCCAAATAGATCTATAAAGTAGCTTTAATTCATGTAGAACACTATGATTTAATCAAAATGGAGGCTAATCCCCATGCTAAAAATTAAAATGGTAGAAAAAGTAGAGAAAAAAAAAGATAATGTGTAAAAGAGGACTCTCAAACACTAACTCATAACATGGTATTTTTAGGGTTACTCCCGTAACTCTAATCCTTCATGTGGCTCACTTCAACTCATTTTAGAGCATAAAAAAATGAAAATTCGGCCAAAAATCGATCGATCGATTTTGATCCACTTCAACTCACTTTCGAACCTTAAACACCTGAAAATTCGGCCCATAATCGATTGATCGAATCGATCGATTGATTTTTCCAGATTTTCGTGAACACTGGGCCTTTGATAGACACGGTATCGGTATTTTGGCCATAACTCTTTACTTTAAACTTGGATTGAGGCGATTCTTACGGCATTGGAAATAAGACAACGATATTAATAACTTTGTGTAAAATAGAAATTTCATGAATTCGATGTTTTAGAGGTCAAAATAGAACTGCAAGTTGGGATAAGTTCTAAATGACCCAAGGTTGTACGGATTTCACGTTATTTCCTGAACTCTTAGGCTATTTTATGCTCAACTTATCTCAAGACCTGTGAATCGCTAAAACTACATAAAATCAGGTAACACGACAACTTATAGGAGATCAATCATATTCCACCAAAAAATGATAAAATTAACGGGGGTAGCATTTTAATGCTACCCACGAGTTAAGCGAGCGTCATGGACATCCAAATCGAAAATCAGGTAACACGACAACTTATAGGAGATCAATCATATTCCACCAAAAAATTTTGGGCAAGATCCGATACTTTTCCATCATTTAAAATGCGATCAAAGTTGGGAAAAATAAAATGGTCATTTTGTATATAATGTTAAGTAAGGGCAAATGTGCCATTTAATTGAAGAAATGACGCTTAGTTAACTGCCACTTAATGGCAGGGGGGTATTTGTAAAGGAAACATAAAAGTAGGGGGTGTAGTGTAAATAGACATAACTCAGGGGGTTTTATGCAATTTAAGCATAACATAAGGGGGTATTTGCAAAAAATCCTATTTTTTTTGAGTTAATTTTTGCAACTTGTATATATTTTGTGGATTTTCTCAAAATTATGGATAAATTTAATTTTTGGTTAGTTATGGACTCAATATATGCTTGAATAAATTGGAATTCCTTTATGATTTGATACATTCATGAATTGAGATTTTCTTTTGTTAATGGGCACATGCTTTAATCGACAAGAATTTGGGGATTTCCCACAAACACTATATTTGAATCTAAATTTTTGGATACAAACTTATATGAGTATATTATTCAGCCCTGTAAATTTAAATTTTTAGGTATGGTGTATGTTTTTAATTTTTGTTACGTTTGCTTGACATAATCCGAAGATCATATCAGATTATATATTGAAACTTCTATCTTGTAATTTGAATTTTGCATGTATATTTTGCTGAACTTGAATATTTGCAAAAGCACCGTATTTAATATAATTACTCGGTTGATCTAAATATTAATCTTTGAATTTGAATTAAATCTCATATTCTGATTTTAACAGGCTATTTGTATCATTTTTGAGTGCGACTTTTTTGGGAATTTAAATCCATGTTTTCTGATATTTATGTATTGGATCTGAATACATAATTTCTGAAAGACTGAGATGGTGCCTATGAGTCCTGATGGAACAATTCTATCACCCCGACTAAGTTGTGAATATGCTATCTGCTCTGTTATCGGACCTCACATGATATTCGTGCTGTTAGCTATAAAATATTTTGTAACAGAGATAAATCTGATTTGGTTGTTTAAGTAAAAGATTTATTACATATCTGTTTGATTTATGTCATGGGCAATGAGTTTTACTGTAGTATTATTTTATTAGTCACTTTAATACCAAATTAACTTCATCTAAAAAGTCTGATTGTAATGTACCTTGATAAATAAAATTTAAAATTTTGTTGTTAGTGGTTTAGTTACTTGCAGAGCATGTGGATTAGCTTTTACAGTGATTTAACCACCCTGTAGGTAAAAGGAGGAGATGCAGACGGAGTTCTTGGCTAGTATTGATTGGTGAAAGTTTCAGTGACTAGTATAGATATCTATTATATATAGTTTGTTATCAATGAGCGACTACTTGTAGCAGTGTTGGAACAATTTTGTAAATATAGTCATTTGGGCCTTGTTGTACAGAGGAGCTACGTAATTAAATGTAGTGAGTTGTTCTCACCATATATATAAGGAAAAGTTTCTTCTCTTTTTCTGAAATATGGTTAATTGGATATCTGTATTATATCTTTTGTTAGAAATTTTTTTTATTACAGGTTTCTTTTGACTTGACTGGGTCGCGACTCGAGATCTAGGTGGGTGAATTTTGGGTCGTGACAATCAAAAACTCGGATTCGGTCTCGATGATGACCGAAACCGAGATCAAAATTTTCGGTCTTTTTGAACACTTTGAAGACTTTTAGTCAAATTTCCAGTAGTCAGAGCCGGCTGAAACTGATACCTTACCGGCGATAAATTGAGATTTCGGGTGATATTTTGATCCATGCTCTGAACCTTCTTTCTCTTATAAGAAAAAATCTGATATTCATGTATTCACATTTCAAATATTTTCTTAATAAAATGTGGCGAGGCCCCTTACTGTTGTTTACCCATTAAAAAACCAGAGAACCCGAAAGATGTAAGACCACGTCATTGGTTGCTATGAAAAACTTGGATTAGTTTTTTTTTTTGTTTTCCAGAGAAGAGGTTTTATTTTTCTACATTAGGATTGATCAATTGGTTGGATGGGATTCAAGCAATTAAGAGGCCGGAACCCCCTCCATGAAAGCTACCTTACCTGTGATTATTTTTAAAAATAGGCCCACCAACCAATTTTAAAATGGTGGTAATTAAGAAGTGGACTAATGGTACACCCTCGCCAACAAACTTTAATTTTCTCTGAAAATAATAATATGAAGGAGACATATACTTAACAAAATCACTCCCAATTCCCAAACCAACAGATCTGAAATGTCCATCTTCTAGATCTTGTTTACAAATATTAGAGTTGATCATACCTACTATTATTGTTTTTAGATTATCTACATGATTAACAAAGCAAAATTGAATTTTATTTTTATGCATTTGTATACAATATAACATGAGGCCGCTTTAAACAAACAACATAAATAACAAAATATAAGAAATAGAGATCCTACGGTGGGGCTGACTTTTTCTTTTAATTCGTTCGTGTTGTATATATATATATATATGTAAACTGAAAGGGAGTAGTGATTAAAACAAGGATCAGAGCTTGAAACTTCGTCTGCAATTGAGGTTCTGGATCGCCCCGTTGGTGAGAGAAAGTGTCATAGTACAATTCATGGCTATGTCCACATGGCGCTTAATAATACTCAGCAAAATCACCCTCCCTCCGATCTCAGTGTAACTACCAAGTGGCAAATCCCCAGAAGCCAGATCAGCAATCAAATTTAGATCACCCACTAGTTGGTTGACCATGACGTCGACTGTAGCATTCAACCGCTGGGTGCGCCGCGCCCTAGCCTCCCCTGGAGGAGTGTGTACCGCTCCTACGGTCCTGCCTCCATAAGAGATGGAGGTGGTGGAATTGCCGAATTTGAAGGAGCCCACATTTGGATTCCTGATGGAGAGGCCAACGGTCAAGGTGACGTTAACATCTACTTGTGGTGGCGTGGCGGCGGTGCGGGAACTCAGCCCATCAAGGTTCATGGAAGTCATGGTGATAACGGGATCTTTGACTTGGAAGACGGTGAGGGCGAGGATGACAATTACGAGGCCAAGTATTACGAGTGTAACGGCGCAACACCCACAACAGATGATGCAACGCCTCTTGTATGGCTTCTTGGGTGATGATGATGCCAAGTTCTTCTCTTCATCACTGCTGATTCGACGACCTTGTTCTACGGTGGGCGAGGCCAAGGGCCTCAAGGGCCTCTCCTGCTCCTCATCTCTTGATTCTCTTGATTCTATTGATTCTCTTTCGCCCATGAATAGATAGATAGGTAGATAGATATTGCCTAATTAAGTAGCCTGGTTATATATGTATATGTATATATATGCCACTGACTAGCTACTTGTGCAAGTTTCTTATTTGATCGATCGTTTGCTCCTCTTCTACTACTCCAACTTCAACTCTTCTTCATTTTAAAGGAGAGGTTATTTCATTATTTTACTTCCCAAAATGTGTACGCGGCATTGACTGTTGACTGCTGACTCTCAACATATGTTTTTTTTCTTCTTCTTTTCTAATTTATTATTATTTATCATTTTCCTTCCTTGCCTATCAAGGGAGAACCTTAATTGGCAGGTTTTGTGCAGGCAGCTGCTGCTGTGGTGCGACCTAATTGGCTGCAAGTGCAGTAGGGAGGTCCGAACAGCCGGTCACGCCGCCCACAAAAACTGCCTGCCATTTTTCAATTTCCCCTAAAAAAATAAAAAAAAAGGAAAAAATAATTTTGAAATGGTCTCGTGTGAAGAGATTCCAAGTTGCACGGCGTAACAATAACTTCTAGAAGGTAGAATTAATTAGATGTAAATTATTTGAAGCAACCGCATCATTATGGCTGATGACACCCTCTTTGCATATGACTATATTGATTACATCCTTGGTTTCAAATATTGGTTAGGCCCCTCCGATATGAGGCCGATTTAACATGGGGTAGTAATATTAGTCAATATCAGCTTATATTGGGTCATATAGACCGATATCTATCCCAAGCGAAAATACCTTTTGTGCTATTTTTTAATTTAAATTATTTATATATTTTTTAGAATAAAAAGATACCTTAATATCAACCTATCTGGCCGATATGTATAAGTTTAGTATGTCGATATGTATTGGTATTTATATCCTATTCTATCACCATCTACTTACTATGCCATGTGACATGTGCTTTTGAGCAGCCCAATTCATAAAAAATGGTAGACCACATAATCAATTACAGTGAGCCCAAAGGTTGTACTTATTAATTGGTGGATCTGAACCATTAATATATGCTTACTAAAATAAAGTGCACCAATCGGATGATTTGAATAATCTAATAAACTTAAATTTTTGGTTAAAACAAGTGTTAATTGGACATCTTTGATTGAGCAAACATGTTGCCTAAAAGGTGGGAAATTATGATACAATCTGTTTAACACGGTCATTGAGTGGTTCTATTATTTTAATTTTTTATAATTGGTAGGATAAATGTCACGCATCCTATACAAATTTGTCTTGAAGACTGCAGCTACATTTCTTCGCCCAGATCATAGCTATTTAGTTTGTTGATTTGCTTGATTCGAATTGGGGTTCACAATTCATTGGAGTAGGATGAGTTTTAAAATTATTTATTAATTACGAAAAATCATAAAAACAAATCATCTCTCTTTAGGCTTTTAAAACTTTAAATGATACTTCGAGAATTCGCTTGTTATTTCGATTCTGCGGTGACTGAGCGAATTAAGTAACATAGTTCTAGGTTACTTAAAAGGGTAGCCGTTGAGTCCCTAGGTCGGTTACTTGGATTTGATAATAATTTGTTCTCCTGTGGATTACTTATATTACAAAAGAAGTGGAGTGACTAGAGCATAAAGGCAGCCAGCGGCGCATTCATTTCGTCAGTTGCCTAGATCGATTCGTAATTGAATCACAACCCATAGCTGGATGTTCCCGTTAAGGGAACTAAGTTTTTTTTTTTCTTTTTTATGAAGGGGTTAAAGAAACTAAGTTAGTGTATGTAACTACCTGAAAATTTTGAACAAGAACCCGATTGTTTCGATATGCGTGCCCTGTACGAAAATCGAGACCGATTTAAAAATTAAAAAATAATATTAATTAATATAAAGTTGCATCATAGTGAGATGAGTTTGCTCGTACATTTTAGCTTAAGTTGGAGTTGTGTAAGGTGTCAATGTAGCACGTTACGCTTTAGCGACATGTGCGCGCTTAACACCGGAACAAAAATTAGGAATAAACTGAAATATCAGAGATATTTCAGGTCATTAGCTTATAAGAGAAAGAATGGGACCTGAGAGTTCATTTTCCTTCATCTTCTTCTTCCTATTCTGTAAAACCTAGCTTTTTGTTGAGGGTTTGTTGGTCCTTGAAGAACCACGAGCCTAGAACATTTAGGTTGGTGTTTACGTGACCTTGGAGAGTGCGAAATCGACGTTGATACATCATACCTAATTTGTGAGAAGGTGTACTGTCGCCAAGTGTGGAAGCAGAGACACAAGAGTCCTATTCTGGATCGCGTTGGCGACGAATCTGAAAGTATTGATCCGAAACCCTCTTTCGGATCGATCTGCCGAAACCCCAAAAAGGGCCCAACAAAAGGTGAGTTTGTATGTTTGAGTTGGGCTAAGGAGAGCCATATATATGTATTTGTGTGTGTATTAATGGTTGCAAGAAACCATTAATAAAAATGGGTTAAAAATAGGGAAGTAGATGACCTCCATTAATAACAGGAGTTCTGTCATTATTGATCGATCAATGAAGGTATTGATCGATCAATGACTGGTGGTGATAGATCAATGAAGGCATTGATCGATCAATCTATATAGGACAAATAAGGGAACAGGAACCTTAAAGATTCTGGTAGTTCAATGCTCAAAGGGCATTGATCGATTAATTTGGGGATTGATCGATCAATCCTGGGTATTGATCGATCAACAAGAGAGTGATCGATCAATGGGGGCATTGATCGATCACTGGTGTGTATTGATCGATCAATGAAGGCATTGATCGATCAATCTGTATAAATATTAAATGTGAACAGAAGGTGAGAAATTTAAATTTTAGGCTATTGATCGATCAACTGGAGGTATTGATCGATCAACCAAACAGGTGATCGATCAATTTTGACTGTGTTAAAGTTAGGAGAGAAAGGGCTATTAATCGATCAACAAAGGTATTGATCAATCAATGATGAGTAGTGATCGATCAATAGAGGCTATTGATCGATCAATTGACTCTGTTGCTAGTTAAGGGCTGAGAAAGGATTGATCGATCAATGAGGTCATTGATCGATCAACAAGAGGGATTGATTGATCAATGAGAATGGTAATCGATCAATCACCCATGTTTTCTGCATATATTAGTTTTGTGAATAAAATCTCACTGGACATTGTGCCAATTTATGTTCTGACATCCCTGACACTTAGAATACTATGTATAGGGTCAAGGATTAGACCATGACTTTCTGAAAGGCTTTGGATTTGCTTAGAAGAGGTCTAACCTAAGGTAGGAGAATCCATTCGAAATTGCATTTATTTTTTATCTCATGGTTCCAAAGCTTTTTGTATTTGACAACATAATCTGATTTTACCATCCAGTCATGTCTAGCATATGTGTGTTAACTCTGATAACTTTGATATCTGTCATCTGATTCCCGTTCAATAAGATTTATCTGCATGTGATTTATGATTTAATACTCTGACGAATCCCACCGACTCGGCGGTATATCCGTTTCTGACACACTCGTGCATCTGCTTGGAACTCCTCGGCACAATGGCATTCCATAGTTGAGACATTGCTACATTTCCTGAAATTGTTCATGTGAAAGACGATGGTCGGGATTACCCATCGGACCAAATCTGGCTACCACGTGCTATACTCATGGGAGTTATTTAAGTTTATTATTCTAAGTCATTATACACTGTATGCATCACATTTTGGTCAATTCCGATAAATTCGGCCTGCTTTGATAATTTCCACATATTGACACATCTGTTTGCATCTGTTCAGTTCTGTTCATATCTTCAGCAACCATGTTTTACAATTAAGATGTAACTTTAACTGGAATTCTTCTATTGAGCTAGGATGTAGCTCACCTGTTTCTAAATCAATTGTAGGTTCTGAGGCTGTAGCTACCGGCACCGAGAGCGACCTTGACTACCAGCCTGACTCGGAGGCTGAGGCCGAGGACGAGGAGACAGATATCCAGGCAGACGAGTTCTACCCGTAGCCTGGGTATTTGAGATTTCTGTTTTGCATGTTTGGACATCTGGGATTATTGTGTGCCTGGTGACCACTTTTTGTATATATTTTCAGTAGACTTTACTTATTGTATTATTTATACATTCTACTCAGAACCACTATCAGGAACCATTGTTTGGGTGATGAATGCCCATCACCAATGGTTCTTCTTGGTTCCTTTTTGAGAATGTGTATTCTTTTGGTATATATAAGATGCATGTTTTATTTATTGCATTTATTTATTTTAAATGTCTTGTGTGATGACTCAACCTATCACTGCTGGACCGTATCTGCTTGGTTTCCGCTATACGAGCAGACACTTCATGATTTATCCTGGGGATCATTCAGAGTATGATCCTGATAGCACGGATTTTCGGGCGCGGAAATTCGGGCTGTCACAATGTATTAGTTATTGAATTAATTAAGACCTTGTATAGGGTAGCCGAAATTTAGAAGGACACATAGCATGTGATTTCATTGGACCAAAATCATTGAATTGGGACACATGACATGTTTCTATCAAAATACTAGAGAAAATCAGAACGTTTTGGAAGACTTTCTTTCTGACTTCAGCAACCTTTCATTTATCAACATAACCATCCCATACAAGGTAGGTCAAATGCTATATATAGAGGGCCCCTAACTGATCCCTAATATTTAGCCTATCTACATGGTAATATATCTATATAATAAATATTAATTAGCCTATATACATGATAATGTATCTATACAGCTAATATTAATTATCCTATATACATGGTTATATCTCTATACGGCTAATATTAAAAGAGAAGTCCTAAATTATATAAATTCCTAAATTGTATGTGGTAACGTCCCCCTTCAAATTGATGGTGGTAAGTCAACCAACAATAATTTGCCAACAAGAAATTGATGCTGCCGTTGAGTCATAGCTTTGGTGAAGACATCAGCCACTTGGAGATCAGAAGAGATGTGAGGAAGAGATATCACCCGACTTTCGAAGGTGTCGAATATAATGACAATCAACCTTAATGTGCTTGGTGCGTTTATGGAATACGGGATTGGTGGCAATCTGAATAGCACTAGTGTTATCAGCATGAAGAGGGGTAGAAGTAGTATGAGGAAACCCAAGCTCCTCAAGAAGACCGCGTAGCCATACAGTTTCAGAACAAGCAGTAGACATGCACTACAAAAATATGGTGTTTTAGCGGCACTTGTTGTTAAGACAATTTTTGGTAGCGGCAAGACTAATAGCGGCAGTTTTTGATAGCGACAAGACTAATAGCCGTATTTTTTGTAGTGATGGCACGATACTCAGCCTCAGTAGAGGATTTAGAAACACGATCTTATTTCTTACATCGCCAAGAAATTAAGGCATCACCTAAAAACATACACCAATCCATAGTAGATCGACGTGTATCCGAACACCCAGCCCAATCAACATCACTATAGGCAACAAGTTGAAGAGAGGAGCTGGTAGGAAATAACAGCCCAAGAATAGGTGAACCTCAAAGATAGTGGATGATGCGTCGAACTGCAGCTAGATGGAGTTGCCGAGGAGAAGACATAAACTGACTGACCAGATGAACAACATAGGAGATATCAGGTCAAGTATATCAAACTCCCAACCAAGCGCCGATAGAGAGTAGGATCATCCAGAAGGTCCCCTTCATCTTTCCTGTATTTGACATTTACCTCCATAGGAGTATCAGCAGGAGAAGTGTCCTCCAACTAGCGAAAGTGATAAGATCTTGAATATACTTATGCTGGTTCACGAAAATACCATGGGCTTGATGACGAACTTCCAATCCTAAGAAGTATGTGAGCTAGCCAAGATCTTTCATATGGAAAGTTGTATGTAACAGCTGCTGAAGCTTAGTAATCAAACCACAGTCAGTGCCAGTAATGATAATATCATCCACATAAACCAAGAGAAGAACTATACCCGACACAGACGTGTGGAAAAAAAGAGAATAATCATACTGACTTTGTGTAAACTTGAAGGAAAGAAGTGTACGACAAAACTTCTCAAACCAAGCCTGGGGCGCTTGCTTGAGCCCAGACAGAGAATGCCTTAGCTTACAGACATCATGAGGAAAAGTAGTCATACCAGAGGGAAGCTTCATGTAAATCTCTTCCTGGAGATCACCATGAAGAAAAGCATTCTTGACATCCATCTGATGTAGGTGCCACGACTGTGAAGCGGCAATAGCTAAGATGGTTCAAACTGTGGTTGTTTTGGTAACAGGAGCAAATGTCTCCTCATAATCAACCCCATATTTCTGCTTGCTACCCAAAGCTACGAGGCGAGCTTTGTACCGGTCCAAAGAGGCATAAGAACGAAGTTTTACAGAGAAAACTCATTTACTCCCAATAGGTTTGATTGTAGGAGGACAGGGAACAATATCCCAAGTGTGATTCTCATCAAGTGCTTGAAGTTCAATTTGCATTGCATCTTGCCAACACTCATGTTCCATGGCCTGTTTGTAGCAAGAGGGAATGGAAATAGTGGATAAAGTAGCAACAAGAGAGACAGGAGAGAAGAAACCATACCAATTAGGGGGTCGAGAAGGACGAGTAGATCGACGAAGAGTGGTGGAAGTAGGAGCATGCGTCGGGTCAAGATCGGAAGGGGGCACAGAGGAAGTGGAACCAGACTCATGCCGACTACGTCTTTCATACACAAAACTAGGTTTGAACCTTTCCACAATTGTTGGGGAATCAGAAAAACTAGGCAGAAGAGATACAGATGCAGATGGCAGTTCAACATGAGATGGAAAGAAATATTAATTTTCAAAGAAAATCACATTTCGAGAAACCCGTATACGACGAGCATGGAGATCATAACAAACATAACCCTTGTGAGGGGTAGCATAACCAAGAAAAACACACTTAACAGACTGAGCAGTAAGTTTATGTCGTTCATGAGGAGGGAGATGCACAAAACAAACACAGCCAAATGTACGAAGATCAGAATATAAAGGAGAATGACCAAACAACTTAAAGAAATGAGAAACATAATTTAACGTAGAAGAGGGTAAGAAATTGATCAAATGAATTGCAGTAGAAAGTGCTTCACACCAAAACCGAGGAGGAACAAATGATTCAACTAAAAGAGTTCTTACCACATCAAGAAGGTGGCGATTTTTCCTTTCGGCAACACCATTTTGTTGTGGTGTCGAAGGACAAGAACGCTGAGAGATAATGCCGTTGCTTTGAAGAAAGTCCTGAAACTCATTAGACATGTATTCACCGCCAGAATCAGAGCGTAAGACCTTGATGCTGGCAGAAAATTGAGTCCCAATAAGTGCAAGAAAGTGCTTAAAGACTGAAAAAACTTCGGCCTTAACGTGAAGGAAGTAAATCCACGTGAAGCAACTAAAGTCATCAATGAAAGTAGCAAAGTACTTGTAATGCGCATGAGAAACAAGAGGTGTAATCCCCCAAACATCACTATGGATAATATTAAAGCATTGTGAGGCACGAGATGCATGATGAGGAAAAGGTAGAACTTTACTTTTGCCAAGTTTGCATGATGTACAATCAAAAGAAAGATCAAGAGAAGAACATGCTTTATTTCCTAATAATCCAGAATTAAACAAAGTATGAAGTACATAAGAGTTTGGGTGCCCTAGACGTCTATGCCACAACATATTTCCAGAACCAACAACATTACATGCAAAGGAAAGTAAAGGAAAACTAGGAATAATAGTGGAAGGAGAAACGTGAAGAGGAAAGAGTTGTCCCACTTTAGGCCCCGTCACGATCATCTTCCCTGACACTTGATCCTGCACAACACAACCAGAACGGGAAAAATGGACATTACAATTATTATCAGCCAATTGACCAACAGAAATAAGACTTGTGGAGAGGTCAGGAGACACAAAACATCAGTAATTGATCGCGCTTGCTTGTTGCATGCACTGCTTGGACAACAGAGAGAGCTGCAACGGGAACATTAGCATAAACAATGTCGGAATAATCAGCCCAAAGAGTTTGAAAATCAGAAAAATATTCCTCAATTGAGAGACTTCCTTGTGTGAAATTAGCCATCTCAAACTCCAATTGAAATCGCCTAGCAGAGTTGTCTTGATTGTAAATCGTGTTGAGATAATTCCACATAACAGCAGTGGTTTTATAAGGTCTCAAATTGAGAACAAGATGAGGCTCAACCGAGCTAAGGATTCAAGTCATAACCCGAGCATCTTGAATTTCCCACTTAGACAAAGCCTCAACACCTTGAGGTGCGGGATCGCTCCCATCAATATGACCCCACAATTCTCTTCCTTTGATAAATAATTTAAATTGAAACTCCCAAGCAGAATAATTTTTTCCAGTAAACCTAATATGGAACGATTCCAACTTATCTGAAGACATAATGCGACTAACAGACAGAGAGAATATCTCGCCAGAAAATTGTAACTCGCACCGTAAAAAATAATACACAAACAAACACGCACCAGAAAAAATATATTGCACCGAAAAGAAGCACAAACCAGGAACGTAATAGAAGACACTAACGTACTAAGAAGAAACTGTTGACCCGAAACTAGAAACTTGCAACAGAGATCTCTGAAAGCCACAACCAACCAGAAATCAACAATAGAGGCTCCAAGAACTGCCACAAACAATGCCGAAATCACCACAGAAACACCCCGAGAGAAGAAGAAAAATTAAAACAGGCAAGTATTTGAACTTGGCTTTGATACCATATCAAAATACTTGAGAAAACCAGAATGTTTTGGAAGCCTTTCTTTCTGATTTCAGCAACCTTTCATTTATCAACATAATCATCCCATACAAGGTAGGTCAAATGCAATATATAGAGGGCCCCTAATTGATCCCTAATGTTTAGCCTATCTACATGGTAATATATCTATACAACAAATATTAATTAGCCTATATATATGGTAATGTATATATACAGCTAATATTAATTATCCTATATACATGGTAATATCTCTATACAGTTAATATTAAAAGAGAAGTCCTAAATTATATAAATTCTTAAATTGTATATGGTAAAAGTTTCATCAACAATAGTGACAAATTCCAAGGACATGAGATAAAAGATGTGGTGGGTCAAAGATTATATTGGAAAGACCAACACGTGATTCAAAGCAGTCAAATGCTATTAAAATAAACGCCTTTCGTATAAATCTTTAAAATCAAATTTAGCCCTTCATTTTACAGTCTTTCATTGCTATCAATCACATGACACATGTTTTTTATTTTTATGAATACTGAAGGTTAGGATTCCTCCCAAAATTTGATTTTTAGATGTTTCAAAGCTGGATGAAAATTTTTGTACACCAATAAGAGGGTATACGACCTCTTTCATTAACTTGCCAGAAGAAAATAGGCATTTACTCCAAGAGTCTTATTTGTAGAGTAATGAGCAGTTGTTAAAAATAGTCCCACATCGTTTGTGAGTTTGGAGGTCTTGGGCTATATATAATTTGGGCAAACTTCACCTTACAAGTTGATATTTGGTTCACGACTTGCGGGGGAATGCCGGTTTTGTGAGGTTGAGTTAGGCCCTTTGCTCTTCTTAACAATAATGTTAATGAAAGACTTAAAAGTCAATGACTCACAACTCCTTTCTTTGATATTTAATTGTTAGAAAATTTATAATTTAAATGAAAAAAATGTATCTAAAAGTGACCCTGACCATGGGAATATCATAAAAGTGACCCTAATAGGGACAATTTTTTGCAACTTGGAAAAAGAAGAGTAACTTTTATGGAAAATTATAATAAACGGAAGAAAACAACAGGCAGTTCAACGGATGGTTCGATATGAGTGACTACCTCAACATGCATTGTTGGGTCCCATTGTGTTGCATCGCGCCATATAAGTAGTCTGTTGACTGGTCTGACATGTCCTGTCCACCATATAAAACAAAAATAAAAAAAATAGCATTTAGTGATATAAAAGTCAATAAAATAATTTTCTTCATCCTTTTTCTGCTTTTCATCCCATACATTGGAAACCTGCTTGAAAAAACTGTCTCACGCTGAGAGTGGAAACTCTCCCTTTTCATTTGGCAGTTGGCCGCAACCGCTTTTTGGTTGCATTATTTTGGTCGTAGAGACTAACCTCACTATTTTTGCTAGCTATAGCATTGTATCTCCTTGAATATCCAAGTACCCTATTTTTCTTGCCGGGGTGTCTTGGTTTTCAAAATTGTAAACATCGTATGCCTATATATATATATAGGGATCCGTCCTTCATGGGAGGACGGTCACCGTCCTCCAATCTTCCACATGGAGCTTTATGTGGCACCCAAAATATTGTTTCGATGCCACGTGGACCTTGAGTGCATTGCTTAGATCATATTTGAAAAAATAAATTTAAAAACTCATTTCTATCATGTATTGTTTGAACCGTGAAATATGGACCAATGAAAATCATTAAACTTTGACTTGTGGGTTTTAAAAAAAAAATTCAATTTTTTTTTTTTAATATTGATCTAAACTGTCCACCTATGCTCCACGTGACACCCAAAAAACAGTTTGAGTGCCACGTGGAACTCTACATAGATTTTGGAGGACGGTCAATTTCTTCCATTAAAAAATCTAACTGGCTCCCATATATATATATATATATATATATATATATATATATATATATATATATATATATATATTTGGGAAATTTGCACTTTCGGCCCTATATGTTTGCGTATTTGCAGAAACGGCCCTATAGTTTCAATCCTTGCATAAATGGCCAGCTCCAAGCCTAGCCGGGTGCACGTCAGATATCTATATATATGCTTCTCTATGCAAGCATTGAATCTAGAATTTTTGTACCATCTTTTAACAATTTTTATCTCTCTTGGAAAGCGATTTCGAGATTCCACTAAAGGTCGTATAACATAGAGAATACAACAGGCTAGGTAAGATATCGAGTACAATATCTTTTAAGTTATTGTTTTCCAAATTTCTCGCAACACCGTAGGAAGTCCAAGCCGATAACTAAGGATATCGTCCGATATCTTAAGATTTTGACCGATAACTGAAGTTATCCACCGATATCTTAAGTTATCGACCGATATCTTAAGATGTCGGCCGATAACTTAAGATGTCGACGATAACTTAGATGTCGGCAAATATCTTAAGATATGTCGATATCTTAAGTTATCGGCTGATAACTTAAGAGGTTTTTTTTTGTTTTGGATTATGGTTTACGTTAAAAGTCCATCCATCTATCTTAGGATATCCGATAACCTATGATTGACAAAAACTCTAAAGTTTTCATTCCTTTAATTTTTTTAATAATATTTTAAGCAATTGTAGCGCTAAGTCAAGTATAACTCTTTATAAACAACTAATTTTAATTTTGTAAATATTGTAGGTTGAAATGGATGTTCCCTTCTTTGCCATTTTGATTTCAAATGCAGCGTGAGAGATAATACTTACAACGGAGGACATCGGAGGATTGTCAACGTCATGAGAATATATCATTTCTTTGAGTTTATAGAGAAAATGTACAAAGTCGATGGACACGACGGAAGAACATTCTATTACATTTATCGTTTCATTACGCATAGGAATGAGCTTGTATTTGCCAATTGTCCACTCGATGATCTTACAAACTTATTTAGAGCATATCGTATCGGTGATGGTGTTATAAATATTTATATCGAAAAATCATTAGTCACTACTGTAGCAGAAATTTTGCCGTCTTTAGAAACATTTCAACCGTTTAAGGAAACCAACGAAGATGATCATGGTGTTGGAACAGAACATTTGATTGAAAATCAAGGAATACGGTATGAAGAGGAGAACATTGTTGCACCGATAATAGCCGACGATGATAGAAATATCAATATAGGATTTCGCCCCTACAGTAAACTTTCAGAGCAACCCTATTCAGACATTCCGATGAGTGAAGGCGATGAAGATCAAGGATATTCTCATCAAATGAATCCGATGCATGATACATCTCAGTTCAACTTCGATTCGGTAAATCAGTGGGAAACGTTTTTAGTCGGCCTTAGTCCATATCAATGGCCTTCCGAACAAATAGCTTCGGAGCCAACGATAATCGAGCCTTCAACAGAACAGCCTCTCATACATCAAACGTTCTCGCATCGGCTAACATCAATCCAAACAACTGCACATCAACCAAGCGTACATCGATGGGCTCAATCCCAATCACGTAATAACCATCCAGTCGATGACGGTGATAGTGATCCTGAAAATAATGAAGCCCCGCCGTCTCCCACTTCGCGTGTTTATACTAATAGGAATTGATCAACCTCGGTGGGCGAAGACTATCGACAATGACTCGGAAGAATTACATGGATTCGACGATGAGGAAGCTGTATGAAGAGCGATTACCATTGGTCAGGCGTTTAGAAATAAGAAATCATTTCAAAAAGTTCTTAAAGAATTTGTAATGACAAATAATTTTCAGATTAAACCAATAAAAACCAGTCCTCTTTGAGTTACTGCGAGGTGTGTTGAAGTAGGATGTGCTTGGCGAATACATGCATCGAAATTAGTAGGCGAGACACGCTTGTCAGTGAAAACTTTCCACCCGAACACACGTATGAATGCCGCCTTTTGAAGCGGACATCGCCAATGTACGACATCGTGGATAGCTTCATTCGTTAGAGATAAACTATTAAAGGGTTTTGACGAGACTCGCTTCAATAATTTTGATATTGAAAAAATACGGTGATAACAAAGAGTTCTTTGGAAAGCATGGAGAGGAAAAGAAATGGCATTGAATGACATCCGAGGTAGTTGGAAGGAGCAATTTAAGATATTACCGTCATATGTTGCGAATTCTGTTGGTCGATCCGGACATCTGAGACGAATTGTGTCTCGAGCACGATAATGCATTTGAGATTCTTGTGGCATTAGGACCTTGCATTGAAGCTTTCGCAATACTTTACGAAGAATAATTGCGGTAGATGGAGCAGCATTTGCGTGGGCGATATAAGGAGTGTTGTTAATAGCTCTGAGGATGAGCGGGAATAGACATTTATTTCCTATAGCGTTCGGCGTTGTACCGAAAGAAAATGAAGACCATTGGACATAGTTTCTTGATCTATTAGGGAGACGTGTAATCGATGAATTTGAAGAACAGTTTGTTTTGATATCAAACAGACAGAAAGGTTTGATGGAAGCAGTAGAAAAAGTTTTTCCTAATGCCTTTCACAGCTACTGTATGCGACACCTGGCTCTAAATCTGTTTGATAAATATAAGGATACAATCTCTAGACCGCTTTTCTGGGTTGCTGCCCGTGCATTTTCAGAAGCAAAATTTAAAAGAATTATGCGAAAAATAGAAGACCACGCCCGGAATGTACAAAATGGATTAAAGAAATTGGTGATCATTTCTGGGCACGCGCTTATTTCAAGGAGGCGTTATGATATGTTGACAACTAATATAGAAAGCATAAATAGTGTGTTGAAAATAGCCAGGAGGAACCGAATGTTAGAAACTATTCGCACAAAAGTAGCCGAATTTTATCTTCGTCGTCAGGAGGAAGGAAATAAAATGACACATGTGTTAACACCGATGGCAGAAAAACACATAAAAAGAAATTCAGGATGGGCCCGTCGAAAAAACGTCATACCATATGGTCGTGATATATTTCAAGTTAAACGTGGTGATTACACTCACAGTGTCGATCTAGAATCGCGAACATGTACATGCAGACGTTGGGCTATTCTTGGATTACCATGTTCACATGCGATTGCCGCATTATCGCGCCGAAACAGAGAAAGAGAGATCCCCCAATTTTGTGAACACTGGTTTACCAGTGACTTATTTAGGGAAACTTATAAAGAACACTTTGTCCCGACCGTTGACAAGCGCCAATGGACTTCGCAAATAAAAGACATTCAAGTTTTGCCTCCCCACAAAATACGTCAAGCCGGCCGTCCGAAGAAAAGGAGAACAAGATCTAAAGGGGAAGTTCGACCACTACAATGTAAAAATTGTAACAAGTACGGTCATAATCGTCGCTCGTGTAAATTTGTTAATATTTGAAATTAACTTATATTACATCAAAGGTTGAGATTGAAAACAGATTTAGATTAGATTAGACCTAGTGGCAATCGAGCTTCCAATGATTTCATTATAGAAGAGTATTTTTTTCTCTTTTCTTTCCTTCAATATAAGCAGTTAAACCTCAATAAAAAGCGATCAACATCTACAATGTCTTTTAATATATTTTTTGGAATTGTGACTAAAATATATTGTTGTGCTTAATAAATCATTCATTCATTCAAACGATTTGAAAGTTTCCAAATTCGCCTAATTTACTAGTGATTGGCATAAAGCCAAACCAAAGATATCGACTTCACAATTGAAGGTATATCTTAAATCATCGTAGATGATTTAAATTATCGACGATATCTTAAATCATCAGGCGATCATTTAAATTATCTAGATGGTTTAAAATATCGTCCGATGTTTTAAATTATCGGCCGATATCTTAAATCATCGGGCGATCATTTAAATTATCGGCCGATGGTTTAAAATATCGTCCGATGTTTTAAATTATCGGCCGATAATTTAAATCATCGCCCGATGATTTAAGATATCGGCCGATAGTTTAAATCATCGCCCGATGATTTAAGATATCGGCCGATAATTTAAATCATCGGCCAATAATTTAAGCTATCGTCCGATTATTTAAAATATCGGCTGATAATTTAAGATATCGGACGATGATTTAAATTATCGGTATGATATAAGTCATCCGCCTATTGGAATTGCTTCAAGAGAGGAAGCCTCCATTGATACATCATGCAAGGTGATACAAATAAGATAAATAATTGATAACAACGATAATGAAAATTATACAAGTTAATAAAAATTAATAAAATTAAATAATTTACAATTTCATCAAAAAATATCTTTACAAAACACTAAAATTTATTACAGATATTAAATCTTCTTCCCAAACGTGCACATTCGATGTCCGATTTCGGCTCTAAATTGTTGCATATGTTTATCGTCGAAATCAATAGGCCGCTGTTGGGAGAAGTATTCTATATACTTCAAAATGTATACACCGCAATCCCAACCGTTCTTTTGGATCGGGAGAACGACGCTGTTGAACGCCGATACCTTCCACTGTTGATCGAAAGCTGACTTCAAACCGATAGTGTAAAGAAGGCGCGGAAAGTGATTCAATAGACATTCTTTATGCGCTTCAAACCTTTTTGAGCACTCTCGGTCTGCTGGATCAATTAGCTTAATTTCTCGATCAACTAATGAAATTATAGCCAATGCCCAATGGCTATGTTTTTGGCTATGCATCGGAAGATAAATCTACACATAAACGGAAGCGAAATTTTAAATAATAAATTTTATTTAAAAGCCGTTAACGTTAAATAAAGCGAAGTTTAGTATTCAAAAACGTACCGTTCCACAGTCGATCGCGTGAATTCCGCGGATATTATTTGTCAATAGTGGTTCCATCGGCTTTGAATTGTTACGAACATTCCATTCGTCACAATAGGCCTGCCACCTATCGAGGTCGCTGAGCGCAGCAATACCTTCATTATCGATATATTTTTCAAATTTTTTCTCGTCTGCCATAAACAAGGTCTGATTGGCAGTAAACAGTAGAAGTTAATCAAGAGTCGTGATTGAAAAGACAAAAAAAAGAAACAAACGAGCTTCCAATAAATATTGGAAACCTTACCAGGGCAGACGCAGAAGCGAACCAACTTTTGTCGGCATTGGCGTAAACATTGAATCATTTATAACTTCAAGGACTCTCAAGTATCGTCGATGACTTCATTATCAAGCCACGGCGTCCTTTGAGAACCTTCAAAGAGCAACTGTGATCTCAACACCGCTGATAGTATTGACGATCACATTGTCCTCGTTCTCCGGCCGATTCCAAAAACTGAGCATATACTTTTGCTCCATTGATATTGCCTCATCCTCCTCCTCCTCCTCTACAACCAATCTTCGTTTTTTTATTAATGCTTTCGGTGGGACTTTCTCTTCTTACGACACGCAAGTCATAACCTTGACTTCATTTTTGGTAGATGATAGTTTCACTATAATTGTTTTAGTGATGCCGTGACTCACGAGAAGGTGCGTAAGAGGAGCACCATCATCACCGTATCAACCAAGGGTTGTTTAGTAATTTGAGGAGCGATGAGGTTTTGGGCAACGGGTTTAATGGCGAGATTTATTTGTAAGTTGAGGCGGGGTTTTGGGGTGTTGATTGTTGTGTAGGTGGATGAGCGAGAGGGTTTTGGGGCACTTGACCGATGGCGTTGAGGACCAGTTGGTTTTGGGGCACTGGAATGATGGCTTTGTTGAGGAGCAGGGGGTTTTGGGGCAGTATACTGATGGCTTTGTTGATGAGTGGTGGGTTGAGGGACAGTTGATTTTGATTGAGGGTAAGTGGGTGAAGGAACGAAGGTGTCAAAGAGCAAGGGTTAAAATATTATCCTGCATAATTGCAAAAAAATATACATTACAAAAAATAAAAAATAAAAAAAACTGCATTATCGACCGATAATTTAAGTAATCGATCGATAATATACATTGTCGATCGATAATGTAAATTATCGGTCGATAATTTAAATGATCGACCAATAATGTAACATAACGTCCGGTAATGTACATTATCGATCGACTCTTTAAATTATCGGTCGATAATGTATATGGTCCGGTAATGTACAGCTAATTTTGCATTAAGTTGTAAAGAAATGATTTTGTTCTAAAATTGAAAGTCTTGGTTTGATACCTTTCTTAAATGAGAGATGACCGCATCAAGATCCTTCCGTATGGCTTTATTTTCTTCTTGTAAGGCCTTCTTATCTCTGCCTAGTTGTTCAATTGTGAGTGCTTGCCCTTTCAGCAGCGTAAATGCACGCCGGAATTCTTTTTTCATTTCTTTTACTTCCATGCGGAGAGTCTTGCATTCTTTTCTTAGCTCCGTCACTTCTTTGGTTAGGTGCGGTTGCCTAACTGGCTGCTCTCTTGTTGGCTCGGGCCTAATTTCTTGTTTGCCCTTTGGTTGACGTACAACGACTTCAAAATCATCGTTATCGTCGCTATAATCTTCGTCATCCTCATTGTCGTCATCTCGGCTAATCGGCTCTTCGGCTCTTTCTTCCGGCCGTGTTGGATGACTTGGGATATCATCATATTCATCTACATTTTCTTCGGAGTTAGGCTCTTCTTCTCTTTCTTCGGTCTCTTCCTTCTTATTTTCAATTTCTCTTCGAATCAAAAAGTATCGAAGCCATTTATACTGTATTTCGTGCTTCTCAACTTCAAGCTCAATAATCACATTAGACTTAAGAAATTTTCTCTATATAAATTAGGGTTACTGGCTGAATTTGGCCTTCCCATTTCATTAGCCTTGGAAATGGTTCTTTAAGCCCAATAGGAGCGGTGGCGACTGCTGGAAAGTGCTCAAACGCCCAAATCTGTAAGGCGATAGTGCATCCATAGATATTGTATTGCCCCTTTTCTGACCTTCTCGCCATTTCCCTCCTGCCACTCGCTTTTGATATACTATCTAATAAATTATTGTAAACTATCAGGCCCCACGGTAACTTGTTGAACTCTTCAATGTTATCTACTAAGTCTAAGTACCGTGTATCTACTTCCTGGTATGTGTCCGGAAGTAAAAAAGAACATACGAAAAATAATAATGACAGTTTCAAAAACTCATCATTGGATAAATCAGCACTGTCAATAATTTCTTCAATACGAGATCTTTTCGCCGGCTTCCCCCGAAAGAATTTGTATCGAATAGTTGTTTCCTCTTTTACGGCAACCTTCTCAGACTCAGGTTCCGTCAGCATGTTGAGGCCTAAAATCAAGGCTATATCGATCGGTTGCAGGAGTACATTGGTGTTCTTGACCTTGAAAATATTCTCTTCTACCCAAAAACTTAAAATAGCGTCAACCAAGTCTCCAACGAAACCTAATTTCTCATTCATCCTAAATAGATGACCGAATACCGAATCATCTAAAATTTTCTTTCTCTCTTCGTTACAGTGCATGTAAAATTTCCTAACACCAACTCCAGAACATTTTCCGATGGGCTTTAAAGTCATGGTCATTTTCAATCACTTAGTAGGAACTGCAATATAAATAAAAAGCAATTAATAAACAAAAGAAGTGATTTTGAAAAAACTACTAATCCCCTAACCTACCGATATCTTACCGATAATCTAAGATATCGACCGATAATTTAAGTTATCGATTCGATAATCTAAGATCGATCGATAATTTAATTATCGATCGATAATCATAATTTAAGTTATCGATCGATAACTTAGATTATCGGTAAGTTATCGGATTAGGTGGGAAACATTGGGGATGACTAAATGTGTTGAAATGTAAAAAAAATAAATTACCTGGAATTGTTATGTGAGCTTTGTGACCTTTTACCGCTTTGTCGCCGCTAAGTCGCCGCTCTCTTGTTTTTTTCAGAAAAGTTAAACTTAAAAGTAACAGTAACTAATGAAAGTAAAAGTTGCTTTTATACTAATGTTAAAAGGCGGTGGAATTTTTTTTTTATATTATTTAAAATAAGTCGCTGCTGACGTGGAGTAGGCGGAGGCGGCTAGGAGTGGAGCTGGTCATTAATGCAACGGTTGAAACTATAGGGCCGTTTCTGCAAATACGCAAACATATAGGGCCGAAAGTGCAAATTTCCCTATATATTTTTCTATGTATATTGTTTCGATAAGTTCTTCCTTTGTTCATTAGTGTTTCTCCTTCCTTTTCCGTTCCACTATTTTGAAGGTATATCTTCTTTTTAGGGATCTCTTTATAACTTCATGCATAGAAAATCTCTTTAGGAAAATAGAGTGGTTTTATCAGTATGAAAGATACCTTCACTCATGCCATTGCTGGCAACTGACATGTGGTCATTATGGAATTTTGCCCTCTCCTAATTTTGATTGCCGACTAAAAATTGCCACCAGTTACATTATTCTACCGTGCAAAATGGAAAATTGGAAATACATTGAAGAATGTTTTAAATTATTACCATTTTGGTCACTTTCGGAGAGAAAGCAACATCTCTCTTTCATATGAATTTGGTCAAGAAAGATAAGATTCCGACTAAGGAGCGCTATACACCTCTTTGGATATATCGGAGAACACTTGGGCAACCCCACCATACACCATATTTAAGAGATAATCTCTCACCATCGGGTGTACTATTGTATGGAGCTACATAATGATATTAAGGTATATAGGCTCTAATATATTTAATAAAAATAAAAATATAGTGCCTAAAGAGACTTAAACTTAGAGCCTATGCATCACTAAGCAATCACTCAACCACTATAACACTATACTAAATTATGTAAAAAATAAAAACTAATATAGTATAATGACTCCTGACCAACGTTTAAAGTGGTATTTAAATGATCTATTACCACTAAATTATAATTTGTTAACTCACACCATTGAAGTATCGTTTCCTAATATTCCATGTAGCAGTGATTTATGATCAATCTAAATGGTTCAGGGGGCAATCCATTATTGGAAAATGTTATAGCCAAAGAATCACGTCCATAAGTAGACGTGAACCCTTCGAAATGCGAGTTTGAATATCATGCATTAAAACTACACACAATGGTTGATATTAGAGTGCACAAATCAGATTGTTAAAATCTCTGAAAATATTTAATTTTTGGGCACACTGCCTTTCACGTTATGATCTATTACATTGGTGGTGTGGATTACCCACACATTGAGCCCATCAACAACATAGAATCATTTAAGTACTATATATATGTGTGTGATGTGTGTGTGTGTGTGTGTTCAAGATAGTATTTTCAAGAGTTTAATAGCACAAATCCCCCTCTCACTCCTCAAGAACTTTTCAGCACGCAACATGCCTCCTTGCGTAAAGAGTTGGACTCCGATTGGGAGCCTCCCTTACAGCATGTTTGCGGCGATAGTTGGGACGATCATATGGTTCTCCCAGACAGATGATGACTGTCTGTCTCATATTCTTTCGAGGATGAAGATGGTGAAGACGCTACCTCATAGTCATATTCGGTGTTATATGTTATTTTTCTTAGGTTCTTTTTTACTTTATATTTTTGTATTTTGTCTTTTCGATTAAGCGGATTTTAAATATATTGGGCTAATCAACCTTATCATTTACCATTAACGATATCAGCCTGGACACTTTTATGAATTTGTAAGTTTATATATATATACATAACGTTTTTTGTGTTATAAGTATGTCTCGAGAAATTATATTCAAAAATAAATCCGTCACATAACTCTAACCTTGTATGGATTGGTCGCCCGAAATTTTTTAGTCAAATCCGAGTATGACAAGTAGTTTGATGATTAACATTCATACGACGGTACACAACTACAAATTCATCTGATTATGATTTTTTTAGAGAAAAATTTCAGAACGATTGAGAAATTAGCTTTTTCGAGAAAAGCCGGGAATCAGAGCAACTTAAGAACACATTTGGGAAAAAACAAGAATCAGAGTCTGCTAAGAATCAATAAGAATCCGAGTTGTCAGGATTCTGAGCTTTTATGAGAAAATCCAGGAAAAACCTTAATGAGGCCTAACTAAATGTGCAACTTTAAAAAGTCATGATTAGAATAAGATTTATTCCTTTCATAAATAAGACGCATTTTAAAGCATACTTTTTCTAAAAGGTTTAAGACTTCTGTCTGGCCTTGTTGTTTTGCTCGGAATCATGGCAATTTCTCAAAACCCGTCTAGATTCCAAGTTTTTTTTTTCTTGATAATTAATCGGGGTTGAACTGTTAAGGGTCCCACCCTAAGAGGCTTCTGCCATTCCAGATTTTCTGTGAAGGTCACAGATTTCGAGTATTCTGTACCATTTGGTTTTTTGAGACATTTAGTTAGAAATCGTCACTTTCTGAGGGTAGAAACCTCGGGGCCTGATTGGATCACTCCTCATTTTAAGAGAAAGAAGCTTCGTTGTCATTTAAACATCATTTTCAAGAGAAAGGAGCTTAAAACTGCGTAGAGCATCCGATATTAATCCCTCCAAAACTGCAAATTCAAACCCATTAACATGCTACTATAAAAATAGTGGTTACTTCACCATTAATTGCAATTTCTATCCATTCTAGTCACACCCCTTTAACATTTCCTATGAAAATAAAATCATCAAGTGCAGAGTTGCTGCAAATTTAAATCCGTTAATAGCATTAATTTCACTACTAACTGCAAAATTGTACTACAAATTTAGAAAAAATTAACGGCAAATTATAACATACAATTAGTAGTAAAATAGATGCGTATGCCAGAATTAATCTCTAACTTAAAGTCTCCACTTGTCCTACATTTCTATTTTTATATTTAAGTAAACTTGAATTCTTATTAAGATAACTCAATCAAATTAAGAAGTCCTTATCAAAAGAGGCAATAAATATAGAGTGTATACTAGGTTGAGTCCATCTAAAACAAACTCTTAAAAGCTTGGGTAAAAGGAAGGAGAGTCTGAGGATTGCCGATCATCAGCCGATCATCAAACAAATGCCAACCGTTGAATCTCCATTGAATGGCGCAAGGTGCGCACTCTTATGACTATAATATTTACATGTGAAAAAGATGATTCCCCATGGATCAAATAAATTTAACATTATCGATCAAATAAATTTAACATGTGAAAAAGATAATTCCTCATCGATCAAATAAATTCGAGAAAAGCACAGAATCTGAAACCTAAACGAATACGCCATAAAATTTCAAAAACATGAGACCTGCGTGGAGAGCTTAATAATTTGAGTAAGTCAAAATTGGAGCGTCTCCAGAATTCGAACTTGAATGATTTAAGTGACGTCTGAGGGCTTGTTAACCACTCAAATTAGGAGGACTTTTCCCCCAATGTGATAACTTTTTGAGTTTTGGCAACTTTCCTCTCTATATTTAGAGGCAAGGGAACAGTCTTACCAGTTGAAACCACTCAAATTATTTAGATCTCAAATTCTGATATAAAAATCTGAGGCACAAACCAAAATATTTTGGCATGCTTAGATTCTAATTAATCTGAGTTTACCTAAAGTGTAACAAGCCCTGTGGCAACGAAGGTGTTAAAAATCTGCTGATACCGATACCTATATTGATAGGTATTGGTTTTTCAGCAAACCATATGTATTGGCGCCGATAAGTATCAATTATCATTTCAGTTTTTGGTATCTGTATCAGCTAATATGAGCCCGTGTCGGCTGAAATGAAACCCTTATGGGCTGATACCTCCCAATTTTTTTATTTTTTTAAAATTCACCGAGTCAACTCGGTATCCGTCCTCCTTGGACTTGGACTGATACCCACCTTGGCCGCAGCTCCCATATAATACTGCCACTCCAAAGTCAAGATATTAGTACCATCTCACACCAATAAAAAAGGTATCGGTATCGGACGATACCGATACGTATCGGTGATTATTTTTCGTCTGATATTAGTACCATCTCACACCATTGATTGCTTTTTCTCATATGGGTGATTATTTTTCGTCCGATACGTATCGGTATCCGACGAAATTTTGATCCATGATCCCAACCTTTATTTTTTCGTACAATGGATTTTGAAATCATAGGCGTACCATTTAACTATCAATTTTTATTCCATGTCGCACACATAGAAAAAGCAACCTTAAAATCAAGTCAATTTTTTGTATTTTATACGTGCCATGCTCCTGTAAATAATGATAGTTAAAGAAATTTCCTAGTAAATAAAGGGTTGAGGAAAGCCTTGAAGCCAATTATTTAATAACTGATTCATAAATTTCCTAGTAAATAAAAGGTTGATGAAAGCCTGAAGCCAATTATTTAATAACTGATCCATATGGGCATATCGGATACATTGCGTTCACATTGGAGTATTCGGCCGGGTTTCAAGCCAATACGTACTATATATATTCGATACATGTAAGCCCAATCGGCCAATATTTCCAAGTGGTTTTTTGGTTTTAAATATAAAAACAAAACGGGACTTTACAAAAATAACCTCCGAAACCAAACGATTTAATATATTATGCAAAATTAAACATTTTAGATAAATAAAAAAATTAATTTTTTTTTAAAGTTCAGACATTCATGATATCTCAAATACTCAAACCATGTTAATTTAAATGGATTTGTGAGTTTACAAATTGGTTCCTGATTGATTTCTCCACTCAAATCCCTCAAAACCACCACGCTCATGCTGATTTAAATGGATTTGTGAGTTTACAAATTGGTCCCTGATTGATTTCTCCACTCAAATCACTCAAAATCACCATGACTGCGACAAAACCTGCTATGACGGCCTACCTTCTCCACTCAAACTACACAAAACCACCACAGCTGCAGCAAAACCAACTTCGGCGACCCCAACGAAATCAATTTCGACGGCTTACCTTCTCCACTCAAAACCACAACGGCTGCGTCGAAACCAGCTTCGACGGCCTACCTTCTCCACTCAAAACCACAACGGCTGTGGTGAAACCAGCTTTGGCGGCCCAAACGAAACCAACTCTGGTGGCCGGGACTTGGCGGGAAGGCAAAAAAATCAATTTTTTTTTTTTTTTTTTTTTGATCATAAGGATTTCAGATTCGGGTTTCATACACATTGGGAGAAGATCAATGAAAATTTATGAATATTGGATGACCAAGGTTTCTCACCCCCAACTACCTCACTTAGTTCATCAAACACAGAAAAAATCATCTAATAGCTCTCCAAATCTTCAACCAAGCCAAATCTAAGTACCCTTCTTACGGCCACGACTGCCCCATCTATGCCACCATGATCGCCACCTCGGCGCCTCAGGCCGTCTATCGGAAATGAAACACCTTATCGAAGAAGTGGGGTGCAAAGCTTAGTGAGCTATAGTGCTATGGTCGGATCAATTGTTCGATGAAATGCGAGAGAAAGGTTTCAGGCTGCTAGTTTTGTCGGGGCCGCCGGAGCTGATTTCACCGTAGCCGTGGTGGTTTTGAGTGATTTGAGTGGAGAAGAAAATCATGAATAAATTTATAAACTCACAGATCCTTTAAACCCCACATGTGGTGAGTATTTGAGATCTCACAAATCTCTGAACTTCAAAAAACATTTAGTTTCTGTATAATAAGCTAAAACGTTTGGTTTTCAAGGTTGTTCTTCTAGTTTTCCCAAAACAAAATGTATATATAAATTCTAAAATAAAACAAAAGTTTGTTTAAAGGGTATTTTTGGTCTTCATAGTGAAAAAATTTATCCGAAATTCTCATAAATTTCTTCGAAATTTACCGAAACAGGGGTCGAGCGAAATTTCGATAATTTCTCCGAAATCGCTGAAATTTGTGACTATGTTGGTATTATTTTCAATTCATATTGGCTACCTTGTAATCGAATATTTAACCACTTTGACCTGATAATTGAGTATATATCATATTGGAATATACGAGCTTTAGACGCAGATAACGTAGCAATCGGGAGAGCACAGCAGCATACAAAGCAATTACGAGTCTATATATATATATATATATATATATATATATATATATATATATATGTGGAGCAAGTGAGCAAGAAGCCAATCAAGAAAAAGCAGTAAAAGCATTTGGAAATATGAAATTCCTGCAATTAATTCCAAGAGCGAGCCAACTGAGCCAATGCAGTGTGAGAAGATCCGCCAACTTCCAAAGCCTTTTTGGCACTTTGGCTCGCTGCTATTGTCCTCTCCCTCAAACATTTCCCTTCATCCGACTCCATTAAACCTCTCACCCCTTTCTCCACTTCAGATGCACTGACAAATCTACTTCCGCCCTCCTCCAACGTCATTGCCAGCTTCATTTCCTCAACTAGCAGCACCCTGTTCAGTCTCTGCTCCGCATACAACGGCCAAGCCACCATTGGTACCCCCGCCCATATCGCTTCTAATACCGAGTTCCACCCGCAATGAGTCACGAATCCCCCAACCGATTCCCGATTCAGAACCGCTACTTGCGGCGCCCACGATTTCACTACCAGCCCCCTCTCTTTCGTCCGATCCAAGAACCCCTCAGGAAGCAGAGCATCCAAGTCTGGTTCCGGAGGTGCTAAAAACCGCTTCTCTTGCTCCTCCGTCGGGGGAGTGCGCACCACCCATAAGAACCTCTGTCCACTATTCTCCAAACCCACTGCAATTTCCTTAAGCTGTGCCGCCGAAAACAAACCCAAGCTGCCGAAACACAGAAACACGACGCTCCTGCGGGGCTGAGCATCCAGCCAACGAAAACACTCGTGCTCACCCACTTCTCCCCCACTTCCGCTACGATCGTCTAACGCAATCAACGGCCCGATGCAGTAGATGGGAGGCGTGGAACCGTTGGGAACACAGAGCCCATCTGAAATCGCTTTCAGCGCTCGAGGTTCGAGCGATTCAAAGGTGTTTACTATAATTCCGCTTGCTTTTGGGAGAGCTATGGATGCGTCTAAGAAACCTTGGTATGCCTCGTCGGTCCGGTCGAGCACTGGTAATATCATGTCTGAGGAGGGTATTGGGGGCAAACCTGGGATATGGAGAAGGGTGTTGAGATCTTTCAAGCTGGCGGTGGTTTGATGGTGGATGGTGGGGAAGTAGAGGAAGTCAGCGAGGATGCCAGCACCGGAAGTGAAGAAGAAGCAGGAAGGGATTTGGAGTTGGGCTGTGACATCGAGAGCTATGGAGCAGAAGAAGTCGAGGACGAAGGAGCGGATGGTTTTGGTTTGGGAGATGGAGGTGAGGGCTTGGTGGAGGTTGGGGTTGTTGTGGCGGAAGAGTTGGAAGGTGAGGGTTTCTGGGTTGGGAGATTGGGAGGCGTCGAGGGGTATTGAGAGTGTTGGGAGGTGGTGGAATGAGATGGAGGGGTATGATTCAGAGATGAGTTTGATGTATGGGGAGGTGGAGCCAGTGTTGTAGGGTGCTTTTGTTAAGAGGATGTTTATGGAGATGATGGGGTGGTGGAGAAGGATCCTCTTACCCAATTCCACCATTGATATGAGATGGCCGATGCCTGGTGATGGGTAGAGAACTATACACTCTTCCATTACCTCTGTTTCTTTTTTCTTTCTTCTAATTTATGCAGATTGCACTGCACAGAGAAAGAGAGAGAGAGAGAGAGAGAGAGAGAGAGAGAGTGTGTGACGAGAGTGTCGGTGACCACTTCAACTGCAGATAGCGTGGATTGGTTTATCCGCATTAAATTTGTAAGAGAGAGAGTGTGTGAGCACTTCAACTGCAGATAGCGTGGATTGGTTAATCCGCATTAAATTTGTAAGTAAGCCAGGAGCGGAAAAATAAATAAAATTATTTTTGTACTTTTTGCATCGTGAAAAAATAGAAAATATCCAACCACCAAACTTTTGGTGTGTTACCTCATCTTTCAAACGTACGAGGGATTTACGTAGAAACTCTCCTAATCACCTCACTTTCCGAGTTCGAACTAGGAAAGTGTTACCTCATCTTTGAGTGGTAGGATGGATTATGGTTTCAAATATCGGCCGATCTGAATCGATTTTAGCCCAAACAATCCCAAATCCTTGGGTTGGATTGTTTGTATATGGGTATCGAACTTGGATTGGTAGGATCGCTCTAGATCGACCGATACCGAATGATATTTAGGTCGGATAGCCGATCCACTGTTCCGAGAAACTTATACACATAAAAAAAATATTAAGCTAAGTTTTACACCGAATATAAATTATAAAATAAATAAAATAAAGCAATTATTTTAATTTTCACCCTAAAATCCTAGCGTCTACTGACGGGTCTCTTCGGCTTCCTCTTGCATTAGGGCTCTTCTTTGAAAGATCTTTAAAGTTTGACCGGTTCACAAAGTTTTTGCATATCTTTCCTTCGTCGGCGATAGAACTGTTGACTGAGCTTCTCCCTTTTTTGCCTTTACCTCCGTAGCGATAGAAAGGTTCACTTCTCTCTTTTCAAATGAATTTTTTGCATTAAGTTTGGTGGTGTGACTTTTTTTCACATATTTTATATAATATTATATAGTAATACATGACATGTAATGATTTTTTATGACTTTTGGAAGGATTTTTTTCTCTATTGTCAACATCAACTATACATATTATATTATATTATATTATATATATATATATATATATATATATATATATATATATATATTTATATATTACATATATATTAAATGTATATATTATATATTTCTATATATAATATATATATATATAAATCTTATTACAAATATATTAAATATATATTATATATATTTCATATATATAATATGTATAAAAATTTTATTTTTATATAAAAAAAATATTGGATTATATATATATATATATATATATATAATATGTATACAAATCTTATTTTGATATAAAAGAACATTGAGTGCTTTGAATCAAGTGATGAAAATTCTTTTTTGCCCAAAACTTTTATACGGATCTTGAGATCATGGGCCTACCATCAAATTGTCATTTTTTATTTCAAGTGGCATATATGTGTCATGTGAGTTTAGGGCCACTCTTTTGAAATTTGTGTTGTGTGGAATTAAAAACGGACCACTAGATGGTACACTCATGGTCTCAAGATCCTTTGAGTAAATAATTGGGGCAAAAAATGATCTCGAATGATCGCTTTCTGGATTTGATGCCCCAAAACCCGTATCGATCGATCCTCTAGGGCAAACTTATCCAAAACTTAATAACAAGTACAATTTAACAAATAAAGCAATTAATTTCATTAAAGCGGAAAAACGTTAATATGCCCAACTGACATATGCAAAAGACAGTTCTATTTTCATGCCACTGCATGAACATCGAACCGACTCGAACCATCGGTGATATTCAGATCACCCCAGATGGTTCACCAAAAGAATAATCTAGTTTAATTATATTGTTTGAAAAATAAAGGCTTGACATACCAAACCGCACTAATCTGCTCACAAAACTGACTCTCTATCAAAGTGCACAACAGAGTCACCTAGAAGAAGTCCTCGGGAGGAGGCTCCAACTCGTCTCCAGGTACGTAATCCGAATCACCCGGATCCATGTCCCCCGAAGCCTCCGCTGCTGCTATCAGTGGACCTGCGACGTATAGTCTAAAGGGGTGAGCTACATCCTAGCTCAATAGGGAACAATACAATGAACATATAAATCAAAACTCACATATATTCCATGATATTCAAAGCATGATGAATCTATGCATTTGCTAGAAAACTAATTAAAAGCAGATGATTTACACTCAATTTACTAGTAAGTTGCATGTATTACATTACTGTTGATTTAATCATGAATGACAGTGAACAGGCCTAAGCAAAACTTAAATCTTCAACTTAAGTAATTCCCGAGCAATATAGCATCGAGCCCCGATGAGATACCCTTTATCGTCATCTAATTAGACAGTTGCAAAAATGTATTCCCTGGGAATACGACCCAAGCCCATTTCTCACTAGGCGACGGGGTTAAATATCACACAACATCCCTGAAATGTACTTACGGTTACGGATAAACCTCCGCGCTGGTGTACGAATTCTCCGCCGTATTGGTCACGGATATCCTGCCGCGTCAGTCGTGGGTATCCCGCCACGTCGGTGGGGTATCCTCCAAACCTCAAATAACAAAAATATCATGTGCATTACATATAGTTGTTCACCCTGTAAGTGTGCTATCTTATATCAGTTAGGCCTCAACAGTAATTATTTAATCCTATGTATATATCCTTAGGATGTATACATACCCGCATCACACCTGATGCCTTTATTACTTCCTCATCCCCTGGGAATGTCTCAATCTCATTAGATTACTTGTTCTTAGTTACTTGCATCACATAGATGCCTTTATCACATTTTTGGTGTCACACACGCACCCATTTTCACAAAACTTTTCACAATTTAAAAGTAACTTTAATTTGATAATTATATCACTACATACATGCTCTTGAAATTAAAGTACGTGTTCAAGGTCTTCCCTACCTCAAGTTCCTGAAACTCCTAGCATCAAGGTCCCACGCGGCTCCTTGTGCTCATGATCATACGTACTACCTATAGTACAACATAACACATGCAACTCATCACTAAAGATGTAATAAAGAAGGTCCAAGACCCTCCCTGAATCTCAAAGTCAACTATAAAGTTTAAGCAAAACTGTCAAAGTCGATTAATCGATTCCCAAAATCGATTAATCGAAATCCAAATCGATTAATCGATTCTCAAAATCGATTAATCGAAATTCAAATTCGATTAGTCGATCCCAAATCGATTAATCGAAGTCTCTAACATAATGGAGTCGATTCTCAAATCGAGTAATCGAATTCACAAAATCGATTAATCGAAATCCGAAATCGATTAATCGAAATTCCAATTCGATTAGTCGATTTCACCAGGTTACTTTCCTCCAGTGGCTGGAGCTTCTCAGTCGATTAGTCGATTTCCAAATCGACTAATCGAAATCGCGCCTTCATGACCTTTCAACTTCTCAGACCAAATCGATTAATCGAAATCCCAAATCGATTAATCGATTTGGCCAGACTTAGCCCCCTTTTCGGGCAGTTCTTCCAAATCCTTCTCAAACAATCTTCTTTCTTTTCCTAGGCCTTTATCCTATGGTTTTAAGTAAATTTTGACTGCAATTAAACCTCTATGATCTATGCATTTAATTCACGTAAATTTTACCTCAATCAAATCTCATTTGCTTGAATCTCAAGGTTGGAATGGCTAGGGTTCCAGCTTTGTCTCTAGCGGATCCCTCACGTCGAATCCTGCCTTAAATGCTTGAATCTCCTCTTGGCTTGCATTTACTCATTGCATAACAACCTCTCTTTACTTCTCTCCCTCTCTCTCTCTTCTTAACTCTCTTCAACAATCAAACAAGAGTAATTTAGGGTTCTTTAACCCTTTTATACTCATTTCCCATGTGTTGAGCACATACACCCCAGATGGGTGTATGTGGCTCCAGATTTCACCTCACACTTCATACACTTGCTTTAATTTCACATCGCATCCGTTCATCACTCCTCGAGCCAACTAGTGAACTCCTACTTAGTCAAACCTATGACCAATCGGGCATGGATCCCGAGGTCACTGTTTAACACAAAATTTTGGGTTATTATATGAACATTTGAATGAGAGCAATCAATGGTTATTGGCCTAGGTGCCCACTGAGATGACCTAAGTGTTAATAAAATTATCGTAATTTTTATTGAGCAACGACCTTAGCTTTACCGTCGATTTTATTGTTATATTTATGTCATTACAATGTAGGTACTCGTAAATATTAAAATCATGGCCCAAAAAAAAGATCAAGATATCGGATGGAAACACTGTTCAGAAGTAAATGGCAGTAAAAAGAAGGTTAAATATAGATATTGTCACAAACTTCTTTGGGGAGGTGTTTCTCGCATAAAAAAACATTTGATAGCAATTGCGGGTGATGCTATTGATTGTGAAAGGGTTCCAACAGAAATAAGGCAAGAAATGAAAAATATTGTTAACGCTATGATGAGAAAAGGCAAATCATCTTTTAATCGTAATGAAAGGACAGTGATGCAACGTGAACATGACTATCATAATGTCTTGGGTTCAGAGAGCGAGGATGAATATGAATTAACTCAGTTAAAAAGAGCAATGGATGAAAGCCGGGATTTGAGAAGAAGGAGAGAAGACCCTAACAGGGATGGGGAGAATAGTGGCAATGGAATTAACTCTACTCGCAATAAAAATTAAACAATTGGTCAATTAGATGCATTAATGTTTAAAGATCCAAGTGGAAAACAAAAGTCACTAAAAGATTCTTTTATTAAGAATGCTAATGAGCAGTAGTTAGGTAGGGTAGTTGGAAATTTTTTTCATTATAACCACATTAGCACACATGCAGTTAAATCCCCTTATTTTATATCTATGATGGAGTTGCAAAGGCGGCAGGGAATAAAGATCCCGACCCCGTATGAAATTTCTGGGCCCTTATTAGATGCAGAAGTAAAAGAATTAAATACATATATTGGAAACTTTAAGAGAGTATGGGAGGAAAAAGGATGTACGCTCATGTGTGATGGGTGGAGCGGACCAACTAGGAAATCAATTATTAATTTTCTAGTCTACAGTTCAATGGGCACGGTATTTCATAAGTCAGTAGACGCATCTGATGAGATTTATTCCACGAAATATATTTTTGGCCTTATGGATAAGATAGTAGAAGAGATAGGGAAAAAAAATATTGTACAAGTTGTTACTGATAATGGGGTAAATTATAAAGCCGCTGGTCGATTACTTATGCAAAAAAAGGTAACACCTATATTGGACCGCCTGTGCCGCCCATTGCATTGATCTGATGCTCAAAGGTATTGAAAAAAAAAGAGTAAGTGATGAATGTTATTTTTAAAGCAAGAAAATTGAGCTCATTTATCTATAGTCATACAGTCTTAGTCGCCATGATGAGGAAGTTTACTGACAAAAGGGAGCTCTTACGGCCTGGCATCACAAGATTTGCCACTCATTATATTGCTTTGAAAAGCATGATCGACCTGAAACGTCAGTTAAGATGCATGTTCAATTCAGAAGAATGGAATTCCTCTACTTTTGCAACATCAGAAAAAGGGATAGAAGTAGCTGAACTTGTTCTTACTGAAAGTATGTGGAGTAGTGCCACAGAAGTTGTGCGTGCAATAGAGCTTTTAGTAACTGCATTAAAGTTAGTCGACGGGGATGATAAGCCGGTGATGGGTAAAATATATGAAGCTATGAGAAAGGCAAAGAGGGGGATTGAAAAAGTTGCACCCAGAAGATACAAATCTTATATGAAGATTATAGATCCGCGATGGGAGGCGCAGTTCGGCCATGATTTACATAGAGCAGGTGATGAATCTAAAACATATACTAATATTTATAAATTTATGTCATTGCATTTCTACCTAAATTTATTTAATGAACTTTATTATTTTTGTAGGTTACTACTTGAATTCCAGATACCAGTACAATGAAGAGTTTGATAAGGATCCAATTATTTTAAAGAGTGTAAAGAATGTTATTAGAAAAGTTGAACCAGATGTGAATGCTCAAAACGAAGCCATAGATCAAGTAAGCTTTTCAACTTTTAGTTGTATAACCTTGCATATCTTTATTTTAATATTATTTATAAAAGTTTAATTTTTGTTTTAAGTTTACTATTATGAAACTAAAATCATTTTGTATCTCTTATCAGATTAGCACCTTCAAGTATCAGCTAAAAGAATTTGGTTCATCAAATGCTAAAAAAGCAGTGTATGAGTACTTGACATGTATATATATTTATATTTTATTTTTATGTCATGTTAGCTTTCAGTTCATTAGGTAATTTATTAGTTTTAATTTTTATTAATGTTTCTTAATTATTATAATTTTCAGATAGATGGTGGTCTAGTTATGGGGAAGATACTCCAGAGTTGCAAAAAATAGCTATACGAATTCTAAGTCAAACCTGTTCAGCATCAGGTTGTGAGAGAAATTAGAGCACCTTCTCTCTCATACACACAAAAACTAGAAATCGGTTATCATCAGAAAAATTAGATCACTTAGTTTTTGTGCACTACAATATGAGACTGAGGGTTCATAATTTTAAAAGGGACAAAGAAAGTGATTACAAGCCAATAGATTTAGACTATTTGTTTGAAGACGACAATCCTCTAAATGCATGATTGTCTGAGAAAGAGGCTCTAGTTTTGGATGGTCAACCGAACTCTTGGTTAGATGAAGAGTTAGGTGGTCGCTATGATGGAGAAAATTTATCAACATCAAGATTGAAAAGGCGATTTGTTAGTCAGTCAGTGATAATGAGTGATGATGAAGATGATAATGACAATGATAGCCACAACGAACCTGAAATTACTAGTGATGATGAATATGATAATGACAATGATGACCACTTTACTATTAGTGGTGATAGATGTGAATCTGCTGAGGAGGATAGTCACACTACTTACGATGCTGGCAGGGTGCCTACTAATGGGTACAACATGGATAATTGAAGTGATGATCTACATAGTCGGGTAAATGGCGAGGGAAGACCCGTAGGTCCATATGGTCATAATTTTATGCCTTATGGACAAACTTCTGGATGGGCTTATGGACCATTCACTGCTCAACTTGGCGCAGTTGGGCATCAGACTTTCCATTTTTATCCTTATTTACGACCTCCTGTCTATGGCAATACAACTCCTATAATTCTTTCTCGAGATGAAGTTCAAGTTCCTCAACGTAGTGATGCATTTCTTCGCCATATTGACACGGGTTCCCTTGACACGCCACCAAATGACAATAGAGAGTCATGAGGTTCTTACTTGGTAGATCATGGTAGTTGTGGACTTGAGGTCCTCTTTAATACGCTAACAATTTTTTTTGAGTGGTACTCTAGTACATTAACATTCTAGTTTAATATATTTTTATTCTCATATTTATATTTATTGAGTATATTTTGGAGCGATCTCTGCTTTTTTTCAAACTTACTTACAAATATTTGTTTATAATAAATTAAATATCGTGATTATGAATTGACTATTTTATTGTGGAATTTTTTTTAATACCGTAAATCCACTTCAAGTGGAGGACAAAAAGAAAAAACAAAAAAAAATATTTTTAAGGTTTTCAGATCATTTTGTAGACCAAGCTATTGAGAGCCAAAGCTTAATGCACTCAAAAGGTATTGTACTTGTATTTTTAAGTTAATTGGGCTATTGTTTTTCTTAATGTGGGTGTTGTATGTGTAAAATTATGATGTATTATAAATTGTACATGAAAGCAAACTATTAGCGACTGATTTGAACAATTTATTTGGCAGTTAACAGTAAAAAATGTTTAATTGTTGTAATTTTGCATTCAAACTTTCTTGGCATTGGGATTGCCCGATCCGATCTGTCGATCCCGATCCGAATCGGTTTTAGGCTGACCGATCCAGTGACCGATACCGATATTTGAAACCTTGCAATGGATCTTTACTTAGGCCTTCTTTGAGAGCCTAGAAGATCAATTACACTCAATGGCTAGTTTCCAACCGTCGCCACAACGGCTCTCTTCCTCCATAAACCTTGCATTTGGCTTTTCGGGATCTTCTCTAACCAAATAAAAGGCAATATAAATCCGACCCAAAAAGGAACATTGAAACCCTTAATGTAAAAGTCCGAACAAACGAATCGAGATATTGAGATTAAAAAGTACAGCCGAAGTTGTATGCCATTTTATTTTCCGGCAACGTCTTTGCTAGACCATGTGGCCATGAGATGAAGATGGGGGCCAAAGGTTTCTATAACTGTGACCCTAGGAGAGTGAAGAAGACGACTCCAAGGATCAAACTTTCGGCTGAAAATCGATAATTTGGCCGAAATTTTGAGTCTCATACAAAATATGGCTGAAATTTTGGTCAAAATTATCATTTCGATGAGGACCGAAACCAATAATTTGGACCGAAATTTCGGTCATTTCGGCCGAAATTTTGATCCTTGGTCGACTCACCAACTCTTTTTTTTGGGGTAACGATTATGTGTGGAGGAGCACTTATTTTGGTGCTACTCGCTAAAAGACTAAAAGACGAAGTGAATATTTTTGGGCACTTAGCGAAAAGAGGATTAAATTTTTTTTTTTTGCAGTATTATACTACTTCAAAAACTTTTGCATAATTAGGACTGTACAGATTTTTTGGGTTCAAAATTTTGAGTATTCACGGATTTCAAGGACACCGGAATAGGGTGCATCCTCATTATGCAAAAAATTTTCGTTTCGATATATTATTGCAAAACTTTATATTCCCAATCCTGTTTTGGTAATTATGCCAATAGTTTTTTGGTGAAAAAGTTAAGAACTTAACACCATGTTTTACCTGCTACTAAGACAATTGTTTATTATTTACTAAGTATCCTTACTACTATATAAAAGGAAAAATAGTTTCTATCAATTTTCCATCTCTAAAATGCCCCTAACTCATATCTCATATATAACTGCAAGTCCGAAAACAGACTTCTAAGCCATCTCCTAAACGTCCCAAAAACAAAGTTTGAATTAAACTAAGACTCTAAGTCTCGAAAACAGAGTTCTAATTAAACTAGGACTCAACTCCAGCCTCTTGCTTGTATTCACTTCATCTTCAAGGTGGTTCATGTTTTTTAATTACCCATTATGTGTTTTTGTTTCTGAATATAATTCTTATTATTTATTTGTCTGTTTGTTTATTAATGTAGTTAATATTTTTAATCTTTATTTTAATTTCTGAATATAGTTATGATTAAATGGAGAAATTTTTTTTGGAGATCGAATTTAGGTTCATGTGAAGTTCATGTTTTGTTTGATCTTGAGTGACCAAGATTTTTGGTTAATGCAGGTTTGATATAGATGAAGATGATGGTCCTATTTGACTATCTTTTCTTGCTTCATCTTCTGAGCAGGTTAGAGATATGGATGAAATTAAACAGGTAGTTCCATTCATATATTGTGTTGGAATAATTCTTATAGCAGGAAGTATTTGATCTTAGTTGCCTATTGTTTCGATTTCAACTTTTCTTAATCTTAGATGTTAATTTTGGAGGTTGAAGATAAGTGCTTGCAGAGTCAGAGGTCTCCTTGTGAGTAGAACGATTTTTTTCTGTTTTTCTGATTCCATGAATTCGGTGGTTTCAATCTCAACATCAGTTGTTTGGTCACAAAATTTGTCATTCTATATATTATAATGATGGAATTTCGAAAGTTCAAAATTCTATGTACTACAAAGTATAAACTTTTGCTAGGGTAAATTTCTGAAAGTGTAATTGTACTTACAGCCAAAGAATCTTCCTTTTTTAACATGGGTTTCAGGTGCTTAGACCGTTGACTGGCTTAGATCAGATGATGGAGATTAGGGTGCATCATCAGGCGGTCAAATTTTGATTCCACATGACTCATATCTCGAAAAGTGATCCAAGAATGTTGTTTGATGTATGTCATGATCATGTTCAATTTTTGGGATGTGTCCCATGTTGAATCAAAATCTGACTATTTGATAATAGGCCCATGATCTCAAGATCCATTGTGTGGAAGATTTGTGTGAAAAACAGTCCCCACCATCTTATTCAAAGAAGTCAATGATTTAAGCATGTGAAACCACCCGGATTGAGAAGGAAGAATCTTGGGTTGAAAATAAAGGTAGCTTTTCTAAAAGGCTACCACTATTGGCACAACACATTTTCTTAAAGTGCCAATGAACGTCTTCTAACCCATTGATTGCTTGAAATCTGACAATGGAGATTGTTTTTTACCATCAATCTTCCACAACGAATTTTGATACCATGATCTTACCATCAAACTGTAAATTTGTGATTGCACACGTCAGAGATTCCAAAAAAATAACCCCTACGCTTTTAACACCATGTTTTGGGTATCCATGCCATAGGAAGGAAAAATCGATTGTCTGATGGTACAATTATGGTCTCAAGATCCATTGTATGGAAGATCAAGGCGAAAAAGGATCTCGATCGTTTGATTCCAAGCAATCTATTGGTTTCAAGGGGTTTAAGATGTTGGCTCTTTCAGTAAACATGTTGGCGCAAATGGAGGTACCCCTTTTTAAAATTTTATTTGCACATGGGAAGTTGGCGTTGCACATAGTTTAATAGTGTATTTTGGGGACCTATGAGGCTGTGACATATGAAAACAACATCTAAGCTGTCTGATTTGAAGGTCGTGATCTAAAGATGGATGGAGCAAAAGGTTGGCACAAAACTCAATTTCTATTGCCTTCAACCATTGTAAAGGAGTCAATTATGGATGGAGAGTTATGCCAAACTCTTCCTCGGAGAGAAGACGGTAAGTTTCCTTCCGATTGGTAAGATTTCTAAGTTAGACTTACCTCCAGACTGCACAGTTGATGCTATCAAAGGAAACTTACAATTTTTCCTTTTTTATTCTGGATTGCTCACATAACTGTGCGGCACAACTGAGGGTGACTTTCAACAAAAACATTCAGTGCAACCAATGGGTCAAGGCATTTTTACCAACCTTTGCTTCAAGGAAATTCACTCTTGAAAAAAATTTGCTCTTGGGAACTGCTTGGCTTCAAAGATGCCGCTTCGGAGAGAGGTTGGATTAGAGAAAATCTTTAAACCTTGTTTAGCAAGCTTAGCTCCATTAAATGCATATATATTTTGAAAACTCATCCCACCATACTCCTTAGATTGACACATTAGATCCCAATTTTTCCCGTGTATGCCTTTATCAAACCTAGCTCAATTCAATTCTCATAATTTTCTTTATCTCTTTATAGTTTGAATACAAAAAATTTGTCAACCTAATCTTCAAATAATTCATGCTTGAACTTTATCCGAGAGGTTATGTTCATGTGCTCAACCTTATAAAATATTGGGTCAAATAATGAAATCAAATTAGTTTGATAATGTTTTGGTTGGTGTTACTGGCACATGACTTTATGTTACAGCCACCGCATTCAATGAATGAAAGCTGTTGAATAGAGTGAGACATCCATGATCCAAAATATAGTCAAACGATAAAAAATTCAATGCACTCTAATGTGTGAGGCAGTACCCAAACTTTAGTTGAAGTTTAGACCACAAAAAAAAAAATAATAGATGACATGCGACATTGCACACAATTCCAAAAATGGCACTATCTTGGAATCAAGTGTCACGTGGCATATGATATGACGTTGAAGTACACAAGTTCACCTATACATTAGAACCCATAAACCTTTTCTATTTTATAAATTTATTATTATTTTTATGATTTTATAGAGCAACACATGCAAAGCACGTGCCTGTTGCCTAGTTTACCTAAATGAAGTAACTAGTATAATGCTTTTTTTTTTTTTGGTATACTATATATAACCAAAGGATAATAACTTTTCTTTTTGTAGTATAGCATGTTCTTTATTTTAAATTAAAGGACAGATGTTGGTTTGTATTCTTTTGTTGTCCTATAACTTAAAAGCAAAACTTTTAACAGGATTGAATTGTGCGTTGTTCTTTAGTGGCAACATAGGGGTCAATGTTTGACCATATTTTTTTAATGGATGTTGATAATTCAAATTCTTATTATTATTATTTTTTGAAGTGAAATTGAACTCAAATTTGACCCAAGTTGACTAGAAATTGGTTTTGATCATAGCTTGTTGGTTTTATTTATTAATTTTAATGTGTGGAATGTTGTGCATATATCTAGAAATAGCCTTTTGAAACATTGGTTGTTATATATCAGTTGTAAATTATTAGCCATTAAATCAGAATTGGGGAAAAAAAATATATGTCAAATTTGTTCAGCCTCGCATCGATTGAAGGTCCGTCAAATTTGAGTTAAATTCGAGTAAGATATATAAACCGATAATTAGATAACATTTCTACAGTCGTAACACAATCACTTATTGAACTGATTCTAAGCTTTTTTTGAGATGAACTTAAGAACGATAGTAATGTTAACTTTTCTGGGATAATGTAGGAATCTAAATAACTTAAGAACGCATTTGAGAAAAGCTAGGAATCTGAGTCTGTTAAGAATCTGTAAGATTTTGAGTTTTCAAGAATTTAAGCTTTCTAGGAAAAGTTAAGAAACACCTGAACGAGCCCTTAGGGTCCCTTTGATATAATCAGGTTTGATTAAATATTCAAACTTCAAAGATTTTGAATTCAGGCTGAGTAAAATTACAGGAAAATTCTTTAAGAGCATAATTAAACATGTTCATATAGGAAAGGGTTAGAAATCAAGATAAATGCGAGGGATAGAAAAAGGCTACATATAACAAGAAAGGTTTGGGAGAGAGAGAGAGAGTCGTCAACAATGTTACCTGCCCACGTGACACAGGTGTTAAGTGTGCTAATAATTGTTTGGCACGCCAATTTCAGATTTTGACCAATCCACTTTCATAGTATATGTCGTGAGTCTGAATAAAAGTATATTATAATATAAAATTATTTTTAATGACCCAAACTTTAATAAAAGTATATTATAATATTAAAATGATGAGTATTTTAATAGTAATATTTTATTTTTCATATTTGTCTAGAAGCTTTATATTATTTGAAGAGTGTTTAACTGTCGGCATATGTGCCACGTGCCACCAAGTGTTGGCACACCTAAGGTAACAATGGTAGTTTGATCTTATATTTTGTTAGATAAGACATTTTTAAAGTTATTATTTATTTTTTTAAAGTTTTTTTTTTTATTTTAGAAAAAAATGCAATTTTACGAAAGTCTAAATATGATATGTTAAGATTGTTTAAAATTGTGATTAATCATAAAATAACAACCAATAACAATTTAGAATGATTCCAAATTGGGTAATAGTGGGACTTCACCAGCGGTAGGTTGATAATTTAAGCGAAGATTGTTGATTGACCTCTCCTCTGTTATCTTTGTTTCCTAGGTGAGATTAACTACTACTTCTAGACTAGTCCACGTGTCATCAATTAATGTAACTGGCTATACATAATGAAAGAACTTCTAGAAGACCCTTTAGCAACTTTATGAACTTCCATAGCTTATCCCAACTCATTTCTTTGGATATTTAGCCTTTTCTATGGCATAGCTGTGCTCTAGCCCCTATCATGGTAGAGGTCTCTTGTTAAATTAAGTTTTCATCATCTTTGCTAACATTTTAATGTCCGCCTTAACAGGTACCTTTTATCCATTATAACTCTTTATATAGCAAAATTTTATATAAAATTTATTTTTTTAACAATTTAACCCTCCTCTCTACTTACTCCTTGTTGTAGCAAATTTTATTTGCTTTGGTAGGAGTTAATAGAGAGCGGAGTGGTTGTTGATAGAGCAAGCAAATCTTCCTTTGCAGGAAATTAGAAAAGAGAATGGAAATCAACTAAAGCAGGTGAACTCTCCAGCGACTGGGGATAGCAGGGAGCTATGTCATACGCAACATTAATCTATCTCTAATTGATCTCCACACCCAACGTGAAAATTTCCAAATTCTTGGATGATATAAATCATTTAATGAAACAAGATATCTTTAACGCTGAATTCCAAATTATATATATATATATATATATATATATATATATCACATGCAACAAATTTGTTGAAAAGTATTTTCATGTGTTAGAATAGTCTCATGTTGGATAGATATATAATATTGACAATCCTCACCTTATAAGTTGATTTTGTGAGATTGAGTTAGACTCATGAGATTCTACATGGTATCAAAGTAGGTATTTCTCCACTCTACGTCACCCAATTCGATTGTTCATGTGATTTGGCTTAATTTAATTCCGCCAACAAGTGTTAGAATAGTCCCACATTACATGTGGGCTTAGAGGTCTTAGCTATATATAATCTGAGCACTCCTCACCTTACAAGCCGTTTTATGACGTTGAGTTAGGCCCATAAAATTACACCATGAGTAGAATTAGAATTTTATACACTATAAATGATGCATGGCATGTCTACTACTATCGCTTATATTAGTATGGGGCTTGGCTAGGTCCAATTGGTTGGACACTAAATAAGGTTCAACTGATTTTTAAACCATTCGATGCAAGAGAATCTTGACTTTACCTTCCATATATAGTTTGACATCTACTTTTAATTCTCTTGCATCCATGGTTAAAATATCAATTGAATTACATTTAGTACTTAAGCTATTGAGTTTTACGATGTGACTGACAGTACCAACCTGTATTAATTTAGCCTACTCGCACTTGCACTTACAGCCAATTGAATCGTGCCACATCATCCGCTTGCACTTTGTGTATATAAAATATGTCCTCCATGTAACATTGTACATTAAATCCTTCTCTTGAGTGTGAGCCGTTGCATTTGCTCTCAATCATGTCAGAGAAAAAGATGTTTCTTGGGGACTATGAATGTTTTACTACCTATAAAAAAATATAAAAAAGCTTTAGATGTACAAGTGTGGTTGGAGATGTTGGTGAAGTACTGAGCACGGTACAACACTAGTAATTAATGAGGCCACACTTGTCCCGTGCTAAGATTTGATGCTTGCTTTTATACATAGAGTATCTTTAGATCCACCCACCCAATTTTTAAGTGTACTCACTTTGAAATGCATTGACTCCATTGAATCAGACGATAGAAATCATTTATCCTCTCAATATTTCACACGATGAATCTTTAGATTATGAGTGTATCATCAAACGACCAATATTTTATTTCACGTGATATACATCTCAGAAAAGTGACTTTAACACATAAAAAAAAAAAAAAAAAAAGACTGTCTGATGGTATGCTCATGATCTCAAGATTCATCGGGTGAAAGATTGGGATAATAAACAATTTCCATCGTTCGATTCAATACAATTAATGTATTTCAGCATGAATGAACTCAAAAATTCAGAGGGTGGACTTAAATGTACTATTATGGATATCCATTTCTTAACATTACCCCTTCATAAGTAGTTGCTATTATGGATATCCATTTCTTATCATTACCCCTTCCTTCATAAGTAGTTACAACAAACGCTTTCTAATGTGTATTTCCACATATTTGGTAGCCATAAGTATCTGCGCTTTCCCACCTAATATCAACTACCTGGACGAGAGTGATCAAAAGAAGCAGCCATGCGGTAGAGGTGTTCGAATAGTCTCACATTGCCTGTGGGCTTGAAGGTCTTAAGCTATATATAATTTGAGCACTCTTCACCTTACAAGCCAATTTTGTGAGGTTGAGTTAGGCCAAGTGAATTTTTTTACTTTCTTAATTTCTTACACGTGCAGGGCGTGTTAGAATAGTCTCACATTGTTTGTGGATTTGGAGGTCGTGGCTATATATAATTTGAGCACTCTTCACCTTACATTGTGGTTGGTACATAACATACAACTCACCAAACTGATGTGAATACCTTATTTTTCAATTTTCTTTTTTATGAGTGACATGTATTCAAGCTACTCCCTCTACTTAGTCATAGAACTGGAGGGCTGGATTCGGATGTAAGATCAGGTACCACATGACATGATCAACTTAAAATAACACTCGTTTTGAGTTGACCAGTAGTGGGGCATGTGATTTAATCTAATTTAATTTTTATTCTTATTTTGTAAAATTTATGTTTTTGAATTTTTGGGCCTTCCATTTAATTAGTAAAAGATAAGGTGAGGCCAAACCAACCCGGTACATTGATTATGAGCGTATGATTACTCAATAATGAAAATGCATCGAATCATGTCCAAAATTTAGGAGTAGTCATATATATATATATATATATATATATATATATATATATATATATATGTATACCATGTGGCCTAAAATGAGTGTATCTAAGGGAAAGAAGATACCTATCAATGCTCCTCATTTGCCATTATTCTTTGAAAAATATACACTAATGAATTCTTGAATGCCATGTACATTTCGATATCTCTCTCTCTCTCTATCTAAATGTAATAAAAAAATTCAGCTACTCAGCGGCCACGGCAGCATGAAAAAAAAAGGGCAGAGTTTCTAAACGTTGGGTGAGACCCACGGTTTGAGTTAGGTCAACACCACCTTATCTACGATCCCAGCTGTGGCGCACTCTAGTTAGCAGGGGCCAGCTCCAACAGATTCTCTTTTCACCCCTCTTCACTCACTAACCGCCTCCTTTTTTTTCTTCTTTTTTACAATATATATTAATAACAATATAATACCATTCATCAAATGGTGTACCCCCCCCCCCCCCCCTCCTCCTCTCTCTCTCATCTCACCTCTCCCTACCAGTAATACTACCAGTCTACCATATACATTCTCTCTCTCTCTCTCTCTCTCTCTCTCTCTCTCTCTTAAGGGTTGGGTTGAGAATAATATAATTAGATATTTTAGAAATGCTCCTTGTGGAATTCGAACTTGGTGGAGCCTCTCGCTTTCTGGTTGAACTCATGGCACAGCTTGCTCAGTTCATGTGCCAATACCGGTGCACCACAATAAAATACTCCTGCTCACCAACAAAAAATTTAAAACAAATATTAATGATAATCATATTTCAACATCTAACATTAATATTTCTTATATCTTAAAATAATAATAATTATTATAAGAATGTTGAACTCGATTCACCTATTGTTGCATTTGGGTGCTTAGTACATGTTCTCGAGAAGACCTTCTTCCAGTTGGGTCTTGCAAAATGTGTCCGCACCTAATGCAAAAGGTTTAGGTGTAATGAATAAACATTGCTTGTTAAAGTTAGAAAAATAAAATAGAGTGAGATAATAAAAATTTAATTGAGACACGTAAATATATTAAATTTTTTGATGTAATTAATCTCATTAAAGATACTGACAAGTTGATTTGAAAAAATAGGAATGTTAGATCAGTTTTTCGTTATAGGTAAGCTGGGCTCGAACCTACAACATGAGGTTGCGATATTGTCAACCTTCCATTGTACAATCTTAGATCAGAGATGACCTTAATGGTTGGACTAAGAGGATACTAGAAAAAAGAAAACATCGCCTTCATATTACAAATGAAAAACAACCCCTTCCTTTAAGGAACTTGGCTTTATCAGACGGAAAATTGTATCCATTTTTGGAATGCTGTATAAAATAGATGTCCTTTTTACAACATCCCTTTGGCTGTGTTTGATATTGCTTTTTGGGAGAGTAGAAAAGAGCAGCTGGTGCTCTTTGTTGTTGCAAATGTATATGGGGGGGAAAAGAAGGATTGGAGGAAGAAAAAAAGGGATGGTGCTCTTGATCCCTCTTTAAAAGAGCATGAAAAATCATGCTCTTTTAAAGAGGGCTGTTTTTCCAATTTCATAGAGCAGTCTCCCTTTTTATCTTCTTCCAATCCTTCTCTCTCCTCGCGTTTCTTTGCAATAACAAAGAGCAGTTGCTACTCTTTTCTACTCTCCCAAAGAGCAATGCAAAACTCAGCCTTTGAGATCTAAGCAGAACTTAATCAAGAATATAAGAAAGAAATAAGATGCTCACTTGTGGAACACCTTCCAATTGTATGCAATATATATATATATATATATATATATATATATATATATATATATATATATATATATATATATATATATATATGAAACGAAAAACAAAGGCATGCTACCCAAATTCAAGTAGTGATTCATCCTTGTTTAACACCACCTGCCAGAATTACATTTAACTTCATCTAGCATAACAGTATAAAATTGTAGACATATACCCATTTGGTAAAAGAAGTTCATTTCATGTATTCCGCATTCATGAACAGCACTCCTGTTTTCAATTCTAGAACATTGCTTTGTTTATTGCAGTAGGCCTGCCTGCTTTTCTGATTGTTTATAGATTATTTCTTCTGCTAGTTCGGAGAATTAACAGTAAGTTGCAGGTTTAGCATTTACTATTGGAAACTGCATGCAACATTTTACAAGTGCCCGAGATATTAAAATCTTACTCTAGTTCCGGAAACAATGTCAACACCATTCTTGGCATGGTTCAGGGCTTGGACCATGGTGATGAGAGCTGATCGAGCATCTCCCTCCTCATACACACTTGTCAAGTAGTTATGCATCTCAATTACACCCTGAAATCCAAAATAGTTGATAGCAAATCAGTACCAGTGATTAACTGCAAACTACTATAGGTTAAAACTTTACTTAATCCTCTTACCCTTTGATCAAGCTCAGCAACTTCATTCATGACCCCTTTGAACCAGTCAAAAGATCCTTGTTCCCTAGTCACCCAATAGAAATAGGCATTGGTGGTCTTTAGGGCTTTCCTTCTTCTAGGAGAGACCTTAACTACAGGGGATAAATCACTTGTTCCAGCGTTCTGATCCGTCATCCTACTAAATTCTGGGTTGGAATCCTAAAAATGGAAATGCAGTTAATGTTCATATTTCCTGCAATGAAATACATATTGAAGAATACTATGTTTTCAAGAAGGAAAAACAATGGAAAAAAAAGAAAGAAGAAAATAGGCAAAAGTGAACTCCTGATAGCTGATTCTGACGTCAAAAGAATGATCAATGGAATCAAAGTCATAAACAACTAACATGGCATAGATTAGAAAGAATAGACCAGGGAGAGACCCACCAGCACAAGAGAAGTGGGAAACCAAACACAATTAGTTGTTGAGGAAAGTCTACTTACAGCCTGCTCCTCCATTTTGATACTATTGTTAAGCAAATCTTTCAATATACTGATGAAAGGAGTTGCTCCAATTCCAAGCCCGACGAGTAGTAAGACATCATAATTTTGGTAGTCCTGTGCTGGAGCTCCGTAGGGTCCATCTATCAAGAGCTTTGGCAAACTGAAATGGAATAATCAAATATCAAAACTAATAGAACCATTATAGAGACATTTGAAGGCAATTCCAACACATTTAGTAAGTTCTTGATAATAGGTATTCAAACATGACCTGTCCACAACTTTGTTTAGAAATCCACAGAAATTGTAAGAAGTTTAGAGCAAGTTTCGGAATTAGTCAAATGTTGTCTTGTGTTTGAAGCGAATATGAAATTAAAAACATTGGATTGCGGCGTAGGGTACCCTTTCGATTATCGGATTTTTACGTCAGATTGTAACCCATCTAGAAGATTTGTTTGTTAGCCACTAGGATGATGATTATAACAGCTATTCTCTAGAATACTCTAGGGTTGTACTATAAAGCTGCGTTAGCATTCAATGAAAGATAAGTCGAATATTACAAATCACCCCTTCCTTACTTTTCTCATCATTTTTCAAAGGTTTCTCCTTATACGTAGATGTAGAGTCGAATACAAATTTCAAATTTTGATGTCAAATCCCAAGTAAATGGATAAGTAGTCGTGCATAGATGTCTTAGATCAGAGGTATTGAAGACAAGAGAATGAAAGACAAAGTACAAAGTTTTTAGTGAGAGAATGTCTCTCTAAGAAATGAATTGTACTCTCCTCAAGAGCAAAATTGAGTGAAAATCATGATTCATGAAGTCCTGCTGAAGTAAAATTTTACATGGTCAAGCCGAGAGAAGCTTTCTTGGTAATTTTTCTTCAATGTCCTTGCAAAATTTATTCCACTGCAACCCTTTTATGTTCATTTGAACTAAATGAAGGTTTAGTTGGCAGCTTTTCCTCATTTTTATGGTTAGTACTTTTGACTATTGGATTAAGTGTTTTGGTTTTGTAATATTTAACAATAGTAAGGAAGGTAGGTTGGGTGCTCGATTCCTGTAATTAGAAGAACTCAAGAGCTACCAATTTCTCCATATAAAATAGAGGATTCTAAATACCTTTTCTTAGTGGTTTCATCAGCTCTCAGAAGTCCACTTTTCCCCGCTAATGGAGGCTCGCAAGCCTCAGAGAAGACCCTCTTAAGCTCTTGTGTCCAGTCACCTAGTTGCCGGATGTGGATGCTCAAGTAGTCATCTCCAGGGGCAGAAGTAATTGAGAATGGATGCCTGCATTTCCGAAACCAATGATGGTATTAGATTTTAAACTAGTTTGAGTAATCTTATCCAGGGAATATCATGTAAATGAATGTGATAGAAGTTATAGATTTCTAGTTATTTTCTTGAGAAAAACATATGGAACATTGGCAAAATTGGAAAGAGATCTAGGGATATAATACAACCATATGAACAAGTTACACAAGACTCAAACAATATATGGAAAACAATAGCATTTATGATATTTTTTTTCAAAAGTATCTCTTTTTTTGTTTTTCAAAACATATGATATTAAGCATTTTTGGGCTTCTTCACTAACTTGAAATAATCTCATGTGATGTATGGAAAACAACATGGCATTTAATCTCTAATTTTTGTTCTCTCCAAACGTATTATTCAGCATCATCAGGCTTATTCTCTATCTTGAAACCAGGGTATTTACCATTCAAATGGGGAGACTCCAGGGCACTGAACAAACATATATTGCCCACTCTTATAGCGGAATGCCACAGGCTTTGACATTTGCAGGGTCAAAACATTGCCTGGATAAATAGCAACCTGGCAATGAAATAACAGAGTCAAAGGTCAACAAAGCATATTGAAATCATTTCTTGGAATTAATTTGAGGTGCTATTGAGGCGATGGTGTTTGAACATCTTACTTGCACTGTCAAGAAGTCTTCAGTCAAAAGGTCCTTCCAATTGTCGCAAGACGTCCAAACACCATTCGCTGACCAATGCCAATTTTAGCTCTTTTTTAATAAGAGATGAATTAATATATATTGAAAAAAATACATTCAACAACACCAAGAGGCATTTTTATGTTTTAGATTTAAGTAGTTGAATCAGTTGCCCCATAATAGTCTTTTGTCATTGTTGTACTTGATTACTCAGTCGATTTGGACAGAAAAATCTAATTAGAATAGATTAAGGGTGTTACTTGTTTTATGGAATTAGTTGCCCCATAATAGTTTTTTGTTATTGTTGTACTTGATTACTCCTTTACATAAGGATCTCTTCGAGTCAATTTGAACTGAAAAATCTAATTAGAATAGATTAAGGGTGTTCCTTCATAAGTAGAAATTTCAAAAGTAGGATTTCCTATACTATTTATGGTGAACAAGTTCCCCCAGATCATGAACCGAGTCGTTCTAGTGTGATTACGACTTAAAAGTGACTGCCATCATGATGTGGGGCAATTGTTCAAGATAACTATCATAGGCTAGCATTGCCTGTGATTATTTTAAGTCTTAGGGGCAGCACCATTTATCTAATCTAATTAATTTTTTTTGTCCAAACAGGCCCTTAGCTATGCATCTTAGTCAAGATGAAGCATGTCCTCTGACTAGGAGCTTTAGTCTTGTAGACTGCCCTAATGTTCTAGTAGAAAAGATATATGTACCAGCTTCTTTCTTTTGATGTTATTTAAGAATAGGAGAAAAGACAGAAAATATGACAAACAAGCCTGTCCTTTGGTTCAGTAATTTTTATTTTGATATTGATAACGAGGTATCCGGCTCTTAGAGCACCCGCCTAAGTCCCTGGGTACGTGGAACCCCCCGCACATCACACGTACTAGTCAGTAGGTATAAATTCATACAAGTGGTCAACAAGGGGTGGGATTCAAATAGAGAATGTTCACTTCTTGAGGCGTGGTCCTGGCCATTGAGCCAACCCTTGTTGGTTTGGTTCAATATTTATTATAGTTGTCATACTTTAAACATTATAAGCCCTATAACGCATGTTGGAGCCCTATGACGTATGTTGGGTCCCTGTACAACCATCGTGGGCTGGAGGGGGGGCCACACTTGAAATGCTCTCTCAACACCTTAAAACATTGAGGCTGTGTTTGGGATTGCTCTTTGGAGGCAAAGAGCAGTTCGGTGCTCTGGTGTAGAGCACTTTAGTATGGGACTGGGTTTGGTTGTAAGTGCTCTTAGCTCTTTTGGAGATTGAAAGAGCTGAATTTGGGTCTCTTTAAAAGAGCAATTTGAACCTGCTCTTTCAAGTGGGCTGCTCTTTGCATGGAAAGAGCAATCCCAAACACAGCTTGTTCCTCTTCCATCACCAATTGGTTTTGGTTGGAATGGTAGGTGAATGGGGTATAATATCATACAAAGAATGAACTAATCAATTTCCAGATTTATTAAAACCATAAAACAAAAAAGAAAAGTTGTGAGCATAAGCATGAATGAGAATACCTTCAAAATGCGGACAGAGTAATAACCAGATCTAAAAGCTCTGAGGATTCTTTCCCCTGCATAGAGAGAAACTGGGACAGCAAGGTACATCCAAGTCTGCAAATCCATAGAATTACAGCGTTATTAATTAATTATGGTGCATTTTGGATTGCAAATGTTTTAGACCACCCTTGAGAGATTAAGGGAAGGGAGGATTTGAATAAAAAGAAAAGAAAAAGAAGAAAGTGAATAAAAAGAAAAGAAAAAGAAGAAAGTGTTACCGTTTTGAGGTACCAATGGTGGACGAGGTAGAGGAAGAGGCCGTGGATGAGGAGCAAGAGATAGACGAGGATGAATAGATGGTGGGAGTACCAGAATGCATTGAAGCCCGTTAGCCTGTTAAAGGGCTTTGGGAGCTTCACAAGGCTACGTCTGAACCAGCTAGTCGCAAGTATGAAGGCAATCGACATCAAAAACACCATCAGAATTCCAGTTACGCCTTCAATTCCCTTCAATAGCTCCAAATATGTCGGCTTCTTCTTTCCAAAATCCTTCTCCAAGTACTCCCTATAGTTAAACTCTGACGACTTCATCAGACGAGGGAAGTCGCAGGCAAGGTGGTTACCGGCATGGAGAAGGACACCGATCACAATGGCGCCCGCTATCGTCTGTGATAACCATAACAAAAGCAGTAGAAATTTGCCAATGAATCATATATGTATATAGATGAGATGGGCACTTGGTTTTTTTTGCTTTTTTTGATAAATCTGTGGGATAGATGGGCACTTGGTTTTTTTTTTTCTTCGGATTGATCTGTAGTATAGATGGGCACTTGTTTTCCCACACCATTCAAAACAAAATAACCATTCCCTATCTAAGTAAGTGCTCTTGGATTAGGACCTGCTTATTGATATTATTTTTTGGGCTAATTAAGTGCCCATAGGATTGGTGAAAAAGGTGCCCATAAGTGATAATAATAATAATAATAATCTTGGGCTAGAGCTCAATAATAAGATGGCTGCTTCCTCAAAATTAAAATTAAAAAATTAAAAAAAATTAAAATTAAAAAAAAAAAAAAGATGGCTGTCAATAGGGTTAAGATCTGTGGGGTAGAGCTCAACAATTGGATATCTAAGGCCTCATAACTAAAACCCCATTCCAATTGTATGTCGGGTAGGGTAAGATATTGAAAAGTTAAAGCCCCTAAACTCACCTTCATTTATGCAACTCCTTTAATTAAATATTAAATATATTATTAAATTATAAAAAACTCTTCAGGCTATCTGAGAAATAGTTGTTAGGATATTTTTTTAATTTTAATCTCTCTATCATGGATAATTTTATTTTACAAGAATTTTAGAACAAAATAAATTATAAATAGCAAAGCTCGACCAAGCTACCCAGGTCATGGTTAAGGCTTGACATATTAAATCAGCCTAAAGACTAGGCTAGGGCCTAGCTTTGGCTCCTAAGACCCGGCAAAGTTTTTTGGTTGCCCAGCCCTAACCCAGCCCTAACCCGGCCCTCGACAACCCTAGTTTTTATGTCCCGAAATATATGAGTTTAAAAATAATTATATAGGTTTCATAAAAGGGCAATGATTAAGTCCAACTAGTTGAATCAAATATTGATCTCAACCAGATTCACAATCCTTAGATAGGCGAGAATCTTGGCTGCCCACAATCCGTAAAAAATGAAAACCGTAGAAATCAAGCTCTTCTATCCAATAGCTGCAAATCTGATTACACCCAAAATAAGGTTCAGTGGATGGACCTAACCATGGGCCATCATAGAATTTGATTCTCTTTTACAATTTTCTTGTTTAGCCAATTTTAGGGATGTCTTTTAGATATTTTAACAATATAGATCATTTCGATTATACATATAAATGCTAGGGTACCTCTATTTGAGCCTACTTTACTGAAAAGCGCCCACTTATTGATGCCCCACAATAAGGTGGATGCTAGCACGCGTTTTTATAAGTGAGTTCTTTCAGTAATCAGGTAGTGTGAACAACGGTACCTTAAGGCCTTAGTTTGACAAAACTCACTGAAAATGTTTTATTTTTTTTTAAGTTTACATGGGCATGTAAATGAAAGAACTCATGGAAAATTTTATTTTTAAAATTTTACAATGATTTTATTTTATTTTTTTCAGCTTTTTGGCTACCGTGTGTAAAATTAGTTTCCTAAGATACTATTACTCACACCACGTGAACCTCTCAAAATGCATCAGTCGCTTCGAATTAGAACATAAAAATTATTTTTTGTCTCAACTTCTTACAAGGTTGGTTTTAAGATCATGGGCATATCCTCAAATAGTTAATTTTTTATTCCGCGTGGTACACATCCAAAACAGTAACTCTAAACTTGTGAGACATATATCAAGCTCAAATACAAATCATAGGTCATTTTTTGGAATAGGTGCCACATGAAATAAAAAAAATCGTCTGATGATATACCCATGATCCCAAGATGCATCATGTGGAAGATTGGGATAAAAAATAATTTCCTTTGTCAGATTCAAAGCAGTTAATGCATGTTGGCCGGGGGAGATGGGGCGAGGTTATGATTTTACAGTGTAAATAAATAGTATGATTATGAGGTGAGGTTACATTTAAGCCGTCTGATGTAAAGGCCATGATCTATAGATCTATGATGCAAAAGAGTAGTACAAAACTCAACCTCTATCATATGATTTGATACAATCAATTATTGAATCGGATAATGGCTTTGGAGTGCATTGAGTCATATGATAAAGATTATGCTTGGTGTCAATCTTTTCACTAATCTTTAGATCATGTCCTTCAAATTAAGTGGCTAAGATGGTTGGGTTACATTTAAGTCGTCTGATTTGAAGGTCATGATGTAAAGATCTACTATGCCTACCACGCAAAAGAGTGGTACAAAGATTTGACACAATCAAGAGTTGAATTAAATAATGGTTTTTGAGTGTATTGAATAATATGATGAAAATAATGTTTGGTGTCAATCTTGAACTTCAAATCACATGATTTAGATGGAGTCCTAATATGACACAAGTTTTATATGCCAATTCTTTCTTTTAAACTATGTGCAATTGCATAATAGTTGTCGGAAATTATTATACCATGCATGCTCACTGTCACTTTTGGGGATGTGTGCCACGTGGAATCCACATGTGGCCGCTTGATAGGTGGGCCATGATCTCTAAATTTATTGCACTAAAGAAGGGACGAAAAACGATCTCTCATCCATATCAAGACAATTAACGCTTTTTCAATTGGTGCAAGGAAGGGGCGCCTAAGTTTTTTCCCACAAGATGGGCTAAAAAAGAAGTTTTTCAGCCAAAATACTATTGCCACTTTTTTCCCAAGCAAGTGGGACCCACCCACCGTGTTCCCAGAGAAAGGAAAATATAGTTTTTTTTTTTTTTTTTTTTTCCCACATATTTTTAGAGTTTTTCTGAAAAACTGATGTTGCCAAAGAAGGCCTAAATGTTATTACTTATTAGCCCATATTTTGAAAAGATACTTGTTAACCAGTAATTAGTGTTACCTTGTGGAAATTGATGTTGTCGTCAAAGGGGAGTAGTCGGGCAAGCCTAGTTGAACGGAGGCATGTTATTGTATTCCTGCAGACTGGTAGGAGAATGAGAGCCATGTTGAATTTGAGGGTCTCGGCAGCTCCTTTGGCTGTGACTAGGCAGTAACCCATTATATGGAATGCGGCCTTGTTTCTATACTGGAAGAATTTCCAGAGGAAGAGCCCCGCCATTATCCCAATCCACAAACCCAACACCCACAATCTTCTCCAGTTCTCGTCCACATAGTAAACCAACTTCCGGCTCACCTTCCTTAAGGCTCCACCCCTCTTCCTCAGCCCCTGAAGGTTCTGGCTCAATGCCTGGCTCGTATAGCTTAATGCCTGGCTGTAATTTAGGTATGTGTCCTTCTGCAGCAGCAGTGTCTCTAGCTGCCATAGCTGTTTCTTGCATTGTCTAGAAAGTTAATTATAACCCAATATATAGTAATAGTAGAAACAAAAACCATAAAAAAAAAATTGCCTTAAGGATCTTGACACTTAGTTTATTATCAAACAAATTGCCTTAAATCACGTTTGAAAGTGATTTAAGGCAATTGTGATTTTGGGGATATGTACATTGTGAAAGTAAAAAAACTCCTTGTCTTATGGTACGCTTGTGGTCTCAAGATACATTGTGTAGAAGGTTGAGATGAAAAACAATCTCGATCGTCCAATTCTACACAGTCAATGATAAGATGTAATGTCCAATTCTACACATGACAAGACCTAGGTGCTTTCAGTAAACTTGTAGGCTTTAGATGTAAGTAGAGGTACAGTATATCTATAATGAGCCTAGGGGAAAGGGTACCTCTATTAGCTAGTGCTCACGTGTGCAACCCCTTCAAAACTATTGATTGCTTCAGATCAGATGATTGAGATCGTGTTTCACTCTGATCCTCTACAAAATGGATCTTGAGATCATGTAGCATCTATCAGACGGTCAGTGTTTGATTCCACGTGCCATAGATCTCCAAAAAGTTTCCTAGTGCTTTTTTCTTAAATTTTTTATATGGGGCATGTGGAATACAAAACTGATCGTCGAATAGGTGAAAAATGATCTCAAGATCCATTGTGTGAAACTCGATCTCCATCATTTGATCCGAAGCAATCAATAATTTTGAAGGGGTTACACTACAAATGTAGGAGCACTAATAGAGGTACCCTCGGGGAAATCATCTCCTTATATTTAAAATGAGCCTATTCTAGAGGATCCAGAGGCCTAACTCGGTTTTGCCTCTTTGTTTTCTCTTGTTTCTTACACGTTTGGGTTAAAAAAATAAAATACTTTTGAAATTAATGAGGATGATGGACAGCAGTTCAAAGTAGTTGCTACGTTACCCAGTCAACGAGGTAAACAGTTTTTTTTATTAATTTATTATTATTTATTATTCTGGATTCTTCCTATTGCTTGCTGAGTCTAAAAATAATAAATTAAATTAAAAAAGACAAAGCAAAAAGGGTTAGGTAACCCAACCCACCTCAATGTAGCCAAGCCGTTCTGGATCCAATTCCTCCATAATTAGAGCCGCGTACTCCTCTGCCTGTTCTTTCAGTCTTGATAATTTATTTGCAGATGCGCTTAACATTATAATCTACAAATCCGCAATTCATCAATTTATTTGTTTACCTAATATTATAGCTCAAACACACTATTTTAATTTATGGAATACCTCTCCACCTATATGAATTGAATAAAGGTAGTAGCCTCGTGCGTGCTAGGGACCATCTAACTCACCTTGTCCTCCATATATATATATATATATATATATATATATATATATATATATCTATCTATCTATCTATCGTTAAATAATTTTAATCATGCTCTAATTTATTTGAAAAATTTATGAATTTTGTATAAATCTCAAATAATACTAATTTTTTCATTTTTTTTAAAGATGATCTAAACAATACACCCGAGCTCCACTTGACATTGAAACAATATTTTAGCTGTCACATGGAGCTCTATGTGAAAGCTTGGAGGATGGTGACCGTCTTCCCATCAAGCGCGGCAAAATATCATGTATTGTGGGAGGGATGCCATGGACGTGGAAAGCATTTGGTAAGGCTAATTGTGTCCCCATCACATCTCTTCTCTCTTTCATGGAATATATATATATATATAATATTTATGAGAGAATATACAGTAGTTTCTCTTTTCAAAAGGAACTAATCAGTGGGTATGAGCATAGAGAGAAATTTCGCTGGAATTGGCCGAAATTTGCTGAAAATGGGGTCAAACCAAAATTTTAGTATTTTTTGGCGAATCAGAAAATTTGGTAATTTTTTTTTTAATATTTAAATTTTATTTTTATTTTAAATATGTTAGTAATTTAGTATATATTTTAATAATTTTTAAAAAGATATTAAATATATTTTTTGTATATTTTTAATCCCCAAAACTTTCCCAAATTTTTGTTCAAAAGGTATCGAAATTAATCTAAAATGTGCCGAAAGGACCCTCATGGAAAAATTGCAGAAAAAGAAATTTATCACTATGGCTATGAGCATCATAATAAACGAACTAATTATTCACAACTGTTTTGAGAAATAAATATATATTACTTAAATATGTCTATAAATATTGTAAAATTAAATAATTTATTAATAAAAAAATTGCAAGTGGGACCAGATTGGGTGGTGGGATTGCGAGGAGGTTTGAAGTATGAAGGAAAAGCATGGAATTCCAGATGGATGTTATAAATAATACCTCTTTAACTTGGCATTCCGTGATTCGTCCATCTTCGTTTTTGTCAACCCTGTGATCGAGTTTTAATGAATAAGGAAGTAATTAGGAGGAGCATATTAAATTTAAATTAAATAAATTTGTTTACATGTCGAAGAAAATCTGGAGGCGAGAGTCGAAACTCTCGTCTGTAATCTGAGACCAAAACTCATAAAGCTCCTCTTTGCTAATCTTCTCCACCTTCAACCGTCGCCTCCTATTCAAAGCATCAAACATTTCCAAAGCGAATTCCTTTGAATCTCTCATCCCTTTTAAACAATAAATAAATCATATCCATTGATTAATAAATAAATAAGTAGATTGATAGATAGATATATTTAAATATGGTATGGGTGCAACAAAATTAAAGAGGGGGAACCTATGCATTGCGCGAAATCAGAGCGATTGAGGAAGCCATCTCTTGCAAGCTTATGAAAGTTGTTTTCAACTTGATTCCATGCATCAACGCCAGTATTGGTGGTGGTGCTGCTGATGAATCTAAGGCCTTTGAGTGCCTTTTGAGCGGTCGATCGATTCCGGTCCAGCTGTGCTCGCTGCTTTCGTAGTGCACGAGCAGCCAATGCAATATCGGAGGCAGAAGTTGAAGCGGAGGGAGATGAAATCGCCCGAGAAGCGTGGCCATGGCTCCACGAGAACCTCTTCAATTCAGCTTTAAGTTCGTGGGAAAAGTGTTTGGCTTTTGCCACTGCCTCCGCTTTCAGCTCCTGTGAGAATTGCCGGAGTCGACTGGAGGAGCTACCTCTAGCTGTAGGCGATCTAGACGCTGCCGAAGTGGGTGTCTCGCTTTCGCTCCCGATTATTATATCTTTATCGAATTCCGAGACGATTTTGGCCGGCTCAACGCTACGAAGAACTATGGTGTCGTCGTCTTGAAAATCGAGCGTCACCTCCACCAACTCCTCGTCTGTATCGGTCCCCGGGGAAGATTCGGCGCTGATACCATTTCCGGGAACCGTATCGGAGGCCCATCGACGCTCGTGACTCGGCAATCCCCTCATCATCAAGTGTGCGGTGAGCCGTACGAACAAATAGTAGTAAAAAATAGCGAGGGTGCGTTGTCTAAGTCTTATCTCCAAAGTGGTGATTGGTTTATATATTTTTAAAACAATAAAATGAAATAATTAAAAGGAGTACTTTGATGGATTGACTCCCGAAACGCGTCGGGGAATCTCTGGGAAAACGAATTCACGCGGTGAGAGAGCTGAAAAAGAGGTAGCTTAGCTGTTGGTCTGTGCCTCTGTGGGAAAACGAAGAACAAAAGCAAAAGAAGAAAAGGACAAGGAGGTCCACTCCCAAAATTTCCAAACTGCACTTTTTATCGCCCTCGCCCCCCCCTCTCTCTCTCTCTCTCTTTTGTAGAACTAGCTCTCTGCTATCTATCAATTTAATCTCCTTTTGATTGCTGGGAAATAATTGAATTTACAAAGCTCTTGAAGATGGATAGATTTGGATTCGGATTTGAATTGGGAGATCAGATGATGAAGCAAGACACAGAATTCAAATTAAGAAAGACGCGTGTTTAATTCATCGCATGGCTACATGGGTGGTGAAGTATTGGGGAATTTGGGATTTGAGGCGGCAGAAACTGTCATCAGAGGGGGGAGGTTTGGTTCTGCACTTCTGCAGAGCACTGCTGTGTTGACAGCCTGACCCACAAATAAAACTTGTTGGACAAAGTTTCCGTTTTATTCTCTCTATTATATAATATATATTTGAATTAAATAAATAAAAATAGTCTAGAAATATCCTTTTTCTTTTATTTTCTGTCTTTAAGTAGCCTTACAAGCATCATATGAAATCTTGGAAAGCCCTGAGACCAAGACATCTCGCACAACGTGAAGCGGAAATAAACTTTTGAAAGATCTTACACTATCAAAGAATACCTCACTGTTATGCTATATAACAAATACTTGGGAATCAATCTTAATAATTCAAGTGGCAGTTCATGATTGTAACATATTTTAATAAAAGAATCACACCTATTAGCAAATTGTAAACCATCCTGATTGCAACACAATTTAATAAAAGAATCACACCTATTAGCAAATTGTAAACCATCCGCTCAAGGATCTTTAGTATTAGTCATTTAAAAATAAGAATAATAGCGATATTAGTGTGCACAGATTTTTGGGAACACCAGTATGATAAAATAGTGCAGCGTATACAAATAAAATGAATAATATACTGTCATAACACCTTATATAAACTAAAGTATAAAACTAATATTTTCTATGTTGCTTCTCCTAATTGCGTCTTGTTTAGACCTACGACGTCTCACGGGGAGATTTCAAACCATGCTTACAACTTGGTCAAGCTTAAGGGGTGGCTAAGTGAGATTAAGACATCAATCTCATTTTCCTAAAGAGGTCAACTCTTGGGAAGCTCATAAGTCATAACTATTTATGAGCATGAAAATTAGTAAAAGTATTCACACTTAATTAGATTGATCGGATCTTTTAACTTACAACAACTCCACTCTTATTTCTTGTCACTACTTTGGTATTAGGGGTAGGGTGTCCAAATCCCTAAATCTTCAAACTGCAGTAAAACAATTTCCGGAAGGATAGCTCTGTAGCTCTATTTGCCTGCATCAAATTATTGAGGGCACCTATGTTGAAAACTATTAGCTTCTTTGAATCAAATCATGGAAATCGTTTTTCATCCCAACCTTTTACACGTTGAATGTTGACACTATGGGCGTCAGCACACAACCCAAAAAATGACTTAAAAATCAGGTTTAAGCCTAATTCATTATATGGAAGATTGTGACAAATAGATCTTCATTGTCTAATTTAATTTAAAGCAGTTAACAGTTTTCAATGTAGATGCCCTCAATACTTGGTAGCTGTGAATTTCTAAGACAATTTATGCACTACATCCAAGGGGGTTAGTGGTGAATTTTTTTAACGGACGAGTGGGTATTAATTAAGGTTGCTAAGAAGTATTAGGTTTGTTGAGCACTGCTAGCTAATATCTTCTTAGGCTATATGGGACATGTGACTTTGAGCAATCCAAGTTATTAAGATGAAAGTTCACCAAGTTATTAAGATGAAAGTTCATATTTTAACCTAACGTGGGCTCAAAAATTAATCTCATTGAAAGATTTAAACCATATGATCTATGCATTGTAAAATAAACAGTGGTTGGTTTTTTTTATAATGATTGAAATAAAGTTAGCTTAGATGATTAGAATTCTCTACTAAGCTCTTTTTATTGTTGAGACATGTGCCAATGATGGCTGCTATGAGTCGACCTGTTTAATTGCCATCTAGGAGTTAAACTCGTTGGTAGTAGGTACTCTAATCTCCCCCTCTTGACAAAATCATCTCCCCTCGAGTGGTAACAATTATTTGTGGGCACATAAATTTGTGAAAGCAAGCCTTGACTTTTCCCTGAATGTGGTACATTTCTCATAATTGATCCACGAATGGGGATTGTGAAATTACCAGAGTTTAGCATTAATAAGAAACAAGTGAAGAACTAGAACTCACAAAGCGGACCTCAACTAGGTGAGATAAGGCTATGATGGTGAAATGATGGGAGAGGGAGATTGATCAGAGCAGGTACCTAATATCATGAAATTAAAGATGAGCCGTATCGAATACGTATTGGCCAATATGTATCAAATTGGCACCCATCACATATGATCTAACTCAGATTCAATATCTATATATATATATATATATATATGGGCATATATTGAATCAAACAGGTCAAATATCAGGTTATATCGAATATTAGCGGGGTGTACCGGGCCATAGATATGTATTCAATATTAACTGTTATGTGCATGTCCATGAAGAGTAGAGCATGTTGCCTTTTCCTTTTGAATGGATCACAATTAATATTTTAGCCATTAAGTCTCTCTAGCAATTTATTATTATTTAATCTATTAAAAAAAAAAAAAAAAAAAAAAGATTTAAACTAGCTATTGTGCCCTCAAAGTAGGCACTGCATGCCTTTTCAGCGGGCAGCAAATTATGAACACATTGTAAATTAACCACAAAGCGGTTTATGATCCATAATATGGGTATAAACTTGTGATAAGCATGAATTTCAGATTAATTGGCATGCCAGCTGGATGTCCGAGTTACTTACCAAATTAGATTAGGCATGCCCCTAATTAGGGGACGCTGCGGCTACATAAGTATTAATTAAGATGGCAAAAAACTAGTTTAATCTAGGGCATTAATTAAGATTAGAGATAATTAACAAATTACGGTAGTACGAAATCACGTGGTGTTTGAGTAGGATGTCTGATTCCTCACACTAGAGTATATATATATATATATATATATATATATATATATTGTGGAAACTACATTCACCTTTCTATTTTATTTTTTAATCCCCCTTTTAATTTGTTAAGCGAGATGTCTAAATCTGGGTGCTGGCAAACGTATATAAACCAACCATGATATGGCGTGTTTCTTTATTTATTTTTTTTCAATTTTTTGGTTAAATGCATATGTGGACAGAGGTGAGGTGCCCCCGGGCCACCTCACCCGAAACTCAACTTTGGTGCAATGTGAGATAAATTACTTTGTTTAGATCATTCTTTAATAAAAAAACTTTTAAAATAGCTCCATCTTATGTTTTTTAGCCTTGAAATTTAAATTATTGAAATAAATCAATGTATTATTTTTATTCTAATTTTTTAATATTTTAAAAAAAATGACCTAAACAATACATTTCGAGCTCAAGCCGTACAAAAATAGCATTTTGGGTGCCATGAGGCATGCTCACCATTAGATCATGTGTTATGTGCCATGTAATTGTCAATTGTACTAATGTTTCAGAAGTCCCTAACTTAAAAAAAAAAACACTTTTTTGCAATTTGTTTCACAGGTCAAAAATAAAGGTTTTGTTGTTAAAAATATTCATCATACTAACAAAATTAATGATACAAAAATAATAAATTTTTTTTTTTAAAACGATCAATGATCAACCTTATACATGTACACATGATATTTGATTATTAGATTGGGTACCACATGGCACCAAACTAGCCTGAGTATAACCAACTGGTGGCACCCTAAGCATATTCTCAACTGCATGTGAATATATATATAGAGAGTGTATATATAAGGAATCTTCACTTTTGTCATAGAGTTTTGTGAACTAATAAATTGAGGCACATCGACTCTTTGATATAACTTTTTAAAGATAATTAAAAGGTATATGTATCATGTTATGATAAAGCTCTCTATTAGCCCATTGTCACGGGGTCACTCTTTCAGCAGTGTTAACTTGTGTGGCACCTAATGTCCGATGCGTTAAGTCAGTCTACCTCTGATACCAACTGTCACGAGGGCGTCCTTCGACGTATCTTCAATCCGCGCGATGCCTCGCTACCGCATACAACAAAGCTAATCAATCTCTTCATCAGATCTGATACCACCCGCCTAGAGGACGGGAACTCTCCCTCATGGTTACCTCTATTTCACGGCCTACCATCCGATGTATCGTGTCCCTTACAACACGCTCGATTGTACCACTGTTTCATACTTGGCCTGCTCAAGCTTCACCCTTTGTACTGCACTAGTACCTCGCTTTGTAACAGTATTGGCATGCAGCTCCTCATGCCATCATGTCTTGCTCGAATACCTAACTAACCCACAGTTGTATGCGTACCTCATGCTACTGTGCTCAACGGAGTCTCACGCAGTGCTCATGCTATCGTGCTCTACTGAGTCCCATGCAGCGCTCGTGAAGTTGCCCAGTCGTATGCACCGCGACGCGTAGTTTGAGGCCATACTTTAACCTCACTTTGGATGCCACACGACATCTCTGCGTCGACGTCCTAGGTCTACCCTTTCAGGCCTAGAGGATACTTGCATTCCCTCTGGCAACACAAGGCCCCGTGTGGGTGGAAGGCATTCTCCAACACCTCTCCCACATAAATGGTCTAAATACTATCCATAGGTAAATAACCTGAGGACCTCAAACCCCTTGGTTTGACATACTTTACTGTTCACACCGCAACGCCTCGTATCGCTAGCTCACCTGGCCATGTCGCCTCCGTGTCGCGCCCGTATCACAACCCCCATCGTCTTCCCCTGTGACCGTATTGTCCCGACTCCAAGATGTCGCGTATCCTCTTGACACCACATTGCATGCCCCAGACACCAAGTCGTCACTGCCTCTACTCGGAGTACAAGTGGCTCGAGTGGCGCTACGGATGACCCAAGTAGCCACGCTGCGTACCTCCGTCACATCCTCCTCCACTCAAAATCGTCAATGTCCTCGTTGACGCGAAGTCACTTTGTAACCTTAAATGTGCCCTCACTCGATGTTGCAGTCCCTGAACTCCCAGTCTTCACTACACGTCATCGACGTCTTTTCACTTCATGACAAAGCAAATATTCGCTCACCAAATTCAGCTTTCACAACACCTTGGTACCTTGACCTTGTCTTCATCCTTCTGTTCTCAAGCTTTCCTTCGGTTCGCGCTAGTTCTTAGGTCTCCACCTGTTAACTAGCTCGGGAATGTCGCATACTCTCTTGGCACTACATCGCATGCCCCGCTGGCACCAATTAGCTTATTAGTATCATCCCTGTTAGATTGAATCTGGCTCTAATACCAAATGTCATAGGGTCACTCTTCCAAAGAAGATGTCGGCCGTATGACACCTAACGCCGATGCGCATCACCTACCCGATACCAACAAATACGGAGCATCCTTCGACGCATCATCAACCTGCGCGATGTCTCGCTACCGTATGCAACGAAGCCAACTAATCTCTTCATCAGTTCTGACACCACCCGCCTAGAGGACGGGAACTCCCCCTCATGGTCACCTCTGTTTCACGGCCTACCATTCGATGTATTGTGCCCCTTACGATACACTCGATTGCACCACTGTTTCATACTTGGCCTGCTCAAGCTTCACTCTATGCACTGCACTAGTACCTCGTTTCGCAATAGTATTGGCATACAGCTCCCCATGCCATTATGTTTTGCTCAAGATCAATCAAGCCAGCCAGGTGCCTACCTCATGCCTTGCTCAACGGAGTCCCACGCTCATCTTTGTGCCTTTGCTTTGAGTCCTACGCAGCCTTAAAGTTGCCCACCAGTATGCACGCAACGCAACATAGTCCGGCCATACTTTAACCTCACCTTGGTGCCACACGCTATCGTCGCGTCGGCGACGCGGTCACGGGGTCACACTTCCGCAACCTCGGCCCGCGGCACCTAACGCGACGCTTCGCTAGGTCACCTACTCGATACCAACAATGGAGCGCCCTTCGACGCAGCTTTCAACCCGGCCGCAACAACCCATCGCACATCACCGATACCACCCGCCTAGAGGACGGGAACTCCTCCCAACATGATTGCTTCTGTTTCACGGCCTACCATTCAGCTCATCGTGTCCCTTACGACACACCAATCTGCACCATTGTGCTAACTTGGCCTGCTCAAGATTCACCCTGTGCACTGCACTAGTACCTCGCTCGCCTGCCGAACTAAGCCCTCTTGTGCCTTGTGCACTCGCGTGCAGTCCACTTGCCTTCGTTCATCTTTAGCCCACATGCTGTCGTGCTCAACTGAGTCCCACACAGCGCCTTGGTGTTCTTGCGCGAGGTTGCCCAGCCGTATGCACCGCGACACGTAGTCATAAGCCATACATCAACCTCACCCGGGTTCCACACGGGATTGCTGCGTCGACGTCCTAGGCCCACCCTTTCAGGCCTAGGAGACACTTGCGCCCCCTCTGGCAACGCAAGGCCCCGTGTGCGGGGGAATAGCTCTCAAGCTCCCTTCCCCTATATAAGGGTAAAATAATCATTCAGCCAGAATGGCAGGAGAACCTCAAACCCCTTGGTTTGACATATCGCAACGCCTCATGCATCGCTAGCCCACCTTGGCTATGTCGCGTCCGTGTCGCGACCGTGACGCTCCGCGTCCTACCCCATGCGACCGTGTCGCGTCCTCGCAGCGCGACCACATCGCCAGGCCCACTTGGCCCCATGTCGCGTGCCGTCCTGGCACCACATGTTGTGCCACACCACCATGCTGCAAGCTCGAGTATTGGCCCCGTCACAGACGTCTTAGGTCCACCCTGTCAGGCCTAGGAGACATATGCGTCCCCTCTGGCAACGTAAGGCCCCGTGTAGGTGGAAGACATTCTCCAACACCTCTCCCACATAGATGGTCCAAACACTATCTATGGCTAAACAACCTGAGGACCTCAAACCACTTAGTTTGACATAGTTTACTGTTCACACCGCAACGCCCCGGATTGCTAGCCCCACCTGGCTATATCGCATCGGTGTCGTGCCTGTGTCACAACTCCCATCGTCTTCCCTTACAACCGTATCGCGACCGCCGCAGCACGGCCACGTCGCGAGGTTCTCCTGACCCCATATCGCGTGCCCTCTTGACACCACATACCGTGTTGTCTCGGCACCAAGATGTCGCTTGCCCTCTTGACACCACATCGTGTTCCCTAGACATCAAGTCGCCACTGTCTAAACGATGAGTACAAGTGGCTCAAGTGGCGCTACGGATGGCCCGGGTAGCCACATTGCGTACCTCCATCACACCCTGCCATAGCACAGTTCATCTGCTTTAGCAGGTTTCCATCCTCTTTGCTAACATTCTGCTACCCGTTTCAGTAGGTATCTCTTCTCCTTGATAATTCATTGCATAACAAGATTTACTTGTTCATCAACAGTTCTATCCCCATCTCTACTAACTCTTTGCCAAAGCAGATTTTTATTTGCTCTAGTAGGGAGTTAGTAGAGAGCAGGGAGGTTGCGGCTAAAATAGATAAATCCTTATTTACAGGGAATTAGAAAAGAGAATGAGAACCAACTAAAGCAAGTAAACTCTGCAGTGGCAAGAGCTAATAGAGAGCTGTGCCATACACAACCGTAGTCTTTGAGTTGGTTAATGGGAGTCCTACTTACTGCCTTCTATTTTCAATAGATAAACTTCAAAGGACAAAACTTAATTTTACGAAGATATCTTTATTTGCTCCCACCGAATCTTAGAGGACACCCACATTGAACATCATTAATCGCTTTGAATTAGAAGATGAAGATAATTTTTCGTCCCAATCTTTCACCCAAGGGATGTTGAGATCATAGGCATACCATTAGACAATCAATATTTTATTCTAAAAAAGTGACAAAAAAATCACGTAGCCACTACAAAAAAATAGATTATTAGCGGCAGCCACAAACTGCCGCTATTAACAAAAAAACTGCCGCTAATAGTCTTGATAGTTTTTTTTGTTAATAGCGACACTTTTGGCTGCAAAAAATTGTCGCTAATAATCTTATTTTTTGTAGTGAGCACATATCATATTAAAACTTGATTTTCAGGTCACTTTTGAAAAATATGCACACGAAAAAAAATTGACCATCCAATTGTACCCTATAATCTCAAGATCTATCGTATGAAATTTTGAAATGAAAACGATCTCCATCTTGTGATTCAAAGAGGTCAAATGTCATCTAAAAACTTAATGGCTTAAATGACGTTGGAGTTTAGACTACTTTGAAGCAAAAGATGGAGAACGATTTTCGCTCTCATCATTTATAACAAAATTCTTTAGGTCAGTCATAGTGCACCTATCAAACAACACACATGTAAATGTCATATTGCATTTACATCCTAACAAGTGAACCAAAAGCCAAGTCACTTGGTGTACGTGCCACTTACCCCATACAAACTCATATATATATAATAGTAACTCATTTTTCTCGGCAGAGGAATGGAAGGAAATCGTGGCGCCGCCCTTCCCACCAAACTCCACTAATTGCCGCAAAGAGTTTTCGGGTTTATTAGGGTAATAGGGTTACCATTTTAGGCTTTGAATATGTCATCATTTATATATTTTAACATTAAGATAGAAAAAGTGAATAAATTTTATTAATATAAAGTGGCATATAATTTCTACTTTTGGTAAATCATAGAAATACAAAATAACAAACTTATAGTAAATTAATCTGTCATTTTTTAATTGAAGATTCAATCTCTGCAACCAGGGTTTTCACACAAGAAAACTATAGACTGTGTTGAACAAGACGGGAGAGATAGTTTTTCTTTAGGTCATGACTCACTCATCCAACGGTTAGATGCTGATTCCATGTGGCAATCATCTCAAAAAATGATTGTGAGCATGAGATTATCATGAGAAAGGGTTCTCATGCCATTTATGGGATGTGTGCCACAGTGGAATCAACATCTGCTCATATGATAATCTAAAGATGAGCGGGCCGAAAAAAATAATTTTCATCGTCTTATTCAATGCAATTAATGACTTTCACGTGCAAATATGCACCAAATATTTGGTGCAAATACGAAATGGAAAATCTAACCTCCTGCTAGTCAACATAATTTTGGAAATTTTTGCAAAGGCAAAGTCAGATGCCAACCAAACCAAATGCTTGGACCGTAAGATAACAAAGAGAGTTATAAAACAAAAATAGTCAGTTTTGAAAAAAATCATCTTACCAACCCCCTTTTTATCAAACACCAAATTAAGTCCATGCCCCATCTTTCTTGTTCACCTAATCGACTCATCTATTTCCACCCTTTCTTTAATTTATCTTTTTTTCACCACTCAATTTCTACACCTCTATTATCAACTTTTTATTTATTCACCTTTTCCTAATATAATCCAACTCCTATTATTAACTTTTTTATTTAAAAATAAAAAAATAAATGTGTATGCAAGTGTAGGCCTCACATTCTGCAATTTTAGGTGTGTGATGCCACGCTTTTTAACCAGAATTTTAGTGATGTCAACGGGTAGGGTCAGGTCGGGCCAAAATTTTTGCCCATCAATGGATGAATGGTATATGCCCCAATTTGACTGATTAAAACCACCTTCTTAATGGTTAGGCTCAATCCAACATTTTGATGTTGACAATATTCCAACTCTCAGATGCAGCTCCAATCCCTGCTTACCCAACAAAAGCAATAATAAATAAAATTCAATGGTACTAATTGGAAATGTGGCCAAAGTAGCTTGTGCAGCACGAAATGCATGGGCATATAGGGCTGTCAATCCGTCGGGTCGGGCCACAATTTTGGCTGTCCAATAGGAAAATAGCATATGTCCAACTAAGCCTGACCCAGTGGTGAAGTTGGATGTCTCATGCCCGACCCAACCCGACAGGTCAAGTTTATGTGCCCATTTTCATAGTCTTCTTAGATAGTTAAGTTTCAATAAAAATTGAGTCCAGTTTTAGAGGGGGAGATAAAGAGGGAGGCATAAGCCATTAAGGAAGGTCCAAGAAGAGTTCCCCTCTCCCCAAATTAAAAATAAGAAAACTTAACCCATTTCAGACTTAACATAGTTTGAGCACGTAATGTTGGTGTAGGGGCTTCTAGAACAGGTGAAGTAGGTGGAGGGGCTTCTAGAACCAAGTGAAGTAGGTGGAGGGGCTTCTAGAACCAAGTGAAGTGGGTAGATCTCCCATCCCTCCAACTTCAAACCATCAAACTCTCAAGTTTGAATAAGAACAACTCATCTGTGTACTTATTCATTCTCTGTATATGTTATGCTTTTCAATTCGTTTAGGTGGGTGAGGGGTCTAATTACATATTTATTTCAGTATTAATTTAATACTCCCACTACGCACCATGCATTGACAAATAATTTTTTAATGAATACTACAAGTTTGCACCTCTGATGCATGTGTGGAGAGATAGACTAGACATATAAAAGACAGAGGGCATAGGGTTTCCTTTATTTAATTTTTTTAATTTATATTTGGGAATCAATTAAAAAGACTTTTATGTTGAACATTTTTTTTTTAATATTATTTTTCTTATGATCTCAATAAGAAATATGATGCATATTTTTCTCATCATATGAAAATTATTACTTGGGAAATACCTGGCCTTCTCTCATTATAATTGTGATAAAGATAGTATAGAAATCTGGCTTGATCGTCCCACTACTAATAGGGCAAAGAGTGCCCACATTTTCGGATATGGAACATGTTTTTTTTTTTTTTCTCCGGATAATTGGAGTATCCCAAACTTACACCTGGGGATGCCCTCGTCACCTCCGTGCCACGAGTATTTCATAGATTATACACCTCTTGTTATTGGAGAAGAGGAGTTGCCTCTCGAATTCACAACTTTGGGGAGCAAACTCAAGTCATCAACCACTGCAACAACTAGGGCTCTCAATGAGCGGAGTTCGAGCTGAGCTAGGGTCTGCTTGAGGTTGGCTCTTTTATATTCAAACAGAGCTCGAGCCGAACTTTTTATATTCAAGCCTAAACCTACTTAGCTTCTGGTTGGCTCTATCGAGTTCGAGCCAAACGGCCCCTTAGCTCATACAAGAAGGGGGACCTGGCGGCCCCTTAGCTCATATAGCAGAGTTGTCTGCCAATACTCTTTTCAGGACCGGAAATAAATGAACACCGATATGTGTGCGTGAATAGAACATAAGATTGAATGAAGTGGCGATAAAAAGAAGTGGTTGGTCCCATGCACCATACCTACTCTTGTCATGCAAGCTCCCCACGCTTCATAACTTGGGGGTTGTTTGCCTTTGGTAAGGATGGGGAACACATGCTTGCCGACCCCCTCTTCTATGAGACTGTATAAGCGATCAAATTGACTTTCGACGAAATGAAGAAGACATATCTGATAGAGTCGTAACCATAGAATACAGCCCTAATCGAAATATATACATTTGTCTCATACACTATGGGGATGGTAAGAAGAGATATCGTTTTGAGTTACAGACTAGCTAGTTTGTGATCGAATCGTGGAGGTCCTAAATCATAGCTGGTTGGTGGATGTAGTACATTTTAAAAGGATAGCTGCTCATTTATAGATTTAATCAATTAATTGAAGGATGTGAAGCATGGGAGCTATATAAACTCTATAATATGAATGATTGTAATCCTTATCCATACTACTATATAAAAGGAAAAATAGTTTATGGCACATTTTGTAATACCAAAAATTCCTTTTACCCTTTTAAACTTTTAATTTATATCTTTATTTTATTTTATTGTATTCTTATCTAAAATTTTCAAAAATACCCTTAGTCATTTTAAACTTTCAATCCATATCCTTTTTCAATTTTATTGTATTCTTATCCAAGCAAAAATAGTTCGTATCAAAAAAAAAAAATCCAAGCAAAAATAGTTTCCATCAAATTTTGTTTTCACATGTATTAGGACCAAAGTGTCTTTAACTCCTCCTAAAACATAGAATCCATTTTCCAATGAGAATAATGGTATCCAAATAAATTTTCTTTCCTTCCTTATTTTTAGCTCCTTCAAAGAAACCCACAAATATAAGAGAATTAACAATTTTGCCATAAAAGTTCTCTTTCCTAACACCTTCAAAGAAACTTACAAAATTAAGAGAATTAACAATTTTGCCATAAATGTTATTTTTCTAACACCTTCAAAGAAACCCACAAAGTTAAGAAAATTAATAATTTTGTCATATAATATTTGACTTGCTTTGATATCAAATTCCATTTTGTGGAAGATTAGACAGAAAAATGATCTCCATCAACTAATACAAAGAGTCAATGATTTTTTGCATAGGTGCCCTCTAAGATTTCGCGAGTGTTAAGTTACCCAAATAATAATTTACTGGCATGCTGAAACCCTTTGAGTCACGATTAATGTACCCCTAATCAAAATTTCTCATCTTACGTAATCGATTTTCGGCTTTTCCCACCTAAAATCGAAGTCATATTCGGTCTAAACCGATTTTCGGATCGAATGGGGTTGGTTCAATTAGTTAGGTTTTTTGGGCGGGTTTGGATTTCGGTTCAAAACTTACACCATACGTATGGTTAATCGTAGGAATTAGGTGAGCACTTAACTTTATTTGACTTGGACAAGCATATGATACTTCTACGTAGGAATCTCAACAAATCGAGCACTTGATACTTGACCTGCTCTGGACGATTTTTTTATTGGGCTAGGTACTAAACTTGACCTATTGGGCTAAGTTAAGCATTAAGTGTTAGACACAATCTATAGGTATGATTCGGTCGGGTTAATGAAAAATTGGGCTAAGTTACCCTTAAAAAAATAAAGAACCAGCAACAAACCCTACCTTCAAATGTCCCTTGAGAATGATCTGGATCCGACGGCGGGCGAGGCAATTCGATCAACTCATCTCCATCAAGAGTTTTCAGCGATTTCAAGGGCTCGGGATCGTCCGATGGGTTATGATCGAGATTTGCAGTAGGTTTAGGGTTTCAAAGATAGTTTAGCCAAGCTTTGGAAGATGAAGAGATGGAAGGGAGAGAGGGGGATTCTAACGTGCACTAAGTAATTGGATGACCTGATCAAACCATAGCAACTCGCATGCCAGTTAAGACCCCACCTTCAAACGTACCTTTAAATACCCCAACTGAATATTTGAGAGTGCCCATGTAAGACCCCACCTTCAAACCTACCTTTAAATATCCAATTGAATCTTTTAGAGCGCCCATATTAAAACCCATTGACTACTTTGAATTGAACAATAAGAGCGTTTTTTGTTCCAATCTTTTACACACTTGATCTTGAGATTAATCGAACGTGAGAGGATAGAAACATGTATCTATAGTAAGTTCTACAAAATACTCGAATCAATATAATATTTAACAATAATTGTTATTAGTTTTTTAGTGATTGATTGATATATACGATTATGATTTTATACGATAAGTCAATTTTAACTCATAATTAAAATCATCTTTGATTAAAATATTTTATCTTACGGTGTCCATGTGCAACGCACGTGTATGCACTTCTCAAATATATTTAAACCGCATTTAGAGTTCAACCAGTTAGACCTGATCAAACCATAGCAACTCGGCATGCCAATTAAGATCCCACCTCCAAACATACCTTTAAATATCCCAACTGAATCTTTGAGAGCGCCCGTGTTAAAACCAATTGACTGCTTTGAAATGGATGATAGCAGTGTTTTTCGTTCCAATCTTTCACACACTTGATCTTGAGATTATGGGTGTACCATCAGACGGTCAGATATTGATTTGACGTGCACAAATTTCAAAGTGACCTTAAAATCAAATTTAAACGAGATGAATGATAGGTGATTTTATCAAAATGTAATTTTACCTTTAATTAACTACGCTCACCGAATCTATTAGGGCACCCATGTTAAAACCAATTGATAGTTTTGAACCAAATGATGGAGAGTTTTTTTGTTAAAACTATTCACACACTTGATCTCGAGATAATGGGCATACCATCAAATGGTCAAGCATTGAGTTGATGTGACACAGATTTCAAAAAAGTGACCTGAAAATCAAATTTGGTGTCAATATCTCGAAAATGAATAAATATTTTTAAAATGAGTATTTCTTTCAAGTCAAAGTGCAAGATACAATTTATCAAAATTATCTTATAAGGTTGTAGATATCCTAAAGTATTAAATACGAGACTACGGATGATGAAGACGATAAAATCCTCAAGAAAGTTATAGTCGATAAGGAACAAATACCCATTTTCGATTTATTGAAATTTCTAGATTATACTTATTTGTTAGTTTTTATTTTTTTTCTTTATGTTCTATAGTTGACAATATCAATTCTAGTTTTTTATTTTGTATTAAATTTTTTATAATTTTAAATTATACATAATAAAGACATAAGAAACATAATAATAAGTATTTTTTTTTTGTCTTTACTACATCATAAAACATAGTAACAATCGCCTGAAATACTATATATTTTTTATATTCAAATCACCCGATAGATGTCTAAAAATAAAATTCGATTATTTAAACGTCCTAATATTCACGTGCATTTGCACGTGCCTTTTATCTAGTATATATTAAAAAGCTGAAAGCGGATACTTGTTATTAATCTGGTCAAGGTGAGAAATGTAGGTAGTGATGGTCCTAGGTTTTTCGTGTCCAAGCAAGTCTGGTAGAATTCCATTCTATTCTTCTGACGTTTTAGTCACACACGACCACCACAACAAAAGGGCCCATCCCATCCCATCCCATCCCATCCCATCCACTGGGTTTCATTTGGTCTTGTAAGAAGAAAAAGTAAAAGAAAGCCCACTAACAAACTACTCCCAACTCATCAACGACCTTCACAATAATAATAATAATAATAATAATAATAATAATAATAATATATAATTAATCTTCAACTTTACCACTGCATTAACTGGCTAATAAGGGGTTAGGGAGTAAGGAACCAATCAAATTTTATTTAATCATCAGAGGGTTGATCGGTGGGCTGGTTGTCAAACCTTGTGGTTGACCAACACATGCTCTCACTCTCACGCATACACTGCCTGCCACGCACTAGTGTAGCATTCATTGACAGCGTTTCAATACCACATTAGTGTCATTTGGATGGTAAGTAGCACCTAATCCGAAGATCAAGTGCCAAAGTAGGACAAAATCGATCAGGTTCATGGCCCCTAAAACTATCTACAAATTTTATCTACCATTCAAAACATGGTCAAAGTTGAAAAAAATCAATACACTGGATTAAGAGGGCGGAGGTCAATTTTGACCATATTTTTTAAGGGCACGTAAAAATGTAAACATCTTTTTCACATCACAGTCCACATGATTAATGATCCCGAAACGTGTTCTAACGCACGCTTCAAGTGTAGGGACCCCTTAACCATATATATATATATATATATATATATATATATATATATATATATATATATATATATATATGGCATCCATCTGAGAGGTCGGGTTCTACAACAAGATGCCCAAGGACGATCAAAGGCCACAAAAAAAAATTGGGTATGATCCAAAGTACATTCACCGTCCAAAATGTGATCAAAGAGGGAAAAATTCAATGCACCAAAATATGTAGGAGTTACCCAAACTTTGACCACGATTTTGACCACCAAAGGATGCCACATGGTACATGATCCCGAAACGAGTGTCCACGTCACATGTGATCTGGGGTTCAAACCCAACGCCCCCAATATGGATCCAAACCCATTGTCCCATTTGCCATATAATTTAAGGCTGGTTTTATAACATTCTAAAATTGTATTTACAAATTTGTGAAAACTGCCCATATTGTGTTTACAGTACTAGTTAAGGCAATAAGGTTTATGGAAACAACAGGTGCTACAGGTTTTATGTATAGATCATTAGAAACTTCTGGGCTAAAGAGGGGTAGCTCGCCCTGATGAGTAGTTAAATATTAAATTAGTTTATAAAATTGGATGAGGGTTGAGCGTTTTTAATTACTGGCCTCCTAAACCATGATCATACGACCCAACATGTGAGAGGTACACTGCTCCAGAAAAGAAAACGAAACAATCAATTACAATCTCTCCCCCTCCCCCTCCCCCTCCCCCTCCCCCTCCCCCACCCATTACAACGCCCTGCTCTTTTCGATAATCTCCTACCCTTAATTTACTCCTGTTACAAGATCAATACAATTCACAGCTCAAAATCTAGTATACACACCCAAATTTACTCTTCAACCACCTGGTTATAGCTAATGAATGGTAGTCAATCAGTTGATGAAAACCAGATCACATTCCCAAAGCACTTGTACCTAGTTGTACCACCTCCCAACAATTGGGAAGCATTCCCATCAAATCTTGATCCTATCTCTAACTGCAAAGGCCATCACAACCTACTTTCCTCCATTCTCTGGTGACTGCTGCTGCCCACATTTCTGCCTGTGAGTCTGTATTTTACTGCCTTGCCGATTTAGTTGGAATTTTGGATACCATTTTACCAATCCCAATCCTCAATAACAAGCTGATGTGATGCCCTTTAACCAATCCCAATCCTCAATATCAATGCCGATATCATGAGGGTGAGACAGCATGTAGAGGATACTAGAACCTGTATTTTACTGTCTGGTGTTGCAAAGCAAATGCCTTTCTGATTTGCAGAGAGTTTGATGAACCATTTTATCAGATCTTCAATATACAAACATTGTCACGTGAGGGAGAGAGTTTTTTTCTTACTAGACATTGAGAATTTACGTTTTGAAGATGGTATTGGTTCTACACTCTTAACCACATCACCAGACTTCTTTATTGATTTTAATGTGACAGTTAACCTTTCAGTGTTCCCCATCAAAGGCCTCAATTTGGGGGCTTTCACGGCCTTCTGTGAAGGTTTCTTGGGCCATCTAATCTTTCTGCTGATCTGATTTTTCTTCCCTGTGATATTTGGGTAGCTTGAAATCTCCCATAGTATTTGAGCGGCAGCCAGTAACCTCGGAGAATGCCCAACAGCTATGTGCAAATTAAAGTATCCAACATCAGCAACCACAGGATATATATATATATATATATATATATATATATATATATATATGTATGTATATGAGCAATTGCAGAAGTACAGATCCACAACTTCAAGATATAAGTTACAATAGAAACAAACAACAGTTATTCTAATTTTTAACCCGGAGGGGTAGCTCAGTGGTCAGGCCTTGGGTTTGCTCCCCAATGGTCACCAGTTCGAGTCCCCTCAGGGCCACTAGAGTATTACCCAGTTGTTAGCTCCAGGGCCCCGTGGGATTAGTCGAGGTGCGTGCAAGCTGGCCCGGACACCCATGGATATCAAAATAAAAAATAAAAAATAGAAACAAACAGCAGCATATACTTCAAGTCTGGAAAAATCAAGGCTCGTGAGTTTTTGTTCTAGTTCATTCATTTACCCTCTTCAAGCCTTTTAAGTTTCAACTAATGCAAGAAAGGAACAGTGATTATGCTCATCTTTGGAAACAGAATAATATGTAGCTATGAACTAAACAAAGATCTATAGCAGGTTATCTTTACAGATAAATCAAATTGGTCAACATAAGTTGAGAGATCTACTAATCTATTCATAAGCACTCTACAGCAGTGTTCATCAAGCATTACTACAAGTACACCAAGACAACTTGCATGTGATGCACACTTATACCACAGTTAAAATATATTATACACATGCCAATGTCGGATACATAAATTTATGCCAACAAAGCATTCCACTGAACATATGCATATACACCAACACTTTCAAATCTGAGGCAACAGATGGGTGATGGCTCGCCATAGGAATCTTTTTCGGTTGGAGAAAAGCTACACAAATGATGACGTCACAACATATCCTATGCATAACGTGTGACAAAATGATCAAGTATAAACCAAGGATCAAAATATTGGTTTTCCGGTATGTATCAGCCAGCTCCAAAATCGATACGTATCGGTCTTGGACGATACATTGTGATGTTCTGGCCGATACATACCAATATATATATGAGCCGATCATGGATCAAAATATCGGATTTTCGATACGTATCGTCCTAACCTCCAGGACGATACGTATCGTGTATCGGCGATACATTGAATGTATCGTTTTAATACAAATTTTTATTTTTATTTTTCAAAAAAATCCAAAAAATCAAATTATCGGCCGATAATTTGAATGTATCGCTCGATAATTTGGCTAAATGGGGTCCCTGTCAATCTGCCCAATTATCGGACGATACATTCAAATTATCGTCTGATAATTTGAAATTATCGTTCGTATCGGACGATACAGACGATATTTTCAATGTAACGTCCGATAATTTGGCCAAATGGGGTCCCCGTCAATCTGCCAAATTGTCGGACGATACATTCAAATTAACGTCCAATAATTTCACCATACCGTCCGATAATTATATGATTTTTTGGGGTACCCGGTAAAAATGGTATTTACCATATCGTTCATGTCCAAAACCGATACGTATCGGACGATACGTGTCGGACGATATTTTTATGCATGGAGACAATACATTCAATGTATCAATCCAGTGAACTCCGAAATTGATACGTATCGGTTTCATCCAGAATTTTGATCCATGGTATAAACGACTAGATGACATGAATTATCCAAATTTAAGTCAATAACTTAATTGTATGTTAACCTCTATACTTACACGTCATCATCAGCATTGCCCTGTCCAATCAATTGGGGGCAGCTTGGTGAGTCCTAATACCCACTTGTTTCTATTTATAGCTAAACTCCTTGCCACTTCGCAATCCTTAAGACGGTTCTCACTACTTCAGTCCAAGTCTTTATTCTTCTCTTCCTTACCTCCTACTAAGGTCTTTGACGGGCATGCCTGTATGATGCAGGAACTTACTAAATGCAATGCTATAACTGAGATTAGGATTAAAATTAATTTAACCAATTAAAAATAACAAATTCTCATAACAAATTCCCATGAAAATTTTTGGAAATCCAATTAGATGCTTTAATTTCGACTCAAAATAGTGTTACTTTCGTGTACGTTCCCTATCGCAGATCTAGAAGACTAGGGTTCTTATAAACGGCTAGATCTCCAATAGTTATAGGGTGTCGAACGAACTTGCAAGCGGGTTCTCTCGATACCGAACAAAATTAAAAGGTTAATAATGATTTATGATGAACAAATAGATTGAGTTTGGATTTGATGAAATAAATAAAATAACTAGAGTTACGCTACTTACGCAAACCCTATATTTAAAGAAGATAGAGATGGAAGAAGAGTTAGCCTCGCACCAAACCGCAAGCGGGAATCGAAGAATCGCTCTCTGTTTGAGAGAATCACACCCTCACGAAAGTTTAGAACTCTCAATTTTACATAAGCAAGTTTCATTAACCAAAAAGTTATAATAAAATTGTTTACAAGCCTTTAAATAAACCAATGCATGAAACTAGAAATCTTAGTAAAACTCTAATTCCTAGTTCAAATAAAAGAAATATCCCAATTCTTCTAAAACAATAAAAGAAAGCCCTAAAACAATAAAGAAACTAATCATAGTTCTAATAAAAGAAACAACTCTTATTTTCTAAAATAAAATAATAAAAGAGACTAATCCTAATTCAATTAGGATTCTTGAAATTCGTCACTTTCTGTGCAGCTTTCGAAAATTGACCATAACTTCTTCAATACTTGTCGGAATTGTATGTTTTTTGGCTCGTTGGAAAACTACTTCGATAAGCTTTCAAATATGACAAATTTCACAGCAATCCGACTTTGTTTGACACTTCAAAATAGGCCAAACATAAAAGTGACGGGATTAAAAGTTACTCTTCTTTCGATAAGTTACTTTTCTTCTTTCTAATCACTTTGATGTTCTTCTTTCGCTTCCGATATGTTATGAGCGGTTGTTTGAATCTGATGTCCCCATCAACTCTCCCCAGGTTAGAAGGATTCATCCCCGATAAAAGTTGGTTGTAATAGAGGTCCAAAAGATCCGGATCAAGCTGCTGAAATTCCTATTGCGTAATCCAAGTATTCTCTGTGTCAGCCTTGTTCTTCCACTTGACCAAATACTTCTGAAGTCCTTGGTTGGTGGATACAATCTGATCTTTCAGTACATCTTCGATGATCTCACAAGTTTGTCAAGTAGGTGGGGGTAGCAATGTGGGCAAGAGAATTATTGGTTCATTAGATGTAGAAAGCTCAAAGGAGTTGGCAGGGATGGTTGAAGGGCCATGGAATGGAACAAGGTCCTCCACGTTGAAAGTCGTGCTAATCCCCAAATCCGACGGAAGATCAAAGATGTAAGCATTAGAATCGACGCACTTCAAGATTTGATAGGATCCAGCACCATGAGCTTGTAACTTCTTTACAACTCCTTGCGGGAATCGCTCGGGTCTATTTCGAACCATCACAAAATCACCCTCTTGAAATTCTTTGAACCGTCTATGAGAATCTGCAGAAAACTTATATTTTTCATTGTTCATATTAATTCTCTTCTTAATCTTAGCATGTAACTCATGAATGCAATATGTAAAAGTGAATGCAAACTCTAATGACCTTTGATGAATGGACATTGGGAGAAAATTTGTGTTTTCTAGTATTCGGCTTACCCTTTCACTAGATGAGGTATGCCTAATGTTTCTCAGATTGCGTTCTCCTTGCAATCCAAGTGTTATCAATTTTCGGTTTACCTTTCCACTTAAGAAGATACTCTCGATATGCTTAATGTGTCTTTACCTTAGTAACAAAATATGGATCTCCCAAAAGTTTTCCATCTAACCTCTTCACATATTGTTCAGGCGGGTATTTGGAAATCAATGAGTAGATAGGATTGGGCTCATGTGGATGGGCATCAAGGAATGGGTCTAAAGGTTTTGTTGTTGGGCCTAAAAAAGGTGTATGTGCATCTACACTTGACTCGATTAACTCGTGTGTACTCCCTTCAACCAAAACCAAAGACTTTGGGGTACTCGATTCAATGTGCCCTAATGGTTCTTGTGTACCCAATTCGTTGGGCTCACATGTACTCGATTCGAGGGACACCAACAAGTCGTGTACCCAACTCTACGGATACCAATGACTCATAGGCAAGTGACTCAATTGGTTCACGTGTGGGTGGCTCAACAACACTACTCACGAGGGAAATAGAAGTCTCCTTAATACAAACTAGACTTTCTTCAGCTTCTTCTAGCTCCTCTTCACTCAGCACGGTACTAGGGTCGTACACTTCTTCCACTTCCCTATTTTTCGGCTCCTTAGGACTCACTCTTTTAGTCAATAAATTCGGAGTGAGAAATTTTGTGGGGCATTGGTATGCAAAGTGCCTGAACCCTTGACACTTAAGGCAATCAGGACACCTATCTGTCTTGGTTTTCAAATTCCATAGAAGGTGACGGTGTGTTAAAGAGACATATTTTTCGATAAGTTTCATCATCATGTCCTCTCATGTGGAGATGTGTCTATTCCGAAGAGATTCAGTACGACATTCTACGCAAGTCCAAAATTTTTTGGCATTACCCTCCAATTTTGTTTTTGCTAGTCTAATTTTGTACTCATTTGGTATGTCATACCAATCAAAATATTCCTGTACACTAGACAACCACTTTATGAAGGTTTTGGGGTTTAACCATCCCTCAAAACTTGGAACCTCATTCCGAATAGATTTGAGAAACTTCTCGGCAAAGTTGTACTCGGGTTCACGATGATAAGGGTCTCCCCTAACTCTAGTCTCATCACGATTTTTTGGACTTTGCCAAGAATTTGGAGTGTAGTGGTTTCCTTGTTCGGCTAATACCCTTTTATGACAAACAAGTAATTCACGGTGGCGTATAAGTGACTCATACATGATGCTTGACACAAACACAATTCAGACACAATACTAGAAAAGACAAACACTATGAACTAACAATTGATGATGACTTTTATCAAACACTAGACATGCACACTAATGAAATCATTGTTGTCAAAGGCGATCGCATATGCAGTGATGGCATATGCGATCGTATACAGTTCCAACGGTCATAAATATGACCGTTGGAGCTTATTTGTTTTTTTTTTTTTTTTAAGCCTCCTCAAAGCTTATAAGTAGGGGGTTCCTCTTCCTAATCCATACCACATCCATCCAAAGTATGATTTGTGTCTCTTTAGTCTTTTTTTTTAGTGTTTAGAGCTATCGTCCTCTCTCTCCCTCTCTCTCTCTTTCTCAAAGCGTTTTTTGCTCTTTTTTGTAGTTAACTAAGCAAGGAGCTTCAACCATCATTCTTTAAGCAAAGAGGGAAGAAATCACTTCAAGAATCAAAGATTCAAGGATTCAAGAGTTAGAAATTAATTTATAATTTCTGTTAAATTTTGTTTGATTGTTTTTCCTCCTTATTACACCTCATTTCTTTCATTTTTTTCTTTTTTTAGTGTGGTCTCCACTCTCCACCCACTTATTTAAATTACGTTGTCATTATGTCTACGTCCTCGAACAACGCTCTTACGACGACAAATTCGACCGATTCGGGTTGGAAATATGGACGTTACAAGAGTGTAACCGAAAAAAATAAAGTCCAATGTACACTATGCCCCTATGTAAGCATGGGGGGAATAGGGAGACACAAGCAACATCTTGCTTGGCAACTCAAATCGAATGTGAAGGCATGTCCAAATGTCACGTCGGAGATTCGAAAAGAGATCATGGAATGGATGGATAAGACTTCGAGGACGAAACATAACGACGAAGTGATTTTACAATAATACTATAATGATGAAGATGAGAAGAAGAACATGATAGATCTACTCCCTCCACAGCTCGTAGTGGTGACCACTACCCTCTAAAAGAGCACGTGGTGGAAAGGGGAAGGGAATAAATAAATTCTTCTCTTGTAGATAACATCTCGAGGATGTGGTAGATGCTAGGGGTAAGGGACCGGCCCAAACCACTATAGAAAATAAGTTTAAAGCTAAGGACCGACCCAAGCATTAAAATATCGGAAAACCGATACGTATCGTCCGAGCCCAAAACCAATGCGTATCGGTACCGGACCGTATTGGACGATACATTGAATGTATCGTCCGGAATTTGAATGGGAAACACCGATACGGTACATTCAATGTACTGTATCGGTGAGGTCCGATACCAATACATATCGAACGATACGTATCGGTATCGGACGAAATTTTGATCCATGGACCGACCCGATACCATTCAATACGTGGCTAAGTGGATATACCATGCCAGTATTGCATTTAATACCGTAAAGTTAAAGAGCTTCAAAGTAATGGTTAAAGCTCTTGGGCAATTTGGACCTGGCTTAAAACCTCTCTCGTATCATGCGATAAGATATATGTCTTAAAAAGGAGGTAGTCTTCACAAAAGCCTTTCTCGAGGAGTATCGAGAGGATTGGAAGACATATAAGTGCTCACTAATGACCGACGGTTGGACCGATAGGGCCGGTAGGTCAATCATCAACTTTTTAGCAAATTGTCCTACCGGAATTATGCTCATTAAATCCGTAAATGTTTCGGCTCATTCTCACACGGCCGAATATTTATTTTCCCTCATAGATGAAGTGATAGAAAAAGATATTGGTGCACAATATGTTGTTCAAGTTGTCACGGACAATGCGGCAAACTTGGTGGCCGCGGGTAGACTACTAATGGAACGGCGACCACACATATATTGGACCCCATGTGCAACCCATTGTTTAGACTTAATCTTAAAAGACATAGGAAAAATGCACATTAAAACCGTAGCTAAGGCTAGGAAGGTAGTAGTGTATATGTATAAGCATACACTTTTACTCCACCACATCCGTAATGTAATTGGGGGTAATTTGTAACGCCCCGCCGTCACCCGTTTTGCTACGCCGTTCTTGACATTACAAAGTATGCATGTTAAAAGAGATGAACTTAAAAGCTTCGTAACTTCCACCAATTGGAGGAATGAAGCTTGGTCAAAGAAGGCCGAAGGAAAGTGGGTGACACAAACCATCTTAACAAACTCCTTTTGGAATGATGTTGCACAATCACTTAGAGACTCGCAACCAATCGTAGAAGTACTACGATTGGTTGATGGTGATGAGAAGCTGGCTATGGACTATATCTATAGTTTTATGGAGAAAGCTATAGAAAAAATTAAATCTAATAATATGTACAAATCTTGTCTCTATCAACCCATTATTGACATTATTGAGAAGAGATGGAGTGTCCAAATGACTAGCCCATTGTATTCTGCCGCATTCCTCCTAAATCCTACGGCTTATTTCTCTTATCCAAACCGGGAAGCGATAGAAACAACACATATTAGTGGTTTCCTTGATGTTTTAGAAAAAATGGTTCCGGACAAAGGCGAGCAAGATCAGATTAGCAACTCTTTCGACCGATACAAGAATGCTCAAGAGATGTTCGGAAGAGAAATTGTGGTTCGACAAAGAGAATCCAAAATACCTAGTAAGCAATTTTATGATTTAATTTTTATTGCATTTCGTTATTGAAAATTTGTAATTAAATAATCCATCTCTTTATATATATATATATATATATATATATATATATATATATATATATATATAATCTAATTAATACTACTGTTTGTAGCCGATTGGTGGTTGTCTTATGAAGTGGATTCAGTGATAAAATGTGGATTTTTAAAGAAGATGACTGTTAAGGTTCTTGGCCTTACATGTGCCGCTTCGACATTGTGAAAGAAATTAGAGCACGCTTGAGATGGTAACTAGTTTATTTTTATTTCATTTTGTCTTATAATTTTAATTTAATTGTTGTTTAAATTTTAATAGATATTAATATTTATTTAATGTTTCTCTTAAAAAGATACACACGAAGAAGCGGAACAAGTTTGAGCAAAAAGCTCAATGATTTAGTCTTTGTGCAATACAACCAAAAGCTACGGGATCGCTTCCTAAAAAACTGGGAAAATCAAGGACATTATGATCCCATCTCTCTCGAAAATTTGCCATTCGATTCTCCTTAGATGGTGGATGCCTCCGATGAGCGAGTTTTTGCGGATGAGGATTTTACGTGGAAGGAAGTGGAAGAGGCCGCTTTTGGAGATGAGTTTCCTACCGGGCGGAGGAGAAGATCGACAACGGGGGAAGGTAGCTCAGGCTTATGCTTGTGTCAACAAGAAGAAGAAGACGAGATACATGAAGAAGCACCCATAGACGATATAGATGATCAATGAAATTTATATTTTCCCTTCTAACTTATGGATTATCTATTTATCTTATATACTTTAATTCCATATTCTAGACACTACAAAATTAATAGAACACAAAAATTAACACAAAGCATATATTATACACATTTAGAAATTTTTTGAGATTTTTTTGAGTTTTTTTGAAAAAAAAAAAAAAAAGTTATGCCATTGCATGGCATATGCGATTTGACAACATTGAATGAAATAAAATGCAATAAGATTGAAATGACATGCAATTATGAAACTAAGTGATGCAAGACAAACGTTAAACAAAAAATTGGACACAAAATTAGGTGAAAATTGTCAAACAAAACCTAGACGAAAATTTTCAGACAAAAGCTAGAAGAAAATTTTCAGACAAAATCTAAACAAAAATTTCAGACAAAAGCTAGACAAATCAGAAATAATGAATCTAAAATGGTGTAAACAAAATAATATAAGAAATAATCCCTAAAAGCTATATGAGCACTAAAACCCTAAAACTAAACTGACTCTCTGATACCAATTTGATGCGAGAACTTACTAAATGTAATGCTAGGGCTGAGATTAGGATTAAAATTAATTTAACCCATTAAAAATAATAATTTCTCATAACAAATTCCCATGAAAATTTTTGGAAATCCAATTAGATGTTTTAATTTCGACTCAAAATAGCGTTACTTTCGTGTACGTTCCCTATCGCAGATCTAGAAGACTAGGGTTCTTATAAACGGCTAGATCTCCAATAGTTACAGGGCGTCGAACGAACTTGCAAGCAGGTTCTCTCGATACTGAACAAAATTAAAAGGTTAATAGTGATTTATGATGAACAAATAGATTGAGTTTGGATTTTATGAAATAAATAAAATAACTAGGATTACGCTATTTACGCAAACCATATATTTAAAGAAGATAGAGATGGAAGGAGAGTTAGCCTCGCACCAAACCGCAAGCGGGAATCGAAGAATCGCTCTCTGTTTGAGAGAATCACACCCTCACGAAAGTTTAGAACTCTCAATTTTGCATAAGCAATTTTCATTAACCAAAAAGTTATAATAAAGTTGTTTACAAGCCTTTAAATAGGCTAACCAATGCATGAAACTAGAAATCCTAGTATAACTCTAATTCCTAGTTCAAATAAAAGAAATATCCTAATTCTTCTAAAACAATAAAGAAAATCCTAAAACAGTAAGGAAACTAATCATATTTCTAATAAAAGAAATAACTCTTATTTTCTAAAATAAAATAATAAAAGAGACTAATCCTAATTCAATTAGGACTCTTGAAATTCGTCACTTTCTGTGCAGCTTTCGAAAACTGACCATAACTTCTTCAATACTTATCGGAATTGTACGTTTTTTGGTTCGTTGGAAAACTGCTTCGATAAGCTTTCAAATATGACAAGTTTTGCATCAATCCGACTTTGTTTGACGCTTCAAAATAGGCCAAAAAAGTGACGGGATTAAAAGTTACTCTTCTTTCGATAAGTTACTTTTCTTCTTTCCGATCACTTTGATGTTCTTCTCTCGCCTCCGATATGTTATGGGCGGTTGCTTGAATCTGATGTCCTCATCACCCTACCATCTCAGCTTGATTTTCTCTTCAATCAGGTTAACCCTAAATTTCCTTTTGCATACTCATCCCGAATTTGATACTATTTGTTAATTTACATATCCACCTTTGCAGATGCATCTCAAAATCATGTCCTCTCTTCTTATCATATCTTCAAAGCCCATGATTCAGAACCACATGATAATGTAGGTCTTGTCACAGCCATATAAACATGTCCATTCAATTAAAATAGTGCTTGTTGATTGTGTACCAGTTGCCCCTTTCTACTTCGCCCACCAAGTACTGATCCTCTTTGAGATATCTGCCTCAAAACCCATCGTATTGATCTATACAATATCCCGTATATCAAAATCTATCAATTGTGGCACTAAATGATTTACTATTTTGACCAAGTCATCCTCTCTGCTCTCACGGTTCTCTAAACCTGCATTATACACATTATTTCTTGCAGTTGGCGACCATTTGCTGTGTGAGTGCTTTCACTGTCGATGGGATCAGGTACCTCCCTTCTCCTACCTCGACTCCTAAAGCTGAGCCTTCACACCATGTTCTACAGCACAATTTCATGTATAAGTCTCATCCTGATCACATCATTTACACTTCTCTCTGCCGGATAAGTGATTGAACATGTGTATTCTATGGTGGGCTCTCGGAAGGCTTCATACCCATGACCAACTTATGCTTAGAGGGACCATCATACTCTCAAGGTCTGCTCTATGCATGGCGGATAGAAATCATTGTCATCTTTCTTTCACCACTCTTTCACAACCTAGCGCTCTATGTGTGGGATCAAGAGGGCCCAACGGAGGAGGTTCTAGCAGCTAGAACCTTCGATCAGCGTAATAGATGTCCCCTTGCACTTGATGCCGTTTTTTCATATATGGTGGGAAAAGAATACTCGAATTCTTCAAAGCTGAAAGCAGCTCCTGAGCTTCGTGATGTTTCTACTGTCTAGGTGCCTTAAGTTGGTAGTTTTCATGGCCTCTACATTGGGGAGTTCTACCTTTGCCATCCTCTTTCTTCCTTTCTTTTTTGGATTTCTGCCCTCCACAGGATGGACTTTTGTTGCTAAATGTTGTAATTAGTTATAAATTTTTGTGCATACTATACAGGAGCCATTTCTTGGTGCAATGGTAAAAGGCTAGGGCTGTCGAGGGTGTAAACGCGGGTTCGAGTCCAGAGAGCAGCCACTTTGTGTGTAAAAAGCCAAAGGTTAGGCCTGTATCCCATCCACCCCTCCCAGCACCCCGTACGTATTTGAGACCAGCACTAGGTAACGTCTTTTTTATACAGAAGGGGACCCGACCAAACCCCATTTGCTGATAAAGCCAACAAAAGAAAAGAAGAAAAAAGCATGCATTATGCATATTTTGTCATCATTATATTTATCTTCAAACACCTTAACTATGAAGCCTCTCTCCATAGTTCCAATTTATCATTCACTTGTTTTCTTATCTGGCCAACTACCACTATATTATCAACAAAAAACAAACAGTATGAAACTTCATGTCTTATTTTTATTGTCAATGCATCTGTAACTACAGCAAATAAAGAAGGCCTCAAAGCAAACCCTTGATATGTGTCTTGGATGATTTCAATATATTCCTTTCAAATGTTTTTCGTTCTTGAGTCTGCAGAATATCTGCCTCGACTCCTTCTCACAAGCTTTCTCCATTTTGATAAAAACCATATGTGAAATTTCCCACCTTTCTCTAAACTTTTCTTTTTTAAGTTGCCTCAACTAGAAAATGGCTTCAATTGCTGATCTTCCTTGTATAAACCCAAATGGATTCTCATAAATATTCGATTCTTGTCTTAAATGTTACTCCACTACCCTTTCTCACAGTTCCATTGTATGACTCATAGTTTAGTGTCTCAATCATGACACAGTTATTATAAAAAGAAGACAACAGTTAGGGCTGTCAAAAGGCTGGGCGGAGCTTGAGCTGGATTTTTGGCAGGCTGAATTATTTTCGACCCTAAACACCAGGTTCAAACACGACCAGGCTATGCAGGCTTGGCTGTGCTATAATTCGGGGGTCAAGCATATTACTCAAACCCAAACCCGCTCCGATCCTGATTCGAGCCAGCCTGATCTTTCCCCTTGATTTGATAACCCATCCCAGTCTTTTCCCCTTAATATGATCCGTCTTGCCGCGTCAAGCCGGGCTTGATAGGTCCGAAAAATTTTCTACCCTAAAAATCAAGCCCAAACTCGGCCTACCTACAAATCGGTCCAGGCTTGTCATGAGCACATTCAGGCTCAGATTCAAGATTCTTCTAACATTCATAGATGTGCTACTAGATGACTGTTTTACACATGACCTACATGCTCCACTAGAGATATATTTCTATCACGTCCACATGAGTTTAAATGAGATAATCAGGTCCCCTGTTGATGAGGATGTCTAGAGATTGTCATTGCCCATTGAAACCTTTATTGCCCTAGAGCTTTCCTTCAAGTAATTGGTAAGGATCTACAGCGTGAGAGCTGCACAGAGACGAAATCAGGGATTTCCCAGAGTCTGTCATTAGGTTACATTCAGTTTCTTTATGCATTGTTAACCTTCCTAGTTGTTAGTCTTTGTAGTTTTAACCTTAAGTCTTAATCACATTCACTATATAATAGAGAGCATTCTTGTTCATGACTAAGACCAATATGATCAAAGATGAAAAGCAAGGCAAAGCTTGCAATCGTAGGCAATCCTCTAGGCTTTTGTATAGCCTAGCAAGAATTTTTAATTATATAATGTATAGAACTTTATATTGCATTGTCCCATCTATTTGGGGCTTTGCCAGACCTATTTCTCCATTCATTTCTGTTTAAGGCTAGACTCTATCACTCAACAATTCTTCATGTTGTTTCTCACTACTTCTCTGCAAATCTTTATTGATTCCCTTACTACTTGGGAATGTATCATCTTAATCCTCCATATCGGGTCTGTTTCATGTTCTGATGGTTTAGCTCAAACCATATCAAATAACATTCCTTAATTGTATGCTTTCCAGGGGTCACCCTTAAACTTCCTCTCACGTACGCAATCCTAATTTTATGCTTTCTTGTTACTCCAAACATCCACCATGGCATATCCATCTTTGCCACGTGTAGGAAGGTGTATCACTTTTTTGCAGCCCAACCCTTTGTGCCATGGAGTAAAGCAAGTCTTACCTCCTCATAAAAACATCCCTTCAATCGAAGTGGCATATCTTGATCACAACACGCCACTCGTCCACCTCCACTTTGCCCACACTACTTTGATCATGTATGAAATGTTCTCGAAGGCTCGAACCGGTTGTATGAGAGTTACCAAATACTGAAATCTATGACATTGAGACACTAAACAGTATTATATTTTAAACAAATCATCCTCCCTGCTCTCATGCTCACTATACTCGTATAGTTACACTCCATGTATTCCATCTTCATCCGGTTAATTTTTAAACACCTCAATTCTAAAGCCTTTTAGTTCCAACTTACTATTTACTTGGTTGCTGTTTTGCCAGTTAGTACCACATCATCAGTAAACAAAATACACAATAGAGCATCTCGTATATTTTATTATTGTAAATTCATCAATAACTAAAATAAACAATAAGAACTCAAACTAATGCAATCTAACCCACAAATGGGATCTTAGTTTTCTTTCCACAGTTCATACACTAGTTACAACCATATCCTAACCTCGGAGAAACGGGCCCCATATGCTAGGGTGCATCTTCGATTCTTATGTTTTTAGTCACTTAAATTACTCAAACTACAGAAATCCTACTAACATCCAAGACAAATTGCAAGATGTAGAGATCTCATCGCGCCACTTCCCAAGGCAAAAGGCGAATGTAGGGAAAGGCATTTGAGTCCTTAAACCTTCACCTTTGCTATCAAATACTAGGAAAGTACGATTTTACCACTTGACTACCCTCATGTCAGGGAGCATAGGTGAATGTCTCTTGTAACTACCTATCCTATTTGTCATCACCTAGACATTATGGGAATTTAGAGTCCTCTAAGGGCATTTGGTGTCGTGGAGTTGCCACCAGAGTTTTTGGTCAAAACTCAAGAAAATTGTTTCTTTTATTTCTTCTCTTGATCAAAATTCCTATTCAAATTACGTCCGGATAAGGCGCCAAGGTAGGGCTGTGTAGAAAACCAACTGAACTGACCCGACCGACCGAAATTTCGGTTCGATTTCGGTCTTAGGGCATATTGGTTCGGTTTCGGTTTTGGAAAAGTGGCTTATCGGGTTACCAGTTTGGTTTCGGTTTTGACATAAAAAACCCGAAACCAAACCGATAAGAAACCGATAATAGGTTATTACTTAGGTGCATACAAAAATAGGTTGCAATTAAAATTTTCTCTTTTAAAACATAAACTTAAAAGTTAAAACATAGAAACTAAAAAATAAGGGATAAACCTTAAAACATAAAACAAGAAAAAAGCCAAAAACCCTTGTTGTCCCATATCACATTCGTTTTCACTTCCCAGTTCCCACTAGCAGCCGTCCTTTCACTCGCCATCGCCGACACCATCCATCACAAGCCCACACGGCCACACTCCACAACAGACAGCAAGTTTCTCTCTCTCTCTCTCTCTCTCTCTTGTCCTCTCTCTGTCTCTATTCCTCTCTTTATTCTTCATTGTCTCTCTCTTTCTTGTTGTTTTTTTATTTACTTTACAAATAAAAAACTGAGGTTTAGAAATCAAAAACGAAAACTGACCAAACCGATAACTATCGGTTTCGGTTTGGCAGCTTATCGGTTTGGTTTCGGTTTGAGAAACTAGAAACCAATAGTTATCGGTTCGATGTCAGTTTAGCATGAAAACCGACCCGATAACACCCCTACGTCAAGGTACACCTCATCTTAGTGTGAAGCAAAATGACGTGTTCAGTGGCAGGCCACCACTCACGACAAAGTGGGATTTTTGAATTTTAAGCATCATTTTCTTACTCGCCATGTGGCGCAATGTATGATCCTTGTCACTTGTTCTTCTTTGTTTTGTATCTTGTGCCTTTATGAGTGTCATGTTATTTTTGGTAGTGTAATCACACTGAAGACTGACTCACAAGCTCGTGAATCTTGCCAACGTACGAAAGAAATAAATTGTTAGAAGTTTGTTAACACCTTTTTAACACAAAACTCATCCAAGAGATGAGAATTAGAAAGAACTCTATTGATGTTGTGACCTCCATCGCGACTATTAGGACAAATCTTGAGTGATTTTGGGTATCATGATAGCTAGATGGATCCGTGTTAGACGTTAAGGCAAGGATTGTGCGTTAATGCATGACTCATATATAGCTAGCGATGATGCACTTCGGGTCAAGGTTGTTGTTTTCCTTAAACTTCGGGTGGAAGGGAAAGGTTGTTTCATGAGTTTTGTGCGACTCAAATTACAGAGGGTGGGAGCGAATAATCACATGTGCACCTCCTTTCTATTTTAGAACACTTAATGATGCCCTCCCTCGGTGTTCGATGATAGTTTCAGATCTTTGTTAGCCCCAAAGGCTCTATTTATAGATCTTTTGAAGCTTCAAATGCAGGGGCACATGCCTTTTTAGTTGGATTCTATGCTTTTTTGAACTTTCTTTTACAGTATTTATGGACTGGCGTTGCTTGGGTGTCGCACATAAAATATGTTGCATGTGTTCTAGAGTGGTAACATTCAAGTAAGACAAGTGAAATTCTTGAGAACTGCAACAAGGAAAGAGGACAAAAAGTCATCTTTCCCATTTTTATTTTTTTTGTGCAGTGGAACCCCAGGCACTCTCTAGGTGGCCCGCCTTGAGGCCTGTTGTTTTTTGATAAAAATAGTAGCTGCAGGTGAGCTCATTACGCTCCAATGGGATCCTTATAGGCCGTTGTGGAAAAACATTAGTGAGAAAGACTAAGATCACCAGAGGCCCTAAAATCCTTGAAAGTCTTGAGAAGTAAACAAACTCAAGGCACTCGTTCCATTGGTCAAGAGCATCAGTATTTGAGAAACAAGTATCCTTTATTAACACGGTCTGAGGCATAGACGAGCTCTCTGGATGGGCACCCCAGAGGATGCACAGAAAAAAGGAAGGAGGGAAATCATGAGGGCCACGGAGGTCTTAGAACTACCTTTCGTAGGTCTCGAAAAATCTAAAAATTTTCAACACTTCAACGAGTGAAATTTTGAGCATTTTAACTAGTAATTCCTCCTTTTTTCAATTTCCAACTTAAATAACCAGCTACTTTTCAATTAAAACCTTATGGCTTCAAGTTATGTAGGTGAAGTAAAAATAAGGCGTCTACAAATTGCCCTTCTTTAGTAGAGGTTGTTGTAGGTGTGGGTATTATGAGTATACGACTTCTGTGAAAGTGTTATGTCGTGTGGGTGTCTTCAGTTTTTATGGGTGTGTATATGTTAATTTCTCAACTTAATATAAATGTTAGTGAGGGACTCCTAACTCATTAAGCCTTCTCATTTACTTCTCTCTCTCTCTCTCTCTCTCTCTCTCATCTCGTAACCCTAATACCATCAACCAAACGCTAATCTCACTAACCAAAACCATCAACCCTCTAACCCTAAGTGTTCAAGTTGGTATCAGAGTCAGACCCTACGCGCCACATCATCCTTTCTGATGCCAGCATGACATCATGCTGACGTCGGCAAGGTCAACCGATTTGAGCTTGATTTGACCTAAAATCTGCATTTTTTGGATCAAGTTTCACTACTGATCCCTTCTCTCTTCTACTACTTTGAATCAAGTACAACCTGGCTCTTGACAAATAAGTAAAAGAAGAGTTGAAACTTGAGAGAAATTGCTTAGAATCAAGATTTTAAAATTAGAAGGATAAAGATGGGATACATTGAGTGTAAGTTCAATAAACAAAAGAACTTGGAGGAAGGATTAAGTCAAAGAAAAGACCATTAAGTATCAAAATGTCATAGATTTTGCTATTTAGCTGCTATTTTACAACTTGATGGAGGGTTTGAGGACAAGCGATGTGTTGTGAGATAAACGAGTGAGATTTCACTTAAACGGGTGATCTTATAAAACAACACTAAGACCTGCACTACGGTTCATGCATGGAGTAACAAGAAAGAACAAAATCGGGAAAAAGTTCATAAAAAGAATTTTAGGGGTGGCCCTCTCAAAAGAGAAAATTATAGAATGTTTCTTTAGATCGTTTCAGCATGTCTATTGGAGACCTGAAATAATCCTATGTAAAGAAATGAAATTATAAATGTACAATGAACAAGAAGAGAGAGACCAATAAAGACTTATTGACAAGTAGTAAGGAACAACATCAAGGATTGTGGAGTAAATGAGATTTTCCTAAATAGAAATGATTGAAGAAATAATATTTCCAAAGTCGATCCCAAATAGATGAGGAAAGGCAATGATAACGAAGATGATTCAAATCATAAATTGTGAAAATTTGACATCCATGATCTGTCATACCTCTACTTTTCTACATTCCATGAGCATGTTATCTTTTTGACAATAGACTTTGAACCTCTGTAGTCCACCAACATATTTCCTTCGGAATTTCCAAGGACCTATTTAGCAACCTATTTAAGATTTTCAGCCATTTGTACCCACCAGTCATTGGATCCATTCAACACACCTTGGTTCGATAGGTTTCCTTTGACTTTGTCTCCTCTTAAGTTCCACCACTTTATTCTTGGACAATCTTTTACTACTTTTCTAGCCATCTAGCTGTGGATATTTAAATCCAAATATACTAACCTATGTTGCATTGTAAGATTCTCCTGAGATGACCCAACAACCCTCACCAACTATCCACTCTGTCTTAACAGAAGATAATATATTTGTGTCCTATTTGATCTACGTTTGAAAGTTATAAGATGTTCTCTTTTCTTGTAGTATATATTTTCTAATGCAAATCAAAGGCTATGACAAAATCAAGGATAGCTTGCCCTATCTCATTTCCTTCTCCCTAATCATGTCCGCTGTGTATCCTCACATACATGCTTTCAATCTTCCCTACATGCCATTTAGTCAATATGCTATTTACATAGGGTTTATTTTAAACTAGCTCATCTATCAAGTACCAAAATCCTTTTCACATGTTCACTTTACTGTACAGTCTCTACTTATGGAACATAGTCTTTTATGACCTATAAAATTTCCTTCTCAAAAAAAACGTTCAAGAATTATAATCCTCATCAACATGTTGAAAATTGGACAACACTTATCCTTCAAGAGAGTATATAAGACAATTGAGAGTAAACAGATCTGAGGTATTCCTAACAAGCAAGACTATTGCCACAGCAGCCAACGCGAATAAAACAAGGAAATGCAATCCCCTTGCCTCAAAACCCTACTGGAAAGTTGGAAATTGCAGAATTAAAGTATCTCACTTGACCACTGTTGCTCATAACAAAAGAACTTGTTATTGACAGACACTAGTGTATCCACTTCATCCGCTTTAGGCCAAATTATCAATTCTCTCAATAATATGCATCAAGTGAGGTGACTCAATCCTATCATAAGCTTAAGAGAGTTCAATTTAAGAATAAACCCTTCCAAACTAGCCTTTGCAATTGATTTTATGACCTAGTTAGCGACCACAATCCCGTCCAAGATCGAATTTCTACCGAAAAATCCCCCTAGGTCAAGAAAGATCAAACCTCACATCAACTCTTCACTTCTGCTAGACAGTACCTTAACAATAATTTTGTACAACCCTTGGACAAGGTCTATGGAACAAACTCACTTGTCTCCTCAGCATTCCTCATCTTTGAGATATGAGCAACAGAGTAGACTTGACGGCCCCCATCGATTTTATGGTAAAAGATACTCCCATCAAGTCCCTTCCCAAAAAAATTGGAGAAAAAAAGTTATAAAAAACCCATCAGGCCAAGGAAGAAAATTGCCTCCTTTACCTCTCGGTTCGAAAAAGGTCTAAACCAAAAGTATGCAAGACTAACAGTACTATCAGAAGACTGCACCAAGGATCAAACCATGCAACCTTGCTAGACCAACCCTACGGTCTCCTCTCATTTTCTCTGTACCCAAGTCATTATTTATCAATAGATTTTTCAATTGAATAAGTCTCTTTCTCAAAGAAACTAACTCTAGAAACATGGAAACCAATTATACAAATGATTGCTTTCTTGTCCCAGCATTACAGCGCTTCCCAAGAAAAGGAAAAGTTTGAGAAAAATTGTCTACAAATTAGGATAAAAAGTTTCACATTGATAATAAATATTATCATGCTTGATTGGAGATCATTGTTTGGAAAAGTAACTGATAATCCAAACAAACATTTGTATCATGGACAAAACAATTTAATTATCTACGTCTATTTAAAAAATCTATACAACTGTGTAAAAGCAGTATTCCATTAGTAAACCCTTGAGTATATGCATCCAAGACAGTACTTCAACAAACATAGTGTTCTATTTTTCAGCGGAAGCAGGTATAATACACTGATACAAGGGATGTAATTATTTTTATCTATATTTATTTTGGAGGCAGATATGGCAGTGGTGCATTGCACGTGTTCATGCAAGTTGGAGCGTGTGTGTGCTGTTGATCTTATTGTTAATTTTCATGCAGAAATACAGCCCACTTCGGTAAGTCCTCACTCTAGGCAAAGAAAATGAATATTAAACATACCAGAATAAATAATTCAAATCCGTTCGAAATAAGCAATCATGGGCATGTTACCTTGTTTAGACTTCTCGGGTGTAGGTATGTGCTGAAAATGTTCATCACAACCACCAGTTGTGCTTTTAGACAGTGAATAATTATTATCCGTACAACCATGGATTCTTATCTTGGAGTGCACTATTTCAGAGTAAATATCCTTGCTTTCTTGAATCAACAAGTTATTTGGTAAAAAACCCAAGGAATTTGCTTCACTTCGCTGATACTTCAAATTTCCTAGGGCATGCGGTGTTCCATGAAAGTTTTTCTCTTCAGAGTTGAAGTTCAGACAGCTATCTGAAGAATCCATGTGTTTCTCCGGTAAACTAGGACCCAAAGACGAAGTCATAAAACAAGACTCCTGTAAAACAGTCTTATCTGAAACATGGAATTCTGGGGTACATGTTGTAGCAAAAGATGTACCAACCTGCCCATGACAGGGAAGTGCAACATCCATAGACATGGCCTTTTCATCTTCCGGAAGACGATCAATGTTTTTTTGTCTCGGAGGAACGCTAGAATGCTTATATGCCATAAAGTTCAAATCTGAAGAGCAACTATGAGCATTCCCAATAAAACTGGCGTTTCCTAATCTAACCCATCTACCTTGATTGCTATTCTTATTTGCAGATAACCTGCCAGAGTCAACATTGGCTTTACAAGGCCCGCCATGAGATATTGACCAAGAAAAAGGTGGCAAGCTAGCATCATGAAATACTGGTGTGCTTGTATGCAAATCAGGCGTAACCGGTATGGTCACTGCGGAGATGGGGGAATATAACAAAAGCGAACCCAAATCCTTTGCTGGTGGAAGTGCTAAGCGTTCCAGAATCTCTTTAGGCTGATACAGAGTGGAGTCATTCGTGCTAGGTAAATTGCCATGCTTCTTGCTACAAGATTCCTTAAAATATGGAAAGAAAAGGCAACATAAACCGTCAGCCAGAAGTGTTCATTATCAGATTTCACGTGATTGGAAAAGCACTGCACTTTGTATGAACGTACCTTGCAAGATGATGCTAAACCTGCCATACATGTATCTTTATTATCGCAATCAGTGCTGTTAGTGAAACATGAATTGGACTTCAACAAACATGTCTGTGTTTCTCTTTTGCAACTACCATCTGTCTCAACCCGCAATTCTACTGGGCTTCGAAGAGGAAGAATAGAATAAGCCTTTCTAACTGAGTGGAGAATATGTTCATTAGCATTGGCAGATTTCCCTCTATCTTTACATAAATTATGACATTTATAACTGCCATCTAGGAGTTCATTCAATGACAGCTCATACACATGCTTTGTAATATTATCAACATCCGACTTGAAAGCATGAATTCCTGATATTAAATGTTCCAAGTGAAATTATGAACATCAAGTAAGAACAAATAAGATAGAATAGATAAATGAAGGACGTAACTGTTACAACGATGAAGAAAGTAACAGATGCATGACAAGCTACAAATATTTGCTCCTGAATCCTGCTATAATACCAGAATACTGTAGCAAAAGAACTACGCACAAAACTGTTGACAGGATGTAGAGAATAAAGTAGCAGCATGATCAAACAAAACAAACTTCTGATATGAAATGATCCAAGTGCAATTATAAGTTTTCATGCAAGTGCAAATTCAAAGAGCTAAAAACACGAATAGTCAAACAGACCAAACTCCTCATATTATAGTATCCAGCAAGTGAAAGTAGAAGATAAGAGCACAGAATATGTCCTTTGACCTCCCAAAGGATCAGAAAAGAGCAATCATCAACAAGTATCAATGGATGGTATATCATAACTTCAGCTTTGCAAAAACAGAAGATCCTCTAAAACTGAGTTGTACATTTTTTTTTGATCGGTAAAGCAAATTATATTGAAACGCAGCAAGACGCTGAAGACCAATACAACAACGAACAAAAAAAGGAAAAACAATAAAGAACAAGGAAAGTACACAACTACGTAGAGCAGACAATATTGACCAACTTAGCCCGGATCCCAAATATAAGGGGAGTGACCATGCCCCTCTCCGCCTCTAGCCACCCAAAACCCCACCAGGTCCGTAATGGATTTTATAATCATTCCCACCGGCCTACATTTATTCTCGAAAATCCTCAAATTCCTCACGCGCCATAGACACCAAAAAACGGCGAACATAGAAGTCCTCCAGTGCTCCCGTCTCTCGCCCTCAACCATCCCTGATAACCAGCTCATCAAGTGCCGGTATGGCGTATCCGCCATAACCCAGCTCAAACCAAAAGATTTAAAAACAACAGACCAAATCTCATAGGCCACACGGCAATGAAGAAAGAGGTGAGCAGCAGTCTCCACACCATCATAACACAAGACAGCCATTTATAATATCCATCCCCCGCCGAATAAGCTGATCTCTCGTAAGGATTCTCTCCTTACAAAGCACCCACCCAAAAAACTTAATTTTCAATGGTAAATGCTCTTTCGACAACCATTTACCTTCAAAGGTGACAAGTGGACGCCGCGACAACAGCTTAAAAAAACTCTTGACACTCAAGTTACCATCGCTGCTAGGGGCCCATATCCTCAGATCATAACCGTTAGAATTCCGTTGCGCCTCATATAATTTCTGAATCAGAATGGAGAACTCAGTCATCTCACTATCCCTCAGAGACCTTCTGGTAGCAACATCCCAAACAGTATCAACATTAATATGCGAGACAAACTCGTCAATCCTCCCACCCGGATTCAAAGAAACAGCATAGATCCCCGGGAAGGAGGACCTAACTGTACCATTATCTAGCCAAACATCGTCCCAAAACCTGATACGGGTGCCACCCAGCTGAAACGCAATCCTCTAGCAAAACTCGGCCAAATGCTACAAATACCTCTCCACCAAGCGGAAGTCCCCCTGTGGGCCGTAGAGCAGATCCCCCAGCTATCAAAGGATTGTCCGTATTTCTCGACCAACACTAACCGCCAGAGACTATCCCTCTCTTCCACCCTCCTCACTCTCCAAAACCATTTACTAAGAAGCGCCAAATTGGTCCATCCCTCTCTTCTATCCATCCCCGAACCCTCCCATAAAAAGGAGCGTTGTATCTACTCCAACCGATTGATAACTTTCGTCGGACACTTAAACATCGACATATAGAAGATGGGCATCGACGAAAGGACCGCCTTAACCAGAACCAACCTACCTCCACTACTCAGTAACTTTCCTTTCCACGACGACAACCGCTGCTCGAACCTTTGAACCACAGGTTCCCATTCGCGAGACGTGGGTTGTCTGAGACCAAGAGGCAGACCAAGATATATAATAGGCAGGTTCTCAATACCACAGCTCACAATGCGCGCAATCTCCCCCAAAACAGCCTCCTCAACCCCAATTCTCGTGATCGCGGATTTGAGAAAATTGATACGCTGACCCGATACCACCTCATACACCACAAGCACATCCACTAACACATTGAACTCCGTAGCATCAGCCTTCCCAAATAAGATCATGCCATCTGCATATTACAAGTGCGAGATGAATCTGCCATGTGTTCCAACCTGGATACCGGTAACAAGATTGCACTCCCCGACACACACCATCAGCCCAAATAGCGCCTCGCCTAGTATGTTGAAAAGAAATAGGGACAGCAGGTCCCCCTGCCTGATACCCCTGGAGCTCTTAAAATACCCAGTCGGAGTGCCATTAATTAGAACCGAGAACCACAGCGAAGAGTAACACCCACGCATCCATTTCCTCCAGATAGCACCGAACCCCAACCTCTCGAGCATAAAATCAAGACCTTCCCAGCTCACCCGATTATACGCCTTTTCCATATCCACCTTCCAAATTGCAGCTAGACAACAAAGGTTGTGAGTTGAGTGGATGGTCTCATGAGCCACAGCAACCAGGTCCACTAACTGTCTACCTAGCACAAAAGCCCCTTGATTACCAGAGATAATCTTACTCATGACCAGCTTCAGTCTATTCGCTAGCACCTTAGCTATAGTCTTGTAAAGGCAGTTTGTGAGACTAATTGGACGGTACTCAGAAATATCCTCGGCTCCATCACGCTTGGGAATGAGGGTGATAAAAGTGGAATTAAGAGCCCTCCCAATGAATCCAGAAGTGTGAAATTCAGACATAATCTCCATCAGCTCCCCCTTTATAGTCTCCCAAAGAGACCAGAAGAACTCCATGGTAAAACCATCCGGGCCCGGCGCCTTATTCCTTCCACCAAACCTGATCACATGCCACTCCTCTTCTTTGTTAAATTGCTGCTCCAGCCCCATACTCTCCTCCTCCGAGATAGCATTGAAAGGTAAACCATCCAACTACGGGCGCGGTAAACCATCATCCATATACATTCGTTCATAGAACGCGACGATATTTTCACGGACCTAATCATCACCCACATACGTCACCCCATCAATGACGATGCTCCCCAAATACTTTGATTTGAACCAGGCGTTGGCAACAGCATGGAAGTATTTAGTGTTAGCATCCCCCTCCTTGAGCCATCTGACCTTAGCTTTTTGAGTCCACCTTACCTCCTCGGCCCTACACATGCTGGAGAACTCCAGTTTTTTACAAAACCTTTCTTCTCTTTCGTCTATCGTAAGGGGACTATCATCTTCCAAGTTATCCAATTCATTCAATCTCTTTAGTAAACTCTCCCTCTTAACATGAACCAGCCCATACACATCCCGATTCCACACCTTAATCCTATCTTTCAGCCGATGGAGTTTAAAAACGAATCTATAGGCAGCGGTCCCCGAAGCAACCGGTTCTCGCCACCACACCAGAACTTTCTTCCAAAATGACTCATCCAACAGCCACATATTTTCAAATCGAAACGGCGACGGTCCCTTCCCCTTAGAGTCACACATCAGCACTAAGGGGCGGTGGGCGGTGATCAGAGACTGCCCGAGCAAGTGCTTCCAACCTCACATCTGGGAATAAATCTAACCATTCAAAATTACAGAGGAACCTATCCAGCCTGCTAAAGGAAGGGCTATCTTGGAGGTTCGACCACGTGAATCGCACCCCTGTTAACGGAATATCCATAAGCCCCCAATCAGAAATAAAAGAGTTGAAATCTCGCATAACTCTGACATCCGGCGCCCCCCCAGCTTTTCAGATCCCCATCTTATGGCATTAAAATCCCCTCCGAGGCATAACGGCAAATCCCACCTAGCGGCAATAGCAGTCAACTCAAACCAGAAATCACCCCGCTCTCTATCAACAGAAGGCCCATAAATACCTGCAAACATCCACTTATTCCCAGAGTCCTTGTTCCAAAGTACCACAGATGCCGAATGCACCCCCACTTCCTCATCCATTTTATAAAAAATTAACGAATTTCAGGCCACTAATATACCACCTAAAGCACCAACAGAGTCGACACCGATCCAATCTCATCTATCCCCTCCCAGCACCGACCGAACCTTCTTCCTATCACAGCTGCCCCATTTGGTCTCCTGGAGAGTAACCACGACCGGTTTAGCAGCCGCAATCACTTGCTTTACCCCAGCCCGTTTAGTCCCATCGCAGATACCCCTCACATTCCATGATAACAGCTTCATGATCAAACTGGAAGACATCCCGCCCAAAAAGGAGTGTAAATTATACACCCCCTAAACCTCTCCCATCCGACATCCCCCACTGCAATCTCACCAGTTCCTGCGATCCACTACGACACTTCTTTTTGTTATCCCGGCGACTGGCCAAAATGGATCGGAACACTTCCACAATTCTGCCTCCGATCCTTTGAACGACAAACCGAGATTACGCCCCAGGCAGATCAAACGATCAATATCCACAGAGTCCTTGGAGCCCTCACTAGACCCATCCTTGCCAAAGTCGTCATCCTTACTAAAGCCGTCACCTAAGTGGTTGGGCAAACAAGACCCTTGATGTGAGCTCCTCTCCTTCCACATGTCCTCCATCAATCCCCTCTGTTGTCGCCCTGATCCCCCACAGACATAATCAGGATCCATATCGGAACCCTGCTTCGATAATACCTCCATCAAGATAAGCTTGCAAACCCGGGACCATCACAAAACCCCCTGAATTTAAAGACGAACTGAGTTGGCCCACAGTAATAACCTGCTGAGTCTCCCCAGCCACAAAAACAAGCAACTCACATTCCTTCAATCCTCCCCTCGGCCCTGGGTACAGGCCCAGCAAGTCCAACCCGAGAGATAACCGTAACAACCTCACCTGGTGACTCAGACCCGATAGAAGGTCAAACCTCCATGGATCTGTGGCAGCTAAACCCCATTGGACCCACCCAGCCAGTTGTGTCCCATAGTACGGCAGTTCACCACTAAGAGGCCATGTGTCGGCACGTGACCCATCAGCAGATATCGCCCCTACAGTACCCCTCCTTAAAAGCCCCTGATCAGCTTTAGTCAACAGCTCAACTGGGATTCGAGAAACTTCCTCAAGTCGGTGACGTGTGAGCATCCCACTACACCTCAATCCCCGAGATCCTGCATAAAGCCTCCTCCTTCGTTGAAAACCCCTAAGCCCTTTTTTGTTAGCAGAAAGGCTCTTCCTGAAAACGCAAAAAACAGCTTCGTCTCCATCGAATCCCAGGTACGACCACAGATCTCGTCCTTTCGCTCCGACATCTCCATATCCTCACCTAACCCAAACCTTTGCAAGTGTACTTGGTCGGCATTGTAGTACAAGAAGATCTTGGCCGTAGGAAACATCGACGGTGGCGGATCGAAGGTGACACAACCAGAGACCTCGGTATTCGTGAATAGAGGGTGCATCTCTCCCGTAGGATCGAGAAGGGGTTCCGGAATCGACGAACGTTGCGTGAGCATCAACGGCGGAGGAAAGTTGCCGAGAACCAACCCCGAAGGCAGCTGGTGATCCGTCGCCGCTAGTCCAGCATAGGGTGCCACCGGCAAGGTGTCAGGCAAAAACACCTCCCCTTCTTCCAGCTCCTCCAACACCATGTCCTCTGCCAGACGTAATACCGCTGCTGGGAGAGGTCGTGAGCAAGAGCGAGCTCGGGAACCCCTCCTCATCATACCCGCGGGTGCACTTTCCGTTGCCTGGAGAGCCCATCAACGAGGGCGACCTCCGATGGAGCCTCGTATCCGAGGATGAGCCACCCTTTGAGGTCTGTCCCGAATGCAGCATGGACCCTAGCTCCCCGTACCTGAATGGGTCGACCTCCGGCGGGATTTCTTCAGTGGTACCACTAAGTACGTATTCATCGGGAATCCCGAACCGCTCGGTTTCGTGGTGCGCCTGAGCCGGGAGGAAAACCCTCTCCAAGAACTCCACTTCTACGAAGACAGTGATTTCTTGGCCGTTGAGGCAGAGCTTGCACGCTCGGGGGATAGCCTCCCAATTGTCAGATTTCACCAAGACGCATGCGTATCGAGTCTCCCACAAGTCTTCAGTGCTCCGGTCGATAAGAATACATCCTCCACACCTATCGGCGATCCCCTGGAGGACCTCAGTGGTCCAGGCTTGAAGGGGCAGGCCAAATAATCGGATCCAGACTCCCCCCAACCAACGGTGAATCTGCAGAAGATTGGCATCCGGCTCCCATTGAATATAAGCAACAGGTTTGCCGTTAATGGAGGAGTCCTTTTTGTTAAGGACCTCATTTGCTGTTTTGCTCGAAGGACACCGCAATAGAAACTTAGTGTCGGAAATAGCCGGCCTATTTGTAAGCTCCATTGTTGTAACCAAAAGTAAATATGAACCAGTTGAAAGGTATTTTTAATGTAATGAATGAGAAGCCAATAGTCCTTAATGTTATTAGCCACAGAAGTAAAAGTAGAGCTCGTAAAGCAAAGTCGGTTCCCATCCTTCCCCCCATCCAAAGGGAGAGAAACTTGGTCCACCGGAGCACCTACATGGCCCCCCTAGGGACCTCTATGGACGAAGTTCCCAAACCTGACCAAGCATTGAGCATACGAGGTTCACCCCTCTGATTCTCAGTAACACTTAAAGGACGCCCACGGGAATCTGCGATAGACCAGCCCTGCACAAGGTCCCGGAGTTGGTCTCCATTAACAAAGGCTTGATGCTTAGGATTAGCCGGAGAGAAAGAATCCCGTGCACTTTTGACCAACGTACCCTGGGCCCGCAAAGAAGTACATCCATTCCGATGGCACCTGGATCTCCTTTTGAAATTAACATTCCGGCACCGTGAACAAATCCAGTCCCCTTCCCTTGGGAGTACAACATTCCTCGTTTGATGATCTATCATTTTGACACCCACAACTTAAACCATTATTAGTATCAAACTGAGTTGTACATTAAACAGAGCATTATGAGATCCTGGAGTATCAGCAGATATTTAACAATATCCGTGGGATTTTATCCAGGTATACCATCACCTAAAAGGACTTCATATGCAGTAAATAAAGATATAAGACAGCAATATTTCCTCAGAATGTCAATAATAAGATTTGATGCTATAGAATAAAGATAATCACCACATCATACTTCAAAAAATACCTATATTATGAAGCCATCTAAACATGTCAATCTAAAAAGACCATTTTTGACAATGTTATAAAGGGATGGACTCAACTCACCAACATAAATAGATTATCAAGCTAATGAATAGCCTTATATCTACCAAATCCTATCAAAAGCAGACTTTTACATATTTTTAGAGACCCTAATATCTGTGGAAGACAACTTCTGAGAGGATTGTTCAGGTAAAAGGCTCTTCGTAAACTAAATAATCTACTGATGTCAGTAATACCACATTATTAATGAAGAAAGTAAAAAACATAAGAAAAATATAACAATGCTACAACATCAAAGAAAAGAGAAGCTCTCCCTGGTACAAAGAGAATCTTTTGATGCACCTTCCTTAACCCACGAATTCGCTACATGATTTGCGTCTCTCCCAAGGTGGTTAACGTGATGTCAAGCCTCTCCAAGAGAGCAAAAGTTTCATCCATGTTGAGAATACAAACTCAACATTTTCTAGTTTTATGATTATGTATATCATTATGTATAATGAACTGTGTGTGAATTAATCCCACATTGGTTATGAGTGATTTCTGTACTTAGCTGCTCCACTATATAAAGGAGTTTAGGTCTTTCAGTCTAGGATCTCAGTCACAATCTAGTATCTCATCCACCTACAAACTCTAATATTTTATGCATCCTAGCATATCTAATAATAAGTATTTCAAACCTCAAGGGGTTAGGGGAGCTGGCCAGGTACCTGCTTCCAAAAGCAGGAGACCTGAGTTTGAATCCCCTCCCCCCCTTGAGGCCACCCTAGGGATTTATATCCTGTGCTGACCCAGCAAGTGCTGAATTTGGGGTGCGCATGTGCCCCTGGGATTAGGCGGGTGCTCTAAGAGGCCCGGATACCCAGGTTATCAAAAAAAAAATAATAATAATAAGTATTTCTGTCTTTATTCTTCCATTCTGTTTTCTTATGGTATCAGTGCTGGTTAGATTCCGTTTGATTTTCTTCTTCCTTTTGGTTTCATTTGATGCCAGCTTTGTGCATCTCTGTTGAATCTTACGTACTGATGTCGGAAAACAAGATTTCATGTCACATTTTTAGTTTTCTTTGTTAAGCAATGTCTGCTACTTGATCTAGCTTTATTTTGCAAACAACTTCGAGGTTATGAACTCAGGCTCTGCTTTCCCTATAGGCATCAGGTTGCAGGACAGTGAAGGTTTTTCCCTTTCGCCTTCTATTTTTATTCGACTATCAAATTCTGTCATGTTTAAGCTTCCGTGCATGTCAACTTGTTGATTCTTCACTTCCTTAACCTATCAATTACAGGGGAAGATTTGTTTGTGATATATAAAATGGTCATAGTTGTTGCTCAATACATCTTTTGAAGGCGTAATAACTTGACGGCCCCAACAGCTCATATTATGTTGTGCTTGAGGAGTGTTTAGAGCAGAAAATTTTCTAGTTTCTTCTATCTCTTACTGATATATGAACCTTTTTTGCATTATTATTAAATTTATGTATGATTACACTTTGTGTTTGGATTCAGTCACCCTAATTTTGTACTTAGCAGCTCCTCCATATAAAATAGCTCAAGTATTTTAATTGAGCACTTGAGTCCCAACAGAGGGTCTGTACACAAAGTAGCTCTAATCATGTTCAGTGGTTGATTCTATAATTGCTATAACTAGTTACTTGTGGAGTATGTGGTTTGGTCTCACAGTGGTTTTTAACCACTAACTTACTTGGATATTGGCAGGCTGTAGTTAAGCTCCCAATTATCTTTGACAACCCAAGAGGTGCCTTCCCTCGGGGATTAAAAAGATTATAATACCTTCATTAATCTCATTTCACTCTAACACAAAGTTTGAAAGTAAATCTTGTCGTCCAGATGAATCAAATCCCAAATCCTAGTGGGGATGAAGCCCCACCATGAATCCACAACGTGTGCTAGGATAATATAAAACAAATATACAGCATATGAGAAGAAAATAATCAACATTGCCAACCAAAATACATAAACATATAATATTACATACCAGGAATGATGTTTCCTCCAGAGACTGAATTTAAGCTCCCCAAACCAGCTTTTGATATGAAAGAATCAAACTTGGTCCTCGTAGCTGATCTAAATTTCTTTTTTTCAACTCGTTTACCATCTCCACCATGCCTCTGTTTTGGCACTCGGGATTTCCCTGATAGATAAGTGAAGAACGGGTTATCACTGTACAATCCAACAAGTTAGACTGAGTACCATATTCCACCAATTAATTCAAAGTAGATTACATACATAAATGTCAATTACTAAATTTTTCATTGGCCAACATTAACTAGCAAGGCTTTTCCTTAAAACATGATATGGAAATTTATATTCATCCCATATTGCGTATTTGAAACAAAAAACAAAACTATCGATCTATGTCTTGTATGCTCGAGTTCTAAAGAAGATCAACATTAGCAAGATAATGGCTGTGCTCATGGTAAGACATAATCATAAACTTGGTTTGGAGAAGTGTAGCGAGATAGTCCTTGACCAAAATGCAACTCGCATTCCATAAATAAAACCGGAACAGATTGCTTGTAGATCAAAAGGAGGAATAATAATGCTTTCAAAAAATACAGAGTTATTAAGTTCAAGGGGCTGAAGCAGGTATGGGGGGCCAACGAAGAGTTGGAGCATTGTTGGTCTAGTATGGATTTCTTTAGGCAACCCACAATGTCCATCAGATGTTGTCTCAAGTAGAACATGAGTTTTATAACCAACAATTGAAGGTGGAATCCATTATCGTTTAGAATAGCTACAAAATAGAATATAAATTTAATTAAAATCTCTATCAATGGTAATTACATTATGAAATATGGTAGGCTGCATCAAATTAAGCTTGATGCAAAATTTAGGTTAAAAAACATTAAAACTTAGGAGCAGTAAAAACATAAATAATAAGAAATTGCTATTATGGAATTATCAATGCTAAAAGAAATCAGCTATGATCTGTATGTTACTAAGTTGGTGTGACTAGATGTGCTTTATGATGGAGCAGATTTATATAAACCTAAGAGTACCTGTTTGCAGAACTGTAAGACTTAGGTATACGTGAAAATTTAATTATAAATACAGATGTCAAAATTTTAATTAAGAAGTTCTCAATGATAAAAACAACAAAAATTGAGTAGTGAACTTATTTGTAGTATTTTTAATCATGACTGTAATTTCTCAGCCTAAAGCTAGTAACACAAAACGTCAAGACAAACACACACTTAGCAAAGAAAAAATAAATTCTTTCGATCAGGAAATAGCATTCTTCAAAATTTGTTATGACCTATAGAGAGTTATAATTAGATAAATTGATGTAAATAAAATAGAAGCATAAATAATCCTGAGAGAAGTGGTTTATGATGATGTTTTAACTTCGGCTTTTATGGGTTGCAGTTAACACAACCCTACAAATTATGGGTATTTCCCAATCCTCCTCATACTGTCCAAGATAAATTGAGCATAGGTAGAACCAACCAGGGACCTTGCCAAATCATGAGACGACTTAAGAGCATATAGTTAAAACCATAATTAAATAATTGATCACCGGGTGTTAGAAATTGATATTTGACTTTTAGCTCATAATATAAGAACGTCATTTTTCCTGATTAAAAATGACCATATTTATCAAACAATGGAGGGAGGCATGGGTCCTCTTGACGAAACTATGAGCATTATAGGAAGAGAGAGAACTTACTTCCATTCACAGCAGAGTTACATTTTGCAAGATTGGATTCCTTCTTGCCAGATGTAGTGTTGTTGCCATCAGCTTCAGTCAGGTTCATGGAGTCCTCTATCTGATCTGTTTTTGGACCCTTAGAACAAGGGCGGTCACTTTTAGGAACTTTTCCCGCTTTCCGGTGCAATTGTTTGCCCGCACATTTGGGTAACAACAAAATAGAATTATTTGCCTCCCCGCAAGTAACATTTTTGCTACTGTCTTCGTGCTCAAAACTAGGAAGCCGACTTTCATGCATCCAAAGCTCAACAAAAGTATTTTTGTTTCTGGAAACTGAAATTTGTTCTGAAATAGTAACAGGATATGTTATATCTGTCACAAGCATGGTTTATGCAGCATCAGTTGCAAGTAATGGAGAAACTAGCAAGCATTTATTTAGAGTAAACAACCAAATATATATATATATATATATATATATATATATATATATATATATATATATATATATATATATATATATATAGGGTGTGTGTGTCTGTGTGAGGTCGACTCTTACAACGCCTTTAAACAGATTATCCCATGACCATCCACTTGCATGCCGCGGGGCACACATGCTGATCAATCCAAGTAGGTCAACTAGTAGCCCATCATTGACACGTCTCAGCCCAAAAATACGCCTATTGGAGGATTGTAACCATTCAATTGGTGCTCTTTAATTCAACTGTAAGCTATAGAAACAAGTATTTTTGGGACCCACTTTAGTTCAATAGATGAACTACCATCTTATTGACTAGGATTGCTCAAAGTCATCTCCCACGTGGCTCAATAAGTGAATGTTCATATACTACATATTCATATCCACTTCAATAAGTGGCTAGAATAGTAGAAATACTTGAATTATTTTAAAAGCAGATTCCTAGGACTGTTTGAAGAATAGAAATTTTATTCAGCCAAACATAGAAGAAGCTATCGGAAAATTTAAGCCAAGAGTATGTACATACACACATATATGAGGATGCAGAAGTGCAACATTCTATAATTAAAATATACAACATACAAATGTAGATGCCACTTGATACTTGACAAGTAGGCAGTATGAAAGGAGCAAATCAACTAAAGCAATTACTAGATGCAGTCGGTTTCATAGCACAAGCAAAAGAAGTCCAGAACACTAGCCTTGATTTGGTAATAAGGGTTAGAAGCAGTGTGACGTCCCGAAAATTTTCGACTTTCAAACGAGTCCGACTTCGTGTCATAAGACCGTTAGATGAGTGACCGTACACCGACGTGCGGTGTACCGGCTTAACACCCAAAAGTTGAGTCTTTGAGTATAAAAGTCAAATGGATAAGAGATTTCTTTGCTTGCTTTGTTGTTTAGTATAGAGAAAAGAGAGGAAGAGAGCTCTAACCCTTCTTATTCCCAACTACTAGAGAGTGAAGTGTAGTGTGCGCAAGCTTGGAGCTTCGACTTGAAATTCGTGAATTACGATCGACGTAAATCCCCAATTTCCAACTTTAAAACCCTCTCTTGGGCAAGATCACGTGGATCGAGGAAACGACCTCAAAAGGTGAGCATAATTATGTTTTTAAGTGATCTTACATTGTTAAAACTTTGTGTGTGAGTATGCGTGAAAATCAATGAGATACAATCAATGAGAAGAAGCCCGTGTTTCTAAGAATCTGTCCAAACCGATCGATCGAAATTAGTAACCGATCGATCGATTTTGATAGGACAGAAAAATGTGGATTTTTTGAAGAAACTGTTCGATCGATTTTGGATTCCGATTGATCGATTTGTAAACCGATCGATCGGATTGCTCAGACAAAGAAATGTGAATTTTCTGAAGAAACCGATCAATCGAACTGGATTTCGATCGATCGATTTTGAAAACCGATCAATCGATTTGGGATTCGACCGATCAATTTTGGAAACCGAACGATCGATTTGGGATTCAACCGATCGATTTGGTCAGTTTCTGAGCTCTTTCCATTTTTGGTAAAATGAACTTAGGGAGACTTTAGGACTTCCCGTTTTGCATCACTTTGACATATAGAATATAAATGGTTGTGTTCTAGGTGTAATCATGTGTGCGTGATAGCAGGGTGCCTTGGGAAGAAGAAACCTTCATTTATATTCTATACGCCAAGTGGAGGTAGGGAATTTTCCCTACCTCCACTTGAAAATTCCATACCATGTGTATTTGATACAACTAGCATGAATGTTGTGATATGACGAATGAAATGTGTTATTTGCAAATTTTATTTTCTAATAAGCATGGGTCAAAATATCGTCCGATACCGATACGTATCGGTTTTAGGGGTCAGCGGTACGATACATACCCTATGTATCGTACCCTGCTTAAAATGAGGAAATTATCGTCCGATACGGACAAAATATCGTCCGTATCGTCCGTATCGGACGATAATTTGCTTGAAATTTTAAAATATATAGAATTGAAATTATCGGATGATAATTTGACATTTTGGTGGGCCCCACCCATAGACCCGACTTTTTAGTCGGGTAACCCATTTTTTCCCCATTTCTTTCTTCCTCTCTCATTTTTCGATTATCTACACCCTAAATCGGCGCCAAATCGCACAAAAAATCACGGGATCAACGTGGAAGGTACGTGTTTATCATTTTACTATCGTTTTATTTCATTTTAAATACTAAAATAAGGTAGATCTACCCTTATTTAAGGTAGATCTACACTTAAATAAGGGTAGATCTACACTAAATAAGTGTAGATCTACACTTATTTAGTATAGATCTACCCTTAAATAAGGTAGATCTACACTTATTTAGTGTAGATCTATCCTTATTTAAGGTAGATCTACCTTTAAAATTTATCATTTACCTATAATATTAATTATTTAAATTAAGAAGAGAAAAAAAATAATTTAAAATATTTAAAATATTTAAATTAATTAAAAATAATATAAATAATGGGTCAAAAATAATATGATGGGTCAAAAATAATTATATGTGACCCCATTTAAAATATTTAAATTGATGGGTCAAAAATAATATAAATAATTATAATTAAGGGTCACCTGTAATCAATATGGGTCACATATCATATGGGTCACATATAATTAATAAAATAATGGGGTCAATATGGGTCATATATAATTTAAACTTAAAATTAATATGGGTCACATATAATTAAATTTATGAGTCACATATTAAATTATATGTGACCCATATTAATTTTAATAATAAATTTAATTATATGTGACCCATATTGATTATATGTGACCGTCACATATAATTAAAATAATTAATATTATGGGATATGTCCCATAAAATATTAGAATAATATGGAATAAATTTCAAATAAATTTTTAAAAATTATAATAATATCAAATAAATATTCAAAAATTATAATAATATCAAATAAATATTCATAAATTAAAATAATATCAAATAAACATTCATAAATTAAAATAATATCAAATAAATATTCAAAAATTATAATAATATCAAATAAACATTCATAAATTATAATAATATCAAATAAATATTCATAAATTATAATAATATCAAATAAATTTGATAAAATATAATCTAATATTTTTAAAATAGCAATAATTAAAAAATAAATTTTATTTTCAAGTGTAAATTAGATGTTTACTCTTGTAAATTTTATTTTCAAATGTAAATTAGATGTTTATTTTTAATCGTTTGCTCATTCATGCAGGTGAAATAAATAAATATGGTACGTTCGACAGATCCAGCGTGGCAATATGGTACAGCAATAGATGGTAATAGACTCCAGATTCAATGTAATCTTTGTAGAAAAAAACTGCTGGGAGGAGGTATCACACGATTAAAGGAGCATCTGGCTCATGTAAAGGGAGAGACAAGAGGGTGTCCCAGTGTACCCAGAGGTAAAAGAAAATATCAGAGCTAGTTTACAAGCGGCAAAGGGAAAGAAAAAAGCTGAAGCCGATCGTGATAGGGAAATGTATGAGAGAATCAGGAGGCCAGATCCAGAGTTTACATCAGGTGCACCTGAGGATGATGAGGATGAGGATGAGCAGATAGCGAGAGCTATGAGAGAGAGTGCTAGGGAAGCACAACAGCGGCGAGATCAGGAAGAAGCCGATTATCGGTTTCGGTCCAGGTTGAGGGGCCCATCCATGCCTGCTACCGGTGGTGGATCTAGTCATAGGCCACATGTTGTTGATGTTGATGAGGATGTTGAGCAGACTGCCGGGTTGCGTAGGTCAGCATCTGGGAGGGATTATAGGCCGTCTACTAGAGGCCGTACTACAGCCCCCATGGATCCATTCATGTATCGCACTGAAAGCTCCAAACAAACCAAATTGAGTGCAATCTCACTTGCAAAAATGGGGAAGAAGCTTGGAAAATCCATTGCCAAGTTTTTTATATACAACCACATTAAGGCCAAGTAGCGACTCATTGCTTCAAAAGCATGATTGATACAAGTGCAGAAGTTGGTCCAGGAGTTAAAAAGCCTTCTCCATATGAGATATCTGGGCCCTTACTAACAGATGAGTATGATGAGATAACTGCCTATGTACAGAGCTTTGAGGATGTATGGGATGAGAGAGGTTGCACAATTATGTGCGATGGATGGACTGGTCCCATAAAGAAGAGTTTGATAAACTTTTTGGTTTACAGCGATGTCGGGACAGTATTTTTGAAATCAGTTGATGCTTCTAGACACGTAAAGACTGCTGACTACCTCTTTAAACTAATGAATATGGTAGTTCATGAGGTTGGAGAGCAGCGGGTTGTGCAGGTGGTAACAGACAATGCGGCAAACTACAAAGCCGCTGGATTAAAACTAATGGTTGAGGATTTAGGAAAGAGAAGCAAGACACAGGCAACTATTCAAAAGGGAAGAACGATTACTTCCTACCTGTACAACAGTGACAAGCTGGTCAATTTAATGAGAGCCTTCACAAACAATGAGTTGCTCCGACTTGCGATTACCATTTTGCCTGAGTTTGGCTAGATATAGGCATGAGCTGAAAAGCATGGTGTCGTCGGAAGAATGGAATCAACATGAAATAGAACTCCCACGAGCGAAGAGACTAGCTTGCAATCAAGTTGACACGATCTACAAAGACGCAGCTTTGGGCGATGTCGACCACCGATCGTCTCACTACCCGTTGGTGAAAGTGTTGAGATTGGTTGATGGTGATGAGAAACCAACGATAGGGTACGTTTATGAGTCAATGGATAAGGCAAAATTGGCTATAAAAACCAAATGCCCTACAAAATATAAACGATACTAGGCGATTATCGAAAAGAGGTGGGATGCACAATTTCACCAAGATGCTTGCATACAAAGTATAACATGTTGCACAATTATGTAGTGATTTTATTTATTTATTCATTATTTTCATATCTTGATGAAATTGCTCATATTTGATGTGTAGCAAGCACACTACTTGAATCCAAACCTTCCGATGTATCTGTGACGCTTTGGTGAAGCGACCGATGAAGTGTATACCGGTTTGCTGAAGGTAAGCCAAAGAATGCTCCCTGAGTTGGCGGACCAAGGCCAAACCATAAGAGATGTGAGTGAGCATAGTATCATACCTTATAAGTAATAAGTCAAATGTCATGTGATATTATCATCTATTTATTAATATGTGCCTTCGTGTTTCATCTTTATAGATTGACATGTTTCAAGAGACATGGGTCATTTGGGACCCTTGGCGCAATCCCAAATTAAACACGACAAACCCAACATTGGTGGATGCATTATGGAGGTGATGGTCCGATATTGAGGCGGGTAGCAATGAGGGTATTGTTGCAAACGTGTTCCTCGTTCAATCATGAGAATTGGAGCACTTTCTCTCTCATTCATACTAAGACAAGGAATAGACTAACTATGGATCGATTGAAAAAGTTAGTCTACTGCCACTATAACATGCGATTAAGGGTCAGGAATATACAGCGGATCAAGCGTGGTAAGCAATTACATAAAATCTTAGAGCCTCAATTATATGAAGTCTTACTTACATATTATACTAATTCATCTATCATATTCTACCTTGCAGACGGTGATTATTTTGATCCCATCCAATTGGATTATATATTCGAGGAGGATGACCCTTTGAATGAATGGATCGAAGAGAGAGAAGAGCCAGTTTTGGATAGTGAGAGCCGAATGGTGGACAATCTTTGAAAGAGTAGCGGGCAAAGAAGCTTCCCAACCACCGAGGCGGAAAAGAAGATTGAATCGTCATTCAGTGGTTGGATCTAATGACGAAACGCAGCCCGGTAGTGATGATGGGAGTGGTGAGAATGATGGTGGAGGGCATGATGGTGGAGGGGACGTTGGCACTAGTGGTGGAGGGGAGGAAGCTGGTACCTCTGATCCTTATAGAAATATGGCGGCATAGGACGATGACTCTGACAGCAGATTAACACGATTCGACACTCCTACATTTAGAATGGGAGGGGTTGAAGGAAGAGGAGCATCGGGATCATATCAAACACCATCACCACCACAAGATGATACGGATATGGGTTATATGACTTCTAGCTTCAGGGGATTCAGTTTGCAAAATACCGAAGATTCAGCAACTAGTAACCCATACTACCAGCCACAACAAACCTATTCGGTGCCATATGACTTCGTTGGTCAGATTTTTGGAGGACCGGCCTTTACGCATCTGCGAGCCTCGGTTTCAAGGGGCACATATAATCATGGGTATCAATATGGGCAACATTATATAAAGGCAAAGGCCGATGATCATGAGGGCCAAGAACCACCACGAAATTCAATGTGGCTCTAAAGTAAGTTTTTCATGTACAATTAAATTTATTTTATCAACATAGCTATTATTTTTGACAATATATAATTTATTTTTGTCAATATACATTGTAATTTACTTTATGCGTATTTCGATCAAATTATGAAATATTGTTAATAAAATAGGCATGTGATCAGCTGGTCGAACATAATGTTAGAAGATCTATTACATTAAGTCAAAAATGTGATCTTAAGACAAAAATAAGTTACAAAATAGGCATGTGACTTGGGTTAAGTTACAAAATAGGCATCTTACTTATATATTCATCTAAATAATGCATCAAATAAGTCAAAAATAAAAGCAAAAATAGTTGAAATAAATACAAAATAAATAAATATAATTTTTTAGATTTTTTGGGATTTTCTTGGGTTTTTTTGGGATTTTTTTTCAAAAAACCGAATTTTTGAATGTATCAAACCGATACATTGAATGTATCGGACGATACCCGGTACGTATCGTCCTGGAGGTCCGGACGATACCCGGTACGTATCGTCCTGGAGGTCAGGACGATACGTATCGGAAATCCGGTATTTTGACCCTTGCTAATAAGCATGAGCTCTGTATACGGATTCAAAACATGAAAATGTGTGTGTGAACCACGTAAGATGTGTACATGTGTGTGCGTGTAAACTTCAAGATTTCCAAACTCAAAATCTAGTTATAAAATACCACATTTCACAGTGATAAACTATAAGTTAGACTTCGCACTTTGATTTAAGGTTCATGCGGAACGAATCCCTTGTGCTCCGGAACGGCAGGATATTCGTCATTTTCTTACCGATTTGCGGTAAATTTCGTTCGGCACAAGCAGCTCTCATACGAAAGGGCTTGGGCATCATGAAAATAGTTTATTGAACGACAATAGTTGAGATTCCCATCGGTATATGTGTGGCTCTCGATGCTATATATGCTCGAGATTGTATTTAGTGATCAATTTAAGTTTTTGTTTTATTATGGGAATAAGTTTTGGACATCATGTGAATGAGCTTTGAAATCCACATTTGATATCAGTTTTGCGTCAATTTAAATACCTTTAAATTGTGAATCTTTTTTTGAAAAGCATGTTCGATTTATGTCATAAGATATATGTGTGATGTGATAATACGCATGCTATTGATGCTTCCCTATTGAGCTTAATATGTTAGCTCATCCCTCGACTATACGTCACAGGTACAGGTGTAGATGCTAGTACTGAGGATCTGAATTTAGAGGATTCAAGGTACATTCACGAGGAAGAGACTGAGCCACCTCCAGAGGAGTTTTTCTGAGAGTTGAGAGATTAGTCAGATAGATTTTGTAATTTGTATGGATTAGGCTGGGTAGGTTCAGTCAGTTTTGTTAGAAATTTTGAATTTGTGTAATTATGATCATGGATCAAAATATCATATTTTCGATACGTATCGTCCTGACCTCCAGGACGATACGTATCGCGGATCGTCCGATACATTCAATTTATCGGCGATACATTGAATGTATTGTTTTAATACAAATTTTTGTATTTTTTTTTTCAAAAAAATCCAAAAAATCAAATTATCGGCCAATAATTTCAATGTATCGTCCGATAATTTGGCCAAATGGGGTCCCTGTCAATCTACCAAATTATCGTCCGTATTAGACGATACATACGAAAATTTCACCATATCGTCCGATAATTATGTGATTTTTTGGGGTACCCGGTAAAAATGGTATTTACCATATCGTTCATGTCCAAAACCAATACGTATCAGTATCGGACGATATTTTGATCCATGATTATGATATTATTATTTTGTGAACCATGTTTCGGTGACGGTTGGCCATCACTGGTAGTTCAATTTGGTTCTTTGGTCCATGTGTTTTTGCATGGAATTAGAACCGTCTTTTTGTCATGGTCTTTGATATGGTCATTTTTAGAATTAGAGATTTAAAATTTCCCTATGATGACTCTATCTGCTTAGTTAGAAATATTTGTTTTGATTATGCCTCGTGTGGATGTACCAAGTGTTCAGTGAGTTCTGGGATCGCCTTATGGGTGGTCCGACGACACGGGTTTCCGGGTTCGGAAATCTGGGCTGTCACAAGCAGTAATTTAGAAGTTGAAAAGTGAAATTTCGCAGTGTGGTGGACTTGATTAGATACATGGATTACTGGATCACACTGAAAAGTCTTCACCGTTGCATTATGAAGATAGGGTAAATTTTAAAATGTAGGCTAACCCTGAAGCCAACGCCAATTTAACGAAACCCCAAAAAAAGTAAAACCCTCAAGCCCATTATACAAGCTTGGTTAGTGCTTTACTAGTAATCAGCTTCTAAAGTAGTAGGCAACTCAGGTGGGATACAGAAGATGCAAAGAAGCAAAGAATAAATTTGTAGCAGAAGGAGGATCAATACCATCATCATGGAGCAGCGGCAGAGAATCTGGAGCTTCGCTTTGGCCGATTATATTTCTAGCAAAACCGTCAGTGGGGGAAAGAAGCTTAGAAACCACAACGTCTGCACGGAGAGGGAGGCGGACTGCATCCATGTCCAAAACATCAAAAAAAAGAAGATGATCGAAAACCCCTTTCAAGTATAAATAAAGATCAAATAATCGTCGTCTTCCATAGTCATAAATGTAAAATTGGAAAAAAGACTCAAAATTTGGAAGCTTCTACAACCTACAATGAGCATTCTAGTACAACAAGGGAAAGGGGAGTGCAGAGAGTAGAAGAGAAAGAAGAAAAATTGAAATGATCAAACTTGTTCTAGGGCTTCCAGGATCAAATCATCAACTTATATTTATAGTTTTCGGGAAAGGCTCGCCCTTGCCCGGTCCGAATATATATATATATATATATATCCGCTTTGCCTTGCCCGACACAAGTGTTAGTTTCTATATATATATCCGCTTTGCCTTGCCCGACACAAGTGTTAGTTTAGTCAAGTCAGGTCGGGTCTCATTGCGCACATGTCATTTTCTATTGGGCAGCAAAAGTTTGGCATCAAGGCCCAATGGGCCGGTCGACTGCCACAGTTAAATTACCTCTAATCGCACCTACCAGGTTTTTGGTGGCCTACAACTAAACCCGTTGGCAGTCTTAAATTAAATGATCGTGATCGTGATCGTGATCGTTTTCATGTCAATTTTCAACACAATAGATCTTGAGACTATGGACGTGTCATCGGACAATCAAGTTTCTGATTACACGTGACATAGATCTCAAACCATGATCGTAAATTCACATTTGAGCTTGATGTGTGACATGAGAAACTTGACCATTTGATGGCACACATGTGGTCTCAAGAACTATTGTGTCAAATATTCGCATGAAAAATAATCACGATGGTCTAATTTAAGACGGTCAACGGGTTTTAATATAGGTGCCAACCAATAATCTCGTAGGCATGAACAAAGGTACTTTTTTAGTCTTATCTTATTTATTTAAGGGAAGTTTGCATTTTCGGCCCTATAAATTTGCTTATTTTCATAAACGGTCCTATGGTTTGAAATTTTGTAGAATAGGCTAGCTCCAAGCCAAGCCATTTCCACGCCAGCACCGACCTCTGAAATGTCTAAAAAGTCCTTAACTTTTAAAATCCTTTATATATTTAAACTTTATATAATTTAAAAAGCTCTAAAATAAAGTTTGAAATAAAAAATCTTCTTTTGCGGCATTCGCCACTACTATGGAGTTGATAAATTCCATCGCTATCTTAAGATAGTGGCGATCATATTAGAGTGTACCTTATTTAATAACTACCACACATTAATTATGTCAACCAATTTTAATTATCTAAAATACAGAAGAAAATTAAAAAAAAGAAAGATTAAAGAGAAAATAAGAAGATAAAAATATAAACAAAATAAGAGAAGATTAAAGAGAGAAGAAGATAGAAATATAGAAAAAATAAAAGCATCGTATTAAAGTGTACCTTATTTGATAACTACCACACATCGCTATCTTGCCGCTTAAGATAGCGACCGTTTTTGTTTATGACCACTAACTTAAGATAACTTCTTCTCTCTTTAATTTTCTTATCTATAATTGGTTGAAATAATTGATATGTAATATCCCGAAAAAAATCGCGTTAAACAGTGACCTCGGGATTCGTGCCCGATTGGTCACAAGTTTGACCAATTAGGAGATCAAGGGTTAACATAGAGTGTGATGAACGGACGAGATGTGATGGTTTGAGTAATTATGTGGTGTGTGATATGAATGAGAAGTTGCATACACCTACCGCGGTGTATGTGCTCAACACACAAGGAAGAGAAGAAATAAAAGGGTTTAATAACCCTAAGTGTGTGTTTTGGGGTTGTTGAGAGAGGAGTAAAGAAGATTAAACAAGAGTTATTGTGTGATTGGAGGGGGGATTCTAGCATTAAAGAGACCGATTCAATGCGAGGAATCCGTTCAAGCAAAGGCTGGAACCCTAGCCTTTCCAACCACTCGATTGAAATCAATTTGAGATTGATTGAAGGTAAGATTTTTGTAGTTTAAATGCATGGATTAGAAGGGTGAATAGTGGCTAGAAATATTGTGAAATGTAGGACAAAGGTTTAGAAAAATGGAAAGAAAAAGTAAGGGAAAAGATTGGGAAGAACAGCCAGAAAGGGGCTGAATCTGGCAATTTCGATTAATCGAAATTGGGTTTCGATTAATCGAAATTGGCCAAGAAGTTGAAAAGTCAGAGGACTCCGATCTCGATTAATCGAATTGAGCTTTGATTAATCGACTTTGGATTTCGATTAATCGAATTTGAAATCGATTGATCGACTAGGAACCTACAGTGAACTCCAGTGAAGAAAAGAATTGGGCTTGATGAAATCGACAAATCGAAATGAAGATTCGATTAATCGATTTGTAATTTCGATTAATCGATTTGGGATCGATTAATCGATTTTGGAAATTCGATTACTCGAATTGGGAATTGACAGGATAAAGTAGGGAATTTCGATTAATCGAATGGGAATCTCGATTAATCGATTTGAGAATCGATTAATCGATATTGACTTTCGATTAATCGATTTTGGAGTTCGATTAATCGACTGGGCTAGTTTTTGTTGACTTTTGAGTTTGACTTTAAGATTCTTTGAGGGTCTTGGACCTCCTTTATTGCATCTTTAGTGATGTGTTTCACATGTTATGTGGTATCATAGGTGATACGTGTGAGCTAGTGCACAAGGAGCCACGTGGGACCTTGATGCATTGATCAAACGAAGACTTGAGGTAGGGAACACCTTGAACATGTACTTTATTTTACAAGAGCATGTATGTAGTGATATAGAATTCAATTCAAATTGTTTTTATTGCTTAAGAATTATGAAAAGTGTGTGCGTGTGACATCCATAAGAGTAAGTATAATGAACCATCCCCAGGGGATGAGGAAGTAAAGAGGTAAGGGCATCAGGTGTGATGTAAGTGAATGGATACATCCCAGGGATGTATCCAATATTGAATCATATTTGATAGGGCCTAACTGATATAAGATAGCACATTTACACGGTGAATAACTATATGTAAGGCATCGATATTTTTGTTATTTGAGGTTTATAGGGTACCCCACCGACGTGGCGGGATATCCACGACACGGCAGGATATCATTGACCGTCTGTTGGCGGCCTTAGGCGGTCACGGAGGCTTATTACGATAAGCACACCCCAGGGGTGTTGATTTGAGACAAGTGAAACCCCGCCACCAATCCCCAGGGGAAAGGGGCTTGGGTACTATATTGTATTCCCATGAAATACGTTAAAAGTGTCTATATAGATGACGATGATGGGTATCTCATCGGGGCTCGATGCTATATTGCTCGGGGATTACTTAAGTTGAAGGTTTAAGTTTTACTTTAGGTCTTTTCAGCATCATTCATGAATAAATGAAAACATAAGTAATTACCAGTAAAATGCAATGCTTTTTAACTGTTTTCATCAATAACTGCATAAACACATCATGCATGGCATATCATGGAATATATGTGAGTAATAATTTATATGTTCAACTGTGTTTTGTTCTCTATTGAGCTATGATGTAGCTCACCCTATAGACTATAAGTCGCAGGTCCACTACTAGCAGCTGTCGAGGCTTCAGGAGACGCTGACCTCGGTGAGTCGGACCTTGCGGCCGGCGAAGAGTTGGAGCCACCTCCTGAGGACTTCTTCTAGAGGACTCCGTTGTGCCGCTTTGAGGACTTTTTGATAAAGATTTGTACGGCTTGGTATGTCAAGCCTTGTTTTGGTTGAACAATGTATATATTGGGTTTTGGGATTATTCTTTTGGGGCGAACCATCCGTGATGATTGCTATCATCGATGGTTCGGATCGGTTCTCCATTCATGCAGAGGCATGAGGGTAGAACTGTCTTTTGAGAAATGCTTTTATATAGATTTAAATTCCGCAGTTTCATTTACTACTTCTTTTTGCTTGTTATACCAATGTTCCGTGCTTAGCTAAGGGGCACGGTCAAGATGATCGTGCTGATGGCATGGGTTTTGATGTGCCGAAATCCGGGCTGTCACATGATATATATAGTTATTCTCTCTTTAATCTTCTTATCTATAATTGGTTGAGATAATTGATATATATATATAGTTATCAAATAAGGTACACTCTAATATAATTGTTAACTTAAGATAGCGGGCCGCTAAGTTAGGGGCAAGATAGCGACTCACTATATTAAGATAGAGATTGTTTTTGTTTGTTTTATATTTATATTTTCTTTTTTTATCTTTAATTTTTTTTTTTTTTATGTATTTTAAAATTGTAACATGTCTTACAATTGATTTGGATAATTACAGTTGATTAATTTAGATAATTATAATTGGTTGAGATAACTGATGTGTGGTAGTTATCAAATAAGATACGCTTTAATACTAGCAACATGACGCTTTTGTAGGGTACACAATAGTGTAAAAAAAATGGAAAATAAAAATAGACGGCTTGGCTTAGAATTGGCCTAATTTGCAAAGTTTTAAATTATAAGATCATTGTTGCAAATAAACAAATTTATAAGACCGAAAATGCAAATTTTCCTTTATTTAATCCTAAGGCCCAGCGTAAAAATAAAATTTGATAGATAAACAGTTAGTTTGGGAATAGTGACGAAAAATCATTTCTCTATTAATTGATGGAAACAAGAATCATGGAATCCATTGCTCCCCATATTATCAAGCAACATTCACTATCCCAAGGGAGTATCACCCATCCAAAAAACCTACTAAATTATGATTAGTTTATAATAAGAATCAAGGAATGTCGTTTGAGATGATTTGAACACGTCTATTTTTTACGAGTCATCTCTGTTTATACAGTTTTGAGATACCTCCTATATAACGTCGAGTGTAAATATTTTTTAAAAAGAAAAGGAAACATTAACTAACCCAAAAAAAAAAAAACAAACAAACAAACGGAATAAAAAGAATAGAAAATCATATAGAAGGGGAAAAGGGTACACTTGCTAGTGCACTTATCAAACGATTGATAAGTGCACCTTTTATGACCAAACTTGATATAGTTGCAATATATTTTCTGTGTTTACATCCAATTTCATATGTGAGGGCTCCATTCAAATTAGGAGAGCCATTAAAACCCAGTATCTTAATCATACAGAACCATCCAATCTCAGCCATGAAAACCATCATCTTAAGCTATTAAAACCCATCCATCTTTGCCATTAAAACCCATCCAATCTCAAGCCATTAAAACTCATCAATCCTTCACTGGTTCGGTTCATCAAAGTTATGTAGTATTGCAACAAATCATGGCTGGACATGGAGTCCTACGAAATTGACAACTGAAAAGAAGGGAGAAAAGGAAGAGCGAGAGGGAGGAGATAGGTTTCGTCAATCAGCGATAGGTTTATATTGGAATTACATCAGGAACAGTTATAATGGTTATTTTAAAAAACTAAAAAAAAAATTGAATTTTTTATTTGAATTGCAACAACCAATTTTTGAATTGCATTAGTTTCCTCCTTTTGAGAAAAAAAAAATCCCAAAAATACAGAACAGAAATTTAGAAGGTGAATGATATTCTCAATCGAAAATATAAGATGCCATTCATCACCCTCATTCACCATATGAGCAATCTACCTAGTGTTTATGCTCCCCTTATCCGGCTAGTAATTCTAAAAGTTTACTATTTTTTTGCACTTAGATAAATGTCTACAATAGCTGAGGAATAAGGGACCTCACCATTTAGAAAGCATGTTTTTTGTCTTTTAAGGCCAGGGACTATACGCACTCTGCCCACCACCATGTGGTGGCCATCACCAAGGATAGGATGTAACAGCAACTTAGGCAAGGTCGATTAGATCTCATTCAAAAAATAAATAAAATTCTTTTTTATAACTTCCACCGTTAAAAATGTTGTCAAAGTTAGAGAAAATCAATGCACCAAAGTCTTGAGTTATTACCTTATCTTTGACCCATCAAATGGAGGACAAAAAACTTTAAAATATATATATTTTTAAAATAAATTCACATGCCTCATGGTTGATCAACCCAAATCGGATTTGTTTTGAGTTGATCATGCCATGTGGCATTTGATCTAGCGACTAGGCGCACATGATGACCTGTGCACCCTCCAGGGAGTTCTCCCCAACGCCCTTTTTTATAAAATAATTTCCCAAAAAAATAAAAATAGAATTATTTGTTAGATAGAAGAATCTAGCATGAGAAATGATCAAATAAAAGTTTATTAAATATTAATAGCCATTTGATATTGCATGAGAAATGATCAAATAAAAGTTTATTAAATATTAATAGCCATTTGATATTTACTTGTATGAAGAACTTCCTCAATGCCTAGCTTCTTTTCTTACAAAGCTCGACACTAGGAGACCTTGGGATATCATGTTACATCTCTTCTTCTATAGGCTTGCCTCTCGACGAACTTAACTATGTTAAGAGGAAGAGGGAAGTTGTCTCAATTTATAGGCTATACTCCTTTCCTTAAGATCAAGGAATCAAGAATTATAACAGACATCATTCTCTAAGAATGTTTCACCAGATGGGATCCAACTTTAGTGGGCTGAAGTTAAGTGGGAGGAAGCCGCTAAGAATCTCATGGCGAAAGCTATTTCAGATGAAGATTTTGGGCCCCTCCATTATAAATATAAAATGAAATGAAATGATTCCTTTGTACATTTACGAAAGTGTGATTCATGAAGGAGTCTGGCCACAAAGTGGAAAATTTTTTACATGTGTGATCATTGACACAGATATACAGATCTTTCGATTCCATCCTGCATGTTTTGGCAGGCACCAGAAGATGATGATGATCAAATTAGCGTGTTACAAGTAGATGTGTCAGTCAAGGCACTTGAGCTTCCTGAAGTCATTGAGGGAGTCTGAGATAATGGGGCATGGACATTGGCACTGTTGGCACTAAGCACTTGAAGATGAGGTGGTGGTCGGAGAGGGGGCGTTGATTGAACAATATACTGGTTAAGAGCAGCAGAATAAGCCTGACCCAATAGGCTTCCCCTCATCCGTCCCGTGGGCCGCCAGTTGTTCTCTGGCAAATTGTCAGCCATAGAGACCGGCTGCACCCCACCTACGCCGTGTATTTGCTCCCCCATGGATAATCTTGATGATGCTGTTCTGGGTGCCTGCACTTGAGTTGTCAATCCAGGTGGTCTTGAAACTTGTGGGGCATGGTTGGCAATCACATGTAGAGCATGTTCTTTATTCCTTGTGCTTCCTACTGCCAGTCCAACAGTGCCTGGTGCTCCTTGCTGAACCTGCCGCAAATGAGGAGGAGTTGATTGCTGCATTGGGCTTGCTGTTTGGCTCAACATTTGGGGCGCTCTTATGTTCGGAGGATGCCCATGGTGTGGTACTCTGTATGTCCAGGGAACCCTAGTGGAAGGTGGTCTAATAGCACCTGCTCTTTGCTGGGGAGGCATCATTGGACGCAATTGACTTGGTCCAGGGAGGTTGACAACTTGTTGGTATGATTGGCTTGGAATGTGGTGAGGGCCCTGGTTCTGTAAACAAAACCATATCATCAATAATTATTACAATGAGTCAAACTTGAACTGATTTGATAGCAATTCAGATGGATTTACAAATCCCTGATCATGATTCAACAACATTGATATATGAACACCCTTCAAAATGTTTCCAAAGACTTCTACAGGTTAAAGGGGAAACATAGAGATGAATCAAAAGAGAACACAATGACTGAAAAAATACACACATCCGACCATAGATATACCGAAATATGTACACACGGGAGAGGTTGCTGCACGTCATAATGTTAATTTTAACCAGCAGAAAGAAACTAAAAAAACACATATCCGACCATAGAAGTTTTCAATTTATATTTGCTATGTATCTTATTGTAAATACTCAGAATTCAGTAGTTACATGCGGTGTTGCAGAGACACAGATGTTATGCATGGTGGAGAGTCATACACAATGTGAGGAAAAAGGGATTTGTGATTTCTACTGGTCCGTTCAAGATAATTGCAGTTATGGTGTCTTATGGCTAGGACCCACAATGTACAAAGAAAAATTACTAGTTCTAAATCATATAGCATTAAGACTTCAGCATAGTTGTCAATGTTGGATTTGTCCCACATCGGCTGTGACCCATTTCTTGTCCACGTGATTTGGCTCAATCTCACCAACACATGCGGGGGGATGTTGGATTTGTCCCACATCTGCTGTGCGTTGGCCGTTCTTGGGCTCTTTATATCTTGGGCAAACCTCACCTTACAAGCCGGTTTGTGAGGTTGAGTTAGGCCCATGAAATTCTACAGTCCATTGCCATGATTTACAAATTAAATCACAGGATTTGATTCAATTCGCATAGATAACGATATGATTCACTTTGTAAGCAGCATTTCACATTAAATTAACGATTCATATTATGTTGTACAATTCAATTACATAATGTAAGACAGGCACGAAGTGACAGACAAACCCATTTTTTGGTTTCTGCAATAAACTTTTTATTTTTCGCATTTTAAATAAAATATACTTATTTAACCTATTTTAAAAATATTATTCCCACTTAATCCCTTCCTCAATGAACTTATAAGACTTTTGTCTCAATCTCTAAATTCTAGACCTTATTTTTTTTAATATCTTTGTGATCTAAGCACCAAATATTTTGACGATTGGTGGTTGTCTGAAGGGAAAGATTGAACCTTGATTTGTTTTTTAGCTTGTTTTGGTTTTCAAGAGATTTTTATGTGTAATACATATCAGAAATATCCAAAAACCTTTTCTAACCTTTCTTGGTAGTTTCTGTGAACAAATTTTATAGCAGACATGTTAGAAACAAGTTTCTTTCTCTAAAAGCCTTATTTGACCTTTTTTACTAGTTTATGTGTACTAGTGTTAGGGACATTTATATATATATATATATCGGATATGTTTTCAGAAACATGGTTTTTTTATTTTTACTTTTAACGTTTAAATGAGTTTCAACAAAAGAAACTCTACTACTAATTATTACAGTTTATTTCTTGAACAGACATGTATGTAGTATAATTAATGCATAGAACAAAAACAATATATGCATGTTCCAATTTATTTATTAGCCCTCAATATAGATAATGAGTTTTAGAGTTTAACTAATGCATACAAAAAGGGCATATGCACTTTAAGCATCCGTTTGCCACCCTAATGTCATCAATTTTGTAACTTACAGTCCAATTGTACAAATATAAATGGCATACATACACACGAAGTATGAGTGTATGACTGTCGGACCTTGTTGTGTAAAATTACTATCATATTATTAATTCGATTATAAATTAAGAGTACCTATTGCAAATTTCCTTGAAAACAATTGAGGATGAAAAGTGTAGAATCCCATGAGCCTAACTCAACCTCACAAAATCGGCTTGTAAGGCGAGGATTGCCCCAGATTTATATATAGCCCAAGGTCATGATACCCAGGCAATGTGGGACTATCGCTCATGCTCCCTCACGTGTAACGTGCCTCTCTACATCCCTGTGGTTACCTGCTCTGATACCATGTAGACTTCCATGAACCTAACTCAACCTCTCAAAATCAGTTTGTAAGGTGAGGATTGCCCCAGGTTTATATATAGCCCAAGGTCATGATATCCAGGCGATGTGGGACTATCGTTCAAAAAGTACTAGTGATTATTAGATAATCCAGGCCATATACCTACCAGTAACCCTAGGTTTTAATCCCCAACCATCAGGAGTAGATGAAAAATTGGAACGTAAGAATGAAAATAACAGTTAGGAATGAGTTGAAACAAATTAAATAAAAAGGAATAATCAAGTATTTACCTCTTTGACCAAATCTATGGTTTCATATTTAAAAATATCCCAGTAGAAAGTTTAAAAATTAAGAAGTGATACTTTAATTAGGTCTAATTGATAAATAACTCCAAATTGAAGGGCAATGTTGGAAGAATTAATATTATAATTAAAAAATTACATTAGGGGTCATTATTAACATGTGTGGAATTTGGAACATCCATTTCTTTGACTTGAATTTTCATGATTGTCGGGGCACAAAAGTTTGAGGACCCCAACTCCGACCATCAAGAATATCTCAATCACAATCTTCACAATTTTCTACAAACCAAAGTTGAAAATTAATTAAGTAGGGCTGGAATAAAACCTGACCACACATCACAAGGATTTAAGAACAATCACAAACTCCGGAACAGGAGAAGCATTTTAACCCTCAAAACTTTAGAATGAGAGGTTTCTACGAAAAAATTGGAGTGTGAACCTCTGTGAAAGCAAAAATTGCCGGGCCAGGTCACATGCACCTTTGATTTAGTCGACTATTGGACTTACGTTGATTTACAAGTGCCTTAAAATAATAGGTATATCCCAGTCACACATTCAAAAAAGAAAAGAAAATAAATTCGCAGGTATTAGAGGAAATCTGTAATAATGATGCATAGAAAAACCCAAAATACCAAACCTAGATTTCTTTGGCCATCTGAATCCCTTGAGGGTCAAGTCCCCACCATCTGTAACTATTTAATCCACATGACCCAAGATTTTCCCTGGCTTCATGAACCTTAAATTTGAGAGGCCATTTTGTCTTTGAACCTATGCATGCACCATTAATTATTAAAAATTTGGACTCACAAATTTCTACGTTACAAGGGGAGAGAGAGGGGGGGGTGGGGGAGTCAACCATAGACTGTTTTAAAGGTCATTAAGACCTTCAGAGAGCTGCATGTGGGCCCCCTCAAGCTGACACCCTTCCTTGGGACAATGACAGTGCCATGATGACACTCTCTTCTCAAGAATTTTCGGCTGAAACACAGCAAGCCCTATTTGCATGCTTGCATGTTTTTTTGTAAATCCATCTAAATTCCAAGATTTCCTGCCATGTGGCGCTCGAGCTCCCTTCCATTGGTGCGTTGGACTACAACTCCAACAACAAACAACAACCGCCATAAATAATTTTAACCGGTTAGAACACTTCCCTTTACTCCCTTACTGCTTCTTCTTGTACCTAGAAGCTCTAGAACCCCAAACACCATTAAAATACTTGCGCAACATAGCTCCAAACCTAGCTTGCTTCACCATTTGAACCATCTGTTATACACATGAAACACCACCATTTGTACTTCGTGAGCTGCTCAATGTGGGCTGCAAACACAGCCAATAAAACGCACTCTTCTCCACTTCAAAAACTGTCGGAACACTCCATCAAGAAACCTGATTGCTGCAGCAATACCAGCCCCCAACAATACATCAAAAACCTCATATTTTGGGATTATACAAGCAGCTCAACTCAGCTCTACACCTTCATCACTTAACCAGCCCTTTTTTCTTTCACTGAACACTCCTACATGCAATCATTTGATTTCATAAATTGCTCTCAAAGCAAAAACCAAACCAGCATCTCCCTCTTCTTCATCTCAGTCACATAAAAGACCCGAGAGCCTCACCTTTTTTTAGTAACTCAATCAACCTACGAAACAGAGTTCTGTTTAAGCCACACAATTTTCTACGTGGAATGCTCGTGAGCCTCGTCCTTCGAACTCACGACCTGCGTTAGCTCAACCAGTTGCATTCTCTTAAGCTACATTAGAGCTTCAACCCAGCCTTAGTAATATCAAGGTATGACTGTTATAAATCTGAAAATTCTAATCGTAGGTTAGTCCTCCTTTCTAATGCTTTAATTCTTGGACACTATTTGTTGAACGTCTAGGTATGAACCTTGAAGGTGCTAGAGGGACTATTGGCCATCAAGTGAGAATAGATGGAAACTCACTGAAAACAAAAAAGGGCAAGTAACCTCATTTCTACCAAATATTACATGATTAAGTTGTAGGGGATCCTTTAGTTTGTGAGATTTGGTGTTGAGAATAAAAAGGGTTGTTTTTGTGAGATTTGGTGTTGAGAAAAAAAAGGGTTGTTTTTGTGAGATGAGTAGTATTATAGATGGATGAGAAAAGTTCTGAAATTTCCCTTAATTACCATGCATGAGGATGATAAAGTTTCAAAATGTGGAAGTAGTATTGATAAAATTAAGTTTTCTTGTTAATCTTATCATAAAATCATAAGACACCTCTATTCTAGCAGGTGATTAAGCTGTGCCCTATAAATGTTATGCCGTACCCTTGCCTATTTAGTCAATAATGTTTCCATGCCATAAATTCTTGCATGACTTGTTGAGTAGTTAGGTAATTAAAGATGCATATAATGAACATTGGTTCAGTTTCGGTGCTATTGTTGGATTATATCAGCAGTCTGACTTGAGCCTCACAGAACCTTGAGTTTTCCTTTCAGAATACTACAAAAATATCGCGCTAACATCTTATTAGTGTAGTAAGTTTAAGACTCATTATTTGTCTTTGGCCGGAAAAATTTCCAGATTGGCCCACTATTTATGCTGTCCTGTTTCTCTTGGCAGAATGACATGGGACCATTCTTGGAATGTTTCTGCTTTCTCTGATCAGAATCAGTGCAAACTCAAATAATGAAGTTGGAAAAGATTTCCAGCCCATACCAACCACATATAATTTCCTGGGCAAAGGGAGGGTCAGGAAACTGGGAGAAATACTCCCGACACGAACAGGCAGTTTTGCTGTCAAATGAGGGAGGAGGAGGACGACGAAGAGGGGAAAAGGATACGGTTATGAGAAAACAGATCTTCTCACACCCTTACTTATCATTAACATTTATACTTCATTACAATGATATTGGCACAACCACTATTGCTAGTATACGCGCTTGCATAGGATGCTACTCTCACTGTCTCATACACACAAACTTAATATAAATTCTATGCACACACCAGCAATTCAAACGTCATGGTAACATATACACACCATAACAATGCAGTATACACACACAGGGTTTTATTAAATGACAATATATTCGCTAAAATTAACAAATTTACAAAAATTTCGAGCAAAAAATACCTAGTGATAGTGGAAAAACAAAGCCAAAAGGCATAAATAAGTACACTTTGATGAGAACATTTTGGTAAAATAGACAAGTGCAGTCTCATGGGAAGGCTCAATACAACCACTGGAAGTTCAATAGGTCTGAAACCTCCAAGAAAGAATTTGATAGACCCTTTTGTATCAGGAAGGGGGATTTTTATCTTGAAAAATTAAATGAACAGACAATGTAAATAAGTTTTGTAATTATAAAGCTCTTTTTTAAAAAAAAATTTGTAAAACTGTCGTTGGTCAAGACTCCTAACGTAATCAAACCCCATTCAGATTGCACGTGCTGTATAACTGTTAATATTATCCATATGGTTATGTAACACCAATCCATTGAAAAAGAAAAAAGAATCCTAGTTCTGCTTTATGAGATATAAGTTAGGGTTTTTTGCTTGGCTTGTTACTAAAAGGAAAATACTTACAAGGGACCAAATCATCAGAAAAAACATTCCGATCACCAACAAATGTATGCTTTGCATGAGGGGGACCGAATCGGTGGATCATGTTTTTTTGCACTGTCCGTTCGCACGCGCGATTTGGAACAAGATATTTCAGATTTTTAAATTGGAGTGGGTCCTCCCGCAATGGCCTGGCCAACTCATGGACGGGTGGAAAGAAACCAAGTTTGGTGACCAGAGGAAAGAGGATAGACTAGTCTCGCCCATCCATCGATCAAAAGTCGTCTGTTTATCTATAATTCTATATATCTATCCTTGTTTTGAATATGCTAAAAAACTTACTTTCTAAAATCGTGTCAGATATTTGATATGATATATGTTAAATTGGTAAAAGCTCTTATTCCAGATCCTAAGAACATCGCTGAAAACAGTCAATCAATTCTACAATCAAACAACCAAAAAAAAAATCTAGAGCATATTAATGCAGCACGTCGCAATTTGAAGTTGTAAACAAGGAATATATAATACACAGAAACTCTTCAGAGTTTTGTGTACTCATATATCATACCAGTGACATGGATTTATGAATAAACCAAGCATAAGTCTAACCTGTGCCACTGAGTGAAGCTGCATGGGAGATGAAGCAATGCCTGAAGATGACAGGTGGTTCATTTGCGGCCTGGAGATATGCTGCCTTTCCATGTCACCATCTAGAGTGGCTGCCATTGAGTGCAGTGCTTGGGAAGAAAGGGAAGGCGTACCATCAGGCATCATGGAATTTGAACATAGTATATTTGTTAGTGGCCTCTGATGTGAATTGGGTACTTGTTCCTGGGCAGGAAGACCTTGAATTACTGTGGGATCTCTGGTTCCAGATCTAGGTACTGATGGCCTCCTATTATCACTTCTTGTAAGTGTATTTCCAATTGGTATTTGTTGTAACTGCAAATTTTCAGTGGCCAACAAATGTCGGAGTTGTGGCATACTCAGGAAAGAAGTTCTCTGTTGAGTAATATCACCGTCACTTACAGGTTCTTGACTGAGAGTAGGAGAAACAGCATCTGTTAGCACCGGAGCCAGCATAGGAGTAGCATGGAAGTTTTCTGGAACTCGAACTATATAAGCATCTGGACTACTAATGGGGGCTGCTGATCCATTAGAAGCAAAAGTTCCTGAGAGCACCCTTGACCAGAAATTATCTTCTTGATGAGTGGCTTCTTGCACTGCCTCAGACATGCTGCTGGCAACAGCTATGTGGGAAATATTTTCAGGGAAATAATCCTGAAACGGTTTCCTATCTTCACTCTCACAGGTATTCAAACATCTCTGATTTGCATATCCTACAGAAGTTTCTGCCGAAAAAGTCATCGTTGCATCGTTCTCATCAGTTTCTTCCATAGTCAGATCAACAACATCGGATAGGATATTTGAAGTCAACATAGATTCACAGTGCTCTAGTTCGTCTTGTTGCCCTGCAAGCATACAGCTTTGCAGTTCGTCTGTATGGCCATCACGTTCAACGATAACCTTCCACGATCCATCTGCTGAGATTATCACATTGCTGATGTCTTCTCCTACCTCTCTCAAGATCTGAACAAGAAAATATTGCTTATTCAAATTGTAAAGTGTCACTCAGCCAAAGCAAACACAGAACCACTTGCCTTAACCATATTTTGATCAATACGCAAGTCAGTATAGCTAATAGGCTGATTGCAATGAGGGCAGCGCCAGGATGGCCTTCTTGAGTTTATTTCCAGGAAATTTTCATAATCAAAACACTACAAATCACACATAAAAAAAAAATCACGAAAAGTTATTTCTTAAATTGTTGAATATGATGATATGAAACTCACCTGATGGTGTTTGCAGAGGCATCCTTTAACAGGAGTTTGAATACGTCTACAGCTGTCAATTTTGGTTAAGAAACAAAAAACAATCACCTTGACAGTTCACATGAAAGCCAAATATCCTTAGGCAAGGTGTGACTAGATGCATATAAATTTAAAGCCATATACTTGATAAAGGCTGGTTATACGTAAGCAAGTATACTGGAAAAAACAGATAAAAGAACAAATCATTAGATCTGCATACATTCTAGTGTTTCGTTATGCTTCAGCAAGCTTACCAGATAAAAAAGAAAGGCTAAAAAATTGAACCATTAAATCACCTCCTCAATACAAAAACTTCCTTACAGCTGTAGCACATATAGTAAGAAGCTACAGTTATAACCCAACAACACTAACAGAAACTCTGCCCTAATAATTGTTAGATTTTTTATGCAACTTGATATCTATGTGAGACTTGAACCTACAACCTCTCTTATATTTTCAAAACAGTAACTTTGAGGGAAACTAGAAAATTCAAATTTGGAGCATCATATGTTATAGTAAAATACAAACTTAGTCCTACATTGGAAAGAGCTAGAAAAAAACTATAGCTTATAGACAAACTCCTACTACAGTTCTTAGTTTCTCTGAAGGATAGATTGTGTGCTTCCTGGAGATTGCACCGCCATGATCGCCCATAAACACATGAGTTTGCGAAATGCGCATGGGTGCTGGACGCCCACTTTGCACTTCACAAATACGTGTTGTCACGATGAGCCCTTTCCTATTTATCTCAAGTGGGTTTGAAGTTTGACTAGTTGACCATGCCACCAATTGACTTGAAGATTAGGGTATGGAGGTGAGATGATTAGATGATTTGGAGTAGTTGAATTATGGCTGTAATATTAGGTTTAGAGAAGGAGATGTGAGAGAGAGATAAGGAGAATAGCTTAGTTGGGTTGGAGAGCCAACTAGCTTTTATATTAACCAGGAGAGTAATGCATGTGCCGTGGATTGTACATGATAATAGAGCATCCTTGTTCACCAACTCACTCCACAATCGCCACCTTATCATTCTTCACGTTAGCAGCCAGCAGCAATGTTTGCCCCTGCAATTCCAGCAGCTAGGGCTGTGCATTTTTTGGACCGCACGACCAAACCCGACCAAACCGCCGGGTTTGGTCCGGTTTGGACGGGTACCGGTTTGGGTTTGGTTTGGAAAAAAGGAAAACCGAAAAGTTTGGTTTGATTTCGGTTCCAAGCCGAAACCGACCGAACCGAATGTAGTTTGTAAGTATATATATAAGCGGGGGTTTTGATTAATTTTAAAGGGCATTTAAGTAAAATGCATATTTTTATATAAAACCCTACCCTTGTCTTCAGCTTATTCCTAAATTCTAAAGCAGTAAAGTAGAACTTATAGGAAAACCGAAACCGACTGAACCAAACCAAACCGAATCTAATCGGGTTGGTTTGGTTTAAGAGTTGAATGGTTTGGTTTGGTTTGAAAATCTAGAAACCGATTAGGACCAGTTTGGTTTGTGGTTTTGGTCCAAAACCAACCAAACCGAACCGAATACACCCCTATCGGCAGCCGGGCCCCAGCCACCCCCACTTCTTTAGTCTCTCTTTCTCCCTCTTTCTCTGACACATGCACCACATCACCACCACAACCACCGTTCACCTCCCCACTCAACCCCATCCACCTTGTGCAACATCACCCTCCACCCTTGCACCTCATCTCCCGCTCCCATCTTCCTCTTCATTACTATGTTCTTCAACAGAGGCACCCTGTGACGTGGTCACGACCCTGGTGCATAACGATGCACATGGATCCACTAGCAGGCAAGGTGAGAGGGCCTTGTAGCTAGGCTGAGCCATAGGCAAAGCGCGTTAGGCAAACTCTTGGGTGAAGACACACAGTGTCAAGGTACTAGAGCGAGCTACGATCACTAATGCTTAGTGCATGCATAGTGATAGTCTGCGTGGGTGCGAAGCCACGCGAAGCGGCATAGTGATGGATTGCGTTGGTGCGAAGCCACGCGAAGGACTAGAGGGGTCCTTATCCGTAGGCACGGATGAAACCAAGATGAGCTAGCGAGGAGGTATTAAACCTCGAGGCTAGGTACTTGTGTGGACCTTGCATGGGGTGAAGACGGAAGTCGAGGAACTGATGCAGGTCTTGGTGCCAGTACGCCGACACGATCGCCTTTGAACTAGGCGTATGGCTAGCAGGTAGGCGGGCGGACCTAGTAGCGCGTGTGCGCAGAGGCACGTGGCCTTGCGACGTGTGCATGTGTCCCTTATGCATCATGCGACAGTGGCCCGAAGTAAGTTGCGATCTAGGATGGTGACTAGACGCGTGAAGGGCTTGGAGTGTGGAGCTCCGCGTAGGGGCACGCGACGTGATGCCAAGAGGGCACGTGATGTCCTGGTGCCATAAGGCACGCAATGCGGTGCTCCGCATAGGGGCACGCGACGTGGTGTCAAGATGGCACGCGACGTCCGAGTGCTACAAGGCACGTGAGGCAGTGCTATGACGGCACACAATGTGGTGCCAAGAGGGCACGCGACATCTAGCTTGTACGGCAAGTGATGCGGTGCTAAGAGGGCATGCGATGCGGTGCCAAGAGAGCACGCGGCATCTGGGTGCAATGACGAACCCGACTTAGTGCCAAGTGGGCACGAGACACAATCACGACTCAGACGTGATGCGGTGCTGCGAGGGTACGCCATGTGGTGCCGTGAGGGCACGCGACATGAGGCCATGATGGCCTTGCAGCATGGTCGTGACATGGATGTGACATGGTCGCAACACAGTGCTATGTGGGCATGAGGCCATGAGGGCCTCGCGACATGGTCGCGATGCAGACTATCACTATGCATGCACTAAGCATTAGTGATCGTAGCTCGCTCTAGTACCTCAACACTGTGTGTCTTCACCCAAGAGTTTGCCTAACATGCTTTGCCTATGGCTCAGCCTAGCTATAAGGCCCTCTCACCTTGCCTGCTAGTGGATCCATGTGCATCGTTATGCACCAGGGTCGTGACCACGTCACAACCCGCCTCTTGTTTTGTTTAAACTTGTATAGTGTGATTTCTTACAATGGGAATTATAGCACATGACCACCTGGGTATGGATTATTCCATGACCGCTAGTTATCAAGCACAACGATACGTGGCTTTGATCATAAATTCATTACGATTAAAGTTCATGTATTGAACTAATGTGTGCCCAAAAATCAAGCACACTGGAAGATCTGAACCATCCAATCTATACATTTTAAAGTGAATAGTGCTTATGCTCTAATGGTCGAAATAAAAGTGCACCAATCGGATGGTTAGAATCTCCTAATCGGCATTATTTTTTTGAGACATGTGGGATGCTGAACTACTTGGGTTGATCAAATGTGTGCCACGTGATGTGAAGGTGGACAGTCATGCGATAGTCTATTTAAAGGTGGTCATAGGTGTCGTTCTGATATTATGTATATCATAATTGTTATTATAAGCTCATATCTATTATCATTATTATTTTATTATCAATAATATAGATTATTGTAAAATCATTGTAATCGTATTGCTATTTTGATTTCTCTCTCTCTCCCCCCCCCTTACCCCCCTTCCGTCTCTCCCCTATAGCTCTAGTGTTTTATTATTATATTTTCTCTCCTTATTAGTGTTAACATTATTATTATTGAGTATTGTTATTACCATTATTATATTATTATTATTATTATTATTATTATTATCATTCCCTTCAATTATTACTATTATTGTTATTATTCTATTACTACCATAGTACCATTACTATACATTGTTTCTCCAATCCCCCGATTGGAGAAAATCGTTAGGGAGTTCCTTTGGAAGGGGGGGGGGGGGGGGAAGCAGAAAAAAATACACCTCCTAACCTAGGAAGACTGGTGCAAGGGCAAAAACAGTGGAGGGCTGGGAATTAGAACTCTTAATACTGTCAACAAAGCTCTTCTTGCTAAATGGCTTTGGAGACTTGGGGATGAGAAAGAACAAGGCCAATTATGGTGGCAGGTGGTTGCCTTCAAATATGGTTTCCTCAACAATAGCTGGGACCTCTCTACTAGAAATCAGGAATTGGCTCCGAGGAAGGATGTGAAGGCCAACATTAGTGAGTTTCATCGAAGTTTCCCGAGAATTTACAGCATTGCCTCGAGGCGCAATGTCTGGGAGATAGTAGTCTCCATCGAAGTTTCCCGAGAATTTACAGCATTGCCTCGAGGCGCAATGTGTGCATCGAAGATATGGTGGAAGGGAGGAAAGGGGTTCCCACCTGGAACATCTCCATGAGAAGATCCCTCAAGGATGATGTAATGGAGGAGTTCCTCAATCTATTTAGACTTCTTCATTTGATGTCCCCCTCCGCGGCTAACAGGGACTGCCGAGTGTGGGAATTGAATTCCAAAGGTGTGTTTTCCATGAAATCCTTTTACAACTTTCTTCACAATGATGGCAATGTCCGGGGGCCTTCACGGACCAAGTTCTGGAAAGTCAAAGTTCGCCCCTAAAATCAAGTTTTTTAGTTGGACAGTTGCTTGCAGTTGAATCCTTATAAGAGAGCAGTTAATGCGGAGAGGGAACACTATTCGCAATAGATGCCTTTTGTGCATGAGGGGGGTGGAGTCTGTGGACCATACGTTGCTTCCTTGTCCGTTTGCATCCGCAATTTGGGGCACCATATTTCAGGATTTTTTATATCCATTGAGTCCAGCCTAGTTGGCTGAGACACCTGTTTCAGATTTGGGTTGACGTTTCTCTCTTGGGTTTGAAAAGGGAGTTGTGGCCTCTCACGGTGTGTGCAGTTCTATGGGCTAATTGGTTGGAGAGGAACAGCAGGGTTTCAGAAAGAGGGGCAGACCATTTAAGTTTGTCATTAGGGAATAGGGATGCAAGAGATTGACTGGTGAGTTGGTGTGCTATGGGCCATAGTGACGCCGCTGAAGGGGATCCACTTCCTTGCTGACTGGGTCCGCATGGGTGGCCCTGTTTCAGATGGGGTGTCCTCTTCCTTGGCTGCTCTGTATCCAAGGGTTTCTTTTTTAGAGGTATTTTTGGGATGTTTTTCTTCTCTTTTTTGGGTAGCTCCTTGCTACCCGCCAAGTTATGTACTTTTTTCTCCTTATTTTTAATGCATCTCTTTGTTACCAATATAAAAAAAAACATTATTTATGCTATTATTCTTACATTTTTGATAATTAATTATTATTTTGACAACTAGTTATTCTGATTTATTATCCTTCTATAATAACTATTATTATTTATTGATATTATAAAATACTATTATTAGATTATCATTACCTTGACCAACATGTACATGCATATATAATGATCCTTACCACAATATTTGAACTTCTTCAGCTTGATGGTTGAAGTCATTACCTGGCAACCCAATGCATCTCTTTGTTACCAATAATAAAAAAAACATTATTTATGCTATTATTCTTAAATTTATGATAATTAATTATTATTTTGACAACTAGTTATTCTGATTTTTTATCCTTCTATAATAACTATTATTATTTATTGATATTATAAAATACTATTATTAGATTATCGTTACCTTGACCAACATGTACATGCATATATAATTATTATTTGAACTTCTTCGGCTTGATGATTGAAGTCATTACCTAGCTACCCAACCCCGCCACCCTCTTAAACTCCATCGATGCCCGATCTAACCCTAGAATGCCTTGACCAGATTCCATCTCTCTCTGGAAATGTCTCTCCAAATTCTCCGTAAATGACAAGTCAGCACGATGGAAGGCCTGGATCTAGAAACTGCCCATATGGAAATCGCAAGCAAGGCAAGGAACTTAACCCTTTATCACTCTTTGTTGAATATATGTACGTGTTTTATGATATCATTACTATTGTCTGTAGCTAGGCCGTACATATGGCAGGTAAGTATGAGCTGAAACTCTAGGTAAGGTGTATCGATTGCTAATGGCATGTTGCATGTTAATATACCAGTAGCTATATAAGTAACCTTTTATCATCATTAACTTGTGATCGTGGTTATTGTTTAAGCATGAGATTTATTTACCAGATAATTATGACTTTAAATTAATGAGATGCATCTTATACACATGCATGTACATGAGCATGAGCATGATCATATATACATGGAAATGTAAGGTTTTCAAACAATAAACTAATGTTTTGAGACAAAAGCATGTAAAATCACTATTTTCAAAATCAGGTTTTCAAAAGGAAATGTCGTGGATCGTCAGATGACGATGGTCGTTGAACACATCGAATGTTGGGAAATGACTTGATGCATAGATGACTTTCTATTGCATGTTTTATTCACTCATATAGGTATATGATATTTCTAGTGTGGATCTCCCATTAGGCTGCATGGGTGTAGGACTGATGTCCAAATGAGTGCTTCTGCAACAGGAAGCACTCATTTGTTAGGTGTATATGAATAATTGTTACATATTCCTCAGCCAGGGTAGGTGTATGAGAATGATAAATGCTGTGATGAGGTAAGGTAAGGACCAGCCTTGATGAAAGGATGGAGTGCAAGCTGGTCATTTAACCGCACCATGGATCCGCTGCTACTATTTTTAGCACTTGCATGTATAAGTGTGCAACTGCTAGGATTAAGCTTTTTTTTTTCTTCCTTTTAAAAAATGTACGATTTATTGATTTATTGAATTATTGCAATTTTTTCTAAATAGCATTACTCTTAAACCGCACCCTGCATAGCATTTGCATAGTTGCATTATGATAACTATAATTCATTATCGTGACCTGAAATTGTTGGAATATTGGATTCATGTTGAATCAAAAAATGAATATAATCCACTGCTTGAGAATGAGTTCTCAATATTGTACAAGATATAGGATTATAGATAGTACAGAGGGTAACTTGTTAGGTGCATTATCACGCAACCAATTGCTAATCATTTTCAGGGATAGACCAGGGGAACACCAACACGCAAAGTCAAGGAAGAAGCGATGAAGACCTGTTGGATTATTAGTTGGGAAGATCATTGAAGATGCCTTTTTTCAGATGTAAGAAATCATGAATATGTAATCGACAGTTGATATAACCTTTTGGAATTATCAATGAAAAAATCAGCTAAAGTAACTTTTGTTGTCTCGAGTTGTATTATGATTATTCTAAGGATGTGGTAATGATAGTTAGACCCATTCAAGTGCCGAGATTGGTCATGGGCCAGATTGCAGAGAGTGATAGGTAATTTCCTAGTGTAATTGGGTCACTGGCAATGTAGTCAAAAAGTGTGCCTAGGGATAAGGCGCAACTACCCCTAGGCGCGATTTTCAAAGGTACAGCCTAGGCATGACTTAGTTTATATATATAATCATATAAACTGCATAACTTAAACCTTATAAAGTGGTAAGTACTCAATAACTTTCAAGTTATACGTGACTTAGATAAGCTATATTAGCTTATAAGAAATTTCTTATCAAAAGAGTTAGGGGTTTAGGGCATAAAAGGGCTATTGCTCATACATTGTTGTGCAACTCCTAAGCGTTGACTTATTTGTATAATACTTACTTTTTAGATGTTATATTAATAGTTACCACCCAGTAGTTAGTTAACTTATTCTTTAGTGCACATTCTGGGTAATTGTCATTTTCATGTTTATTTTTTTTCTTGTATTTTTGTTTTTGATTGTTAGTTAGCTATTGCCGATACCAAATAGATGGGATAAAGCTCTGATGATCACGATGATGAAGATTGTTAGTTTTTAGGTATTAGTTGTCAGATCATTAACTGTTTCTTATATAGTTACTATTTAGTAAATTGTATTTTTTAGTGTGCATAATGTCGGAGTGTTTATAATATTACTTTTTTTATGTATTTTATATGTGAGATTGCTATCGTTCTTTATATACATATTTTTGCATTATTTTTTTTTTTTTTTTACCATATTTAAAATTTTAAATATCACAAATAATTAATAGAAATAAAAAAAAATTATATAAATCAGTTTATATTCATAAATATATCAAAAATAAAGAAGTCCCCCCCCCCCCCCCCCCGCCAAAAAAAAAGAAAAAAAAGAAAGTGCATTAACACCTAGGCCTCAGGTGCGCTTTGCGCCTTCGATTATACTTGAGCTTTCCCAGAGTATCCTTATCACACTAATTTTCATGTGCATTCTAGTGTTGCTTCATCTTATCTATAGAGTTTTCCATCTTGACTCAACTGTTGCCTACATGTTATTTATTTGTGCATGTTTGCATGTTTTCTTGGTCACAAGAGTCCAACCTGGCAAATTTTGAATAAAGTGTCCTTGCTACAATGGTTAGATTTAGACAGCCAAACATTCTCAATTATTTACTCAAGATAGATGGACACGATTAAATTCTCACAAATAAATATTCAATTGGTGTCATAGTATTATTGAATATATATACTATATTAAGTCACTTTATGAGCATTTTATTAGAATAAAATGTTAAATGGGATAGCCACTTCCACTAATGAACGATGAACATAAGTAATGTAAACAGAAGGCCATCGGTGTTTTCTATCAGATTAACGCTGATAATGATAAGTGTGTTACAAAAATTCAGGAAATTCTAGCATTAAAGTCAAGAAATTTATAGGTGATCCGTGTTTTCTATGAAGCTGTAAGCTACCAGACCATCCAAATAGTTCCAAAGTTTTCACAATCCACAATCTTCAAGACAAAATTATTCAAAAAAAAAAAAAATGATAAACAAGTACAAAACGTCATATATCACTTGCCTCATAATGATTCATTAGTAATACATCAAAGAAATACTTAATCTAGATAATGGGCTATTATGGAAACTCAGAAAAATAATGCAGCAAGCAAAATTGAAGAAATTTAAAAAAGGAATGAAATATCATAAGGATATCACTGCATACCTTATAGGACAATTAAGCGATATTCTTGATGGCCCCTCAATTAACTCAGCATCTAGTAGAAAAAAGTTGGTGATATATTGTGCATTAGATTTGTAGTTCTAACTCCACTTAGGAAGGCACAAATTAGGGAAAATTTCGTGAAATTTGGGGATAAATATTAACAATATATGTCAAGGTAGCAATAATGTCTTTAATAAAGAAAATAAGATATATTCATTATTCATCATATATTCATCAAAAGATAAAGAAAATAAGATATAAGGTTTTTGATGAAAGGCGCATCTATAATTACCTGATTCATGTACCCCTATAAATACATAGACATGATTTCTCTCAGTTAAATTCAGTAAAAGTAGTAAAAGACTAACAAAAATCACCAATTAACTGGTGACTTGGCAATTATTCAGCGATTTATTCGGCACACCCCTAATTCAAAAAATTTCATATATTTTTTTCAAAAGATATCGACTGTTGTGACTAAGATTAATACATCAAACCAATTCAATGAATAATGAACAAAGCTACCCTCGCTAGATCTCAAGTTTGAGAATATATTGTAATGTGATTGATGCGGGAACTTACTAAATGCAATTCTAGGGCTGAAATTGGGATTAAAATTAATTCAAACAATTAATAAATAACAATTTCTCATAACAAATTATCACGAAAAATTCTAGAAATCCTATTAGATTACTTTAATTTCGGCCCAAAATAGTGTTACTTTCATGTACGTTCCCTATCGCGGATCTAGAAGACTAGAGTTCTTATGAACGGCTAGATCTCCAATAGTTTTAGGGCGTCGAATGAACTCACAAGCGGGTTCTCTCGATACCAAACGAAAATAAAAGGCTAATAAAGTTAATGATGAACAAAAGGTTGATTTTGGGTTTTTATTAGATGAATAGGCTAGATCTGAGATTTAATGGATAAATAAATAATTAGGCTTACGCTACTTATGCAAAACGTAGATCTAAAGAAGATAGAGATGGAAGAAGAGTTGGCCTCGTACCAAACCGCAAGCGGGAATCGAAGAATCGCCCTCCATTTTGAGAGAATCACACCCTCACGAAAGTTTAGAATTCTCAATTTTGCATAAGCAATTTTCATTAACCAAAAAGTTATAATAAAAGTGCTTACAAGCCTTTAAATAGGCTAACGAATGCATAAAACTAGAAATCCTAGTATAACTCTAATTCCTAGTTCAAATAAAAGAAATATCTTAATTCTTCTAAAACAATAAAATAAAGTCATAAGACAATAAGGAAACTAATTCTATTTCTAATAAAAGAGACAACTCTTATTTTCTAAAATAAAATAATAAAAAAGACTAATCCTAATTCAATTAGGATTCTTGAAATTCGTCACTTTCTGTGCAACTTTCGAAAACTGACCATAACTTCTTCAATACTTGTCGGAATTGCTCATATTTTGGCTCATTGGAAAGCTACTTCGATAAGCTTTCAAATATGACCAATTTCGCATCAATCCGACTTCGTTTGACACTTCAAAATAGGCCAAAAATAAAAGTGACGGGATTAAAAGTTGAAGACCCTCTAATCGGAGAATCTTTGGCAATAAATTTTGAATTTTCTTCTTTCGTTTCTTCCAGTTCTTTAATTCTGACTTCCCTTCTACCTCTTCCGACGTTGGGAATCTGTTGCGCCCCAAATTCGACGACCTTGATCTTAATGTCCCCATCAATTCTCCCCAGGTGGGAGAACTCATCCTCGATAAGTACTGATTGTCATAGAGGTCCAAGAGATCCGAATCAATCTGCTGAAACTCTTTCCTTGTTATCCACGTATTCTCTGAATCGGCTTTGTTCTTCCACTTTGACCAAATACTTTTGAAGTCTCCCTTGGTTGGTGGACACAATCTGATCTTCCAACACATCTTCGATGATATCACGAATTTGTCGAGTAGGTGGAGGTAATGGCATTGGTAAGGGGATAATTGGGTCATCGGATACAGAAGGCTCAAAGGGGTTGGCAGGGGTGGTTGAAGGGCCATAGAATGGAACAAGATCCTCCACATTGAAAATTGTACTAATCCCCAATTCCGGTTAAAGATTTAAGATGTAAATATTAGAACCGACACGCTTCAAGATCTGATAGGGTCCAACACCGCGAGCTTGTAACTTCTTTGCAACTCCTTACAGGAATTGCTCGGGTCTATTCTGAACCATCACAAAATCGCCCTCTTGAAATTCTTTGAACCGTCTATGAGAATCTGCAGAAAACTTGTATTTTTCATTGTTCGCATTAATTCTTTTCTTAATCTCAGCATGTAACTCATGAATGCAATATACAAAAGTGGATGTCGACTCTGCTGACCATTGATGAATGGACATTGGGAGAAAATCTGTGTGTTCTAGTATTCGGCTTACCCTTACACTGGATGAGGTATGCCTGATGTTTCTCAGATTGGGTTCTCCTTGCAGTCCAAGTGTTGTCAATTTTTTATTTACCTTTCCACTTAAGAAGATACTCTCGATATATTTGATGTGTCTTTACCTTGGTAACGAAATATGGATCTCCCAAAACTTTTCCATCTAACCTCTTCACATATTGTTCAGGCAGGTATTTGGAAATCAATGAGTAGATAGGATTGAGCTTAGGTGGATGGGCATCAAGGAATGGGTCTGAAGGTTTTGTTGGTGGGCATAAAAAAGTTGTACATGCATCTGCAGACTCTATAAGCTCATGTGTAAGTGACACTACTGACACAAACGACTCTTCAGTAATCGACTCAACTGATACTAACGACTCATGTGTGAATGACTCAAGGGGCACCACTAATGGCTCATGTACACTCGACTCGATTAACTCGTGTGTACTCGCTTCAAACAAAACCAAAGACTCTGGGATACTCGATTCAATTGACCCTAATGGTTCTTGTGTATCCAATTTGTTGGGCTCACGTGTACTCAATTCAATTGACTCTAATGGTTCTTGTGTACCCATTTCGATGGACTCACACGTACTCGATTCAAGGGGCACCAACAAATTGTGTACCCAACTCTACGGATACCAATAACTCATAGGCAAGTGAGTCGATTGGTTCACGTGTGGGTGACTCAACATCACTACTCACAAGGGAAATAGAAGTCTCTTTAACACAAACTAGACTTTCTTTAGATTCTTCTATCTCCTCTTCACTCAACACGGTACTAGAGTCGTACACTTCTTCAACTTCCCTATTCTCCGGCTCCTTAGGACTCACTCTTTTAGTCAATAAATTCGGAGTGAGAAATTTGTGAGGCATTGGTATGCAAAGTGTCAAAATCCGTGACACTTGTAACATTTGTTGCGACCACTAGTATAATCACTCCTTTCCCGTTATCAATTTGGAGAATCGGAGGAGTAATCATGGGTTTCAATGGTTGAACCCTGAAATTATATTTCTCGTGGACAATTCCTTTGTCGTGATCAATTTGGAGCCTCGTAAGAGTACTCGTGGGTTTCAATGGTAGAACCCCCAAATTAGAGCTCTCTTTAGTGTAGGTGCTCATTGACTCCAGTTGGGTGTGTTTATGACACTTATCCACCTTAGCTTTCAAACACCGTAGAAGGTAGGGGTGCGTGAAAGGAACATATTGATTGATGATTCGTTCTTTCATGTCTTCCCATCGTGTGATGGGCTTAGTTCGAGCTAACTTGTGTCAAAACTCCACACTATTCTAATATTTCTTTGCATGGCGCACCAACCTTGTTTTGGCGAGCCTAACCTTACACTATCCGACATGTCATACAAGTCAAAATACTCCTCTATGCTAGACAACCATCCCATGAAGGTCTTACGGTTCGTCATATCCTCAAAAGCTGGGACTTCAATTTGAATAGACCTTAGGGATTCACTATCAAGATCATATTTGGGCTCACAATAATGGGAGTATCCCTGAACTCTAATCTCATCGCAGACTTTCGGGACTTCACCAAGAATTTGGAGTGTAGCAGTTTCCTCCTTCGGCTAATACCCTTTCATGACGGGTAAGGAATTCACGGCGACGTATAAGTGACTCATACATGATGCTTGACACAAACACAACTCAGATACAATACTAGAAAAGACACACACTATGAACCAACAATGGATGAGGACTTTTGTCAAATACTAGATGTGCACACTAATGAAACAAAATGTAATAAGATCGAAATGACATGCAATTATGAAACGAAGTGATGCAAGATAAAAGTTAGACAAAAAAAAGACAAAAAGTTAGGCAAAAAACCAAACAAAAGCTAGATGAAAAATCCAAACAAAAGCTAGACGGAAATTTTCAGACAAAACTAGACGAAAAATCTAGACAAGCTCTGACACCAATTTGATGCGAGAACTTACTAAATGCAATGCTAAGGCTGAAATTATGATTAAAATTAATTCAAACAATTAATAAATAACAATTTCTTATAATAGATTATCACGAAAAATTCTAGCAATCCAATTAGATACTTTAATTTCGGCCCAAAATAGCATTACTTTCGTGTACGTCCCCTATCGCAGATCTAGAAGACTAGGGTTCTTATGAACGGCTAGATCTCCGATAGTTTTAGGGTGTCAAACGAACTCGCAAAAGGGTTCTCTCGATATTAAATGAAAATAAACGGCTAATAAAGTTAATGATGAACAAAAGGTTGATTTTAGGTTTTTATGAGATCAATAGGCTAGATCTGAGATTTAATGGATAAATAAATAATTAGGTTTACGCTACTTACGCAAACCGTAGATCTAAAGAAGATAGAGATGGAATAAGAGTTAGCCTCACACTAAACCGTAAGCGGGAATCAAAGAATCGTTCTCCGTTTTGAGAGAATCACACCCTCACGAGTTTAGAACTCTCAATTTTGTATAAGCAATTTTCATTAACCAAAAAGTTATAATAAAAGTGTTTACAAGCCTTTAAATAGGCTAACCAATGCATAAAACTAGAAATCCAAGTACAACTCTAATTCCTAGTTCAAATAAAAGAAATATCCTAATTCTTCTAAAACAATAAAATAAAGTCATAAAATAATAAGGAAACTAATTCTATTTCTAATCAAAGAAACAACTCTTATTTTCTAAAATAAAATAATAAAAGAGATTAATCCTAATTCAATTAGGACTCTTGAAATTCATCACTTTCTGTGTAACTTTCGAAAACTAACCATAACTTCTTCAATACTTGTCGGAATTGCTCATTTTTTGGCTCATTGGAAAGCTACTTCGATAAGCTTTCAAATATAACCAATTTCACATCAATCCGACTTCGTTTGACACTTCAAAATAGGTCAAAAATAAAAGTGACGAGATTAAAAGTTGAAGACCCTCTGATCAAAGAATCTTTGGCAATAACTTTTGAATTTTCTTCTTACGTTTCTTCTAGTTCTTTAATTCCGACTTCCCTTCTGCCTCTTCCGACATTGGGAATCTGTTGCGCCCCAAATTCGACGCTCTTGATCTTGATGTCCCCATCAGTGATGTATTCTTTTATCATGTTTTAATGCAAGATAAACAACAATTAGACAAGAACAATTTTCTCATTAAGTGCAACGACAAAAGAATACACCCTAGGAAGTTCATAGAAAATTACCAACGCATTCAATCCCCACAAGGACTCCTTGACAAATATAGGATGTGGATATAATTTAATATGATTATCACATCAAAACACAATCAATGGATAGTTGAAGTCTAGGGTTATGGTATTAGGGTTAAGAAGGTGGTATTAGGTTTAGGGTTAGAGATGAGAAGTAGAGGGAGAGAGAGAGAGAAAGAGAGAGAGAGAGAGAGAATAATGAGAAGGCTTAGTGAGTTAAAGAACCCTCACTAGCATTTATATTAAGTTGTAGAAACCACACATATACACCAATTACACTACACACCCATATCACTAGAACATACATAACATAGAGACTACACTAACAACACTCCTCAAGCTAAAATATGAACATCTAACATACCCAGCTTGACCACAACATCTTGACCAACAGCTTTGATAAGAATGTCTGCAAGTTGTTCAGAGCAAGAGACATTGATGAGCTTCAGGGATCCATCCCAAACCTTTAGCCGCACTAAATGGATGTCTACTTCAATAGGCTTTGTTCATTCGTGTAGGGCTGAATCAAATGCAATCTTCTCAGCGGCTTCATTATTACAATGAAGCGGTATAGCGTGGATAATATGAAAGCCAAGCTCAGAAAGAAGATAACGAAATCACAAAACTTCACTTCCCATGGGTAATGGCCATATACTCAACTTTGGCACTTGACATAGAAACCACTGCTTGTTTTTTACTCTTCCACGCAACTAGATTGCCTCCAAGAAAGACACAACATCCAGATGTAGACCTCCTATCAGTCACAGAACTAGCCCAGTCCGCATTGGTGTAAGCAGAGACACTTATATACCCTTGGGAATGGTAGAAAGAACAAGTCAAAGCCCGGATTGGGCTTGATGTATTCGAGGATGTGGTGAACAACAAGGTGGGTGGTACATGGAGCATGCATAACTGGCTAACAAAACTAACCGCGAATGTGATGTCCAGTCTGGTGAGAGTGATTAGTCGCCCTACTAATCTATGACATGAGGGTTTCGAAGCAGGTCACCATCAAGTTCATGAAGAGAGTTTCTAGTCCATTAGACAGGTAGTAGGCTTGCATCTAAGCATCTTGATGCCTTTGAGCAAGTCAATCGCATACTTCCTTTGAGAACGAAATATTCCTTTTATGGATCTTGCAACATTGAGTCCAAGAATGTATTCTAGACTTCCAAAGTTTTTCACTTAAAAATATGACCCAACTCGCATTTCACATGGCTAATAAACGAATGATCATCTCCAATGAGAATAATATCATTCCCGTACGCTAGAAGAATGGTACGACTAGAGAAGCATGAGTGAATAAAGGTCGTATGATTAGAGTGACACCTCTCAAAACCCCAAACTAGTGACAGCAACACTGAAACGCTGGAGCCAAGCTTTGGGTGACTGCTTCTAACCATAGAGAGACTTCCAGAGTTAGCACACTTGTCCTGTCTCCCATGAAGCAGGAAGCCAGAAGGGGAAATCCATAGACTTCTTCAGTCAGGTCCCCATTAAGAAAGACATTTTTAGTGTCCAACTGATAGAAGGACCAGTCCTGCATGGTCGCCAATGAAAGGAGAACACACACAAATGTCAACTTCGCAACGGGAGAAAAATGGCCTCATAGTTGAGGCCATATGTTTGAGTGTCAGTGAATCATTTTGCCACCAACCGAGCCTTATAATGAGAAACGGAACCATCGGGGTCGTGTCTCACCGCGAACACCCATTTACACCCCCGGTCTCTTTCCCGGGCTGAAGAGGAACCATCACCCATGCATAATTGGTTTGGAGTGCATTCATAGCTTTTCTAGATGGATGGTCTCGGGCAGCTCTGACAGTACGAGGAATGGTCTCAGAATCTATGATAGAGAGGAAGGCTCTGTACGAAAAAAGATAGATCCTGATAACACACATGTTTAAACTCAAAATCAGACTGCATAAAGTTTGAAAACCAACATCACAAATAGAGTATCATAGTTAACATTTATAAGAAAAGAATAGATGACGAAATGTTCTCAGTTCCATCTGCAACTGCAGCCATAGGTGTAATAATTTCTGCGTCCAGATAGTAAAGTCCCCTCTCTCAATGCCCCTACCAACAATCCTCTTCGTAGTAGGCTCTTGAAAAACAAATGAGATGGATAAAATGTAACACATCAATTTAACTTTTTAGCAATATTAACAGAAAGAGGGTTGGTAGAAAACTGAGATATGTGCAATACATGAGAAATGGAGAGAGAGAGAGGAGGAAAGAATGGTCCCCTACCCCCAAAACTGGGTTAAAGGAACCATCTGCAAGCCTAGCCTAGGCAAAGGAAGAAGGTGAATATAAAGAGTAGCTCAAGGACTCGGGTCAATGACCCAACGAGGAGTTGAACACGTAGTCGTCACAACCAAAGCAGAAGAGACTAGGATACTTGATGTCTCAGATGAGCAGTGGTTGGCTTCGTGGAAAGGTAAGCTCCTCAGCAGCGGCGGGCGTCTTGTACTTATTAAATCGGTACTAGCAGCATTGCCTACTTTCTACATGACTACGTTTAAATGTCCAATGGCTGTCATCAACCGTCTGAAGCAGATCCAACGAAATTTCCTGTGGGAGGGGGCAGGCCCGAACAACCGTTATCACCTGATTAACTGGGATACATGCCAACTGCTAGTCAGTTGTGGTGGCCTTGGCATCCGCAGCCTGAAATGGACCAACATTGCTCTCCTGGATAAATGGTTCTGGCGAGCAAGAAGAAGGGAGGAAAGTGATAACATTTAGCTCGAGCTGATGGTTGAGAAATACGGGTATTCCGAGGGGAATTGGGGTGTATGTACTAAGCCGCAAAGAGGCTCATCTGCATGGTGGAAGAGCATTTGCAGTACCTGGCCCCTTTTTGCCAGAGGTGTGCGATTCAGATGGGGATGTGGCTCTCGTATTCGTTTCTGGGATGATCTGTGGGTGGATGACTATACACTTAAATCCTCCTTCCCGGATATTTTCGCCATCTCTATTAATCCTAGAGGTAGGATTGCTGAGTATGTTTCAGAAAATCAGGTTGGCCGGCTATGGGGCGTGACCACAAGACGTCTGCTGAGTGGAGCTGAGATGACATCGTTCTCACAACTTCTGCACAAGTTGTACCAAGTGCAGAGACTCCCTCAAGGGCAAGACCAGCGGCTTTGGACTCCAAGCAGAGATGGTATTTTCAGTGTCAAATCATACTACAAGATGCTCGCTGGTCGCCTGTTGATCAATTTTCTTGGCGCAACTCTGTGGAAGACTAACTTACCTTCAAGAGTTAAATTCTTCGCGTGGACTGCTTTCAAGGAAAAAATCCTAACGATGGACCAACGTATCTAACGAGGGAAGGTTCTTCCTAATTGTTGTGTCATGTGCACAAATAGAGAGGAGTCTGCTGCTCATCTGCTGTTGCACTGTGATGTGGCTCACGAAGTTTGGAACGTGATCATCAACTCATTCGGTATGGTTTAGGTTATGTCGGCATCGCCGTACACCCAATTTTTGATGTGGGAGTCTATTAAGCTGGTGGGACAGAAGGCTAAATACTGGAGGGCGACCTTGTTTGCCGTCTATTCGACTTTATGGCGCGAACAGAACCTTCGATCTTTGAGGAGAAAAATCGACCGGTGGGGATGATCTTGAAGTCAATTAGAGATCTTGTGTGCTTTTGGGCTGCTAGAGGAGAAAGGGTGCTGAGTGACGACCTGTATACGTGGGACCCGGGTTAAACTGTATAAGCAAGAGGCTTCTCGAACCTTGATGCTTTTTCCGTTTTCCGGCTTTTGATGGTTGTGTCGTTGTATTGTCATTTTCCAGCGTCTTGCTGATTTCAATATATTCCACATTACTGATCAAAAAAAAAAATGAAAACCCTAGTTGATTAGTGGAATGTGTTTGGGCCACCTTAAGCTCAACAAATCAATCCATCTGTGATTGAAAGGAGCTCATGATATCAATCGAAGAATACAAAGAGTCAGTAGCAGCGGTGTGGGCAGAAGATGATCCACAAGGCTGATATCCCTCTAGATAGCCATACACCCGATAACAATGGTCATGGTCATGTCCGGTAGATGATCCACAAGGCTGATATCCCTCTGGATAGCCCTACACCCGATAACAATGGTCATGGTCATGTCCGGTAGGCCCATAGTGGGAGCAGGTGATGGTGGAAAGACCGCCACATCCAACACGACACTGAGACCACCTTTAGTACTCCCCTTTCCCTACCTAATGGGGATGCGTATCTGAAACAAAGGTATCTCTCTTAGGTGGAGTGCAAAGAGTTGTAAAACCAGTAGACATCACAGCCCAAAGCTACTCTTCAGCAAATAAGATGCCATAGACCATGCTCAAGGTAGGAAGAGGCCTTGTGGTGAGAATCTAAGTACACGCTTGCTAGAGATCAGACCGGAGACCTCCAAGGAACTTATAAATTTGGTCTCTCCCAAGACGTAGCTTGAGCTTCCTCCCCAAATTTAGAAAGGGGCTCATAGTGACCAAGCTCTTCCCACATGCTCTGACGAGTGCTGTAGGACTCCCCCATAGAAGAGTATCCTTGTTTACACTTAGTAGTCATTTGCTTGAGTTGATAGATACGAGTATCATGCTCGGATGGAGCAAAGGTATCTGTTAGTTTACTCCAAAGCTTGGTAGCATAGTCATAGAACATAAATGTTTGATATATGGAGGGGTCCATGGAGTTGAAGAGCCAACCAAGGATGATGACATTGTCCTCATCCCATTTTTTTCGTGTCAACTAAGATCGTCTGGAATCGCAGGTAGCTCTAGAAAGGATTCCATCTTCGTCCAAGCCTTGTATATAGAGGGTAGTGATGGCTCCAACTAAGATCGTCTGAAATCGCAAGTAGCTCTAGAAAGGATTCCATCATCGTCCAGGCCTTGTATATAGAGGGTAGTGATGGCTCTTTCCCATTCCAAATAATTTAGGTATTACTGGTGGGCAATAATAACACCTATAGAGTTCAACAACTATTACCAAACAATTGCTATGTAAAAAAAAAAGGTAACAGGTGCAAAAAACAGCACTATAGCACTCCAAACTGAGTCAAAAACATCAATTGAAAAATATCATGTAGCTATTGGAAACTATTCACCAATGTTCTTAAAATAAATCGATTAGTTGGGTGGTGGGAAGGATGTTATGGCGGAAATGGTTGCGTGGCGGTAGAGCTTATATATATATATATATATATATATATATATATATATATATATATATATATATATATATATATATATATATATGTGTGTGTGTGTGTGTGTGTGTGTGTGTGTGTGTGTGTGTGTGTGTGTGCTGTCAGCCTGTCACTGCAGGAGAGAGGAAAAAAAGAAAAGCTGCAACCAATCCATGCAGGGAGAAAAAGAAGCAAAGAAAAAAGCACCCATAAAGGGAAGGGAGAAAAACCAGCCTGTCACTGCTGCTGTTGTGCTGCCGGAGGGTGCCGCTGTCGCCTTGCCGGAGATTCGAAGAAGAAAAAGAAAAGAAGACAGCTGCAAAAAAAAATAATAAATAATACAGAGGCGCCATAGAGGACCGGAGAAGAAGAAAAAAAAAATTACCTGTTGGCTGTTGTTGTTGCTGCGGTGCTGCCGGATTGTTGCCGGAGGGTGCCACTGCCGCCGCCGCCTTGCCGGGGATTCAAAGAAGAAGAAGAAGAAGAAAAGAAGACGGCTGCAAAAATAAAATAAAAAATAATACATAGGCGCCACAGAGGACCAGAGAAGAAGAAAGAATATATACTTGCCAGAGCCGGAGGTTTGAGCGCCGACAGGAGAATCACCGGATCCTTGTGTATCCAAAAAGAAGAACAAATTATGCATAAAAAATGAAAAAAAAAGATAGAAGAAGGAAATAAAAAATAAAAAATAACTCACCGGAGGGTCGCCGGTGAGGGGCAGTGCCGCTGTGGAAGAGAGGAAGAAGATAAACCAGCCTGTCACTGCTGCTGTTGTGCTGCCGGAGGGTGCCGCTGTCGCCTTGCCGGAGATTCGAAGAAGAAAAAGAAAAGAAGACAGCTGCAAAAAAAAATAATAAATAATACAGAGGCGCCATAGAGGACCGGAGAAGAAGAAAAAAAAAAATTACACTGTTTACATTGTGTTGTTGTTCTTGCGGTCTTTGCCGGGGATTCAAAGAAGAAGAAGAAGAAGAAAAGAAGACGACTGCAAAAATAAAATAAAAAATAATACATAGGCGCCACAGAGGACCAGAGAAGAAGAAAGAACATATACTTGCCAGAGCCGGAGGTTTGAGCGCCGACAGGAGGATCACCGGATCCTTGTGTATCCAAAAAGAAGAACAAATTATGCATAAAAAATGAAAAAAAAAGATAGAAGAAGGAAATAAAAAATAAAAAATAACTCACCGGAGGGTCGCCGGTGAGGGGCAGTGCCGCTGTGGAAGAGAGGAAGAAGATAAACCAGCCTGTCACTGCTGCTGTTGTGCTGCCGGAGGGTGCCGCTGTCGCCTTGCCGGAGATTCGAAGAAGAAAAAGAAAAGAAGACAACTGCAAAAAAAAATAATAAATAATACAGAGGCGCCATAGAGGACAGGAGAAGAAGAAAAAAAAAATTACCTGTTGGCTGTTGTTGTTGCTGGTCTTTGCCGGATTGTTCTTAGGAGGTGCCATGCCGCCTTAGGATTCAAAGAAGAAGAAGAAGAAAAGAAGACGACTGCAAAAATAAAATAAAAAATAATACATAGGCGCCACAGAGGACCAGAGAAGAAGAAAGAATATATACTTGCCAGAGCCGGAGGTTTGAGCGCCGACAGGAGGATCACCGGATCCTTGTGTATCAAAAAAGAAGAACAAATTATGCATAAAAAATGAAAAAAAAAGATAGAAGAAGGAAATAAAAAATAACTCACCGGAGGGTCGCCGGTGAGGGGCAGTGCCGCTGTGGAAGAGAGGAAGAAGATAAACCCCCCCCCCCCCACCCTTCGATTTGCAATGAAATTGCAGAAAAAAAAAAAGAAACTATATATATATATATATATATATATATATAGATCCGGCCCGACCCACCCCGACTTGATTTTGGACCCGCCTGGGCGGCCGCCCAATGCCCAACCCGCCACCCCAAGGTAAATCGAATCGGCTGGGGACCCGATCCACCCGGGCGGCCGCCCCAGCCGATTTTTGAAACACTGTTGTTCACAGCCAGCCATGACAAATCTAACATACAGTAGTCACTGGGACGTGTGCTAAACCACGCCACAGATGATCAGGGATTTGACAAAAAACATAAAATATCTCAACCCTCCGTCAAATCATCACGGATCGAGAAAAAACAGTCATCACATGGCTGACATATGAGTTTAGATCATATGGAACCTGCTAGAATCCGTGTGAACCGGAAACCGTGATAAACAATATGGAAAAAAGGGAGAAATATTGCTGGAACTCGTTCAAATCCCCATGAAGATGGAAATCATTCAAAAACAGTTTCGGATGGTAGGTGAATCAGAACTATCTCAGACCTTTTTAATGAAAGCCCCATGAGAATCAAAGAGACGAGGAACAAAAGCGAATCAACACCCCAGAAAAGCTATCAAAGATGCTTTAGAAAAAAATTCAAGGAGGCTCCAAATCCTGAGACGGCAGAAGACAGATGCAGAGGGTAAGAAAACTGATCCAAAGCAGCCTAGTTTTGTGTCGATCCGAGGTCAAGTTTGTTAACCTGCTGACGTTAGCCTGACATCAGCAGGAGTGATGACGTGTCGTCTTGAAATCTGTGCACAAGTCTAACTGGCATAAGGCTGTGATACCAAGTTGAAGCCTACGGTTAGTGGTATCAGGTTTGAAGGTGGTACTTGGATCAAATGACTACCTTGAAAATTTTTCTAAACAAAAATTTAAAAATAAATGAGGTACATGTCATTTTTTGTCCTTCATCTGTTACTTGTACCTGATAAGTGCTTCTTGTTTACTCTTTCAGCCTACAGTTTTATTACAATTTATACTTAATGTGGATAAAATATATTTTTATCATTACTAATTATTTTCTCATATCTATCATTTATTATAGATTCTCTACAGTCTATAATAACGAGTAAAAAGTTAAACATAACTAGGCCTCACTACTTAGGATCCTCCTAAGCCCCGTTTAGCTCCTAGGGGTGTCGGCAGTCTGGGCCAAACCTAGTGCCTTTAACAACCTTGGATGTCGGTTAAATCAAGCGAAAAAAGATATCATACCCAATCAATCCCATTTAAGAAATTGTGAAGTCCATCACAATTATAAGCACATACATGGAGATTAATCAGTACATGTCAAATCATAATGTGTAGATAATGCTGATACAAACAAAATTCTCTATGAACAGTTGTGCACAAGCCACAGTACAAAGTTTTAAAGTGCAGTCTGAATTGGCCATCTGATTTCATCAATAAATAATCCCTAAACATTGACATATGCTTCTCTTTATTACCTGATGCAATTGCAGCAACGGAAGGTTGAACATAATCTTGTAGCACCGGAGCATCAAAGGATGACATCACACTCATAATCGCGACAGCTATAATATAATTCCCTGGAGATTGATTCAGTTTCACGTTATGGATAGACTAACAAGAATCCAATGCATTTTAGGAAACTAAGCTATACCGACTACACCAAGTACCCTCAAAATGGCCAATAGCCTGTAGAAGATTTGGTCCATATCTAAGCATTGTCGTCACATCAGTTGGGAGTTGTGGTCCACTTCCCTAAAAAGGTATGCAAATAATAATAGCATAAACTCGGTTAAATTTTAAAACACATCAACAGATGAAAGTGATCGTCACAAACAGTATTCATTCAAAAGTCTGGAAAGAGGACGAACCTGTGAAATATTAGTCCTTCTCTCCACTCCATTTCCATTTAACAAGAAACTGCATAAAAAATAAAATAAAAAGAAAGACCGGAAGAAGTTTACTAAAAGTAGTGCAGGGAGGAGGAACAAGTCATACTTCACTTGAGGTGGGCTTATGATACAAGATGATGTATCTATATTATCTGTTTGAGCTACGAACAACCTCTGCAGAGAAAGAAAGCATTGAGCCTCTATTACTTGTTATTTGTGTTCCATTTTTTTAAACAATAAGTGAGCCATGAAATTATAAGTAGTCCCCTTATGTGCATGCGTTATTAAATATTTTGCAATTTACTAGTCTGCATTCATTAAATTATATTAGGTTAGGCGTGCACTTATTGTCGAAAAGTATAAAATAAGAACTAATCAGGAAAAAATACCTATTTAAGGTTTATTAGAGAGAGAGAGAAGAGAGAAGAGAGTACAATAAACACTAAAGGCTACTGACACTTCCGTATGGTTATATGAAATATTTAAGATATAATTTATAACATGAATAGTAATTCTAAGACCAGAATAACAGAAACAAATATGTCAAGAAATATACAAAATCATAATTTGAGAAACAATGTGAACTGAAGGTCAAGGTGTCACCCAAAAAGCTCGCTATATTTTGGTAAAATGGAATGCTCTTGTGACATCCAATCTCAGGTAAAGCATAGATGCACAAATAACTAATGGCCAAGAGAAAATAGCTCCAAAAATCGTCTCCAAACAATCAAGACAGGTCCATGTAAAAGGTAAGGAGCATACAAAGAGAAGGCACGCCAACTAAAGGTGACAACTAAACAAAGCTAACAAGTACCATGGCCTACCTAGAGAAATAAAAACAAAGATGCATGCCTGGTGAGAAAAACCACTGGTAGCTAGATCTTTGGTAAACTTCAAATCAGGGTTACCTAATTCGCTAGGTACCGCTGTGAATGGAAACTTGATTCAGGGTTCTCTCTGGTTCGCTACTAGTAGGCGAAATGGCCGACTCTCTACACTCTATGGTTGGATTAACTTACCGAAAAAAATCCTTTCTTTTGCCGGAAAAGTAGAGAGAAAGAGAGAGCAAATAAAAGAAAAAAGAGAGATCCATCTCCAGGGCTCCGCATCAGCAAGAGAGGAAGTTTTCTTCTTTAGTTCTCTTCTCTCCTCTTTTCTTCTTTTTCCTTCTTCCTTTATTATTATGATGATAATTTTTTTTTTGATAGGTCATTATTATGATGATAATTATTGTCCTTATGTTATTATAATTGTTATTATTATTAATATTATAAATGCTCTCTGTACCAACTTCTCTCATTGTTGACATCTAAGAGAAGCAAAGTTTACCTTTATTTTTTCTCTAGCCATTTATATGATAAAAAAACCTATATATCTATATCTTCATATATAAAAGTAAATATAACATATTAGTACTCTACAGCTAGGGAACTTTAACCTGCAATCTAAAAAATTTTGAGCTTTTTAACCAAACACCCAACAAGTATATGGACGTTTTCAATGAATTTAAGTTCATAAGTATTTATTATATTTTACAATATATATATACACATATTACTCATCCTACCCCTGCGAACCATAATCACTTGGATGTAGTGAACGGCAAATCATGAACAAAAATTTGAACCGTGTGAAGCAGTGAATCAGGTAACTTTGGTTCAAATAAACAGAAAACACTCTCTGGCAGTCAAAATGCTGCCAGATCATATCAAGTTATCAGGAAAACAGTTTGCATATTTTGCAATTTCATTTATTTCAAATGTGCATTTAAGTCTTTTCCTAGATTTTAACTAACAAAGAAAATGGAGAGAATCAGTTGAATTATAAAAACTAGTTTCAAGAAATAAAAATGGCTTCGAAAATGCTTACTATTTTTTCTTGTGCAGCCAGAATCATATTCTTGGCAATATAGAAATCAGCCACCAAGACCTCATAACCCGACTACAGAACAAAGAAAATATGTATTAATACTTCCAATTCTTCAAAGTTCAAATTCTGTCCCAGAAATGATAAATCAATTCTATAATTGTAACAAATGTTATATAATCGTATCTAATAGAGGGGCACATTTTCAATCCATCATTAAGAAAACTGGTGAAAAGACAATGCAGAAACCGTAAAAATTAGGAGATTTCCAAAAGGGGAATGGTCTTACAAAATATACAAGGGGACAAAGTAACAAACCAAGGGTAAGATTTCGAAAGTAATTACAAATGTGTGAACACTCGGTTATGGGAAACAATGGGTTCCTAAGCATCATTCTTGTAATTGTTGTACAATACCTGCTGTGACTATCATAGTTGATTAAAAAGCTTATCCACACCATCCCCCCATGGCACGAGCCAATCAATCCCAACCATTCATCTTTTTATTGAGAGCATGCAAATGGATGGTTAAATGTGAAGGGCAGCAGATCACATGTAACTTTTGAGATTTGTATTGATTGAAGGTTAGGACCATATGATTAACATTTTGACACATAGCCAAATTATAATTCCAGTAAAAAAACTTAAGGGTCTGTTTGGATAAAACGTGGGAAAATGACGGGTTTGGATTTAAGAATCTCATGGATTCTTATGATTTCTGATCTTGTAGGATACACAGGATTCTTTTGTTTTTCACTGTTTGGATAGCATCCTCCTTCATCCCCTTCTCAAACAAGAACCGTGGCAATCATCAAAGTAAAATTAAATTTAATTGCATATAAAGCTTAAAACAACAATCAGTAATATGCAGCAGCAGTTCTATATCCTTTGGGAGAGAAACAGAGAGAGAGAAACTCATTTTTTCTTAGAGAGACAGAGAGAGGACCATCAATAATTAGAGACAAGAACCCGCACTCAGCTGAGAGAGAGAGAGAGAGAGTCATTGCTGCTTAGAGAGAGACAGGCCCATCAGCAGTTGCAAGAGAAACCTGTGTTCGGTTGGGGAGAGACTCATTGGTGCTTACAGAGAGAAACACCCATCAGCAATTAGAGAGAAACTTGTGCTCGACTGAGAGAAAGAGACCCATTGTGGTCGTTAGAAAGATACCTGTGCTCATATGGGGAAAACGACTTTGTGGTTGCAAAAACGAGAGAGAGGAGAGAGAGAGCAAGAGAAGCAATTTTTGTAGAGAGAGAGGGAGAGAGATTATCGAAAGCCTTTGCTTGAGAGACCACGGTTTCTCTACGAGATAAAACAGATCTACCTTTATCGTCGGAAATGGCCAAATCCTCCTATTTTAGAATTAGTACGAGTATCAATTGTGATACCCAGGCTAAGCATTCTCCAACAAAAACATGTATAGTCAATTAATATTTATGACCCAAAGCATTACTGTGGCTTTTACTTTGCTCCCTTATACGTAATTAGTTTATGAAATTACTCTCCCTTTATAAATAAGCCTAATAATTATGCAATATACTTAAAACGTGTAAGAAAGATCAGAGAAGATAGACAGTGGTGAAGGAAGTATGGTCATGTTTCAAACCTTGGCTTCAAGAGAAACAAGTATGCAGCCAATTTTCAGTTGGGGATAAAACCTGCAGGAAAAGAATCTGGTGAATATCACTCATATATCAGAAACTTCTTAACAAAAGTAAAGACATTCCAAAGCATAGCATGAATGCCATTTTGTGTAATCCTCATGCAAAATATAAGTGGATGTAATTATTTACAAACGGGTAGCCAACGCCAAATAGATGGGACAAGGCTATGATCATGATGGTGAAATATTTACAACAGGTTAATGAATATTACAAGAATACATAAACATGAAATACACAAGCAGATTTTTTCATTGGTTATTTATGCATTTTATTAATAGCTAAAGGAATTAACATATAGAAAATCCCCAAACAAAAAGGGACAGCAAACATTCCGCTGGTGCAACAGAGACTTGGGCAATCACATTTAAATTTCGATGTAATAAGAATCACAGTTAGTATAACTATATGATTGTATATGACCACCACTATATACTTCCTTAAAACTAAGAAAGTGCAGAATTGATATTTTAAGGAATTTTCAAGAGTAAAACAGTAATTTAACAATACAGGGGATAAAAAGGTAATTTTCATTTTGGATAAGGATGAAAAAGTTGACAAGAAGATAAGAGTGCATGGGTGGCTGAGATTCATATGTTAAGATGGATTTGTGGAGTAAAAAAAGAATAAAATCAGGAACGACTACATAAGAGGAAATTTGAGAGTGGCACCTATACAAAAAAAAAATGATCGAATGTCCCTTAAGGTGGTTTGGGCATGTCTATCGAAAGCCAGAAGCGGACCCTATACGAAGGATTGTGACGTTAAAAGCAGAAGGAAGTAGAAGAAGAGGAGAGGGAAGCAGTAAGAAAGGACACGAAGGATTGTGAAGTTATGGAAAGCTAAGCGCCAAACAGAAATGGGTGGAGAGATAAGACTCGCAAAGCCAACTCCATATAGATGGGGATATATGGATATGATGATGATGACGATAAAAGGAAAAATAATGGAATGTCGCTTCAGGTGGTCAGGACATGTTCATCGAATGTCAGAAGCAAGTCACGTACAAAGGATTGAGAAGTTAAGTTACAAGCATAAGTAGGCAAGGAGGAAGACCAGCGACGACCTAGAAGGTAGCAGTGAGAAGCGACATGAAGGATTTTTTTTTTTTGATCGGTAAAAGGTAGCGATTCATAAAAAGGCCAACGAGAAGCTAGAAAAAGAAGTACAAGAGGTGCAAAAAAACAGAAACAAAGCCAAACAGAAGGGCAACAGCAAGGCATAGCAAAACGCTCGAACCCCGCACCCAAACGAAATGCCAAAAAAGAAAGCTCACATACAAAGATCTCCACTGCCCTGCCCACCATATTTATCAAGTAAGATCCAGTAGCACATCAGAACTTTAATAAGTTTTAAGATGGTGCCAATCGGGCGACGCTTGCAGCTGAAAACCCGAGCGCTTCTTTCGAGCCAAATAGTCCATAAAACAGTGTACGCTCCCACCCCTCCAGAAGGCTCCTTGAGGCCCTTCCAACCTAAAACCATTCCACACAAGCATAAAGTTCGGGAGGTTCTCCAGGGCGACCCAACTCAAATCAAAGGACTTCATAATAGTGCCCCAAATCACCGTGGCAACCCAGCAATGAATAAACAAGTGAGAAATGGACTATTCCGAGAGGAGGCACATTGGGCATCTATTCAGAAGGACTTTGCCACGAGTGATCAGCTGGTTCATCGTAAAAATGCGCCCTTTCACTCTTGTCCAGACAAAGAATCTAACTTTAGGAGGAATCAAGGCTTTCCAGATGAAGAACCAATCAACTTTAATTAGCGCCCTATAAGTGAGGGCTCGATAGAAGGACTTAACCGAGAAATCGCCATTTTTACTGGGCAACCAAATCCTCAAATCCCGACGTTGCTGGTTACTAGAGGATCTATAAAGCGATGCCAGCAGCTCAAGGAAAGGTCCCGACTCTTCCTCTCTCAAAGCCCTTCTAGTAGTAACGCCCCAAAAAGGAGGAGTCCCCGTTAACAATAAAGAAATTCGCAATCAGGCCACGGGGGGAAACGGACACATTGAAGATTGATGGGAATACTGATTTAAGCAGGTATAGATAAAGCCATGGGTCGTAACAAAAGGAGATCCGAGAGCCGTCGCCCCAACTAAAACGGACCCAACGGGAGAATTCCATCCAGACCGAACTGATATCTTTCCACCAAGCAGCAACGTGTCTGGTCTGATTGACGTTGATCCCCCAAGTTCCCGACAAGCTACCATATTTCTGAAAAATAATAGAAGCCCATAATCTGTTTTGATCGGACTCGGACCCAGCCCACCATAGCCATTTGCCAAGAAGCGCAGTTGGCTCGATGGAGATTACGAATGCCTAGACCATCGAAGCATTTAGGGAATTGACACACCTCCCATGCCACCAAATGATATTTTTTCTCTAACCTTGAGTCTTCCCACAAAAAATCTCTCTCAATTCTCTTGAGGGAATAGATAACCGCCATACGGTATTTGAAGATAGACATGAAAAAAGTTGGGAGATTGGAGAGAACCGAATTCAAGAGTTGTAATCTCCCCCCAAAACTAAGGAACTTGCCCTTCCAAGAAGCTAACTTGCCTTTAAATCTTTGAATAACTAACTCCCAATCGTTGGCCTTGGGTATACCAGTCCCCAAGGGAAGACCCAAATAAGTGATAGGAAAGGGAGAGGAACCACACACAGCCCTATTAGCTAAAACATCAACAGTCAAAGAGTCCAAATTAATTCCGGAGACAGTGGATTTCAGCAGGTTGACCCTTTGGCCAGATACCGCTTCATAGACCGATAAGATGTTGGCAAAGGCTGAAATTTCATCTGGATCAGCTTTACTGAACAGTATAGTATCATTGGCATATTGGAGATGAGTGACGACACAATCATTACTGCCCATCGGGATGCCCAAAATCCGATTCAACGCACAAGACCTAGAAATAAGGACCCCCAAAGCGTCGTCGGCCAAGTTGAAGAGGAGAGGAGAGAGAGGATCTCCCTATCTCAGGCCCCTAGAACTTTTGAAATAACCTGTGGGCGAGCCATTGATAGTCACCGAGAACCAAGGCGAGGAAACACAAACTTTCATCCAATTCCTCCAAATATCGCCAAATGCAAATAGTTACAACATATAATCTAAGCAATCCCAGTTAACACGATCGTACGCCTTTTCCATGTCAACCTTCTAAACAAAAGCCTACAAGCGAGCGGAGTGAGCCGAATGGACAACCTCGCGCGCAATTACAGCCATATCCATGAGCTACCTTACCAGAACAAGGGCCCCCCTTGCGACTCAGAGATAATGGAACCCGCAATAATCTTGAGGCGGTTAGCAAGCACCTTTGCGAGAATTTTGTAAAGGCAATTAATAAAACTAATTGGGCGAAAGTCTCACAGATCAATCGCTCCCTCTTTCTTCGGAATAAGAGTAAGGAACATCGAGTTTAGGCTTCTGCAAACAAAAGCCCGAGAATGAAATTCCTTAAAAAAATTGAGGATGTCGTTTTTAAGGATAGGCCAGAAACATGCAAAAAATTCCATATTAAATCCGTCAGGACCCAGAGATTTATTCTTCCTGCTATGCTTACATCCCAAATCTCATCTTCTGTAAATGGCTTCTCCAATTTGTTCCGATCTTCCGAACAAAGAGGGGGAAGAGAGATCGTCCAAACGCGGTATAGTCCGCCCTTCATCTTGATACAGCTCGCGGTAAAAATCAGAAATCTGAAGCTTAATCTGATCCGGGTTCGAGAATTCAGCCCCATTCACCACAATTTTAGTCAAAAGCTTCTTTTAGACCTTGCATTTGGTGTTATTATCCCCTACCTTCAGTCAATGCACTTTAGACATTTGCTTCCAGCTCATCTCTTCCTGAAGACTCCTCTCATTGAAACTCATCTTGAGATTGAGCCTTTTGGTATTTTCGATATCAGTCAAAAACTTACTTTCTTCAAAGAGGTCCAGATCCTTGAGGCATTCCAAGATAGTCGATTTCCATTTATGAGTCAACCCAAAAATATCTCTATTCCAGTTCTTGATGCGTCCCTTTAAGTACCTCAACTTGGAAATCAAACGGAAGGCAACTGAACCGTGAGGGTTGATCAAAATTTCGGTTTCGGACATGACCGAAATCGAAAATTTAGACCGAAATTTCGGCCGAAAACCGATAATTTGGCCGAAATTTTGGCCGATAATTTCAATCCCATACAAAATATGACCGAAATTTCGGTCATTTCGGCTGAAATTTTGGTCCTTGGTTAGTTTCTTGCCACCAAATCGGAACCCGGGATTTAAAGTCATCATTAAGGAGCCGCTGATTTTCAAATCTGAAAGGAGAAGGGCCTCTACCCACAGAACAATAATCGAGAAGGGGTATGTGGTCGGAGACCGCCCTAGCAAAGCCTTGCAGAGAGGCATGGGGGAACCAGTGAAGCCAATCAGTGGAAACGAGGAATTGGTCCAGGTGGCTGAACGAGGCATCACGTTGAAGGTTGGACCAAGAAAAACGAGCTCCCAGCAGCGGCAAATAGACCATAGCCCAGTCGTGGATAAAGGAGTTGAGATTAGCCATGTCTCTTCGGTCTGAAGGGCCCCCAGACGTCTCATGGGTCCCACACTCCACGGCACATCCCATCTGCCTGCCATCGCAGCCAATTAAAACCAGAAATCGTCTTTATATCTGGCATCAGTTGGACCATAGACACCTGTAAAAGCCCATTTCTTACCGTCGTCCTTATTGACCAGCTTGACCGAAGCTAAAAACAACCTGATTTCCTTGTCTTCCTTTTGGAAGAGGAGTGAATTCCAAGCGAGAAGGATCCCACCTGACGCCCCAACAGAGTCCACTCCAATCCAGTCCCATCTATTACTGCCCAAAACAAAAGCCACTTTGGAGCGATCGCAACTGCCCCATTTCATCTCTTGTAAAGTGATAATCACCGGATTAAGAGATGAGATGACTTGCTTCACCCCCATCTCTTCTTTGGATTACAAATGCCCCTCACTTTCCAGGATAAGATCTTCATAAAAATGAAAGGAAACCTAACCCACAGAGAGAGCCTCGACGAGACCCCGACCCCCTCCCATCAGACATGTCCCACTCCAGTCTGTCCAGTTCCCTGAACTTAGATTTTTTCCTCGGAAACGTAGAGGAGCTAAGACGCCCCTTCGTGATGGTTCTGAAGATCTCCCGGAGAGCGTTGTCAGACCCCGTGAAAGTGATCCCATGATCCTTTCCAAACGTGATAATCTCATCAAGGAAATCCAGCTCTGAGCCACTCCCGCAGCCAGAATTGCTCCGGGAGCACAGATAGAATTATAAAAAAATGGGGAAAAGAGTGGGCCGCTGGGTTGACTGCGACATGAAGGATTGCACGGAAAGGTTAGAGCTGTTCAGAAAAAGAGTGGAGAAATAGAGCTCACAAAGCCAACCCAACTAGATGGCGTAAGGCTATGATAATGATGATGGTGAGATATAGTTGGGCTGCATGGAGAGATGGAGTTCGATAATGAACAGTCAACATGTGTTGAGAAACTAGCATGGGTTTAGAAGGGTCTATTTTTGTGGTTATTAGAGGAGGGAAATCCATCCAAATCAAAAACTCGAACAAGTTACAAAATTGAGCCTTACCTTTTATTTGTAGTTTTGGATATAAAATAATCAGTAGACGCATAGTAGTTGGATTTTTATCACAGTAACCATCACTTTGAATAATTTTCTCTGTAAATGTTAAAATTTAGGTATTTTTACCTTTTATTTTTAGTTTGCGTACATATGATTACATTTTGGAATCATGAAAATTCATCGGCATTCATTCTTTGTGCCATTCTAGCTATGCTCCCATCCTTTGTTGAAATATTAACTAGAACACCTTTAATCAATACAAAAGCTTCCTTATTTTTATTTTCAAATTAATTTTGGTATGGAAAAATTTACTATTTATAGTTAATTTCTAATCTAAGTGAAAATCTTAAGGCTGCTCCAGACGTTTACCAATCCATTCATCCATACATATTACATCTAACCTATGCACATGCACGCATAAAAACCAATGAGCATAGAAATGTGACAAAACAAAGATTTATAATTATAAAAAAAATATTAAACAGTAGTAAAACATATTACAAATAATAATAATAATAATAATAATAAAGCATGCAGTAAAACGTTGCACATAAAAGTTAGAAGCTTAAGACCTGTCCAAATCTAAACCACCTCATCAACAGGTTTAATTTGTTGAATTATAGAGTGTGTATATATACTCTATTAAATTCAAGTTTGAATATTTGGAGTACAGCTGTCCTTGACAGTTTTATGCAATATGCCTTAAGATATACACTAATGTATACAGTATTGTGCATCATAAAATGAATGAGTTGGTATTTGGTGCCCAACCCATGCACTCAGTCTCCCTCCATTGGACCGATAGTTTTGAATGCTAAACCAGTGAAGAACCAATAACATACTTCCACTGATTTGTGTGCTCACACTTCCCGAGGTTTGGTCATTTCGAAGGATGGAGATTGATCCCCTTGTACCACCCTTAGTGCACAGTCGGGTATGTAAATTATCTCTAAAACATATACCGTGATAAAGAACACAATAATCAAAGCATATATTGCAATAAACATCTCAATCAAATATATTTCTCTAGCAAACTTATACATGAAAACAGTCACCTGTATGTTGCAACAAAAACGAGAAGCCAATATTGAAATAACAAATAAATATGCCAAGAGAATCAATTCAAAATGGACATTAGAAAGCAAAGTATTACATAAGTTCTTACCTACGCATAATCTCCGATATCACGTCAACGGCATTGTTTACTTCCACATTTGTATTGTTTGTGCTACAAAAGCTGCTTGATATCTAAAATATCCAGGAAATCCAAGTAGAAACGCATATAATATGAATCCACAAAATGAATATGAGTTGCATAACACAAAAAATTGAAGATTACGAATTCCCAAACCTCGTTTGCAAGAGTTAGAAGTTCATCAGTATCCACAACTCCAAACCATCCACTCCTACAAGCATTCTACCAGAGGCAAACAATATTAGGGACAAACAAGATGACACAGGCTCTTATCCAAAGATACGAGCAACTCAATCAAGTTCCCAAATAGTAGTGAAAACTACGAGCCCAAAATCAGTCAACCAAAAAGAAACAAAGAAGAAGATTAAAAAAAGAACAAAAGCTTATAGTATCATTAAAGAGTACCTTCAATTTGATTAAAACTCAAAAGAACAAAACATGATAAACATCTATAACATTATAACTTGCTTAAACATAAGATGATAATGATCTCTAAACTCATCTAACTAGCTTATATAGATAAAGCTACACCTACCTCATAAAATCATGTAATTCCGACAATATGTGAAGGGTACCAGTGCATGGAAAATGATAAGACCTAAGTGCAAACACCCCATTCCAAGTTCCAATACAATGAGCGGAGTATCAATGCATAGGAAAAATTCTAAAAGACTAAATGCATGCAATCTAACAATCTTAGGAAATATCGAAACTTAGAACTAAACTATCTTACTGTAGGAAAGACAAAAAAAAACAATCCAGAAAAAAAAATTACATTTTTCCCTCACTACATTCTCTCAAAAAATAAAATAAAAAATAAACCCTAACAAGACGCATTATCATTTAACACTCCCCCTTGTTGCATGCTTGTTGGAAGTCAAACCGAGTCGTACTTGATATTCTTCACACTTTGCCTTTGAAAGTGAGTTGGTAAAAATATACGCAATGTCATCTTGAGTAATAACTTTAACAACATCAATATTTCCATCAAGAACCTTCTGGCAGATGAAATGATGCTCCATCTCAATGTGCTTGGCCCTTCGTGGCACATCAGATTAGTTTCCAAATTCATAGTGCTTTGATTACCACAATCAATCTTGTCAAATTGTATATCGTGTATCGCATATGGTTTTCTGGAATTTTTGTTGCATGTATCGTATCATACCGTGTCTCGTAAATTACACTTACTTTTATAAATAAATAGGGGAAATAAAGAAATACAAACAAAAAGTACCCAAAAATAAGAAAATAAATGAGGTTCCCTTTCGGTTGATTTGCTCCAACCGAAACGGTTCTTGCCCGTTCTTATTGCAGTTAGAATAAGGATGACTTTGGAACTCTGGGAGAATTGGCCTTTTAGGGCAGGTTCTAAAATGCTTTGATTGATTATAGTAAACTCTCCTCTATTCGGCTCTAGCACTTGATTTTAATTTGCAAAAGTGTTTCAAAATTTATCTTGAACTCCCTAAATTTTGTGAAGGCCGCTGATATTTCTTTCATGAAATGGACCCATGTGAACCTAGAAAAATCATTCACAAAAGCAACCATATACTCGTAACCGGAAAAGTTGAAGTATTACAAGCTCTCGGAATAAACAATATGAAGAGCACTTTTGCTTCTTGAAAGAGACTTGTCAAAAGGAAGGCAATGTACCTTACCGTATGAATTGTCAAAAGGAAAAGGTTGTGCCTTGCCATATTGACAACCAATACTCCATCACCTTTAACCTCTAAATTCGAAATTTCTTGAACCAATTTCTTAGCAAGCATAACTTTTAAGAGAGTTATCCACAGCTTCAGCAATGGATACAAAATTCTTCATCAACCAAAGTACTTTAAAATGCTATTTTAAGTGATTTCGCCATTGTCTTTTAGAAGATGAACAACCCCCAGTTTCTCCATCAAAGGAACGGAGTTATCAATTCCAACGTATCCTAGTCTAGCATGCCCATACGCTTTATAATCTCTACTCATTTCATCTTTAAGAGCTTGAAGCAGGAAGAATATAGAAAGATTTTATCCGCTTCCTAGCGTGAATAATATCAGCATCCACGTTCCTAATATATGGCAAGCATTTTACATATTTAGGCCTAACGAGAACATAAGTACAATTATCCTCAGCTTGAGGAATGGATACAAGATTCTTCATCAACCAAGCTACTTGAAAACACTATCTTAAGTGATTCTGCCTTCTCTATCAAATGAACGGAGTTTTCAGCCGTGATGATTGTTAGTATATTCGTAAATGAGTTATTACTATATAGTGGTGTGCAGTTAAGGAAATGGGTTATGTACTATGATGTCACTTAATATAAAAGACTAGTGAAGAGCATTTTCTCACTAAGTCTATTGTCCCTAATTCTTCCCTCTCTCTTCCTCTCTCAAACTTTAACTAACACACATCTACCCAACCCAAATCACACAACCATCGACCTCAACATGGTATCTGAGCAGGTTCGCAACCAGCCAGAGGTGTGCATCACCATCATTGTGCTAACGTCACGCTGGCATGCGTCAGCAGGTCAACCTGTTGACTCGAAATCCATAGGGAACCACGTCATTAGGATCGGATCTTCTCTGCATCCTTTTTCCCTTTTATGACTTCCTGATCTGAGATCTCCAAAGCTGGTTTTTGAAAAGTTTTATGTTCAGGGGTTATTGACCCAGTTTTCAGTGTTGTCACGGACCTCAAGGCAGACTGAATGACCTTTTTCTGATAAGACATGGATCGAAATAGCATCAACTACCATCTGCAACAATTGTGTGATGGGTTGATTCAACAAGGAAACTTGTAAGCCGAAGTTAGGGTCTGCCCAGCCATCAGTTCACAACCGCCCTAGCTCAAGATTTCTACAGTCATCTCTCCTAATATTTGGTACACTTCTTTTTGGGTTTTTCTTAGTTTTCCTGAGTTGCTTATTGCATAGAATGGTTGCGTTCAGAAATCAAAAATTTATGGGTCTTTACTCTTCAATTTCCGATGGATTTGTCATTGGTATGGCACCCACTGATCTATGTATCAGAATTTATTTTTTGTTACAGTGCCATGGTAGTTGTTTCTACCTCTTAGCTGCACTGTTATGGTTGTTATGAACCATCCTTGGATGGTTTTTTAACTATGGATCAGAATATTTCCAGGACATTTATGATTTATGAGTTGCTGCCCTCTTATGGCGCAAACTGGAAGATACTTTTGCTCCCGCTGAATATGGCACGTGGATTTATCCCTAACCCGAGGTATTTCGGAGTGTAAGCAGGGTGATATGTCTATGGGGAGTATTTCTGCGCCCTTCAAAATCTGTGGGAGAAATTCAGCCATTATGAGCCTATTGCACAGTTTGGTGAGGAGATAGCTGCCACTCTTGCTCGGCGATATGAGCGTCAGCAGATCTATAGGTTTGGTGAGGAGATACCATGCTATAAATTGCATGTTATCTGGATTCTTCTCAGGCTTGATCTTTTGCGAATTCTGTTACAGCTTCCATGCCTGAGGCTTTCTACTGATGCTTACTCTCCCGCAGACACTATTGGATCCCTTGGGTTGACTTGTCTTGAGCTGCAGATTTCATCCCTCTATTACACCTATTGCATCTTCTGTTGCAACTGGATCTAGGACATCAAGTACATCTGCCTTTGCTGCTTCCATCTCATCATCCACTCCTCACTCGATCATTGATTCTTGCGCCACTGACCATATGACAGGTGGGTTAGAGGGTTTCTCCACATATTCTCCTTCTAGTACCTCAGCTCAGGTTCAGCTCGTAGATAGTTCATTCACTCATATTCTGGGTGAGGGGACCATTCTTCTATCCTCTTCACTCTCATTAGCTCTTACTCTTCATGTATCACATTTTTCGACAAATTTATTTTCTGTTAGCTGTATTGCTAAGCAACTAAATTTCATGTTGTTTTTTATCTTTCTCAGTGTATTCTACAGAAGTTGAATACGTGAAAGGATTGTTGGTAGAGGCATAGAGCGCGGAAGCCTATGCACGCTATAAGTGGTGTATTGAATTTTTTTTAGTATATGGGTGCCTGCAATCTGTTGTGGTGACCTGTTACAACAGTTTTTTATGCTTAGGAATAGTTTTATGGTGGTTGTCGAAATGGATGATGTTGTAGATTGTGTAAACAACTAGTATTTGCAGCAGTATTGCAGCTTGATTATGCACCTCTCTGCAGTTGTATAGTCTGTGCTTATCTTCATTTCTTACCATATTGCATGGTATTGATTCAGTGATTTAAAGTTGTGAATTCTTCATAAAGAATGCTGAAATCTATGTAAGTATTGGGTGACGTAGTGCAGTAGTTTTTTTGGGACATACAGATTGTGAAGCCTGTGCACACTAGTTTTGCTACAATATTGCAGTGGTAAGATTTCAGTGACACAGTTAGTGTTTAAGCCTACCTGGTTAACTCTTATATACTGGAAGTAGTAAAGAGTACTGTCCCCTGCTTTAGTGCTGAAAGTCAAGGAGTTATAAGATCATATCATTTGATGCAACTTTTCTCAATTCTGCTGAGTGCTGACCCATTACTTGCTCCTCATCTCTACTTGGCTGAGACAGATATTGTTGGACCTACTCCAGTGTTACCTAGACACGTGGTACGGATGCCAAGTGTCAAGGTGAAATAAATGTTTGGAACAGCAATTTCTGAAAATTTCAATACAGTGGCACGACCTTAAAATCTATATATATAGTAAAACAAAACTGAAGGAAATCCTAGAGAGCTAATTACTGATGAAAGGCTAAAAAACTGTATACATTGTATGTCATGAATTTAACTCAAGATATTTCATATTATGCAAATGGTTTTCAAGAACCCAAGCCTCTAACTTTACACAGTTTTTCCTAAAATTGCAACTCAGTTACAGTGTTGAAACGAGGCACAATTTGATAGCATTAGGAGGTTTTTTTTTTGTACATTTCTAGTAAGTGCCGTGTTGTGCAAAGGAGTGTTCAAGTGCCACTATTGTCGGCATGGAAAAAAAAAAACAAAAGTAGAAGTGCCTAGGTACCACTGCTACTCGTATTTCCATGTCTCCTTGGTCCCGTGGATCATTTATTCTGGAGAAGTCACATGTCTGGTATATCGACCCCTTTTCAATTCCATTTCTCCTTTGCCAAGATAATGTAATGTTTAAGTTGCAGAAGGGTCTCTTGTTCCTGTGGTTAGAAGGGAGATGGTCCAGGCTGATCATATAACTCTAAAATCTACTTTACACATTCCAAATATGACCCATGAATCATCTATCAGTTAGTAGTATTCCCAAAATTATCTGAGTTGTGGAGCCACATTTTTTCTTCCTAAAAAATTATCTGCTTCCACTACTACTATAATTTCTACGTCTCTGGATATTTTTTTTTTGATAACCTGGGTATCCGGGCCTCTTAGAGCACCCGCCTAATCCCAAGGGCACATGCGCACCCCAAATTCAGCACATGCCGGGTCAGCACAGGATATAAATCCCTAGGGTGGCCTCAAGGGGGGGAGGGGATTCAAACTCAGGTGTCCTGCTTTTGGAAGCAGGTACCTGGCCAGCTCACCTAACCCCTTGAGGTTACGTCTCTGGATATTGTGCCTCTGAGAAACTCGTTTTGGTCGCTTACTTGTGCCTCGGGCGTGTGCTTTGAATTCCCAATAATTCAATTCATTTGATGACCTCCCAATTCAAATGTAAGGCTCATTACTTAGTTGTCCAATCATCATAGAGCTTCTCATCTTGTTAGTTGTAGTCAGAGTATTAGTCCTTTTCACCTTGTCCATTCTGATGTGTGGAGGTCATTCCTGTTACTTCTACGTTTGGGTATCAATATCTTACTTCCCTTACTAATGATTGCACTTGTAGAACTATATTATATATGCTGAAAACCAAAGATGAATCTGATACGTTTTTCGTATGTAACAAGTTAGTTCAAAACTCAATAAAACGCATCAGTGAAAGCGTTGAGGTCGGATAATGGGGAGAGCATGCTTCCCATCGTCTCCAAACCAACATTAGGGATCATGATATTGTGTGGCAAACTACTTGCCCATACTGCATACACCCCCAACAAAATGGGGTGGCTGAGAGGAAAATTCATCACATCCTCAAAAGTTGCTCGTGCCTTGTTAGTTCGAATGAATGTTCCTAAGCGGTTATGGAATGAAGCCGTCCTCACTGTGTGTTTTCTGATTAATACAATGCCTACTCCTGTACACAAAGATCACCCTTTCGGATGTTGTGTCTCTCATCTCCTCTCTTTCCAATTCCTTCTCGGATTGTTAGGAACGAATGTAAAGTAATTTTTATAATAACATTTGCACACAGCTATTAACACCTATAGCCATCATTTTTTCAAGAAAGTAAATTTTACTTATTAGTAAAAAAAATTAGAAGAAAAATATAACCAATGCCATAAAAATACAACTATAGTCATTATAAACAATGCACATCCATAAAATGCAACATGTGATATATGATTGAATAAATAAGAGGTGAGAGAATTATTTTACCACTAAATGCAAGAATAAAATATATTGATTTCTCAACATTCGGGAATCACAAAAGATTGGCTTTATTAACGAGCAAATTATCGACCATTGATGTCAGAAACATTGAAATTGAATAAACCTAAAAGGTCAATGTTCCGAGAAGTACCTTAACAGAAATCATTAGCACCATTATTGCTGATTGGAAGAACTCATTTTTACAATGATAAACCTACACGACGTAATTGTAGGAAATAACAATGAGGATGGCTTGTATCAAATAACAAGTAGAGAGTAAACAAACTTATTAAACCAGTCATAAGACTTACGACAATCTATGAAGTTGATTCCCAAAAATATAAAAATACAATCAATTGTAAAGATGATCTTTGAAAAGAAGAGCACAAATATGCCACACATGGACACTTTTTTGTCTTATATTTGTCACTGTAAACAAGAATAAATAGAGGGGTCCAGACCAATGGCCTAGAAGAAGTCCCAAACCTGAAATCTCAATGGCCTAAGCCCCAACCCCATCTGCTCTTACACACAGTCTCACAAAAAGGTGGCTGGCTCTCAGTCCCCTCATTTGCTACCTGATTTTCCCTAGAAGTTCCTTCCAAGCTCTAAGGTAATAATGAAAGAGATCCATAGTTTTAACTCTTTTTTTTTGGTAATTAAATAATAAGTCAACCACTAGAGCAATTTACCAAGGTATATGATCCATAGTTTTAACTTTTAAGAATAAGATTGTAACGCCCCAAAATCCTTAAGCATGTTTAGGCTTCTAACTGGGAAGAAAAACACATTATTAGCATCCTAATCACATCATTAAAGTTCGGGATATTACATTCCTCCCTCCTCATAAAAAATTTCGCCCTTGAAATTTACTTAGTATTACTGGATACATTTGTCCACATACTTAGTCAATCCTTGTCAATGAATCAGTGTCATGCGTGTGTGCATAAGAAGCAAAATGATATTAATATAAACTCAAAGAAATAACTTTTATTAAAAGTTCACACAACATTCTTAACAGAACACGTTAACTAGACGTTTATCGCTCTTAGTACAAAATGTTCACTGATTGATTTCATTAACAAGATCTTCTCTCTTGACGTCATGAACATCTGATTGTGTGATGGCATATACCCAGCCCGAGGTGCTGGACTTTTGGTTAACATTTCTTTGTTGCATTTGCACCGGAACTGTGGATGGGAGTGGAGGGTTCACCAGAGCATTACATTCCCTGACTATATGCCCAGCTTGGCCGCTTCGGAAACAGACTCCTAGTAACTTCATGCACGACTGCTAGTCATGCGATCTTCCGCAATATTGACAACTGCTTGCGGCGGTTTATGATTGTGGCACGTACTTTGATTCTCCTGCTTAAACTTTTTGTTGTTACGGTTGCCCTTATTGTCTAGATCGGAGTTTCTGTAGGCAACCTAGATCTCCCATGTTGCTCCTTTTGTTTGCGGAAATTCCTCAAAATCTTCTTCAATTAGGTTGGCCTTCTCCACAGCTCTTAAGAAGGTATCAAGGTCTAGAGTAATCAATTTTCCTTGAATAGAAGGCCGCAGCCCTCTTACGAACTTCTTGGCCCTAGCAACATCCTCCTGTGGCTGGTCCAAGAATCTTTCCAGCTCTACGAACCTGGCCTAATACTGGGCCACAGTTTGACCACCCTCAATTAGGTTCAAAAATTGTATCTGCTTTTGGTCCTTGTCATGCCCCGGCAAGTACTTGTCGTAGAAAAGCTTGGTAAACTCCTCCCATGAAAAGGTTTCATTCACCCAATTCTGCGTCCTATTGATCATCTTCCACCAGTATGATGCCTCTCCATGGAATAAGAAGGTAGCAAAGGCCACTTTATGGTTTTCTGGACATTTTGTACCTTCAAAAGTTTGCTCTACCTGAACAAACCATGACTCGGCCAAAATAGGATCAGGTGCACCCTAAACATGGGTGGGTGCAGCCTCTTAGACCTCTTCCCAGCATAGGGTCCTCATCAGTGCCCCTTCGTCCTCTGTTGGAATGACTATCATCAATGCTGCATCCTCTAGACTCCATATAAGGCATGATTTGCTGCTTCATGTAAGTCTCCATGGTTTTAAAAAACTTCGCAGCTCCACCGTCGTAAGAGGTCGATGATTCGTTGTTTCTCAACATAGTGATGGTCTGACTAGCCAGATGGTTTATAGTCAGTTGGTCACATTCCTCCTTAGGGTCCTAACCTAATTGGACACCTTAATGACTCCAGTTATAGATCTACTAATCCCATGTCATGCCTTAGGCATAATTGTTGAACCTAGGTTCTGATATCACAACTGTAATGCCCCAAAATCCTTAGCATGTTTAGGCTTCTAATTGGGAAGCAAAACACACTATTAGCATACTAATCATATCATTAAGTTTGGGATATTACAAAGATCCATTTCTCTAAACCTGTTAATGCATTTCAAAGGAGGGCATGTCCCATGAGAAAAATCCATGAGATCAGAACAAAAGAATCCTCAATTCATAGTCTCGTAGCGCTAAAAATGAAAATTTGAGCCATAAGAGTGTGGACCTCAGTCTCTTATCACAGCATGCGAGCCCAATGGTCCCCTAAGAGAGTATCTCAGTGCCCAAGAAATCAGGAAAGAACTCGCCATAATAAGCAATTCCTGAAATCTCTTTGCTAAACCCATTGAAATTCATTTTGATCCAATGCTTTTAGGCATTCAATGGCCTAAGGTTAGGTGGGTTGATCTGAAGCAAGAAGACTTCCAATCCTTCTCTATATCCGGAGATGAAAAACCACAAAACAACTTCAATAAAGCTAGCCCTTTCAGTTACCTCACAAAATACCTTCTGTATGATGTCAATTTTTCAACCCCGAGTATATCAAAACACGTGGTTAGTTCTTTCATTCCAAACCACTCAAAAGAAACCCAATCTCTACAAACAAGCCACTTCAGAGTTTCCAATAATAAAATTCCATACAATACAAAGCTCCTTAATACTAATATAGGCTAAAAAGTCACATTTAACTTCAAAGACCTTAAAAGGAAGCCCATATTTCCAGCTCCGGGGTCAATATAAATAAGTGCACAACATCACAGTAATGTGGGCACAAAAACATGGGAACATTGGAAGAATATGTTTTTTTTTTATCGGTAACATTGGAAGAATATTCCTACAAACTAATTGATCACCAATAAGGATTTTATCATTCAATATTTCCCACACCCTTTGCCAAAGGACCAAGGTGGGGTAAGACTCAATAATATCATATAAAGAGCTAATAGAGAACTCTCTAGAAAATTCAGAGACCAAACTACCTCAGCAGGGTCTGGAGTTGGACAAACCTTATTCTATTTTCTTCTCCAACATATCCTGAACTTTGTATAATTTTTATTTTTTTTTCTATCAATTGATATTGGTATAATTGATAGATGAGATTTACCAGATGTGGATAGATCGGAATCCGCACAGCCTTTGTTTGAATGTTACATTGTGATGAGTAGTTGTGTATTCAGGGAGTTTCAATTTTCTTTTACACAAGGGTTTCGGTTTTGCAATTGTCGCGTATATACTCTTTAATAAACTACAATCTTAAATTTGATCAATTTCTTCAGCCATTCACAGAAATTTTTTTTTTTTTTTTTTGAAACGGTAACAAAGGATGATTATATAAAACAACAAAAAAGAAAGAAAGAACATACCTTGGCAGGTAGTAAGGAACTACCCAAAAGCAAAAGCAAAAGCAAAAACAAAGCCCCCCAAAAGACACTCACCCCCAGGCTGGGAAGAGGTCCGCCAAGCAAAAAAACCCCCCACCGCAATCAAGAGACATCAAACGGTACTTACGAGCAGCAGCCCTCCCATAACGACATGAAGTATAGCAGCCCCTCATTGAAATCCGCCATCTTACAAGCATTCCAACTAACCACCAAGTCTCTGATATCTCGGATTACCAACAGAAACGGTTTAACCTTGCGCCTGAAAACTCTGTTGCTTCTTTCCACCCAGATGGCCCAAAAGACAGCATAAACCGTAAGCGGTCATAACTCTTTCCTATAATCTTCGACATCCATTTCCTTCCACATTTCCATCATCTTGGCCGGCAAAAAAGGGAGAACCCATTGAACATTAAATATACTGAAAATCTTGTGCCACATTCCGAGCAAAAGAAAAATGGAGAAGAATGTGTGCCACCGATTCAGATTCCCTCATACATAACAAGCATTTGTTAACAACTGGAATATTTCTTCTTATCAATTGATCCCGCGTCAAAATTCTCCCCCGGGTGAGCAACCACGCGAAAAATTTAATTTTCGACAGCATCTTGACCCTCCATAACCCAGCCCTTCTCCTGATATTCGAATGGATCCTCTCTTGCATCAACAGCCAGAATTTGAAGACTGTTTGGTAGCATTATGGTCTGGAGTCGGCTACAATCTAAAACCACATACATCTTAAAACTTTTTGGTGAAGTGATGGTTTGTGATGCTTTTTTTAGTATTCTGTAACCGCAATACATAAGTTCTTGAAGGTTAATGCACAACATGTACATATGTTGATGACTGCCTAACAAGTGCTTGATGTATTGACAGCGGTGCTACCAGTGATGTTGAACAGAGAAATAAGTGTTATGTGATAAACCAAGGGGCTGCAATAACAGTGTAATGGAGTTTTTTGAGGAAGAACCAAGCTTGTGGACTGTCATGGTAACCTTTTGAGTTGTGCTGATAAAGTTTTTTACAATGACAAGTGACAGTGTGAGATTGTGGGTGTGGCTGTTTATTTATTATGACAAGTGACAGTGTGTGATTGTGGATGTGGCTGTTTATTTTGTCCAGTGGACTTTATGAAGGTTGATCTTTTTCGTGTATTATTGGCTGCCACTAGTAACATTCTTTGTACTTGTTATTGCCCAAAAAATATATGAGTTAACTGGAACTGCCTTTTTGGATGTCAAAGATGACTGAAGGGATAGCTGGATACTCTTGGTTTGCGGACAGAAGATGATTGAGATGGCTTTTACTTCTGATTTTTCTGGACCCATGTTTGCTACCGTGCTTTCTGGGTAGCATGTTAACTCTCTACTGGTTGACATTTAAGCTTCTTCCCATTAGGTGATTGACTCAAGGGGATACAAACCATAAGACAAGAGATTCTCAAGGTTATTCATTGTATTCGCCTCTATCATCATCTTCCCAGGCTTGCTGGTTGGTGGTTTCTTCTACCCCTGTTATGGGAATCAGACTAGTATCTTCTTCACTTTCTTTAACTCATGTGCTTAATGATTCTCATCTCTCTACCAACCATCTTTCAGTTAGTAGTCTTTCTAAGCAATTAAAACTGTTCAATTAACTTTTACCGTTCTCATTGCTTTGTCCAGTAATTTGCTACCAGGAGAATTGTTGGTAGGGTTAAGAGAGGGGAACTCTATTATTTGGATAATGAGTACCCTATTGTTGTTCTTGATTTTGTTAAGGATTTCTCTTCTAGTTTTTCCTTTCCGCTTGTTGCTAGCCCCGATACTCTTTCCTCATGGCAATGCCAAACTGGGGCATATTAATTTTCAGATTTTGGGTACGCTCTGATTTTCTCTTTTAAAACCATTTGCAAGTCAAATCAATTTCAAAGTGAAGTTTGTGCCCTTTCAAAACAAGTTAGAAAAGATTATCCTTCCTGAATGCACAAGTGTACTCCTTTTGAGTTGATTCATTCTTATGTGAGGAGTCCGCACATTACCTACCTTGACGGTTTTAGGTATTATATGAGTTTCATTGATGATTACAATTGTGATACTTGGGTTTATTTGTTGAAGTTCAAAGATGAAGTGTTCTCTAAATTTTAGGAATTCTACTCCATGGTACATACACAATATGGGTTCCTATTAAAACCTTCTTTTCAGATAATAAGGGTGAGTACCTCTCATATTTTTTTGTTCACTATCTACAGGAGCACGATATCGTCCATCAGCTCTCATGTCCTTATCCTCCCCAACAAAATGGGGTTGTTTAGCGCAAGTATAAACATCTCGTTAATGTTTCTTTGTTGAGGGGTATGCATGTGTAAAACCTACTAGTCAATGGCTTTACTTCATATTTTTTGACCAATCGCACCCCTTGCCGGATTTTAAGAGGCCATACTCCTTTTATGACTACATCCTCATGATTCAATGTTTCTTATTGAGCCCACGTGTTTTTGAATGCACTTGCTTTGTTCAGGACATATGTTCTAGCTGTCAAAAGTTAGATGATCGACCTATTTGTCGCATCTTTTTATGTTATTCCAATACATCTAAGAGATTGATGTTATGATCCCAAGTCCAGTCGATTCTTTACTTCTATGGGCGTTACCTTTTTTTAACATATGCCCTATTTTTCTCCTCATCCGTATAAATCACTTTTATCCCTACGCCTGTCAATTGCAACCTCGCCTATTTCTTTGCCTGTTGATATAGATTCTCCATCACCCTACTCAATTGTCGCTTCTCCCTCACCTGATCAACCCCCTTTACAATAAGAGAAGCAGTTCCGAACTTATGTACACAAACATCGGCATGACACCTCCTCGACCAAGCTACAGCCTCAGCCTTGTGTGGAGGTAGATCTAATTAGTAGATTTACAATTTTCCCCAGTGCATTCTGCTATTACTTCACCCACTACTCCTGCTCCACCAACTAATACACATGATCTTAATTTACCTATTGCTCTTCGTAAGGGGGTTCATTCATGTGTTACACCTTATCCACCTAACTTCCTACTTTGGGGGGTACTGGAAGTGTGCATGCTTAGGAGGTCCATCCATGGTTTGAAGCAGTCGTCTCGTGCATGGTTTCATCACTTCAGTGGAGTGATCACTGTTATGGAATTTCAGAGATGCCACTCAAAGCATACGGTTTTTAACTACTCTGGTCCTGGTGGCTGCACAATCCTGTTCGTGTATGTTGATGATATTATTCTTTTAGGAGAGGACTCTACCCTAATATCTCATGTGAATGAGCTAGGTCGTACTTTTGAGGTGGAGTTAGGCAGTCTGAAATATTTTAGTGGTTTGGAGGTAGCTTACTCGATGAAGGGTATCTTTCTTTTCAAATGAAGAATTCTCAAGATCTTTGACTGATACTCGTATGCTTGGCTGCAAGCCTACTTCCTCTCTGAACCCTAAGCATTTTCTTCATGAGGGTGAGGGTGATTAATTATCTGACCCTTGAGAGTACCAGCGCCTAGTTGGTCGTCAGATTTATGTTACCCATACATGGATATATATCACTTGCCCAGTCATCCTAGTCAGTAAGTCCATGAAGGATCCTTGTGCCCATTATTTAGCTGCAGCATATTGCATTCTGAGATACAATTCCAACCTTAGTGTGGACTAGTGTATCACTCTCTATGGGTATAATAATGTTGATTACGGTGGATCAGCTGCCGAACATCACTCTACATTGGGATACGGTATTTTCTTTGGAGGTAATCTTGTTTCATGGAAGAGTAAGAAACAGCCAATTGCTTCTCACTCTATTGTTGAGGCAAAGCATTGCACTATTGCTTATGATACTTGTGACCTTTTGTGGCTTCGTTCTCTTACTTCCAAGGTGGGATTTCGCCCCTCCATTTTGATAACAAAGAAGGTGAGAAGATAGCTTCCAACTTGTTCCATGAACAGGCCAAACACATTAAGGTTGATATTTATTTTTGTTAGACAGAAGGTTTGGAAGCATACCAGGGAGCTCATCAGCGTACTCTCCTCCAAGCAACTAGCAGATATTCTTACTAAGGTTGTTGGGCTAGTGCTCCTTCAAGACATTACATCAAGCTAGGCATGAATGATATTTAAGCTCCAGCTTGAGGGGGATAATTGGTGTCTGTTATATGCACTTAGGTGTGTGTGTGTAATGGTAGTATATTAGTATGTGATGCGTATTGAGGGACATACTTGTAATTTGTCTCATGTTGTTAATATTAAAGTCCCTCCCTCCCTCTCTTCACCTAATTCTTAATTTAAACAAAAAATTTCTAAGCTGGGTTAGAATTTGTATAAGGGAGATTTTCTACAATAGGAAGAAAAAGGGGTTTGGCATGGTTCTTATCATCAATGATGACAATACTCTATATTTCATACTTTCTATCATAGAGATGCGTCATTATTAGAAGTTCAATAAAAGAGACGTACCAAAAGAAATAACCCCAAAACTTACACCTATGCTACATCAAGTTGACAATCTAAACAAATAAAAAAGTTATAATAATGGCATAGAGATTGGAGCACTACCATCTTCAATGGTGCTAACTGCTACGCACCATCATATGATAGCACATTATGGTCTCACATTTTTGTTGATAAATGATTTTCTATAAAAGGGACAAAAGGCTTTTGTATGGTGCTTAGCACCACCAATCCACCATTGATGATGTTGCCCCATTTTATTTTTTTGATCAGTAAAGTAAATTATATTGATAAGCAGCAAGGCGCAGAATGACCAATACAACGACACGACCAAAAATAGAAAAGGTACAAGGCCCAAAAACAAAAACAAAACACCCGGACCCTGCCAAATTAGCCCAGGTCCCACAAGTAGGACTCTTCTCTAGGAACATTCCCTTCTCGCACCACCCATAACCACACCAGGTCTCTGACCGACTTCATGATCATCCCTATCGGGCGGCTTTTATGCTCAAAAATCCGCATATTTCTCTCACACCATATACTCCACAGCACAGCGAAGTGGGCTGCCATCCAATATTCTTCAAGATGCCCCTCCACTTAACCGGACCCCCATATCAGAAAATGGAGGTAAGGCATCGCCCGCGTCACCCAACTCATACGAAAGGAATTGATGACACTGTTCCACATCTCATGCGCCACCCCACAGTGTAGAAGTAGATGTGGGGCGGTCTCCTCCCCATCATTGCACATTACGCAACAATTCGAAACCTCCTTCCCCCTTTTAATAAGCTGATCTTTCGTTAGGATCTTTTCTTTGAATAGAGTATACGCAAAGAACTTGATTTTCGAAGGAATGGCTGCCTTCCATAATCTTGCACCTTGGAATCTGACCAAAGGGCGTCTCGTAAGCATCCTATAGTGACACCATCCCTGCTCAGTGTCCAAATCAGTCGGTCTTGACCGTGAGGGTGTCGCTCCGCCTCATAAAGTCTCATCATCAGATTTGAGAACGAGGCCACCTCCTCGTCTCTCAGATGTCTTCTTGTAACAACATCTCATACTCTACCTCGCTCAGTTTCAGAGACAAACTCCATAATCCTACCAAGAGGATTCACAGAAATGACATAGATATCCAGGAAAGAAAATTTGATGGGACCCATATCCCCCCCAAGCATCCTCCCAGAAGCGAGTGCAGGTACCACATCCCCAACTGAAACGCAGCCCTCTCGCGAAGAGGTCTCACGTGCTGCAAATGTTCTTCCACCAAATGGAGGTTCCTCTGTGCATCGTAATGTTGATACCCCAATTACCCACTAGGTGCCCATACTTCTCTGGCAGCACCACGCGCCATAGTCTATCCCCTTCCTCCACCCTCCCCGCTCTCCAGAACCACTTTCCTAGTAGGGCGATGTTGGTCCACCTCAAGCTGCGAATCCCCAGTCCTCCACATCCGACGGGTAGCTGGCAAGTGCCCCAGTTAACTAGGTGATATCGTTTGTCCATACCCGATCCCTCCCACAAAAATTTCCATTGAATTTTCTCTAGGCGTTTGATAACCCTCATCGGGCATTTGAACATTGACATGTAGAAGATAGGCAGCGACGATAAGACTGCTTTGACAAGAACAAGCCAGCCACCACTACTAAGCATCTTTCCTTTCCACGACGACAATCGTTGCTCGAACCTTTGCACTACCGGTTCCCACTCTCTAGCAGTAGGTTGTCTGAGTCCTAGGGGAGGCCCAGGTGCTTAATTGGGAACTTCTCAATGGCACAGTCCACCGTCCGCGCCAGATCCGCCAACAACCGCTCATTTATACCAATACCGTGATAGCCGACTTGGAGAAATTTATACGTTAACCCGAGACCGCCTCATAAACCGACAGTACATCAACCAAAGCTCTGAACTCCAGCACGTCAGCCTTCCCAAATATAATAATATCATCCGCAAATTGGAGGTGCGAGATGTGTCTCCCTTGATCTCCCACCTTAATACCAGTTATGAGGTTCATTTGCCTGGCACGCGATACCAGCCCCGATAATGCTTCATCCCCCATATTAAATAGGAAAGGGGATAGCGGATCCCCCTGGCGGAGCCCTCTTGTACTCTGGAAGTATCCTACAAGAGTGTCATTGATCAAGACCGAGAACCAAGCCAAAGAGTAACACCCCCTCATCCATCCCCTCCAAATTGTTCCAAACTGCATCCTATCGATCATATAATCTAAGCACTCCCAACTGATCCAATCATACGATTTCTCCATATCTATTTTCCATAGAGCAGCAGGTCGGCGATCATGTTGCGCTGAATGGATGGTCTCTTGAGCCACCTGTCACGGGGTCACTCGTCCAGCAGTGTCAGCCGGTGCGGCACCTAACACCCGATGCGCTAAGTCAGCCTGCTATGCCCCAAAAAAGTCACGTGATGCGGATTCCCAGATGCTACGAAGGGTGGAATGCTTGTCCTACTCAAGCTTCACCTCAACCTCTGTGTTCGAACTTCGCCTACGAAGCAACGCAGCAGGTTAGAGTCGGCAACAACGATTGATAATGAGATAGGCAGCAACGAGCATATACCGAGCCCCCTTTGGGCTAAAACTCGCACCACAGAGGTGGTTGGAAACCACCCCAACACAATGGCCCTAGTACACGACGTAGCTAGGACGACCACGCACCAAGCATGGCCCGGATGCACGCACATAAGCCCACAAGGCTAGTGCACGTGTTGGATCGGGGGACCACAACTCATGTCCCCCTATATAAGGGTAAAACAGTAACTTGGCTCAAATGACGAAAGGACCTCAAACCCGTTGGTTTGACATACCGCAACATGGCACACATCCTCCGCACCATTACGTTGCAACGCCCCAGCATTGCTCCCCCACACGACCATGTTGCGCCCAAGTCTCAACCCTTCATCCCAACATGTCGCGACGCCCTCATGGCCCACGAACAACGCATTTGGGGTCGCCCTCATGGCCTCGATGCACCAGCGACGCTCCTGACAAGGAGAAGAAAAATGACCCTACGACGGCTGACCCGGATGACCACGCCGCGTGCCCCCGTTACACACCGCAACCAGATCCACCAGTTATCTACCCCTCACGAAGGCTCCTTGATTCTCCGAAATAATCATGCCCATAACTGGCTTGAGTCTATTGGCTAAGACTTTGGCTATAGTTTTGTAGAGGCAATTTGTAAGGCATATCGGTCGGAAGTCTGAAATGTCTTCAGCCCCTTCTCTCTTGGGAATGAGGGTGATGAACGTAGAGTTTAGGCTCTGCCCAATGAAGCCTGTTGTGAGGAACTCTTACATAACCTCCATCAGGTTCGCTTTTATGGTTGCCCAAAAAAATATAAAGAATTCCATGGTGAAACTGTCGGGTCCCGGTGCTTTGTTCTTAGCCCCAAACCTGACTACTCTCCACACCTCTTCTTCACTGAACTGTTGTTCCAAATTCAGCCGATCCTCCTCTGTGATAGAGCGAAACGATAGCCCATCCAAATGCGGCCGAGACACACCATCATCCTTGTACATGTTCTTTTAAAATGCCACTATGTTCTCCTGGATCTGCTCCTCCTCCGAGTAATTCACCCCACCAACAGCAATGTTGCCCAAGTAGTTTACTTTGTTCCTCGTGTTGGCGACCGCATGGAAATACCTTGTGTTGGCGTCTCCCTCCTTGAGCCATCTAACCTTGGCTTTTTTGCTTCCAGCTTACCTCCTCGGCAAAGCACGCACTATTAAATTCTATTTTTTTGTGGTATCTTTCCTCGCGCTCATCCACCGTCAGGTTTCTTAGTTCCTCCAAATCGTCCAATTCCTTTAGCCGCAATAACAGTGCCTCTTTCTTGACCTGAACCATCCCGTACACCTCTTTGTTCCATATTTTACTTTTTGCTTTAACCCGATGTAGCTTGGAAATGAATCTGTAAGCAGTCGTGCCCGGATATGTCGGTTCGCTCCACCAAACCGGTACCAACACCAGGTACTCACCATCCATCAGCCACATGTTTTCGAAACGAAATGGAATCGGCCCTTTCCCCCGCGATTCGCACATAAGAAGCAATGGCCAGTGGTCAGAATCCCGGGAAAATGTCTAGCCAATCCAGGTTGCACAAGAATCTATCCAGCAACTCATGAGGGGTTGACACGGGACAACGACCCTAAAATGCGTGAATATGATTTGATCCAGATTTTGCCGAAATTAATTATATTAATTCAAGTTTAATCGCAAAATTATCTCTGATACCTTTAGGGTTTGCAAAATTTTGATGGGTAGATCACACGAGATCCAGATAGAACCCAGTCTGATGCGCAAGTACGTTTAGAGTAGAGGCGAGATCGGCCTAGAGATAGGACTCTAGCTTTTTCAGGCTTAGGCGCTCGTCTTCAATCCGATTTAGATTCACGGATTCCAAATTGGGTTGTGAAAGGGATTTGCGGTTTGCAATAGGCTTATGGTTTTCGGATCGGTTTAATGTTTTGGTAAAGGGTATTGGCTTTGTTGGCTTTATGGATTCAAAAGGTTTAGGTTTCGGGATTGAAAGGCAACAATTAGGCTAAGGTTTAGGGAAGCAAACACAGATCGAGAAATAGCAAATAGAATAGAGAAGATAACAATGGCTTTAGGAATCACTCCCTTGGCCTCACACCAAACCCATCTCAGACAAAGATTACTCAAGCATTAAAGCATTCGAATAATCAATCAACTAACTACAATGTTCTTCTTAATGACCTTATATAGGAGGTCTTACAATAAAAGAAAACCCTAAAATGAATATTAAATAAAGACAATTAAACCCTTAACACAAAAGTTCGAATTTAGACTTCTAAAAGCGACTAAACAACTCGGCACAATTTCGATCGATCGAAATTGGAATTCAATCGATCGAAATTGGAATTCGATCGATCAAAATTGAAATTCGATCGATCGAAATCAATGTATCTATGAATATCGCCGTCGACATTCAATCGATCGAATTTAACTGTCGATTTCGATCGATCGAAATATTACTCCATAACGTAGTATTTCTATCAACCAAATTAGATCGATCGAAATAGGACTTCGATCAATTGAAATGTGAATTCGATCCGTCGAATTTTCCTGTGCTCCTTCAATTCTCCAAAGTTTCATCTTCCCTAGCTCTGACTTCCATTACGCTGCTTCTTTCAACGCCGGTAGAAACGATGCGGTCCGAATCCAATGTCCATGTATGTGGCGTCCCCGTCAATTCCCCTGGACCAAAAAGGTTTCATCACCGATGAAACACGCTCGAGGTAGATGTCTAGCAGGTCGGGGTTTAAGCAGCGAACTTCATTTTCGCGGATCCAAGTGTTTTCGGACTCCGATTTGCCGACTCATTTAACTAAGTACTTCTGAAATCCCCTGTCAAGTGTAGAGACGGCATTGATTATATCCTCTATCTCATCTGATCTCTGTCTGCGTGGGGAAGGAAGAGGTATAGGTTGCAAGGTTGAATTGGGGCTGGGACTAGGAGGTGGTTGGAGTGGGTTTTCAGGAGGTGGGATGAAACCCAAGTATGGAACCAAGTCCTCCACATTGAACATTGAACTAACCCTCGTGCCTGGAGGAAGCTCAAGCACGTATGCATTAAGACCACTCTTAGCCAAAATTCTAAAAGGCCCAGCGCCTCGAGATTGGAGCTTCTTTGCGGATCCCGATGGAAACCACTAAGGTCTAACCCGAACCATCACCTACTCACCCACGTGAAATCCTTTAGAACGCCTATGAGCATCTGCAGATAATTTATATTGATTGTTGCTTGAATTAATTTTCTGTTTAATTTCGGCATGCAAGTTATGAATGTGTTGTGCAAATGCATCCGCAAACTCTGACACTCTATGGGATGCAGACATGGGATCAAGTCTAATGGAGTCCTAGGCCTATGACCATGCACTACCTCAAAAGGACTCATGCCTATGGACCTATTGAGAGAATTATTATAGGCAAACTCAGCTGTGGGTAAGATGGTATCCCAGGTCCTAACATGATCATCGACAAGACTACGAAGGAGATTCCCAAGGCTCCTATTGGTGTTTTCAGTTTGGCCATCTGTTTGAGGGTGGTAAGCTGTTAAGAATTGGAGCAATGTTCCCATCATGTGCCAAAGGGTCTTCCAAAAATAGCTAGTGAATTTAACATCCCTATCAGACACAATAGTTTTGGGCAACCCATGAAGGCGCACTACCTCCGTGAAAAATAATTTAGCAATATGAGATGCGTCGCAGGTTTTGAAACAAGGAATTAAGTGGGCCTTCTTGGAAAAGCGATCCACTACGACAAAAATGGAATCGTGCTTCCTAGGGGTCTTAGGAAGTCCAAGCACGAAATCCATAGAGAGGTCTTGCCACGGTGTGTGTGGCACGAGTAAAGGAGTGTACAAGCCGGTATTTTGTTTGGTCTGTTTTGACACTTGGCAAGTACGACAATGTTTGATAACCCGAACAACATCTCTCATTAGGCTAGGCCAAAAGAACCTATCCTCTACGAGCGCAACAGTTTTATTACGCCCGAAATGTCCGGCCATCCCTCCAGCACGTAATTCCCAAATGAGAAAATCACGCAATGAAGTGCGAGGGATGCAAAGGCGATTGCCTTTAAACAAGTACCCATCCTGGATGGTGTACACGGAGTGTGTGCTGGTCGGGATACTAAAGAGAGTAGTGTACTCAACCCCAAAATCTGGGCACTCAGGATACTAAAGAGAGTAGTGTACCTGACGACCTCGGTGCTCATTGTGCGCAAAGTTACCACTCACGACGGCGCATCACCTATTTTCAAAGACCTACTTATGCTTTAACACGAACGTAAACCCTTGAAGGTTCTCAACCCACTTCGCATGCCTTGGGTTCAATTTCTTCTGTGAAGCAAGAAAGCGTAAGGCTTCATGGTCAAAGAACAACACAAATTCCTGCGGTCTAAGGTAATGTTTCCAATACCAAAGAGATCGGACGACCGAATAGAACTCTTTGTCATAGGAAGAGTATTTTTGCTTCGTCTCGTTAAGTTTTTCACTCAAATAGGCCACGGGGTGACCCTCTTGGCTAAGCACTCCTATGCCTACACCCGATGCGTCACATGCGACTTCAAAGACTTTGGAAAAGTCCGGCAATCGCATGACGAGTGCACTACTCATTCGTTGTTGATCTCAGCAAAGGCTTTTGTCGCCGCTTTGCCCCATTTAAAGTCCCCTTTTTTCATGCAATCAGTAATTTAGGCCATAATGGTGCTAAAGCTTCTAATGAAGCGACGATAGAAAGTAGCCAAGCAATGGAATCTGTGGACATCGTATATGTTCTTAGGCTCGGGCCACTCCGCAATGGCTCTAACCTTTTCGGGGTCCACGACCATTCCATTGGCCGAGATAATAAATCCCAAGAAAACAACAGAACGCTGCATGAAGGTACATTTCTTGAGATTGGCAAACAACTTCTCGCCCTTGAGGGTTTCACAAACTAGCCTAAGGTCGTTCAAGTGTTGATCCTTGTCATGACTATAGATCAAGATGTCATGACTATAGATCAAGATGTCATCGAAATAAACAACAAGGAATTTGCCTAGAAACAGCCTCAACACTTGGGTCATGAGTCGCATGAAAGTACTCGGGGCGTTAGAAAGCCCAAATGGCATGACCATCCACTCATAAAGATCATCTTTAGTCTTAAAGGCGGTTTCCACTCATCACCGGGGCGGATGCGGACTTGATGGTAGCCACTCTTAAGGTCTATCTTTGAAAAGATAGTGACACCAACCATCATGTCAAGCATATCATCGAGCCTTGGTATGGGAAACCGATACTTAACCTAATCTTATTAATTGCACGGCTATCCACACACATGCGCCACGTACCATCTTTTTTAGGAGTGAGTAGGGCAGGTACGGCACACGGGCTCAGACTCTCCTGGATGAACCCTTTCTGAAGGAGCTCATTGACTTGCCGAGTCAACTCGGCGTGCTGAACCGGATTCAATCTATAGTGGGGCAGGTTCGATAAGGTAGATCCGGGAACCAAGTCTATTGCGTGTTGGATATCACGCAGGGGAGGGAGTTCGTTTGGTAAGTCTTCAGGGAAGACATCCGTAAACTCTTTTAAAATCGGCTCAACCTCCTTGGAACACTCGCTCACCGACTAGGGAGCACTCTCTACGGTGACAACTACGTAGACCACACTCTCTTCTATCGATGCTTTCTTGAACTCAGAAGGGCTCACAATATTAAAGACTCGCCCTTCTTTTCGACGGTGTTAGTCGATGGTGTTTTGGGAGGCAAAGGGTGTAAAGTGATCTTTTTGCCCTTATGCATGAACGTGCATATGTTTGATCGACCAGAAAGAGTCACATCCATGTCGTAAAGTCACGGCCTTCTCAAAATGATATGGCCCACATCCATCGGCACCACATCGCACCATAAGGTGTCCGAATAAAAGCCTAACTGAATCGGTACACGATACCTTTTCGACATAGGAATGAATGAAGAATTGACCCATATGACTTTCTAAGGTCTCGGGTGGGCTTCAAGTGTAAGCACTAAGCGGCGTACTACATGAGTGGATATTACGTTAGTACAACTACCGCTATCCGCGATGACCCTACAATTCTTTTCACCAAATATGGCGTAGGTGTGGAAGATGTTCTCCCTTCGCCAGTCATCCTTTTCATCCCGTTGAGGCTATGCAAGGGCACACCTCACAACTAAAGCATGACCAATAACATCACCCTCCTCATCACTGGGTGTGCTAACCGGTTCAAATACTTCTTCTTCAACCACTACCTCATCATCATCCTCCCCTCCCTCAATGAAGAGTCCTTTGGGGTTCTTTCGTAGGGCATTGGGCTGTAAAGTGTCTCATCCCATGACATTTATAGCACTTTACTTGAGAATTAACCCTTGAGGAGTCTCCAACTACACATTTTCCCTTTTCAAACCTCAAATTGGTAGGGGCAGGTTGTGTAGGTTTGGAAGGAGGATTAAATCGTCCCTCACCGGATCGTTGACTGTTATATTGTGGCTCGGTCCTCTTCACCACCGTAGTTTTCAAGTACCGTTCAAGATCTTGCACAACGGCATGGCATCTTTCAAGAGTTTCTACAGGGTGAGAAATCAACTCTTTTTACAATTCAAGTCGCAATCCGGTGCAGAATCTAGAGAGTGATTTCTGGGTCTTCCGATATTTTTGCCCTCATCATGAACTCTTCAAATTTGGCAATGTAATCGGTCACGAGCATACCACCTTGACGTAAATTTTGCCACTGATCGAGGAGGCGTTGATGGTATGATAAAGGAACATACTTCTCAGTAAGTCGTTCCTTCATGTCATCCCAATGGGTAATGGGAGGACAACTCGCGTTCACCCTAATGCGCTCAACATTGAGCCAGAAAATCCGAGCTTGACCAACCAACTTTATTTTAACGAATCTAACGCAACAGTCGTCATTTATGACATACCAATCAAAGTGTTGGTCCATGTCGAAAAGCCAATCGAGGAAGACGATAGGGTTCATTCTTCCATTGAAAGTCGGAATCTCAACTCGAACATTCTTAGGAGTTGAACTTCGGAGTCATAGTCATCTCTACGATGATCCCTACGGTTCCGATTGTCTTGGCGACCATTACGTTCAAAATGAGGACACTCACACTCTTGGTGTTGATTTTTCAGCTCACCCATCGCTTCCAGTTGGTTGATTTGATCACGTAATCTATCATTACCAACTCCTAGGGAAGTTTGGACTTGCTCTATGGTATTCAAACGTGCATTAATCGCACCCAATTCTTCTCACATAGCTCTAAGAGTATTAAGAACCTCATCCGAAACCATGGTGATCACAAGGTCTATTAGGGTTCTAATATGGAATGCAATATGGACTCACAAAAGAAGACAATGCAATAAAATAAATATGACAAGCAAGAATGCCCTAACCTAGAAAACCTAGGGCTTTGATATCAAAAATGACGTGGGACAATGACCCTAAAATGCGTGAATATGATTTGATGCAGATTTTGCCGAAATTAATTAAATTAATTCAAGTTAAATCGTAAAATTATCTCTGATACTTTTAGGGTTTGCAGAATTTTGATGGGTAGATCACACGAGATCCAGATAGGGTCCAGTCTGGCGCGTAAGTACGTTTAGAGTTGAGGCAAGATCGGCCTAGAGATAGGACTCTAGTTTTTCCAGGCTTAGGCGCTCGTCTTTAGTCCGATTTAGATTCACGGATTCCAAATTGGGTTGTGAAAGGGATTTGCGGTTTGCAATAGGCTTATGGTTTTCAGATGGGTTTACGGTTTTGGAAAAGGGTATTGGCTTTGTTGGCTTTATGGATTCAAAAGGTTTAGGTTTCGGGATTGAAAGGCAACAATTAGGCTAAGGTTTAGGGAAGCAAACATGGATCGAGAAATAGCAAATAGAATAGAGAAGAAAACAATGGCTTTGGGAATCACTCCCTTGGCCTCACACCAAACCCATCTCAGGCAAAGATTACTCAAGCATAAAAGCATTCGAATAATCAATCAACTAACTACAATGTTCTTCTTAATGACCTTATATAGGAGGTCTTACAATAAAAGAAAACCCTAAAACGAATATTAAATAAAAGACAATTAAACCCTTAACACAAAAGTTCGAATTTAAACTTCTAAAACGACTAAACAACTCGGCACGATTTCGATCGATCGAAATTGGAAGTCGATTGATCGAAATTGAAATTCGATTGATCGAAATTTAAAATCGATCGATCAAAATCCATATCGTCGTCGACATTCGATCGATTGAATTTAACTGTCGATCGATCGAAATTTTCGATCAATCGATTATATGATTTGATCGATTGAAATATTACTCCAGAACGTAGTATTTCTATCGACCAAATTAGATCGATCGGAATGTGAATTCGATCAGTCGAATTTTCCTGTGCTCCTTCAATTCTCCAAAGTTTCATCTTCCCTAGCTCTAACTTCCATTACGCTGCTTCTTTCTATGCCGGTAGAAACGATGCAGTCTGAATCCAATGTTCATGTATGTGGCGTCCCCGTCAGTGGTTCTCTTGGAGATTCGACCACGTGAAACGCGCCCCAGTTAATGGAGCATCCATCAATTCCCAGTCTGAAATGAAAGTGTTGAAGTCGCGCATTACATCAAAATCCGATGGCACTCCTTGTTTCTCAAAACCCAATCTTATCGCATTAAAATCCCCTCCAAGGTAAAGGTCCCATCTGGCTGCGAGGGCAGCCAACTCCATCCAGAAGTCGGATTGTTCTTTGTCAATAGACGGCCCATAGATACCTGCAAACATCCACGATTTCCCCGAGTCATTGTTCTGAAGCACCACAGAAGCTGAATATATCCCCACTTCCTCATCCAGCTTGTCAAATATTTGTGTGTTCCATGCCACTAGAATGTCGCCCGATGCGCCATCAAAATCAACACCCATCCAGTCCCAATGATTTCCTCCAAGCACCGATGCCACTTTCCTCCTGTCACAGCTGCCCCACTTGGTTTCTTGTAGAGTAATAACGGCCGGTTTGATCCAATCAATGACTCGTTTAACCTCGGCTTGTTTGCTCCCACCGCAGATACCCCTCACGTTCTAAGATAGCATCTTCATAAACCGCCAGTAGATGTCCCACCCATACCAGAGGCGGTGGGGGTTCTCCCTCCCCTTGCTCCCTTCCCATCCGACATCCCCCATTGTAACCTCGCAAGTTCCCGAGCCCCACCCCCTTGCTTCTTGTTCTCCTTGCGACTGACAAAGATGGACCGGAACACATTCCGGAGTGCCTCATCGGATCCCTTGAAAGACATCCCAAGTTCGCGTCCAACACGAATGAGGTGGTCGACGTCGCCTGCCAAGCCCATCTCACCATCAGTCCCCTCTCTCACTGGCCTCAGCTGATTGCCCCTGGTGGTGGCTTCCGCTAGCCCACAGAGGGGTCCCTCCCCCCTCTGATTATACTCGATCAAATTCCATGGCAGTCTTACCGACAGATGGATGTCTTCGATCTAAGTCGACCCCTCGCCCATCAATATCATAATATCGTCAACCCCTAACCTGTTGTGGTCGATGACTGTGCTAGGCCGAGTTTCAATAATCCTCCAACTCTCTGAGTCACACTCCTCCCTTTCTCCCAGCCCAGTATTGTTCGATCGGTTCCCCATAGGCCTGAGATATATTAGACCCGCCAGATTCGATCCAAACGAGACTCATACCGACGACCCAATGGACCCTTTTCCCATTTGTAAACAGAAACCCCACGGGTCGGAACTAACAATGACCCACAAGGTAGTCCCCTTCAATTGGCCCCCACTTGGTATGCCGCTACCCGTTATCTGCCACGTGTCCTGGTCATCACGTGCTTCGCCATGGCTAAGACCCCCTACCATTCTCCTTTTGAGTTGCCCAAAGTTAACTCTACGCAGTTCCGACTCCCGACTTACAGAAGCCTCCATTGGCTTATGACGTGTCGTCACCCCAGCAAATATCCCCCCTCGAAGCCCCTTAAATAACCTTCCTCTTATTTGATAAACCCTAAAGACCTTTTGGCTACCTGCAGATATCTTCCATTCATGGCCTCCTAGAGCTTCTGTCTCCATCGGATCCCAGGTATGGCAACTAACATCATCTCTCATCGCCGGCATCCACAACATCTCACCAAACTCCTTCGATTGCAAGTGTCTTTTTCCTCATAAGGCATACGATTCAATCCCAACCATAGGTAACATCGATGGTGAGAGATCCCTCTCATCGCCACCCAGACAATTGTGTTGCAGTGTCAACTCCGGCCTATAGTTGTGAATCGGGTGGTCCGGTGCTCGAATCTCGTCGACATAGTCGTCCTCACCATCCTTGGACAAAGGTAGCCCATCACATATGACGCGGGACGATAACCCTAAAATGCGAAATATGATTTTAATGCGATTTGCCGAAATTAATTAGAATTTAATCAAGCGTAATCTCAAAACTATCTTAAATACCTTAGGGTTCAGAGAATTCAGGTTGGTAGATCACACGAGATCCAGTTAGGGTCCAATCTGATGCGCGAGTACTATTAGATTTGAGGCGAGATCGGCCTAGAGATAGAACTCTAGCTTTTCCAGGCTTAGGCGCTCGTCTTTGATCCGATGTAGATTCACGGTTCGAACCAGGGTGGCGGAATTAGGTTATGGGTTTGTAATAGGTTTTGGTTTTGTAACAGGTTTATGGTTTGGAAAAAAGGGTGTTGGCTATGTTTGATTTAGGGTTTCAAATAGGCTTAGGGTTTTGGGATCGAAAGGAAACAATTAGGCTACGGTGTAGGGGAAGCAAACACAGATCGAGAGATAACCAATATAATAGAGAAGATAACAATGGCTTTTAGGAATCACTCCCTTGGCCTCACACCAAACCCATCTCAGGCAAAGAATATTCAAGCATAAAAGCATTCAAAATATTCAATAACTAATTAAAAAGTCTTTACAAGCCTCTATATATAGGCCACCAATAATTAAAATTCGAAATAAAGAGTTCTAATAGAAATAAAACACAAAAAGGTAAGTTTTCGCTAAAAAAACTCAAATTTCGGAAGCCCGTCACGACGTCCACGGACGTCCGTATTTCACGGACGTCCGTCACTGTTCACATGAACAGTAAATTTTATTTTATTTATTATTATTATTTTTTATTTTATTTTATTTTTTCGTGACCCGTCAACATAGATCTTGGGGTTCATCTGCAATCTCCCCATCCTCCAAATCCTCTCTTGAGCAATGGACGTTACGGGAAACCGACGAGGGAGCAATGCCCCCTGTCGCCGTGGAAGACCGCATGTGTATACAGCCGATCGTCGAATTCACGGACACGCACCCCTCCGAGCACCTCGATACATCCCACCCGGGCCGTTTTACCCCGTCGCTGATTAGTTCGATGACCAGCGCGACTTTTTCTGTGGCACCACCGAGTATGTCTACCCCAGTGTCCCGGGTCCTCGCAGTTTCATTGCACGGCTGCTACGACACGAGCACCCGCTCCATGAGCGCCATTTCTATGAAGACCCGGAGTTTTTGGCAGTCAAGGCTTATCTCATACAACCTGGGGATGTGCTGCCAGGAATCAACGTCGACCAAGGTACGAACGTCGCTGGTATCCCAAAGGTTGACGGATCTTTGGTCCGCGGGGATGAACCAATCACACTGGTCCCCAATCCCCTTAAGGACGTCGATCGTCCAAGCATGTATAGGAAGCCCGATAACTCTGATCCATACTCCTCCCTCCCACCATTGTAGCTGAACATCACCCACTGACGATTCCCAGGCGCCACATTCCACCGGTGCTCCGTCAATTCGGAAGGCTTTTTTGCGACAAAGATCCAGTGCTCCCTCCTCCAATGGGAAACGTAGTAGAAACTTTGTGTTTGTGATTGTAGATAATGATGGTTTTTCTGAGTGCTGCCATGAACTTTGTATCCAACGATGTAAATGGAAAAGCGATAGTGTATCCTTGATGTTGTATAACGCCACCCAATACTGTTGTAGATTCTTAGCAAGAGAGCCGAAATGGGGGGAATGAAATTTCAGTCTAGATCCAATGATTCCCACATCACCTGTGTGAGATGGTCCAGAATCATAGCTGGCAGCCATGTTGGTGGCGACCTCCTCCACTCTTCGGTTCTGGCCATCATCCCCAACCACCTCCGCAAACAATATCTCGCAGGGGTGGTTGCTAGCTACCCCGGTCACTGAGGCTGACGCTTGATTGAATTTCTTACCCGCAATAGACCACCCATCCTTAAGGTCCCTTGCCTGACTGGCTTTGAACACCAATTGATGATGGCTGCTCCTCCATGGAATCGAACCGTTGGCCGACTTAACGATCAACCCCGTATCCCTCGTTAAGCCACACCCTGAACGGTGGCAGACCTTCCTATGCTGGAAATTGAGGTTCCGGCAAGCCGCGCAGACCCAATCATGGATCAAAATATCGTCCGATACCGATACGTATCGGACGATACGTATCGGTATCGGAGGTGGGCGATACGGTACATTAAATGTACCGTATCGCCCATTTATAAGGCTAATACCGGACGATACATTCAATGTATCGTCCGGTATTATACTGTTCCGCACGATCGTCCCGACACGCATCGGCATTTTGATCCTTGGACCCAATCCCCCGCTCTACGCACCAGCGCCATTATTCCACTATCAGGCCTTCGTAAGGCCTTCTTAAAATATTGAAAGGCTTTCAAACAAATCCTAAGGCTGCTTCTGATGTTGCACCATACTCCAATAAAAATGTGTAACAATCAAGACTGGCTAATTAATCGGATGTGTCATAGCCCAAAACTTGCACCTATGCTCCATCAATTTGGTGACCAAGATCAAATGAAATATACACTAGAAACTAATAGAAACAGGAGCACTATCATCTTTGACTGTGCTAATTATCACCATATAAGAGCATCTAATAGTCCCCCAATTTTGCAAATTGACAGTTTGAGTTTTGTTTGTCCTTGGTATAAAATGTAGAAAAAATAAAAATGACTGATATTCAAACCCACAAAAAGTAGCTAGACTCCCAAGTGTATGGGGAAAAAGTAAAGTTGCCACCCATACTATAACATGTACCTAGCTGTTAAAACATGGATGCATGCATAATAGTTGTATCTGGACACTGGTCCAGATACCAGTCATAGTCTTGGTGTCATACCAGAAAACAAAGGAATTGGTTTCATTATTGTAAACAATAATATGATTATTGACAAGCTCCTTTTACTGGGAAAAGAAGTATCTGGGCAATTGCCCAGCATTCAAATTTCGAAGGTTGGGCAAATGCCAAGTTCAGGTTCTGCATGGAACGCAATGCCCTCATGACACACATCCCGCTAGCGTTCACCTTTCCCTAGAGTTTTTACAAAAAAGATTCTGAAAAAAAAAAAATCACCCTCGATCTAACAGTGTAAAATGGATGTGAAATGATCAAATGTTTCACCGTTCATTTTCTAAATAATTATCCACCGTTAGATCGACCGTGGAAAACGCTTTTAAATTTTATTTTTATTTTTTTGAACTATAATCTGTAGCACCCAAACTTGTGTTTGGGTGCCACATGGTGTGCGACTTTCTCTGGCCCAACATTCAAGTACTGGGCTCTTTCCCAGAGTGCCGGGACCCTATTTATTATGGATTAGAGTGTATAAGATCAAACATATTACCCAAGGTAAACTAGGAGGTTTCTATGTGTTGGATTAGGAATAAGTACATATTGAGTGGATAATATCTATATTTCTATATTCTTAAAAAAAATCATCCAAGTAAATTTAGACATTTTCTCATATTAAATTATCAAACACAGACACTCATGTCTAAAGTCAGAATACCATTAAAAAACTGCTAAAATGAACTTTCAAATAAAGAAATATTCGAAACCTTCCAGTCCTTGGGACTCAACAATAATTACCTGTTTTATTAATAAGGGTAAATCATGAACTGTTGCAGGAACGTCATTGTTTGTGAGAGCATAATCAATGCCTCTGTAAACATCAAAGCAAGTCTCGTCAAGTATAGTAATGACTAATGAAGATAGGCAGTCACAAGCATAATTAACTCACAAATGCCCAACAGAGAAAAACCAAATAAAGACATCATATCTCATCTGAAGTTTGAACATAAAAAAAACCAAAAGAAGAAGAAGAAGAAAGAAAGAAAAAAACAAAGAGCACAAAGCATGGCACAGGATAAAACTATGGCACGAAATGCCCAAGTAACAGAGTAACAGGGGAGTTAGCTGTAGAAGTAGGGGTGCAGAACCGAACCGAACCAAAACCAAAATTTTGGTTTTCGGGTCAGCTTCTGCAAAGCCAAACCCTAACAAAAACATTTTAGTTTTGGTAAACCGAACTTTTTACCCCCCAAATCGAAACCAACCCGAACCGATCCGATTTCCGTCGCTTCAGTTCGGTTAGTTTTTGGTTTTTCTTCATATATATATTTTTTTTCCTTTTTTTGTTTTTTTTTATTTTGCGGTTTTTTGTAGGTTTTCTCACCCTATCCGGCCAGTTTTCGGTTTTTAGTTACGAAACCCGAAACAGAATCGGTTCAGTTCAGTGTCAGTTTCGGGCCAGTTCAGAAGGCTCGGTTTTCAGGTTTCCTCACCCTATCCGGCTCAGTTTTCGGATGGTTTTCTCACCCTATCCAGCCAGTTTTTGGTTTTTAGTTACGAAAACTGTAACCGAACCGGGCTGAATCAGTTCAGTTCGGTGTCAGTTTTCAGTCGATTTCGGGCCGGTTTAGAAGGCTCGGTTTTCTGTCGGTTTTCAGGTTTCGATTTTTATTTGCACCCATAGGCAGAAGTAGCAATGAAACAGGTAAGAAAAATGGCACAGCATAATTATGATATGTATGAAATAGTGTCCATCTACTTAAGATCAGAAAGGTACACTGATGGGATCAAGACCCAAACAGAAAATTAGCAAACTATTTTCTAAACTCAGTTGGGCATCTCAAATTATCCGGTGGTTACAGATGCAACTCTTCTATTTCACAATTCAACGTCTCTGAATTAAAAATTTCGGCAAAACAATACCTTAACTAATGATTTTTCTCATAGGCAGAGTATTAATTCAGTATGAAAAAATGTCTCCTAAAGTATTTTGAAATTTGAAAACAATATAATTAAAATAAACACTTGAAAAGAGACCCCAATGAAAAAAAGCATGAATGTCTGACGCAACCATGGGACCCGGAGATACCTTGCTTGATTGATCATTTTAAAGCAAAGATTGGGTGCAGACAAGGTCTCCTTCAAAACTTACTTCAGCTATTGTCCACTCATGGATTAAACTTCCAACACTTGGAAAAATAATATATGAGAACCAATTTCCACACTTGGTTCATTCACAATGGACCATTCTATGTGTATTAAACCATGACCTGCTATCAAAGCCACACAATCTCTAATTTGATATAACATTTTGAGATCTTAAATTTCTGTTGGACATCATCAAGTTCTTGAAAGCTCTAATAATGCCATACAGTCGGATTGCTTGTCAACTGAATTGATTAAAAAAATGCATCAACTATGCCTTCCAAATTAAGATATTTTTACGAGCCACTGAATTATGTGTATCTTGAACCTTCTTCAGAGGATTTTTGTTCCATTTCTCAAAATCATTTACATTATATTTCGGCACGTTTGTTAAAATCCTAGAAGAAGGTATCTTGGAAACTCTTTTTGTATGGTTCAGCTCTCTGGAATTTGGAACTTCCATGTTTATTTTCAAAACATGATATCTGCTTCGTTCCTATTTCAAAGTTTGCTATTTGTGATCGTCACCTCCCATGCTACTGCAAAATGCCTCCTCCGTACTCTCCTCCACCTCCATCACCATCAGTGGCTCTCCTCACTCCTACTCTCCACCTTCAATCAAGTTAGAGAGTTTTTAAGGTTAGGGTTAGTGGCTTAGGAGAAAGTTAGGGTCAAATAAAAGAGAGAGAGAGAGAGAGAGAAAGAAAGAAAGAAAAAAGAGATGCGGAGAAATTAGGGTTATGAGAGATATTACACACACCAATTTAATTATTATTTATACCACTTACAATGGGATCTCATGTATAACACTGATATGTATCCACACATGCTACTACTACTAGAGACACAACCAACTACACTAGCCACTCCAATAATCCCCCTCAAAATTTATCATGCAGAACTTGGAGGTGATGTCATGCAGTCTTGTTCTTCCCAGTCTTACCAAGGATATCCGCCAGTTGACCTTCAGAGCTCAATTAGGAATACAAACATCATTTGATTCGACCTTTTCTCATATGAAATGGCAATCCACTTCAATGTGCTTTGTCCTTTTTGATACATTAAATTTTCAGTAATGAGTCAAGCAGCTTCACTGTCATAAAAAGTTTTACATGAATTCCTAGATCTGCAAGAATAAATCTGAACTGCATCCCTTCACAGGCCCCTTGAGAAATGGCCTTATGCTCTGCCTCAGCACTAGACTTAAATACATGTTGTTTCTTACCCCATCACGTGACAAGGTCACAGCCAAAGAAGATACAGTACTCAGTGATGGATATCCTATCATTTAGAGACAAACCAATCTCCAAGTGCATCAATAAAAATGTCTACATTGAAGGACCCATGATCACTATACAACAAGCCCATGCCTGGGCTTGATTTCAAATACATCAGGATTCTATATATCAAACCAAGTGAGTGATTTAAGTGAGTGCATGTACTGACTAACCGCACTCACAGCATAGGGGATATCTAGAGGTGTCTTAGAAACTACTAACTAGTAAGGTAAATAAGCTTTCCTATAAGTCTCTAGTACTTGCCAACATCCTTGAGACTTCACCATCTTCTGCATTAAGTGTGTGGCGGGGACGCCAACATCGTAGACATCGGATATAGACCTTTTCGTGTGTACCGACGTCGGAAGAAGAGGAATGGAAATCAAAACTAGGCGAAAAGGGAAATTCTGAAAATGTAGAAGAGGCCCGAGTACCATAGCCTCAGAGGAGAAACGGATACAAACCGCGAGGAGAACAGTGTCGAGCGAGCCCTCGCTCGAGCGGTTAAAATCCTCACTCGAGCGGGCCCTCGCTCGAGCGACCACTTAAGCTCGCTCGAGCAAGCCCTCGCTCGAGCAGTTAAAATCCTCACTCGAGCGAGCTACAGTGACAGAAAATTTTCGTTTTTTCATTTTTTTTTTTTACCTTTTAGTCTTTTATTATTTTAGGGCTCTTTTAATTGCGAGTTTTATATCGTTTAGGGTTTTCTTAGCCTATATAAAGGCATTGTAAACACTCTATTAAGAATTGATTATTGATTATTGAATGAAAAGAGCTTTTGCTTGTGTGTGTTTGAGATGAGCCTCTACGAAGAGTGAATCTTCTTCCCGAGAAGGGTTTGGTGCGAAGCCAAGGGTGTGAAGCCTGCAAATCTATCTTTTGTCAATCTATCTAGCTTCATCTTCTCTGCTTGTGTGTTGATCCTTACAATCCTAAATCAGCCATCATCCCTTTTAAAATCCTAAATCATAATTTTCCCTACACTATGAATCGATCTGATTCAACAACCGTAGATCCCAGCAGAGTTATTAAACCTTCCACATCAAATAATCAGAAGAAATCAGTGATCCCATCATTGAATTGAAAATGCCCTAATTTGGGAAAACCTAGAATTCTATCTCTAGGATCGATCTGTGCTGCAACCTAACGGATCTAGTGCCCGGACTGAACCCTGCCTGAATTATGCGTGATTCTCCCATGGAATACTACGAAAACCTGAGGTATTCGTTATATTTTGCAAGTTCTACTGTTTAATTTAATTCCAATTTAATTTCGGTAAAATCAATCATTGCATTCACATAATTTAGGGTAACGTCCTGCGTCAGTGTGTGATTTTGGTCCATAGAGGAATTAATAGGCATATATTCCAACATGAATCTTTGCTCCAGAACGTCAAGTGTGTACTTTTGTTGGGGAAGGACTCTCCCTTCTTTGACCTCGCCACCTGGTTCCCAGAAAATAATTGAGGGGACCTAAGTCCCAAATATTAAAAACCTTGGCTCAAATAATACTTCAACCTCATGATTTGCTCACTATCATCACGAACAATATAACGATTTCCTTAACAAAAATGATGAAAACGTGTGATCATAATTTCTCTTATATCCAAACTTAATAATTGCATTGCTAAGCTTTTTGAACTGTGAACTTAGTGATTGCTCTAACCCAGATATCGTCTTTTCAAGTTGTCACGCTTGTGCCTTCTCCCCCTCATGAATGAAACCAGGGGGAAAAGCCATATACAGTTCAAGATCACCGTGAAGGAATGCATTCTTAACATCAAATTGATGAACAAGCCACTTATAAACCGTAAGAGATAACAGGACACAAATAGAATTTAACTTGGCAACAGGGTGTCTTGATAATCAACTCCATGGATTTGTGTAAAGCCCTTTGCTACCAACCGGTTTTTTTTTCTTATGGTAATACAATCACTTTGCAAGTATTGTTTTGCACAAGATCTTTCATCTATCATAACAACCTCCAACTGTGGTTGTGACGAAGGCACAAAGCTTCAGTAGCAATAGAAGGTACAAAAATAGAATCTAAAGTTAAGATAAATGATGAATGTCAAGTGGAAATGGCACGATATGATACAAACTTACTAATAAGATAGGACGCGGAAGATTGAGTTCCCTAGCCCAATACAATAGGCATGTCCACACTGGCGTAGCCACGTATAATGGTCTGGGGTCTCAAGCTCCCATATAATCTTTAAAAAACGTTTTATATGATGTAAATAAATGCACCCTTCTTAGGTGCAACTTGTGCAAGTCCGCAGATCTATGGTTATTACGCCCCCAAATCTATGGTTATCAAGCCTCGACTCTACTATACATTTAATTTTAGTGCAATGGCCAACACAGTATCAGTTCCTTGCTATTTAAATTATAGTTTCACTCCACCGCACCGTCACACACAAATCTTACCAAATCTCTCTCTCTCTCTCTCTCTCTCTCTCTCTCTCTCTCTCTCTCTCTCTCTCTCTCTCTCTCTCTCTCTCTCTCTCTCTCTCTGGGTTTGATACTAAGTTTCAATTTCAAGCACATTTCACAATCGAAAACCAGCGAGTCGGCGACATCAAACACATTCGGCTACGACAACCTCCAGCCACTCCCCCTAATCTCCAAGATTCTTCGCTTTTCTCCAATAAATCTCTCTGGTAGGGGTATGTATCTTTTCAAATAAAAAATCCAATTTGAAATTAGGGTTCTATAAATCTATGATTAGATAAATGAATATTTTTTAATTCCTTTTATATTTTCTAATTTATTTATATGATGATTTACTGATTAGTGACTGAAGGATGAAAAGTTCTAAGACATTGGCTTATGGATTTAGGGTTTAATTTGTAGAAATGTAAAACGATTGATATTGGGGATTGCTAGATATGGGTTTCATTATTTAGTTTTTAGTGTTATTACTTATTAGTGTTATTATTTTGGGGCTAATCTTCATTTAAACACCAAAATGGTGTTTAAATGATCACCACTAATTGATTTTGATGTGGGTGATCCGTGATCAATACCGTGTGGCTGATATCCTAGGCCAGCTTAAGATCCATTTGGCTAAACCACCCTTTAACCCTAATTTTTTGCCCCTTAAGATCCATTTTTAGAATACACCAGAAAGTGTAAAGCCCCTACCTTAGTTTAAAGTGACCAATTTAGGGTTTAAATAGTCATTTAATGATGGATTGCCACGTGAGAAATTTAGGGGCTGCCAACCGTCGGCCCAACTCGCTATCCAATTGGCTCAACTCACTACCAGGCTTTGGGTCGAGACTAGTCATGCCAGTTGATAAAAATCGGGTTGGGTTAGGTCGACCAGACCCGAGCAATGTGATTTGTTTGATGTCTATATCTATTTAGGGATTTTAATTTATATATTATACGTTAGCTTGTTGATACGTTTGTGTTATCTTACACTTGATAGGTTCCTATTTCCCCATTCTTCACTGTTGAGCAATTATGGATAAGTTTCTCAAAAGAAAGGTTGACCAAGTACCTCCTATCGTACAAAATGATAATTTTAATCAAGTACAATCTAGTTCAAAGAGAAGTCATACGGAGGTTAACTTAACAAATCTTCCAGCAGATCCTGGTTTACGTATTCAAATTTTAGATTACCATTCCAATGATCAGGATTTGATCCGAATAGCATATCTGCAAAAGGGTCCTTGTTAGCCTCGTAAACAAATTTTTCCTCTGACGAAAAGTGGAAACCAGTCACGACGATTCAATCATGATTGGTTTGATAAGTATGGTAGCTGGTTAGAATATAACATTGAAAAACGATGCAACATTTTGCTTGAATTGTTATCTTTTTAGGGAAGATAAAGAAGTGAAAGGGAATTGTGACTCTTTTAGGGTTGAAGGATTTAAAAATTGAAAAAAAGAAGGAAAAAAATTGATATTCATGTTGAAGGGCCAAAGAATGCGCACAGACAAGCCGTCAAGAAGTGTCATGATTTTAATGAACCAAAATCAACATATTCAGACATTGTTGTATAAGCATTGTGACTAAATTCGTAAGGATTACAATATCTCTTTAAATGCATCAGTTAATAGCATTTGATTTCTTCTACGTCAAGGATTAGCTTTTGGTGGCCATGATGAATCAGAGGGTTCGAGCAATTAGGGGAACTTTCTTGAACTTTTACATTATAGTGTTGATCTTAATGAAGATATTAAAAGGGTCGTAAAAAATACTCCGAAAAATCTGAAATTGATTTCATCGGATATTCATAAAGATATTGCAAGTGCAGCTGGAGCTGAAACCACTACTATTATTATTAAAGAAATTGGAGAATCTTTATTTGCTATTTTGGTTTATGAGTCTCGTTATGTGGATGAACGAGGATGTGCAATTGAACGTTTTCTATTAATAGTACATGTAAGTGAATCTACCGCTATATCACTAAAAAAGGCAATCGAATCATTATTCTCTAAGGATGGATTGAGTATAATGAGATTACATGGGCAAGGTTATGATGGTGTTAGTGATATGCAGGGTGAATTTGGTGGCCTCAAAATACTCACCATGAAGGAGAATAAATGTGCATTTTATATTCATTGTTTTGCATATCAACTTCAGTTGACCCTTGTAGATGTTGCAAGAAATCCAAATCAAATTAGATCGCTCTTCAGCTTGGTTTCTGGAGTAGTGAATATTGTTGGAGCATCGTGTAAACATAAAGAGAATCTTCGAGATATACAAGCTGCTAAAGTTATTGAAACAATTAAGAACGGAGAAATTGTGAGTGGGCATGGCTTGAATCAGAAGATTAGCCTTAAACGAGTAGGTGAGACACATTGGGGCTCACACTTCGATACACTACAAAGCTTGATTGATATTTTTCTGCTGCGATGAAAGTACTTGAGATTATTGTGAAAGAGAGCTCAAAATTGAAGCAAAAGTACGAAGCGGATGGCCTATTAGGTTCAATACAGTTTTTGAGTTTGCATTCACCCTTCATTTAATGAAAAAAATATTAGGAATCATTGATGCTCTATCGAAGGCATTGCAACGAAGAGATCAAGATGTAGTAAATGCCATCACTCTGGTTGAGGTATCGAAGAAAAGACTACAAAAAATGAGAGATAATAGTTGGGATTCTTTCATCAATGAAGTGTCTTCATTTTGTGGCAAACACGATATCATTGCTCGTAACATGGATGATAAGTTTGTAGCCCAAGGACGATCACGACGCAAAGTTGAAGAAAGGGCAATCTAAATCATTATCGTGCAGAATTGTTCTATGTTGTAATTTACATGCAACCTCAAGAGCTCAAAGTTGTTTTACTGAAGTTAATACCGAACTACTCCTTTGTATATCATGCCTGAATCCAAAAAAGATTTTCTCAGCTTTCGATAAGAAAAAACTGGTTCGCCTTGCTCAATTTTATCCAATTGAATTTTTGACAGAAGATTTCATGGCTCTTGACAATCAACTTGAAACTTATATTATTGATAAGCACTCCAACATTGAATTTTCAAAAGTGAGAGATTAGTGAGTTTGCCCAAAAGATGGTCGAGACGAAAAAAAATATTGCATATCCACTGGTTTACTTACTCATAACATTAGCACTAATCCTACCAGTTGCTACTACCACTGTTGAGAAGACATTTTCTGGTATGCATATTGTGAAGAATCGATTGCATAATCGAATGGGAGATGAGTGGTTGAATGATTGTTTAGTCACATATACTGAAAAATATATTTTTAATAACATCAGCAATGAGATAATCATGCATCACTTTCAGAACATGAAAGACCGTCGAGGACAACTGTAACAGAAATTCCCATTTGATATTGTGAGTCACTTTCTTTTGAGCATTTAAGAATCAAATATCATTTGCCATTTTTTGTTAAAGCTTCTTCAATTTCTTATATTTTGTTGCTATTTAATCTACTTTACTATTGTTATTGATCAATGACCTATGGTATATCAACTACTAAAATATGTTAACAACCATGGATAACCCCCACAAGAAGAAAATCCTAGCTACGCCCCTGCATGTCCATATCAGAAATTGGAGGTTGACTTGGTTGTGGACTAGCTTCAGGGGTTTGAAGTTTTGTCCATGATAGGGGATCGTATCAGTGGCGTAGCACGCGATCATGTGTCTCATGATCTAGCGTGCTATTGCAGCGCAAAACCCTTCACACGCCGCATGTACCATCCCTCTTGCCCATGCATACATACAATATTCATCTATTCCAAGTTTTTTCTTCTTTTTTTTTTCAACAATGATGAGTTGGAAAGTTGTATGGTTTCAAGCCAATAGTTTGAAAATAAATCAAAGTGTAGGAAACAAGGAAAAGTAATTAGTGCAGAGTTAGGTGGGTAGATTAGTGGAGTGGACTGGACAGTATATAAAAACTAACTAACTATTCTACTAAATGCAAACTCAATCCAAAATTAGAGTCCAAGAAACAAAGTAAGAGGGAGGGAGAGACCAATAAATAAAAAATAATACCTGGCCAAGGAGAGGCAGAGGTTGAAGAAATATTGGGGTTGGGAAAGAACGCCGGTGCGAAGGTGTAAACCTAAACGCTCTATCACCGCCTTCATACGGATCTCACCCGCGGCGGAGGAATGCTTCGGAATTATCGGAACAGCAACGCTCCTCATTCTCTCCCCTTCTCCAACAACACCATCTTCTCTCTCTCTCTCTCTCTAACTCTGCCGTGTGCTCGACTTTAGTATTTCGATCAATTTACTTATCTATCCCTATCTCTGCTGAAGGAAGCACAGATTTGCTACTTTAGAAAGTTAATGATCTATATATCTCTACTATTTTAGATTGGAGAAAAAACGGTACTTATTATATGGTCAATTATTATATCAAATAATAGCATGTGTAAAAAAACATTTAAATATATTTTTTTTTAAAATAGCATGTCATTACTTTTAATCACAATTATACTTTCCAGTAATTATGTTATGACCCGGGTTTTCTTGACCTTATTTAATGGTGGTTGAACTAAAAAGCACCAACACCCATACCCTTGCTCACACTATTATGACCCATGTTTTTTAAAATTAGAAATTTCTATATAAGTTTCATTTACACTAAAATAGCAGCTTAACTTCTCAAAAAAAAAAATTGTTAAATAGCGGCAGAATCCCAAGAGTCCTGCTGCTATAAAATAACTAAGGCAAGTAAAATTTAATTCTTTTAATTGTTGGGTGGGATTTGAATTAGTAATCAATTTGAATCCAAAAAAAATTATTGCTCTTTCAAGCTAGTCAAACTTTTTTAATTTGACCCTTCTCTAATTGCCCTCTTATTATAAATAAAGAACCCAGAGAGAGATTTGGAATCTTTAATCTCTTTCTCTCTCAGCCGTCTCTCTCTCTTGTTCTCTCTTCTCTGCTAAGCACAACCATCGTGCACCTTCGGTAAGCGAGATTTACGTCGATCAATACCGCGAGTTTCAATGTACTATCGTATCGGCAACCCGTGCATTCGGTTTTGAAACCTAATCTTCTCATATTAAGGTTCCTCATCGATGCGACCGACCTATCATAAGAAAAGATCTCTCACAAAAGACCTCGGGCAAATTGTCGCTCTAAATTTGACCGTCACCAACCCAAATCGTCGCGGGAATCGATTCACGTTTCAACAAGTGAGTGCCTCTAATTCTAATTTTACCTTTTCTAGGGCTCTTTTTCGAAATCCTAAAAATTTTTCCTCCAATTTTGACTAATTTCAGGCCTTACAAACATAAAAATTTGGCCCAAAATCGATCGATCGTTTTTCTCATATTTTCGTGAAATTCGGCCAAACTCTTCAACAGACACAGCTTCAGTATTTAAGTCATAACTTTTTACTCTAAACTCAAATTGACGAGATTCCTACGACATTAAAAATTAGACAATGAGCTTTACAACTTTGAGAGAAATAGCAATTTCACGAATCTGATATTTTAAATGTCAAAATTGAATTGTAAGTTGCGATAAATTTTAGATGATCAATAATTGCACGGACTTGACATTAATTTTTAAACTCTTGGGCTATTTTATACTCAACTTACCTCAAGGATTGTAAATCACTAAAACTACATAAAATATATTAAATAGCTTTCATCAGACAATAATCTATAAGCTTAAGGGGTCAATTATTAACATTTTTCAACACTTATCATATGCTACCTCTTTTAAGGCTCCTGCAACCCTTGAATGGACACGTGTGCCTCTTTAGGATCCGAAATACGTCTGATTGTTATACCAATCAATCACCAAGTTTCATAGACACAACTAACCCCAATGAAGTGTATTTTTGACTCAATCACAAAATAAATATAGTTAAATATTTATTTTTCGATAGAATGTAGTTAAATATTTTTTGTTCTTTGTTTTACTTCAATTCTTCATGTGTTATGCTTCATATTAATTGTTTTTAATAATATGAAATGCTTAGGATGTATATTATAGTTTTCTTCTTATATGTGTTCACCATCATCATATGACATCTATCATGTAAAAAAATCACGATAGAGTATACACATGATAAGTTAATAATAAGATATGACACATAATATAAGCTTTCGTCATTGTCAGATTTCTTTCACGATCATGTGAAACTTGGAATGTAGGTGTCCATGTACTAATCTAACTCCTCTATAGTAATATGAGATGTCTCACGAAGTACATTCAAGTTACTACGAAACTCGTCTCTTGGAATGCGTGATTTAGTGAAATCTATCGCACTGTGACCCATTTTAATTAAGTTTTAAGTAAAAATGAGAAATGAATATATTAAAATATGACATGTTAAAAAGTGATGACTTAAGCCCACGAAAAAATAAAATAAGGATGGCGATACGTAGTGCCCATTGAAATAATGAAATGGGAACATCGATACGTAACACCCATTGGAATAATGAAATGGGGACGGCGATACGTAGCGCCTATTGAAATAATAAAATGAGAACGACAATACGTAGCGCTCATTAAAATAATGAAATGGGGACAGTGATACATAACGCCCATTAGAATAATGAAATGAGGACGGCAATACGTAACTCCCATTGGATAAATGATATGGGGACGGTGACACGTAACGCCTATTGGATAAATGAAATGAGGACGGCGATGCGTAACGCCCATTGGATAAATGATATGGGGACGGTGACACATAGCGCTCATGTCAGGAATAAAATCGGGGCGAGGACTTAAGCCCAAAATTGAATAATGATATAACACGTTAACAAACATTGTGAAGACTAGCTGAATATGAATTAAAATTAGTGAAATACGAAGTACGTTGTATAGACGTATGGAGTAATAATAAGACTTCTAATATATCATGTATATTAAGTTAATAAGACTGATACGAAAAAAAATAAGAAATAGAAGCATCATGTGTATTCTATTTTATGTTATGCCTTTCAATTTTGATATGATATGCTATGAGATTTTGGATATTTTGACCTCATGTAATGTTTGGTTTAGTTCAAAATGTACCACAACTCAAGCGATTGCACACACGATTACCTTGATAAATTATGGTAGATCGATTGTGTAACTCATTAAGTTTACACTACTAAGTAAACTCACTCCCTTCTAAAATCTAACAGTTTCAAATGAAGACTTCGATCACCTTACTTTTGATGATGTGGAGGCAACTGTACCGGAGGTAGGTTACATAGAAGAGGACGTTAGCTATCACCTGGATGAGAGCGTAGATCCGGCAGACTTTTATGAGCCTTGAGCGTCCTTTAGTTCTAAATTTATTTATTTTACTTCCTGTGAGACATTTTATTTTCTCATCGATTTCATTGATTTTTTATTGCATTTATTCATTATTTACTGTTGCCCATCTATTTCATTCTTTTATTGTTGGTTTCACGAATTTTGTGGAATCATTTTTTTTGTGCGAGAACTTTGATTATGTATGTCCGCTTAATATATTTGGGATGCATGCAGGTCATAACTCGAAATTCTAGACCCTCGAGATCGGGTAAGGATTCTGGGCCGTGACATAATATCTTTAAATTATGGCCTTCAAATCAAATGACTTAGATGATGCTTTTCCATAGCTGCTAAAATGGCAGTCTTTTTCTTAAATTCGGTGCAAGGGCCAACTTTCAGAGCGCAAGTAATGGGTCCTAAAAAAGGGACCAACTGTCCTCCCAGTCATTTAAGCACAAAAATGGAGTTTATATAATTGATGGTTTAAGAGGTGGGTGATCCAAACCGTCAAAAATGATAAATCATATGTTGAAGTGCAAGAGGCTCAAAAATGATGTTTTAGAGATATTTAAATCATTTGATCTGTGAAATATAATTTTAATTGTTGTTTTTAGTTTGATTGGTTGATATTAAAATTCCTCAATATGATGGTTCACATCCACTTATCAACATATTTCGTTGGGCTAAGACATATTTGAATGATAGATTATCACTTCAGAAACTTTAAATTAAGGGAAATTTACCTGATCGACCTTGTTAGATACACCTTTTACGTCAGAGACCCTATATTTTCATCTTTACCCAAACCGACCAGCTGTGCGCCGAGCCGTCACCCGCCTTTACGAAATGCTGAAATTACCCCCAAGGTAATAAATATCCATCTAACTTTTCAAATCATTCCTGTTTACCTTTTTTACTATTTACTTTTTCGTTCGTAGTCGATGGAAGGCGGAGTCGCTTCGAAGTCAGTGATGCTCGATCCTTCAAGCTACCGAATCTGTAAGTTATAAATCAAATCATCTTCCAATGTTGTAGAATTTTTTCTTCTTCTTTCAACGGTCTATATTTTTATGTAATTTTTTTTTATTTTCCTATAATAACAATCGATTTTGACTATATTAACGATCGATATCGACTGTACAAACACTCGAATCGATTGTTAAGACACTCGATTTCATTTGTAAAGACACTCATTATCGATCGTTAATACAATCGATACCGATCGTTAATATAATCGATACCGATCGTTAATACAGTCGATATCGATTGTTAATACAGTCGATATCGATCGTTAATACAGTCGATATCGATCGTTAATACAGTGATTATAACGTACAGTTCATTTAAGCAATCTATTTTACTTTGGTAGTCACTCCTTTCAATTTTATTACAGTTCATTTAAAACAAGCCTTCAAGATGGTCATACAGTGTGTTGTTGGCAAATGTTCCCCTACTGGCATTTCAAAGCTCTACGATGACGCTAGCCCAGAGCGGAAGGAGTTGGTGAGAAAATCAGTTTTTGGTGGAATACTCCAAATGCCAAAGGGTGTGGGTTTTGTTGGAGATGTCATTGATGGAATGTTGAGTTTTTGGGTTGAAAAGAACCACTTCCGAATCAGGAAGAGAGACTTCTATCTTCGGAAGATGGACATTGCCCTAATACTGGGCCTTGCCGTGGTTGAACCCCAACAGTTTACCCCTTCAGTTAAACCTTTGCAAAAGGAACCGTTTTGATACAAATAATTTCGTGGGCTGTCTACTGGGAAACTTCTTCGGTCTCATATTAAAAATGGATTGAGACTAGTGGAAAGTGACGAGGACTTCCTTAAGTTGGCTCTTCTATTTGTGTTGTGTGCATTTCTTTTTCCCGGGTCCCACCATCAACTTTCGAAAGAGCACGTTGACCTCATCGATAACTTCGAGAAATTCAATCAAACTCCTTGGGGTCTCCACGTCTTTCGTGACTTGCTGGAGTATATAGAGAAGGGCGTGGCGAATAGAAAGACTGCCGACAAGGATAAAGCCCTTAAGCCATATAATGTTTATCAATGCATTTGTGTACTCTAATGGTGGGTCTATGAGATGTAACCAGAAATCTCACCTGACAGAACGGGCCTGAAGAACCCTTTCCCACGATTGTTGAAATGGGAGGACAAGGCGCAAACTAGGATGGAAGGCTTCATTGTTAGGAAGATGCTGGATAGCAAGGTATGATGTCTATATTTTTAATTTCCAAGGACTATAAAGAGTACGATTGCGAGTATCGACTGCTTAAATAGTCGATAACGACTATTTACACAATCGATAACGGCTATTTAAGCAGTCGATAACAAGTATTTTAGAAGTCAATAACAACTGTTTTAGCAGTCAATAACGACTGTTTTAGAAGGCGATACCGATTGTGTATGAAGTCGATAACGATTGTGTAAGAAGTCGCATTTTTACTCTTTAGTCCTTGGAAAATTTAAGTACTCTTTACTGTCCTTAGAAATTCGATTGGGTAAGAAGTCAATATCGATTGTGTTAGAAGTCGATATCGACTGTTTAATAAGTCGATGTCGATTGTCTGTGAAGTCGATACAGACTGATTAAAGATTCGATATCTTATGCTGATATTCTATATTTCATTTTCTATTCTCTATGTTCATTTTAGTATTTTGATTGTTTCCAAATTTCTTCTTTTGCATAAGGTTTGCGCTCTCCTTGAGCCGGCTTCCTTCAAGTTTGAGATTCCCGTCATAAGGGAATATCTGCAGTGCGGAAAGGGTGTTGGGGGGAAGAGGAAAGATGTTGTTGAACATGTCAAGAAAGCTGTGGAAGTAGATTTGAGGCCGAAGACTCGTCCTCATATGAATGCCCCGTCCAATTAGGGAGGCCGAGAACAAGGGAGGCCACAAAGAAATCCAATGGCAGTGTTGCACCATCCTCCTCTGTTGAAGTGTTGTTGAGGAGGATTGACGAGATGGTGCTGGACAACTTAAAACTCACTCAAACAGTGAGCCATTTATTGGAGAAAGTTAACTATTTTGAGCATGAGAATGCGCTCCTCCAGACACGATGCAACTCCTTGGATGACCAGCTCACTTCAAGCGATATAGAGTTGCAGACGATGAGTCACTCCAACAAATTGATTAGAAGGGACCAAGCGACTCTGAAAAAACTCCTTTAAACGATTTTAGAGGTTACACCTAAGGTATGTGTTGTAATGTAGTTTGTATAAGTGAATATAATTACAACTTTATAATAAAGTTTGTTTCGATGTTCAGGATGGTACTATTTCAGAGGTGATATCGAAGATGCTTCATGTGGCCTTTGATATCCCACCTCCTCCCATGCATGAGGAATCAACTGATTAGGAACAAGCTGCTAAGGGTCCCGCCACTAAGGGATCAATTGATCAAGGACCCACCACTAAGGGACCAGCAGACAAGGGAACACCTCCTCCCATGCATGAGGAGGTGCTAGCAGCTGAAGAGGTGGCAGCAGCTAAGGAGGTGGCAGCAGCTGAAGAGGTGGCAATAGCTGAGGAGGTAGCAGCTGCCGAAAGGGGTCCTTCCTCTTTCCAACCCGAGCAACCAATTGACACTCACTTGAGGCCTAGGACAACCAAAAAATATATTGTGAAACTTAGGACCACACGAAAGGGTCAGCAGAAGATAAAATCGAGAATAGAGACGGCCATTGAGGAGACGCGGCCATTGTTATGGTTGAGTTGTCAGATGGGCAGAGGTACATGAATGCCCTCTGGAAAAGGCTTGTTACAGAAAACGAGTAAGTTATCCCATGATAGTTAGTTAGAAGTTAAATTTCATTTTGTTTTGAATTTCAACGTTGGCTATTAAATTATGCAGCACCTACGTAAGCACAGTTGGTGATTTGACGCTCAGGTTGCAGTCTTTCAGATGTTTGCAAGGCACGAAATTCCTGGACAGTATTGTAAGTAATCGAATTTGCTCATTGTTTGCTCAGAAACTAAATTCGATCGCTTTTTCATGTTTAATTTCTCTTATTTTTCTATCGACTATGTTAACAATCGATATCGATAGTATGAACAATCGGTATCGATTGTCTTAACAACCTTATTGTTTCTCAGATAATCGATATCGATTGCTAATAAAATGATAGAAAAATCAGAGAAATTAAACATAAAAAAACAATCGAATTTAGACAGTCTATACCGATTGTTAATACAGTCGATATCAATTGTCTAAACAATCGGTACCTCTAATTATTTTCCTTTTTTCCTCTCTTTCAGATAATGGGATCCTACTTAAGGCTGCTGGAAGTCATGGATGACACTACTCATCCTTAGACAAATGAGAAATGTTTCCTTATGGCTCCCACGACTTTAACCTATATGGGCTTGGACTTTATTAATTTTCAAAAATTTATTATTTATGAAAAACTCAACGAGGAAGCGTTGGGGACAAAAATTGAATGTTGGTCTGCCCATAAAGAAGAAGCAAACTAAGGTAAGAAGGTGTTGCAAAGCTTCTTCTTCAATCATTTGCGAGATCTCTATGCTCACCAATGTGCCACTGTATGTTACAATCGCTACCAACAATTTTTATAATTTTCAAGTCGTATCCTCTAACATTTTCTTTTTAGACTTTTATCCCAATTCATTGTCACCATCCATTGCATTGGGCGCTTGGGATCGTGAAGGTAGTAGAACGATTGATAACGATCGTCGACCCTATTCTTGATAGGCCCTCCAAGGTGAAATATCCTGATCAAATTAATGTCCTGGTAAGAATATATTATAAAAAATATAAATTGTCCAATCTTTCAAATTTTTACTGTTTCCTTATCTTATCTGACATTACAATTTTTTGAATCAGACCCATTACCTTCCCGCACTTTTATATTTATACGAAAACTCTATTGCACTGAGCGATGGGATGTATCCTTGGCCAAGTTCTGACTATAAGATCGAATTCGTTCCCCGAGAGGCCAATGGGTGGGACTGTGGGGTGTTTCTATTAAAGTATGTGGAGTACTTCATGATGGAAAAGACATTCGACTTCACACAAGAAAAATGGGTCAGATTAGGACAGAAATTGGCCAAGCACTTGCTACATTTACTGTGGACGGAGTGGAGGAAGATTGCGACGATGAGGAACTTACAGATGCTCCACTCTCGTAATTTTTTTTCAGATGTTAATTAAATATTAGATTGTAGTCAGATGTAGTTTTATGGGTGACCATGTAGCTTTGTAAATTTGTAAGCACATTCGAAAGCAGATAATGGGTATATATGCATAAATATATATGGAAAAATGTACAACTATATATGCGCAAATATGTCGGTTGAATATTTCCAAAAGAAATCGAAAAAAAAAATATATCTAACTATTGCACAATAGGCAGGCTATGGACATGTGAACGACTGTCGAAATAGTCGATATCAATTACGTAGATAGTCACTATTGATTATATATGGAGTCGTCAACGAGAGCTTATATAGTCGACGACTGTATATCCAGTTGTCATCGATTGTTTAGACAATCGTCACCGACTGTGTAGACAGTTGACTATGACTGTTTAGCTAGCCAGTGACGATTGTCTTCATAGTCGACAGCGACTGTTTAGACAGTTGTTAGTGTAATGCACAGAGCTTTTGCTAAAGGTTCTGAGAAAATTTACTTTTTATCATTGTTAATAGTTGGATTCAGACTAATATTATAGAAAATATACATTCTAAAATGTTCAATCAATCATCATGATTATTACATTCCAAATTAAAAACCGAATTTGCGGCCAAACTTTGCTTCGCATCCTTGTACGATCTAACAGATATTGAGTATTTTGAAAATCTCATGTACAAATATATAAACACAAAACGAAAAAAATAATAATACATATGTGACTACTGTATAATAGGCAGGCTTTGGACATGTGAGCGACCTCCTAGAGTTGATATCGACAGTTTAAACAGTCGATTACGTAGACAGTCGATATCGATTACATAGAGAGTGGTCAACGACAGCTTATACAGTCGACATCGCTTGTTTATTCAGTCGTCATCAATTGTTTAAACAATTGTCTCCAACTATTTAGGTCACGATTGTGTAAATAGTCGGTGACGATTGTCTAGACAGTTGACAATGACTGTTTAGACAGCCATTAGTCTAATGCGCAAGGCTTTTGCTGAAGGTTATGAGAAAATATAGTTTTTATCATTATTACGACCTAACCGAATTTATACATTCCAATATTGTGAGAAAATATGCATTCTAAAATGTTCAATTAATCATCATAGTTATTACATATTGATAACAATTAAAAATTAAATTTGCGGCCAAACTTTGCCTCGTAACGCTCCTTGTACGATCTAGCTGACTTCTTGTACTATTTCTGAATGCGATCTATCTCCATCCACCGTGCGTGAATTGCAATCCTATCATCCATCGGTAAATTACTTATGTCAAATCTATACCAAGGTGCCCTATTTCTGGTGGATGATTTTGTATCGAAGGTTCCTTCTTCATTCATGAAATTTAAAATAGTTACGAAAGTAATCATATATTAAAAAAAAAAATCATATAATAAAAGCGGTACCTAGTGGTAGTGAAATTATTCTGACGGTTTCCCTTGTCAACAAACTCGAAAGTTTCAATGCGTAAACATCAACTTGCAGCCGCTGGAGGTGCAAGCCCACAATTATCATTTGGGTTGGGTTTCGGGACGCGGTGTACCTTAACAATGAAAAATAGAAACAAATCTTTGTTAGTAACCACGTTGCAAAAAAAAATCACATTTTTATAGAAAAACATCTCATGTTACGAAACTCTTATTGAATTTAAACTCTTAATGAAACTCTTAAATAAAAATCTCATGTTACGAAACTCTTATTGCTAGGATTGGAGAGTGATTTACTATATAAAGGAAAGACGTACTGTATCAACTCATCGGTCTCATTGCCGTACAACTCCTGTGATTGTGACCATACTCACAGCACTTACCACACTGTAGGGCTCTAACTTCTCCCTTAGACCATATCCTTCTCTTCCTGGACGGCTGGCTTACTTTCGACAATTATAGGGGTGGTCTTACTTTTATATTTTTAGGCAGTTGCTCAGCTTAGAATTCCCATTGGATTTTATCGAGGGTAGAAAGCCATTGTTCATCGTATGTTTCTCTAAAGCAAGCGGTGAAAAATCACTTCTTACAAAAGTTATGATAATCGAAACTTCTCTGATTAATGGTCGCAATAATATGTGAGCAAGACAAACCATGAATGTGCCAACGGCGACAGGTACATGTCTTGTGTTCCAAGTCGATGTGATGAATGAAATTTCCAGAATTAACTTGGAATTCGTTGTGCTCGTATGGCTGAGCTATCTTTCTACCAGCCCATTGTAGCACCTTCTTCATGTGCTCGTCTACTTTTAGGCAGAGGAGGGTGCTCTATTTCTTAAATATTTGTCGATGCTTTTGAAAATAATCAGCGACTTTCTCTCTATTAGTTCTGATTAAGTCAATCATTGGTTTCTCCCGAGCTATCTTCAGTACACTATTTAAGCTTTTAGCATTATTCATAGTCAGAGAATCGTAATGCCTTCCTTTCATATATGCGCGTGCCCAATGCGTCGGGTCTATTTCTAAAATATACTCTACGGCTCGAGGATCACCAACATCTTTCTTCATTTTATTAATAAAATGATCAAATCTCTTTACTGAATATGTACGCGCAACGCTCCACCATAGACCCTTCACACCGTTCCTGGGATACATGTGTGCCAAATTTTGTATCATATGTTGCATGAAGTAGCTATGGTATGCGTTAGGGAAGATATATTTTATAGTCTTTATTAAACCCTTAGACCTATCCGTGATAATAACAAAATCTTTGGTAAACTCACCGATCATGAACGCACCTACCCGTTCAAGAAATCACATCCACGTATCTTCTTCTTCTAATTCGATGACGGCAAATGCTAACAGTAATATATGACCATTACTGTCTTGCACTGAGGCGAGGATCCCTTCAAAACGTCCCTATAGGTGTGTGTTATCTACAAGCAAAATACGACGAAGTGTATTGCAGTAGCTTTTGATGCACGGGCCAAAACCCCAAAAAAATATTTGAAACTTACCGTCAAGCGTAAGTTGAAAGGACGTTTGTACGTTAAGATCTACCCTCTCCATCTCCTTCACGTAGGCCAGTAGATCCATAAATTGCCCTTCTCAACTGCCTCTAATATCATTAAGGATAAGTTTTTTTCCCCTCAAAGCCTTAGCATATGAGATTTGCATATTATAAGCTTTTGCAATATTAAACATTATCGACGCTGGTGTGTAGTCGAATCCTTCTATAAGTTTCTCCTGTATATAGTTGGATATGAAGGAGATTATTGCATTATGGTGACCGTGTGATCCGATCTTAGCGACCCCGTATGTGTGAGTACTATTGAGTGTCTTGATTTTGAAAGAGTCGAGTCCAGTCAATTTAGACACATGTATTCACCATGAGCAATCGGGTTCGTAGCATCCGATTGTCACTCGATAATTAGTGATTTTTAAAGGCCAAATTTAGAAGTTCTTCTCTATTGCGTGTTCTTTCAATGCTCCTTGAAATGTTTATTTGTCTTTGAAGATCTCTCCAACTTTAAACTTCCAATTCCGGTATTCAGTTTTCACCTCTTTATCGGAAGAGTCGTCCGATGTCTCCGACACTTCGTAATCTCTGTCTACTAGGGGATTATTAATATCTCTCACAAAATTTTTCGAATTCTCTTTTATAAACCCATCCGGTTCGCCATCACAATCTTCTTCTAAGGTCTCTTCATCAGTGGGTTGAGGATGACTATGCCATTCACTAGCGGTGTTATCAGGTGATTGACTAGATCCTTCACCGAAGGGGTTATGATTTGATTGATTAAATCCTTCACTGAAGGGGTTCTGGCATGGTTGACTAGGCCCTTCACCGAAGGGGTGCTCATGTGTATGGACATGGGGTTGAGCTCCTCCGGTAATCCCCATCGATAGCATGGTAGAATATAATTCGTGAGTCAATCAAGTTGTCCATCCGTCGGGAAAGATATGACTGAAATCGTCGGTATCCACCACCCTTTCTGACGTGTAGTCTAACCCTTGACTACATTGTTGTGACCCATGCATATATTTTAGTAGGTTATCATACGATTCAACTGGAGCACTGTTTAAATAAATAATTGTTTCCCTGGCCGACAAGTTCGCCATAATATCATTGTCATCGCCTAATCAGACGGTATCATATATAGGAACATTTTCCTCAAACTTACATGACTGAAATGAATGGTTACTCACAAAATCAATTCCGCCAAGAGGTACTTGTTCAACTTCGACTCGGAAGGATGATGGTTCCTTAATGATGAACACCTTTATGACGCCTACCCCGGCTTTATAAAACCTAAATAGGGTGACCAAATCATCAGAGTCTAAAATGTCGGCAACCACAGGGGTTGTCACTATCTTCATATAAAACTTTATGGAAACTGTTTCAACTGTCCTTGCAAAACTAATAACGTAGATTTGCCTTATGAATTATTCATAAGAAATACCCGTCGAAATGGTAATAACCATCTGCCGACCACCTTCATACAAGTCATCATCGCTTACAAGATGGGCATCATAGTGACAGAGAAGAGAAATGTCTATCTCCGACATCGCCTGTTTAAAAATGAAAAGGAAAGGGTCATAAGACTGATGACACAAAAGGGAGACTCTTATTAATATATATCGATTGTTTATACAGTCAATGCGGCTCCTTAAAAAATCGATAACGATTGTCTATAAGGTTGATGACGACTGTTTACACAATCGTTATTGATTATTTATACAGTCGATAATGATTGTATATACAATCGCTAGTAACTATTTATACCATCGGTAACGATTTCTTAACGAGTCGATATCGATTGTATATACAATTGTTTTCGACTGTTTAAAAAAATTTGGCTTATAAAATAAAACTTTTAGTTGTATTGCACCGTTAAGAGACCATAACATACCTCGCATCGTAATGGAAACAGTCGATATCGATTTCTTAAACAGTCGATATTGATTGAATAACAAATCGATAACAATTGCTTAAAGAGTCAACCAATAAAATAACAATTTTATCTTATATTGCAACATTAAGATACCCTAACAAACTGAAAATGGGGTTTACACTGGATAAGCTAAACATACCTCGCGTCGAAATGATAAACTGCAGGATTTTTTTTTTTGAATGGCAAAATACAAGGGCTTCTTCTCCCAAGCCTCTGTTTTCTTCTTCCAAATAGTAGATAGGACTGAGGGAGAAGACGTTGTCGTCTTTGCCACCTCTGATTTTTTAGAAATTGTAGTTGATTAAAATGGGGAAGAATAGGATGCTTTTGTGCGTTAAAGAAAGGGGGTAATTTGGAATTTTTACTGTCCTTAGGGTCGGCTAGGCTTGTAGCTGGCCCTTTTGGGTAAAGGTGAAAAAATAGGGTCTCAGACGTAAAAGGTGTATCTGACCGGGTCGATTAGGTAAATTTCCCTTCGATTAATCATAAATGTGTGAAATGACTGAAATGTCAATTCCATGAGACAAAAGAATCACTATGATATAATTGAGATGAAGTATCTTACCATTCAAATTTATTCTTTTATTAGCATTCACAAAAAATATCCTTTACCAATTTTACTAAAATTTATTTCCTATAAGGGCCTCTATGGATATGGGAAAAAGAGAGGAATACTTGGATTGGGATTATATTTTCCGTAGTTTTTGACAGTTTGGAATGATTTACGGGTCGGAATACAAAATATAATTTTTACGCTCATTTCTGACTTAAGAGTTCGAAGGTATGACTCTTCTCACCCTTTTATTATAATATCACACAATTTTTTCACGGACGAAAACTATTGATTGATTTGAATCAGACGATGGAGATTATTTTTTTTCCAATCTTCCTCATGATAGATCTTAATATTATTGCGCCCCTATAAGACGGTCATATGTTGATTCCATATGGCACATATCCCCAAATATCAGAGGCGGAGCCACGTTATGACTTAGGTAGTCAATTGACCACCCAAACTTTCTAAAAGTTTGTTAGTAAGCTTTAGGGATCCTAATTTATATTAGCGTATTCTCATCCATCCAAAATTATATTGATCACCCAAAATTATCAAAAATCTTCAAACAATCTTTTTTATGGTATTTGTTTTATAACAAATATTTCTTCTTTGATTTTTTTAACTAAATCCTACAATTTTGGCCTATTTCCCCAATATCTATTTAGGTGTTGGACTTATTTTGAGAGAGATTTCTCTTATAAGGGGCTCCACTATCTTATAGAGCTACATATTCACATATATGGCGTATATGTTATAGTATAATTAATTAAAATAAATAAACTATTTATTACACTGCAAGATTTGAACCTAGCAACTAACATTCACAAAGCACTAAGTCAACCACTAAAGCAATTCACTAAGATATATAAATAACAAAAAACACTTAATACATGTATAATTTTTTGGTTATTTTTGTAAATCATTTTTATGATATTGGAGCTATTTTTTAGTTTGGATAATCATTTGTGGTATTATGACTATTTTTTTTTGTTAAGATATACTATTTTCCTATAATTTTATATGCATATGTATCAAAATACAAGATTTTATTAATTTTATGTTTTCCCAACTAGCGATGTGCTTATCCAAACAATGAAAAACAAAGGAATCCAATAAAATGAAATCCAATAATTTCCAACAACTTAAGCATCCATGGAGAAATATAAGAATATTATTTTAAGAAAGTCACTTCCAAACAATATAAACAAAAGAAGTGTCATTTTCGAGATAATTAAAATTTTGCAGAAGTTATAAATATTTTACAACAAGTGGACATAAGAAGGGTCAATCAAATAATGTTGTACAAAAGTTAAAAATCATTGGGTAATGGATGGTGGTTATCATCAATTCATTGCTCATTTTCTTCACCACTCATCGCAGTGAATTAAAATTCTTTTTAATCTCTAATACCCCGATGGGACGGATTAAAATCCAAGAGGGAAGTGAGGTACCACATGCACTAATGGCAGTAAAGATATAAATGTAGTAAGTCACCATTGCATCAAAACTAATAACGGACAAAAATAGCTCCCTTCCCTCTTTACTCGTTACCAACCACTATATATACTTGATCACAATTGTAACGGATAAAAATAGCTCCCTTTCCTCTTTCGTCTTTACCAAATACCCACTACTATATCTACTTATACTACTTAAAAGGTACTATTCTATATAGGCTACCTCTATTTTTACCCGTTTTCGGAATTAGGACCATACAATTTTCTCCGGACAAAAACCATTGACTGATTTGAATCAGATGATGGAAATTGCTTTTTGTTCCAAACTTCCCCACTATAGATCTTAAGATCATGGCGCGCCTATCAAATGTTGATTCCACATAGCACACAGAGAAGCAACTGAAAAGGCAAAGCAAAAGAGAACAAGTGAACCACATCCATACTGCATCACCTAACTTTCTTCACGATTACAATTCGTGATAACAAAATCGGATCTTCAAATAACTACTTATACACATAAAAACCAGTAATTGAACAGTACAGGATCCCAAAGATGGTTAGTCTCACACGCTAGGACGACCTTATGCCAACATCACCATCTGCCTTTTTGTGGGATCAACTGAACATAACACCGCCCGAAACCACGCCCACCCATACAGAAAACCCATCCGCACCTTCTTGCAGAAGGTCCTAGCCCATCTTTTTATATAATTTTCCTGTTAGTCAACCCTTTCCACCCTGGACCAAAAAAAAATAAAAAAATTTTAGTACTACTCTGCATTGAGATGACTACAATCCATCATTAAATTCCCATGATCAAAACTCCTAAAAAAAAATTTTTTTTAAATTAAAAGAAATGGGAAATCTATGACGTACCTTACGGGGCGGCGGTGTACCTGGTCTAAACATGCTATTACCGTATCCGATCTTTCCTTTCTTATCAGATGGCTTAAGGATCTGAAAGGAGCACGTCAAGGTATCATCCACACTCATCATCGCGCCAGCATTGTCAAACTCGCCACAATAATTTGGGGCAGAAAATATGGTCACCAGCTGCCTTGTTGCAAAGAACTCGTAACCGTCTTCCACAACCTGCACAAACATGATTAAACCAAAAGGAAGTCTACGACATAACAACAATCATATGGGATTCAACGTAGAACGAACAATTAGGTACACAGTAGTGTTACTTGTCGTAACAACATACATAATCAGTCATCAGCAAAAATCGTCAAGGTTGCAGTGTTCTCCATTCTTCTTTTTTCATTTTTAATCTTTCCTATTCAATTTTCCCTATTTATTTTCCAGAATAAAATACAGGTTTTACAACTTTCTAATGGTTTATGATACAAAATCCTTTGTTTCTCTTGATGTTCTTCTCCTAAATTGTCGATCTTTTACAAATTCATTTCTTAAATGTTCATATTATTCAGAGATTTTCTAGAATTTCCTCCTATTATCTTTTCGTTTTCACTTATACAGTAGTTCTTTAGCATGACACGGTGAGTCATTGAGCCAACCATGTCACCTAGCCAGTGTCCAGGTGGAAGGCCCGGAGGAGTCAATTTTGTGAACCATGACTACAGTCGTTAAAGCTCACATCAGAGAAACATGATCTAAGCCATCTGATTAAAACTGCACAAAATAAACTTTTTCTGTGCCCTATGATTTGCAGCCTGTCATGTCAACCTGGGAATACGAGCAAGGCAGGTAACAGTATTGGACAAAATCGTGTACCACAAGTTTGGTCCATGTCACGTACACATGCAGCATTTTTTGAGAAAAGAGATGAGTAGCTGGAAAAATGGTAAGAGTAGTTACCACTTGAGTACTGTTGCAAAATAAAATTTCGTAAGAAAAATGTGAACAAAAAGAAAAACAAGAAAAGGAACCAAACAATCATCAATTTACTATAGCAAGAAGCTCCTAGGAGTTAAAAAAGGGCCAACCTAGCCTACACCTACCTGGTGGGCTCGGCAGATGAGATCAAGGTCATGTTTACAAAGGAACTCAGAAACCATGTCAGCCCCAAATGTAAAAGAGACGCCTCTGTCATTCTCTCCCCAGCCTTTGATATCTTTATCAGGATCCGCCCACAACAGATCACAGAGGAGGCCCTGGTCCGGTACATCCACTGGGCGAGCAATATTTCGGATTTGATCCAAGTTTTTCAAATCAGGAGATAATCCACCGTGCATGCAAAGAATCTTCTCATCAATAAGTGCTGCCACTGGCAGAGAGTTGAAACAATCAGTAAATATCTTCCAGAGGCGGACATTAAATCTCCTCTTGCACTCATCATAGAATCCATATATACGATTAATGGAGGCGCATTCATGGTTTCCTCTAAGAAGGAAAAAGTTCTCGCGGTACTTGATCTTGTAGGCAAGGAGAAGGCATATAGTTTCAATACTCTGCTTACCACGGTCAACATAGTCCCCCAGGAATAAATAGTTTGCTTCGGGAGGGAATCCACCATACTCAAACAGTCGAAGAAGGTCAGAATACTGGCCGTGAATATCTCCTGCCAAAATGTCAGTACGGTTTAGTAACTGTGCAACAAATATTACAAAAAGGGAAATCCTGATATTATTCTTCTTTCTAATCAAAATTTCCAATCAGATCTTAATCTTTCGAGTAATAGGTTCAAATAAACTTGATCAGATCATAATTTTTTATGACTAATGGGAATACATGTCAGGAACTAGTTATCATTTATAAGAAAGGGAGTTTAATAAATGATATGTGGAACTTGATCTTTTTGCCAGAGGATTGCGTTTTAGTTGGGGTTGTGGCACTCGTATTCACTTCTAGGAGGATGCTTGGGTAGACATGCGACCTCTCAAAGTTACCTTCCCAAACATCTATGACATCTCTGTTAATCCGCTTGGTAGGATTGACAAGTTTGTTTCGGTTACGGATGGCAATGAGCTGTAGGATGTGGTAACTAGACGATACCTAAGGGATGAGGAGGTGACAGCGTTCGCTAAGCTGATGCTGAAGCTGTATGAAGCTAAGCGTAACACTCACGGCTAGGATCAGATGTTATGGACTCAAAGCAGTAATGGTCTCTTCAGCGTTAGGTCCTACTACAGTATGCTTACTCGGCGACCCCTAATTCGGTACTCTGGGGCTAGCTTTTGGAAGGAGCACATCCCTCCAAAAATTCAGTTCTTTGCGTGGACCCTATTCAGAGAGAGAATCTTCACCTTTGATCAGCTTATGCGAAGAGGGATGGCCGGCCCGAATTGGTGTGTCATGTGCAAAAGGGCGGAGGAGAATGCGCCACATCTGATGCTGCACTGTGAGGTGGCCTGGGGACTGTGGTCCATCGTGCTAAAGTCTTTTAACATGTCTTGGGTTACACCTTTGTCCCCCTACTGCCAGTGGTTGATATGGAAGTCCGCCCCTATGGAGGATCAATGTAGAGGGTATTGGATGGCTGCATTCTTTGTGGTGCTGTGGTCCATATGGGGGGAGAGGAACATGCAAATACTCGAGCTGCAGAGCAGGCCGGTGGGGATGATCATGAAAGCCGTTAGAGATCTTGTTTGGTTTGGGTGGCTAGAGGGGAGGGGGGGGGGCTATGGGGAGCACTACTTGTGGGACCCTGGTTGATATGACCTGACTTTTTCGGGCTAGGAATGTGGTTCTGGTTTTCTTATGGTTTTGTTTTGTACTTTTTCCTGTTTTTTGGTCGTGCCTTTGTATTGTCCTTTCAGTGCCTTGTTGTTTTCAATATAATCCTCTTTATTGATCAAAAAAAAAAGAAAAAAAGAAAGGGAGTTTAATAACAAGCATTTCATTTTTAAATCAAGAGCATAATTGAAATGGTTCCAAATGTAGGAAACCTTAGAAGTGTAGACGCCTCGTATTTTTTACTTTTTTTAGCATTGATTGGAAACCAAATATCACCAAACAATGCCTCAATCCCACTATTATGCCCCAAGATCATTGTGATTACATCAAATGGATATGTTATCGAGAATTTGGATGACGTTGGCCCAGAAGGATAAGACAAATCCAAGATTGACATTGTGGCCTGCGGACATTCAGCATATAATAAATTGCTTCACCAATGATTAATCATGTAAATAATTTTTTTCCTAATGGGGAATCCATAAGAATCTATAGAATTTGATTCTTTGGCAGGAATTAAAAGCAAGGTTTAAAAACTCAGTATAGATAGATATGTTTAAAAAACTGGAAAATCCTAAATATTATATGTTTACGCACATGTAATTAGGTACTTTTTCATATATAAATAACCACTACAATGAGGTTAAAACAATAGCTACCTAGTAAATAAATGAATAATTGAATAAGGAGTAATGGGGCGTTATCAACAGTTAAAGGATATACAAATGATCAACCTGACTAAGGAGAAAATCTTCATCGAGAAACAAAAGATTGATCTGAAAGGAGAAGGTGGAATCACTAGAGATGAGGAAGATCAGAGAGCTAGGTTGCAGGAGTAAGAGAGACAGGCGAACAAAGAACAGATACTGTCTAGACAAAGAGCATGAGTAAGATGGCTAAAGGACGGGGACAACAACACAATTTTAGGAGTTCAAGAGGAATTCAACAAGAAGACCCACTGTCCCTTTTTATATTTGATTTAGTAGGGAAGGCTTTCAGCAAATTGATGGGCAGAGCAGCTGAATTGGAATTGACCAATCATTTTAGGGTTAGTAGAAATCGGCTCCGTCATGCATCTATAGTATACCGATGATACAATTATTTTCTTTGATGCGACAGATGGGGGTTTGAGGAATGTAAAGGCAATTATCAGATGCTATGAGGCAATCTCGGGGTAAAGACTGAACCTAGAACCTCGAGAAAACCATGATCTAACCAGTGAAAATGGAGGAACCCCAGGGTTGTAGAGCTAGGAAGAGTGATGGGATATGGTTAGGGAGGTTTCCTGCTATGTATCTAGATCTCCTTGTTTGCATTGGAAAACCAAAGGGAAGTCCATGGGATCTGAAAAACAAACGATTCAATAAAAAACTGGCCAGTATGAGGGGGAGAGAAACTTCTACACCACTAAAGAAAGGCTTATCGTGAACCTCAAGGGGTTAGGTGAGCTGGCCAGGTACCTGCTTCCAAAAGTAGGAGACCTGCGTTTGAATCCCCTCCCCCCCCCTTGAGGCCACCCTAGGGATTTATATCCTGTGCTGACCTGGCATGTGCTGAATTTGGGGTGCGCATGTGCCCCTAGGATTAGGCCGGTGCTCTAAGAGGCCTCGATACCCAAGTTATCAAAAAAAAAAAAAAAAAAAGGCTTATCGTGCCTTGGGAACTCTCCACTCCCTGGATAGAGAGATCTCAAGCTTAAGCGTATACTTCTAGACATTCTAAGAGCTTCCTTTGAGCTTTGGGAACTTTCTCGGCTTTACGATAGAGAGAACTTAAGCCTAAAACTTAGGTTTTTCCAGTAAAAATTAAAATATCTCATGTATTTCAAGATATGTCATATACTGCAAATCTCCTTCAATCTTCATCAAGCATTTTTTTTTTCCTTTTCAAAATAGCGTTTACACTTTTCTTAAGCTTGACAGCATCGTGCTAAGTGGTGAGCATTTTCATCTTACGCATAGCTGAATACCCTTTCTCTAGTTAGGGTTTTATGATTATTTTTTACATTTATACATGATCTCAAAGGTACTCTTCTGCGATACATCGGTGCCTATGAGCCTGCTAGTATTGTGTAACAGAGAACCTAATCAATATCAACTGCAAAAGAGTCCATCAGAGTGAAATGGATCTATAGCCATCGTTTAAAATACACTGATGAAAATTGTGATTTTAGCAGTGCAATAATTGAAGTGCTATAATACTATAAAAGAAACAACCCCTCGAATCTGAGGCCAGATCTTGTGTTGAAGAAGTGGTCTACCTAGAAGAACACCAATAAATAAGCACATTACAACAAAAAGAATCTCCAGAAACTATAAAACATCCTCAGCCCACCTATCCTATCCCATCCAATATAAACTCAAGGACTCAAGTACCCATGGAACAATATTCCAATCCTCAGCCATACTTATTACCTATTTTGAGTCACATTCAAAAAAATGGTTAAAATCCTAGTTTTTACACCAAAACTGACTTGACATGTACTGGTACAAACAAGCCAGTACATACCAGCGTTGTAATGTATTGTTACAGTCATAAAATTATTGGAAAAAAAATGTAAAAATTCAGCGAATCAAGGGTTTGCCGAATGATTCGGCAATTCATCTCGTTGCTGAATATTTGTCGAATTTTGTGATGTTTTTTTTGTTTTTTTTCCCCCTCTTTAAATTATATACCTCTCTCCCTCTTTTTCTTTCTCATTCAACGACCCAGCAAGACATCGCCCCTCTCCTAGACACCTATGGGGTTGATGAAAATTGAATACTTGAACCCTTTTTTTTCTTTTTCTTTTTTTGGGGGGTTTTGGGCTTATGCACATGCAGATATGCCTAACGTTGATGAATTCATGGTGGTGAATGATGATGTTTAACACTTTGATTAGGTATTGAGTTTGATGGGTTTGATACTTTGATATTACTTTTGAACAACGTGTTTTTCATTCAGATGAATGATGAAAATGAAACAATGAATGGATCACGAAAATGCATTTATATTTTTATGGGCAATTGAGCAATTCTCAATTATGTTATGCAATCCTTAGATGTGCATTTTATTGAAGGCTTTATATGGTTATGCTTAACAATTTACATCATGTAATCATGATTCATGACTGAATGCTCATGCATATTAATGAATCATGCTTATTTTGTACTTTATGTTCATTAAAAACATTATCTCTACCTTGAAATATATTATGACATATTTTTACATTTCGTATAATTTTTATTTCATTGAATTTTGCCGAATTCGACTCTTGCTGAATTATTGTCATATCTCGACTTTGTGACTGTTATTGTACCACTAGAACATTGGATGTATTTACCATACCGGTAACAAGCTTATTTTAAACCACGCTTCTATCACACAATGTCATTAAGACGTAAAGTAAATATCCCTAATCCCTCTAGAAATACTCTAGCATCCACTTCATTCACTTCCAATATCTAGGCTTGAATAAACCAAAGCAATGTTGACTTAAAGACGTTAGGGTTATATCTTATATAAAAGATGAATTAGGGTTAAGGTTTTATGATTTATGTTTATGGTTTCAGATGTAGAAGATGGGAAAAGAGAGAGAGAGAGAGAGAGAGAGAGAGAGAGAGAGAGAGAGAGAGAGAGAGATTTGGTGACGAATAGCTTAATAGGTTTAGAGAGACCCACTACAATATATTAATAACATGTGACCAATTACAAGCATGCCCCTAATATATTTTATGGTAATACACACGCACATCCATACACATCTTTTTTTTGTTGATAGATAAGATGGGCTCAAACCTGAGACCTTGAGGTTGCAATATTGTCAACCTTCACATTCATACACATCACACACAAACACTCAAGAAGTGCACGCCAAATGGCCTTAATAAGAATATTTGCTAGCTGCTGAGTTGAGGATACACTGATGAGCTACAATGTAGACCTTCTCTGTAACAAAGTGAATATCCACTTCAATATGCTTTCTTCGCTCATGCAACATGGAATTGAATGCAAGCTTTTTCATTGACTTCATTATGACAATGAATGAGCATGGAGCCACTAATAGGAAACCGAAGCTCAGAGATAAAAAACAAAGTCATAGAAGCCACATGCCATATGATCAATAGCACAGTACCCAGCCATAACACTAGATTCAGATACTACTGGCTGCGTTTTGCTCTTCCATGAAATAAGATTACCCCCAAAGAAGACAATACCCGGGTGTCGAGCGTAGATCAATAGCTGAGCCAGCCCAATTAGCATCAATATGACTAGATATGTAGATGACCATGTGCGTGATACACAAGTCCACGACCAAGACTAGATTTAATATATAACAGAATGTGATGGACTGCGAGAAGATGTGGAGTATGAAAAGCGTGCATGAACTGACTAAGTGGGCTGGTTGCGAATCGACCATTAATTATTTTTTTTTGAAAAAATAAAAATAAAAATAATTTGTATCGGCCAATATCAGCCAATACTGAGAGAGTATCGGCTGATACTAACCCGCATCGGTCCGATACTAATACCGATACCACCCCAATACCTGTAAAAGTATAGTTTGGTATCGGCCGAGTTTTGATACCATGCTAGTCACTTTGCTAGCCCACCACTTACCTTCTTAGCACACTCACCTCATATAGGGAGCACGCAACGCCCTCACGCATCCACTCTAGCGTGCATCACGCCCTAGATCTAAGGCCCGCATGCCTTCTTGGTTGCTAAAACCACATGCTGTAGCACAACATCACCTAGCTCCAAGGCCCACACTCCTTGCTCGCTAAAGAGGAATGATCCTTCCCCCTTTCATATCCTCCCCCACTCCATAATTTTCATGTCCTCTTTAATGTTCAACACAATGCCTTTGGTCGTCGACTACTCCCGTTTAATCTTCCCAATGTTCATAAAATCGGCGGGCGGGTTCATGTGGTTGGGTGGATTTTCAGATTGATCGGGGGTTTGGGGGGGGGGCTCAAGAACCAGGCGGTCACTATATATATATATATATATATTAGAGTATCAAAAGAGGAAATTGAAGGTTTAGAAATATATTTAAACACACAATTGAATTCAATTCAAGTAAATACTACAATACTACTAAATATGAAGTCCAACTTTAAGTCTTTAACCATCACAATTTCACATAATCAGATAGTCTAAAATATAACATATATTAAAATACATAATTGTTCATTCTGAATGTCCCTCTTCATCTCCATCTTCTTCATTTTGTAAATCAAGTTCATCATTATCGGAAGGAATGAACTCGATATCATCATCCCCTTCATCTCTCGCTTCTACATCAAGTTCCTCCTCATTAATTTCTCTCATTAGTTGTGTGATGGTTCTCGTGCTCCTCATTGGTTGTGCTTCTTCATTTGCACCTGAAGCCTCGCCAACAACACCCCAAGTCCAGGACTCGCCGGGAAATACTTCTTCATTAGGGTCGACTAACCATTCAAGTATCCCTTCCTTGTCTTCAGAGAGCAAGATGTCCTCTTTCCCCTTTCTTTAGACCCGCAATCTAGTAGCTTGGTATTAAATTGGACATATACCAAATCATTCAACTTTGGGGTCCCAATTCTATTTCTTTTTTTTGAGTGGATCTGTGTATATAAAACAAGAAATATTTTAATTGATGTATGCATAACTGATTTTATAAATAATTAAATACAATAACATAAATATATGCTTATATTCTATAAATTTATTTAGTATTTACCATCTCAAATGTGCTCCAGTTTCTCTGGCATCCAGAAGAGCTGCATGTTAAATTCAATATTTGTAGTGCCATCTTTTGCAAGTTAGGAGCTTCCGCACCATGCAATTCCCATCAAGTAGCTATTAATTAATTTCGAAAGAAAATTAAGTTTAGAAATTATTACTTAATTGAAACGTCTAAATTAAAATATAAATTATAATTAAAATAATAATTAACTATAAATTACTTGGGTCATGCCTCTTATCTGAATGAAATACCTTCATATCCACATTCTTTTGCTTGATGGCTAAGGAATTTTCAAAAGATTTTTCCGAATTCATATAACAACTGATCTCTTGAAAATTTTTGGCACCTTGGAGTTTAGGATCAATCATTTTCTTAATGCAATTATTTACGTCATTCATAAACCACGGTGCTCTACGAATTTTTTCTCTTTCTTTATAGTAGTAGAAAAGATTCAAGAGGTGTCCCGCTACAACCAATGGATACTTTAAGTGCTTTTCAAATCTCCTCTTGATGATCTCCAATATCTTCTGAATTCGAGCTTCCTTGTCTTGGAAAGAGGCTTTAATTTCTCTTTCTGTCTCTTCAATGGATGCATAGATGTGTCCCATGATAGGGGCATCCGAATCAACCATTCGTAGAACTTTTACAAGCGGTTGGAAGACCTTCAAAGCATAAATCACGTCATTCCAGAAAACATTGCTCAATATGATACTCTCTACTTTCCTCCCTACCCTCTCTTTATACCATCTAGATTTCTTCCAATCTTCAGAGGAGAACATGTCCCTTAATGGGAGCCTCAACGTAAAAAAACTCTGTAAACTGAGAAAATCAGTAGTGAACCGTGTGACCTCGACTCTAACAAGATCTTTTTTCTTTGTCTTCTTCTTCATCAAAGTCAACACTCTAATATGACTATATATAAATGTTGATACAGTCTTTGCCTTTTCAACGACCCTCTTTATCTGTGTTAGCTTACCTATATTGTGAAACATCAGGTCAATCAAATGCGCCGCACAAGGAGTCCAATAAATACTCGGATAATTAATTTATAATATTTTTGCAGCTCTTATACTGCTTGCAGCATTATCAGTTACCACTAGGAGCACTCTCTTTTCCCCAATTTCTTATATGCACTGCTCAACCAACTCATAGATGAACTGTGCGTCATGAATTTCTAAAGAAACATCAACTGATCTTAAAAAAGTTGTTCCCACACGACAATGCACTAAAAAATTCATTATACTCCTTGCCTTTCTATCTGTTTATGTGCTTGTCATGATAGAACAAACATAAGTATCTCATGCCTCATTATGCGGGAATAATCTCTTTTTTATACTGTCAACCTCATCCATCAACAAAAGGACCCCCCAATTGATAATCTGAAGTAGGAATATATCCTGGCTTATATTGGCCAATTGCTTCACACATTTTCAAAAAACACTTGCTTTTAATAGTGTGAAAAGCGATGCCGTGGACATAGAACCATTTAGCAACGTGTTGGTTTACACGTCCTTTTATCTCTTTCGATAAGTGTTCTGGGAGGACGGTTTCCCTTCACTTCATCAGCTGATTTGCAGTACACAAAAGAATCCATCGGCCCCTAAGTGTCTCGTCTCTTTGATAAGAAGCGGCGACTTTCTCTAGTTACCCCCTCATTACCCTTATCACCGGAACCTAAGTCCTCATCACTAACAATCCGCACAGACTCCTGTATTGCCTGAGTTTCTTTTTCCTTAAGTAACTTTCTTTTCCCAAGTTGAGAGCGCTTAGCATTTCATCCCTAGCCTCTATTGACACATCTTTACAAGGGATTATGCCCCCCTGAACAACAACAAGATGTTTCTTCAACCGATTAATGCTAGAATGTCATTCTTTTTTACAAAAACTGCACGTTATTCTCTTTGGATTTGATGGATCCTTCAAAAAATAATACTTCCAACCAGGATCCCCACTATTCTTTCCGGATGCACCGATTGATGCATAAGAAGACGACATTTGAGCGTTTGAAGCTCAAACCAGTGAACTACACATCCAAAAAAATATCAAATAATTATTAGATATATAGTTATATACTCACACACATGTGCGCACACACATATTTTATATATATATATATATATATATAAATTTTTTAAGTATACAGTCAATATACACACGGTCACAGGCTCACAGGTCACAACACAACATGACAACAGTGAGCACACACACCATATTTGATTATTCATTTCAGTAGAAAACTATATATATATACACACACACACAGGCACATAACCACAACACACATTTATTTAATTATTTTAGTATACATTTACTACATACTACACCCTATAGTATTACAAACAGTATAAGTGTAAAACATATATATAGTGTGCAAGAAAAAGAAATGCAAGAAAAAAGAAGAAAAAGAAAAACAAAATAGGAAAAAAGAAGGGACAAAAACCAAAAAACCGAAGAAAAAAAAAAAGAAGAAAAACAAAAACAAAAAGGAAAAAAAAAAAACAGACAAAAGAAAAAGGAGAAAAAAAAAGAAGAAACAGAAAAAAAGAAAAAAGAAAGAAGAAAAGAAATTGTTGGCTATTTTAGAAATTAAAAAAAAAAAACCTTGGTTGTTGCGGAAGCCCCCTAGAGGGTTGGCGACTTGTCGGAGCCCGGAGGGTTGCCGCCGGTGCTTCGAAGAAGTTGCAGAAAAAAAAAAAATGAAAAGAAAGTAAAAATGGTGAAAAAAAATGGAAAAAAAACCCCTACTTGTTGTCGCCGATGACATTGTGGGGTGTGGGCTACCGGCTGTGGAAGAGAGGAGAGGAAGAAAGAGGACTGTTAGGTTAGAGCCCGAAATGAAAAAAAGCTTAAAAGTTTAACATATAGGCCTCTGCCTAGTCCGGACCCGAACCGATTTTGGGTCCACCCGGGCGGTCGGGTGCCCAGGCCCAATCTGCCTCATATACTGCCCCGCACCTAAATTGGGGCACCCGGGGCCCCGATCCGCCCTGGCGGCTGCCCCGGCCGCTTTTACGATCATTGAATCTTCCCCTCTCACATCTTTATGGACCAAAAGGAACGACCATGTCACAATAGCTTCAAACCATCTATAGACTTCCTCAGTCTGCACACTTTCCCAATCTCCCTTGAAGTAAGAAGTCAAGTGGAGGATCCATATAAATCTCCTTGCTGAGATGCCTATGAAGAAAGGCATTCTTCACATGTAACAATTAAAGAAGTCAAATTCTGATTGACAATAGAGGAGATAGAACTCGAAGTGAAGTTAGGGGGCAAACATGGCATCATAATCAATCCCACGAGTCAGTGTCCCCACATGCATCCCATAGTTTTCCTCCTGAAAGAAGGGAGGGCTCTGTCCCAAGTATGATGACTCTCAGGGGCATTCGTTTCCTCCAACATACCAATTTTTCACGTAGGATGAGAAAGGGCTGCTTGGAAACTACAGGAGGCAGTAATAGTATCAACAACCTAAAGAAAGGCCCTATAAGAAAAAATATTAGCTTGATAACACACATACGTGGCAAAGAGTAGGGAGTAAAACATGAATGAACCCTCTTGCAAAGAGAATTAGGTAAATCAAGATCAGATGTATCTGTAGACATGGTTATAAATATTTTATGATACACGATATGATATGCGTTACAATACACAAATTTATAGAAAAAGATACGTGTTTATGATGTGTATCTCTTTGTAACCGTATATTGCGATACAGAATACGATACATAACAATAAATTGCGATAAAAGATATGAACTATACACTCGATTTCAATTATAACTAGTTTTTTATTTAAAAAAATACTTATTTATCCCTAACTTGAATCCAAAAAAAAATAGTAAAGAAAAGGAACGATGAGAAGAAAGAAAGGGGAGAAGTTGTCAACAAGGACGAAGATAAAGGAAAAAGTGAGATTTCAAACTGATGACGAAGATGATGGTGTTGATATTGGGATAAAGATGAAATTTAAAGAACACTTCATCTTTGGTTGGAGAGTATAAGGACATGAAAGTAATTGACAATACCATGCTCCTATAGATAGTCCTGAAATTTAGTGAAGTTTGGACTACAAGAGATAAACCCAAGTAACACAAATGCAATCATCAATGAAAACCATACAGTGCATAAACCGCACAGGAGGTAATGAGAGATGGACCCCACAAATTCGAATGAATTAACTCAAAAGGAGAACACTTGTACAATTAGGAAGAATAAACTTTTCTAACTTATTTTGAAAAGGCACAGACATGACATTGAAATTGAATATTTCCCAATTTAGTATGCCATACGAAAGAGTATCAAGGTTAGCAAGAATAAAAAATGAAAAACTAGAGCAGATATCAGTGACAGAATCAGCAACAGCGCCAGTAGGGCACTCATTATCCAAATATAGTCTCCCTCTTTCAACTCCCTTACCAATGGCTCTCCTGGTAGAAAAAAAAATTGGACAACGCAATGAGAAGCTTAAAAGGTAGTTGTACAATGTAATTGTTTAAAAAGACTACTACCTAAAAGAAGATTAGTAGAGAGATGAGGAACATGAAGCACATGAGATAAAGAAAGTGAAGAAGATAAATAAATGGTTTCCAACCCCATAATAGGGCTAGAGGAACCATCAATCACGCGAATTTGAGAAGATAATGATGGAAGTGAAGAGATGAATAACCCTGAGAATCTCGTGTCATATGATCTGTAGCACTAGAGTCACTCACCCATTGAAAAGAGGAAGAGGAAAAAGTAGCTACTTAGACAGAGGAAACATGTTATGATGTGGAACTAAAGCAGTGTTACCCGACTCACTCGCAGTCCTACCGAACTGTGAATCGGTATGTAGAAAGTTGGTTCATAGTTCAGCTTGGTCTGGCTCGCAAAGGAGTTCACGAACCGGTTCAAGCATCGTAATTTATTGCAGTTCGTGTACAATGTAGTACAATTTTACATATCTCATATGTTGCTAATAGGATTTGACATTGGACACTTGCTTTCAAAGTAAACGTTTAAACCAGTGTTTTAAATAGCATTTGAGGCGTATGCCTCGAGGCGTAGCGTAAGCTTTTCGCCTCTAGGCGTAATGAATCTTAGTGAGGCATAGAAAGGCGTTAGTGAGACGTAGTAAGGCGTATGTGAGGCGTAGTAAGGTGTATGCGAGGCCCAGTAAGGCTTAAGCCTCACATGAATTTTTATTTTTTCACTACTTTATCCTCATTTTTCTTATCAGTTTATCTTTTTTTACAAGTTTATCCTTTAAAAGGTTTATTAGGGGATGAAATAGAGTAGGATTACCTCTGTTAATATTTAGTAACTTAAAATTATTCTTTATTAATAAGAAAGAAACCAATCAATGAGTGGTTGAACTTTAAATATACTGTAACCGTATTTTTTGAGTTATGAGTCATGACTTGAGATGTATATATTGCAGACAATCTTGCGTATGTTTTGATTTTGAACCCTTCTTTTTCCCAAGAGCAAATGGTTGTGCAGTTATACCTCTCATTGTCATTTGTGCTTTGAGTATTAATTAGTTTATGATTAGAAAATTATTTGTTATTTTTCCTCACATGTTTTCTAATTTATTTATCATTTTTTATGACTTTTATTTATATTTTTTAAATTTATTATATTTTTAAAATCGTGAGGCTTACGCCTCACCGCTTGAGGCTTACACCTCGCCTCGCCGGAGAGCTGAGCACGCCTTTCGCCTATAAAAAAAATTGGTTCAAACCAACAAGCCAATAGCTAATTGTTTGATTTAAAGTAAATCATCTTATATATTTTAATATTTCTACATAAAACTCATCTTACCCCCAGAGAACTGGGTTTGTTAGATAGTGGTGAACCACGGACTGCAAACCCGAATTCGAACCGAGCAAACCAGCAAATTGGGTAACATTGTGCTAAACAAAATGATTCGATAGCATTGGATTTGGGCAGCAAGGCCGCAACAGATTTTCCAGCGTCGGAAGAAACGGAAAGGGAACCATAACTGATAATTAATTAAATGAATGAAATTGAGAGCTTGCTTTTGTGCAAACCCTAGAAGACTTGTGAAGAGTTTTCAACTGAAAGAGTGAATCTTTCAAAATTCGTGTGAATCTTCATTTCTCGTAGGACTTGGTGTGAAGCCGACGTACAACCTTGGTGTGAAGCTTCAGAACCCTTGGAACCCTATCTTTTTATTGTCTTTTCTTAATTATTATCAAGTAATATTCTCTTATTTTCTTTGACAAAATCAAACCCCAAACCCTTATTAATTGATATCTTTTGATCTTCCCCTTTTGATTGACTTAATCATTCGAGCCTTAATTATTCAAATCCTAGAGGAGTCGAGAGACAATACCGTAATTGTCGCTTAGTGCCCTAAACTAGATCGAAAGTCGAGTTCCTTCATCGGAGCCGTTTTCCTAGATCGGAAAATTTTAATGCATGTGAGTGCTAAAATTTGAGTTAACCTTTAATTAAACCTATTGGATTATTTTGTGTTTGGGTGATTTCAAATATTTCCGCTATTCAATTTAATCTGAAATCAATCCCAACTCACATTAATTAGGACTTTAGCGTTTGTCCCGCATCAGTTTTGGTATCAGAGAACAGTCTAGTTTAGGATTGCTAGTACCCGTACTAAGCTTTAGGCTTCCTTTGCATATAGGTGTGTTAGTGTGTTCTTTTATCTTGGGTGTCACAATGAATCCAAAACAATTAAACACTTTCATGGAAAGTTTTAAAACCCAGATGGCTGCCATACAAGCCCAGTTGCAAAACCAACAAGCCCAATAGGTTGATTTAGCGGCACAACTCCAAGAGTTGTCTAGATTGACTCACGGTGAACATCATAGGGTTACTTTTGATGAGAAGAGGGATCCTCCTAGGCGTAAAAATCGTCCCGACCTGGATGAGAGAGTCACAAAGTTGGTTAAGGTTGATGCTTCCACTTTTGAAGGAAAGATGGACCCGAAAATCTACATAGATTATGTAACTGCCATGGACCATTATTTCAAATGGTATGAAATGTCGGATGAGCGAAGAGTACGGTTTGCCAAAATGAAACTTGTAGGAGAAGCCAAACTTTATTGAACAAGTGTGGAACGACATCTAGAAGCTCTCGAATGTGAACTCATCGCCACATGAGCGAACATAAAAGAGAAACTTTATGATAAATATGTTCCCCTGTCCTACAACCAACGGCTCATGGATCAATGGCATGGTTTGAAACAAGGAAACATATATGTTGATGATTATATCAATAAGTTTGAGGAGTATTTACTTCGGGCTAACGTTTATGAGAGCCCACATGTCACCTTACCTAGGTTTCGCACTGGCCTACGTTCTGAGTTACGAAAAGAACTCATCCCTCACCCTGTTGAAATTTAGAAGAGTGTTATGCTAGAGTGAAAGAGTTAGAGAGGTATCTCGACACTCTAATCAGTGATTGATCTAAATCCTCTAATCCTCCTGAAAGGGTGAACGATACCTATGGTCAATCCTCAAAACCCGTGAATCCTCAAATTGACAAGGGAAAAGGAAAACTGATCGAGAATTTTAGGCGTGCACCACAACAGGGTTATAAGTGCCAAGGCTTTGGTCACTTCGCATCTCAATGCCTCAGTAAAACCCAAACCTTGATTATTCAAGAGCATATCGAGAAAGAGGGTAATGAGTTAGAAGAAGTGCACGAACCTAATGAAATGTCAAGTGACGAGGAGGATGAAATTCCTGTGAAAATCGTAGGTTGTGTTAGGAAGGTTTCTAATCCTGAAGAAAGTGGTGGTAGTGTGTCCATACCGCATGAGTTGTTAGAGTTGGTAGGAACGTGTCAGCATTCTAATTTGCATGAGATTGACGATCAAATTTTATTGAATGATGAAAATACGCAGAATGTCACTAACACAATGAATTTGTTTAATGAGTTTAATAATGACAATTTTGTATTAATTCACGATAGTTTCGAGCATATGAAGCTTTTTTCGATTTTGAAAAGAGATAATGATTGAAGTCTAGATTTTCCTCTAGACAAGGGTAATCATCTGATAACTGCGGTGGAAGATCTTACATCTATTCTAGGTCCTGTAACTATGTCCTTTGACTCATTCCTTGTTGCCCAAACAATCGAACCAAATTCATTTAACCAAGTCATAACCTGTACCCTACCTATGCAATATGAGAAAAGGTTGAATGAGGAGCCTCTAGAGTTTCCAAACGTCACTACCAATGCAGGCAAGCGTCATGGATATCTCACAACATGGAAAGGCAAACCGGGAGCTGAGCACCCAAGGTGTACCATACGTGAGTTTTGCTCATCATAGATGAGTTCTCACACCCAGGGAGAATTGATGGAGATATCAAGATTGAGAGCATTGGATTTGGGTCACAACATATTTTCCAGCGTCGAAAGAAACGACAAGGGAACCAGAACTGATAGTTGATTTAATGAATGAAATGGATAGCTTGCTTTTGTGTAAACCCTAGAAGACTTGTGAAGAGTTTTCAACTGAAAGAGTGAATCTTTCAAATTCGATGAGTGAATCTTTATTTCTCCTACGACTTGGTGTGGAGCTGACGTACAGCCTTGGAACCCAATCTTTCTATTCTGTCTTTTCTTTAATTATTGTCAGGTAATATTTTCCCTTATTTCCTTTGATAAAATCAAAACCCCAAACCCTTATTAACTGATATCTTTTGATCTTTCCCTTTTGATTGACTTAATCCTTTGAGCCTTAATTATTCAAATCCTAGAGGAGTCAAGAGACGATACTGTAATTATCGCTTTGTGGCCTAAACTAGATTGAAACTTGAGTTCCTTTATCGGAGCCGTTTTTCTAGATCGAAAATTTTTTATGCATGTGAGCGCTAAAATTTGAGTTAACCTACTTGTTTTAATTAAACCTATTGGATTATTTTATGTGTTTGGTGATTTTGAATATTTCGACTATTCAATTTAATCTGAAGTTAATCCCAACTCGCATTAATTAGGGTTTTAGCGTTTGTCCCGCATCACAAAACATAATTAGAAGCTATCACAATCATCTTCAATTCCCAAACCAGGTGAATTGGGGAGTCCAACTATCAAAAAATAAAGCACACAACAGGTCTAAAACTGCAGACTAGATAGAAGCAATCTTCCAATGCATCATAGAAATATATGCAAACACAAGCCATATCAATAGTCATGTAATCCACAATAGCCATTCAACCTCAAATATCCAATTTATCCACAATATCCAAGACGTTGCAGTTCCATCCTTAGCAGATCAAACAGGCCAAAAACAAAAGAAAAATGGCAGTCTCCAATCAATTCAGTGAGCATAGTTGCAAAGAAAAGTTCCAAAGGGATGACAGAATAACCAAACTAAATTATTGAGATACAGCTATATAAAAATTATAAAAAAAAAAAAAAACCCTAAACACAGGGTAAACAGCCCTTAATACAATCAGAATAAGCTACAAAGCTGTAGCAAGTCCCTCCACAGATTACTACCACCTTTAAACAGAGTTTCTCAAATCATCAACATCATTTGCACTGTAAAATCATCAAAATCTTCACCAAAACTCACTATGGATGCCACAATATACACTGTAGTCACCAAATAGGTCATGGACACTCTGAATCATATGAGAAATTACCTCAATTTTAACACCAATAGCATCCAGATATAAATACATAATATATTGTGGCAGCCAAGACTCTAAGATCACATAAACTTATTCATGTCTCACAGAAATCCTCTCCAAATAGTGTGAAACCATAGTAAAATGAAAAAATGGAGGAAATCCAATGCACCCAACCAAAGAAATCCTAGCTACCCATCTCACAGAACAAGAGAGCACATAAACACTTGAAACATCTGAGATTTATGTGCAATCGTAAATCACAAAAAGCATCTTAAATCCCCAAAACTCCAAAGATATTCTACATAAAAAAACCATTTCAAATGCTACCTTTCTCCGATTCAATCTGAGGTCAACTTTTTTACCCCGCTGACGTTAGCAGATATTGCGTGGCATGATGGGTATGGGCTCCTCGGAAAAACATGGCTTTGTTACCAAATTAACAAGTTAGGGTTAAAGTTTAGGTTTCCGGGAGAGAGAGAGAGAGAGAGAGAGAGAGAGAGAGAGAGAGAGAGAGAGAGAGATTTGGTGATGAATAGCCTAATAGGTGTAAATAGATTCACAAGCATATACTAATAGCACGTGGCCAATTACAAGAATGCCTTCAATCCCTTCTACAGACCAATATGGTGCCACACACATACTCATAAACATCAAACCCACCAACAAAGTAAATATTCTAAATATGCTTTAAGTGATTCTTTGTAAACAATTGGCCAAGACAGACCAAAACAATGTTCATTTCAATATTTTAAAAGATACAACCTATGCTGACCAGACTAGGGTGCCAAGCAAGCTACCATCACTTAAGCATCTGATCGAGGGTGGTTTCTAAGTCTCGACAATTTCCTCTACCCCTCTCCATTCAACTTCTCAAAAACTCTAGAAAGCTTATACAAAAAATATCTTTTTGTTCCAATGGCCAAAAGGATTTTTTCAAAAAAAAGAAGCTGTTGATCTAATCCATTAGCCTCTCCACTTATCATCTTCCCTCAAATTACTTTCTATTATGTTGTTTTCCGTACGGGCCTAAAAATATTGCAAATGGGAGACACCTTTAAAATATCCTAACTCTGGCATGAAAAGAAGGTCCACAATTCAATCACTAATAAATTTTGCTACCAGCTCATTAATTTGTCATGCAAGGTAAGTCTATCAAAAAAGGTTTAATTTTTTAACTAATTTCTTATTTATATGCGATTTTTAATTTTTATTTTTTTGGGATCAGCGTCAGAACTAATTTAAGTTTTTTAAATTTTTTTTCTCCTAGCTGTTCTTCGTCAAACTTATACTTGTCATTGTTGACGCTTGCACTCATTGCACACACTGCATCACTGATTCAGACGTGGGATAAGATGATCCACAAACTCTGTCATTGCTTTTACTACCAACCAAATTATAATTGGGGTCCTCCTATTTTAATGCTTTCATGGGTCTCTCTAATAAGGGTATAACTTAGTGCACAGAGGAGTTGTAATTGTTTAAAAAGCTGTTAATTGGACAAATTGGGTCTCTCTAAAAAGTTTGTTAGTTCAAGTGAGAGAAAGAAGGGCATCTCCTCCTACCTTATAAATAGGCATTTGGGAGAGAGAGAGAGAGAGAGAGGTGAGGCGAGTAATAAAAAAAAATTCATTTCCATCCAAGTGTAGAGAAGGGATAATAATAATAATCATAAATAAAGAAAAAGAAAAGAGAAGGGTACCGCAGATCTTAATAGGAGCTTCGAGCTCGAGGAGATTAGGCTGGCTTATGAAAATATCCTTTGAGGTTAGACATAGCTGCCTGATTTCTCCTTCAGTGAGCTGAACCTGCTTCGGTGTTCTGCTGTTCTTCGCCTCCAGCAGCCGCCGTATCATGTCATCCAATACCCCTTCATCCATCCTATTTTCCGATTAAAAATTGAGAGAAAATAGATGGTTTCGCCGATTAGTCAATGATATATGCAAAGGGTATTGGATTCTTTCTGCTTTCGCCGCCTCTTCCCCCACTTTTCTCTCTCTCTCTCTCCAAAGTTATTCGGAACTCAGAGAGCAGGCCATGAGTTCTCAACCCTACCCTATTGCTCCTTCCCGCACGTGCTAACGCCAAGTTAATCGCACGCCCGCATCATCTTATCATTTATCAACCATCAACCATATAAAAATATCGGAAATTTCTCGGATCGATCCTACGCCTATTCCGCTACCCTATATTTTAACCTTTAACCAAACCGATCAGCTCCAAGACGAGCTAGTTCCGACTAGCACAAAAAGTCAAAAATACCCCTTCTCACACTTTTTTTTTTCGTTCTATATAATTTAAAATTTTATATTTATGCGATGTGAAACGAAATTTATGCCATTTGATTTGAAGGCCACAATATAAAATCGATGGTGCCAAAAATAAATACGAAATAAAGGCGATATCACATTTTAAAAAAAAAAAGGAAATTTTTTTTTTAAACAGTCGATGTCGACTCTTTAAACAGTTAGTACTGACTATTTAAAGAGGTGATGATGACTCTTTAAATAGTCGATACCGACTCTTTAAACAGTCGCCATTGACTGTTTAGACAGTCGATCCCGATTGTTTAGACAATAGCCATTGACTGTTAAAATGAATTATTATTATTTTTTTTTTAACAGTCGATGACGACTGTTTAAAGAGTCGTTATCGACTGTTTAAATTTTTTTTTTTTCTTTTTTAAATAGTCGATGGTGAAACTTTAAAGAGTCGTCATCGCCTCTTTAAATAGTAGGTACCAACTGTTTAAAGAGTCGCTATCGACTGTTTAATTTATTATTATTTTTTTTTAAGAGACGATATCGCTTTTTCTGCACTTCAATTTTTAGCGTTATCGATTTTATATTGTGGCCTTCAAATCAGACGCCATAGATTATATTTCACATCGCGTAAATATAAAAAAGTGTAAATATTTAAAATTTTAAATTAAATAAAACGCAAAAAAGGATAAGAGGAGGTATTTTTGACTTTTTGTACTAATTAAAATTGGCTCGGCTTAGAACTCGATGGTTAGGCCAAAGGTGAAAATATAATCTCCGACAAAAAAGGTAAATCCAATAGGATATTTCTAAAAATAACCATATGATATTATTATTCATTTTTCATATAATGGACTTTATTGACTCCCCAATTTTTGTTTTTTGTTTTTTTTCATCCCATTTTGAGAGGCATAATTTTATATGAACGGTTTTAATGTTTTAATGCTGTTCATAATATTATTACGTTCCTCAAATCACCCTTTTATATGGCACCCAATCATGTGATCAAATGCACGATGAATTAAGCAATCCTCTAATATAAATGGGTGCATTTGCCAAATCAGTAGTGCTATTGTATAATGGCTATTATAATGGGTGCTTCGGCTGTGTATGGCATAGCTCTTTACTAGCCCGTGTCATAGCATAGTTCACTTGGTTTAACATATTTCCATCCTCTTTGCAAATATCTTGCTACCTGCTTTAGCAGGTACCCTTCTCCTTAATAACTCCTTGGATAACAAGATTTTATGCAAGATATATGTTCAGCAGTTTTACCCTCCTCTCTACTCACTCTTTGTCAGAGCAGATTTTTTTTGCTCTGGTAGAGAGTTGGTAGAGAGCATGGAGATTGCTATTAGAGCAGCTAAATCCTCATTTACAAGGAGTTAGAAAAGAGAATGAGAACTAAACTAAAGCAAGTGAACTCTACTGTGGCAGGGGCTATCAAAGAGCAACCTTCATCTCTCCAACCATGACAATCATCTGAATTATACATAAATAACTTGTAGATGCCTGAACACTATAATCTTTGATGAGAAAATAACATATAATAAGAGATCTTTATCAATAACCTCAAGGGGTTAGGTGAGCTGGCCAGGTACCTGCTTCCAAACGCAGGAGACTTGAGTTCGAATCCCCTCTCCTCCTTGAGGTCACCCTAGGGATTTATATCCTTTGCTGACCCGACATGTGCTGAATTTGGGGTGCGCATGTGCCCCTAGGATTAGGCGGGTTGTCACGGGATAACTTTTTCGACGCCCGTGCGGCGCCTCGCTGCCGTTACAGTGAGACCAGCCTAACTCAAATACTAATTTTTCACGAGGCACAACCTAACACTGGCTATCATACTCGTGCAACATCTCACTATCGCGCACAGCAAGACCAACTCATCCAACCATCACTCTGATACCATCCGCCTAGAGGACAAGAACTCTCGCATCGTGGTTGCCTTTACCCGAGGCAAACCCTCTCAATGCATCGTGTCTACTTGCGACACGCATGCTAGCATCTCAGTGTCATTTGGCCTGTCCAGCTTCACCCTGTGCAATGCACTAGTTCCTCACTTGCGACAGTGGCATGCATCTCTTCATGTCATTAAAGCCAAACATCGTGTGTGGCCTACGCAACCAGCACACTTGAAGTAGCATGCAGCTCTTCATGCTATCCAAACTAAGCATCGTGTGTGGCCCACGCGACCAGCACACTTGGAGTAGCATGCAGCTCTTCATGCTATCCAAACTAAGCATCGTGTGTGGCCCACGCGACCAGCACACTTGGAGTAGCATGCAGCTCTTCATGCTATCCAAACTAGGCATCGTGTGTGACCCACGCGATCAACACACGTATGCATCAGGCCCTCAGCTAGTGCGCACCATTGCATCCCACTTAGCCCTTAAGTTTTCTCGTGAGGTCACCGACCCATGTGCATCGCGACGTCGGCCCGGGGCTACATGGTAACCTCACCTCAGGTGACACATGACATCGCCGTATCGTTGCAGCGAGGTTCTAGGCCCACCCCTAACCTAGAAAGCTCATGCGCTAGTCTCGCAACGCAGGGCCCCATGTGTGGAAAAATAGCTTCATAGCTCCCTTCCCCCAAGTATGGTCTAAACACCAATTTGAGCTAGTTAACAGAAGAACCTCAAACCCCTTGGTTTGACATATCACCATGACACACGGCCTCCTGCCCGTGGTACACACCTGCAAAGGTGTTGTCTTAGCATTTATTATGGCACACGAATCTCTATCCGTGACACACAGTGCCATCCTCCAAGCCCACATGTCTTGTGAGATCACACATCAGCGTCACTTGCGTCCGCGTCGCGTCCGCATCGCGACCATGCCGCGAGGCTCTCATGGCCTCATGCCCACATAACACAGTGTCGCGACCATGTCACAAGGCCCTCATGGCCTCATGTCGCGTGCCCTCATGGCACCACATGGCGTACCCTTGTGGCACCACATCACGTCTGAGTCGTGACTATGTCTTGTGCCCACTCGGCACTATGTCGGGTCAGTCATTGCACCCGGATGCCGTGTGCCCTCTTGGCACCACATCACGTGTCCTCTTAGCACCGCATCGCTTGTCGTACAAGCTAGATGTTGCGTGCCCTCTTGGCACCACATTGCATGTCGTCATAGCACCGCCTCACGTGCCTTGTAGCACCCGTACGTCGCGTGCCCTTTTGGCACTACGTCGCGTGCCGCTACGCGGAGCACCGCACTACGTGCCTTATGACACCATGTCGCGTGCCCCTACGCGGAGCACCACACTACGTGCCTTATGGCACCAGGACGTCGTGTGCCCTCTTGGCACCACGTCGCGTGCCCTTATGCGGAGCACCACACTACGTGTTTTATGGCACCAGGACATCTCGTGCCCTCTTGGCACCACGTCACGTGCCTCTCTGCGGAGCACTGCATTTCATGCCTCACATGCGTCTAGTTGACGTCACATCGTGTATAAGGGACACATGCACGCGTTGTAAGGCCACGTGCCTTTGCACCCACGCGCTACATAGCTAGCTATAAGGTTCGCTCGCCTTCTTGCTAGCCACAAACCCACCTCTAAGGTCGCCATGCCTTTATACTAGCGCACAGATTAATGAGGCCATCACAGGGTGCTCTAAGAGGCCCGGATACCCATGTTATCAAAAAAAAAAAAAGATCCTAATCAAGTAATGCTTACCTCATCGTGGTTACCAACGATGAGAAAATAGCATGTAACGAGGGATGAGCATTGCTTTTTGCAATTGAAGATTCGACATTTGCAATTGATGGTTTTACCGTTAACAATCTTGATTGATTTGAATTAGACGATATCTTTAACACATTATAACTTGAGATCATGGCTCACTTATCAAACAGTCAAATGTTGATTCCATTCCATATGGGACACATCCCCAAAAGTGCCCCATCATCATGGTCACTTTGGAAATGTGTGCCATGTGGAATCAACATCCGACTATATGATATATGAGCCATGATCTCAAGATCTATTTTGTGGAAGGTTGGGACATAAAACGATCTTCATCTTATGATTTTAGGCAGTCAAAGGTGTAATCATCACTTCCAAGGACCAAAATATATACCCCTTTTTTTCCTGCTCTGTTCTTCTTCATGTAGGGCTGTCAACGAGCCAAGTTCAAGTCGAGCCAAAGTCAGCTCTAGTTCAGGTATGCCATACAAAACCTAAGCTCTAGATTAGCTTTAGGCTCTTTAAGTTTGAAGTTTTTACGCTCTAGCACAACTCTAGCTCAAGCCAAATAACTTTTATTATAAAATTTTCCTATTATTCTTTATCTTTTTTGTTTATATTTGCCCTTTTAAACTAATCTATATCTACGGCAATGGTAAGGTGCTACCTGTTAGAATTGGATTCCAGTCCTATCCCATCGATTGCCTGCCTTTGGAAATTGGAGAATCTTGACTGCACGTCATGCAATAAAATGTAAAAAGCAAAAAAAATCCAAATTCTCCTATTTCCAAGGGCAGCAGATAAGATAGGGCTGGATATCCAAGGACCTGACCATTGCCAATATCTATATCCAAGTAGTTAGTGTTAGTCTTTCAACAATAAAATGTATTTGTGTTCATGTATATATATATATAAAACTTACATATTCGAGTTGAGCGAAGTTTCAAGTGCCCTAGCGCTGGCTCCACTTTATCCAGCTAACTTGTGCTTCAAGTGACATGACTCGGCTAGGCTCCCGAGTTGTGTTGAGGACCTTAAAAACTCTATTTTTTCGAGCTGAGATGAGTCAAACCTTCAAGTTAGCTCGGCACTTTGCAATCCCTATCTCTATGTTCTTCATTTTTAAGGAATATTTAGAGAGTTTTATTTTAGAGGCAGCCTTTTCTGTACGTTCTTCATTTTTTATGATAATCAGAGATTATTATTTATGGGGCAAATTCGTCAATTCAAATGCAAACAATGCACTTAAAATTCCGGCGTGCGCAAATTCCTTTGGAAACTAGGATATACAGTAATATAGTTCATAACTAAGCATTGCTTGATAAAAGTCCCACATAACGATACAAAAGAATATCCTATCTTCTATTGAACATTATGCAAGCAAAGGGCTTGAGGGGAGGAAATATACAAGTAGAAAGAGTGCTTTGAGGATACTTTAATCCTTAAAAACAAAAAACAAAAATTTGTGACGTGCATATTTTCTGTTTATAGTAGATAATACAGAACATTTTCTTTTAATTTTTATTTTCATCTTCAAAACTAGATGATATTTCTACCCTTTTGTTACTTACATCTTATACTCCCGCAATCCAAACTCTTATGATGACGTTTACAAATGGAAATAACAAAGGATAGATCTATGACAAAAGAAAGTAAAATTTCATATTGGGTGGCTCTATTTGCGCCTACCAAACTCAAAAAATCCACTGATTGCTTTCATCCCAATCTTCCCAAAAATGTATCTCTAGACCAAGGCACATACTATCACATGGTCCCTTTTTTTTTCCAAGTGGCACAAATCCCGAAAAGTGGTCCTAAAATCACATTTGAGTGTGATGCATGTCCCGGATTTTGAGTCACTCTTTGAGGATCTGTGCCACATTGAATAAATGGGGATTCTTTGATGAAGGTAAAAGTACGTTGAAAATTGCATGCGCCTCCAACAAACAACGACAGCAATGCATACGAAACACCCTTAGTATATAGAGGTGCTGGGCTGGGGAAGTCAAAAGCCTAGTTTTTCAACAAATAATAAAAGCAGCTGCACATATCATATTACCAATTTACCATCCCCAATCCACACAGACATACCATGTAATAATAAAAGATTAAAACAAAAATTGACAAGGGACCACCATCACAGATAGAACCCGCACACCAAAAAACTTAAAAAGCTAAAAGTAAATCTAACAAAACCCAAAAGATGAATGGCACTGAAGCATGTTCCAAGTTTGGATGCAAGTGTTCTATGAATCAACACCAAAAGAAAAAATTAGTACTCCCATTTCTTCATCTCCATACCATCGGGAGGGCTTCCTTCCACCTTCTTCGAACCCACATCTTTCCAATTTGTTGACAGCACTGTGCCATTGGACTCCACCTGTAAGGATAAAGAGATCAATCAATTTCAGAATTCAAAAGAAACTGAATACTGCCACAATCAAACTATTTTATTTAAAAAGTAGAGAAAGCAATTAATCTCACAAAAGATTTGCTCATTGCCCGCCTTGTGTCCTCATCAGCATCGTGGTATATTTCACGAAATAGTTTGTTCAAAGCTGCATCACCATCGAGCTTCTCCTCTTTCTCCTGAAAAACAATAAAACCATAAGAAATACATCTCAGTACGAATAGCTGCCAACAAGATTCAACATGTAACTGTTATTGACAAACCTCCTTCTTCATTTGAGCTTCCAGCTTATCCCAATCAGTTCTTGCCTTTGAAGATGGGTACGTTGGTCTTTGGGATGGAAGACCTGCAAGTTTGAAGAGATATCAGCACACCTATAACTTACATTGAGATGTTTGCCTCAAACCACATTGGCTACAAGAATCCAGTTAAATGCCAATGAGTTACAATGCTGTCAAGATGTATACCCTAATCATACAAACAAGTTAGGAAGAGAGGGTTCATATTACAAACACGTGAAACAATCCAAAACAGGAAAAAAGAGGAAAAATCAGCAAATCATCACGAAATAAGCCTTAGATCAATAAAAGTTTTCATGGATTAGGTCCCTGAGAAGATTCCAATAAGATTCATATAAGGTTTGGGGGTTTACAGCACCCAATTCCACAAAAAACAGTGAAAAACCAAGATTTAGATCTAGACGCAAATCCCATCAAAAACCACTCTTCCACAACTCAAACCACCAAACACCTTTTTACTACAGCTGTAGATCCTGCTGAGACAATTTCGGCTATGTATTTTTTTCTCTGATCTGATGAGGTCAAAGTTTGACCTTACTTCTGTCAGCGTGACACCATGCTGACCTCAGCATATGTTGTGATGACGTCAAGAACAGTAGGTTCTCATATAAGGAATAAGGAGAGAGAGAGAGAGAGGAGATAAGGAATAAGGAGAGAGAGAGAGAGAGAGAGAGAGAGAGAGAGAGAGAGAGAAAAGCAAATGACTTAGTAAGGGTTAGAGGAGCTCCACTAGCCTTTATATTAATATGACAGTATGACACTCACAACTCACACTCAACATTACATAACACATACCATAAGTACTTAATCAACTAACATAAAATGTGCCCGTAACATATAACCCAATAACCACTACCTCCAGCAATTGTGTTCCCTCCGTGAAGGCCCCTTGTTCTTCAGAAATTACAGCCCCATAACTACCCTCAAATGGTTGGCTAGAACCTTTGCCATAGTTTGAAAGTCGACCCCGACAAGCTAATGGGCCAAAAATATTTGAACGCTTCAGCTCCATCAATTTTAGGAATAAAGGTAAGTAATGAAAGTAGAATTCAGACTCCTGTCAATGGCACCGTTGTCATGAAACTAGTTAAGACATTGTACTAGATCCCCCCTTCAATAGCTCCCAGAAACATTTTAAAAACTCTATCATGAAACTGTCAGGTCCTGGTGCTTTAACTCTCCCACTAGAGATCATGACCATCTTTTGAAAAATGCCTCTGCAATTTTTCTTTTTGAAGGTTCAAAATTGTCGTAAACAGCACTCCATCCAAACTTGGCCGACTCCAGCCCTCATCTTTGTAGAGGAGCTCATAGAAATTGATGATTTCCTCGATATAAGCATATAACACCAGGATCCATGATTCTTGTCTAATTAACGAATATAATATGAATATAATTCTTTTATTCTTTGCGTTCGCAACCATGTGAAAAAATTTAATTTTGTTATCCCCCTCAGACAACCAATGGGCTTCGCCCTTCTGCTTCCACAATTACACACTTCACATTGTAGTGGGTTTTCAAAGCCGTTCCGATCTCGCTTCCCTCACCCATTAGAGGCCTAGATTCCTCCAACAGATCAAGCACCTTAACAAAAATCTCAAAGCCCGCAGGTCCCTCCACCAGATCAGCACTCCACTAGGATACAACCAATGCCTTAGAACTCTTTTTTTTGGTGGGAACCAGGCCTTAGAACTCATCATCACCCAACCATATATACTCAAAATGGAAAGGACTGGTCCTCCATTACGAATCACCCACCTAAGCATTATAGGGATATGATTGGAAGTTGGACGGGGTAAACCTTCCAAGATCACACTCGAGTAAAGCTCCCACCATTCAAGAGAGCACAGAAATCTATCAAGCCTGCATAAAGTAGGCTCATCTTGCAAGTTTGACCAAGTGAAAGCTCAGCCTTGCAGCATATCAAAATCCATCAGCCCACATGTTTGGATGAATTTATTAAACATTCTCATCCAGTATCCATCAGCTCTTCCCCCAATCTTTTCATGATCGAAACCAAATCAAGTTAAAGTCACCCCTTGATCACCAATGAACCTCCCATCTACTAGAAGGACCAGCCAATTCAACCGTAAAGTTCTCACGATGGTTGTCATCATTTGGCTCGTATACACCTGTATATGTCCAGAGTTTCCCATACAACCTGTTTTTCAAGAGAACGGAGACGGAGAACATCCCACACCTCAGTTTCAATATCTTCCATTATGGCATTATTCCACCCTACATAATCCCTCCAGAGGCTCCCACCGAGTCTAATCCTTCCCATCCCAAATATTATCCCCCCAGAACAGATGAGATCTTTCTACTGGTAGTTTACCCCTATTTAGTGTCTTCCAGAATTACAATCACAACATTCCTCGCTCTTATAACCAGCTTCAATGTAGCCCTTTTGTTGGTGCCGTACAATCCCCTTAAATTCCAAGATAAAATCTTCATACAAACCAAACCTTCAAATCCCGGGAACCCTACACGTTAGAAGGTATCACGACAATCCTTTCCCCCGTTTTACCATTCCTATACGATAAGCCCCATTCCAAATTCTGCAGTTTTCTATTCCCTTTGCCTTTAGAAGCAGAGGCACCAACCCCCCCCCCCCCCCAAACACACACACGCACACAAACAACCCCCCTTCTCTTCTATTTTCAATGTCTCTGAACACTGGCCTTAAAGCAACATTGGTATCATTGAAACTCATTCCCAGATTTTTCCCTGGTCTGATGTTTGAAACTCATACCCAAACAATCGTTCACTACTTGGAGAACCGGCCTATCTTGTTTACTAACTCATGAATGCTAATATCAAGAGGAATTATCATCGCCTCAAGATGCTCTCTATGCAAGAGTGATAGTGAGAACACACCCATCTCTTCTTTCACTATAGTTATTCGGCCTGGAAATGGAAGTCGATACTTAGCCACCTGGGCATCCCTACACCCATGTTGCCATTGCTTATAGATGAAATTATGTTCCCTTCCTTCCAATTCAAGAGGCCTTGCTGCCTTATATGCCACAGCACTATCTACCACATTTGGAATGAAAGCAATCTCCAAATCCTTGACGGTCTGGAAAGGCATAAACGTGTTGTGCTTCGGAAAATACAGAGGATGTGACTATTGCTATGAGTTGATCCCCCCCTCCCCCTCCCCCCCCCCCCCTCTTTTGTGTGTGTATACTGTGATTGCTCTATTCCTCTGTTTTCCTCTTTTGTGGAGGTGTTCTTTTGTATAAAGATTTTTAAAAATTGTCCACTTAATAGAAGGGACGGGCCCTTTACAACTGCATTGCTCATCGAGCCAAAAAAAGTTTAGATCAGCCAAGAGTTAGAAAAAGGGGCTTGTACACCTATTGTAAAGAGTCTACTGAAATTGATAAAAGTTATATTTTTTCAAATGAAAAACATTTAGCCTTGTGAACTGTGAAGGTCATTGGTGTGCCGTGAAGGCCACTTACAGGAGATTTTAGGTGGGCTATCTCTTCTCAACCCCCCAGGCAGCCCTTTCCCTAGGTTGCCCCTTCTGTGACTCGAACTCGAGACTGTTAGGAATACAAGTAATATGTGCAGTATGTGTGCATAGTAAATTTGGGTGTGTATGTAATAATTCACTCAATATAAAAGCTAGTGAGAGAATCCAACTCACTAAGCCTTCTCTCATTCTCTCTCTCTCATCTCTAACCCTAACATCCTAGAGGCCTAACCTTACAGATGCTAAATACGTCTTGTATCAGAGCAGGTTGATCTCACACGTTCATTGTTTCGCACGTCCAAATTTTGTGGCTCTTACACTACCGATCAGATTTGCTAGATCTGATGGTCCAAATTTTTGGGTGCTAGAGGTATGGATCTGCTCTTTTAGAATTATTTGAATTTGGATTCATGCTTTTTCATGGAGTATTGGATGAGATATGTTGAATCTGGTGAGGGGTAGTTATTGATTCTCTTTTTTGGGCTCAACTGCCACTCTTGTTTCAATCTAAGGCCTTCTTAGTGCTTTCAATTATCTGCACTTATGTTCTAATATGGTGGCTGGGATCTTCTAAGTATTCTGTTGTACTTGCTGATGGATTTCTTACACTGATTATGGATTTCTGAATTTGTGGAATGTTGGTATATGGTAGTCTTTAAGCAACTTCACTTGTTTTTGGATCTATCAGTGGTTGATGATCATATTTAGAGAGTTTAGTTTTGGTTATGCCCACTGTGTGAAGATGCTTCTAGAGGTTTGTGAAAATTAGTGTCATTGTACACCAGATTTGTGGAATTTGCTGCATCAGATTTGTGAAATCAATGCAGTTATTGAACAGTTGATAAATTTCTTGTTGCTTCCTTCTGACTCATTGTTGTTGAACATCTTTACTCTTTTTATAGGTGAGATGCTATACATATTTTGTTGTGATATTTGAGAGATGTTTACTGCTGAGATATTTTGGACATATGATGGGTTGCACAAAAGGTGTTTGAGGAAATGTTTGTTTGGTGTATTTCTGCTATAAAAGTTCTGTTGTGACCATGGATCAAAATATCGTCCGATACCGATATGTATCGGACGATACGTATCGGTATCGGACGTGAATGATACGGTACATTAAATGTACCGACGCTCATTTTAGACAAATACGGACGATACATTCAATGTATCGTCTCGGACACCATCGTTTAACGTATCGTCCTAAGACGCATCGGTTTTTTGACCGGACGATACGTATCGGTTTTCCGGCATTTTAACCCATGGTTGTGACATTCTCCTTTTTTGATACTTTGCTTATTGGTCAAAATGACCGAGGGTTATAAAAATATGAGTAGTGAGAATTTACCCGTTACCATAACCACTCTGAAGTTGAATTCCAACAATTACTTAGAATGAAAAAGAGCAATTATGCTATATGTTCAAGGCAATATGAAAAGGAGATTGTTGACTGGATCTACCCCAAGACCTAAGACTAATGTTGTTGATGCCGAGAAATGGGAAGCGGGTAATGTGATTATTCTTGGTTGGCTTTTTAATTTTAATGGATCCCTCTATATATCAAACCTTCATGTTTTATGACTCTGCTGCTAAGCTTTGAGACAAACTGGCAGATACTTTTGCTCCCTCTAATCATAACACAAGAATTTATCAACTCAAACAGATGATTGTTGAGTGCAAACAAAAGGATTCTTCTATGGGGGAGTACTACAGCACATTACTGAGTATGTGGGAGGAGCTCAGTTACTATAAATTTTTTCGGAGCTTGGGGAAGACGTTGCTGCTAAGTTGGCTAAGGGCTATGAGCGAGATCAGATATATAAATTTTTAGGTCATTTGTTCTGATTATGAGCAGATCCGCACACAAATTCTCACTACCAGGCCGCTTCCTACTCTTAGCACTGTTTTTGGGATACTTTTTACTAAGGAGCAACGTCACCATGTGATGTCTTCTAGTGATCCAGTCACTTCTGCTTCTCAGGAGCGTGCTGCTTTTGCATCTGATAGTCGCACTCCTACTGTTAGGGGTAGGGGGAGTGATAGAGGAGGTTGTTCGTCCTTCACATGTTCTCACTGTGGTCTTTTGAGACATGACCATGATCACTGCTATCGTCTTCACGGTTATCCAAAGGGTTATCAGCCTAGATTTTCTATATTTGCCCATACTTATGCTACTGATCCTCCCGAGACTTCTACTGGTGACTTGAGCTCCTTTCGATCCCAAGTAGCAGAGTTATTTCTATCATATGAGCGTCGTGCCTCACAACCTTCTTCTATAGATCGTTTAGGGATTTCTGCATCTGCTTTTGCTTTGACTACTACTACTGCTCCCAGTTGGGCTATTAACTTAGAGGCCACTGATCATATGACGGGTGAGTCTCAGGGTTATTCTCTCTATTCTCCCTCTTCTTCTCCTGCTCAGGTTCGCATTGCAGATGGTTCCTTCACTCCCATTCTAGTAGTTGGGACCATTCCTATATCTTCTTCTTCATTATCTCATGTTTTACATGTTTCTCAGTTTTCTACTAATCCTCTCTGTTAGTAGCATTGCTAAGAAACTAAACTGTTGTTTTATCTTTTATCCTACTTACTACGTGTTTCAGGAGCTTACTACGAAAATGATTGTTGGTAGAGGAGTTGAGCGAGGTGGACTATATTACCCGTTGGCCGACTTTAACACACCTACCGTTGTTACTGTTGATGAACCTGCTGGTGTTTCCCCTTTTTTTTTCCTTTTAGTATTCGCGTTAGCCTTAATACTTTATCTTTGTGGCATGCTAAAGTTGGCCATGTCGGATTTCAAAACATATGTTCATTAATTCCAAGTTTTAAATCTCTTTGTAGTTTAATTAAATGTCAATGTGATGTTTGTCAACTCTTGAAACATGTAAGACATTACTATCCATCGAATATGCATAAATCTGACGCTCCATTTCATATTGTGCGCTCTTATTTTTATTGATGGTTTTCAGTATTATGTTACTTTCGTTAATGACTGCACTAGGTGTACATTGCTCTATTTGTTGAAAAATACAAAATGAAGTCTATTCTAAGTTTCAAAATTTTCATGCCTTAAACTCAATGTGGTTCTACTGTGAAAATTTTAAGGTCTGATAATGGGGGGGAGTATACGTCTCAATCCTTTGTTGATTACCTGACAATACATGACATTATTCATTAGTTCTCATGTTCTTATACTCCGCAACAAAATGGTGTTGCTGAGCATAAAAATAGACATCTTTTAGGATTGATTCGGTGCTTACATTGTGGTATGTATGTGCCAAAACCTTATTGGTCTTTGGCACTACTTAATGCATTCTTTCTTATGAATCGCACCCCATCTAGGGCTTTAGCAGGTCATACTCCATATTAGACTCTTAGACCAACAAATCCTCTATTTTCTATTGAGTCTCATGTGTTTGGGTGTACTTGTTTTGTCTAGGACCTTCGTCCTGCTCGAGAGAAATTAGATGATAGATATCCGTTGTCTTTTCGTTGGGTACTCTACCGTTTCTAAAGGATACTGTTGTTATGATCCTCATCCTTATCGGTGTTATACTTCCATAGATGTCACCTTTTTTGAGGATGTTCCTTACTTTAATGAAGATCGCCATACTCCTACCCCTGCCCCTCCTCTCCCTTTGCCTGCACTTCAGAATCTTCCAGTTTCTCAACAACAAAAAGGGTGCTTACTTATGTTTGACGCAGGTGGTGTGGTCCAACCATAGTAATGCCTCCTCCAGCATCCTCCGCAATGGTGACTCCAACTCCTGTAAGTATCCCTGATCTAGCTTTCTTCCCCATCTACTAATTGACGGGGACGCTACATACATGGACATTGGATTCGGACCACATTAGTTCTATCAGCGTAGGAAGAAACGTAGAAGAAGCCCGAGTAACGTAGCTTTAAAGGAGAAAAGGAGGCTGAAACCGTCATCTGAAGAACAATATCAAAGACACCGTGAATAGTTCAACAAGACGATGTGAATAAAGGTAACACAATATTGCTCAACAAAGATTGTTCTATTTTATGTGAAAAACTGCCTTTTTAGTTTTTATTTCTTTTAAGACTCTTTTTTATTTCGAATTAATTATTGGTAGCCTATATATAGAGGCTTGTAAACACTTTTTAATTGATTATTGAATATTTTGAATGATTTATGTTTGAATATTCTTCTTCCTGAGATGGGTTTGGTGTGAGACCAAGGGCTCCCATCTATTCCCTTTGATCTTTTATTATCTTTGCTATATATTTTCTTTATCTTTCTCTTATAAGCCATTACCCATATTGAATCCCTAATCCAAAATCCAAAACCTATTTCTATCAAAGCCATCAAACATATCCAATCCTACAACCATAGTTTGAACCCGTGAATCTACATCGAATCGAAAACGAACGCCTAAGCCTGGAAAAGCTAGAGTCCTATCTCTAGGCCCGATCTCACGACAAATCTAATGGGAATTGCACATCGGATTGGACACCCTATTTAGATCTCGCGTGATTTTCCTACTAGAATTCTACGAACCCGAAGGTATCGTGATAGTTTTGAGACTAATCTCGAGTTAATTTTATTTAATTTGGGAAAATCGCATCAAAATCATATTCACGCATTGTAGGGTTCTCGTCTTACGTCTGTTTTGGTATCAGAGAACAGGGTTTCTAGGTTAGGGCATCTTTGCTTGTCATATTTATTTTATTGCATTGTTTTTCCTTTTTGAGTCCATACTGCATTCCATATTAGAATCCTAATAGACCTTTATGATCACCATGACTTCGAATGAGGTTCTAGATACTCTTAGAGCTATGCGAGAAGAATTGGGTGCGATTAATGCGTGTCTAAATACCATAGAGCAGGCCCAAACATCCCTAGGAGTTGGTAATAATAAATTGCATGATCGAATCAACCAACTAGAAGCGATTGGTGAACTTGAGGATCAACACCAAGGGCGCAATGGTCGCCAAGATATTCGGAATCAGAATCGTATGAATCCTCGTAGAGATGACTACGATCTCGAAATTCAACTCCTTAAGAATGTCCAAGTTGAGATTCCGACTTTCGATGGAAGAATGAACCTACAGTCTTTCTCGATTGGCTTTCCGACATGGACCAACACTTTGATTGGTATGCCATGAATGACGACTGTTGTGTCAAACTCGCTAAAATGAAATTGGTTGGTCAAGCTCGACTTTTTTGGCTCAATGTCGAGTGCATCAGGGTGAATGCAAGTTGTCCTCCCATTACCTGTTAGGACGACATGACTGAGCGATTTACTGAGAAGTACGTTCCTTTATCATACCACCAGCGCCTTCTCCACCAGTGGCAAGATTTACGCCAAAGTGGTATGCCCGTTACCGATTACATTGCCAAATTCGAAGAATTCATGATGAGGGCCAAAGTATCGGAAGACCCTGAAATCACTCTCTAGATTCCGCACTGGATTGTGATTTGATTTGCAAAAAGAGTTGATTTCTCACCCCATGGAAACTCTTGAAAAATGCTATGCCATTGTGCAAGATCTTGAACGAAATTTGAAAACATCGGTGGTGAAGAGAACCGAGCCACAATATAGTGGTCAACGCTCCAGTGAGGGATGTTTTAATCCTCCTCCCAAGCATACACAACCTGTCCCTACCAATACGAGGTTTGAAAAGGGAAAATGTGTAGTCGGAGAATCCTCAAGGGGCAGCTCTTCAGTAAAGTGCTATAAATGGCATGGGATGGGACACTTTGCCGCCCAATGCCCTACAAAAGACCCCCAAAGGACTCTCTTCGTTGAGGGAGAGGAGGATGATGGTGAGTTAGTGGTTGATGAAGAAGTGTTTGAGCCGGTCAGCACACCCAATGACGAGGGTGATGCTATTGGCCATGCTTTAGTTGTGACGTGTGCTCTTGCACAACCTTAACGGGATGAAAATAATGACTGGCGAAAGGAGAACATCTTCCACACCTTTGCCAGATTTGGTGAAAAGAGTTGTAAAGTCATCGTGGATAGTGGTAGTTGCCCCAATGTAGTGTCAACTCATGCCGTACACCGCTTGGGGCTTACACTCGAAGCCCACCTGAGACCTTATAAGGTCGCATGGGTCGACTCTTCATCTATTCCCGTGTCGAAAAGGTGCCGTGTCCCGATTCTGTTAGGTTCTTATTCGGACACCTTATGGGGTGATGTGGTGCTGATGGATGTGGGCCATATCATTTTGGGAAGGTCGTGGCTCTACGACATGAACGTGACCCTTTTTGGTCGATCAAACATATATATGTTTATGCATAAGGGTAAGAAGATTATTCTACATCCTTTGCCTCCCAAAACACCATCGACCAACAAAATCGAAAATAAGGGCGAGTCTTCTAAATCCATTAATATTGTGACCCCTTCTGAATTCGAGAAAACGTCGTTAGATGAGAGTGTGGTGTATATAGTCGTCATCATTGAGAGTGCTCCTGAGTTGGTGAGCGAGTGTCCCAAGGAGGTTGAGCCGATTCTGAAAGAGTTTACGGATGTCTTCTTTGAAGACTTATCAAACGAGCTCCTTCCTCGGCGTGATATCCAACACGCAATAGACTTGGTTCCCGGATCCACGTTACCGAACCTACCCCACTACAGGTTGAATCCGGTTGAGCACACTGAGTTAACTCGACAAGTCAATGACCTCCTTTAGAAGGGGTTCATCCAAGAGAGTCTGAGCCCATGTGCTATACATGCGCTACTCACTCCTAAGAAAGATGGTACGTGGCGCATGTGTGTGGATAGTCGTGCAATCAATAAGATTACGATTAAATATCGGTTTCCCATACCAAGGCTTGATGACATGCTCGATATGATGGTTGGTGCCACTATCTTTTCAAAGATAGACCTTAAGAGTGGCTACCATCAAGTCCGCATCCGCTCCGGTGATGAGTAGAAAACCGCCTTAATGACTAAGGATGGTCTTTATGAGTGGATGGTCATGCTATCTGGGCTTTCTAATGTCTCGAGTACCTTCATGAGGCTCATGACCCAAGTGTTGAGGCCGCTCCTAGGCAAATTCCTTGTGTATTTCGATGACATCTTGATCTATAATCATGACAAAGATTAGCACTTGAACCACCTCAGGTTGATTTGTGAAACCCTCAAGGGTAAGAAGTTGTTTGCAAATCTTAACTACACCTTCATGCAACATTCCGTTGTCTTCTTAGAATTCATTATCTCGGCCGATGGAATGGTCGCGAACCCTGAAAAGGTTATAGCCATTGTGGAGTGGCTCGAACCTAAGAACATACACGATGTCCATAGCGTCCATGGCTTGGCTACTTTCTATTGTTGCTTCATCAGAAGCTTTAGCACCGTCATGGCCCCAATTACATATTACATGAAAAAGAGGAACTTCAAATGGGGGAAAGTCGCGACGAAAGCCTTTATCGAGATTAAACAACGAATGAGTAGTGCACCCGTCATGCGCTTGCCAGACTTTTCCAAAGTCTTTGAAGTCGCATGCGACGCATCGAGTGTAAGCATAGGAGGACTGCTTAGCTAAGAGGGTCACCCTGTGGCCTATTTTAGTGAAATACTTAATGAGGCAAAGCAAAAGTACTCCACCTATGACAAGGAGTTCTATGCAGTCGTTCGATCTCTTTGGTATTGGAAACATTACCTTAAACCGCAGGAATTTGTGTTGTTCTCTGACCATGAAGCCTTATGCTTCCTTGCTTCACAGAAAAAGCTGAACCCGAGGCACGCGAAGTGGGTCGAGTACCTTCAAGGGTCCACATTTGTGTAAAAGCATAAGGCCGGTGCTGAAAACAGGGCTGCCGATGCGCTTAGTTGTCGAGTGGCGACTTTGCACTCTATGAGCACCGAGGTCGTCGGGTTTGAAAGGTTAAAAGATGAGTACCCCGAGTGCCCAAATTTTGAGTACACTGCTCTCCTTCGTAACTCGACCAACACACACTCCGTGTACACCATCCAAGATGGGTACTTGTTTAAAGGCAATCGCCTTTGCATCCCTCGCACCTCATTGCATGACTTTCTTATTTGAGAGTTACATGTTGGGGGATGGCCGAACATTTCGAGCATAATAAAACTGTTGCACACGTAGAGGATAGGTTCTTTTGGCCTAGTTTAATGAGAGATGCCGCCAGGGTAGTCAAACATTATCGTACTTGCCAAGTGTCAAAACAGATAAAACAAAATACCGGCTTGTACACCCCGTTACCCGTGCCACACACATAGTGGCAAGATCTCTCAATGGATTTCGTGCTTAGACTTCCCAAAACTCCAAGGAAGCACGATTCCATCTTTGTCGTAGTGGACCGATTTTCCAAGATGGCCCACTTCATACCTTGTTCCAAAACCTCCGATGCATCCCACATTGCATAATTATTCTTCGCGGAGGTAGTACATCTTCATGGGTTGCCCAAAACCATTATGTCAGATAGGGATGTCCAATTCATTAATTATTTTTGGAAGACCCTTTGGCACATGATGGGCACATTGCTCCAATTTTTGATTGCTTATCACCCTCAAACCGATGGCCAAACCGAAAGCACCAATAGGAGCCTTGGGAATCTCCTTCGTAGTCTAGTCGGTGATCATGTTAGGACCTGGGACACCATTTTACCCACAGCTGAGTTTGCTTATAATAATTTTATCAATAGGTCCATAGGCATGAGTCCTTTTGAGGTAGTACATGGTCATAGGCCTAGGACCACTAGATTTGATCCCCATGTCTGCATCCCATAGATTATCTGAGTCAGCCGTTGCATTTGCACAACACATTCATAACTTGCATGCCGAAATTAAACAAAAGATAAATTCAAGCAACAATCAATACAAGTTATCTGTTGATACTCAGGCGTTTCAAAGAATATTAGGTGGGTGATGGTCCGGGTTAGGCCCGAGCGGTTCCCATCGGGATCCGCAAAGAAGCTCCAGTCCCGAGGCGCTGGACCTTTAAAAATTTTGGCGAAGAGTGAGTCTAATGCATACGTGCTTGAGCTTCCTCCAGATACGGGGCTACTTCAACGTTCAATGTGGAGAACTTGGTTCCTTACTTGGGTTTCACCCCACCTCCTGAAAACCCACTCTAGCCACCTCATAGCCCCAGTCCCAACCCCACCTTCCAGCCTGTACCTCTCCCTTCCCCAAGCAGACAGAGAAGAGATGTGATAGAGGATATAGTAAATGATCATGCCGTATCCACACAAGATGGGGGATTCTAGAAGTACTTGGTTAAATAGGTCGAAAAACCGAAGTCCAAAAACACTTGGATCCAGGAGAATGAGGTTCACCGATTGAACCCTGATTTGATTGACACCTACCACGAGCGCGTTTCATCGGTGATGAAACCTATTTGGTCCGAGGGAATTGACGGGGACACCACATACATGAACATCGGATTTGGCCCACATCAGTTCTATTGCTGTCGAAAGAAACGTAGAGAAAGCCCGAGTGTCGTAGCTTCGAAGGAGAAAAGGAGGCTGAAACCGTCATCTGAAGAACAATACCGCAACATGCTGTGAATATTGCAACAACGCGTTGTTCAATAGCACACTGTGAACATTACAACAACGTGCGCTGTTGCAATGAGGTTCACCGATTAAACCCCGATTTGATTGACATCTACCACGAGCGTGTTTCATCGGTGATGAAACCTATTTAGTCCAGGGGAATTGACGGGGACGCCACATAAATGGATATCGAATTCGGACCACATCAGTTCTATCGGCGTCGGCAGAAACGTAGAGGAAGCCCGAGTACTGTAGCTTCAAAGGAGAACAGGAGGCTGAAGCCGTCATTCGAAGAACAATATCGTAGCACGCTGTGAATAGTTCAACGGCACATTGTGAATAGTGCAACAGCGCGCTGTTCAACAACACGCTGTTAACATTGCAACAACACACCCATTTAACCAAGTACTTCTAGAATCCGTTATCTTGTGTGGATACGACATGATCATTTATATATCCTCTATTTCATCTCTTCTTTGTTTGCTTGGGGAAGGGAGAGGTACGGGCTGCAAGGTGGGGTTGGGACTGGGGCTATGAGGTGGCTGGAGTGGGTTTTCAGGAGGTAGGGTGAAACACAAGTAAGGAACCAAGTCCTCCACATTGAACGTTAAACTAGCCCCGGTACCCAGAGGAAGCTCAAGCACGTATGCATTAGACCCACTCTTCGCCAAAATTCTAAAAGGTCCAGCGCCTCGGAATTTTTAACATTGCAATAGCGCGTTGTTGGCGGCGACGAGATTTCTATTTTATGCGAAAAATTGTCTTTTTAGTTTTTATTTCTTTTAGGACTCTTTTTTTTTTTTTATCAGTAAAAGGATTCTATAAATAAACCAGCAAGACGCTGAAGCCGTATACAATCATAAAGATCCAAAAGAAATCAAACAAGCGCACACCGACCACATAAACAGCACGGTTAGTGAGGTGCACTCAAAAGGTCCGGAGAAATCCCCTCATGGAGCCATCCTTACCCCGGGTCCCACCAGACGTGGGATCCGTTGACCCCGGATCCTCCACTCGAGCCCCAAAGCGTGATAAGATCCGAAACCGCCCTAAGAATCGCAGGAGCAGATTTAGAGTTTCCTTCGAAAGTTCTGCTATTCCGCTCACGCCATAGGCACCACATTACAGGGAAGAGAGTAGCCCTCCACGCAACCCTCTCCCCATGTGTCGGCACAGCTGCCTCCCAGCTGATTAAGAGCGTGTGGGGAGACCGAGGCATCGTCCATGCCACGTCGAAGGCTTTAAGAATGCCTCCCCACACCTCATGAGCGACACGGCAATGAAGAAGCAGGTGAGCCGCCGACTCCTCCTCGGAGCACATAACGCAGCCCAAGGAGATGTCCTTCCCCCTTCGACATAACTGATCCCTAGTAAGAATTTTCTCCTTGCAGACCGTCCACACAAAGAATCTTATCTTTAACGGGATAGATTCCTTCCACAGCCATCTCCTCGAACTCGCGGTCGACGGAGTACCAGCAGATCTGAGATCCTTGACGCTGAACTCCCCCTTGCGATTGTAGTTCCATAACCGAAGATCTGTACGATTACTATTCCTCTGCACCGACAGGAGCTCATTCAGTAAGCCCACATAGCTATCCACCTCACTTTCCCTGAGTCGACGTCTGACAACAACCTCCCAAACAATCCCATTGTTGGTGAGGGAAAAAAATTGGTCAATCCTACCCCCCTGGTTGGGGGAGAGGGCGTAGATCTGCGGGAACAGATCACGGAGAAGACCCTTATCCAGCCACGGATCTTGCCAAAACCGGATATGAGATCCGCATCCCCAACTGAACCTAACCCCTTTAGCCATACCCTCCTGGCACGAGATATGTCTCTCCACCACGGCGAAGTCGACCTCTGGGTCACCAACCGAATCCCCCATCCGTCCGACGACAAGCCATATTTATCCCGCAAGACCAGCCACCACAAACTACCCCTCTCCGCCTCCCTACCCGCTCTCCAAATCCACTTCCCGAGCAAGGCCAAGTTGGATCGCCGGATACTTCGAATACCCAGCCCCCCATAGGCCAATGGCAGCTGGCAAGTATCCCAATTTACAAGGTGGTACGCCTATTGTGGTCCGCCCCTTCCCACAAGAAGGATCGTTGTATCTGTTCTAAGCGAGCAGTGATAGAAGCGGGACATCTGAACATCGAGAGGAAAAAGATGGGGATCGCCAAAAGAACAGCTTTAACCAAAACGAGCCTGCCTCCGGAACTCAACAACCTGCCTTTCCAAGATGACAGTCTCATCTCAAATTTTTGCACAACGGGCAGCCAATCACGGATCGTGAGCCTTCTGACAGAGAGGGCAAACCCAAGTAATAGGCAGACTTTCAATGCGACAACCAACGGATCCGGCCATGGAAACCAGCAGGTCCTCGTCCACCCGAATACCCGATACCGACGACTTAAGGAGGTTAACCCTCTGGCCCGACACCGCTTCATAGACGGAAAGAACATCAGCCATAGCACAAAACTCGGCTTGCTCAGCTTTCCCAAATAATATAGTATCATCCGCATACTGAAGGTGTGTGATACATCTTCCCTGCAGGCCAACTTTAATACCATTAATCTGACCCAACATCCTAGCATGATGAAGCAAACCGGATAGCGCTTCCCCCACAATATTAAATAGGAAAGGAGATAAGGGATCCCCCTGCCGGAGTCCCCTAGAGCTTTTAAAGTACCCCGCCGCAATCCCATTAATTAACACCGAGAACCAGGGGGAGGAGTAACACCCGCGCATCCATTTCCTCCACAAGTCCCCAAACCCCAACCTTCCCAACATATAATCTAGGTCATAAGCCTTCTCCATGTCCACCTTCCAGACGAAAGTCAAAAGCGTAGCTCATGGGCGGAGTGAATGGTCTCGTTAGCCACAACGACGAGGTCCAGGAGCTGTCTCCCGCGGACAAACGCCCCTTGAGTACCCGTAATGATGGTAGGCATAACCCACTTTAGCCTATTGGCCAATACCTTCGCAATGATCTTGTAGGCGCAGCTAATGAGACTAATAAGACGGTAGTCGGAGATGTCATCAGCCCCATGCGCCTTGGGAATAAGGGTAAAAAAGGTAGAGTTCAGTGCTCTCCCAATAAAACCCGAGGAGTGGAACTCATGGAAGACCTCGAGCAGGCCCGCTTTAATGGTCTCCCAGAAGACGCGGTAGAAATCCATGGTAAACCCGTCCGGCCCCGGCGATTTGTGACGACCAGCAGATTTGATCGCAGCCCACACTTCTTCCTCAGTAAAGGGAGCCTCCAGCCCCCTACAAGTGTCCTCCGAGATAGACGGGAAATGCAGTTGATCCAACTCCGGTCGCAATAGGCCTTCATCGGAGTATAGGCGATGGTAAAAATTGACAATACTGTCCTGCACATCCTGGTGACCAGCGTGCGCCACCCCATCAACAGTGCTCATCCCTAAAAACTTCGCTTTATTACGGGCGTTCGCAATAGCGTGGAAAAACTTGGTATTCGCGTCCCCTTCTTTGAACCATTGAACTTTCGCTTTCTGTCTCCACATGATTTCTTCAGCCTTACAAATTCCCCTGAATTCCGTCTTTGCTTGGTTACAAGCCGCTCTCTCCTCCGTGGATAGATCCCTGGTTTCCTCTAGCTTCTCTAAGGTTTCCATTTTGTCGAGCAGCATCTCCTTCTTAGCCTGCACGTTACCAAACTCCTCCTTGTTCCATCTTTTGATTCTTTCCTTAGACCGGTGTAACTTATTCAAAAACCGATATTGAGCAGTCCCATTCGACACCGGTTCACCCCACCACCCCCGAACCTTTTCCCGAAATGCCCCTTCCAATAACCACATATTTTCAAACTGGAAAGGGGCCGGACCCCTACCCCCAGACTCGCACGTGAGCACAATCGGCCGATGATCGGAGATGGCAAGAGCATGGGCCTCCAAGCGGACCCCCGGAAATAGCTCAAGCCACGCATTATTACATAGGAATTTGTGAAGTCGGCTAAGCGTCGGTACCTCCTGCAAGCTGGACCACGTGAATTTGGCCCCCGACATCGGCAGGTCCAATAATCCCCTGTCTGCGATGAAGGAATTAAAGTCACACATGACCCGAGCGTTGGCTGGACCGCCCTGTTTCTCGATCTGGCAGCAATTGTATTCAGCTCAAACCAGAAATCGCCTTTCTCACGATCCGACGCAGGTCCATAAACGCCTGCAAATGTCCACACTTTACCTGACGCTTTATCCCGCAGCACCACCGAAGCTGAAAAAACTCCCAATTCCTCGTCAAGTTTGTCAAACAGAACCGACGACCAGGCCACCAAAATGCCACCCGAGGCGCCGATGGAGTTGACACCGATCCATTCCCAGTTGCCCCTTCCCAAGATAGAGGCCACTTTCCTACCATCGCAGCTGCCCCACTTCGTCTCTTGAAGAGTGATCAGAGCAGGTTTAAAAAACTTGATCGCCTGCTGAATTCCAGCCCGTTTCCCCTGATCACCCGTGCCTCGAACATTCCAAGATAGCATCTTCATTGACAACCGTGAAATCCCGCCCCTAGACAGCCAACCGTCAAGCGCCCCCCTCTCGCCTCCCATCGGACATTCCCCACTGTAGTCTTGCAAGCTCCCGACCTCCCCCCCGCCTCCTCCGCATACCCGTTGACGAAGCGATGAAACCGAACGCCTCAAATCACTTTGAGATCCTTTAAAAGTCATTCCGAGATTTCGGCAAACCTCGATGAGCCTGTCGATTTCGACCAACATATTCGGCTCGGTCCCACTTTGTAGTATCAGTTCAGTCCCCACCTCGTCCGCCACCCGATCGTATAAATCCCCCTCCCCAGGGGTAGGCAGTTCCTGCACCAAATCCCCGGAGTCGAAGTAAGTATTTCTCCCCAGGCGAGTCGAGCTCCCAGTGTAGCTACAATCACCATCTTCGAAAGTGGGAGGGAACCGGTAACCCGGAAAGGACCCACTCGAGTCGGGGACTTTGGAGACCATAAGTCCAGTCGAAAAACCATGGTCCAGAAGAGGAGGGGAGCCCAATCGATGGAACTGCCCGCCAATCCCCATCTCAAGTCCGGACCCGACAGCCTTAGCAGAGAGAGTGCCACGTGTCTCCTCCCTTGAGTCCTTTATAAGACCCCAGCTGGCCCCCAAATCCGCAATACGTAGAGGAACCACCGAAGACCTAGCGTCTTCCGAAGCCAGGCCACGTGTCGTCTTCCCAGAGCATCTCGCACCCCAAGGTAGCCGCCTTCCCCATCTTCTTCTTACATAAAACCTAAAGCACTTTCGGGCTTGCAGAGAAGCAGTGGACGTAGAGAGGCCGACCACCTCGATCTCCATCGGATCCCAGGTACAACTCCCAACCTCGGCCGACACAGCTTTCTGACCTCTGATCTCACCCACTTCCTGTCTGTGCAGAGGTACGATGATCGGATCGACGTGTGAACTAATCAAGGCTGTCGATTTGTAGTAAGGCACAGAGGAAACGATCGGAGGTTCGTCGGACGTCACAACCCCGGCCCCAGAGTCCAAATCCGCCACCTGTCCCGGATGAGCGATACCGAGGATGAAACCGTCCAGATCGTTCGGAGGGTTCGAGGTCGAGCACCCCTCCGCGCTTCCCGCCGATACCCCATCCGACGGAGCCCGTCCATGTCCGACTATATCCGACAGCGGCTGAACTGGCATTATTGGAGGCTCTACGACGCCAGAATCAGAGGGTATGAGCCTCGCCGCCCTTTCAACCGACTGATGCTGGAAGATCGTCCTCTGACAGCGAGCGAGCTCCACCTGGAGCTGACAGCGGCAGCCGTTAATCACGATGTCGATGATCCGCTCGACAACCACGAGAATCCGAATGTGAGACGAGATCCAGAGATCCGCCGAATGTCTATCAACCCGGATGAAACGTTCGCATCGGTTCCCAATCCTTCAGAACATCTCGGGAGCCCAAGCGTGGAGCGGTAGCCCGAAAACCTGTAGCCAGATACCATCCCCCTCCTCAAGAAGCTGAGATTCTCCCATGCAAGGTTCCCATCGCCGGACACTCACCGCACAACCCTTAATGAGACAAGTTTTGTCAATGTAAAAAGCCGCCGCAATGTCCTCCGCCCCAAAACGCAGAAGGAACGACGAGGAGGAAAGTGTAGAAACCATAGGTCTATCCGGGAGTGACCATTTGTAATTAACCCATCTGTTAATGGAAAAAAGGGATAGAAAATCGCTTGGAGTTTCTAGAACCACCCAGTAGTATCGTAGATTAGCAGCAAGCGAGCGAAGATGAGTGTCATCGACTCCGAGAGGCCCCGGATCAGTCTGGTGCACATGAGATACCGGGGCCATCGGAGGCACTCCCTGGGTCTCTCGACGAAAACAAGAATCACCGGGCCGAAGATCCGCCAATATCTCATCGGTGTAAACCGGTCGGTTATTCTCGTCATGATAGACCACCCATTAACATCATGAAGGTGAGACTCATTCAAAAATTTGTCTACCCAATGCCCGGAACCAACACGGGCATGCCGGTGGGCATTACCAGACGTCACCTAAGTTGACGCGTTAAGACAAAGCAGAAACCCAGCCTCCCGGAGCACAAGAGTACGACCCGTGTGCATAACTTGGAAGGTGTTTTGAAAAAAATAATATTTTAGGACTCTTTTTTATTTCGAATTAATTATTGGTGGCCTATATATAGAGGCTTGTAAACACTTTTTAATTGATTATTGAATATTTTGAATGCTTTATGCTTGAATATTCTTCTTCCCGAGATGGGTTTGGTGTGAGACCAACGGAGTGATTCCCATCTATTCTCTTTGATTTTTTATTATTTTTGTTATATATTTTCTTTGTCTTTCTCTGATAAGCCATTACCTATATTGAATCCCTAATCCAAAACCCAAAACCTATTTCCATCAAAACCCTAGTTTTCATCCGAGCCATCAAACATATCCAATCCTACAACCCTAATTCGAACCCGTGAATCTACATCGGATCGAAGACGAACGCCTAAGCCTGGAAAAGCTAGAGTCCTATCTCTAGGCCCGATCTCACCACAAATCTAACGGGACTTGCGCATCGAATTGGACACCCTATTCGGATCTCGCGTGATTTTCCTACCGAAATTCTACAAACCCGAAGGCATAATCTTGAGTGAATTTTATTTAATTTCGGCAAATCGCATCAAAATCATATTCACGCATTTTAGGGTTCGCATCCCGCGTCACTAATGATCTAAATATTCTTACAACACTCAGGAAAGGGGTTTGCGATCGGGTGACCCCTTATCGTCTTGCCAATTTTGTTTGTTATCAAAACTTCTCACCCGCCTACCAGGCCTTTCTATTTGCTATTGACTCTGAGATGATCTCGATGACTGTTCGTGCTGCCCTTGATAATCCCTCCTGGCGGGTTGCCATGGTCGAGGAGATTGATGCATTACAAGCCAATCATACATGGGAAATGGTTCCTCTTCCATTAGAGAAGAACACTGTTGGCTGCAAGTGGGTCTTCGCTATCAAGCACAATCCAAATGACATTGTTTCTTGGTATAAGACTCGACTTCTTGCAAAAGGATTTGCTCAAACCCATGGGATCGATTATGAGGCTGCCTTTGCTCTCGTAGCCAAATTGACTTTTGTTTATATTCTCTTAGCTCTTGCTACGATGCAAGGCTGGCCTTTGTATCAGCTCGATGTGAAGAATGCGTTTCTTCATGGAGATCTTCTTGAGGAGGTTTATATGGATCCCCCTCCTAGTTTCCTGCTTAGGGGGGAGACTGCAAATGTTTGTTGACTTCGAAAATCAATTTATGGGTTCAAGTAGTAACCCAAGGCATGGTTCCATCGGGTTAGCAGTGTTGTTGTCGATTTGGAGTTTTAGAGATGTCACTCTGATCACACTATTTTCATTCACTCTAGTTACTTTGGCCGTGTGATTCTTTTAGTTTATGTAGACGATATTATTCTTACTGGTGATGATCAACTTGAGGAGGTTTATATGGATCCCTCTCTTGGTTTCCTGTTTCAGGGGGAAACTGCAAATGTCTGTCGACTTTGAAAATCAATTTATTGGTAGAAGCAGTCACCCAGGGCATGGTTCCATTGGTTTAGCAGTGTTATTGTTGATTTTGGGTTCTAGAGATGTCACTCTAATCACATTGTTTTCATTCACTCAAGTTCCTTTGGTCGTGCGATTCTTCTAGTTTATGTAGACGATATTATTCTTACTGGTGATGATCATATCTTTATCAGTTGGATTAAAAGTGAATTCGGCAAAATATTTGAAGTTAAAGACTTGGGGAACCTTAAATATTTCCTTGTATTGGAAATTGCTAGATCTCAGAAAGGGATATTTGTCTCTCAGAGAAAGTATGTCATAGATTTATTGTGTGACACTGGTATGCTTGGTCGTAAACCAGTTACCTCACCCATGGATCAAAAGCTTTCAATTCATGAGAATGATGATGATTTACTTCCTGATCCACATGAGTACCAGAGATTGGTAGGCAGATTAATTTATCTTACTCACCAGTGTTGTCAAGGCGACGCCATGGCGGTATGGCGTCGTGGCTTGCCATATATGCCCTAATGGCGAGAGGTTAGCAAATAGCGACTCCATGGCGGTATGGTGCCGCCATATTCGCCATATTAAAAATATATAATTATAATATATTTTTTTTGAGAGATAACTTTATAATAACTTTATAAGTTATTATATTATCATACTTGAGGGGCATATTTGTAAAATGGGTCATTTTCCCCCTTTATATACTACAAGCTCTTTGACATTTTATTTCTGGAGGACGAGATAGCTGAAGGAAGAAAGAAGAAAAAAGAAAAAAGAAGAAGAAGAAAGAAAGAAAAAGAAGAAAAAAAAGAAGAAAGAAGAAGAAAGAAAGAAAAAGAAGAAAGAAGAAGAAGAAAGAAAGAAAAAGAAGAAAAAAAAGAACAACCGGTAAGCCCTAAAGCCCTAAAATCTGTTTTTTTTTTTTTTGCCCTAAAATTTGCCCTGAAATTTGTGTTTTTTTTCCCTACTTTATTACCCACAGATGCCCTAAAATTAGCCCTGAAATCTGTTTTTTTATTTTTTTCTACTTTATATTAGCCACAGGTGTCGTGTATATATATATATATATCTGATTTTATTTTTTTTGCCACAGTTTGCCTTATAAAATCAGATTTTAAGCCACAGGTGTCTTAAAATCTGATTTTATTTTTTATTTTTTTCCACTTTATATTAGCCACAGGTGCCGTGTGTATATATATATATATATATATATATATATATATATATATATATATTTTTTTTTTTTTTTTTTTGTGCCACAACTGCCTTATAATATATATATTTGCTCTCTATTTATTGATCTTTGTCTATGCCTGATTAATTAGTTGATTTTTTTTTCCTCTAGAAAAAATATGAATTAAAAATAGTAAAAAACTAAAAAATAATAATATTAATGATTAATAAAAAATATATATATATTAATAACCTCGTCATGACATGGCGAGCCTCTTCGCCATGACCTCGCCACAACGCCTTAACTATCTTGTTACTCAGTAGACCTAACAACACGCTTGCAGTTACTTTTGTGAGCTAGTTTATGCATGCTCCTCATACTGTCCACCCTGTTGTCGCCCATTGCATTCTTAGGTATATCAAGTCCAACCCGAGGTTTGGATTGGTATATCGTGCCTGTGGTCCTCTGAGCATTTCAGCCTAAACTGATGCCGATTGGGCTGGATGCATCACTGACAGTCAATCTACTTCTGGTTATTGTGTTTTTCTTGGGGGGGGGGGGGGGTTACTTGGTTGCTTGGAAGAGTAAGAAGCAGGCAGTGGTGTCCAAACACATTGAGATTGACATTCATTTTGTTCGAGAGAAGGTATGGGATAAGACACTTACTTTGATTAATGATACATCCTCTCAGTAGATTGCAGATATTTTGACTAAGGCCGTTGGGCCTAAACTCTTAGTGATGTTGTCAAGCTAGGCATGATTAATATGCATCCTCTAGCTTGAGGGAGAGAGTGTTAGGAATACAAGTAATATGTGCAGTGTGTGTGTGCGTAGTAAATTTGGGTGTGTATATAATAATTCACTCACTTAATATAAAAGCTGGAGAGAGAATCCAACTCACTAAGCCTTCTCTCTCTCTCTCTAACCCTAACATCCTAGAGACCTAACCTTATAGATCCTAGCTCTGATACCATTTGTTATGGTTTTAACTAGTACTCTAAAAATGCTTAGCCATTAGTGGAGAGAAAAGTTAGGCCCTAAACTACTTTGGGGTCATAACATTAACAAATATAGGGAAAAGGGCATATTGGCTCTAGCCCATATTTTTAAATGTGGGCTAGAGCCTGTTTCGAAAACCATGTGGCATCCAATGCCCATGTGGGCCTGTTCTAGGCTTCAACACCAACCCCCCCCCCCAAAAAAAGAAGGATTTTATCAACCTTGTGCATGTCCATGAGGCACCCAAATGGCTTTATCCACGCTTGAATCATGGGTTAGAGGTAATATTCCTGGTTCATATAATCATGTAGCAGATGCTTGTTGGGCCAGTGATGAGATACTCGCGTTGAGGATTTTAGAGGGTGATACTGAGAATGAGACGCTTTTGTGGGGGCGAGCAAGAAAATGGGTATATGTCATACTGTTGTGTGATGGAGAGCACGAGTTTGTCATCTTTACGTGGCCAGCCTTGTATGATAAATTGTTCCTCTTGGGGTGGCAAACCAACTTTGAATGAATCGACCCTCTTGGGGTGGCAAACCCAAGCAATGGTGAGTGTGATTTTAAGGTTCATGAGTTGACCATATTTGGGTGGTGATCCCCTTCGGTGAATTGGCATCTTGGGGTGGCAAGCCTATTTCAATGCAGCTAGTCATATTGAATCATGAAACAGGATAGTGGGAAAAATGTATTCGAGTGGAACGTTTTCACGCACACTCAGAGTGCCATATAGCAGCACGTGCCCGGTCCCTCTAGGGTTCAACAGTCCAGAATTTTAAAAAAATTCATGTGTACTTGATTTAACAAGTCAAACTCTCTCTCTCTCTCTGCTCCTCTTCTCTTCTTCTCTATGACATGAAAACCTAGAGAATATTCCTCTAGAATTAAAAATCAAATAGTGACAAAGACACTGATGGTAATAGATGGATCGCTCATAAATGGAAGGAGGACTTCAACCCGTCTGTGTCTTGATGTTATCTTTTGTATTTTATTTTTTCTTCACTTGCACATTCCCTTTGCCTTGATATTCTTAATGAAATTATACTTTTTACTGACGAAAAAAAAAGTACTTATAGAGTGATACTAATAAAGCCTAACTGAAAAGCACAGCTAAGGGTCCACAAGATCACAAGGATCAACCTATTGATCTCTGTCAATTAGAATGAAAGAATCACTTGAAAAAATTGGAGTACACAAACGTGCATTGACCAATTTAGGAATCTCTCATCAACTAGAATACAAGCAACAGTAAAATTTCAAAGGAAAGTGTAGGGGGACTGCATGCATGTAACTCAGAATGTAAGTTATGTAGTAATTCTGTAATAGATAGAGCAGTCATGTTACACAGATAATAGGGTGGACACTGATGCATACAAGCATAATGAACTACCTAAAGATACATTCATCTTCTGTGGAGCCGCATTATCCTTACTATATTCCAGAGACGTCCAAGTAATTGCATCAGCTTTTGCGAGGCGGATTTCAACTTTGGTAGAAAGTACTTCGTATCTGCATTTTTCAGGGGTAATCTGTTTATCAACAGCAAACGCCAAAAGCAAAACGATTTAGCCACCTCAATCACAAAACAGATATGACATTGCATAATAGGGAAGTTGACAGTCTGATAGACTACTGAAATTAAGAAAATAATTTGTAAGAATATGTAGAACTTTAAGATCAATTGACAACATTATGACATGGATTTTGTGCTGAATTTGTAAACCCGAGGTCCAGACATATCTGAACCACCTCAATCACAAACAGATATGACGTTGCATAATAGAGAAGTTGACAGTCTGATAGACATACTGAAATTAAGAAAATAACTTGTGTAAGAATATGAAGAACTTTAAGATCAAATGACAACATTATGACATGGATTTTGTGATGAATTTGTAACCCCAAGGTCCAGACATATCTAAACCAAGGTACGAGGGAAGCATTTCTTACTGAGACATATCTTATGGTATGTCTTCGCATTGGACCCTCGTCATACAAACCCAAATCGATTAATATCAGATCATAAGGACTAAAGTCACTGAATTTCACATAGCACTGTGATGGGGACATCCGATTCAAGCAGTGACCATAACCTATCCAAGGCGAAAGAAGAATGTGAAAGTGTTTCGAAAGAAGAACCGCACGGATATACGGACTTTACTTCAGTCAATCGATCGACCCTAAACATTTGATTGATCGATTGTGAACATGTTCTTCCGAGGAACTTATTCTTTATCAGTCGATCGATCAATTGTGAACAGGTTTGTCAGACGAATTTGTTCTTTATCTGTCGATCGATCGATTCTAAACATTCGATCGATCGTCCGTGAAACAAGTTTGCCAAACGACGGATTTTCGGGTTTCTTTGGCAAAACTTGTCATTTCAGTGTTTTAAGTTTTTTGGACTCTTTAATTTCGAATTAGGGTTTGTTTTGCCTATTTAAAGGCTTGGAAAAACACTTTTAATTATTGATAGTTAATATATTATTGCTTTTGCAAAACTTTGAGAGCTTTTGATAAAGTTTTCTGTGAGGGTGTGATTCTCTCAACCGAAGAATGATTCTTCATTCTGCGTGCAGTTTGGTGCGAGGCTAAGTTTTCTCTCATATCTATCTTCCTTAATCTACGAGTTGCGTATGTGTTTAAACCCTAACCTATCCATTTCATCATTAAATCTATTATTTGCCTTTCTTTTCACACAGTATCGAAAGAACCCACTTGCGAGTTCGTTCGTTCGAAACCCTAAAACTATTGGAGATCTATACGTTCGCTAAGAACCCTAATCTTCTAGATCCGATAGGGCATGTACGAGGAAGTAACACTAGTTCGGGCTATATTTAACCCATTTAATTGAATCTTTGGCTATTTTCTATGATAAGTTGTTAAGGAGATTTGCATTTTAATCGCTCATATTAATTATCTATTAATCTCAGCCCTAGCATTTGCATTGTGTTAGTTTCCGCATCAGATTTGGTATCAGAGACTTGTCAGTTTAGGATTGTCAGTGTTCATAGGTTCCAGGGTTCATTTTGTTTTGTCTTGCATAGTAATGGATCCCATTAAGATAGAATCCCTCATTAGTGAACTTGCCTCTAAGTTGACTATGAGTCAAGCCGATTTCCAAGCCCAGATGACTGGTCACCACAATCAATTGCAAAATCAGTTGCGTGATCAACAAGTCCGGTATGAGGCTTTGGTGACCCGTGTTGAAGAGTTGAATGAGATTATCACTGAGAATCATTTTCGAGTCCACATTAATGACCGTAGGAGAGATGGTCCTCACTGGCGTGATCTTCAAACCATTCAGGAAGAAAAAATCATGAAGTCCGTTAAAATGGACGCTCCTACTTTTGATGGGAAAAGACAACCTAAAGTCTATCTCGAGTGGGTAACTGGCATGGAAAACTAGTTCGAGTGGTATGCCATGTCTGAGGAGCATAAGTCCGGTTTGCTAAGGTCAAACTTATGGGTCAAGCTAGGCTTTACTGGATGGGGATAGAGTGTCGTAAGCAGTCCCAGGGTCTTCTCATTTCCACCTGGGATGATATGAAGATCCAACTGAGCGAGAAGTATGTTCCTCTTTCCTATGATGAATGTCTTCTTGATCAGTGGCAATCACTGCGCCAAGGGAATTCACCGGTCACAGAGTACATTGATAAGTTTGAAGACCTAATGTTCCAAGCCAATGTGAATGAACTGGAAAGAGTTACCTTATCTCGATTTCAGATGGGCCTTCGCCCAGAACTACAAAGGGAACTCATTCCATACCCCGTTACCGATCTAGAGGAGTGTTTCTTTAGAGTTGAAGAGTTAGAACGGTACCTCAAGACCCCTCAAACCAAACGTTTTGATACTAGTGGGTCCGATTATAAGTCTAACTATCCTAAGTCAAAACCCAACGGCAATACCCCGTCAGCAAGGTCCAACTTAGTTGCTACTCCAGTAACCAAAGTTGATAAGAGTAAAGGTCTTATGCTTAAAGGCCCCAATAGTGGTGGTTAAAACAAGTGTTAAAAGTGTCATGGCTTCGAACATTTCACAGCACAATGTCCCTCCTGAAACTTGTTCATAACCGAGGACGCTGAGAATGAGCAAGACGAGAGAGAAGTTTATGAGCTTGAATCGTTCCCTAGTGATGAGGAAGATTTTGTAGGGACAGTGGCTTGTCTCAAGGAAGTCTCCTACCCCATTGAGGAGGGTAATACCCCGTTACAGCACAATGTCCCTCCTGAAACTTGTTCATAACCGATGACGCTGAGAATGAGCAAGACGAGAGAGAAGTTTATGAGCTTGAATCGTCCCCTAGTGATGAGGAAGATCTTGCAGGGACGGTGGCTTGTCTCAAGGAAGTCTCTTACCTCGTTGAGGAGGGTAATACCTCGTGGGCTCTTGTCGGTAGATGTGCGCTAACCCAATCTAAGGAGAGTGACGATTGGCGGTGGGATAACATCTTTTATACCGTAGCCAATTGTGGTGAGAAAGCCTGTAGAATCATAGTCGATAGTGGAGTTGTACCAATGTTGTTTTCGAAAATATAGTTTCTCGCTTAGGACTTGCACCCGTACCTCACCCGCGACCCAATAAAATTGCTTGGGTCGATTCATCATCAATCCCAGTTTCACGAAGGTGTCAGGTTCCTATACAATTCGGCTCCTATAAGGACACTTTATGGTGCGATGTTGTGCCTAAGGATTTGGGGCATATCATCCTTGGGAGGCTGTGGTTGTATGATATGGACGTTACATTGTTTGGGAGATTGAACGTGCGTTCTTTCACATACAATGGAAATAAAATAAAGATAAATCCTTTACCTCCTAGAGCACTTATTGTGAAAACAAACAAGTCAAATGATAAAGGCCTAATTGAGAGAGAGAAGACATCTAAAGCCGTTCACATTGTTAGCCCTTTAGAGTTTGAACGGGGTGCTAAGACCGAGGACATTGGCTATATCCTTGTTATAATGGAGTCATCCAAAGAGTCAAGTGTTGAGTTTCCAAAGGAGGTTGAACCCACGATGAGCGAATTTCGGGATGTCTTTCCCAAAGACCTTCCGAATGAATTACCGCCTTTACGGGACATCCAACGCGCCATTGACTTGGTTCTTGGATCTACTTTACCTAACTTGCCCCATTATCGCATGAATCCATTCGAACATTCGAAGTTAAAAAGGCAAGTTGATGAACTTCTCCATAAGGGATTCATTACGGAGAGTATGAGTCCATGTCCCGTGTCAGCATTGCTCACATCCAAGAAAGAAGGATCTTGGAGGATGCGTGTTGATAGTCGCACCATTAATAAAATCACGGTCAATTATCGGTTCCCTATACCGAGATTGGACGACTTATTGGACATGATGGTTGGGGCAACTATATTTTCAAAGATCGATTTGAAGAGTGGACACAATCAAATCCGAATTCGTCTCGAGGATGAATGGAAAACTGCCTTTAAAACCAAAGATGGTTTATATGAGTGGTTTGTCATGCCTTTCGGGCTTTCCAATGTCCCGAGCACATTTATGCGAATCATGACACAGGTGTTGAGGCCTTTCATAAGCAAGTTCCTTGTGGTTTATTTCGATGGCATCCTTATTTATAGCCATGACAAGGAACAACAGTTAAGCCACTTAAACCAAGTTTGCATGACTCTCAGAGGAGAAAAGTTATACGCGAACCTAAAGAAGTGCACTTTCATGTCGAAGAGCATTGTCTTCTTAAGGTTTGTCGTAACCTATGAAGAAATGACTGTGGATCCGGAAAAGGTCAAGGCTATTGGGGAGTGGCCTGAACCAAAGAACATTCACGAAGTTGGTAGCTTCCATGGGTTAGCCACTTTCAATAGGCGGTTCATCCATAATTTTAGTACGGTAACAACCCCTATCACCAATTGCATCAAAAAGGGGAGTTTAAATGGACACCTGTTGAGGCAAAAGCCTTTAAGGATATTAAGTCCCGGATGACGGAAGCTCCTCCTGGACTTTTCTAAGGTCTTTGAGGTAGCGTGTGGCGCGCTAGGCGTAAGTATTAGGGGAGTGTTAAACCAAGGGGGTCACCTAATAGCTTATTTCAGCGAGAAGCTAAATGAGGTCAGACAAAAATATTCTACTTACGATAAGGAGTTCTATGCGGTAGTGCAATCTTTCAAATATTGGAAACACTACTTGCTACCGCAAGAATTTGTTCTGTTTTTGGATCATGAGGCACTACGATTTTCGAGTTCTCAAAAAAAGTTAAACCCGCAACATGCGAAATGGGTCGAACAACTTCAAGGGTTCACCTTTGTGCTGAAACATAGGACATGGATGGAGAATAGAGTTGTTGACGCGCTTAGCCATAGAGTGGCAACGTTATACTCATTGAGTGTTGAGGTAACTGGATTCGATCGTCTTGTAGATGATTATCCTGCGTGTCCAGATTTTGGAGGAGAGTACACCTCACTTCAGCGAAAGAGTAAGTATACCCTACAGGGCGGGTATTTGTTCCTAAAACATCGCTTGTGTATTCCCCGCACTTCTCTACGAGATTTTCTTGTTTAGGAATTACATGCTAGAGGGGTTGCCGACCACTTTGGGCAAAATAAGACTGTTGCATTAGCTGAAGATCAATTTTATTGGCCCAATCTCACTAGAGATGTCAAAATCATCAACCAGTGTCGTATTTGCCAACTGGCAAAAGAAATGAGGCAAAACACACCTTTACTTGTGCCACACACTCCTTGGCAAGACCTTTCTATGGACGTTGTGTTAGGCCCTTCCTAAGACCCTCTGCAATCACGATTCGATGTTTGTTGTCGTGGACCATTTCTAAAAAATGGCTCATTTCATTGCGTGTGCGAAAATCTTAAATGCAAGTAACATTGCGACTCTTTTCTTTAATAAGGTTGTTTGCCTGCATGGTTTGCCTAAAACCATAGTGTCGGATAGAGATGTCAAGTTTGTTAGTTATTTTTGGAAGACATTGAGGTAAAAAAATAGAAAATGGGGACTAGACTTCAGTTTTCATAAGATTATCACCCCTAAACAGATGGGCAAACCGAGGTAGTGAATCAGAGTTTAAGCAATCTTTTAAAGTGTCTTGTAGGTGAGCATATTGAGAGTTGGATTCTATCTTACCTGTCGTGGAGTTTGCATATAATAATTCAGTTAATAGGACCACAGGTATGAGTCTGTTTCAAATTGTGGATGGCTACAAACCTAGGACGCCCATAGATATAATCCCGATGTCAGTTCATCAAAGGTCGTCAGCATCTGCATTTGCACATCGCATTCATGAACTTCATGCTGAGATTAAAAGACGAATTAATGTGAACAATGAAAAATAGAAAATTTCTGTAGATTCTCATAGAAGGTTCAAAGAGTTTCAAGAGAATGATTTTGTGATGGTTCGGAATAAACCTGAGTGTCTCCCTCAAGGGGTTGTTCAAAAGTTACAAGCTCGTGGTGCTGGACCCTATAAGATTTTAAAGCATTCCGGTCCTATTGCTTACGCCCTAGATTTACCGCCAGAATTGGGTATTAGCACAACTTTTAACGTGGAGGATCTCGTTCCATTCCATGGCCATTTACATATACCACTCAGCCGTTTGAACCTTCCACATCTGATGTTACCCCTATTTCCCTCCCCATTACAGTACCTCCACCCACACGATCATCTCGTGAAATCATTGAAGATATTTAGGAGGATAAGACTATGTCCACCAGCCAAGGGGCACTTCAAAAGTACCTTGTCAAGTGAAAGAATAAAGCTGATCCGGAGAATACGTGGATAACAAGGGAACAATTTCAACAGATCGATCTGAATCTCCTCGAACTCTATCACAACCAATATTCATCGGGGATGAATCCTTCCAACCAGGGGAGAAGTGATGGGGACATCCAATTCAAGCAACCGCCCGTAACCTATCGAAGGCGAAAGAAGAATGTGAAAGTATTCCGCAAGAAGAACAACACGGATATACGGACTTTACTTCAGTTGATCGATCGATTGCGAACAGGTTCTTCCGAGGAACTTATTCTTTATCAGTCGATCAATCGACTCTAAACATTCGATCGATTGATTGTGACCAGGTTTGTCAGAAGAATTTGTTCTTTATCAATCGATCGATCGATTCTAAACATTTGATCAATTGATCGTCCATGAAATAGGTCTGCCAAATGACAGATTTTCGGGTTTCTTTGGCAAAACTTGCATTTCAGTATTTTAAGTTTTTAGGCCTCTTTAATTTCGAGTTAGGGTTTGCTTTGCCTATTTAAAGGCTTGTAAAAACACTTTTAATTATTGATGGTTAATATATTATTGCTTTTACAAAACTTTGAGAGCTTTTGATAAAGTTTTCTGTGAGGGTGTGATTCTTTCAACCGAAGAGCGATTCTTCGTTCCGCGTGCGGTTTAGTGTGAGACCAACTTTTCTCTCCCTTCTATCTTCCTTGATCTATGAGTTGCGTAAGTGTTTAAACCATAGCCTATCCATTTCATAATTAAATCTATTATTTGCCTTTCTTTTTGCACGGTATCGAAAGAACCCACTTGCGAGTTCGTTCGTTCGAAACCCCAAAAATGTTGAAGATCTAGTCGTTCGCTAAGAACCCTAATATTCTAGATCTAATAGGAAACGTACGCGAAAGGAACACTAGTTCGGGCTAGATTTAACTCATTTAATTGAATCTTTTGCTATTTTCTGTGATAAACTGTTGACGAGATTTGCATTTAATTGCTCATATTAATTCTCTATTAATCTCATCCCTAGCATTTGCATTGTGTTAATTTCCACATCACATTGACAGATAGAAGATATTATCAGGTGGCATCAACACAATGTGTATCAACATCAAAAGAATCAAAGGAATTGGGTTCCACTGACAAGATGTAAAATATTGCAGTTGGATAAATGCAAAATAACACTGCAGGCTAATAATATATAAAATTAAAAAGATGAAATTTTTTCCTTATTGATAATAGAATAAGGCAAATGATATTTTTACTTGGAATATTTTATATATCTGGCCACTCTCGCTTTTAATAACTTGTGTGAGGATGAAAATATCCCACCCAATCATATGAGGAAAAAAACACTTCTTTATGCCATCAATCGAGAACCACAGAGCGTGCAGCATCCTTTTCTGGATGCATAAGTTTAGAATATTTTAGAAAGTAAAGTACGCAACATTAGACTATTTACTGTCCTTATTCCTAAATGAAAGAAACATTCAGATGAGACTGGTCAGTGCAAAGATAGAAGCAAAACCCTTATGGTAAAGTAAACTGGTAAAGGGAACTGTAACGTGCTTGAAAATCGCTCACCATGGAACCAGAACACAATAAGAAAACATAAGGTAGTGGTAGGAAACACAGAAAAGGAAGGATTATACAAATAAATTACAAGGAGAAAATTTGTATTCTCGTTTATTATTGCTAAAAAGTAACGAACTGATATTTGCACAAATAGTTCTTTGGATTAGACTGTGGACACTAAAGAAACCATACATTATGCACATTCAGTTCACAGGAGCTAGAAAGAAAGTGAGCTACATATGCTACAAGGAGAGGAGGGAGGGAAGAGGGATATGGCTTAGTTAAAAGCTACATACAACAACATACATAAATAGTATGCAGTCACTTCATATCTAACAATGCCAATATCTATTTGTATAATAAATGAAATTCCAAACCAAGAGCACTACCTTCCCAAATAGACGTGGTTGAAAAATATATGCATCCTGACCAGGGATATCAATGGAAATACTTAGCTGAAAATCACGAGAAAAAAATATTGTTTTAGTTCAGCCGAATAAACTTACCCAAAACCATCTTAGGAGTTAGGCCAAATATAAAAATGAAAGAAAATTAAACTAAAAAAGCAAGATAAACAGTGTTTAACAGAGAAACATACTATCTGTTCACCAAACTCAACATTCACATCTTTAGCTGGTACACCCTTAGCAAATATGGTTAAAACAACTTCAGCTGGCTTCTGGAAATATTCATGCCTGCATAATACTTTTTTTGTCAAGTAAACCTCCAGAGTTCGGAGCATAGCAAGCAAGTAGATGTCGAAAAATATATCTTCCACATGTTCCAGTGATAGAATAATCTTCAACAAAATGAAGAAAAGAACTGATCAAGTACAAGACAATGGACAGCACACAGGTTTTAAAATAGCATTACAACAAGTCATACAAGAAACTAAGATCAGTTAGCTAGCAAGAGAATTAACCATTCTGTGGGACTATCTTCGAATATGAGGAATCTGACAAATCACCACTGATGAAATTCCGTAGAAAACTTTGCTGAATAAGATAACCAACTGAGGTAAAGGACTGGCTGAAGCACCTAGTGACATTAAGAAGGGCTACCATGGATCAAAATCTCGGTTTTTCGATACATATCGTTAAGCCCCAAAACCGATACGTATCGGTTCTGGACGATACTTTCCGATTTTTTCCCAAAAAAAAACAACAAAAACATCAAAACCGATAATTTAAAATTATCGGACGAACGATACGGACGATACGAACGATACATTGAACGATAATTTGACTATTTTTTAAGGGGGGCGATAAAAACCCAATGTATCGTATCGTTCAAGTCCAAAACCGATACGTATCGGTATCGGATGATATTTTGATCCATGAGGGCTACAAAATGTAAAAGCCCCTGCTTCCACCGTTGTAGGATCTGATAAAAGCGGTACCTCCGTAGAAAATTAACACTCTCCTCCAGTAATCATGATGCACAAATGACGTGCCAATGTGATTTCTATGGCCACTACCATCATCAGCTAATAGCAGGATTCAAGTAACTTAGGACCGAAGTATGACCAATGAACTTAGCAGGTCTCAGTCATTGCAGATACGATTAATGTAAAATATGTAAACATGTAGCAGAAAATCACGCTTGATACCAGAGAACATTGAACTCTTCAAGAAGGCGTTAGATCAATAACCTCAAAAACAGTAACAATATTTGACAATCTACTGATATTTAGAATTTTTATCCCTACATGGACACGATGATTCTAGCACAAAAGCTTAATTTTAGATCTATTCCATGAACATAAATAAAATTATATCAAGGACAACTAACAAACTACCTTAAAGTTAGCCTTTATTATTAAATCAAAGATTTAGAAGAGAATTCCACTGACATGTAAGAAGTTAGTTTAATTTTTGTTTCAATATGCCATTTACTAAATTTATAGATCTATGCTCTTTCATAAATGCTTGAATCAGAGAGAATGGCTTGCCTAGCTGTCCTTTGACAGCCTGTCAAGGATGGAAGTTGAACTATAGAATTGCTATTATTAAATATGACCTTATTTTACATTATAAGCAAGGTTGTTAAAAGCGCTAGGCGTAGCTCGATTGGAACAACAACAGATAAGGCTACATAAATCCCTAAAATAATCCAATATTTTAATGAAAACCAGTAGGTATAACTAATCAAATTTGCAAGCACTAATCTCAAAGGGTATAATACTACTATTATATGCTTTTAAGAAAAAACCCTACTAGTTCTCATTAAACAATGTGCAATCACATAAACATTTCTAAAGAACAAGGAAAAAAGAAAAAAATAAAGAGTAAACTTGTTATGGCTCTTTCCAGCATGTTCACAATTAACATGGCTCAAGGAATTGTTAAGCTTCATTGCAGACATCCAAAAATCTACATGTAAGAAATAGTATTGTCAGTTATTTTATCGATAATAACCACAAAAGAACAGCAAGGACAGTGAACATGGGATATTACAAAGAATTGGTATTAGGTGCCCAACAGTGCACGGGTCAATCTCCCTCCGCCAGCCTTGGGACATGCACAAATATTTTTTAGCACTATATCAATGAAATAAAACGGTACTTTCACTGATTCGAGCGCTGATAAATATCTGTCTCCTGCTGTCTAACAATTTCGGTGGAGGGAGATTGCCTCCGTCACCGCCCTTGGTGCCTGGGTTGGGAATCTAATTCGAACTCTATTACAAATTACCTGTACTTTGGTATAGTTGGTTTTACCACCATAGACTGGCGAGATGAGTCATGTCCTGAACCAAAATCTTTTATAGCTTCAGCATTTACATCGGGTGAATGAGATCCAGGTGAGGCCGTTGTGGTGCTGGGTGGGGCAATGGGTAGCACATTGTTTGGTAGATCGTTAGTTTCCTCTGCAAAAGGATATGTAAATTACAAATCATTACGATAGCTGATAATGAAACAGCCATAAAAATGGCATGCCGAAATTGTTTGAACTGAAAAAGAATAAGTACAGAGATGTCATAAGAGATGCTTATGTTTAAAAAGTCAAATTATAGGGTAACACATGCCATAATACAGAATATCATCATCATCAACGACTTGTCCCATCTATTTGGGATTGGCTTTGTAATGCAGAATAGATACTGCTTAATTGGATTCTTTTGTCATTTTAATCTGGCTCAGACTTTCTTTCACCTTGTATTGCTATAGAATCGAAATTGCCCATGACAACTGTGGATCACCATATTTGAACTTCAGATTTATCATCATACGGGTCATGATGTGTAGAAAGAATTTTAGTAATCTAATTGTTGTGATGGGCCCAAATTTTCGCTGCCCGACGGGTCAAGGGTATATGTCCAACCCGCCTAACAGTGCATCCCAACCTGACATGTATGCCCGACTGCCAACCTGGTTCAAAATTATTAGTTGATGATTATGAAACCTTCATCGTCTCTGAACCCAAGGTTCTCTCCTACTAACAACAATAATTTTGTCAAACTGGTTGATTATGGAGAGGATTGGTCTGTGAAATCAGAGTATGATAGTTACTACAGAGATTCACCTTTATCTGATTATTTTGATATCTGCTTTATTTTCCTTTTTAGCTCTTTGGGTCTTTGACATTTTCTTCCATTTTTTAGGGCACCTGCTGCCTCAGTACCTCACTAGGCGCTGCAGGTCCTACAATTGGACTTCAATGAAATGTCACTTTAATGTTTCAAAAAACAAAACTGTACTAGCTTCAATAAAAGTAGTTCCTGTGTTCTCAGATAAATAGAGGTTGTTGAGGCAGCAATTAAATGACAAAAGTCTCAACTCTTCAACACAAGAAGACTTCTCAAAATTACGTAAGGGGGAAGGGAACCAACAAAACAGATTTCAGTGTAAGAATTGTACTTAGAAACATAAAGTATAAGAATTAATTAAGTTGATGAATAATCACAGCCACTCTCCACTATAGTTAAATGAAAAGAGTATCTATGTTGAAACTACCACATTCCACTTGAGGGAAAAAAGGGCAGCCTTACACCGATGCAGGAGGTGGAAGAGTAATATTGTTGGTTAAAAACCATCCTTCAAATTCTCATTCCCATGGAAGAATGTCAATTATCGTACAAGATGGAATTTGAATGACATTCACAAATTGTACTAGCAGGAACAATCACCTTCGCTGGTCAAACTCCACAAGCATTAGACATCCCCAAATTTTACTTACAAGAAAAAAACTCTTCACTTGTAATTGTAAAAAATAAGAACCAGAACACACTTTTATGCATGGAAAATTACAAAATAAATGTAACCTGTAGGCTTATTATACAGTGATAAACCACATGGGATGCAAACTAAATAATGTCCTTCATGACTGCTTCCTTCTAGAGATTGTAGATAAAGTATGACTGATTATCCTAGAAAGTGGTCCTGTGAATTGGAGTTACAAACAAGTAAATACCTGTGATGCACTTATCACAGTCTTTAATCAAGTTAATGAATCTCTTATCACCCGGTGCCAACACAACACCTGCTTCGAGAGCTGCCTTTGCAGTATGATATTCTTCAAGCTTAAGACATGCAGTCCTGCCCAAGAAAATAGATAATTTACATATCAAATCCATAGAGGGGAGTGTTAAATAAAAACCCCATTCAAATAAAGAAAAACTGTAATAGGAATCAGAATTATAGAACTCTGCAGAAAGTAACAAGATAAACAATGGATCATACATTGTGAATGAAATTTCTCTTCAAATTTGTTGATAAGCAAATATCCAAAATCTTTCATATGTTTCCCGAAAGCCCAATATGTTAGGAAAAACGATGAAAATTTGTAATAACTGTTAAGAAGAGATTTCCTGGTGCTGATGTGACTTTACCACCAAATGTTTACGCTGGGAAGATCTCCAACCGAGGCTATTTTCCTATTGAGGCAACTTATAGAAATGTTCAGAGAGAGAACGATAAACATACATATGATTTAGAGACAAATAATCTGGTAGACACTGAGGAATAAATGCATCCCGAACTTATATATTGAGATTATTCAAGACATGTATGAGAGAGCGGTAACTAGTGTAAGAATGACGTATGGAGAGATGAGTGAGTTCCCTGTTGAAATTGGGCTTGCATCAAGGATCTGCCTTGAGCTCTTATTTGTTTGCCTTAGTCAAAGATGCGCTAACCATAGACATACAAGAGATTTCATGGTGCATGCTATTTGCGGATGACATAGTATTAATTGCCCAATTAAGGAAAGAAGTAAATGATATGCTGAATATATGGAAAAAAGTCAAAGGGGTTTGAAAATTAGCAAAACAAAGATGGAATACATAGAGTGCAAATTTAGTGGACATGATAGTCGGAGGACTGATTAAAATAGAAAATCATTGAGTGCCACATTGTGACGTGGGCTCGCAGCGTGGCCATCCGAGTCAGCCGCAGGGCCACTTGTGCCACTAGTGCGTCAGGCATTAGTGGATTGAAGTTGGGGCATCGTCGGCGCGTCACCAAGCCATGAGGGCTTCGCCATTGGTACTCCAAGAGCTTCAGTCGTGGGCCAAGAGGGCAGGCGACATGGTGGCAATTTGGGTCGTGATGCAGTGCCAGCAGGGCACGCGATGCGGTCGTGACATGAACAAGATGGGTCAGCAGTGCAAGGCGTTGCGGTATGTCAAACCAAGAGGCTTGAGGTCCTCCTGCCATTTTGGCACTGTTGATGTTTAAACCATATATATGGGGAAAGGATCTAACTGCCACGTGATGTGTCGCTGGCCTAAGTGATCCCCTACGGAACGCGTACGATAGTCTTGTGGGCTTGAGTTCGTGCATCCGGGCCTCGCATAGGTGTTAGGTCGCTCTTGTCGCGTCGTGCGCTGGAGCCATCGTGTTGGTAGTCCACGACCACCCTCATGGTGCGGACCTAAACTCTAAGTGGGGCTGCCCCTAGGAATGTCGCTGCGTATAGCTATATGAATTGCATTCGGGAATCCGCATAGTTTCTAACCTAATGCGCTACCGTGCTGGTTGGAAATGCGAGTAGGCTGATCTAGTTCGAGAAAAGCTAGTTGCCGCACAAGAGATTACGTCGCAAAGAGTAACTCCGTGACAACATGCTCATAGATTTCGCTATTAAGGTTCTACTCTACAATCAGATGGTGTATTCGAAGAGAGCATCTGAAATAAGATTAATGCAGTTTGGATGAAATGGAGGAAAGCAAGCGAAGTATTGTGCGACCCAAGAGTTCCACTTGGATTGAAGGGATGTTTTTATAAGACAGTTATTTGATTTTTCATATTATATGGTGCCCACAAAAAAAGGGGCAAACAGATAGAGTATTTGTGGCCAAGATGTGTGTGTTGAGATGGATGTGTGGAGTAATAAGAAAGGATAAAATCGGAACAAGTACACAAGAAATTTTTTTAGAGTGGCACTAATAAAGGAAAAAAGTCATGGAATGTCACTTGAGGTGATTTGGACAAGTTCCTCGGAGGGAAAAAGCAGACCATGTGCGAAGGGTTGATACCACTGTTTTAAAACTCGCTGAGTCGACTCAGAACTCGGGCGAGTCGACTTGACTTGATTTGGGTCGTCAAGCTGCCATCGACTTGATTTGAAGTGAGACTCGGTTGAGACCTAAGAAGAAAGAAGAAGAAGAAGAAGAAAGAAAGAAAAAGAAGAAAGAGGAAGAAGAAGAAGAAGAAAGAAAGAAAAAGAAGAAAGAAGAAGAAGAGGAAGAAGAAGAAAGGGAAAAAGAAAGAAAGAAAGAAAAAGAAGGAAATAAGGAAAAAAGGAGGGAGAAAGAAAGAAAGGACGAAAGAAAATGAAGGAGATAAGGAAAAAAGGAGGGAGAAAGAAAGAGAGAAAGAAAGAAAGGAAGGAAAAGAAAGAAAGAAAGAAGGAAAGAGCAAGAAAGAAAGAAAAAGAAGGAAATAAGGAAATAAGGAAAGAAAGTAAAGAAAGAAAGAAACAAAAAAAGAAAGCATTGAAAGAAAGAAAGCAAAGAAAGAAAGAATCAAAGAAGGAAAGAAAGAAAGAAGAAGAAGAAAAAAAAAAAAAATATATATATATATATATATATATATATAACCCGAGTCAGAGCGAGTCGAGTCGGACCGATTTTCTGAGTTGACTCTACTCAGATGATTTCCGAGTCGAGTCGAGTTTCCGTGTTTTAAAACCATAATTGATACACTACAAGCACAGAAAGTAAGAGAAGATGAAGACCGGTGAAGACTTGGGGAAGTCGTGAGAAGGGATATGAAGGATTGCGAAGTTATAGAGAGCTTAGCATTGATCAGAAAAGAGTGGAGAAATAGGACTCGCAAAGCTGGCCCCAAATAGATGGGATAAGGCTGTGACGATGATCACCAAATATTTGTCTTCTATGTTGGTCCCTTAAATCCCAAATGATCACCTATTTAAGCCCAAGTCAAACACCTAGGACCCCAAGCAATTGCCAGAGGATCCTGCTGGGATACTGCTACAAATAATCAATATGTCCTTTTTTCGCAAGGGAAGAAAAACAGCATTAGATGACGTTTCTCAACCCCCTAACACTAGGGAAACTCTCCTCTCCACTTTGATATTAAAAAGGATTTTTTTATCAATAAATAAGCTATTGAAAGGAATCTTAAACATCTGAAATCCAATCTTTAAATTTCGATTTTGATATTCTTGTTTGTTGTAATGATGCCTTTTTTACTATTGAAAACATATTGGAGAAAGAAGATGGTTAACTACACCCGTTCTTTGATAAATTGTTGTGATGTTGCCTTTTTTACTTTTGAAAACATATTGGAGAAAAAAAGATGGTTAACTACACCTGTTCTTTGATAAATCAAACACTGTTAAGTTAGATTTTTTTATTTTTTGTCCAGTTGCTGGTTCTTTTTATTTGCAGTAACTTTGTTGTCCTAAATTGGAACTCTCTTTATGAAGCTTCATGCATTGCATTAATCATGTGGACTTTCTTCTCATCTTATTTAGGTTAGATTACTACATATAACATAAAATAAAAAGTATATGTAGCAAGAAGCCTCAAATCCAGGATTTGACCAGGAAACACTGGACTGCTTTGGGCCCAGGAAGCAAAGGGAATGAGCTCGGCTGATTTTGTAATTGGATTGAAATATTCAATCTCTTGAAGGAAACACATTTCATTTGAGATACTCATATTGAGCTCCATATAATCCGTGTAGAGCTTTACATTACTCATGCTGGCTTTTTATTATAATAAACATGAATTTGGTACTCTACACATGAAGTGATCCCTCCTATTGTTCATCTTGGATTTAGGAATTTCCGATTATTTTTCTCATTTCACACAGGCAGCCAAGAGATTGCCTAGACACCTTTTGGGGCCACATTGACAACCTTGACTGGGATTTTTATTACTGGCTAATTCTTTCTTGAATCATAACAAGATCAACCTAAAATCATTGAAAAAATAGTGAGTCACTGAAAGGCGACAAACCAATAAAAACCAAACTGACAGAAGCTCCACAAGTCCTTTAAGAACTCAATAAAGTTTCACCATATTTGTCATAAACCTAGTTACAGTTCTTACAAAGTGAGTTCCAAATAAAACTTCAACTACATTGAACCCCTATTACCATTGATAATCTATTGGATAAGATTCTGATCACATGTAAGAGAAGTATCTCGTCTTCATGTGGTGACAATTTGAGAATGCAACTGGGCAACAAAAAAATAGCAACATTGAGACATTTAGAGGTGTCTATTTCACTAGGTCTTCACTAAGTGCTCGTATTTCAAACGAGTCTCTCACCAATACACGGAGTGAGAATTGTATACAAATCTTGCACCATAAAAATGAATTTGAATAAAATAGAAAAAAACCTCAGATTTTCTTTTCTGGATAAATTTCCCTGAAACATTTTTTCTCCCAACATTCTGGTAAAAAGAGAAGGCTTCTCATTCTTCTTTACTCAACAGAAAGGGCACCTTCATTTACAGCCGAAGATTCTTCCCTCTCAACCCGTATATCTTGTGGTTAAACTGTTGATTGTTATGAATCAGACAATGGAGATTATTTGTTGCCCCGATCTACCATAAAATGAAACTGGAGATCATGGGCTGACAATCAAACGGTCAGATTTTGATTCCACATGGCACACCTCCCAAGAACCACGATTGATGTACTCCGTTGATCATATTCACTTTTTTGGATGTGTGCCATGTGGAATTAAAATCTTACCATTCGATGGTAGGCCAATGATCTCCAGATCAATTTTGTGGAAGATTGGAGCAAAAAGATATCGATCGTCTCAGTCAAAACTGTCAACCGTTTAAGCACGTGTAATGAAGGTTTGTAAATGAAGGTGCCCAACGCAGATATTGGGTATATTGTGTAGAGTACCAGTATTTACAACTCAAGATTCTACATTTGCAACCAAGGACTTCCACTGTTAAGAGCGTTGACTGCCTTGAATCAGATGATGGAGATCATTTTTTAGCCCAATCTTCGACACAACAAATCTTAAGATCGTGTCCCTCCTATCAGACCGTCAGATGCTGATTCCACATGACGCACATCCCTAAAAGTGACCGCGATCAGGGCATACCATACGATGCTAGCTAAGGTTCCAAAGACAACGAAATCAACGAAATGCTAGCTAAGTTTTGTTACATTTTCACGTCAGGGATACTTAGTTTGCGTCGCATGCCCAATTTCATCATTCTAGATTGGGCTATCAACTTGTAGGTTACGGTTGGGTCGGTTGAACCCTAGCCCTACTTAGCAAGTCCTAGCATGACCACAATCATATAGAATCTGGACAGGGCTATCAACAGGTCAGGTTGCGTCAGTCCAAAATTTTAGTTGCCCAATAAAATGGCATGTCTGACCAGATCCGACCAGAACAACTCATCTATTTATTCATCAAACAGGCCAATGTCGATATTACAACAATCGAGTCATATCCAAGTCAAACGTCATTCTATTAAATAATAATTAGAAAAATAAAAACAAAGAGGAACATTTAAAATCATGTGAATCGTTGTGTCATAAATTCTCGTCTCAATCGGCCTCTTATAGAGGCTTTGACTGGATGGTTGGGATTATTTTGCAGATTTTAAAGGCAAATTTTACGAGTTTAGTATCCAAACGGTTGAAAAACAATTCTTACAACCTCTGATTATTTTCTTAAAAAAAACTTTTCTAAAAAATAACTTTACGTGATTTTTTTTTTATCAACACATGGGAAGTGGGAAAAAAAAAAAAACCTTCCCATGGGTTTTGTCAAACAAGGTCTAGTCAAGAGGGAGAACATTGCATACAAATCTTCCACCATAAAAACGAATCTACCATGAACATGATATAGTAAAGAGGAATCACATAATTAGAGCACAAGCTGCTTACCCCTTGCGCAAATATGCTTTAGACATCAAAGGATCCAACTCAATTGCTCTAGTCGCATCGGCAACAGCCTCTGCTCAAGAAATTGCATGAATTAATTGTCAATTCTATATCGTAGAATAAAAAAATCACAATCTGATAACAAAGAACAAGCTCTACTGATGCAGTGATAAAGGGGAGAAGAAATATAGAAAAATAAATTCAGAAATTTAATGCAACTCAGCTTGATCTCAGCACGTTAAATAACAGAGAGAGAAGAAACACCACAAAGCTACAGTTTCGTGACCCTAAAGAAGACCCACATCTCACATTAAAAAAAACAATTACTAACATCTGTTTTACAATAATAAATGCTATAAAAGAAATATAATTTCCTAAAATAAAGAATCGTCATCTAAATTAACTTGGTAAACAAATAACTACAAGAAAAGAAGATACAACTTTTGTTTCAGTCAACAAGCCAAAAGTTCTTTGCCGTAGGCCACATTGCAATCTCGGTTCCTTTTCCCAAGTCTTTATATTGCTCTCATGCTGAAAATCTCTTTCTATAAAGACTAATTTCTCTCTTGTTCCTCTCCTATTTCTGATATGTAAATAAAGAGCTTTAAAACCTCCTAATTAATACGACTAAAATGAGAATTAAAAAGACCTGCTCAACTCCCAAATCTCGTCTCTCGTTGCCTTTCTCTCTATCTCACTTGACCTCCATAACTCAACGTATTTTGTTTCCTTCTAGAGTCCTACACCCAAACTCCATCTAAAAATAACCATTCCAGAAATAGCTCCATCTAAATAACCTTATTTACCTCCTAGATAATAAGAATTAAGACCGTACCTTAAGAAACTAATTACTTGCAATCATCATTGAGAATAATAGTAAATTAATCCCATTGCAAACAGCAAAATTCTGCCCAGCAATCCATCTCGCAAGCATGACTTCACGTGACACTTAAAGTCACACGTGATTTCCCTAATAAATCACTTGCTGTGCTCTTACAACAATGCCATTTTGGACCTTTGAATCCTCCTACTATGGGCCTTATTTTAGGTCCAATAATTGTTGTGGGGCACCGTCTCCACCAGATGACTGGGACCTGCAGCCCTCTCCGTGGCCCACCATAGAAGTAGCCCTTTAGCTTCTTGAACCTTGTTTCCGTATATTTTTCCAACAACTATGGAGCCATCCTTGATGCGACTTACAACTCCCTAAACCAGCTATACTTGCTGTCGTCTTTCGGTCCAACAACCAGACTTTTACAGCAGCCCTTAAGCTCCCTTCGAAGCCTTCGTAAATCTTCTCAACCTTGGTAACAATCCCATCCTATTGCAGCCCTTCAACTCTTCTCTCTTCTTCTTTAATTTCCTATTCGCATCATCTACACAGTATAATTCATTTATGCAACTTTCAAATAACCAAAAGAAAACTTGAAGAAATTGTTTTGGTGGATTAATTGTCAATTTTATATACTAGAATGAAAATTACAAGCTGTTAACAAAAAACAAGTTATAAAAAGTACAAATCGTCTATGCACATGTTGAAGAACCAGAAGAAAAAGTGATGCAAATTGTTATTAGTCTGACAAATTTGAGCCTTGCAATTGTTGTGAACCAAAAATTATATCCATAAGAATAGTATAGCCACATCAAGAAAGATATATTTATAAACTAGAAATCAATGTGGCAACAAACTCTAGAAAATAACATGTTTAAAAGAAAGAGAGAGAGAGAGAGAGAGAGAGAGAGAGGAGAGGAGACGAGAGAAATTGACTCTGGTCACTGGTATTAATGGATAACACCCTTATTGTCACACTTTTAAGCATGGGTCTAAATTTTGGGCGAAACCGATACGTATCGGTTTCAGTGGTGCCCAATATGATAAATACAATATTTATCGGGCACCCCAAAAAATAGGTAAGTTATCGTCCGATATAGGCAATGTATCGTCTGATAATTTCATATAAAATTTAAGTGACGGACGTCTGTGGCTTCAGAACGGACGTTTGTGGCTTCAGAACGGGGAAAAAAAAAATTGTACCAGACCGATACATTCATGTATCGGCGATACATTAAATGTATCGGCCGATACGCCGGTATGTATCTTGGACGATACGTATCGGAAATCTGGTATTTTGATCTATGCTTTTAAGCCATGTGGTGCCACATGCACACTTTTTTTACCAATTCAATTCGTCCAAGTGGTAGGACATCATATGGACTTCACTCAACCCATAAACCATGCCCATCAAAGGACCTGTACCATCAAATCCAAGCACTTCAAAATGGACCCTACGTCAGATATGAACAATGGTCCATATTGATCAAATGGTTTTAATGCTATGTTGTTGAGGGTTTTATCAATTGGTGTGAGTAAACCTGCATTAATCCTTAAGACTAAAAACAATGTTGGCCCTAGATTCTTGAAAAACTGTTGCATGGTTTCTCTAGGGAAGATCTCATCCGCATGGATGAGATCTTTGATCCATCATCATCACATCATTTTTTTTTGGTCGGTAAAAGAAAGTATATTGAAAAAACCAGCAAGCAGCTGGAAAGCTACAAGGAAGAAGAGCAAAAAAGAGGAAAAAAGAAAGATACAACAGGCACAAAAGGTGAGAGAGCAGGCCTAACCACCCCCCGAGCCATCAAAAAGCTGAAAAACCCCCAAGAAGGAGAAACCAAAAATCACATATAAAATTCTCCACTGCCCTCCCCTCCAAATTTATCTAATAGAATCCAATGGCCCATCGTGTCCTTAACAAGGTTCATTAAGGATCCAGTCGGGCGCCTTTTGTGTTGGAATATCCGGGCGTTCCTTTCAAGATAAAATGTTCCATATGACCGCGTAGATTCCCACCCTCCAGTAAGCCCCTTGAGGAGCTTCCCACTTCAAACCGCTCCACGAGAGCAGAATCTCAGTCAAGTTTTCCGGAGCGACACAGGTGAGGTCGAAAGATTTCAAGATGATACCCCAAGCATTCGAGGCAACGCGGCAATGGATAAGGTGAGGGATGGACTCTTCAAAGGATAGGCACATTGGACAGTTGTTGGAGACGTCTTTGTCGCGCTTGATTAGCTGATCCATTACCAGGATGCGCCTTCTTACTGCCGTCCATACAAAGAATTTAACCTTTAGAGGGATTGGAGCCTTCCAGATGAAGGCCCAGCTGGCCCTGATCAGCAATCTATCCAAGAGAGCTCGATAAAAGGATTTGACCGAAAAGTATCCTTTGGTGGATGTCAGCCAGTCTTGAATCGCAGCATAGTTGATTTCTGTGGCAGCCGTATAACAAGGACAGCAGGTTCAAAAAGGGTCCCACCTCATCGTCTTGCAGCGACCTCCTGGAGGTAATGTCCCAAACCACGGTATTCCCATTCACGGAGAGGAAATCAGCAATCGTGCTCTCTTGAGCGGAAGAGACGTTGAAATCATCGGAAAAACAGATTTTAGAGAATATAGGAGAAGCCAAAGGGTCTTCCCAAAATGATATCCGAGTTCCATCAACCCATAAGAAGCAAGCCCAACGCGAAAAGGCCGACCAGATGGAACAAATGTCTCTCCACCAGGCTGAGACGTGTCTAGTTTGAGAGACGTTGATCCCCCAAGCTCTCGACATTCTCCCGTATTTTTGGATCAGAATGGAAACCCATAATCTGGTTTGCACCGAGCTGGTCCCTACCCGCCACAACCATTTACCGAGTAACGCTTAGTTTGTGCGATGAAGGTTCCGGATACCAAGTCTCCCCACACTTTTAGGAAGAAATACCAAGTGGTATTTCTTCTCCAAACCTGAGCCTTCCCACAGGAAGTTTCGTTCAATTTTCTCTAGCGCACGAATGACCGACATCGGGCATTTGAAGGTAGACATAAAAAAAATAGGAAGGTTGGCAAGGACCGAGTTTAATAGTTGTAGGCGACCCCCTGTGATGAGGAATTTGTCCTTCCATGCGGCAAGCTTCCTCTGAAACCGCTAAATGACGATGTCCCAATCACTGGCACTAGGCTTACCCGTTCCCAATGGGAGGTCTAGATAAGTAATAGGGAGAGGAGAAACTGAGCAGGAAACCGAGTTAGCCAGGAGCTCAGCATCCGAAAGGATAGTGTGGATGCCGGAAATTGTAGATTTCAGCAGGTTGACCCTTTGACCAGATACAGCTTCGTAGATCACAAGAATGTTAGCAAAAGCTTAAAGCTCATCTTGGTTGGCTTTGCCGAAGAGAATAGTGTCGTTAGCGTATTGGAGATGCGTGACGGTGCCATCATCAGTGCCCACTGGAATACCTGAGATCCGATTTAATTCCCGAGATTTAGAGATCAGAACTCCCGAAGCCTCGCCAACTAGGTTGAAAAGCAACGGAGAGAGGGGGTCGCCCTTCTAAGCCCACGTAAGCTTTTGAAGTACCCCGTCAGGGTTCCATTGACGATCACAGAGAACCAGAGAGTGGAGATACAGGCTTTCATCCATTTCCTCCAAGTCTCACCAAAACCGAACAGAATCAGCATATAATCCAAAAAATCCCAATTAACTCGGTCGTATAGCTTTTCCATATCAACCTTCCAAACGAAGGCAAGCAAATGACTACTGTGGGCCGAATGCACAACCTCGTGAGAAATGACAGCCATGTTCATGAGTTGACGACCCTGAATAAAAGCTTCTTGAGTTTCCGAAGTAATGGATCCCACTATAAGTTTGAGACGGTTAACGAGCACCTTAGCCAGAATTTTGTAGAGGCAATTGATCAGGCTTATGGGACGAAAATCACGTACATCAGTCGCACCTTCTTTCCTAGGGATAATGGCAAGGAATTTTGAATTGAGAGTTTTGCTAATAGCCGCCCAAGTGTGAAGTTCTTTAAAGAACTCAAGGATTTCTGGTTTAATGGTGGCCCAAAAGCCGATGTAGAACTCCATATTGAAATTGTCTGGGCCCAGGGACTTATTTTTGCCACAAGACTAAATGGCAGATCAGACTTCAGCTCCGAAGAGCGGCTTCTCCAAGGATGAGCAGTGACCCGAGCTGATGGTAGGAAAAGAAAGGCCATCAAGATGTGGCCTGGCCCACCCTTCATCTTGGTACAGCTTTTGATAGAAATCGACGGTCTGAAGTTTGATCTAGTCGGGGTCTGAAAACTCTTCCCCATTGACCACAATTCTGGTTAGTAACTTTTTATTGGATCTGGCCTTAGCCATCATGTGGAAGAATTTAGTGTTATTATCTCCGACCTTCAGCCAGTGGACCTTGGACTTTTTTTCCAACTCAGCTCCTCATGGAGACTCTGCTCACTCAGCCTTATCCTTCGATTAAATCTTTCATCTTTCTCAGTTTCAGACAGATCCCTGCTTTCTTCCATCAAGTTCAGTTCCTTGAGCCTCTCCAAAATAGACTGCTTCCAAACGTGGGATAAACCAAACTCATTGTTGTTCCAGGATTTGATTCGGTTCGTAAGGAATTTCAACTTGGAAGTCAATCAGAACTCAGCCGAACAGCGAGGATTAAATTTTTGCCACCAAACCATGACCCGGGCTCTAAAGTCGTCGTTAAGGAGCCACTGATTTTCAAACCTGAATGGAGTAGGACCTCTTCCCGTCGGACCGCGGTTCATTATCATTGGTCTATGGTCTAAAACAGCCCTAGAAAGACCTGTCAGGGATGCATGAGGGAAGATATTGAGCCATTCAAAAGATACAAGAACTCGGTCCAATCGACTAAAAGATGCCACACTCTGAAGATTTGACCAGGTGTATCGGGCCTCCAGCAGCGGCAAATCGATAAAGGCCCAATTCTGAATAAAGGAGCTGAGGTTATCCATGTCAGATCTATCTGGAATGTCCCAGATGTGTCGTGAGGAAATCTGACTGCGTTGAAGTCCCCTCCCACGCACCACAGCACTTCCCAACGGTTCGCAATCGCAGCCAATTTGAACCAGAAATCCTCTTTTCGGGCAGCATTGATAGGGCTGTAGACCTCAATGAAGACCCATCTCTCACCATTATCTTTGTTCACCAACTTAACCGAATTAGAGAAACTCCAGATTTCTTCATCTTCCTTTGAAAAATAAGTGAATCCCACACGAGGAAAATCCCACCCGAAGCCCTTACAAAGTCCACACCAATCCAATCCCATCTATTGCCACCCAGGGATGAAGCAACTTTGGATTGATCACACGATCCCCATTTAGTTTCTTGAAGGGTTACGATCGTCGGTTTCGAGGCGGATAAAATCTGTTATCGAGGCGCACTCTTGAGGTTACAGATGCCCCTCACATTCCAAGAAATGATCTTCATAACAACTAGCACTGACCAGCTTGAGGTCGAAAAGGCAGTCTCAACGGACCCCCGACCCTCTCCCGTTGGACATACCCCACTCCAATCTTGATAGCTCCTTGGACTTAGATTTTTTCCTCAGAGAAGTTGCGGACCGAAAACGGCCCTTCGTAATGGAACAGAAGATTTTCCTTAGATCATTGTCAGAGCCCATAGAAGACATACCGTGCTCCTTACCAAATGCGATGATTTTGTCAATCGCGTCAAAGTTCGGGCCACTTCGACTATCTAGGACAGAGGATTCAGCATTAAGCAACGAGCCAAGATAATCACACGACAAGCATTCCACCCAAACCCCTGTATCATTATGCCTTAACGATCGAATTGGGAGAACATTGCTGACGGAAGAATCAGGCGAGGAAGAAGGAGCGTCAGACTCGGCCGAAGGATCCCATTGGGGGGTTGGGGGGGGGCTGTCCGATGAAGATGAAAACTCTTCGACTAGAAAGGAAACTGAAGGGGAAGAAACTACGGTAGCTTGTGTACCCATCCTCGGGAAGGGGGGAGAACACAAGCGCTGGTTTCTACCATCCGAGTGATCTTCGTGACAAGAAACAGTCTTCGAGGTCCCCCACGATAAGAGAAAGGAAGGATGATGGGTCGGGTCGACCCAGGTTTCCCATCCAACCGAGCTGAGAGAAGAAGGTCCTCGAGTTTGGATCCGCAGCAGGTAGCACCACTTGGCCTTGTGGTCCAAGGTAAAACGACACATGTCACCAAGTGCACGCGGTCCAGAAATAGACAAGCCCGACCCTCCTTAAATTCCAAGAGAACTTGTAAAACACCAGCCTTTGGAGTCATGTTCAGCACGGTAAAGGCATCTAGAGGCTTCTTTGCCTTAGAAAGGACCAGACTACTCCTATAGTGGGAAACACCATTTGTCCTCCAAAAGACAAGTGTAATCTCACTATTCATTGGATCCCAGCAGCTTAAAGAGTCATACGTCTCATTTCGACGCATGAGGGCCAACTCATCAACCGCAGAGATTTGAAACAGTGAACGACTAGTTTTTGGATTGGAATGCATCTCGACCGTCAGATCCGTGGGTGGTGATAGATCGCCCCTAGTCGAAATCGTTGGCAGTTTTCGGATCGCCGGCAAGGGTAAAAGAGACTCCAGAGGTGGTGGTGCAGATTCCCAGGAAACCGTGTTTTTCGATCAGCGTTGTTGAAATTCACTTCCGTCAGCTCAAAAAGCAATCTCCTCTTCCTCAATCTCCCCTTCTTCGAGCCCTTTGTCCACGTAATCGGACCCGAAATGGCCGCTGATGAACTCGCTTCGTCGGGAAGACTCCCTCACCGTCGCGGCCATCCCCCAATGATGAGACTGGTTCGAGGCCAAGCACCACTTTGAGGCAGATGGAGACCCCCTCCCAGAATCCAGATCTATCCTGTCCCGGACTGAGTGGATCTTCGGCGCACTTTTTTCAGAGGGACAACCGAGTATGTTTTTGTAGGGAACCCTGGACCTCTCAGTCATATCGTGTGGTTGTCGAGGGAGGACCACCCTCTTCAACAACTCCACTTCCTATGAAGATCCGAAATTTTTAGCCGTTGAGGCAGATCTAGCACGATCTCGGGATAGTCTCCCATCGATCGACAGCGACCAGGATTCTAGAGAAGAGGGTCTCCCACAGGTCGTCCAAACTTTTATCGATGAGGATAAAGTTACTGCATCTTCCACAAATCAATCGGAAGGTCTCAGTGGTCCAGGCATGGAGGAGAAGGCCGAAGATACAGATCCAAACCCTGTCGTTCCACAAATTGGTATGGAGTTCGTCGGCCTCAGGTGACCAGCTACCAACTTCGACCGGTATTTTGTCGATGAAGGACTTAACAGAATAGATGTCATTCGCAATGGCCAACAAGGAGCATCGAAGGAGATATTTTGAATTTGTTATGGCTGAGATGGTCGGTTTGTCTAGTAGTGACCACTTTTATTGTAACTAAATGTAGATTTGTAAAGGAGTTGTTGAGTCTTTGAATGTATAAAGAACTACCCAATAATCCCTTAGGTTTTGAGATAGGGATCTGTAGATAGGGCTATCGAGAGATATAGCATTGAAGGCATTTTCCATTACCGAGGTAAGGGGGTCCACCGACACCTCATGGGGCCCAACGACAGCCATCTCGAGGGCATCGCCACCTCCGGAGCTGAATATTCGTGGGCCCACCATGACGGCATCAGCGAAAGAAAATCCAAACCGACGTCGATATAGAGGCCTCTCAATAGGAGGAAGGGGTTCTGAGACCCTACGGAACCTCTTGTTCGCAATAGACCAACCATGTGATAAGTCTTTCATCTGAGAGTTGTTGAAAATGTCTGGTTCTTAGAGCCTACCTTAGGAAGGTTAGCATCATTCCTTTTAATCACAGTGCCCTTGGCTCTCAGCGAAGAACAGCCGTAACGATTGCAAATGTTTTTGCGTTTGAAGTTTATGATACAGCAGGCCGAGCATACCCAATCACCGGCTCTCAGAACCAGAGCTCACTTCATCTCCCAATGACAGTTCATCATCACAGCCTTATCCCATCTATTTGGGGTCAGCTTTGCAAGTCCTATTTCTCCACTTGTTTCTGATCGGTGTTAGACTCTGTAACTTCACAATCCTTAATGTCCCTTTACACTAGTAGACCAACATTCCACACCATTTAATATGGCAAGTGTAATTGTCGTCTCATAAAAACGTCTATGCAATCTAAGTGGAACTCTTGGGTTGTACAATACTCTGCATGTTGGCCTCTACTTCATCCAACGAGCATTAATCCTATTTGATAAGTCCTCTTCATTGATTATAAAGTAGAGCCTATATAGCAAAATCTATAGCAATGTGGCACCAGATGGCTCTATATTTTAACTAAATCCTCCTCCAGGCTATCATGTCCACTAAATTTGCACTCCATGTATTCCATCTCCATTTTGCTAATTTCCAAACCTCTCGACTCCAAGGCCTTTCTCCATAATTCCAGCTTATCCTTTATTTTTCTTTGTTTGGTAAATTAGTACCACATTGCACTATGAATATCCTTGTATGTTTGGTTAACGCATCCATGATTAGGACAAACAAATAACGGCTCAAGGCAAATGCTTAATGGACAAGAAGAAATGAAAAGGCAGGATATCCCGATTACGAGCCACTATGGGCAAGAAGAAAGAAGCAGAAAAAACAATTAGAATCCTCCCGTCACATCCCACTTGATGCAAACCAATAAAAAATACTACAAATACAATAGAATAAAGGAAGATTGATTAGTAGGAATGATACCTGGCACAAGAACTTTTGAGGGAAATCGCTTCTCTAGAAGGACAATAGCTCCTCAATGAACTTTCAATCAAATAAATCGATAATAATCCCAATATACAGATCGTGTGACTATATATACCACTTAAACGTAACTGAATTGGAAAAGTTTCCCATAGGAAATTGCACACTTTTCTCGATTTGTTATAGTTTCCCATAGGAAATTGCATCCATCTCAAGAATAAGATGACTCAATCTCCTTCATTAAAGGCCCGTTCCTTTCTTAATCCATTATGACCTTGTATCACTGATTTGATAGTTTAATTCTTTCCCGTGCGCTCCTCAGCCTCCTTGATGTGCTCAACATATGCATTAGTGTCCTCACTAGCTGATCCATGTTCAAGAAGTGGTACAAGATCAACTATGTGACTCATCTATCATCCATATACTACTTCAAATGGAGAATTCCACTGTTATGGTTAACTAAGCTATTATAAGCAATCTCGGCTTGCGGTAAAATTTTATCCCATTGTAAAATATACTCTCCAACTACGCTTCGCAACAAGTCTTCAATTGACTTTGCAAGTGCTATGAAGTAGAAAACTGCAACTTGGTTCCCAATCACTTTCACATATTATACCAAAAGTGAATTAACAAATTGATGTCCTGATCAAATGTGATCAATTGTGGTACTAAGGGTCAATGCAAGCATACAATCTCCCTAAAACATATTTGACGCATCACCCATTTTCCTATATGGTATGAAATGCACCATTTAAAATGCTCAACGAGCACACAAAAGAGAATCAAGCACTCAGCCAGGGTAACCCCAACACAAAATCCATGCTGATGTCAACCCACCACCCCATAAGAACTGGTAGTGATGGATACAACTCAGTGTTCTATAGAGGAACCTTCAAAGTCTGTCACACTAACACAATACAAGATTTATGTGTTTTCTCTGGAAGAGAAATTGAATCGTATTCCTAGGGCAGACCTAACGATCAATTCATCCATGCTTATAGCTATCCTATGGGGTTGCAACATCTCCGAGAGGCATAGAGTTGTCTAGCTCCATGAGGCACCGATTGTCCTTTACATCATAGGAATGGGCACTTTATTAATTGGATGGATCACTGTACTCGATGCTTTGAGAACTCACAATCAATGTAAGCAGGGGTGCTTAGCTTAGTTTCATTAGTATTCAGACTTGAGATTTTCTAAGGAGCATCTAAGGATAGGGTGTTAGGCTTTAATTCACAAATGATTATGTTGTTGTGTCAGCTATTATTCACTCCCAAAGACACCTTAGGGAATCAATAAGGGATCCATCTGATTACTTAATTATGTGTATAGTCAATCCAAGACCATCAAATTAATATGACGATCAAATCCAGGCGTAGTTATTTATAAGATGCTTTACAGCTCATTGTACTCGAACTAGACGGAGTAAGATAGGCAATCCTATGCATTGTAATAGATAGTGAGCATCATCTATAGTTCTTAGAAATGAGGCATTTAGAATTAATTATTCACAAAATTAATCAAGCGTGAGAGATGTTATGGGACTCGGTTAAACCCTAGGCAAAAAATTTCCTATTTAAACTCCCTTATGTTGTCATTCCTAGCCTTAATTGGAGTCTTTTCTATCCTTGCATGAATTTTAAGGTGGGTGAAAGAGCGACACGCAGTCTCATGTAGTTTGATTTCAAGATGGACTTTGGAAATGTGTATCAGAGAAGATTGAGGGATTGTGAAGGCCTTAATTGATTGCATCTAATCAAATCAACGACAAAAAAGAAATCATAATAATATATTTCTATCATTGTTAGATTTGCATCCACACATTTTTATTAACTAATATAAACATTTTTATTAAGTAATATAAAAAATTAATTAAAGAAAAATTTCATGGTATAAAGTTCTTGGGAACGCCAATCGCCTGTAGGAACCGACAAAACAAATATTCTAAAAGCTTCATGAACCGAATATTAAACAAACTCCTGCTGTACCAAATAGTGTTTCTAATACCTTAGTGCTTAGTCTACTGCTTGGTAGTTATCCGATTGATGGCCTACAATCAATGCACATGTGCCACGATCCATCTTTCATTGGTGTGAGTAATGCAGGGACCACAAGTGGGTTCAGGCTTTCCCTCGCTAAACCCTTTTATCATAGATTGCCAACTTGACGCTACATGTGCTTGTTTGGGCTCCTTCGATAGCGTGGAAAATTGGGAAGTGATGATCTTGGTACTAAATCTATATGGTGTTGGATGTCACGGAGTGGTCAAATTCCGCCTAGAAGATCCTCTAGTGCTAACTGGGAAAATTAGTACAGTAATTTCCGTACACCATTAAGTAAACTAATAGGTGTCAGTCACCTTATCCTTATCATTTGCCACTAGTGCATACATAATTTTGTAGTGACATGATCCCTCAAACTATTTCATGTTCAACAAGCTTTCAGTTTTTTTCCGGCTACTTGGCAATGGTAGGTGTTCCAACATGGGACCAAAGTGGTCTTGTTGTCGGTTCTTAGGGAAAATACAGGTGTTGATCTTGTAGCAGTGTTTAATATCCCCTATTGTACTGCCACAGATGACCCAATAGATGGCATGCACTATCGGGAGTACATTGCACCACACACCATCCTTAGCGCGAGTGCACGGCAAAACCTTACACCTATAAATATAAATCTCGAGTTCAAATTCTTAGTCCTCATCAAAATAGACATTAAGAAATGGATCAAGATAGATATCGGTATTAAATCACAGTCAACAAAAGCCATTTACCATTTAGGAAATATTCCTTTGGAATCAGAGGTTGACTCTCAAAGGGTTGTAATTAACAATGACATTGCTTACCATCATGGGAAGTGAGGTCCCCAAATATATTGTAAATCCCCATTGAATATGACCCCATCCAAAAACGAATGGAGATTATTCAAAATGAATATTACTCCTTTTTCTTGTGCTTACTATATTTAGTTTATGACGGAGCATTATGTTAACGTAAATTAGTTTGTCAACAAGCGGCAAATCTGGTGCATAAAAATAAAAGATAAGCGATCTAAAAAGATTATAGATTAGTAAGAGATGTGAAAGACAAAGCTAAATTAAATGTCGAATCTGGACAAGTATTAGGTAATAAAAGAATCGAATCCCCTTATTATTAATGGATCTAAGAATAAAGCAAAAGAAAACATAGAAAAGTTGAGAATAGGAAAAGAATGCTCACCGGTGTAGCTGTTGAGCTTGATGTTTGCCTGTGCGCGGTCGGCGAAAATAAGAGCGTTGTTGGGATCCATATCAAGTGCCTGCGTGTATAGCTCCACCGCACGCTCGAAATTATCGTCGACGAAAGCATCGCTCGCCTTCTTCCCTAGATCTACCTCCATCTATCCTCAAACCGATGATCTAACGAGTCTGATTCCAAGGGAGGAAGGCGTTTCGGCTTCTCTTCTTCTGTCAGAGAGAGAGAGAGAGAGAGAGAGAGAGAAGAAGAAGAAAACAGAGACCCCAAATCGAAAGACGAAAGACCAAAGACGATCTCTCTCCTCTCAAGTCTTCAAAGACACTTACTAGAATCTTCCTACGACTCAACCCCGAGTAGCATGCCCTCACATTCTATATAGCCATGTGCTTCCAATCCACTTCACAAATATTGACACAGACCTTCCAAAACTCTAAAATAAGGGGTGCCTAAAAACAAATCCGACCCGACCCGAACCGATTCGGCCTGGTTCAGTTCCGATTTTAGTACTTAAAAACTGAAAATCGGTCGAGTAGGGTGAGTAAACCGATAATAACCCAAAAAAATAAAAAATCAAAAAATATGAAGAAAAATAAAAAACTGATTCGAACCAACCGAAATTGAAATGGTTTCGTTTGGTTTGGTGTTCAAAAGTTCGATTAACCGAAATTTTTCTGTTAGAGTTCAGCTTTGCAGAAACCGACCCGTAAAACAAAAATTTGATTTCTATTAATCGAATCTGCACCCCTACTCTACAACTCTCGGCTGTGGCTGTAGATAACTTACTGATTTTAGTCACACCATCTACATCATTTTTTGTCCCCCCACACAGTATGTCTTGAGACCATGGCTACAGCTCAATTGCGAATTTCATGCAACATGCATCCCAAATAGTGATCCGAAAATCATGTGCATTTAAATGTTTTAAATGTGCGCGAGGTAGAATCAACAATTAAGTCCTTCCATAATATGTCATGATTTAAGCATTCATTATGTGAAAGATTGGGAACAAAAACAATTTCCATCATCTAATATGAAGCAATCAATGATTTTAGTTGGTGAAAATAGAGCCACCGGAAGCTATATAATACATTCATAAATACACTAAAAGGCTACACTCCTTCCTTGCCTAGGGTTGTCAATTGGGTCAACCTGATAATTGATGCACGGGACCAATGGCAGAGCCAAGTTATCTAATGGGGGTCTCGGAACCCCCCATTGTTGAATAAATTTTTTTAAGGCCCTTTAAGTATAGAGCAGTTGAGCCTAACTGATCTTCACGAGGAACCCATAAAAAAATCCTAGCTTTGCCACTGCACCTGACCCCAATTAAAAATTCAGGTCGGGCACATGAATTGAAACCGTCAAATTGTTTTATGTTGGCAACAAAGCTTCCGAGCTGGCATTTGGATCGGGTCAAGTTGAGTAGAGTGAAAGGTCTGGTAGGGTCAGGTCGACCCAATATTTTATGTTGAAGGGATTAATTAGGATGGACTTAGGAGATTTTAAACTTGGTCAAGTTACCTCTCGTTGAGTCTTAGCAAAATTTTTGGGTTCGGTTTCGCATATGCCCTTTACCCATAAAGTACGGTCGGGCATATACCCTTGAACCATTGAGCACCCAAAAATTTGGCTCGACCCATTGGAAGCCCTTAACCCTTAACCCATCGAGCCGGATCTGGTTGCGAATTCAAATTTAGCCCAAGCCCGACTTGGGCCTGTGGCAAGCGGGCTAAGCCTAAGCCCGGCCCGACCGACCCGTTTAATCATACATGAACCGAATTGAGTGAGACCTTTCAAAATATTTCTTTATAAATATGGTATCTTGGAAATCTTTTGTTATTGGGAAGATAAGATTTTTAAAATCATATTTTTATTGAGAATATGATTTCTTATTAGAAAGTTGAGATTATAATTATTAGACTAGAAGATAAGCGAGAGAGAGAGATGTGATCTCCTTTATTGTAATTGGATGCATGTGTGAGATTGATTCATAGATGAGCCAGATGGGCTTAGGGGTAGGCCTGACCCCTACTCATTTAATTGTCGAGCATAAAGTGCTAGCCCAGGCCCGGCCTATAGACTTCATGATCAAGTCCAAGACCACTTTAAAAAGGACTGGACCTAAGGCTGGATGAGCTACCCAACCATTGCCATCCCTACCTTCCCTGGCAAGACGCCAGAGAAAGGCATTTTGCCTATTTGGCAATGTAAAAAATGATTTTGCTTACATAGGTGTGACGACTCAGACCCACATGCCACGATATTGTTCAGTTATGGGCTTATGTCCCCACCCTGATTTTGTTTCTAGCATGGGCTTAAGTCCCCACCCGAAACGCGTCATGACATGTAGTGTCCGCAATCACATATATATAGCCAAAGGTCAAGACTTTTCTCTATCCATTGTGGGACCGAAAACGACTCTTCATAAGGTGGGAGGCTCTAATAGTCCGTTAAAAAAGAAAATGTTTTAGAGTATGAAGTCATGCATCTCCCTAAGACTGCTGCCTGAGGCAATAAGTAGATGATATGCGAAAATCAATAGTTCTAAAAGGGCAACTTGATTGCCAAATAAAATAGTTGGTGTTAGACTGTAGTGTATGACTGCCTCATAAGTCTAGTCGGCTTTTGATAATTAAGAATTAGTAGAGTATTAGTAGTGGGGGGCAATGGGCAGGTCCTATCAAGTAGAATTAGATTTTCAGTCCTACCCCATTTGTTATCCTTAGAAATAGGAGAATTTTGACTGCATGTTATGCTATAAAAAGTGAAAACTAAGAAAGTCAACATTCTCCTATTTCCAAGGGCAACGGATGGGGTGGGACTGAAAATCTGATTGTACTTGGTAGGACAAACAATTAACAATGGATATATGTGTGGATGCATTAATTGACTTTCATTTATTTATGACGCTTCACTAGCCTTTTTCTTTTCAACAACACAAAAATGATATATAAGAGTCTTTTTCTTTTCAACAACACAAAAATGATATATAAGAGCATACTAACAAATTTAGTCACAAACTTGGACGAAATATCACTAAAATTTTGTGAAAATTCACCATCTTCATTGGCTTGAAAGGGAATAATTAATGAGGCTTAAGAATTTGGCTCAATCCCAAATTAAATTCATTATTGTAAATGGAAAGAAAACTTATTGGCACATCACAATTCTAGTCAACATTAAAGCCAAGGTCTGAAAATAGGATTACCAACAGGTCAGGCTTTAGCGTGAGCTCAGCCACCCCAAGTTCAGGTTCGCTTGAGCTTAAACAAAAGCCCGAGCCCAACCCAATTTATATTCGGACCAAATTTGGGTATAATTTTTAAAATAAAAATAATTGGGCCAACCAAACTAAAACCATGAAGGGAAAATGTCAGGCTGGTTTTGGGCCTAATTTTTGTAACAAAAATAATTGGTCCAACCCAAACCTATATTAATGGAAAAATGATTTTATTATATCTATAACCTATAAAAAGCGCAAAGCTGAAAGACAAATTCTCCCCTTTCGTTTTTGGATTCTATCACTATAAGACAAAACGGGCAAAAGACCATACCTTTTATTTTTGGGTAAAACGCAAAGCTAAAGGACAAATTCTCCCCTTTTGTTTTTGGGTTCTATCACTACAAGACAAAATGGGCAAAATACTAGACCTTTTGTTTTGGGTTCTATTACTACAAAACAAAACGGACAATAGACGGGAAGACCAAAGTCTTTCAATCGTCTCTCTATAATAGAAAAAACAAAACGCCCCTTATTCCTCAAAATTCTCTCTTTTAAATTTCTCAAGACCAACAGTCGCTCCGAAGACCAACAGTCATTCGGAAGACTCTCCTTTCGGTTCTATCAACTAAAACAAGTAGCTGTGTAGAGCTAAGGTTTTACAGAGACGGTCAAGCCCCATCTACCTCCGACCTAGCCGACGATACACAACCATCCTTTCAGACAACTTCTCTGTCAGTTTCTGGTAAGATTTCCATTTTTTCTGTTCATTTCGCTAGATCTCATGAATGAAATCTGGATGAGAACAACTGTTATTGCAATTTCTAGGGTTTTAATTTACCATTTCATCGTTTATGAATCTTTAATGCTGCTTTATGTTCCCAAATATGAGGTTAGAAAAGTTCAAGTATGAAATGGTCTTATAAATAGATTTATTTTGTTACATTTCATTTGAATCGTTTATTTTAGCTATCTGTGTAGATTTTCCTGTAGAAACTAATAAGAAGGAGGGGGAGCCAAAGCTAACAAGGAGGGTTTCCCATAAGAAAAGCTGAAAACCCTAGCGTAAGATCGAAGGTGAGTGGCCTTTTTCCTATTTTTTGTGTTTTCCACTCAAAACCATAACAAGGCGTCATCCGTAAATCCTAGCGTCAGATTTATGTTGCAAGTATTTTAGATTTTTTTGTTTCTACTTCTCTGGAAGTTTTTTTTGTTTAAATTTTTTCTTTTTAGGATTTGGGTTAGGGTTTTTTCGTGATATTGGGTTTTTCTTTTGTAAAGATATTAGGGTTTCAAGTCTTTTGGGGAGAATTGATTTAGCTATTTGGGCTTTTGGGTTTTGGAGGTTGGGATGCTTATTTATTTTATTTGTTTGTTTATTTTTTTTATTTTTATCTATTTTGTTTAAAATTGAGTTTGATTTAGCAATTTTTAATTTTTTTGGAGTATCTATCTATTTTTCCTTTTTTTTGTTTTAAATTTATGTTTTAGGAATTTAGTTTCTTAGTTTCTATGATTTTTAAAAATTTTGTTTTAGGATTAGGGTTTTTGGGTTCAAATGACTTTTTATTTTTTTAAGGGATATTAGGATTTCATTTTCTTTTGTTGAGAATAGATTTTTTTTAGGCAATTAGGGTTAGTTGTGCTGGATATCCTACCAGGCGAACAATTTATGAATTTCTTCATCATTTTGGCGTTCTTGCTCCAGAAGTTTTTAATTTCTAATATTGAGTTTTGAGGTAGATCGTCTCAAGTTTTCGATCAGTTAGTTTGTAAAGTGATGTTAAGGTTTATACACAATCCAATGCTTTTCCAGAATCATTTTCACTCTCAAGTGTTCTTTCTAGGTTTCGAAATTTGAAGTCTTGCTTCTAAGTTCCAAAATTCTGATTGAAGAATCCAAATCTCGATCTTTTAGAGTGTATTCAAAAGATCTGATCTCTGAATATTTAGGTTGCGTTTGGGTTAGCTCTTTTGGGGCAAAGAGCAGCTCTTTCACTTTTTGGCTCCATCAGAGAACTACCTTTACATTTGGTAACACAGCTTCTTGCCTCATTTGCTTTGGTGGGGAGCTATTTTAAGTGATCAAACTTCTCTATGCCTGCTCTATCTCAGAGCAGATTTTATCTACTCTAACAAAGAGCAGGTAAAGAGCTGCTTCTGCTCTTATAAGAGCTAACCTAAGCATAGCCTTAGGCATCTTGTTAGGAATAAAGTATTTTAACCTAAATTTGTTATCTTCATGAATCTCTTACTGAAAAATGCAAGAGAAGCCAATCTCGAATCTCGAAAGCCAGGTTTTTACCTCCTCTTCAGTCAATCCAATCATTGCCTGTTGATTTTCGGTTCACTGGTTCGTCCAAATCCCCACCAATTGATGCCTCTGTTTCTCAAAATGAATTCGACAACGAAGATTTAGCTGACAAGGATAGTGTTAGTAACATGGATCAGATTAATGAGGAATCGCCTTATAGTAAGAATACTATTGCTATTGTGGAGATGCCTCCACAAACTCCTATCTTGCCTGCATTCTCGTGGACACATAGTGATAACAGGTGGAGCGACACCAACTCTTATGGTGTAAAGAAGGTACTTTGTTGTTCATTGTTACTTAATTTTTTCCTCTCAAGTTCCAATTAATTTTTAGAGAATGTGTTTTGTGCCATGAATTTAATTTTTTTTAAGGTCTAATTGCTTGTCTAACTACAGATGAGGGAATGATTAAGGTCTAATTACCGTTCCATTTAAATCATGATTCAAAAGTTCACTTGGGATGATAACCATTCTTACTTTTAATCCGTAATGAGTACACTGGAGTTAAATTTTTTCAAAATTTATAGAATTTAATTGAGATGAATCATGCATATACATTTATATGGTTACATGGATTATGTAATTATAGGCATGCCTTGCATTGAACACCTTACCACTTATTTTGTTTATCAAAAAAGTTATTTCTAATTTAAAATATATTATAAGGTCTTTGTATATTATTTATTTTCCCGAATTTTCAATAACATTATCGAATTTTCTGGAATTGGCCCCATGCCGAATTATTTCTTTATCCCAGCTTTGTGACTATGGGTATGATATATATTGCATAATATATACACCTGTATAGCACCTTCATACCTGCTTCTCTATAATTGGACAACACAAGCATAGACATCAAATAGAAGATTATTTATTTATTTTTCCCCTAATTTTTCTTATTTTTATATATTTTTAATTCTTTTAATTCATCATCATCACATCCTTATTCCCTTTTCCAATTCTTTTAATTACCAAAACATTTTTACATTGAATCGTCTAGAGAGCATCTAATACATAATGGCTTTTGGATGGCGAAGACATGCTCTGATATTGAAATTATAATCCTTGATTGCTTTTTTTCCAAAGATATCCTTGATTACTTTTTTCATTTAAGGTTTTACTCTCTTTCCATGATCTCTTCAGGGTTTTTGACAAGCTTATATCCATAATCACAAAAGCTATTACTTAAACTTCACTGCTTCCAATAGTTCTTTCGTACCTTGAAACAGAGCTTGCTATCACAAGTAGGAGACCTTATATGTCACAACTACTCTTCCATAAGATCTATATCTCCAACCATAAGGTTCCTTGCAGTTACTATTATGAATGCTTAAACTGTTTATGTGGATAAAATCAACATATTGTCTACTGATTGGTCAGCTTATATTATCATCATCAACATCATCATCACCTTGTCAAATCTATATAGGTTTGGTTTGTGAGTCCTATTTCTCCACTCATTGCTGTTTAGGGCTAAAATCTATTTTTCTCCACATCTTTCATCATAGTAATCAAGTTTGGATTTGAAAATATTCTGTTTAATTCAAATAAATTCGAAAATTATTCTAGGTTTATAAAAAGAATACAAAATTACTAAAAATACAAACGATGGTGTTTTTAAAAAATACAACCAATAAATTAAAATTGATGGTTTAAGGAATAACATAAGTGCATTACAATTCACAATCATAAAAAAACATTAAAAACAATACAAAGCATGTATGACAATCATTAGAATTTGAAAATTTCGGAAAATTTTGGAAAGATTCTCTGAATTGCTGAATCAGCCGATTAATCGGCCAAAAGTTCAGAAGACCACCTAATTGGAGATTATTTTTTTTCGAAACTTTGATTAACTTGAAGAATTTTGTGACCGATTCCATGTTGTTTCTTACTACTTTTGAAGTTCATTATCTCTTAAACATAAATCTTGGTGCCAACTTCCAAATGGTTATTGGGTAATGGGGAATATACTATCAACTTCGAGTGCAGAATCCATCATTTCACTCCTTGATGGAAAAGTAAGCTTTATCTTCAAAAATTTTGTTGGAAAATATTTTACATTCCTAGTCAATTTTCTCCTTAGCTTATTTTTACATCTCCATTTCAGGTTTTGAAGGTGAATACTAATAGTATACAACCTGCGAATCCTGATATTCTTGACGGTGTAGATGATCTCATGTAGCTTACTTATTTAAATGAGCCATCAGTATTGTGCAATTTTTAATATAGATATTCTCAAGACTTGATCTATGTGAATATTTTATTTGCAATTTGATCTTCTCCTACATATTCTTCTCAATGCTTTCACCTCTTCTAATATTATTTTCGCCATCGTATCTATTTTTGGCTGCAGACTAAAGCTGGGCCAGTGTTGGTTTCCATTAGCCACTTTAAGGAAATACCTTAGTATGGAAATGATTATATTGAAGCTTATAGGCATAAATCGGTGGAGAGCCGACATGTGTATGCCATTGCAGATACAACCATTTGAGAAATGATACGAGGTGATTAACTTTGGTTAGATTTCAAAAAATTTGCATTTACACATCTTTAGCATCCATCATTTGTAAAAAAAAATAAAATTTAACTCATTCAAGTATGTTTTATATACACATCTAACTATGGATTTGATACCTTTGCAGATGAAGTTAATCAGTCTATCATCATAAGGTTGGTGACAATTCATTTACTAAATTTATGATAAATTGTTTAAAGTTTTTAAGATTGTGAATCCTTCTATTTGATTCATCTCATTATAGCTCATCCCTATTAAGAAATGGGGCTTCGGCTCTTTCTTTTGAGTTGGGGTCTCATACATAGTTCTATGCTCCTTCATTGTGATAATATTACGCAAGGAGTTCATCATATTACGCAAGGATGCTATTCATTTGCAATCTTGTTGCAGAGGTATATTCCTCACTTCATCATTGAGATCTATTCATGAATTCTTACTATTGGTCTTATTTCTAATTTTTCATCCTTATTTTTTTAGTTTATATGTAAATATAAATAATCATATAAATTTGATTGAAAACTCTAGAAATTTTATAAATCTCCGAGTTTGAGGTCTTATCTCCTAGTTTCAGTCATTAGAAACAATGATATGCTTTGTTTCTCTTCTATTGAAGTTCAACTTTTATGTTTTGTGCACAATTAGGTTCTCTGATTAATGATATTAGTAGAAGGAAACAAACATGGATAACTTCTGAGACTTTCTTTTATTTATTAATGAAAGTTGCTTCAAATCCCAATATATTGATGGAATATCTAGCTTCAATCATGTTAACTCTATTTTGAGGATAATGTAAATATGTTTTTTGTAGATTTTATGATATTATTTTCAGCCTACGACACCTATGTATATAGGCTAAAACACCTATAAAATATTTAGAAGATGATATCATCGAATTGGTACAGTTTCTAGAAGTCATGGAATCCATAAAAGTAGGACATGGAAACAATACTACACCCATGCACCTACCATAAATAATCACTTATTTTATATTATATCGTTCACTTGTAAATTGTTAAATAAATGACCCTCATGTGCATTGCATGTGCAGGGTCCACTAGTTAACAGAATAATGATTTTTAAGCTCATACTCGTGTTAAATATTGGGCTTTTTACAATCAGTGCCCTGTGCCATTTTTTGTCACCAAAAAATCAAACGCCGTTTTTTTCTTTTGAAACGGCGCTCTCACGTACCTGAAACAGGTAACCATACATATCAACAACCCACGTAGGGAACTGATCAATTTTAATGAATAATTACAATGCTAGCCTTGCCAACAAATTCCCATTTGTTTTTTATTTTTGTTTGGACTTTTTTATTATTAGGCATTTGACATGTGCATGGAGAATGCATACGAATACGGGCCCATATGGGGGGCATTTTCATATTTCAAAAAAAAATTCAACCTTTTTTGTAATAAAATATAAATGAGGCACATTTTCGTACTTTTCTCTTAAATATTTGTATGTAAGGATTTTACAACTCATGAAAAATGATTTTAATATCTAAAATCTATATTTAAGGGTTCTAAATTTAAATGGCATGTCTATACTAAAGGATTTTAAAAATTAAGACCTTTGTAGATAATACATCTGTAGCTTTCGACTCTAACATCAATCATATATCATGTCATTCCGAGATTTTAGACCTAGAGTATCAGGATCTACCAAAATCATACAATAGTTTATATATAAGAGAGTGACAGAGACAGAGAGATTGGGTAGTAGTTTATAACTCCTTTTTATTTTCCAGATCTTGAAAAAATAATGGCCTATGTATCCAAAATTTTGAATACATTTGGGTGGTGTGTAGTTGGTATGTTCAGAACGTGTATATTTCACCCCAAGTTCATATTTGCATGTATATTTCACCCCAAGTTCATTTGCTGATATATATATAAATCTCGCCTTTTTGATATTTTGAACAATGATCAAAGACCTTCTGTATCACCTTTTAATAATAAGATTCAACTACATATAGAGAGAATGCAATAAAAGTGCACAGATTCTACTCGAGTTGTTCGATGACCTGATGATTACTCGTCTCTTCCAATTTTCTCTCCTTTTGAAAAAGATATGTGCATTTATTATTTGTAATCTTCTTTTGAGCTTGATTATTATAAAATTAGCAATATTCCTCGTGGTTTAAATAGAAATTTGCTTTTTCTTCTTTGTTTCTTTCTTATCTATATCTTGTTTTCGTTTCTTAAAGCCAAATTTCGCAAGGCATAATAATACTGCAGGGATTACTAGTTTCAAAAGTGGGATTATTTTAAAAACAAAGATTATTTGTAAAAAGTCTTAGCGTATTATACTTCTTTGGGAAAGTCACTACAATTAGCGGCAATTTTTTGCAAGCAAAAAGTGCCGCTATTAACAAAAAAACTATTAAGACTATTAGCGGCAAGGATATTAGCTACAGTTTTTTTGTTAATAGCAACAGTTTATGGCTGCCGCTAATAGTTTTTTTTTGTAGTGAGTCACGCTTTTTTGGGCTCCCAATAAGACATTCAGTCAACATATTAGAAACATTTATAATTGAAATTATTAACGCTACGTATGACATAGCTCTCTGCTAGCCCCTGCCAGCCATAGTAGGCTTTAGCAGGTTCCCATCCTCTTTGTTAACATCATACTACCTGCTTTAGCAGGTACCCCTTCTCCTTGATAACTTCTTGCATAGCAAGATTTTAGGGATAATTAGAGAAACATGCCTCAAAAACAAACTTTTTAGCAAAAAAGACCCGACTTCAAACGTTTTAGAAAAACATGCTTTCACGGATTTTGGAACTTCAGAAAATCATGAAAGCACCGTTTTTCTAAAACGTGTAAAGTCGGGTCTTTTTTGCTAAAACGTTTGTTTTTTAGGCATTGTTTTCTAAAGTGCCCAAGATTTTATGCAGGATTTACCTATTCAGCAGTTCTACCCTATTCTCTACTCGCTCCTTGTCAGAGAAGATTTTATTTGCTCTGGTACGGAGTTAGTAGAGAGCAGGTAAATCCTCATTTGCAGGGAGTTAGAAAAGAGAATGTCAACTAAAGCAGAGAGTTATGCCATTAGTATCCTAAATTATCATTATTTCCTATTAAATGCATGGTATCATTTGTCTTATATGACATTTTTGTGGAGGGCATTTTCATAATTTCAACTATAAATGTTTCTCACATATTGAGCGAATGATTTTTTGGGGACTTTCTTCATAATTTCAAATCACCCTTTCCTACATACGATAATCGAATGACTTTTTGTGTATCATGGAAATCGGGACAATATCTCTTTTTTCAAAAACTATTTGAAGTAGTATAATACGCTAAAACTGTCTTCAAGTAGTCCCATTTTTCTAATTTTCTCTTCAAAAAGTTTGTTGTTGGGATCCTCAAAAGTTGGACGCCCAGTAAGTGAGACTTAGAATTTTATTTTATTAGGCTTTGTATAAGGCATTTGCAGCAACATGGAGATGATTGAAAAACGTTGAGATAATGTAATGGAGATTGTGGAGTATTTATACATAAAATCTACATGCATAAAGTTAGTGTTTACTCCCATTCTTCTTATACAAGAGCATAATCAAAATAAGTAGTTTGATGGCCAAGACTATGAACATATATTATTCAGTTTGACCTTGGCTGAGTTGGCTTAAAATCTCGAAAGGAATTGCATCTGCTTCAAAAGAGGGCTTAAGCTCTCCATTAATTTCTCACATGGATGGTTGTGAACTCCCTCATATGTTGTGACCACGATGCTTGTGTCCTTTGATAAGCGTTGAACTTGTTTCTTCACATTGCATGTGTGATGGGTGCAACGGTAGTAACTCCTGTTTTTCCCAGTAACAAAAATAAACATTAATTGTCCTAAGCAGCTTAATTATTCCATTATCAATGGAGAAATAGTTAGTTTAATTAACAACATTTGAGATGCTAAGACAGCAATTTAATTAACACAATCGCAGGTATAAGAGTAGCATAAACAAAGTCACTTTCATTAATCAGATGTTTATTTAGTGTGTGTATATGATTAAACATAGGAAAATGGGTATATAAAATAATGTGCACCACTTCCCGTAGGGGTTCACCAATCCCTCCACAGTTTTAGGAAAACAAAATTGGACATTTTTGAATTTTTGCCATTGAATATTTTCACCTTGAGTTTAGCCCAACTGACTGCACCCATATGCTTACCCTCGGGTATATATATATATATATACTTTGTCATTAATTATATATATACTTTTTTAGCAAAAAATGAGTAAAATACTTTATCATTATTCTTTTTTATGGTATAATATTGTCTCTTTGAAAGGTTAACCCATCTAAGTTAATGTTAACAACACACGGTAGGAGGATTTTTTTTTATACATACAAAACTATGAGATATAAGCATTTTTTTACCGATACACAAAGTTGAAGGGTTATTTATTTATTATTATTTTATAAAGACAGATTAGCTGGGCAAGGCATTTGCAAAAGACCCCCGAAAGCTTATCAGATTGGCTGGGTATATGGGTGGCGAATTTTGAACCTTGGTATGTTTCAACCGTCAAAAGTGTCCTATTATGACTCCATGTGACTTGGATGAAAGTTGGGGAATTTTGAACCTTGGTATGTTTCAACCTTCAAAATTAAGCGTCCTATTATGACTGCATGTGACTTGGATGAAAGTAATGAAATTAAAAATTAAAACAACTAATTACCCTATTTGATGCCCGTAGACCCATCTCTTTCAAGATTGTGCGATATATAGGCCGACTGATCTTAATTAGCCGCTAGGTTAATTACCTAGGTTTATTCTAGTTTTAAAAAATAAATATTTAAAGGATGGTTAGCCCACACTAAGTATTTAATCACCGAGTACACCTCCTTTTACTCCTCTAGGAAAATGGCCTAAAGGCATTATATATATATATACTAGTTTACGCTTGGACTAATCCTTAAGGGATGCCCTCGCTATCACCATGCCACGAGTATTTCACAGATTAATTAAGTACCTTAGGAGGCATCCTGAGAGAAGAGGAGTGCAGTTACAGGAAGCTCCTCGAATATTGGTAAATTTAATGAATTAATATCTTGCTTAATTAGGGAAAACAGTGTAGGTGAGGGTCTTAGCAGAAAAAAAATGGGGGAATTGAAGATGACACAAAGCGAGGCAATTGTTAATATATGGAGGAACCACGCACGAGTTAACGGATTGGTCAACATTAATTCAAAACCAATTGTTGATGTTATTTAAATTTGAAAACATTGATTATTGAAGGAATTAAGCCCTCAAGGGAAAATCAATAAAAAAATCAAATTGAAACCAACCTATATATCAAAGTTGGTCACCTGTAAAGTTGGATAGTTATGAAAAAGAAACAATGGATTATGGGTTAGGAAGATGAAAGTTGCATGAAAGATGATATTTTATACGTTGATGCTCTATCTTCAAAATATTAGTGAGAGAGAGAGAGAGAGAGAGAGAGAGAGAGAGAGAGATGGCAGGAACCTGGGATAGATGGTGTTTTTGACTGCTTTCTGACCGTATTTTCTCCAACGGTAACCATCATCGAGAATATCGTTAGTGCTCCTGGTTTGAAAAGCAATCCTCGGCTTAGTCACTTTCTTGCTCCTCCCGACCACCTTCCCCTTATGATCCTTTTCAAATGTTGCTCTGCTCTCTACCACCTTCATTTCTTCATCAAGCACATTATTATTATTATTATTATTAGCCCCCGATAGTAAAGTCGCCCAATCCATGTCTGCTGTTCCTGTGTACTGTGAAGCTGAGTTGAAGAAGCAATTACCCACATCATTTACATGCTGGGGTGGTTCCATGATCTATGAAACTAGCTAATTAATGGATTTGGTGGTGGTGGAACAGTAAGTGGAATGAGAGAAGGGAGGGAGGAGATTTATAGTTTCTTCTGTTATTACTTATTTTGAAGTAGCAAGGGAAGATATATGATGAAGAAACTCCTTCCTTACGTAGCCCATATTATATATGTGAAGGTGAAGCCAAGCCAACTACATCTCATCTACTTCTGTTCAACTGCCCCTTAGAAAACTGAATAGAGACGTGCACTCTTCTTCCTCATCACATACCCAATTTATGATCTATGATGATGATTTGAGCCATGCACATTCACAACCCCTCTCTTTCTTCCCCACCTACCATCCGCCCTAATTAAATACCTGTGACCATAATATTATTGATTAATTAAACAATTCGTGTAAGGGTGGCGATATTTGCACCCATTTGACTACCTTGAATTAGAAGAATGGAGATCGTGTTTTAACCCAATCTTCTACACACAATAGACCTTGAGATCATGGTGCACCAATCAGACGGTCAGATCTTGATTCCATGAGGCACACATCCCCCAAAAGTGACATTTGAGAAACCTTTCTCATGGTATGCTCATGATCACGATCCCTTTTAGGGATGTGTGCCGCATTGAATCAATATTTGACTCTCTGATAAGTGATCCATGATTTCAAGATCTATTTTGTGGAAGGGTAGGACGAAACACAATCTACATCGTCTAATTCAAGGCAGTCATCGATTTTTAAAGGTGGAATGCTTGTGTGTCTTCACTGAAAAAACGGGTGCAAAGAGCACCACTCTTCGTGTAATTAATTATTGTTTGTTGTTCGAGATAGGGTACCAAACTCTTTTACCATTTTACCTTTTAATTTGATAGTTGGGACTTGGGTCAGCCAACACTATTCCTAGAAGGGGTTGATGCAAACTCAAACGTATCATATACCATGAGACATTAATTATCTTATCTTATTTCTAAATGAATTTATTTCAATTAAATTAGTAAATAACTTATATCATCTACAGTATTAAAAAAAAAAAACCTTATATATCTAACTCGAAAAGAGAAAAAACTCACCTTTTCTTTCTCATCCTCTCAACATTTTGTTCTTATACAAATTGTTTTGGTATGCTTGCTTAGCGGAGAAGTAGATTAATTAAGGGAACTGTTACTACCACACCTAAAAAGGATATGCCCACACCATTAAAGAAAATTCATCAACATTTTAAATATTTTTCTCCTTTACACTAAAACAGTATTAATCATCATCTTCTTCACCCGTAAGCACATGATTCTAGTTTATCCATTAAAGGGAGGAAAAAAAAAAACAAATTCATGTTGCCCATTTGGAAAAGAGGCAATGGATTATAATAGGGAAATTTTGCTGGACACATCAAACAAAATCTCTAACATAGTTTTGAAGATCAACAAGAATTTCCACTGTTTTAACCTACTCCTATATTTTCTACAATCCCATTACCTTTTATTTATTTTATATTTTAAAACTTTATGTTATGCTCGATTTGAATTACCATTATTTTAACCTTCTGGTTATATTTTCTACAATCCCATTACTTTTTTATATTTTATTTTAAAAATTTACAAGTTTGATTTTTTTCTCCCCAAATTTTCAGAGCACTAAATTTAAGATTTTGATAAGAAATGAGAAGATAGAGAAAGAAGATGAGTAGAGACATTGATGAGCTCTACTCTCTTGGCCCTCATTTAAACACCAAAATGATGTTTCAATGATCTTGCATCATCAAGGGTTTAAGATGTGGGTGATCCGTCCCGTCAAAGTGAGGGATCATGGATTGAAGTGCAATACACACAAAAATCGTGTTTCAGGGAGATTTAAACACCATTGGATCTGAGGATTATAATATCAACCATTATTTTTAGTGTTAATGACAGATATTAAAGTTCACTCGGATGGTCCACAGCCACTTCAAATCATATTTTTTGGAATGAGACATGTTTTAATAATAAGTTGCCACTTTGGACGGTTTAAATTGATCACAAAAGTGCGCCACATGGCATAACGATAAATAATTCTCCACTGATGTGCAATAAAAAAGTCTAAATACAGCCATTACCCCTTTATTAGCAAGTGTATAGGTACTTCAAAAAAAAAAAAACACATTAAAAGTGTATAGGTAGGTTGAAGAGGGCATGCAGCGTGTTGCAGAAAAAGGAAACCTCTCACTATCTTCCATTTGCTATTTTTCCGGCGTTCGTCCGAAATCTAGAAGTTCATGCTGCAAGCTTTATGAACTTCAAGCTTTAGGGGTCCTCTCTTGAACCCGAGAGATGAAATTAAAGCTATTTTTCTTCATCAGCATGTGAAGAAGAAAAAGCACATGGAATAAAAAAAATATCTAAAAGAGAATCATTCTTACCATGTCCATCTGTTCATAGAATTCACCATTCTCTTCAGTATTCCACTAAAATCTTTCAGATTCATATGAAGATCCAACAGAGAAGGTTGTTCTCTTAGTTTTCTTTTGGGACTTTTTAGTTCTGTTTTTGATCTTGGGCTTTCTAGTTATGTTTCTGTGGTTTGCGTCCTTGGCTGTTTAGCAGTGATGTCATTGCTAAAGCTCTCTTAGCAGCTGTTGTATGTGATTTGGCTTTGTTCTTTAATGGTAGAGTGAGGTCCCTTATCCCTCAGCTTCAATTATAAAAAAAATAAAAATAGATAAAAACGTTGATTTTTCATCGTTCTAACTAAAATGATAGGCTTTGCATAGACGAGCTTTTGAGGAGGGTACTCCAAGGGCACTGGGTAAATGGGGAGTTGGTCGAGGGGATGATGATGAAAAGATTGGTGCAGAGGAAGAAGCATGCCCTTCAGGAGATGATCAAGGAAAATATTATAGAGGGTGGGTTTTCTCATTCAAAATGTGCTGCTAGAAAATATTATAGCTCCCTATGCTGCAGGAGATCAGAAGAAAAAACAGCTTAAATCTAAACTTACCACAAGAAGCATTACGATCCAACCAAAAACAAAAGGGGAGAATTAAATTAAGAAAACTGAAAACGGGGAACACAATTTTTTCCCTATTTTAAACTTTTCTTTGAACTATAGTTCCCTTTAAGATATCTTCTGCCTTCCCAAAAATTTTCTTGCAACAGTTGGCTACATAACAGGGCATTGTCCTCGCCCAAATAACGTTTTGTAAACAAATAAAAATTTCTTTTTTTTTTTTTCGCTAAAATCTGATAAGCATTTAAAACAAGCAGACAATGACCAAATCGCAAGGGATAAAAGCATGGCCACTGTCTTGACTATGGAAATGCCATCATGTGTTGCATTGCATCAAAACAATGGCTTCCTTCCTTTTAGCATTCCCATCAATTGATCCAAAACTTGACCCCCTCCATCGCGTAGCCCAGAATGCATGAATTCATTAGTTATCCATACCCTAATCCCTGCAATCTCTGAAGCCGTTTCCATTGCCAGTTTAAAGTTAACAAACATATCTTCATAATAAACAGCAGCTGCAACTGGCACCTGCAAAAATTGCAAACATCATCTATATGTAAATACTGATTATCTAAGGATAGGATCTTAATGTGGCTATCAAACATCACCTACATAAGAAAACACATGCACACAGTCACACTATTGTTACATGCTGTTTCATTCACCTGGTTCGAGCTAGGGAGCAAGACTTTAGAGTTAAGAGGTTTGATGCTATTGAAGATAATATTGACAGGCCATGGAGATATACTTGGATTCTGTATGACATTGACACGGCCAGAATCCAATCCACTCATCCAAATTTGAATATAGGTGGAGGGAACTTAACCAGACAGCGGGCTACTCATCAAAACATATTACAAACGCAGCTGATGTTGTGTATTAGTTTGATCTCTCGAGAATCGCTTTTGATTTTCAGATTGTGACTTTAGACAATAATTCAATATATAAATGTTTGGATTTCCCAATTGGCCTTAGGGTAGTATTAACACCCACGAAATCGTGGAGGGCACCTATGCCAAAACCATTGATTGCTTTGAAGCAGACGATAGAGATCGTTTTTCACCCAAAGTTTCACACAAGGGATCATTTCCTATTCGGGTGTTCCATCAGATGATAATGTTTGAGCGTGATGCGTGCCTTGTGATTTTAGGGACACTTTTTTTGGATGTGTCTCGTGAGATAAAAAACTGACCATCTGATGGTACGCTTATGGTCTCCAGATCCCTTGAGTGGAATATTGGGGCGAAAAGCCATCTGCATCGTCGGATTCAAAGCAATCAATGGTTTTTATCGTAGGTGCCCTCCAAGAGTCCGTGGGTGTTAATAAAGCTACCCTTGGTCTTAATGGAGAGTGAGGACTCACACAACCTATATATAAATAATGACCCACACTACTAGTACATCACCACATGTGAAATTTTAGGTCACAGAAGGAACTCCAAAGTTCAAATAATGCTACATCACCAGTAGAAAGGAATTGGTAATGAGCAGTTTACTTCCATGAAAAGCTTCCAAACCAAGCTTGTAACACACACAATAGACATGAGCTTTTGCAAGAAATAGGACTAGGAAAGCCAATTTTTGACAGATGGGATAAGGTCGTGATGATGATGCTGATGATAATAATAAGCTACTACAGATTATGTAATTGAAGAGTACACTAGTTAAGATATGCTTAGACAAGAAATCATGATGAAAACTCTTGAGGCCTCAACTATTATCATGAGGTTGAAAAAGAAGGCACTCCACTATACAAAACACCTACTTAATAGTTACTAAGTAATACCAAATAATGTTCCCCTAGGTTTCATGAAGAAGTGTAGTAGGTAGCATACCTGGTTATTATTCAACACAGCAACATCATATAGAGGAGGCCAGTCCTCCTCCTCAGCCAACAAATGAGCTGCTTCCTTAAAATGTCTCAAGGTTTTAATTTCGTCAAACATCCAGGGGAAGATCATCTGTAGTAGAAAACAGGCAGAGCATAATGTGTCAGTTAGACACTCCAGAGCACCACAAGACCAGAAGACTCCTTCAAGACCAAAAATTTAGGAGGTAGTGGTCACTATAAATGTCCGTAATATATTTGTGATGTGTGTATATTAAAGTGATATATTATTCAAAGTTTATGTGCACTGAAAAGTGAAAACAATGTATCCGTTGCCTGCAGCTTCAATGCCGACCAAAAACAAAAAAAGTAAACCATTGATTTTTTTATTCATTATAAATAACAATGATGATATCTTTTAAATTTTCCTATAGTAAAATTCTGAAGTTCCAAAAAAAAAAGGATCTTGCACCACTGCCTTCCTTATCATGGTATATTACATATTAGAGAAACTAGCATTGATGTTGACCCTCAAATGTGTTTCACAAGTGAAACACTGATGTGTTCATGCAAGATACTGTCAGTGTGAAATGTGAGAACTTACATGTACCGTACATTCCAAAAACATGCAGTGTCCCATACCAGTTTGCATACAATATAATAAAATGTTTTGGATTGATCTCATGCATAAAATCAACATAATAACAATCCCTCTATTTGAGCTTAAAATTTTCCGTACATTCCAAAAACATGCAGCGTCCCATACCAGTTTGCATACAATATAATAAAATGTTTTGGATTGATCTCATGCATAAAATCAACATAATAACAATCCCTCTATTTGAGCTTAAAATTTTCATGATACTAGTTCACCCTAATCTCACATGTAAGAAGAACATTAACCATAGGCTTCATATAATATATAATAAGTAAAAATGATATTTAAATCATTATCTCATCATTATACATGTATTTTACAGCTTGTCTCTACCTCTCCAGTGAATAAAACAGGGCGACCTTCTTTAGCGGCCTTGATAGGATCAAACATGCTCTCAAATTCACCCCATACTCTGTGAGCAGACCACTTTGATGAAACTCCCTTCCAGTTGAAAGAAGTTAAACAGTTAAAACCAACTTTCCAAAACATAATAAAGAATCAAAAGAGAACAAGAAGAATACCTGGCAGTAAATGGATTCATGCAAAATAGCATAGAGCGGATTTGTATCAAATGCCATCCAATTCTCAAACTGCAGAATAATAGGCCATGTACTTCATCAGCACAAAGCAGTAGTGTCAAGCTGCTAGTGCTGCCTTGATAATAGAAAATATAATCAAACATATGTATGCATAAAGGGGAGGTCTAATGTGAGTATGGTGCATGTGTGTAAATAGTAGGTCGTATCATTACATGTGGGCATGTGAGTGTTAGTGTTTTACATGAGATTCTATTTTGTAGGTGGTACATATAATAATTTTGAAGGGAGTGCCAATCTCAAACTCACGACCCCGTTCTTTCCTCTTCCTTTCTTCTCTTCTTTCTCCTCCACCTAACCCAAACTTGGCCTAACCCTCATCTAACTCAAATCACCATCATATATACTAATTTGGTATCAGAGCTAAACTTTCCAGGACCTACCTGTAGCTGACATCACCCTACAGATTGCTAATGTCAGTATTATGGCATTCTGACATTAGCCAGGGAAAAAAAGTTGATATCACTTTGACCAGAAATTGATGTTTTTAAGGAGTACGAATCTAAAACTCGTTTTCTGATTTGAAGTGGAAAGAGTTTCAAAAAACAATTCTGTGGACATGAAGTAACGTGAAGGCTGACGATTTCTTGTGGTAGAAATTGTTGAATCTTTCCATAGGGATCGGAAGTGACAAAGCTACCTTTTTTTTCTTAATATAGTTTGATGACATTTGATTAAGTTTCGAGAGAGTTATGAAGATTTTCTTATAATCGTGTTTTGGGGACAGTTTCACGTAAAGGAATAACTCATGTTAATCGCTTATCCTTCAATTCTACCCAAGATGCTACTTAATCTTATAGCAGTATTATAAACATCTTAATTGCAGTGTTACCTTTCCCTCGCATTGTTTCTTCCAAAATTTGTCGACATGAATAATGCTTAGTTGTGGTCGTGACAAGAGAGGATTATGATCCTACCTCTGCGATTTGTTACCATGGATGTTACTTTTTAGAATCCACTCTATTTTATTCTCCGACAAAGTTCCCTCTCCAGGGGGAGAGTCATAAGGAAGAGAGAACTATGCCTGTGTTACCCGATCGCCCAAGTGATGTTGCAAGTGATGATGTTCATGATGAAGCTGAAATGGAGGGGGAAGAAGATCAACTGATCTTAAGTGGGCAACAAAGAGAGGTCATTAATATAGAAAGAGCTTACGCATTTAATAAGTTTGAAAAAAGCAAAACCTTCATCCGAGGTGAAGCCTTTAAGAAGATGAAGAAGAACTCTCTGAGGTGAAGCCTTCAAGAAGAAGAAGAAGAAGACCTCTCCTCTACAGCCTACTGATCAAGTTTCCTCTTGAAAAGCAAGTCCACCAATTCCACCAAGTAGAGATCCCTCTCCAGAAACTGAATTAAACATTCCTATTGCCCTACGTAAGCTTCAAGGTCATGCACCCATCATCTCATCAGTAAGGCTGTGCCAATAAAAAAATTTCAGCATCACACCTATCATTCAAATCTTTACTAAACTCTATTCTTATTCATGGTAGTTGTTTTTATGCCATATCTCAGACACAGGGAAGGATGCTATGATGCAGGAAATGAAAAAAAATTTGGAACAAAATAAGACTTGAGATGTTGTAGAACTCCCTGAAGGAAAGAAGATAATCGGTTGCAAGTAGATCTACACTAAAAAGTATAGACTAGAACGCACTATAGAAAGATATAGGCCATGTCGATAGAAAAAGGGTTTCACAGACACATGACATTTACTATCGGAGCATATTTGCATCTATAGCAAAGTCAAATACTATTCGGATGCTTCTTTCACTTGCTGAATACAACGATTGGTTGTTATACCAGTTGGACGTAAAAATGAAATCTTACATGGTGATAAAAGAAGTCCACATGACTCTTCCACCAGGTTTTTCCCTTAAGGGGTAGAAAGGCAAAGTGTGCTGAAGAAGGCAATTTGTGGTTTGAAAACATCCCCTAGAGCTTGTTTAAAAAAATCATGGTTTTAAAACTCGGTGAGTAGACTCAGAACTCGGGCGAGTCGATGGGCGTAAGGGATCGAACAGGCTTGGAACTCGGGCGAGTCGATGGGCGTAAGGGATCGAACAGGCTTGGAACTCGGGCGACTCGCCGATCTGACTCGGGAACTCGACCGAGTTTGCGGGATTGGTGAGTTGAGTTTAGTCACTCTAAACCAAGGACCGGTGGGGGTTTTTAATAAATAAAAGGGCAAATGTGTAATTTCTGCCCTCTTTAAATATAAAGACCTCTTGATTCCCAAAACCCATCTCGACAGAAGAAGAAGAAGAAGAAGAAGAAGAAGAAGAGGAATCGCAGCCCTCAGCTGTAACCTGCAAGTATTTTTTTTTCACTTTTATAATAATTTGTTTTTTGAGTGGAGCAGTAGCCCTCAGCTGCAAGTATTTGCTTTTTTTCACTTTTATAATAATTTTTTTTTTAGTGGAGCAACCCTAAGCCCCTATGAAGATGGGTTTTTTGGTTGAAGCAACCCTAAGTCTATGGTAAAAAATTTGCACAAGAGTACTATGGGAAATTTTCGGGATATGTGCCACCTGGAACACCATCTAAGCCACACGATTTGAAGACCATGATGTAAAGATCTTCAAGGCTAAATATTGGCACGAAATATCATCTGGTTGAAATCGGTCAAACAGTCTTGATGGTGTTCCAAGTGGCTCAAAAGCCTCCCCTTTTAATAATGTGTCACGGTACATCATAGCCTTCAAATCATATGGCTTAGATGGTGAAAATTTTAGCACCCTTTTACTGTTTTTTTTCACATATTCTGTGCAGATCATTTGGCTCCGATTATCTTTTTTTCACATTTATTTTGGTGCAAGTTTTATGCATAGTTGTTGTGTGTGTGTGTGTGTGTGTATCATTGTCACTTAATGCTAAATATCAGTGCACAATTTCTGTTCACTGTTGCCACATATTAGTGCCCAATATCTATATACTTTTCCCCTTAGTACACAAATTAATCACTTATTTATTGATTTTTTTTTACCATGTAGTATATTAATATTCAATCATAGAGATGGAACAAAATTCTGGTACTGCTAGAGAAGCATCTAATCCTCCTGTACCATTAGAGATCGACATCTCTCATTTATCCGACCTGGGATGGTCGCATGATATCGCAGTTACCGCAGACAAAAAAAAAAGTGAGGTGTAATTATTGTTCTACCCAAATGTGTGTGGGGGGGTTAATAGACTTAAGCATCATTTGGCCAAAATCAAGGGAGATGCCAAGACATGTTGGAAAGTTTTAGATCGTGTATCTACTTCAATGAAATAGCTTTTAATGAAAAATAAGGAAGAAAAGTAAGAATAGAAAAGAGTATATCAGTGACTTGGGGAGTTTTGGAAGTAGAACTGACACTGAAATCGAGGATGGAGAAAATAATTCAACTAGATCAAAGAAAGGTAAAGATGTTGCTAGCATGTCACAAATGAAGGTGATGACATGTATGGATAAGGCATCCAGAAAGCGTATCTGTGGGACGATAACTCGTTGGTTTTATCATGCCGCTATTCCATTCCATGCAGCTGACTCCATTTATTTTCCGAAGGTGTGCGAGGCAATAGCCTTGTATGGTCAAGGCTCCAAGGCTCCAGCACTGTATGAGTTATCCGGGCCTCTTTTAAAGTCGGAGGTTGAAGTGGTCAAACTTTACTTAAATGAGTTCAAACACCATGGAGTGAGAGTGGTTGTTCGATTATATCAGATGGGTGGAAAGATCATAGGGACGAAAATAAATTAATTTTTTGGTGTCCTGTCCGCATGGTATCGTTTGATGCATCAGAAATTGAATAAAATGCAATGAATTTGTTTAATTTACTGGATAATATTATACAAGAAGTTGGAGAAGAAAACATTATTCAAGTGATAACGGATAATGCGGCGAACAATGTTATTGCTAGAAAGTTACTAATGGCGAAGAGAAAATATTTGTATTGGAGTTCGTATGCAGCTCATAGCCTTGACCTCATCCTTAAGGCAATTGAGAAAATGGACAGCATATCAGAAATTATAGAAAAGTGTAAACGGGCAACAAAGTTTATTTACAAGGGAAGAATGTTGGCTATGATGAGGAGATATATAGGTGAAAGAGAGCTCCTTAGGCCAAGGGTCACTCGTTTTGGTACAAACTTCATCATTCTTGATAGCTTCATCGAGTAGGTAATAAAAGTTAGCATTTTAATTTTTTATTATTAAAATTTAAATTTAAATAAAGTTAATATAATATTGCAATATCTAAAAGTAATTTTTTTTTGTATTCAACAGAGGGCTGCCTTGAAGAAGATGTTTCTTTCTAAAGAATGGGCCACGTTTAAATTTGCAAAGTTAACCGAGGGGAAGGAGGTTGAGAGTATAATAACTAATGAGCCTATGAAGAAAGTTGGATGAGATCCATAATATGATTTCTCCTCTTATTAGTGTCTTAAAATATGTAGATGGGTGAAGAACCGGCGATGAGTCAAACAATCCTGAGATCCGGCGTGGCTTGCAAGAAGCAATTGATTTACATGAACAAGATCTTGATGTTGGATTCTCTGCAATAGAGCAGGCATATTAGATTAATATATTACATAAGTAAACTTCATATTTTATTTTATTTTTATCGGTAAAAACATATATATATATATATATATATATATATTGAAAAGCCAGCAAGATGCTGGAAACAACAATACAATGGAACGGCCAAAATAGTTGGGCCACGAAGCCAATCAAGAAAAGAGAACACAACAAAAATGGTAAAACAAAATACACCCCCTTGCCATAATCACAGGATCGCACAATGAGGTTACCTCGGTTCCCAAGGTTCCGAACACAAGTCGACTCCTGCTGATAGCCAGAGAGTGACTAGGTCCTTGGCTGCCTTCACAATACACCCCACAGGTTTCTTCTTCTGATAAAAAATCCGCAAGTTTCTCCCTTTCCAGATACTCCATATTACAGCGAAGAAAGATACTATCCAATTGTTCCTAATCCTGCTGTCCAAGTCGACCGCGGACCAGGTAAGGTACAGGTCATAAGGCATAGCAGTCATGGCCCATTTCATCTGGAATAGATTTAAAACTATACCCCAGATTTCGAAAGCGACCTCACAATGGATGAATAAATGTGCCGCCGATTCCTCTTTCCTAGAGCGCATGACACAACGATTGGTGATGTTCTTTCCCCTACGAATGAGCACATCTATCGTGAGCACTCTCTCTTTGAATAGGGACCAGGCGAAGAACTTAATTTTAGACGGGATTTTCGTCTTCCACAGCATAGCACCTTGGAATTTGATGAGCGGCCGGCGGTCAGCATCCGATAGTACGTCTTGACACTAAACACGCCATTCTTATTCCGGCCCCATCTCCACCGGTCAAGATTGTCCGCATTCGGGGTCAACTTGTACAACAACTGTAGTAGTCTAGCACACTCTTCTTCTTCGTTAGTCCGCAGATTTCATCAGGTGACCACTTCCCACACTCTAGCTCCATTGGAATCCGAGAGAAAATCTAGTATCCGTCCCGAGGGATTCCAAGCTATGGAGTAGATACGTTGGAAATTCTGACTAAGCTTCCCCTCCTCTACCCAATTGTCCTCCCAAAACAGTATTCTGGTGCCACAACCCCAGCTGAAACGAATCCCCCTAGAGAAGTGCATCCACGTGCTGCAGATATTTTTCCACCAGTTAGAAGTACCTCTATTAACTGCGGTATTGACTCCCCAGTTGTAATCAAGTGGGCCATATTTCTCCAGCAGTACCTTTTGCCATAAACTGTCTGCTTCATCCGCGCTTCCAACACGCCAGAACAATTTGCCAAGCAGCACCACGTTGGTCCAGTTCACATTACGGATTCCCAATCTTCCGCAGTTCAGCGGTAGTTTACACGTGTCCCAATTGACAAGATGGTATTTTCTCTCCAGTCCCAAACCTTCCTATAGGAAATTGCGTTGGATTTGCTCGATCTGAAGTAAGACGACAGCTGGGCACCTAAACATTGACATGTAGAAGATCGGAAGGCTTGACAGCATAGCCTTGAGCAGAATGAGTCGGCCACCACTGCTGAGAAATTTGCCACTCCACGTAGATAACCTTTGCTGAAATCATTGAATCACCGGCTCCCAAGAGCTGGCCGCTGGCTTCCGCAATCCCAAAGGCAGCCCCAGATACTTGATCGGCGGGTCTTGGCTGCCGTAATGAATTGTGTGCACCAATTCCTGTACGATAGTATTATCATTCCCAATTCCCGTTATTTTGGATTTGTGGAAGTTAATGCGCTGCCTCAGTCACGGTAAGCACATCCGCTAGGTTCTTGAACTCCTCCACTCTGGCTTTACTAAAAAGGATCGTGTCATCAGCGTAATGCATAATCGCGATGGATCGGTCGTGAGCTCCCACTCTAATCCCCGAGATGAGATTCAAAAATTTCGCACGGGCAATAAGCCCCGCAAGGGCTTCCCCCATCAAGTTGTAGAGGAAGGGGGAGAGTGGGTCCCCCTGATGGATGCCTCGCGAGCTTTTGAAATACCACGCCGGAGAACCATTAACCAGCACCGAAAACCAAGGGGTAGAATAGCACCCCCGCATCCAGTTCCTCCATTTAACCTCGAAACTGAACCTGCTTAGCATATAATCAAGGTCGGACCAGCTAATGCGGTCATACGCCTTTTCCATATCGACCTTCCAAAGCGCCGCCGGAACACGATCGGAATGCGCAGAATGGATAATCTCGTGGGCCACCGCGACCTGGTCCATGAGTTGTCTCCTTTTGAAGAATGCCCCTTGCGAGTCGAAAATCAACTTCTCCATTAGGGAGCTTAACCTGTTAGCTAGCACCTTAGCTAGGATCTTATATAGGCAGTTAATGAGACAAATCGTGCGGAAATCAGTGAGCTCCTGAGCCCCGTCTTTCTTAGGAATGAGCGTTATGAACGTCGAGTTAAGACTGCGCCCAATAAAAGCAGTGTTGTGAAACTCATAGAAAACTTCCATCAATTCAGCATTGACTGTCAACCAGAATACTCGAAAGAATTCGAAAGTAAACCCATCTGGTCCCGGCGATTTGTTCCTTCCCCCTTTCTTAATGGCGTTCCACACCTCCTCTGCTTGGAACGGCCTTTCGATGTCATCACTATCTTCAGCAGCGAGCAAGTTAAATGGTACCCCGTCCAACTCGGGCCTTACTAGTCCTTCATCCTCATAGAGCTTCGAGTAGAATCGAACCACCTGGTCGCGAATCTGGTCATAACCGACCGCCGTCACCCCCTCCACAGTCACGAACCCCAAGTAGTTCCTTTCATTCCTCGCATTGGCAATGACATGAAAATATTTGGTATTCAAGTCACCCTCTTTCAGCCACCAAACCTTCACCTTTTGGTTCCAAGCGACCTCTTCAGCTCTAGTGATAGAATTGAATTGTTGTTTGTTCTGATCGCGTTCTTCGCGCTCATTGACAGACAAAGCCCTGGATTCCTCCAAATCGTCAAGCTCCCTCAACCGCAACAAAATCGCATCTTTATTGGTTTGCAGATTTCTGAACACCTCTCTATTCCATTCAATTGTTCTTTTTTTAATCCCGTTCAGCTTTGAAATGAATCTATAAACTATTGTTCTCCTAGGATTAAGTTCCCTCCACCACTCCGGTACCGCCGCGCGGAACCGGTCATCCAACAGCCACATGCTTTCAAACCGAAACGGACTCGGCCCTTTCCCCCTCGCATCACAAGTCAGCAGAACCGGCCGATGGTCGGAAGTAGCCCTTGCTAAGCATTCTAGTCTGGCCGTCTGGAACATTTCCATCCAATCCGTGTTGCATATAAATCGGTCCAACCGGCTGAGAGAGGAAAGGTCCTGGAGATTAGACCAAGTGAAGTGAGACCCGATTAACGAGACATCCTCCATCGCCCAGTCAGAAATTCAAGAATTGAAATTCGTCATCACCGCCACATCTGGAAGTCCCCCTTGTTTTTCATACCCCCATCTTATCGCGTTGAAGTCGCCTCCTAGGCAGATCGGGTATTCCCACCTGGCAGTCACTACATCCAATTCCTCCTAGAAATCCCCTCGGAAGGAGTTGTCCGACGGCCCATAAATGCCCGAGAAGGTCCATTGTTTCCCGCTATCTCTATTCCGGAGAACCACCGAAGCCGAAAAAATCCCCACCTCTTCCTCAATCTTCTCGAACAAGGACGGCCTCCATGCCACTAGGATGCCTCCTGAAGCTCCTGCCGAATCAACTCCAGTCCACTCCCAGTCCTTTCCTGAAAGTACTGAAGCGACTTTGCAATGGTCACAGGAGCCCCATTTAGTCTCTTGAAGTGTGATTACCGCTAGCTGAATCGATCTGATAAATCTCTTGACTCCAACACGCTTAGCCCTGTCGCAAATGCCCCGCACATTCCATGACAGCATCTTCATAATAGCAACAAATGGTCACCCACCCCGAAAGTAAACTTCATATTTTACACCATTGATCATGTGATGTGTGATATTAACGTTTACATTTTGCTTTAGATAACCTATTACAATGACGCAATAAATACATTTGGAATGGAAAAAGCAATTATCGGTAGGACTAGATTATCTCCTGGTAAGTATTATTTGTGATTTGATTTTGGTTAGTTATATTATTTCTTACGTCGATTTTTTTATATATATAATTATAACAATTCTTTAAATATAATTGCAGTTGCTTGGTGGCAATTTTATGGTGGTTGTGCTCCAGACCTCCAACGTATTGCGGTTCGTATCTTGAGTCAGGGGTGTTCATCATCTGATTGTCAAAGAAACTGGAGTACTTTCAACCAAATTTATACGAAAAAAAGGAACCGCCTAAAGCAACGGAAGTTGAATGATTTAGTCTACATTCATTATAATTTGATGCTTCGAAAAAAAATATTGAAGAGACATGGCTCAAATTATGATCCCATCAATCTCAAGAATATTTTTATTGACAATGAGATTGATGAGTGGGTCCAAAAAAATGAGGACTTGGAAGATATTGAGGCATGGTTGGACGACATGGACGCCATAGAGGAAGAAAATTAGGAAATGGGAGATGGAAAGTGAACTTAATATTAAAATTTAGTATGTAGTTGATCTTTAGAATGTGGTAGATTTAAATATTTAATAATGTAAAGTTAACCTTTTGTTTAGATGTAAAGAATATTTAGATGCTGGTGTTTTATGAATTTCTAATTATTAAATGGATGGGATATGGACAATAATGAATTTTTATCTATTAAATATTTAAATTATATATATATATATATATATATATATATATATATATATATATATTAAATAACCCGAGTCAGAGCAAGTCGAGTTATGCCGATTTTCCGCGTTGACTCTACTCAGCTGATTTCCGAGTCGAGTCGAGTTTTCGTGTTTTAGAACCATGCAAAAAATTCAATGATGTGATGAAGTTTGATTATCAAAGAAGCCATTATGATGTGATGAAGTTTGATTATCAAAGAAGCCATTATTACCATACTTTTTGATGAAAGGGTCTCCATTTACTGTGCTAGTTGTATATGTCGATGGCATTATTGTTACGGGAATGATAGTGAAGAAATGACAAAGCTGAAGTGTTATTTGAGTCAAGCCTTTAATATTAAAGTATAAAGACTTTGGTCCACTCAAATATTTTTTAGGGAATTAAAGTGACTAGGTCAAAGAAAGGGATAGTTTTATCTCAACGGAAGTATACTCTTGAAATTTTGAAGCAGACTGTACATTAGGGTGTAAGCAGACCGTGACTCCCATGGAGCAAAATCACCAAATTAATGGAGAGGATGATGAACACCTCAAAGATGTCAAAATGTATCAATGATTTGTGAGCAAACTTATATATCTTACCATGACTGGGTCAGATATTGCTTATCCCGTAAGTGTGGTGAGTGATGAGTCAACATTCGCATATACCAAGGACCACTCATTTGGATATTGTATATAGAATTCTGAGATACCTAAAACCTAAATCACCATCATATAAACTAATTTGACTCTCCTGATTGGGGCTAATGAATAGCCTTGTAGCGACCTATCTTGTCAAAATAAGACTCTTAAATTTCTAGGACCCTAAAATCTATGCAAGTCAGCTTTTGATAGGATCATTGAGAAAATATGCTACTCATAAATTATAAAATCTACTGATGTTGATGACACCATTAATCCATGCATAAATCCATTGGCAACTACCACTACCACAACCAAACACACCATTAGTAAAACCAACCATTCATCAAATGATTCATAACCAATTCATGTATATTCCAAGACTAAAAATAAAAAAATAACTAGCTAGACTTCAATATACACCATGTACCATGATTGCAACATACCATCCATTTAAATTTCCAAAAAAGCCTTCAAGGCAACTTTCGTGAGTTTACATGTTTTAATTTGATTTCTCACCTTATATTTTAGAGCCGACACTAGAACTTATAAAAGCTTTGTATAAAACAATTTTCCAGTAAGTTCATTTATCATCTTAATGTATACTATTCATTAGAAATAGAGTGCACAAGCAATTTTTTACTTACAGCCTTCAAGAAGAAGTAACTGAAACGCCTTTCTGCTCCTGGAACTAGCACCGGATCCCATACCCTCTCAAACCTATGGAACATAGATACAAGATCAATGATGATCATGTTTGAGAGCAAAAAGCATTAAGAACGGATATCATGTCTTACATGTAATGCAAGCGCTCAAAACCAGAACAAGTTCCCAAACCAGAAAGACCAAGAGTTTGCAATCCCCTGGGTGTTAATATGCCTCCAGATGGAAGAAGGACCTATGCAGAAGGAAAAATATTGTTAAAGAACTGTCTACAATGTTACTATAACTTAACCAATAGCCCATGCTAAATTAGAAAAACTCACTCCGCCTCCTTCACATTCTATCAAGTAATTTACAACTTCACGAACAATTTCAATGTCATGAGGAAACCTTTGATAGTACTTCTCATTCTGATGTAGAATTTGTTCGAAGCATGCTCTATACACAACATCTGCAGTACATCCGTTTCCAACTGGCGGAAGCCCGCCCGTTAAGAGTACATATTTCAGGCCTTTTGGAGCAAAACTCAAATAGGTAACTGCACAAAAACCACCGTAGCTCTACACAAGTAAAAAGAATGAGTAGTTTATGAACAAGTTAATGAACTTACACTCCCTATGACCATGCAAGTTTTTCAATAATAAATAAAAACAGCAAGAGATTGGGTCTTATTAACAAATATTGCTTAGAAAAACACAACATAGTTGTCCTCAGGGACAAAAGAAAAACATGGAAAAGATGAAATATTGATGGATAAAGTAAGTTTGAAGTGCAATTTTAAAAGTTTTATTATGTCTAGATGTGGAATCTCAACCTTTCAATTAAAATGACAAAAGCTCATAAATATTTTGGAGGAACACACCAGAAACTCCTTGACAGAATTAAATTTCATGCTCCATGAAATTTTATGAGATTACTGACATAAAACAATAATATTTCCAAAACACGAATCGTCCTACATGAAGCTCTTAGCACAAGTATAATTCATTTAGTACTATTTTCGAATGAACTCTAAATGTGGAAAACAATTGTGTCTTATAAACTTTGGCATATCATATTGCCTTCGTAACTACAAACTTCTATTACCACGTGTGTGCTCTTATTTGTAGTCTTAACAGTTTTTAATAAGCCCTATCTCCCAGCAAGCACTCTCATCATAGTATGCAAAACAAGCTACTACTGAACAGGTTGGAAAACATTTTTCTGGAAATAATTATTGCCCCTTCAACAAAGATATTGTTATCTAATAGGAAAGATAAAGATTTATTAACTTCCAAATTTGCATTGCAAATTAGGGGTAAACCAGGATTGATACCTGCCCTAAAACTGCCCATGGTCGGGCATCTGGTACGAGACGCACACGAATAAATTCAGCATCCTTCACTATGTTATCTGCTCGAAAATGTTTCAAGTAGTCAGCCAAATTCTCTGCAGATGTCATTTGCGAGAGAGATGAGACCGTTAAAGGAGTTGACAAGCCTGTTCCCCGCTGCTAGAAAGCAACTTTATAAGAGTTTAAAAATAAGTTTATGTCTAATTAAGTGGAAATCTCAAATATATAGTTTCAAAAAATAATAGAATGTGTAGAAAATCAATCATGCCTGATCGAGCAAAATAACACGATGTTCTTCGCATGCCTTTTTGAGCCATCCACTAGCATCAGTTGGGCGTGGGCTCTCAAACCCAGGTCCACCTTGTAGGTATAAGAGATATGGAAGAGGTTGGTCTTCCTTCCCAACTGCAACATACACACTTTACTAGTAGAGGTGAAACCCACATGCACTTGTAATGAGATTATTATACAAAATCATTTCAAATAAAATGCTCTTCAGTCATAAGTCATGACTTGTGAGTCAACCGAAGATTTGATCTCCTTCGCTGATGGCTTCACCATTTAACACCATTGACGATGATGGAGATCGTTTTTCTCGACCCAATATTTTATACAAGAGATCTTGAGATCATGTCCCACCTAACAGACGGTCAGGTGTTGATTCCACGTGGCACACATCTCCAAAAGTGACCGTGATCATGGCATACCATGAGAAGGGTTCTCGGGTCACTTTTGGGGATGTGTGCTAAATGGAATCAACATCTGACAGTATGCATAGTCTGATTCAAAGAAGTCAACGGTGTTAACTGTTGAACCTTCAAATCTTGGGTTGTGTGCTGAAACAAAATTGAGATGTTGTAAATGTGGATGGACTGTATCTTACCGGAGAAGAGAATACCCGAAAATCTATATATCTATTTATAAATAGGTAGGATCTTTAAAGTTTCATGAAACTCCAACCGAAGAAATGATCAACATTACTGCACCTATAACTACTACTATCACTCCAACTATGGCTGCATAAGGTATAGCTCTTTGCTAGCCCTTGCCACAACAGAGTTCACCTTCTTTAGTTGGTTCACATTCTCTTTTTCTAACTCCCTGCAAGGGAGGATTTACCTGCTCTGGCAGCAACCTCCTTGCTCTCTACTAACTCTCTAGCAAGGAGTGAGTAGAGAGGAGGGTAAAACTGGTGAACAGGTAAATCTTAGTATGCACGGAGTTATCAAGGAAAAGGGGTACCTGCTAAAGCAGGTAGTAGGATGTTAGCAAAGAGAATGGGAACCTGCTAAAGGAGGTGAACTCTGCTATGGAGAGCTATGCCATACGCAACCTATGTCTGAATCATTTATAACGGTGGGGTCTTCACTTCCCCTGCTATTTCCAATAGAACCAAGACTTTCCATTGATTTACTCTAACTCCTCGTTAGACAACATCGATCGTATTGAACAGAGCTCAATACGTTCATTTTCTAAACAAGATTTGAGAGACAGAGAGTACCTGCGACTACCTCCCGAGCAAAGAGGGAGATGTTATGGTGGGAGGAATCAAGGTCGGAGTAATTGAGGGGCACAGTGAAGCGATGGTCTCGGAGCCTCAGATCTGGTATCGAGTACCAATCTCCTGCCTTCCATTCCTTCTTCTCACCACCTTCTATCATCGTCGTCATCGCCGTCGTCCCTAGAGAAGAGCAATACAGATTTTTTCGACAAGCCACCCAAACGCCTGCCTTCCACCCCAACCGCATTCTCTCTCTCTCTCTCTCTCTACATAATAATAATAAGGGAAATTTCCAAAATAAAAAACCCCTACGATCACCTCCCTTAATATGCGAGCTGAAAATGCTAACTTGGCATTCAAATTAGCAGCTCACGAAATTATAAGTTCATCAATTAGACTCCTGCCGATATCTCTTGTGAGCATTTTTCATTCGCATATTAATCAAAGATGATGATAGGGGTTTAGTTGATGAACTTTTGAAATCTTCAGGTGCTCATTTGATAGGAGTAATAATTTAGGTGTGTTACAGATATCAGGTCAAAATTTAAGGATTTATTTGAAATTTTCTCTAATAATAATCATCTTACCTAAATAATTAATAAAATAAAGATAAAATTTTAAAAACACTCATGAACTTTCACCTCGATGCCCCTAAAGCACCCAAATCATGCATAATATCAATTAAACCCCTACAGAGTGCAAATATATCAAAATTAGACCCTTACCGTCATACCTCATTATCTTTGCGACGGAAAGTAATGACGTGGAGCCTTAAAGCGTTAAAGGCACTGACGTGGAGCATTTAAAGCGAAAAAATACCACTTAAAACTGTACATGAGCTAAACACGTAACTTAAGCCCATTCAAAGCCCTTGCTTTGTTATTCATAACCGTTGTCTTCTTCTTCGTCTTCTGTTTGTTCATCTAAAAACTCAGCGTCTTCCACCATCTGATTCCCTCACAAGATTTTGACATTGATAGAGGAGGAACCATATCCTAGTTGCGGTAATCGAAGGGACATTTAGACATCCCGCATTCTAGGGATGAGGTTTTTAAGCTGCCACAATCGATTGTGCCGAGACTTTGTTTGGATCGATCCACCCATATGCGAAATATTCACACAAATTATTTCAGGGCTCCTTCAGAGATGTAGCAAGTTCAAGGTTGAGATTGCAAGAAGGAATTACAAAGAGAAGGTATTGTGGGTGGTGTTGGTTGCCTCTTAGGTTATTTTTTGTGTATATTTCAATGATAAGGGTTTAGGGTTTTGTTTCAGTTTAGTGTACGGGGTTTGGAGTTGTTTTAGTTTAGTGTATGGGGTTTGGAGTTGTGTTTTGTGGGTTTCCTTGAGTTAAGATGCTTTTCTTTTTGTGGCAAAAGTAATGAACGTAAGCCACATTAAAATGAAACAGTAGATCCTATGTAGCATTGGGTGAAATGAAATGAAATTGTGTTTTGAATGTTGCTCTGTATCATATTCACATGATGAATGTTAACAAAAATACTGATTAATCAGAGTTTATAATGAGCCTGGTCGTGAAATGAGGTGATTTCATTAATAGGATGAGCAAGAAGACCCTTTGGACATTGAACCTGGCAGTGAAAAGGCTAAAAAATAGTTATTGCTTAATGAGGATCAAAACATTTATAAGATAACCTATTTAGAAAAGCTCAAAGCTCAATTGACCTATAATATAAACTCTTTGATGCGGGACGAAACCCTAAAATGCATGGATAATGATTTAATTCAATTTTACCGAAATCAAATAAAATTAATTCAAGTTTTAATCGCAAAATTATCACGAACCTTCGTGTTATGAGAATTCAAATAAGTAGGTTACGTGATCCGGTTAGGGTTCAGTCCGAAGTGCAAGTCCCGTTAGATGGGAATTGATGAGGACATCGAGTACGTGGATATTGATTTTGGACCACATCACTTTTACCGACGTCGAAAGAAACGAAAAGGAAGCCCGAGTGCTACAGGTTTAGAGGAAAAAATGAGGCAAAGACGTCAACAGGCGATGGATGACCGTAGGACTAGAACGGACGTCCGAAAATACAAGTGTTTACTGTTTTTGGGGAGCACAAACGTCCGTAGTACCCCACGGACGTCCGTGGTTCTGTGTCCATAGGTCACAGACGTCCGTGGGCATCGTGATGGGAACTCCTAATTTTTGTGGACTTTTATTTCATTTAGAACTTCTTTTATTTCGAATTACTAATAGTTGCCTATATAAATAGGCTTGGAAATACTTTTTAATTAGTTTTTGATTATTATTAAATGAGCTTTTGATTCGTGGAGAGAGATTCTTCTTTCCCGTGATGAGTTTGGTGTGAGGCCAAGGAAGTGATTCTCATCTATTTTCTTTGATCTATTATTATCTTTGCTATTTATCAATCTCTGTTTTGCTTTAAATCGTGATCAACTTGTTTCGTATTCTAAATTATATTCTTTTTGATCCCAAAATCCTAAACCTCTTCTGAAATCCTAAATCAATCAGAATCATAAGCCTATTACAAAACCATAAATCCATTCACCCTAGTTCGAACCCGTGAATTTACATTGGATCGAAGACGAACGTCCAATTTACATCTATTGAAATTCTTCCCTTGTTATTCACGTATTTGTTGAATTTGCTTTGTTCTTCCACTTGACAAGGTATTTTTGAAGTCCCCCTTGGCTAGTAGATATAATCTGATCCTCCAAAATTTCTTCAATAATCTCATGAGATAGTCATGCGGGTGGAGGTAATGGAATTGAGAGACGATCAGGGTTAGCATCAGAGGTAGAAGGTTCAAATGGGTTGGGTGGTATATGTGTAGGGCTGTGGAACAGAACGAGATCCTCCACATTGAAAGTTGAACTAATATACAAATCCGACACTAAATCTAGGATGTAAGCGTTAGGACCAGCACACTTCAAAATCCTATAGGGTTCAACACTATGAGCTTGTAACTTCTTAGCGATCCCTTGAGAGAAGCGCTCAGGTCTATTCCGAGCCATCACAAAATCATCTTCATGAAACTCTTTTAACCTTCGATGAGAATCTACAGAAATTTTATATTTTTCATTGTTCACATTAATTCGTCTTTTAATCTCAGCATCAAGTTCATGAATGTGATGTGCTAATGTGGATGCAGACTCTGACGATCTCTGATGAGCTGACATCGGAAAAACGTCTACGGGCGTCCTAGGTTTATAACCATGCATAATTTGAAGTGGACTCATACCTGTGGTTCTATTAACCGAATTATTATATGCAAACTCCGCGATAGGTAGGATAGAATCTCAACTCTTAACATGCTCACCTACAAGACACCTTAAAAGATTGCCTAAACTCTAATTCACTACCTCGGTTTACCCATTTATTTGGGGGAGATACGCTGACGAAAATTGAAGTCTAGTCCCCATTTTATGCCACAATGACTTCCAAAAATAACTGACAAACTTGACATCCTTATCTGACATTATGGTTTTAGGCAAACCATGCAAAGGAACAACCTCGTTAAACAAAAGTGTTACATTGTTACTTGCATATGAGGTTTTCGCACACGCGAAGAAATGCATTTTCGAGAAACGGTCTATGGCAACAAACACCGAATCATGTTTGCAGAGGGTCTTAGGAAAGCCAAATACAAGTCCATAGAAAGATCTTGCTACGGGGGTGTGTGGCACAGGTAAAGGCATGTATACTCAAGTGTTTTACTTTCTTTGTTTTGTCAATTGGCAAACACAACACTGGTTGATGATTTTAACAACATCTTGGGTGAGATTGGGCCAGTAAAACCGATATTCAATCAATGCAACAGTCTTGTTGTGACTGAAATGGACGACAACCCCTCTAGCGTGTAATTCCCAAACAAGAAAATCTCATAGAGATATGCGGGGAATACACAAGCAGTGCTTCTGAAACAAATACCTATCATGTAGGGTATACTTACTCTCTCGCAGACTATTCACTCAGAAGTGAGGCGTACTCTTCTCCAAAGTCTGGACATGTGGGATAATCATTTATATGACGATCGAATCTAATCACCTCAACCCTCATAGAGTGCCACGTCGCCACTTTGCGAATAAGCGTGTCAGCAACCCTATTATCTATTCCAGCCCTATGTTTCAGCACAAAGGTAAACCCTAAAAGTTGTTCAACCCATATCGGCTGTCGCGGGTTTAACTTGTTTTGGAAACTCAAAAATCATAGGGCCTCATGATCAGAGAACAAAATAAATTCTTGTGGTATAAGTAGTGTTTCCAATATTTGAGGGATTACACTACCGCATAGAATTCCTTATCGTATGTAGAATATTTCTGCCTAGCCTCATTTAGCTTTTCACTGAAATAGGCTATTGGATGACCCTCTTTGCTTAACACTCCACTAATACCTACGCCTGATGCGCTACACGTTACCTCAAACACCTTAGAAAAGTCAGGCAGGTGCATGACATGAGCTTTAGTCATAAGGGATTTAATTTCCTTAAAGGCTTTTGTTACTGTAGGAACTCCCTTTTTTTTTTTATGTAATCGGTGATAGAAGACGTTACCGTACTGAAGTTATGGATGAATCGCCTGTAAAAAGTAGCTAAACCATAGAAGCTATGGACTTCGTGAATGCTCTTAGGTTCAGGCCACTCCACAATAGCCTTGACCTTTTTAGGATTTGCAGTCATTCCTTCAGAGGTTACGACAAATCCTAAGAAGATAATGCTCCTCTATATGAAAGTGCACTTCTTAAGGTTCGCGTATAACTTTTCTCCTTTGAGAGTCATACAAACTTGTCTTAAGTGGCTCAAGTATTGTTCCTTGTCATGACTATAAATAAGGATGTCATTGAAATAAACCACGAGGAACTTGCCTATGAAAGGTTTCAACACTTGCGTCATGATTTGTACAAATGTGCTCGGGGCATTTGAAAGCTCGAAAGGCATGATAAACCACTCAAATAAATCATCTTTGATTTTAAAGGAAGTTTTCTATTCGTCTCAGGGACAAACTCGAACTTAATGGTATTGTTGGGGGATTTCAGTGTGCTGATTTATTGTGTAATGATAAAGACAAAATAAAATCACAGTAAAACAGGGGATGGATTCAGCACATCTAAAATATCCTAGACCTGTAAGATACAGGGTCCTTTGTAGCAAGTTTTAATAAGAGTTTGTCCCACAGAGAGTAGTGATCTAAACTTAGAAGGAGTATAGTAGACCTCCAGATCTGGCTACAGATCTGGCAATTCTATGAAAACAGGGAAAAGAAAGAGAGTTTTTCTGTGTCACTAGATCTAATTTTACAAAACTGAAATAAAACTAAACTAAAAGATGGAGGAAGATGGATAGACAAATAAAGATCAAATGGTGAGAAATAGGCAGCCAAGACCTGGTTCTTATTGCAAAACATATCAAGATCTGAGGATATGCAACCATCCCTCAACTGGCTATAAGCACAGCTGCAGGGTAGAAGGCTCCACTCCAAATCACATGATTCACCTGGTCTTAAGGCTATGATCTGTCCACTTGAATGGTCACAGATAATCCTATAGACTTTATCTGATCCATGGATTTATAGCAGACGAATCCAATTGGAGCTTGAGCTTGGACTAATCTTAAGGTTATGATCTGTCCACTTTAATGATCACAGGCTATCGTAGGGATCTCCTCCAAAGCTAAAGCATCAATCAGAACAATTAAAACCACTACAGATGCTGCAATTCCAAGGTCACAGACTTAGGGAATTACAGGCATGTCAAACCCAGGGAAATCAGATGGTCATCAAGAGTCTACCAGTTAAGTGGGTGAGCTGATTAACAAACTCCTCTACACAAATCCGATCGAGAATCTAATGGGACCACAAGATCTTTAGATCTAACTAAGCTTTAAAATCAACAATTTATTGCTTCAAACAAAACCACTTACAATAAACTTGTTCCCAGATCTGTAGTCTGTACATCGATCCACATTTCTTCATGTCGAAATTACAATTACAAATCAGATTTGAGCTACTATCTAGATCTAATCCAACATGCTGGATTAGAGAGAGAAGGGGGAAGAGAAAAAAGAAAATAAAAACCAAAACTAAACCTAAATGAGCTAAGGAGAACTCAGGCTATTCCTTTGTTCTTACTTTCCTTGCTGTCTACAACATACACTTGACAAAAGCTTATTAGTGTGCTCACAGGTCTATCAATGGTCAAGTTAAAGGGTGAAAAGTGACAATTTTCACCACTTAACAGGTACCCACTCTTCAAGTTAATGTTTGAAAATATGGTGGCATCAATCATCATGTCCAACATGTCGTCCAGTCTCCGTATAAGGAACTGATACTTGACCGTAATTTTATTAATTACGTGGCTATAAACACACATCCTCCAAGATCTTTCTTGGGTGTGAGCAGCACTAGCACGACACATGAACTCATACTCTCCCTAAAGAATTCATTTTGGAGAAGTTCATCAACTTGCTTTTAACTCCGAGTGTTCGGAAGGATTCGTGCGATAATGGGGTAAGTTAGGTAAAGTAGACCTGAAAACCAAGTCAATGGCGTGTTGGGTGCCCCGTAAAGATGGTAATTCATTCGGAAGGTCTTTGGAAAAGGCATCCTGAAACTCGCTCATCATAGGTTGAACCTCTTTCGAAAAATCAACTTCTTTGAGTGACTCCATTTTAACAAGGACATAAACAATGTCCTCTATCTTAGCACCTCGTTCAAACTCTAAAGGGCTAACGATATTAACGGTCTTAGATATCTTTTCTCTCTCAATTAGGCCTTTATCATATGACTAGTTCATTTTTACAGTAGGTGCTCTAGGAGGTAAAGAATATCTTAATTCTATTTCCGTTATGCGTGAAAGAACACACATTCGATCTCCCGAATAATGTAATGTCCATATCGTACAATCACGACCTCCCAAGGATGATATGCCCTACATCCATAGGCACAACTTCACGCCATAAGGTGTCCTTATTAAATTGGTCGACAAACTCATTGACATAAGTTGTGTTCATTTTATCATCTCATACGAAATTTTATCTCTTCTTTCGGGAAGCAGTTATCCCCTTACCTTTCGCCTTCGCCTTGCGACTAGTCATTATTGTTAGAAAACTTGTACGACTTATCGTTAGTGGCTTGAAACCAAGTGCATCGGCACTAGGTGGGGTGCTCTAGAGTAATAGTGGGTGTAAATAGAGATTGGCTAAAATTCATTGGGCTTTCTCTTAATTTGAACCAATTTTGGTGCTTCCTAGGATTATTTGTATTATTTTTTAACATGAAAGTTCCTGTATTCTAGATTTTAAACCATTCCATTATTATTATTATTACCTGAATTCACCCATAATTTATTTTTAATCCTCAATATAAAGATGTAGAGTGCACCGATTGTGTTGCATAAATTCTCAGGAGAGATTGCAAATACTCCTCACTCGCGGGTTTATTGAGCCACTGCTCACTAGGATTAGTGACCATATATCTCCATAATATCTAGCAACCTGAGATTGATGAGTATTTTATATCAACAAATGACCCAATCGTTTATGTTATGAACATTTACTAATCTGGAATATATGGCCCATTAAAGTCCGAAACAGGCACAAACTCATCTCTTGGAATACGTGGCCCATTAAAATCTATTTCCATTTTTGCTTGAAATAGGACATGCATTAGAGAAACAGAAGTTGGATAGGTGGTATAGTACGTTATCAAGGCCCGCTTAACCAGTTTTTTGGAATCCTAAACTCTTGCTAAATCATTCACAAAAGTAGATCGCAGGAAGCTCATGTTGGTGTCCCATTGTCCCTAGCTAGTTGGATCCTTTTGAAAGCATGGGCTCTTTACTTTCACCATGTACAATAGCCCAATAGCCCATGCTTTCACTGAATCGTAATTGGAGGCAAACAATAACTGCCTCACAGTAGGACCTACCCCTTTGCTGTCTCACCTGTTTTATATACAAAAAAATTGAAATCCAGAATTGATGAGATGTCATGTCTACAATGTTCAAATGACCAGTCCCTCCTTTGTCTTCTTTACAATGCATATTACACTAGAGTACATAGTACATGCAACATCCCAATTATGGCTCTACCCTCCTACTAATATACCGGTGTTTTTGAGTTTTGTTCTTCAAAAACTAGTGAGTTACCTGCGACAAACATTGCAAAAATAGTTAGGAGACCAGAGGGCATTTCGGCAGTAATCGGTCACATGGTGATCCGATTTGCACTATTTATGTAACATTGTTTAGGAGACCTGATCATTTAAAATGGTGGTAGCTTTTAAAAATAATTTCTAATAAGAAATCAGAATCCAAGAAACAGGGGTTCAAAAAAATGGATGTAAATAAAAGCAAAAGGAAACAAAAAATGCACTTATTCATGAATGCAAAACAACATAAATAAAAGCACTAAACTGAAATTTCTACTTGAAGTGGTGCTCCGATTGAGTGACCAAATGGTTATGTTCATGAAAATAAAAAAGCAGGTAGCTAAGGGATAATCATAACTGGAAAATTGATTCCTACAACTATTTGTGTACTATTAAAGTAGGCAATGGACCCCTTTTCCTGTCAAAAATAGTTTTATACTTCATTTTCATAGCTGAGAGTTTCAATGGGAGATTAAAGTATGTATAGTGGTTGAGATGATACTAATGATAGATTAAGTTAGTTTCAAAGCTTAGATAATAATTTTTAAGTCAACTTAAAGTTAGATTAACATTGAAAAGATAGTTTTAATGGCAAGGGAAATTGAACTTTGTGGCTAAAATAGTGGTTTTCCAAGAGTTTCAGTGGGTTCAAACAGAGTCACCCTTTCTCATTTCATAAAAAAAGATTGCATTGGAACAACCCTTGCAACGCAAGGTTACATGGTATGTGATCATCCTTTACACCATACCCTCTATTCAAGCATGGCCAAAAACAGATATCAAGCAAGAAATTTATAGCAGGGCAAAGAAAAATCACATTTCAAATGGGCTGAGAAGAAGAAATTGCAAAAAAGAACGAAGTAGAAAATAAAGAAGCCAGACCGGAAATGGGCTCTTCAATGTCTACAAATGTATTTTCCCTGCCATCGGTTGGTCCTTACATAGAAGGTGTACCATCTAAGAAGCCGATTCACAAGCTTTCCTAGTCAAATATGCACTAATAATGGTACACTTACCTTATGCACAACATAACTGCTACACCACCTTAGCTGTCATGTCTTGTCGCCTCATGCTACACAGTAAAGCTGGGAGAGAAGACCTGTAAAAACTAGAGAGTAATCTGTGTTAATGGAGAGTAGATGGATAGTCAATAGAGAGTTGGGAAGAAGCCATATATTTTATTCTATTCGATGGCTAGAAGCCATGAAGATAAAACAGAGAGCTTTCACTGCTTCTCAGTTTTGAAGCTAGTCGTTGCAAGCTTTCACTACTTCTCAAATTCTGAGTATTTATAGGCAAATAGCTCGAAAATGGAAAGTGGTTCAAAACTTATATCATGTCAAGAAGAAGAAGAAGAAGAAGAAGACGAGATACACGAAGAAGTACCCGTAGACGATATAGATACAGCCTTAGTGAGATTGGATGATGAAGAAATCAAGGAAGAACAATATGTTGAAGAAGGAGATAATTCGAATAATGACGACAATGCAAGTGACGATAATAGTAGAGGTGGAGATGTATCATTGTGGGTTAGAAACCAATGTATAGAATTTTTTTTCGGTACACAATACCATTAGGAAGTAGGGACAAATGTTTAGGTACTTTTACTGAAATAATATTTTTCTTCTTTACTCTTTTCCTTCTTTTTAGTATGTTCCTATGTTCATTTTTATATTATTTTGTTTAAGATCAATAAAATTTATATTTTTTCTTTTAATTTATGGGTTATATATTTATATACTATATACTTTTATTTCTCATTCTAGACACTAAAAAATTAATGGAGCACAAAATTGACTCATGTCAACAGCTGGTGTGCCACACGCCTAAGCCTAGCCCAATCCCGATGTACATTGTTTTGATACAATTCTATACTGTTTATAATCTATGTGTTGACGCATAAATTGTTATCATGGCTATTCGAATTTGTACACCCTGATATATGTTGCTTTCTTCTAGCGGCTAATATTAAAGCCCATTGATTGGACGATTCCCATCCTCTTACGAGTGAGACTCTTAAACTGGGATATGTTCGAATGATTGGCAACCACTTGGATTGTTTAGATTTATTATAGGTATGTGTCATGTGGCATGTGGAGGGAGTGTACTTGAATGGTGTATGATCAAAGCTTTAATAGGTCCAAGGGTCTCTATCTAAACTGAGTCCGCCCCGCCTTATTATAAAACCAGAGTTGTGACCCTATTATTTAACTTATATCGGGCTCATGGCCCTTATTCCTTCCATTCAATTTGAGTTGGGCCAAAGGCCCTAGCCCATTATTGGTTTGAGTTGAACCCAAAGCCCCTTATGTTGTGGGTCGAACCAGGCTCTATCATTACGCAATGAGCTTAGCACCTTTAGCTATCTGCATTCTTATGGCTCGGGCTTCTTTGATTTATTTGTGTGCAAGGCTCAAGACCCTTTAATAAGTCTAGATCGGACCCAAGGGCCTTTATGTAAAAGTTTCAGACACGAGGCTCCTAATTATGGCAAACTAGGCCTTAGGCCTCAGGTGAATTTCTAATCTCAATTCACTATCTATACCCTTTAGTCAAATAATCAACCATTAACATATATATGGGTCTTCCCATGTGGGCCCGTCTAGTCTATAGTACCTTAATGGTCTATATACCTTATGTAGCAAACGTGTAGTTTTAAAATCGTAGCCCAAACCTTTAGAGTAGGCTCAAACCCATCTTCTAAATTTAGAATAGCTTGTTAGGTGTACATTTTACCTACACATGAGAATATACATACCTCGATAATTGTGTTATAACATGATCTTGACTAGAGTTGATAACTTTCTAGATAAGGGTCCCAAGGACCAAACTAAGAGTTAAAACTTTGAGAGACCTAAATATTCTATACCCTGACTATATCTATAAGTATTGACCGACCTAAATTGGATTATATATACCTTGAAATCCATGTGATGAGGATCTAACGGTCTAAACTTAATGGGAACATACAAGGACTAACCCTTAGTCAAATTTCACAAATGGTCAGTCTGTTTTCATCAGACTGAGATGATCTATCTGACGAAGTCAATCTATCATCACTTCATGATATGTGTCTTATATTCACACTCTTTTACATAGGTCACTCTTTTCTCTCTTCAAAGAGATAAAAAAGACGTCCGAGGTGAATCCTCGACCACAACTTAACTTGTAAGAAATCTTAGATTTTTAACTAATATTTGTGAGTTAAAGTTTAACTCACATTAAAACAGTGACTGACTTGAGATCAGTTCACTAACCTCTCTTTATGATTAATTTGTTTGTTTGAAGTATCATTCGAAATATTACAAGTAATATTAGCTCTTTCATGGTTAGTTATTTTTCTAGTATACTCTTTATCTGCATTGTGTGACATCCATCACTTAGAAATACGTTAGGACATTTGTGTGATAAGAAAATAGGAATAAGATATGACACATGACTTATAAGCCTTCGTCATGGCGGGATTCCTTTCACGGTCACGTGAAACTTGGAATATAGGCATCCATGTACGGATGCAACACCTCTATTGGAGTATAGGTTGTCACACGAACTATATTTAGGTTACAACGGAACCCGTCCCTTGAAAAGCATAATTTAGTAAAACTTATTACACTATGGCTCACTCCAACTTAAGTTGTATGAAAATGATAAGAAATGATATATAAGATAAGATACAGATATGATAAGATACGTTGTAAAAGCTAGATAAATATGAAATTAAGCTCTACACATGTCATACCTTACAAGCCACCGTAAGGGTACTACGTCAGCAGTCAGGACGGGTCTTAAGGACAATACGATACGATAGTATCTCGAACGTTAGGAGATACTAATTTATATGCGCGCAACCTCATCGGGCTTCATGGTGGTTTATGATACGATATGATTTTAAGGGTTATGTAGCAAACAGACCTGTAAAACCAACGTCAGTGACAAACAGACTCACTTTAACGTAAAATATGAATAAAGGTGAATTGACAATAAACAAACTTACTAATAAACCTGCAAACAGAGATGTTAGTGACAAACAAACTCACTAATATCGTGGGAAAATGACGTTAGTGACAACCAAACTCACTAACAAATTTAAAGGAGTTAAGCATCAAACAGACCTGCAAAACCAAGTGTTAGTGACAAACAGACTCACTAACAAACGAAAGTATTAAAGAAAGGTAGTAGCAAGCAAACCTACTAACTTGATTTGTGATCGTCACCTACAGATGTTTATTGACGCCGTAGAACGTTATTGATCGCAAGGTGATTGTGGTTTGAACTCTTATACTAAACACCTGCCTGTTGGTTTTAGCTGTTAGGGTTGCCTATTTTTTAACTAATTTAGAAATCTAATCTAAAAATATTAAACTAAAAAGGGGTGTGGTGGCCCATTATGCGCGGGAGGATCGAACCCGTTCCCGAGAACACTTCGTTGACTTCCTTGTACAAATAAGTTGAAAGGCTATTGTGTTTTGAAAATATGCAAGAAGGTATGAACCTAATTGGATATTGGGGAACTTTGGAGATTTTTGAGGATTTTTTTGAAAAATAAAATAAAAATATGTGCCATGGCACAATCGCATATGCAACCTCGCATATGTGATGAGATTATGCCATTGCATAGGATCGCATATGCCATTTAATTACATTGGGGTCTACAAACCTTATTTTTTATTACTTTCAACAAAAATAATCGGCAATAGTTTTTGTTATCAGTTTATGCTAGGATACGCTGCATTTAGGGCGTTTTATATTTGTGGATAGAGATATTACGCCGCTTGTAGTGGCGTATATTATCCTGAGTTGAAGGGTTTAGTTTCTACATTTACGCTTCCAGATATGACATTTTCTAATATTTTGGAACAATTACACCACAATTAGTGACGTTTTGTGAAGGTTTTTACGTAGTTTTGGCTTGATCTCAAACAAGCTTTTATTTATGTAAAGTTAAAACACATGCCAAATGGGGGTGTCTACAATCCTGTATTACCTCTTTCACAATGCCCATTGACCAGTGTCTGCCTTCTTGACTAATTTCCACATCCTTTGATTAATTTGCACTTCCTTTTGATAGAATCACGGTTTAGGGTGTTAAGCTACTACACTTTAGTTGAGTGTATCAACTCATTAACATTACATTTTGCCTTTTCTTCCATGCTTATCCTAAAATGCAAAATTTCCTTTCTACCAATGACTTTTTATGAAAATTACATTTATGCCCCTGTTCATCCTTATCCCAAAATTTAAGTTTACCTACACTTCAACATATAAGTTGTTAAGTAGAATTTCAGGTTATTAAATCCTTCTCCCCCTTACAAAAGTTTCTGTCCTCGAAAGTTACGAAATCAACCATAAGTAAATAAAGCTACTTGTTTTGAAGTTCATCTTTTTTTTGGTTTTCCAATTGATTTCTTTTGGATTGTAATGTCCCCTATTAAATTGTAACCAATGATATCCTTTTCTTGTACAACATTTGTTCTTTGGTATTGATATATGAATGCGTTACTCTACCTGAGATAAGTCTTCACAAATCTTCGCCATTTTATATGCTAACATATAAGAAAGATGTAGTCTTGTTTAACACAAATATTTATATTTGTACTTTTGATTGTTTATGGTGTTAAATAACATATAGTAATTTACCTATAAAAAAAAAGAATATAGAGAAATTTAGAATTTGATCAAACTATGATTATAACAGGGATGAACAAATAACTTAAAATGTAAATTAGTTGTATATATGCGTCCACATACACAACTAACCTTAAAAGCGGGCTCAATTATAATTTAGTATGCATGCGTCCACATATATGACTGAATCATAAAAAATGAGTCTAGTGTATATGTGCGTCCCCAAATTCAGTAAGATACAAAGCAATCACAACGAACAAAATATGCACTATTCAGATTACAACGTCAAACTGTTTAATACAACTGAATTTCTCTCTTAGGTATACATTCTACTAGATTCTATGTAGAATTTTTAAAGTTTTCACAATACAGACTACAGCGTACTATTTTTCTTTTTTAAAGAAAAAAATAAATACAAAGTACTACTTTTCAAGGGAAGTTAATTAATCAATTCTAATCTTTTTACCAGTTATACTTTTCTTAGGATCATAACTTCTTATAGTCCAAATTTTTATTCTTTCATCATTATCATCCTAATCATATCATTACTTACCTTTAACTAAGAATTCACGGATTCCCAAGCGAGACACTAGGTCGAATAAAATGCTGCATTTAATAGATTTCCTACATACTTCTGGTGTCATTCTATGTGATGCTTTACCATGTCCAAGGTTACTATTAATTGGCGAAATCAGTCTTTAGACCTCCTCAATACTATATAAGTCACCTCTTTAATTCTTAAATTTGGCATAGTGTTACTACACATGCCCCAAACCCAGAATCCAATACCATTCTATCACACCCTAAATTATCGGATGATAATTTAAAATTATCGTCCAATAATTTTAAATTATCTTCCGATACGGGCGATAATTTTATTTTGTGGATGAAATTTATAAATTTAATTTTGAAACATTAAAATATATATATATATATATATATATATATATATATATATATATATATATATATATATATATATATATATATAACATTCGTGTCTTTCTATTACTAGATACCTGATTATCCTTTAGAATCTAATTTTTAATGTGTGGTAAAATATTTGGTGAGTGTTTGAATAACAATCCAACAAGTTAAATCTCAGGTCGTCTAGCAGCCTAGAAACAAGTATAAGATTGGCATGTAAAATAGATTTAACTATAAGGAAGCGATATCAGGTGGCAAAGAACAATTATATCACATATGCTATACAAGAATCAAGTATGTGGTCCGTGAACAAAACCGTAGATACTTCGAAAACTGGCATAGATTTTTCCATAAATAGATATATGGGAACAGGTAACATTTAATCATATAATGTCGGTAATCAAAGCATGTAATCATATAATGTCGGTAATCAAACCATGTCATAACACCATTTTGGTAATCAAAATCATTTCATAAAACCTATTCGATAAACCAAATCAGGTGATGAAATTTTCAAAAACCTTTTAGCGCAATTCCATGATTACTAAACACGATTAACTTAGTCTACGCAAGATTAATTAGATTAAACAAGCTTAACTAATCTAAGCATGATTAATTAGGCTTAACATGCTTAATTAAGATAAACAAGATTAATTAGGCTAAGTATGATTATCTAACTTAAGCAAAATTATCTAGATTAACTATAATTAATCAGACTAAATAAAATAAAACTTGCCTGAGCAAACCGAATCATGTCTAGCTGAGCTGAACCGCGTCATACCGAGCCCGAACCCTCCTCCAATTCTGTTCTATTGTATCAATTTACTGCTTTTTCTTTATCAGATCCATCAATGTAACTCTAAAAATACCGATTATGCCACCTTCGAGTGCTAAGTCCTCTATCACCTCTTTAGCAATGCCTCTTGACCACTTCTAAGGGCTAAGTCAGGTAATATCTCTTTGATAGTGTTCATTAACAATCATCAAGGGCCAAGAGTCCATCACCTCTTTGACCAATCTCCGCCTTCTTTGATCAGTTTCCACCTCCTTTGATTAGTTTCCACTTGTTTTTAAAAAAAAAAAAAAATCACGGTTCAGAATGCTAAGCTACTACACTTAATTGGATGTATCAACTCATGTAACATTTTCATTATGTCATTTCTGTCATCCTTATCCCTTAAATGCAAAATTACCTTTTTACCTATAGTCTTTTATGAAAATTAATGTGCCCCTATTCATCCTTATCCAAAATTGAAAGTTTATCTAAGGTGCTGGTCACATATATGTATAACAAATGGTATTAACCATGATTTCCATTACACTGGAACATATAGTTTGTTACGCAAAATAAATTTCAGGTTATGCACACAGTTTGAAAGGACTATGGGAACTCCATATAGAAACTGCATATGGACATTATGCACACAATTTGAAAGGACTATGGGAACAACCCCATATGTATGGACATTATGCGCACAATTTGAAAGGACTATGGGAACTCGATTGCTTGCATGCTTACATGCGTGCAATCAGAAATTCTGGACTTGGAAGGTTGATTACCACGGTATTCATGCAAGCAATCAAACTGTTACCTGCTAGTTGTACCTGTGGATGGTTCCCAATTTCCCATGCAGGCAGTTTGTTAATCCATCTTTTTTTAAAATTTGAACTTTCCTCTGTCAATCGTATTTGAGCCATACAAATATAGGAACCCTATCAAATAAGGAGACTTCTACAAGCCCACAACTCTAATTCAGAGAAACTCCATGCATACCTGTTTTCTATTGAAGCCCCGAGTGTAATAGAAGATTACCCAAGAAAGCAAATTAATTTTTCTCGTCCCTCGTTCTACCGAGAAGAAACGTAACGTCATCAACTGTATCCCAACTATTTTCACCCTAGTTTAAGATGCAGTAATGACAACTGGAAGCTTAGATTACTTCTATGAAAGTAAAAAAGCCAATCAGTAACTACCAATTGATGTAATCAGAATAAAAGTTAATACATGTATCCAGTTGTACACTCAGATTATGAACATCAAAGAACATGAAGCCACTTAGACATGAGTCGACAGAATCTTAGTGCTCTTTATCTGCTAGTAACAGATATGCCTTCACCAGCTCCTCCTTTACCATGAAAAGGACTGAAGCAGCAAAAACACTCTGTACTATCTTCGTGCTCATCCCCTTGTAGAAACCAGGCAATCCTTCATAATAAATCATCTTAATAATTGCATCCAAAGTACCTGCACCATAGAAACGTTATTTAATATATTGCATAACAAGAGAGTAACAGTTAACTGTGTGAATTAGTTTAGCTCTAATCAAGATTCAAAATAAAAAGGAATATTACAAGGTAAAATAGCACGTGATATGATCAACTTCAGAAAATCAGCTGGCAAAGTCTTTGTGAATATGAAAGATGAAGGGAAAAAAGAGAGAAGAAGCAAGCATTTAGCTAAGTGCTAATCCTCGTGGGATCAACTAATACAGCCAGTATTAGATGCAGGGTTTGATGTATAATAGCCAAGTAAAACATAACAATGAAGCGGCTTTAGTTGATTCTTGCACGTTTTTTTTTTTGGGTTAAGCACCAGAGCTGAACCCCTGAAGTCAACGCTAAACCCTTTGGGACATCACCAAAGCAAAGGCAAAATCTCCAAATCACGCCTTCCACTACTTTGTAGTATTCCCTGAATTTATGGGACAGGTGCCAAGCATGGTTTTAAAATAAGGAAACTCGACTCGACTCGGAAATCATCTGAGTAGAGTTAATGCAGAAAATCGGTCCGACTCGACTTGCTCCAACTCGGGTTATTTAATATATATATATACACACACACAGTGCATAAAACTTGCACCAAAAATAAATGTGCAAAAAGAAAATTTGAGCCAAATGATCTGCACAGAATATGTGAAAAAAACAGTAAAATGGTGCTAAAATTTGCACCATCTAAGCCATATGATTTGAAGGCTATGATGTACCGTGGCACATGTTTAAAAGGGAAGACTTCTGAGCCACTTGGAACACCATCGAGAGTTCAAGACCATTTGACAGATTTGAATCAGATATTTTGTGCCAATATTTGGCCTTGAAGATCTTTTTTTTTTTTTTTGATCAGTAAAGGAAATTATATTGAAACGCAGCAAGACGTTGAAAACCATTACAACCAAAAAAGAAAGACAAGGAAAAAAAGAAAAAACATAGATACGCACAGCAGACCAAATCGACCAACTTAGCCCGGATCCCAAATATACTGGGATTGGCAATGTCCCTCTTCGCCTCTAGCCACCCAAAACCCCACCAGGTTCGTGATGGATTTTATAATCATACCCACCAGTCTACATTTATTCTCAAAGATCCTCAAATTCCTCTCGCGCCATATACACCAAAAAACGATAAACAAAGAAGTCCTCCAGTACTCCCGTTTCTCACCATCAACCATCCCTAATAACTAGCTCATCAAGTGCCGGTATGACGTATCGGTCATAACCCAGCTCAAACCGAAAGATTTAAACACAACAGACCAAACCTCATGAGCCACTCGACAATGAAGAAAGAGGTGATCATCAGTTTCCAAGGATCAAAATACCGGTTTTTCGGTACGTATCATCCTAACCTCTAGGACGATACGTAGAATGTATCGGTTTGATACATTGATTTTTTTTTTTTCCAAAAAATCCCAAAAAAAATAAAAATACATAAATAAATAAATTTAATAATTTTCCATTTATTTCAACTTTTTTAAAAATTTATTTAAGACTTATTTGATGCATATTTCATAATTTTATCAACGCATAACCTAAATTTAATTATACATGACTCATAATCAAAATTAAAAGGTATATTGTACATAAAAAACTTACTTTAAAGCCACATTGAATTTCGTGGTGGTTCTTGGCCCTCGTGATCATCATCATCGGTGCGCGAGTTTTCCCTATAATGTTGGTCATATTGATACCCATGATCATATGTGCCCCCTTGAAACTGAGGCATTAGCGACGAATATGGCTCATTGTAATAGGTAAAGGCTGGTCCTCCAAAAATTTGACCAACGAAATCATATGGCCCGGGGGAGGTTGGTTGAGGCCGATAGTATGGGTTACTGGTTGCTGAATCTTCGGTATTTTACAAACTAAATTCCCTGAAGCTAGAAGTCATATAACCCACACCATCTTGTGAACCTTGTGGTGGTGGTGTTTGGTAAGATTCTGACACTCATTTTCCTTCAATCCCTCAACCTCTAAATGTAGGAGTGTCATACATTGTTACCGGGTCATCATCCCATGAGGCAATACCTCCATAAGAATAAGGATCAATATTATCCGCTTCACCACTAGTGCCAGCGTGGGTTTCATCACCTCCATCATCACCCCCACTATCACCCGTATCATCGTCATTATGACTACTGGGCTGCGTTTCGTCATCAGAACCAACCATCAATCTTCTTTTCCGCCTCGGTGGTTGGAAAGCCTGCTCCTCCGCAAGTCTTTCAACATTATCCAGCCATGCGGTGCCCTCAGTATCCAACACTGACTCTTCTCTCTCTTCGATCCACTGATTCAAAGGGTCATCCTCCGTAAATATATAATTCAACTGGATGGGATCAAAATATTCACTATCTGTAAGGTAGAATATGATAGATGAATTAGTATATGCCTTATCAATTAAATCAAATAAAAATTATATGAACTAAGACTTCAAATAATTGCTTACCACGATTGGTCCTCTCCATATTTTTGACCCTTAATCGCATATTATAGTGGCAATAGACTAACTTTCCCAATCGTTTCATAGTTAGCCTATTCCTTTTCTTCGTGTAAATGAGAGAGAATGCGCTCCAATTTCGCTCACAGTTGGACGAGGAACATTGACGGGGACGCCACATACATGGATATTGGATTCGGACCACATCGTTTCTATCGGCGTCGAAAGAAGCATAGAGGAAGCCTGAGTACCGTAGCCTCAGAGGATAAACGGACACAAACCGCGAGGAGAACGATGCTGCAGAGAATCCTCACGCGAGCGAGCACATAAAGTCGCTCGAGCGAGCTACGACGAAGATTTTAGACATGCGAGCGATCACTTAAACTCGCTCTAGCGAGCCCTCGCGCGAGCGATGATAATTATCGCTCGAGCAAGCTACGACACGAAATTTTATGCTAAACTTCCCTTTTTGTATTTTATTAGTATTAGAACTCTTTATTTCGAACTTAATTATTGGTAGCCTATATATAGAGGCTTGTAAAGACTTTTAATTAGTTGATTGATTATTGGATGCTTTTATGCTTGAGTAATCTTTGCCTGAGATGGGCTTGGTGTGAGAGTAAGGGAGTGATTCCCATATATCTTCTGATTTATTGTCTTCAACTTGCGTGATCTCTTATATTTGTTATCTTTCAATCTGTGTTTGCTTCTCTAAACCATAGCCTAATTGTTTCCTTTCAAATCCAAAACCCTAAACCTGTTTTGAAGCCCTAAACCACACAAAGCCAATACCCTTTTCAAAACCACAAGCCGATCTAAAGTCATAAACCTATTACAAACCCTAATTCCTTTTTACAATCCGATTTGGAATCCATGAATCTACATCGGACTGAAGACGAGCACCTACGCCTAGAAAAGATAGAATCCTATCTCTAGGCCGATCTCGCCTCGACTTTAAAAGTACTTGCGCATCGGACTGGACCCTACCTGGATCTTGTGTGATCTACCCATCAAAATTCTGTAAAATCCTAAAGGTATCGAAGATAATTTTGCGATTAAACTTGATTTAATTTCATTAATTTCGGCAAATCTGCATAAAAATCATATTCCGCATTTTAGGGTCGTTGTCCTGCGTCAGTTTTGGTATCAGAACCCTAGGTTTTCTAGGTTAGGGCATCTTTGCTTATCATATTTATTTTATTGCATTGTTTTTCCTTTTGAGTCCATATTGCATTTCATATTAGAACCCTAATAGACTTTGTGATCACCATGGCTTCGGATGAGGTTCTTAATACTCTGAGAGCTATACGAGAAGAATTGGGTGCGATTAGTACACGTCTGAATACCATTGAGCAAGCCCAAACATCTCTAGGAGTTGGTAATGATAGATTACGTGATCGAATCAACCAACTGGAAGCAATGGGTGGACTTGAAAATCAACACCAAGAGCGTGAGTGTCCACACTTTGAACGTAATGGTCGCCAAGACAATCAGAACCATAGGGATCATCGTAGAGATGACTATGACCCCGAAGTTCAACTCCTTAAGAACGTCCGAGTTGAGATTCCGACTTTCGATAGAAGAATGGACCCTACCGTTTTCCTCGATTGGCTTTCTGACATGGACCAACACTTTGATTGGTATGCCATGAATGACGACCGTTGCGTTAGACTAGCTAAGATGAAAATTGGTTGGTTAAGCTCGACTTTTCTGGTTCAATGTTGAGCGCATTAAAGTGAATGCAGGTTGTCCTCCCATTACCCGTTGGGACGACATGAAGGAACGACTTACTGAGAAGTATGTTCCTTTATCATACCACCAACGCCTCCTCGACCAGTGGCAAAATTTACATCAAGGTGGCATGCCTGTTACCGATTACATTGCCAAATTCAAAGAGTTCATCATGAGGGCAAAAGTATCGGAAGATCCTGAAATCACTCTCTCTAGATTCCGCACCGGATTGTGACTTGATTTGCAAAAAGAGTTGATTTCTCACCCCGTAGAAACTCTTGAAAGATGTTATGTCGTTGTGCAAGATCTTGAACGGTACTTGAAAACTATGGTGGTGAAGAGAACCGAGTCATAATATAGCGGTCAACGATCCGGTGAGGGACGATTTACTCCTCCCAAGCCTACATAACGCGCCCCTACCAATTCGAGGTTTGAAATGGGAAAAGGTGTAACTGGAGAATCCTCAAGGGTTAATTCTCAAGTAAAGTGCTATAAATGTCATGGGATGGGACACTTTGCCGCCCAATGCTCTACGAAAGAACCCCAAAGGACTCTCTTCATTGAGGGAGAGGAGGATGATGATGAGGTAGTAGTTGAAGAGGAAGTATTTGAACCAGTTAGCACACCCAGTGATGAGGAGGGTGATGCTATTGGTCATGCTTTAGTTGTGAGGTGTGCCCTTGCATAGCCTCAACGGGATGAAAATGATGATTGGCGTAGGGAGAACATCTTCCACACCTATGTCAGATTTGGTGAAAAGAATTATAGGGTCATCGTGGATAGCGGTAGTTGTACTAACGTAATTTCAACTCATGCTATGCGCCGCTTAGGGCTTACACTTGAAGCCCACCCGAGACCTTATAAAGTCGCATGAGTCAATTCTTCATCCATTCCCGTGTCAAAAAGGTGTCGTGCACCGATTCAGTTAGGTTCTTATTCAGACACCTTATGGTGTGATGTGGTGCCGATGGATGTGGGCCATATCATTTTGGGAAGGCCGTGGCTCTATGATATGGACGTGACTCTTTCTGGTCGATCAAACATATGCACGTTCATGCATAAGGGCAAAAAGATCACTTTACACCCTTTGCCTCCCAAAACACCATTGACCAACACCGTCGAAAAGAAGGGCGAGTCTTCTAAATCCATTAATATTGTAAGCTCTTCTGAGTTCTATAAAGCATCGTTAGATGAGAGTGGTGTATGTAGTTGTCACCGTAGAGAGTGCTCCCGAGTTTGTGAGCGAGTGTCCCAAAGAGGTTGAGTCGATTTTAAAAGAGTTTACGGATGTCTTCCCTGAAGACTTACCAAACGAACTCCCTCCTCTGCGTGATATCCAACACGCAATAGACTTGGTTCCCGGATCTATCTTACCGAGCCTGCCCCACTATAGGTTGAATCTGGTTGAGCACGCCGAGTTGACTCGACAAGTCAATGAGCTCCTTCAGAAGGGGTTCATCCAAGAGAGTCTGAGCCCGTGTGCCGAACCTGCCCTACTCACTCCTAAGAAAGATGGTACGTGGCGCATGTGTGTGGATAGCCGTGCAATTAATAAGATTACAGTTAAGTATCGGTTTCCCATACCAAGGCTCGATGAAATGCTCAATATGATGGTTGGTGCCACTATCTTTTCAAAGATAGACCTTAAGATTGGCTACCATCAAGTCTGCATCCGCCCCGGTGATGAGTGGAAAACCGCCTTTAAGACTAAGGATGGTCTTTATGAGTGGATGGTCATGCCATTTGGGTTTTCTAACGCCCCAAGTACTTTCATGCGACTCATGACCCAAGTGTTGAGACCGTTTCTCGACAAATTCCTTGTTTATTTCGATGACATCCTGATCTACAGTCATGACAAAGAACAACACTTGACCCACCTTAGGGTGGTTTGTGAAACCTTCAAGGGCGAGAAGTTGTTTGCAAATCTCAAGAAATGCACCTTCATGCAACGTTCTATTGTTTTCTTGGGATTTATTATCTCAGCCAATGGAATGGTCGCGGACCTCGAAAAGGTGAGAGCCATTGTTGAGTGGCCCGAGCCTAAGAACATACACGATGCCGTAGCTTCCATGGTTTGACTACTTTTTATCGTCGCTTCATCAGAAGCTTTAGCACCATAATGGCCCCAATCACTGATTGCATGAAAAAGGAGGACTTTAAATAGGGCAAAGCCGCGACGAAAGCCTTTCTTGAGATCAAACAACGAATGAGTAGTGCACCCGTCATGCGACTGCCGAACTTTTCTAAAGTCATTGAAGTCGCATGCGACGCATTGGGTGTAGGCATAGGAGGAGTGCTTAGCCAAGAGGGTCACCCTGTGGCCTATTTTAGTGAAAAACTTAACGAGGCAAAGCAAAAATACTCCACCTATGACAAGGAGTTCTACGCGGTCGTTCGATCTCTTTGGTATTGGAAACATTACCTTAGACCGCAGGAATTTGTGCTGTTCTCTGACCATAAAGCCTTACGCTTTCTTGTTTCACAGAAGAAGTTGAACCTAAGGCACGCGAAGTGGGTTGAGTACCTTCAAGGGTTCACATTTGTGTTAAAGCATAAGGCCGGTGCTGAAAATAGGGCCGTTGATGTACTTAGTCGGCGAGTGGTGACTTTGAGCACAATGAGCACCGAGGTCGTCGGGTTTGAAAAGTTAAAGGATGAGTACCCCGAGTGCCCAGATTTTGAGGTTAAGTATACTGCTCTCCTTAGTAACCCGACCGGCACACACTCCGTGTATACCATCCAGGATGGGTACTTGTTCAAAGGCAATCGCCTTTGCATTCCTCGCACTTCATTGTGTGACTTTCACATTTGGGAGTTACATGTTGGAGGACATTTCAAGCGTACTAAAACTGTTGCGCTCATAGATGATACGCTCTTTTGGCCTAGCTTAATGAGAGATGTCGCTCGGGTCGTTAAGCATTGTCGTACTTGCCAAGTGTCAAAACAGACCAAACAAAATACCGGCTTGTACACCTCGTTACCCGTGCCACGCACACCGTGGCAAGACCTCTCTATGGATTTCGTGCTTGGACTTCCTAAGACCCCTAGGAAGCACGACTCCATCTATGTCGTAGTGGACCGATTTTTCAAAATGGGCAACTTCATTCCTTGTTTCAAAACCTCCGACGCATCTCATATTGCTAAATTATTTTTCGCGGAGGTAGTGCGTCTTCATGGGTTGCCCAAAACCATTGTGTCTGATAGGGATGTTAAATTTACGAGTTATTTTTGGAAGACCCTTTGACACATGATGGGTACATTACTCCAATTCTCTACAGCTTACCACCCTCAAACGGATGGCCAAACCGAAAGCACGAATAGGAGCCTTAGGAATCTCCTTCGTAATCTTGTAGGTGATCATGCTAGGACCTGGGACACCATCTTACCTATAGCTGAGTTTACATATAATAATTCTGTCAATAGGTCCATAGGCATGAGTCCTTTTGAGGTAGTACATGGTCATAGGCCTGGGACCCCATTAGATTTGATCCCCATGTCTCCATCCCATAGAGTGTCAGAGTCTGCCGATACATTTGCACAACATATTCATAGCTTGCATGTCGAAATTAAACTGAAAATTAATTCAAGCAACAATCAATATAAATTATCTGCAGATGCTCACAGGCGTTCTAAATAATTTCACATGGGTGATTATGTGATAGTCCGAATTAGGCCTGAGCGGTTCCCATCGGGATCCGTAAAGAAGCTCCAATCTCGAGGCGCTGGGCCTTTCAGAATTTTGGCTAAGAGTGGTCCTAATGCATACGTGCTTGAGCTTGCTCCAAGTACGGGGTTAGCTCAACGTTCAATGTGGAGGACTTGGTTCCTTACTTGGGTTTCACCCCACCTCCTAAAAACCCACTCCAGCCGCCTCCTAATCCCAGCCCCAATCCAACCTTGCAACCTATACCTCTTCCTTCCCCAAGCAGATAGAGAACATATGAGATAGAGGATATAATCAATGATCATGCCGTCTCTACACATGACGAGAGATTCCAGAAGTACTTGGTTAAATGGGTCGACAAACCGGAGTCCGAAAACACTTGGGTCCACGAGAAGGAAGTTCGCCGCTTGAACCCCGACCTGCTAGACATCTACCACGAGCGCGTTTCATTAGTGATGAAACCTTTTTGGTCCAGGGGAATTGACGGGGACGCCACATACATGGATATTGGATTCGGACCACATCGTTTCTATCGGCGTCGGAAGAAGCGTAGAGGAAGCCCGAGTACCGTAGCCTCAGAGGAGAAATAGACACAAACCGCGAGGAGAACGATGCCGCAGAGAATCCTCACGCGAGCGAACACTTAAAGCCGCTCGAGCGATGATAATCCACGCGCACGCGAGCTACGACGATAATTTCGGACGAGCGAGCGATCACTTAAACTCGCTCGAGCAAGCCCTCGCGCGAGCGATGATAATTATCGCTTGAGCGAGCTACGACACGGAATTTTATGCGAAACTTCCCTTTTTGTGTTTTATTAGTATTTGAACTCTTTATTTTGAACTTAATTATTGGTAGCCTATATATGGAGGCTTGTAAAGACTTTTAATTAGTTGATTGATTATTAAATGCTTTTATGCTTGAGTAATCTTTGCCTGAGATGGGTTTGGTGTGAGACCAAGGGAGTGATTCCCATATATCTTCTGATTTATTGTCTTCAACTTGCATGATCTCTTATATTTACTATCTTTCGATCTGTGTTTGCGTCTCTAAACCATAGCGTAATTGTTTCCTTTCAAATCCAAAACCCTAAACGTGTTTTGAAGCCCTAAACCACACAAAGCCAATACCCTTTCCAAAACCACAAGTCGATCTAAAGTCATAAACCTTTTACAAACCCTAATTCCCTTTTACAACCCGATTTGGAATCCGTGAGTCTACATCGGACTGAGGACGAGTGCCTATGCCTGGAAAAGCTAGTCTTATCTCTAGGCCGATCTCGCCTCGACTTTAAAAGTACTTGCGCATCGGACTGAACCCTACCTGGATCTTGTGTGATCTACCCATCAAAATTCTGCAAAACCCTAAAGGTATCGAAGATAATTTTGCGATTAAACTTGATTTAATTTCATTAATTTCGGCAGATCTGCATAAAAATCATATTCCACATTTTAGGGTCGTTGTCCCGAGTCAAACATGTTTGCGATAAAACCCTTATTACAACTCGCCTTAGTATTGGGCCATGTGACAGCCCGGATTTCGGCACCCCGAAACCCGTGCCATCAGCACAACCCTCGAGGCCGTGCCCCATAAACCTGCACGGAACATTGGTATAACCAAGCACAATAAAACATAAGAAATGAATTGAACAAGATCTCCTATGCATTAATGACATATTATTCTAATAAGAATCCAAAAGACAGTTCTAATCCCATCCCACTGCATGAGCAGAAGAACCGGCTCGAACCATCGGTGAATAAAACAAAGTCACCCAGATGGTTCGCCAAAATATATCAATATAATACATTTACTCAAAAAGGCTTGACATACCAAGCCGTACAGAAATCTCGCAAAACTGAATCAAAGTACAAGCGGAATCTCCTAAAAGAAGTCCTCCGGTGGGGGCTCCTGATCCTCCCCGGGTACGTAATCCGAATCTCTCGGATCAAGTCTCCAGAAGCAGTAGTAGCCGCAAGTTTGGGACCTGCGATGTATAGTCTAAAGGGTGAGCTACATCATAGCTCAATAGGGAAACAAACTGAATTGAACATATAAGTTAGTCTCTCACATATATTCCATGATAATTAACAGTATGATGTATCAATAAGTTTTCTTGGGAAATAAAACAGTTTAAATAACTGAAAAGATGCATTTGGATGTCACTATTACTTTACTTGTTTCATTAGTTCTCAACTTGTTCATTTACCCCAATGCTTCGGCCTAAAGACTTAAATCATAGCTTAAATATTCCCTGACTTACTATAGCGTCGGGCGCCCGATGGAATACCCACCATCGTCGTCTAATCAGACATTTTTATATCTTTCAAAGCTATCCAGGTCCCTTTCTTATAGGCGACGGGGTTCATATCTCATACATAAGCAATTACATCCCTGGGATGTCCAATTGGTGTACGGATTGGCCGTCGTACCGGTCACGGAGACCCTGCCGCGTTAGTCGTGGGTATACCGCCACATCGGTAGGGTATTCTCCAAACCTTAAATATCAAGTGCACTACATATAGTTATTCACCGTGTGATTGTGCTAAATATAGTATATTAGGCCTTATCATTCTCATTTTCTTTGCTTTACATGATCACATACATCCCTGGGATGTCCAAGTCAATGCATCACACAGATGCCTTTATCATATTCACATCCCCTGAGGACGTCATACTTATTTACTTTACCTTGTTTTCACACACACACCCACACTTAGGATTCACATTTTCAATATATAGTTACTCTTTCTTTATCACTACATACATGATCTTGCAATTAAAGAACATGTTCAAGGTGTTCCCTACTTCACGTGTCCGGATGTCCAAACATCAAGGTCCCACGTGATTCCCCATGCTTGTCTTCACACGTACCACCTATGGTACACCATAGCACAAACAAAGCATCAAGAAAGATGCATAAAAGAAGGTACAAGACCATCCCTGAACCTCAGAGTCCAAAACAAAGTCCAACAGAAACTGTCCAAATCGATTAATTGAAATTCCAAAATCGATTGATCGATTTCTCAAATCGATCAATCGGTTTTCCCCATCTCTCATTTTCCAATCACTGGAAGTGCTTAGACGATTAATCGATTAATCGAATTTCAAAAATCGATTGATCGATTTTCAAATCGATCAATCGGTTTCGGGTCACTTTGCCTAACCAACTTCCAGGTCAAAATCGATTGATCGATTTGGTAAGAATTTCAGCCCTTTGCGGGCATTTCATCTAGTTTTCTTCATCATTTTTCCTTCGTTTCTATTCTTTAATTCATCATTTAAACCATAATTGAATGCACACCAACATGTTCATTTGAATCAAACAAGAACTCACCTTAAATCAACCCTTGGCTGATTCAATGGTTAGCTCAAAGGCTAGGGCTCCCAGCTTTGACTCCAACGGTTTCCAATGCGTCGAATCTGGCGTTAAATGCTCAAGCTCGTCATCGATTTGGAATCCCCATTAACTCCTCTTAGCATTTACTCCTTCCTTACTCTCTCTCTACTTAACTCTTCTCACCAACCAAAAACAAGAGAAATAACTTCTCTTTAGTTATTAATCTCTTTTAACCTTTCTCTAGCTTCGGTGTTAGGCACATACACCCAAGACCCGTGTATATGGTCTCTAAACTGGTTCTAATACTTCGCACACGTGTATGCTCACATCAAACTCAATTGAGTCATAGTCAACGATTCGTGCTGACCTTTACTTGGTCAAACTTACGACTAATCGGGCACGCATCCCGAGGACACTGTTCACGCCCAAATCTCAGGGATTTTACATTTTCCGCACCTTGAGAATTTTCCTCCTCGAAAATGTTCCCAAAGGTTTCCATGTGGAATACCCACACACACAGACACGTAGTTACAGTCGAAGGTAAACACCACGCATCCGCAAAGAACTAAATACATTTAAGAACAGGTAGTGTACATGCTAGATAAAAAGATTTCATTTGCCATAAATTCAATGAACAAAATTCTAACAACCATGGCATCCATGCCAAATAGTTCGTTACATATTAAATTTTAACTTACAATTCCCCCAAAAGTTATAATCCTCCAAAACGAAGGACAATCCAAAATAATTCCGCATTCAAAGATTTACAATCCAGTGCCTAAAAATAATTACAACAAAACAAAAAGAATGTCATCAGCTTCTGCTCATGCCGTCCCCTCTCCAGGCTGATCTGGCTGTGGTGGCCCCGAACCAGATGCGCCGGCGTCAGCTGCATCCTTAGCAGGAGCGTTAATAGTCCAAGTCCGCTCCTCAGCAATGCGCTGTTGGTAGTCGTCGAGATAAATGTGCCGCATAGTATGGTAGAGGAGAAAATCGATGCGGCGGTTCATCTGTTGGTTGTTGGCCTCCATCCTGGCCAACACATCCTCACCGGTAGGGGTGGAACGGGTCGCACGACAACGATGAGGTGGTGTAGCAGTAGCTGGTGATCGTGTAGGAGCAGTAGGTGGCACAATAGGCTGCTTCTCAGGTGGTACTGGGTCATGAGGCTGCGCTCCCTCAACTGGTGGTATAACCGGTGGTTCCCCTCCTGCTGGAGGATCTTGCTGTGGTGGTGGTGGGGCATTGCCAGCCTAGGCAGGTGCTGGTTCCTCAACGGGTAGAGCTTTCACCAACATCCAATAGCTACGGCCCCACGAAGAGATGGAGTAATGCTTCACGTGGTCGGTGGCCTTCCGCTCAACAGGTGAAATGTGATACTCAGGGGCGTTAGAGTAGCATTCTAGCATACACGATATCAGGCGAGCGTAAGGCATACGCTCCTTAGGCCTCAACGGACCCTTCATCATCTTTCCCTTTATGTAAACCATCCCCTCGATGACCAATTTGGTCGCGTCAAACCAATGGCCTCGGTACGTTGCGTATAGGGCCCGTTGGACCAATTCTACACGCTCGGTACCATGGCGCATAGGGTAAAGGTTCCACTTGATTATTGAATCAAGCATCCACATGTAGGGAGGTAAATCTACCCTCTGTATAGATTGGTCGGAACCCTTACTGCCTCCGGTCATCTTAGCCATAATCTCTTCAAAAGGAACCTCTTCATCAAATGGTGGATAGAGGGTGGTCTCGGGTACATAGTTCAGGTAACATTCGAGAGACTCGTGGACGTGACGTCGGGTAAAAAGGTAATGCCGACCGTCAATCTCAGTAATGACGGTATCGTCCACTCAACCTGCCTTAAGGTTTTGATAAAATAGCCACGGGTAAAACAACTCGTGCAAAGGCTTCAAAAGATTGCTGAGGCCGGCCTTAATGAGGTAGTGCCGGGCCCATTGGGTTTCGCCCGCAATGTCAGGATCGGTAAATAGGGCCTCGTCAATGATATACTTGTTTTCAAATTCCTTTGCCGCCCACCATTCATTTGGTTGGGGAAAGTTTCCAGGTGGTGGTTGGGGTAATGGTGACGACTCGCGTGATGATGCGCCCGTCGAATTAGATGCCGAATCTGATGAAGATGGTGATGCAGGAGGTGACGGTGAAGGTGGTGGTAGGGTGGCGTTCTTGTGCCGAACCGGTAGTTTAGAGGTAGCTTGCTTAGAAGCTAACCTAGTTTTAGGTGGCATTATGGTCTTAAGTAAGAAAACGCAAAAATCTAGGGCTGTGATGGTTTAAATTGAAAAGAAATTCGAAATCTAGGGTTTACTTTATGCGTTCGATCCGAATGGGTAGGGCTTTGATCCAAAATCGATGTGAAAAGCCTCAATCCCTAATGGTTTTGGTAGCAAAAGAGGGAGGAGAAAATGGCGCCCAAAAGAAGAAAAAGAAACTGAAATTCAAATGGCTAGGAAAAATCCCAAAACTGACATATATAGGCAAAAATCGATTGATCGATTCTAAAAATCGATTGATCGATTTTCATAATGTAAATGCAGTCTCGCGAAATCGATTGATTGATTTCCCAAAATCGATTAATCGAATTCCACTCGATTAATCGAAATTTAATGCCATTAAAATTTCAATTTTCCACCTCACTGGCGTGTGCCAGTCGTTCAATCGAACGAAATCGATTGATCGATTTCCAAAATCGATTAATCGGTTTAGACAGATTTTTCAAAAAATTTCTGCTTTATTTTCCTTCATTTCTTTGGTGTTTCTTGTTCATTTGGTCTTTGGCTTTGTGGAGTACGTAGTGATTACCCATTTCATGACCGGATTACTATTAAGTCGTGCGTTTAATTTCATAATGGTACGTTTGCAACGCACACTCATCCCATTCATTCCTTGAAAGAAACAAAAAGAAATTTTTTGGCATAAACGCCCCACTTTTGATTACATGGTCAGTTTAAATTCCGCAAACATGCTTGCGATGATACAATCAAGCTCTCAACTCGTCACAAACAAGTCTGGGTACTGCTCTCAAACATCCGTCTCTCTTTTCCATCGTCGGCCGAATAATTCTTCCATCGAACAAGTACTAAAGGATTTACTTTGGTGCGTAGCACTTGCTCCTTTCTATCCAATATCTCCGCTGGCTCCTTTATCATGCTCATATCCTTGTGCATTTCCAATGGTTGACCTCCCAAGATTTGGGAAGGGTCATTTACATATTTCCTGAGCATAGAAACATGGAAGAAATTATGCACTCGATCAAACCCAAGATATGGGAAGGGTCATTTACATATTTCCTGAGCATAGAAACATGGAAGACATTATGCACTCAATCAAATAATGGGGGTAGTCCAACTCGATATGCAACTTCGCCTACGCGACCCAAAATCTCAAAGGGTCCAAGATAGCGGGGACTTAACTTGCCTCTCTTTCCAAACCTCGTAACGCCTTTCATAGGCGATACCTTCACAAATACATGCTCACCAACGACGTAGTCCACACTTGTCCTCTTGATATCTGCATAGCTTTTATGTCTGCTTTGAGCTGCCTTGAGTTTCGCTCTTATCATACGAACATAAGTGGCATTATCTTCAAGTAACTCTGGCCCCAAAACAAATTTCTCGCCTATCTCTTCCCAATTAATAGGCGATTTACACTGCCGTCCATAGAGAGCTTCATACGGTGTCATGCCAATGCTCGTCTGATAGCTATTATTGTATGCAAACTCGATCAATGGTAGATGTTAATCCCATGATCCCTGTAGTTCAAGCATACACGCTCTAAGCATGTCTTCTATGACTTGATTTACCCGCTCAGTTTGCCCATTAGTTTATGGATGGAATGCTGAACTAAAGTCCAATCGTGTTCCCATGCCTTCCTAAAACTTCTTCCAAAACTTTGAAGTGTATAACGGATCACGATCAGAAACAATGCTGCTTGGAATCCCGTGCAGTCACACAGTCTCCTTCATATACAACTCTGCAAGTCTTCCTGCCGTGTACATCGTGTTGTAAGGCAAGAAGTGTGCTGACTTGGTCAATTGGTCTACGACTACCCAAATGGCATTGTATCTCTTAACTGTACGCGGTAGTCCAACGATGAAGTCCATAGAGATTGACTCTCATTTCCACTCTGGTATGAGTAGAGGCTGTAATAACCCAGCAGGGTGTCTATGATCGACCTTCATCTGCTGACATGTCAAACACCGTGACACGTACTTAGCCACGTCTTGCTTTAAACCTCTCCACCAGTAGTTCTTCCTCAAGTCTTGGTACATTTTAGTGCTGTCAGGGTGGATCGCATATTTTGATTTGTGTGCTTCATCAAGGATAGTTTGCCGCAGATCGACATCATCTAGAATACAAAGACGGCCCTTGAGCAATAAGGAGCCATCTTCTTTAACTGAGAACTCTGGTTTTATGTCTTCAATCATATCTTGGCGAATCTTTGTCAACTCAGGGTCTCATCTGTAGCTTGTGAATGTGCTCAAAGATCATCGGTCTCACTGATATGTTAGCCAAGAAGGCTCCTGTAGCTTGTACCTCGATATTTGTGTCATATAGTGAGATGTCTTCAAACAATTTCCATCTATGCATCCCCATAATCAAACTAGCCAACTGAGCTGAACCCTTCTGACTCAAGGCATCGACTACCACATTAGCCTTACCTGGATGATACTGTATGGAGCAATCATAGTCTTTAAGAAACTTCATCCATCTGCGCTGCCTCATATTCAACTCTTTCTGTGTAAATATATATCTGAGGCTCTTGTGGTCGGTGAAGATCTTAAAGGTCTCACCGTACAAATAGTGTCTCTAAATCTTCAGCGCAAATATGACCGCTGGTAGTTCTAGGTCATGTGTCGAGTAGTTCTTCTCGTGCTCTTTCAGCCGTCTCGACCCGTAAGCTATCACCTTCTTGTGTTGGTTGAGCACGCAGCCCAAACCATTATGTGAAGCATCACTGTATACCGCAAACCCTCCACTGCCTGAAGGAATTGCTAACACTGGAGCTGAAGTGAGTCTCTTCTTGAGTTCCTGAAAACTCTTCTCGCATGCTTCACTCCACTCAAATCTCGCGTCCTTCTGTGTAAGTCTCGTAAGAGGTCCGATATTTTTGAGAACCCCTCTAAAAAACGTCGATAGTAGTCAGCTAGACCAAGGAAATTATGGACATCTGTTACCGTCTTTGGTTGTTCCCAATTTACCACTGCTTCGATCTTAGCCGGATCTACTGTAACACCTTCCTTTGAGACGACATGTCCCAAAAAGTTAACTTCTTCTAACAAAAACTCACATTTACTGAGCTTGGCGTATAGTTGGTGTTCACGTAAGGTTTGTAGAGCAACTCTCAGATGTTCTTCACGCTCCTTTGATTTGGAATAGATTAGAATGTCGTCAACGAATACCACAACGTAGGAGTTCAGGTGTGGTTTAAACACCCGATTCATCAAATCCATAAACGACGCTGGTGCATTCGTCAACCCAAAGGGCATCACTAAGAACACGTAGTGTCCGTACCGTGTCCTGAATGCTGTTTTCTGGATGTCCTCTGTCTTGACCCTCAGGTGATGGTATCCAGATCTCAGATCGATCTTGGAAAAATACCTCGCTCCTTGCAGCTGATCGAATAAATTGTCAATCCTAGGCAATGGATATCGATTCTTTATGGTGAGCTTGTTTAACTGGCAATAGTCAATGCACAGTCGCATTGACCCATCTTTCTTCTTTACAAACACGACCGATGCTCCCCACAGAGACACACTCGGTCTTTCAAACTCCTTGTCCATGAGCTCTTATAATTGTTCTTTCAACTCCTCAGCAGGAGCCATCCTATATGGTGCTTTAGTATTAGGCTCCGTTCCAGGTGCTAAGTCGATAGCGAACTCCACCTCTATCTGGAGGTAATCTTGGTAATTCCTCAGGAAACACATCTTCAAATTCTCGCACAACTGCTATCTCTGAAATAATATTCTTCCCTTCCTTATCCTCCTTCAAGAATGCCAAATAACCACTGCACCCCTTTTTGATCAAGCGCTCGGCCTTGATTGCAGAGACAAGTGGCATATGTGTTGATCTCTCTCCTCGAAATCGGAACGATCTCCTTGTGTTAGGTCTAAATATAACGACCTTGTTCTTGCAATCTACGGTCGCACAATATTGTGACAATCAGTCCATGCCAAGGATCACATCAAATCCTTGCATGTCTAATAGTATTAATTGTGCTGCCAATTCATAAACGTCTCCATCATGAATACCCACTACTACTGACTTACAAACTAATTCTGTGTTAGCTAATTCTCCTGTTGGAATAGACACTGCTAGAATAAAATCCAACGTCTCCAGAACAATCTTCATTTTCTTTACAAACCTTGTAGTGACAAAGGAGTGGGTAGACCCTGGGTCTATCAACACTCTAGCTTCCCATGCTACGAAGCATCCCTTTTCTTATACTCGTAACATACCTATAACATATATACATACAGATATAATGCACATTTACTGATCCAATTTAAGTACAAGAACTAGTCTACATTATTTTCTAAATGAATGTACCTTCTCTAGCTAAAATTTTAAGAAATCAAATTTCTTTATTTAAAAGGAATCTCACCTTGGATAACATCGTGTACATTCCTTGCTTCCTGGGCAGTGACTGCGTAAGCTCTTCCTTGCACTACCGGCTTTCTTGATTGTATAGGTCGTGGCATTGAAGCAGAAACCGTCCTCTCTTTAGCCATGTCTGGACAGTCCCGAATGATGTGACCTATCTTCCCACATTTATAGAAACCTCGCGTGTCTTTCTTGCAATCTGCCGTCTTGTGGGGCTTGCCACACTTGGCACAAGTCTCCACTGTAGTCGACGCTGCTCGTGAGGAACCCTGTATAACTGCTGCTCCTGTGGTGATAGCAGGGCTCTCATATCTCATCGGCCTCCCTAACGCAAGCATTGGGAACTCTGGTAGTTCGTTTGCTGCGCCGGTTTCACATACCCTGGTTGAAACGGTTGCCTTTGAATAGGCGCTATGAACCTCGGCTTTTTGTTCACCGGCTTGTAGTTCCCAACTCTATTCTGATCCGTTCTTCCTCTACCTGACTGGTCCCTTCTTCTGTATTTGTTTTTATTATCCTCTTCAATTACTAAGGCTTTGCTCATGACCTCTCCATAGGTCTTCAACTCAAATGTTGCTACACGTCCCCTGATGTCCGGCCTCAAGCAGTGTTGTAGTCGATTTGCTTTCATCAAGTTCGTGGCTACATACTCAGGAGCGAAGCGAGCAAGTCGCATGAACTTAACCCCATACTCTCTAATTGTCATCTTCCCTTGCTCAAGTTATAAAAATTTTACTTCCATCTGATTTCTTACAACTTCAGGGAAGTATTGTTTGTTAAATTCTCCTACGAATTCATCCCATGTCCAGGGCAATCCTGGGGTCTCCTGAGCCCTAGTCCTAGAAACGGACTTCCACCAAGGCCTAGCCTCCCCATCAAGCATATAAGCTGCCCAACGGATGCTCTCGTCTTCCGTGCATGTAAGCGCTAAACACCTTCTCCATTTCACTAAGCCAATTCTCAGCAGCTATTGGTTCAGCTTGCCCTGAAAAGTTAGGAGGACGCATCCTCCTAAACTCTGTAAATGCAGAGGGCACTGGCAGTGTCGGACCTACTAGAGGTGTAGGTGGTTGTTGCTGATCACTGACATTGTGAGCTGTCAGAGATGCTGCTTGTTGAGCCATGGTTGTCGCCATGGTTTCCATGGTATGTATCATCCTCTGACGCTCCTCTCTCTCTTCATTCCTTTCCCTTATTCTCTCATGTTCCCTCCGATCTCTTTCCTGGCGATCTCTTTCTCGGTTCTCTTCATGATCTTGGCCCTCTTAGCCACTACTTCTGGAAGCCCCTTTGCTTCTCATAAGTACTCTATTCGTAGCCGAGATGTAATCATCTCTACTACGCAAGTTTCTATCATGACTGCCCCTGGGTCTACCTCTTCCCCTAGAAGACATAACGGTCTGCAAGTGAAACCAAAGTTTCATTAGCAGAAGTCCCTATGCTCTGACAAAACACGAATTGTCAGAATTTTTAAAAGAAATGGCTCTGATATCAACTGTGGCAGCCCGAATTTCGGCACGCCGAAACTCGTGCCATCATCACAACCCTCGAGGTCGTTCCCCATAAATCTGCACGGAACATTGGTATAATCAAGCATAATAAAGCATAAGAAATGAATTGAACAAGATCTCCTATGCATTAATGACATATTATTCTAATAAGAACCCAAAAGACAGTTCTAATCCCATGCCACGACATGAGTAGAAGAACCGGCCTGAACCATCGGTGAATAAAACAAAGTCACCCAGATGGTTCGCTAAAATATATCAATATAATACATTTACTCAAAAAGGCTTGACATACCAAGCCGTACAAAAATCTCAAAAAACTGAATCAAAGTACGAGCGGAATCTCCTAGCAGAAGTCCTTAGGAGGGGGCTCCTGATCCTCCCCGGGTATGTAATCCGAATCTCCCGAATCCACATCTCCAGAAGCAATAGCAGCCGCAAGTATGGGACCTGTGACATATAGTCTAAAGGGTGAGCTACATCATAGCTCAATAGGGAAACAAACTGAATTGAACATATAAGTTAGTCTCTCACATATATTCCATGATAATTAACAGTATGATGTGTCAATAAGTTTTCTTGGGAAATAAAACAGTTTAAATAACTGAAAAGATGCATTTGGATGTCACTATTACTTTACTTGTTTCATTAGTTCTTAACGTGTTCATTTACCCCAATGATTCGGCCTAAAGACTTAAATCATAGCTTAAATATTCCCCGACTTACTATAGCGTCGGGCGCCTGATGGAATACCCACCATCGTCGTCTAATCAGACATTTTTATATCTTTCAATGCTACCCAGGTCCCTTTCTCATAGGAGACGGGGTTCATATCTCATAAATAAGCAACTACATCCTTGGGATGTCCAACTGGTGTACGGATTGGCCGCCGTACCGGTCACGGATACCCTGCCGCGTCAGTCGTGGGTATACTGCCACGTCGGTGGGGTATTCTCCAAACCTTAAATATCAAGTGCACTACATATAGTTATTCACCGTGTGATTGTGCTAAATATAGTAAATTAGGCCTTATCATTCTCATTCTCTTCGCTTTACATGATCACATACATTCCTTGGATGTCCAAGTCAATGCATCACACAGATGCCTTTATCATATTCACATCCCCTGGGGACGCCGTACTTATTTACTTTACCTTGTTTTCACACACACACCCACACTTAGGATTCACATTTTCAATGTATCGTTACTTTCTTTATCACTACATACATGATCTTATAATTAAAGTACATGTTCAAGGTGTTCCCTACCTCACGTGTCCGGATGTCTAAGCATCAAGGTCCCATGCGATTCCCCATGCTAGTCTTCACACGTACCACTTATGGTACACCATAGCACAAGCAAAGCATCAAGAAAGATGCATAAAAGAAGGTACAAGAGCCTCCTTGAACCTCACAGTCCAAAACAAAGTCCAACAAAAACTGTCCAAATTGATTGATCGATCAATCGAAATCCCAAAATTGATCAATCGATCTCAAATCGATTGATCGATTTCTCAAATCGATCAATCGGTTTTCCTCAGCTCTCATTCTCCAGTCACTGGAAGGGCCAAGACGATTAATCGATTAATCGAATTTCAAACATCGATTGATCGATTTTCAAATCGATTAATCCGTTTCGGGTCACTTTGCCCAACCAACTTCCATGCCAGAATTTCAGCCCTTTGCGGGCATTTCATCCAGTTTTCTTCCTCATCACTTTTCCTTCGTTTCTATTCTTTAATTCATTATTTAAACCATGATTCAATGGTAGGCTCAAAGGCTAGGGCTCCCAGCTTTGACTCCAACGGTTTCCAACGCGTCGAATCTGGCGTTAAATGCTCAAGCCCGTCATCGATTTGGAATCCCCATTAACTCCTCTTAGCATTCCTTCCTTTCTCTCTCTTCTTAACTCTTCTCACCAACCAAAAACAAGAGAAATAACTTCTCTTTAGTTATTAATCTCTTTTAACCTTTTCTCTAGCTTCGGTGTTAGGCACATACACCCAAGACCCGTGTATATGGTCTCTAAACTGGTTCTAATACTTCGCACACGTGTTTGCTCACATCAAACTCAATTGAGTCATAGTCAACGATTCGTGCTGACCTTCACTTGGTCAAACCTACGACCAGTCGAGCACGTATCCTGAGGACACTGTTCACGCCCAAATGTCGAAAATGTTACAGGCCATCACCTCCATAATGCATCCACCAATCAGCGGGTTTATCGTACTTGATTTGTGATTGCGCCAACGGGGTCCCAAATGATCTGTCTCTTATGAAACATGTTAATCTACAAAGATGGAATACAATAACTCACATATCAATATAATGTTAATATGACATTTGACTTATTAGTCAGAACTCAGAATGCATGATTACTCATATCTCTGATGGCTTGACCTTGGTCGGCCAACTCAGGGAGCATTCGTTGGATCACATTAAGCAAACTGCTGTACACTTCATCGCCCTCACTCAACTCAAAGCGTCGCGTATATTGGAATGCCAGATTCAAGTAGTGCGCTATACATCAAATATTGGCCAATCTTATCAATATATGAAAATAATGAATAATATGAAAAATAATAAATAAATAAATAAAAATCACTACATAAACAGTTTAACATGTTATACCTGTGGCATGCAAGTACTGATGGAATTGTGCATCCCACCTCTTGTCGATGATCGCCCAATATCATTTATATTTTATAGGGCATTTAGTTTTAATAGTCAATTTTGCTTTATCCATCGACTCGTAAACATACCCAACGTTGGTTTCTCATCACCATCTACCAAGCTCAACACTTGAACCAATGGGGTAGTGACGGCAATCAGGTGGTCACCATCTGCCCAAAACTCGGGGCTGTAGATCAGGTTAGCAACTTCATTGCAAGCAGGTCTTTTTGCTTGTGTGAGTTCTAACTCATGTTTTGTCCATGCTTCGGAGTTGACCATGCTTTTCGGCTCACGCTTATATCTAGCTAAGTTCTGTAGGGCTAAAAATTGTGTCGCAAATCGTGTAATCGCAGGCCGGAGCAACTCGTTCTTGGTGAAGTCTCTCATCAAATTCACCAACTTGTCACTGTTGTATACGTAGGAAGTAATTGTTCTTCTCTTCTGAATAATTGTTTGTGCCTTGCTTCTCTTTCTCAAATCCTCAAGAATGAGGTCCACGCAATGAGCGGCACATGGAGTCCAGTACAAGTGACGTCTCTTCAACATTAACTGTCTTCCCGCGGCTTTGTAATTGACGGCATTATCTATTACCACCTGCACAACCCGGTGCTCTCCAATATCTTCAACTACCTTATCCATTAGTTGAAAGAGGTTATCAGTCGTCGTCGCGTGTTTAGAAGCATCAACTGATTTTAGAAATACTGTCCCGGCATCGCTGTAAACTAAAAAGTTGATCAAACTCTTCCTTGTGGGACTGGTCCATCCATCACACATAATTGTGCAACCTCTCTCATCCTATACTTCCTCAAAACTCTTCACATAAGTTTCTATCTCCTTGTACTCATCATCTAATAAGGACCCAGATTCCTCGTATGTAGAAGGCTTTTTGACTCCTGAACCAACTTCTGCACTTGTATCAATCATATTTTTGAAGTACGGCGACTCCACAACTTGACTCGGAATGTGATTGTATATCACGAACTTTGCAATCGATATTCCAAGCCTCTTCCCTAATTTTTTCAGTGAAATTATACTCAATTTACTTTCTTTAGAGCTTTCTGTCCGATACATGAACGGATCCATGGGACTTATAGTACGACCTGTAGTAGACGGCCTGGTCTCCCTCACTAATGCTGACCTACGCAACTCGGCGGTCTCCTGAATGTCCTCATCAACAACATGTGGCCTATGCCTAGATCCACCACCAGCAGCAGGCATGGATGGGCCCCTCAAGCTGGATCGAAATCGATAATCGATTTCTTCTTGATCTCGTCGCTGTTGTGCTTCTCTAGCACTGTCCCTCATGGCTCTCGTTGTCACAACATCCTCATCCTCATCATCCCTAGTCCAGGTGCAGGAAACTCTGGATCTCCAGTTCTTATTCTCTCATACATTTCTCTATCTCGGTCGGCTTCTGCTTTTTTCTTTCCCTTAACTGCCTGTAAACTGGCTTTAACTTCTTTCACCTCTTTGGGTACATTGTGACACTCTCTTGTCTCTCCCTTAACGTGAGCCAAATGCTTCTTCAACCGTGTGATACCTCCTCCCAATAATTATTTCCCACAAAGTTTACATTGTATTCAGAGTCTATCACCATCTATTGGTGTGCCGTATTGCCAGGCTGAATCTGATAATCATACCATATTTATTTATTTCACCTACATGAATGAGCAAACATTTAGATTACACTTGAAAATAAAATTTATTTAATATTATTCTAATTTTTATAAATTTTATATGACATTTGAAAATTTGTTTGATATTATTCTTATTTTTACAATATTAGATTATATTTTATCAAATTTATTTGATATTAATCTAATTTTTGAAAATTTATTTGATATTGTTCTAATTTTTAAAAATTTATTTGACATTATTCTTATTTTTAAAAATTTTGATTATATTTTACCAAATTTATTTAATATTATTCTAGTTTTTGAAAATTTATTTGATATTATTCTTTTTTTTTTAAATATTTGATTATATTTTACCAAATTTATTTGATATTATTCTAGTTTTTGAAAATTTATTTTATATTATTCTTTTTTTTTAAATATCAGATTATATTTTACCATATTATTCTAAAAATATTAAAAAAATTTGAAAATAGTATTTAGTTGATATTATTCTAATTTTGAAAATATTGCTATATTAGAAAATCATATTATTCTAATTTTTAAAACCTAATTTAAAAGTGTTTAGTTTTAAAAACAAATTAGTAACATAATTTAATTTTACGTATTATATAAAAACTTAATTTTTTTAAAAAAACCTAATTTTAAAATGTTTAGTTTTAAAAATAAATTTAAAACTAAAGTTTAGTTTAAAAAAAAAGTTTAGTTTTAAAAAAAATTAGTAACATAATTTAGTTTAGTTTTAGAAAAAATTAGTAATTGAGTAACATAATTAGTAACCTAATTACTACTAAAATTAGTTTAGCTTTAAAAAATTAGTTTTAGAAAATTTGTAGTTAGTAATTATGTTACTAGTTTTAAAAAATATTAGTAACATAATTTAGTTTAGTTTGAAAAAAAATTAGTAATTGAGTAACATAATTAGTAACCTAATTACTATTAAAATTAGTTTAGTTTTAAAAAATTAGTAATTAGTAATTTGGTTACTAGTTTTAAAAAAAATTAGTAATTGAGTAACATAATTAGTAACCTAATTACTACTAAAATTAGTTTAGTTTTAAAAAATTAATTTTAAAAAATTAGTAATTAGTAATTAGGTTACTAGTTTAAAAAAAAATTAGTAACATAATTTAGTTTAGTTTTTAAAAAAATTAGTAATTGAGTAACATAATTAGTAACCTAATTACTATTAAAATTAGTTTAGTTTTAAAAATTTAGTAATTAGTAATTAGGTTACTAGTTTTAAAAAAAATTAGTAACATAATTTAGTTTAGTTTTTAAAAAAATTAGTAATTGAGTAACATAATTAGTAACCTAATTACTACTAAAATTAGTTTAATTTTAAAAAATTAGTAACGTAATTTACTACCCATTTCAAAAATGTAAATAGATCTACCCATATTTTAAAAATGTAAATAATCCTAATTTACTAACACAAAAAAGTAAATAGATCTACCCCTATTTTAAGATCTACCATATATTAAGATCTACCAATAAAAATGGTAGATCTACCCACAAAAATACAAGTTATATGATGGAAAATAATACCTTCTCTTAAATATCCGGCGAAAATGTGAGTATGATCTCGTCTCTGGTGATTAAGAACTTAAGATCTCGTCACTGAGTCTCTGATGGCTAATCAACCTTTCTCAAATTTTTTTTTGCAGGAGTAGAATGAACCCGCTGGGAAAGAAGGGTTAGGAATCTGGGAGACTATCTGGGGACTATTTGAGAGATAAAAACCCTTAAAAAGGGGCTAAAATCACGCTTAAAAAGTAAAATGGGGCCCATGCCATTAATTTGAAATTATCGTCCGATAATTTGGTAGTTTAAAAAAAAAAATCATTGTTCTCGGACGATACGGGAGATACATTGCCCGTATCAGCTGATAATTTGATTGTTTTTAAGGGGGTACGATACAAAGGCATTGTATCGTACCGCCGGGGTGCAAAACCGATACGTATCGGTATTGGACGAAATTTTGACCCATGGCAGTTTCCACCCCATCAAAACACATGACACTGCCATTAGTAATATCCATCCCCCGACGAATAAGCTGATCTCTCGTAAGGATTCTCCCCTTACAAAGCACCCACCCAAAAAACTTAATTTTCGAAGGTAGATGCTCTTTCCACAGCCATTTACCCTCAAAGGTGATAAGAGGACGCTGCGACAACAGCTTAACAAAACTCTTGACAGTAAAGTTGCCATCATATCCTCAGATCTAAACCGTTAGAATTCCGTTGCTACTAGGGGCCCATATCCTCAGATCTAAACCGTTAGAATTCCGTTGCACGTCATATAATTTCTGAATTAGAATGGAGAACTCAGTCATCTCACTATCCCTCAGCGACCTTCTGGTAGCAACATCCCAAACAATATTCCCATTAGTGTGCGAGACAAACTCGTCAATCCTTCCACCCGGATTCGAAGAAACCGCATATATCCCCGAGAAGGACCAAAGCGTACCATTATCGAGCCAAACATCGTCTCAAAACTTGATACGGGTGCCACACCCCCAGCTGAATTTCAATCCTCTAGTAAAACTCGGCCAAATGCTACAAATGCCTCTCCACCAAGCTGAAGTCCCCTTGTGGGCCGTAGAGTAGATCCCCCAGCTATTAAGTGCTAGACCGTATTTCTTGACCAATACCAACCGCCAGAGACTATCCCTCTCTTCCACCCTCCCTGCTCTCCAAAACCATTTCCCAAGAAGCGCCAAATTGGTCTGTCTTAGACTGCGAATCCCCAACCCTCCACCCTCGACTGACAATTGGCAGGTATCCCAGTTAATAAGGTGATATCTTCTATTCATCCCCGAACCTTCCCATAGAAATGAGCATTGTATTTGCTCCAGCCGTTTGATAATTTTCGCCGGACACTTAAAACATTGACATATAAAAGATGGGCATCGACGAAAGGACCGCCTTCACAAGAACCAACCTACCTCTACTACTCAGTAGCTTTCCTTTCCACGACGACAACCACTGCTCGAACCTTTGCACCACAGGTTCCCATTCGCGAAACGTGGGTTGTCTGAGGCCAAGAGGCAGACCAAGATATCTAATCGGCAGCTTCCCAATATGACAACTCACAGTGCGTGCAATCTCCTCCAAAACAGCCTCCTCAACCCCAATCCCCGTGACCTCGGATTTGAGGAAATTGATCCGCTGACCCGAAACCGCCTCATATACCGCAAGCACATCCGCTAACACACTGAACTCCATAGCATCAGCCTTCTCAAATAAGAACGTGTCATCTGCATATTGTAAATGCGAGATGAATCTGCCATGTGTACCAATCTGTATACCGGTAATAAGATTGGACTCCCTGGCACGCACGATCAACCCAGATAGTGCCTAACCCAGAATATTGAAAAGAAACGGGGACAACGGGTCTCCCTGCCGAATACCCCTGAAACTCTTGAAATACCCAGCCGGGGTGCCGTTAATTAGAACCGAGAACCACGACGAAGAGTAACACCCACGCATCCATTTCCTCCAACTAGCACCGAACCCCAACCTCCCGAGCATATAGTCAAGACCTTCCCAGCTCACCCGATCATACGACTTCTCCATATCCACCTTCCAAATCGCAACCGGACAATGACGGTTGTGAGCGGCTTGTATGGTCTCATGAGCCACCGCAACTAGGTTCACTAACTGTCTATCTCACACAAAGCCCCCTGATTACCCGAGATCATGGATCAAAATATCGTAAATCTGACACGTCGTATCAGACGACGTATCGATATTGGACTCGACAATGTATCAATGTATCGTCCGACATGCATCGGCATCGACAGTATCGTCCGACACGATCGCTTGGAGCTTTGACGATACGATTTGCAGAATCTGATATTTTAACCCATGCCCGAGATAATCTTACACATTACGAGCTTCAGTCTATTTGCTAGCACAATCTTGTAAAGGCAGCTCGTGAGGCTAATCGGGCGGTACTCAGAAATATCCTCGGCTCCATCACGCTTGGGAATGAGGGTGATAAAAGTAGAATTAAGAGCCCTCCCAATGAAACCAGAAGTGTGAAATTTAGACATAACCTCCATCAGCTCCCCTTTATAGTCTCCCAAAAAAATTTGAAGAACTCCATAGTAAAAGCATCCAGGCTCGGGGCCTTGTTCCGTCCACCAAACCTGATCGCACACCACACCTCCTCTTCGTTAAACTGCTGCTCCAGCCCCATACTCTCCTCCGCCGAGATAGCATTGAAAGATAACCCATCCAGCTGCGGGCGCGGTAAGCCATCATCCATATACATCCGTTCATAGAACGTGACGATCTTGTCACGAACCTGATCTTCACCCACATAAGTCACCCCATCAACGACGATGTTCCCCACATACTTTGCTTTGAACCGTGCGTTGGCCACCGCATGGAAATACTTAGTATTAGCATCCCCCTCCTTGAGCCATTTGACCTTAACTTTTTAACTCCACTTTACTTCCTCAGCCCTACAGGTGCTGGTGAACTCCATTTTTTAAGAAAACCTTTCTTCTCTTTCGTCAACCGTAAGGGGTCTATACTCTTCCAAGTTATCCAATTCCTTCAATCTCTTTAGTAAACTCTCCTTCTTAACATGAATTAGCCCATACACATCACGATTTCACACCTTAATCCTTTCTTTCAGCCGATGGAGCTTAGAAACGAATCTATAGGCCGCGGTCCCCGAAGCAACTGGTTCACGCCACCACACCGGAACTTTCTCCCGAAAGGACTCATCGAACAACCACATATTTTTAAATCGAAACGGAGACGACCCCTTATCAGCACCAAGGGGCGATGATCAGAGACAACCCGAGCTAGAGCTTTCAACCTCGCATCTGGGCATAACTCTAACCATTCAAAATTACAGAAAAACCTATCCAGCCTGCTAAAAGAGGGGTTATCCTGGAGGTTCGACCATGTGAAACGCGCCCCCGTTAGCGGAACATCCATAAGCCCCAAATTAGAAATAAAGGAATTAAAATGGCGCATAACTCCACCATCTGGCAGCCCCCCTAGCTTTTTAGATTCCCATCTTATGGCATTAAAATCCTCTCCGAAGCATAGAGGCAGCTCCCACCTGGCAGCAATAGCAGCCAACTCAAACCAGAAATCTCCCCTCTCTCTATCAACTGAGGGCCTATAGATACCTGCAAACATCCACTTATTCCCAGAGTCCTTGTTCCGAAGTACAACAAATGCCAAATACACTCCCACTTCCTCATCCATTTTATCAAAAATTAACTTGTCCCAGGCCATTAAAATACCACCTGAAGCACCAACAGAGTCGACACCGATCCACTCCCATCTATCCCCACCCAGCACCAACCGAACCTTCTTCCTATCACAACTGCCCCATTTGGTCTCCTAGAGAGTAACCACGACCGGTTTAACAACCGCAATCACTTGCTTCACCCGAGCCCGCTTAACCCCATCGTAGATACCCCTCACATTCCATGATATCATCTTCATGATCCAACTGGTAGAAATCCCGCCCAAACAAGAGTGGAAAACTAAAGACCCCTTAAACCTCTCCCATCCGACGTCCCCCATTGCAATCTCGCTAGTTCCCGCGATGCACCACGACGCTTCTTTCTGTTATCCCGGCAACTAACCAAAATGGATTGGAACACATCCCGCAATTCTGCCTCCGATCCTTTGAATGACATACCGAGATTAAGCCCCAAGCAAATCAGACAATCAATATCCGCAGAGTCCTTGGAGCCCTCACCAGACCCATCCTTAAACAGTCGTCACCTAAAAGGTTGGGCAAACCAGACCCCTGATGTGAGCTCATCTCCTTCCCCAAGTGCTCCATCAATCCCCTCTGTTGTCGCCCCGATCTCCCACCAACATAAACAGGGTCCATATCGAAATCCTGCTCCGATAACACTTCCATCGCAAAACCCCCGGAATTTAAAGAGGAGTCGAGTTGGCCCGCCGTGTTAACCCGCTGAGTCTCCTCAGCCACAGAGAAGAGCGCCTCACTTTCCTTCAAACCTCCCCTCAGCCCCGAGCATATAGTCAAGACCTTCCCATCTAGGAATTGGTGGGTCTGGCCTTGAAGATCTTTACATCATGGTTTTCAAATAGTGTGGCTTAGATGGTGCATGAGAGGGCTACAATTCAAATCGTGTGGCTTATAAAAGTGAAAAAAAATACTTACAGATTTTAGGGCACGAGAGGGCTGCGATTCTTCTTCTTCTTCTAGATTTTAGGGCACGAGAGGGGCTGAGGGCTGCGATTCTTCTTCTTTTTTGAGATTTTAGGATTGAGAGATGAGATTAGGGCTAATCTTCTTTCTTCTTTCTTCTTTCTTCTTTTTCTTTCTTCTTCTATCTTCAAGATTTTAGGGCACAAGAGTTTCTGTCGAGATGATGGGAGTTGTGAGTCGAGGTCTTTCAATATAAAGGGGCAGAAATTACAAGTTTGCCCTTTTAGTTTATTAAAAACCCCCGCCAGTTCTTAATTTAGAGTCACTAAAGTCGACTCGCCGAGTTTGCAAACTCGGTGGAGTTCCCGAGTCGGATCGACGAGTCACTCGAGTCACATGCTTGTACAATCCCTTAGACGAGTCGACTCAGAACCTAGTCGAGCCGAGTCGACTCGCTAAGTTTTTAAACCATGGTGCCAAGTGTTGAAGATTTCAAGTTATGAAGATGTCAATTCAAAAAATAGTCAGCATTTTGCAAAATTATTTAAGTATTTAATTAATAAAAGCCAAAAGAATATACTCAACAAATTTATATCCAATAGACGCCAAAATGGAAAACAGTTTTACTAATAAATAATCAGTAACAGAAGGCAATGGTATATCACTAAAACACTATCTAGCTTAGATGAACATCAACTGATAAGGTGAATTAAGTTTGATGATTGCAGTTTAGGGTTTGGTCAAGTAAGGGTCGAAGAGAGAGAGAGAAGCATGGTTCAAAATCTCGGACGATACCGATGCGTATCAGTATCGAAGCCCGCATATACATGATAAATTGGGAATGTATCACCAACATGGATAAAAAAATCGGATTTCCGATACGTATCGTCTGATACATTTAATGCATCTGCGAGACATTGAATGTATCGTTTTGATACATTCTTTTTCTTCAAAAAAATCCCAAAAAATCAGATGACCAACGATAATTTCAAATTATGGGTCCATGTCAAACCACCAAATTATCGAACAATAATTTCAAATTATCGTCCGATAATTTCAAATTTTAGTCCGATCTGGGCGATAATTTGCCCGTATCGGACGATAATTTGACTGTTTCAGGCAAATGGGAAAATGATGAAATTATTGGACGATACATTGAAATTATCATCCGATAATTTCAATGTATCGTCTGATACGGATGATACGAGCGATAATTTGTCCATATCGTCTGATAAATTGAATGTTTTCAATGGTATACGATACAAAGCCATTTATTGTATCGTCCAGATCCAAAACTGATACGTATCGGACGATATTTGACCCATGATCACCAATACATACCCAATACATACCAATATATCAATTGTATCGCCAATACGTTGAATGTATCAGTGATACCCAATACATATCATCTCGGTATTGATGGTGGATGATACATATCGGAAAGCCGAGATTTTGAACCATGGAGAAAAGAAGAGAGATGAGAAGAAGAGAAATTAAGGTTGTAGTTCAATCTCACTCCATTCGTTAGAATATAAGTACCCTAAAAGATACAATGTATGGTAAAAGCACCAAAGACTATAAAAAGCAGTTCTAAACATATGCACACTAATATCAGTGGCAAACGAACTAACACTCCCCCAAAGTGCATAGATGTCTATCATGCCCAACTTGAAAGTGCTGTCATGTAGCTTTGTTCTTTCCAAAAGCTTTGGTAAGACATAGTCTAATACTTAGATTTTGATGCAACATGTTACTCTTCCAAGTTACTAAATTACCTCCAAGGAAGGTACAGTAGCCTGTAGTGGATACTTGTTGAACCTCACGATATTAGAAACAATATTTCTCAAACCATCAGAATTGTTGAAAGGATTGAAATGTCCTAAAACCAAGTGCAACATTCTCATTGATTTGAGCTCTATTAGAATCCTCATCTTTTATCTAATTTATATCATCTTTTGATTTCAACAAGATATGGAAATCGTCATTCCATCCATCTTTAGTATAGGTTTTCCCGTCACGAACATGATTAGAACCGTTGCAAATATTCTTGCATTCGGTTCTACTAGGGATGCTAAATCCAACTGAGTTCATGTGTCACGGAATAACTTGCATAAATCAATCGATCTACTTCAAATCTAGGAGAGGTAGACAAGAGAGAGAGAGAGAGAGAGAGAGAGAGAGAGAGAGAGGAGAGTAATGACGATATTAAAATGCTACATAAGATCACGCTCAAAAGGACAAACTAATTAAAGCTGCATGATGTGACAACCAGGAAATCCTACCTGTGTATCTCAGTGCACTGTTTCCACCAATTTCCTGCTTTGCCTGAAGTCTTGACTGCATAGAGATTTGCAAAATATGAATAATTCAAACCATAATCTCAGAAAAGGCTAATAAAAAGGCCTACATAGGCAACAAAAATCCACTGCAGATTAAATAACAAATTCACTTTTAGGTTGAAAATTTGACCAAGCATCAAACAATTCCTGAAGCAACAAACATCTCAAATGCCATCTTCAAAAAGGATCTTGCAGATTGCATAGACCATGCATTTGGAAAATGTTGGGTTCTTACTAAAGGCCCATTCTCATTAAATTAAAAATTATTATAAATTTGCTGCTGACTCTTGAACTTTTCTTATACCTTCCTTTCCATTTGGTAATTCTAAATTTGCTAATTTATTCTTTAACCATAAATCAAAAGACTTTTGACAATATTTTCTGCTGAAGGAACTATTAAATTTTCGAGTTTGTTTTTCTTTTCTGGTAATATATGCTATTCATTACCACTTCAAGTCGGTGTGACTTGGATCCAATACAGCAGTACAGCATTGGTTGGGATAGCCGAAATTAGATATACAGGCCTAGACGATTCACTTGTTGAAAATTAATGTTGCCCACAAGTAAAATAAGAACTACTTTTGACTCAAATCTCTAAGACTATAAACCCCTTTCATAATGAAACTTCCCACTTTAGCAACATGATGCCTTGATTGATATTATCATACAGCAAAAGTTCCCCAGTTTCTGTGCCACTAGTAGTTATTGGTTGAAGACTTTAAGTTCATTAGTTGTTGCGTACTCACTGCCATAGTTTGAGAACCTGAAAACTCGAGAAAAACTTGATTTAGTCCGACTATATATATATATATATATATATATATATATATAAAGTGCAACCAAACATAATGACACTCATACATCTACTAATCTACTGTGGAAATGAGCGAATTGGGAACTAAAGTGCTTTTCTAATTAGGGTATTTTCATAATTTATCAAGATACATTAAAGACTCTAGAATATATGATACTTACATTTAGCTTTTCAAAAACCTTACATGGTATACTTATGCTATACCATAGTACTGCCCAACAACGTAAATCCCCTCTTTTTTAAGTTTTAAAACTCAAAACCCAGTAACCCACACTCAAACCCGAGTACCAACATGTCACTCTCCATTGTCGGGCGAGCAGATAATCTCATTGATTCTCAAAGTACATTGGTGCGATTGATAGGTTTTGGAAGTTGTGAATCACCATCAATCGTCGGACACTGATGAGGGTCAAAATCGTGAATCGCTGTGAATCTCTCTCTCTCTCTCTCTCTCTCTCACATGCACCACCATCTCCATCTTCACCGAAAAATCACTCCTCTTCTTCCTTGAGTAAAACCCTATCCAATAGGTGTCTTTTTTTTTAATCCTTTCCCTTATTTCTCATGGGTGACAATGCTTCATGAATTGTACTGGGTTTTATGATTTTGCGCAGATTTCATGGGAGATTTTTTTCTGAGTTTTGCAATGATTTCTATTTTTGGTAAAAAATATTATTTTTCGAGTGAATTCAGTCAAGTTACTCGACCGAATATATTTCAACAGTTCCATCTTCTTGATACTTATGTGCAAATGCCCATTTGCAACCCACAACACGCTTATATGGAGGAAGATCAACAAGTTCCGAAGTCTTGTTCTTCTCATGAGCAGCCATTTCCTTAGTCATAGCAGCAAACCATGAGGGATGTTTAAGACCTTCACCAACAGAATGAAGAATAGACACAGTAGAAGCTCCCTCAAGGGCACCTCAATAAGAGTGAGAGACACCCTGATATGAAACAAATTGAGATATAGGATAAGATGTGACACAACTCCTCTTACCCTTACAAAAAGCAATAGGAAGAGCTAGATCATCAGTAGTAGAAGATGGAATAACGACATGAGAATCCAAAGATGAAGAAGATGGAAGTATACCTCTGAAGGTGCCGACTCTAAGTGGGTTGCTGGCATGAAAGCCTGAGGAGGTAACATAGACTGACTTTGGCGCTAATAGTGAAATTGTATAGGCAAGCGTCCACGAGAAGTAGACCCTCCAGGAGCATGAGGTACAGGCAAAAGAAGCACAGTAGAAGACATCATAGCAGACTTGATAACAGAAGATTGTCTAGAGAATTATGGCGTATCCTCAAAGAAGGATACATCCATAGAGGTAAACAATCTCCAGACTTAGGATCATAGCATCTATATCCTTTGGAGACTTCTGAATATCCCAAAAAGATGCATCCTATAGCTTTGTCATTCAACCTATGTCTTCGGATACGGAAAACTTGAATGAATGAAGTAAGTACACCCAAACACGCGCAGTTCAATAGCAAACAAAGGGATGACAGGCTTAAGGATGTGCATGCGGGTTTCACCATTCAAGATGCATATGGGTGTAGGATTGATAAGATCAGCGACAGTGAGGAGAGCCATGGACCAGTAAGATTGTGGAACACCCATCCCACGAAGAAGAGAACGAGCAATTTCCATGAGATGCCTATTCTTAGGCTCCACAACACCATTCTGTTGAGGAGTAAAAGAGCATGTATAGTGATGCAAGGTCCAACCTGCTGAAGATAAGACTGAAGGCTAAGGATGAGTATTCACCACCATTGTCAGAACTAAGAACCTTAATAGTCTGACCAATCTGTGTCTGAACCATAGTAGAGAAATTAATATAGGTGGTGAGTACTTCATCTTTAGACTTTAGTAGGCACACCCAAGTGCATTGAGAATGATCATCAACAAAGGTAACAAAATATCTAAAGGCATCAATAGAAGATAAAGGTGTAAGCACCTACATATCACTAAGAATAAGATCAATATAGTATCACTGCGAGTCATACGAGATGAATAGGAAGATCTAGTATGCTAGCACAATTCACAAATTTGACATTGAAACTTAAAACCATCGGCATCATTTTTAGACGCTGAAATAATAAACATAAACTCTGCAAATTAGCATGACCAAGATATGCGTGCCAAAGATCTAACAAACGCTTGTTTAAGCTAACAATACTAGAAGAAGACATAATAATAGCAGATGTAGTAGCTGCCATGTCCATCCGTGCCAAAGTAGTATAGCCCCGCACTCTCAAACCTCATGACAGAAATTCGTCTCGTACTCAGGTCCTGAAGCACACAATGAGTAGGAAAAAAAGGTTAAAATACAGGTTAAAGAACTTAGTGAGGCAACTAATAGACAAACCAGTATTTAAATTCAGCACATGTGAAACATTAGAAAGAGTAAGATCACCTAGTAGAGGAACACTCTCCTGACTAGAAACAAGAGTGACATACCCGCCTATTAGAAGAAAATAACCGAAACTACACCGTCATACGATCAGAAGCACTTGAGTCAATGACCAAGGTGGCAGAAGACGTAGAGGACATGGCTGCATGAAAGACAGACGAGGTACTGGGTGGTACAAGAGAAGAGGTAGGTTGAGGTAGCTGCAGACGTCCTTGAAGATCAGCAATGTCATTAATGGAGGGCAACATCATATGTATTATTCGTAGAAGCGATGTCAATAGTAGGAGTAGCATCAGCAGGTCCAAACCCAATAGTATCTTAAGCAAAGGTAACATGAGCAGTAGAGGGAGAGCCTTGACAAGGGGGAACCCATGAAGCTTGAAGCATTTTGAGCGATCATGTCCCGGGTGAAGGCAGAACGAGCATACAATAAGAGGGTCTCCACGTCCCCCTCGTCCATGTCCTCCTTGACCACCACAGCCCCATGCCCACTCCCCCTACCCTGAGTAAAAAAATTAAGTGCAGTGTGCATAGCAGGAGTAGAGGAATGAGTAGCAATAAGCACGTCTCTCATCACCATCAGACATCGCATACACTGTCTGTAGAGGAGGCAAGGGATCATCGTTTAAATCTAGGAACAAAGATGATCATACTCAAGTCAGATCCCCATAAAAAAAAAAAAGTAAATTTTCTGACGCTCAAAATGGTGGGAAACAATCCTGGAACCCTCACAATGACACTCAGAAGGAGGCTCATACTGGCTGAGCTCATCCCATCTACTCTGGAGGTATCCAAAATACTCAGAAACAGTACAGTCTCCCTGCTCAGCACGTGAGAGCTCCCGAAAAAGCTGATAGATCCGGGTATCGTTCTTTTCATGGGCATACATCTGTGTCAATACTTCCCATACTTGAGTAGTTGTCTCATGAAACATAAACATATTAAAGATTGATTCTTACATTGGGTTAAACAACCTTCCTAATACCATATAGTTGCCAATCTCCCATTGACAAAAGGATGAATCAGATGGAGAAGGTTTCTTAGTGGTCCCAAGTATGTGACCCAAGTTGCTCCAACTGCCAAAATATAATGCACAGCCTTTGGCCATGGTACAAAATTATGACCATTCAATTTTATGCTCGTAATGCCATGTGACGGATTCAAATCTGAAGAACTAAGAGAAACAAAGGACTTTGGTTCCATTTGTGATTACAGAATTATCTATATGTGGGAAAGAACATCTGATGGGGACATCCGATTCAAAGAACCGCTTGGAATTTATCGAAGGCGAAAGAAGGGCACAAAGACTCCTAATCAAAGAATGAGGGCGTTCTGAATAAGTGAAGCACGAATGTCCGTGACTTCAGGACATACGTCTGTAAATTAGAAGGCTTATGTTTTAGTGCATGACAGACGTCAGTAAATACTTGATGGGTATCCGTGATTTCTAGTTAAGTAGTTCTAGTTAGTTTTTATTTCAAAATTCTGAAACTGTTTCGGACTCGACGGACATCCGTGAAGTCATGACAGACATACGTGATGATAGGACGGACATCCGTGAGTCAGTTATTTGCTTAATTCAAATGTTTGCCTATAAAAGGCATTGTAAAGACTATTTTGATGGAATGATTATGGATTATTGCTATGCAAATTGAGAACTTTTATTAAGGTTTTCCTCAAGAGTGTGATTCTCTCAAATTTAGAAGAGCAAATCTTCTACCCACGTGCGGTTTGGTGCGAGGCCAACTTTTCTATCCATCATATTTACTCTTATCTCAATTGTAAGCGTAAGTATTTGGTTACTGTGTTACCTTATCATATTCTTAACCCTTTTGATTTCTACATACCTAGAATCTCTTTTCTTGTTAATTTCGTTCAATTTCGAAAAAACTCACTTGCGAGTTCGTTCGAAACCCTAAACTGTTGAAGATCTAGTTGTCCGCTAAGAACCCTAGTCTTCTAGATCTTAAAGGAAGCGTACAACGAAAGTAACACTATTTTGGGTCAAATAATTCAATTGGAATTCTCTTTATTTTGTGTTAATTTGTTAGATAATTTATATTTCAACTACTTATGTTAATTTTTGATTAATCTCAGCCCATCATATTTGCATCGTGTTAGTTTCTGCATCAGATTTGGTATCAAAGCTTTGTTAGTTTAGGATATGTCAGGAGTCATATAGATTCTAGGTTTCATTTTCGTTTGTCTTCTGCTAGGATCGAAGCACTTATTAAAGAACTTACAACTAAATTGGCTACGAGTCAAGCAAATCTCCAAGCCCAGATGCTTGATCACCATATGCAATTACAAAATCAATTACGTGATCAACAAACCCGACATGAGAATCTGGTAACCCGTGTCAAAGAAATGAATGGGGTTATCACTGATTACCATTTTTGTGCCCATATCAATGATCGTAGAAGAGACGGTCCTCCTCGTCGCGATCTTCCACCCAATCAGGATGACAAAATCATGAAGTTCGTCAAGATGGATGCTCATATTTTTTATAGAAAGAGACAACCTAAAGTCTATCTAGAATGGGTGACTAACATGAAAGCTTATTTTGATTGGTATGCCATGTCCGAGGAGCGCAAAGTCTGGTTTGCCAAAGTTAAGCTTATGGGCCATGCTAGGCTTTACTGGATGGGTATCGAGCGTCATAGACAATTCTAGGGCCTTCTTCCCATTTCCACGTGGGCAAACATGAAGATCCAACTGAGTGAGAAGTATGTTCCCCTATCCTATGATGAACGTCTTCTTGATCAGTGGCAAACACTTCGCCAAGGGAATATATTGGTTACAGAGTACATCGATAAGTTCAAAAACTTGATGTTCCAAGGTAATGTAGAAGACTAGGACAAAGTTACCCTATCTCGATTTTGAATGGGCCTCCGCTTAGAATTTAAAAGGGAACTCATTCCATATCCTGTTACCGATCTAGAAGAGTGTTTCTCTAGAGTCGAAGAGTTAAAACGATACCTAAAGACCCCTCAAACCAGACGTTTTGATGCCAGTGGGTTCGGTTATAAGTCTAACTATTTTGAATCTAAATCTATTATCAACGCCCAGTCGGCTAGGTCCAATTCACTTGCCACACCAGTGATTAAAGTTGATAAGGGTAAGAGTCCAATGTTAGAGGGCCCCAAGAATGGTGGTCAAAGCAAGTGCTACAGGTGTCATGGCTTTGGTCATTTTGTAGTATAATGTCCTTCTCGAAATTTGTTCATAACCGAAGAAATCGACGATGAACGGGAAGACGGGGAAGTAGAAGTTTATGAACCCGAATCATTCCCTAATGATGAAGAAGATCATGTAGGGGAACAAATAGCTTGTCTTAGGAAAATTTCCTACCATGTTGAGGAGAATAATACCTCGCAAGCTCTTGTGGTTAGATGTGCTCTAACCCAATCAAAGGAAAGTGATAACTGGCGAAGGGATAACATCTTTTATACCATAGCCAAGTGTGGCAAGAAAGCTTATAGAGTCATAGTTTATAGTGGAAGTTATACCAATGTTGTTTCCGAAAGCACAGTTTCTCGCTTGAGACTTACACCCGTACATCACCTGTGACCTTATAAAGTAGCTTGGATCGATTCATCAGCCATCCCAGTGTCACACAGGTGTCAGGTTCCTCTATAGTTTGCATCGTATAAGGACACATTATGGTGCAATGTTGTGCCTATGGATGTAGGGCATATCATCCTTGGGTGGCCTTGGTTGTATGATATAGACGTTACATTGTTCAGCAGATTGAACGTGTGTTCTTTCATGCACAAAGGAAATAAGATTAGAATAAATCCTCTACCTCCTAGAGCGTCTACAGTGAAAACAAACAAATCAAAAGATAAAGGCTCAGTTGAGAGAGAGAAACCAACTAAGACCATCAACATTGTAGGCCCTTTAGAATTTGAACAAGGTGTTATAGAAGAGAACATTGTTTATGTTGTCGTTACTATGGAATCACGCAATGAGTGTTAAGTTTCCATAAGAAGTAGAATCCATGATGTCTTTCTCATAGACCCCTCCCGAATGAGTTACCACCTTTAAGGGACATTCGACACGTTATTGATTTGGTTCCCGGTTCTACTTTACCTAATTTGCCCCATTATCGCATGAATCCTTCCAAACACTCAGAGTTGAAGAGGTAAATTGATGAATTTCTCTAGAAGAGATTCATTAGGGAAAGTATGAGTTCATGTGTCGTGCCTGCGCTGCTCACACCCAAGAAAGATGGATCTTGGAGGATGTGCATCGATAGCCGCACTATTAATAAAATCACGGCCAAGTATGGGTTTCCTATGCCGAGACTGGACGACATATTAGACATGATGGTTGGTGCCACCATATTTTCAAAGATTGATTTAAAGAGTGGGTACCATCAAGTTCGAGTTCGTCCTGGAGACAAATGGATATTTTCCTTTAAAACCAAAGATGGATTATATGAATGGTTTTTCATGCCTTTTGGGCTTTCAAATGCTCCGAGTACATTTATGCAGATCATGATGCACGTGTTGAGGCCTTTCATGGGCAAGTTCCTTGTGGTTTACTTTGATGATATCCTTATCTATGGCCGCAACAAGGAACAACACTTAAACCATTTAAAGCAAGTCTGCTTGACTCTTAGAGGAGAGAAATTATACGCAAACCTAAAGTGTACTTTCATGATGACTAGTGTTACCTTCTTAGGATTTGTTGTAACCTCTGAAGGAATGATTGCGGACTTGGAAAAGGTTAAGGCTATTATGGAGTGGCCTGAGCTTAAGAGCATTCACAAAGTATGTAGCTTCCATGGGTTAGCCACATTTTACAAACGGTTCATCCGTAATTTTAGCACAATAACGACCCCTATTACCGATTGCATTAAAGAGGGGGAGTTAAATTAGACAACTGCTGCGGCAAAATCATTTAAGGAGATTAAATCCCGTATGATTGAGGCTTCTGTTATGCTCCTTCCGGATTTTTCTAAAGTCTTTGAAGTAGCGTGTGATGCGTCAGGAGTAGGTATTGGTGGAGTGTTGAGCCAAGAGGGTCACCCTATAGCTTTTATGTCAGTGAAAAGCTAAATGAAACCAGACAAAAATATTTTGCGTATGATAAGGAATTCTATGCGATAGTTCAATATCTCAAGTATTGGAAACACTACTTATTACCGCACGTATTTGTTCTGTTCTCAGATCATGAAACTTTGAAATTTTTTAACTCCCAAAAGAAACTAAACCCGCGACATGTGAAATGGGTTGAACAACTTAAAGGGTTCACCTTTGTGGTGAAACATAGGGCTGAAGTAGAGAATAGGGTTGCTGATGCACTTAGTCATAGAGGCGTTGCATTCCATGAATGTTGAGGTAACTGGATTCGATCGTCTATTGGATGATTATCCTACGTGTCCAGATTTTGGAGAAGAGTACACTTCACTCGTGAATGACCAATCTGAAAGAGTGTGTAAGTATACCCTACACAATGGGTATTTATTTTTTAAAGACCGCTTGTGTATTCCCCACACTTCTCTATGAGATTTCCTCGTTTGGGAATTACACGCCGGAGGTATCGCCGGGCATTTTGGCCGCGACAAGATTGTTGCATTGGTTGAAGATGGGTTTTATTGGTCCAATCTCACACGAGATGCTGTCAAAATCATCAATCAATGTTGAGTTTCCCAAATTGGCAAAACACAGGGTTGTATACAACTTTACTTGTGCCACATACTCCGTGGTAAGATCTTTCTATGGATTTTACCTAAGACCCTCCGCAAGCATGATTCGATATTTGTTGTTGTGGACCATTTCTCGAAAATGGCCCATTTCATAGCTTGTTCAAAAACTTTAGATGCAAGTAAAATTGCTACACTTTTCTCTAGTGAGGTTGTTTGTTTGCACAGTTTGCCCAAAACCATTGTGTCAGACAGAAATGTTAAATTTGTCAGTCATTTCTGGAAGACATTGTCACATAAAATGGGAACGAGACTTCAATTCTTATCGGCATATCATCCCCAAACTGATGGACAAACCGAGCTTATTGATCGGAGCAAGGACCAAAATTTTAGTTATTAATTTCGGTCATTTTGGCCGAAATTATCGGTTTCGGTCCCCACCGAAAATATAATATAGGACCGAAATTTCGATCATTAAATGTATGGGATTGAAATTATCGGCCAAAATTTCGACCGAAATTCAAAATTTCAACCGAAATTTCGGTTCAAATTTTCGGTTTCGGTCCCCTCCGAAACCGAAATGAAACCCGAAATTTTGATCCTTGAATCGGAGTCTAGGAAATTCGATTAATAGAACTACAAGGATGAGCCCTTTTCAAGTTATGCATGGTTACAAACCTAGGACACCAATAGACCTTATTCCGATGTCAGCTCATCAAAGGTAGTTAGAGTCCGCATCTACCTTTGCACATCGCATTCATGAACTTCATGTTGAGATTATAAGAATTAATGTGAGTAATAAAAAATATAAATTTTCTATAGATTCTCATCGATCGTTCAAAGAATTTTAAGAGAGTGATTTTGTGATAGTTCGGACTAGATTTGAGTGTTTCCCTCAAGGAATTGATAAGAAATTACAGGCTCGTACTGTTGGACCCTATAAGATTTTGAAGCGTGTCAATCATAACGTTTATGTACTAGACTTGCCACCAGAATTGGGTATTAGTACAACTTTCAATGTGCAGGATCTCGTACTATCCTATGGCCCTGCAGTTATACCACCTAACCATTTTGAACCTTTGACATCCGATCCTATCTCTGTTTCCCTCCCTATTCCATTACCTCCACCCACCTGTCCATCTCGTTAGACAATTGAGAATATTTTGGAAGATCAGATTGTGCCTACAAACCAAAGGGGATTTCAAAAGTACCTTATCAAGTGGCAGGACAAACCAGATTCAGAAAATACATTGATCACAAAAGAAGAGTTCCAACAGATTGACCCAGACCTTTTCGAACACTATCACGGCCACTATTCATCGGGGATGAATTCTTCTAACCTGGGGCGAATTGATGGAGACATCCGATTTAAAGAACCACTTATGATTTATCGAAGGAGAAAGAAGCGTCACGAAGACTCCTAATCGAAAAATGAGGGTGTTTTGAAGAAGTGAAACACAATCATCCTTGACTTCAGGACGGACGTCCGTAATTAGGAGGCTTACTGTTTCAGTGCATGACGGAAGTCCGTGAATACTTGATGGACATCCGTGACTTTTAGTTAAGCAGTTTTAGTTAGTTTTTATTTCAAAATTTTGGAACTGTTTCGAACTTCACGGACGCCCGTGAAGACATGACGGACATCCGTGATGATAGGACGAACGTCCGTGAGTCGGTTATTTGCTTAATTCGAATGTTTGATTAGTTGCCTATAAAAGGCATTGTAAAGACTATTTTGATGGAATGATTATGGATTATTGCTAAGCAAATTGAGAACTTTTATTAAGGTTTTCCTCGAGAGTGTGATTCTCTCAAATTTAGAAGAGCGAGCCTTCTACTTGCATGCGGTTTGGTGTGAGGCCAACTTTTCCATCCATCATATTTACTCTTATCTCAATTGTATGCATAAGTATTTGGTTAGTATGTTACCTTATTATATTCTTAACCCTTTTTGATTTCTATATACCTAGAATCTCTTTTCTTGTTGTTAATTTCGCTTAATATCGAAAGAACTTATTTGTGAGTTCGTTCGAGACCCTAAACTGTTGAAGATCTACTTGTCCGCTAAGAATCCTAGTTTTCTAGATCTTAAAGGGAACGTTCAACGAAAGTAACACTATTTTGAGCTAAATCAAATAATTCAATTGGAATTCTCTTTATTTTTTGTGTTAATTTGTTAGATAATTTATATTTCAATTACTTTTGTTAATTTTCGATTAATCTCAACCATCATATTTGCATCGTGTTTGTTCTTGCATCAACATCCAACACACATAATATGCAAAAATAAGTGGGAAAAGACTTCCACTTGACATAAAATGGGTTTTACACCAATTTTTCATGTGAAACGACAACTACAGACCCACAAAACACGTCACAACACCTTCAATACCCATCCAAAGGCTACCAGACCAGCGCAATAATGTAGCTGGGTAAAAACGATAAAAAAGAACCCAACCTTCAAGCCAAAAAGTTTTCACGAATCCAAAAAACTAGAAAAAATATGAACTACTGATATTTAAGGCAAACATAAAAAAATGTATGAAACAACCTCAAAACTCAACCAAACTTCATGAAACTAGATTCAAAGGAACCCTAGAGGAATTCTTGTTCAAAGGTCGAAGAGGATGGGCTGGCATAGCTGAAAAACCCATAAAATTATGAAATTGGATCTAGTTACATATCCCTTCGAAAAACAACGATCCACGTGTCAAAACTATATACACATATTAAAGATGATCAGCACGTAAAAAAGAATCCAATGGTACCCTTTTCGTTCCAACGATGTCAAAAAGTTTGACCTTGCCGACATCAACATACACGGAGATGAGGTCATCACTCAAACGGTCATGGTCGTGGCTTTGATAACTATATTATGTCTATAGATAGATTAGGGTTAGCAATCTAGGGTTAGGTTTAGAAGGAGGAGAAGAGAGAAGAAAAGAAAGTAGGCAAAGAAGCAGGAAGCGTCCAAACATACCAACATTTCTTCACAGAACGGATCCCCGTTTCGGAAACAGACTTGCATAGGAAACACGGTCCCTAACCATTAGGAACCGCAATTCATACGCTTCGTGTGTGTAAAAGAAAAAAAATGGGTTATATCTTGTGTTTTCTTATACAACACAAAACTTTGTATATATATATATATATATATAGTTTTTAGCAGCAAAAAGAGGATTTATGTTGAAAAATTAGGAATTATGCTTTTATCTTATTCTCCTCTCTCTCTCTCTCTCTCTCTCTCTCTCTCTCTCTATCTGTACCAAAGAAGTCGTAGAAGTCAGTTCAACCCTCTCTCTCTTGGTATAACAAGTACTTGAGGGTATCAATTTTAAAACCCTTTAAGTTGGGTTTTCAAAACTCTACAAATAGGATTTTGCAATTAACACCTCTCCAAATTTACGAAGGCTTTTGGTTACTTTAGTAACAATATTTGCAACCAAATATTCTTTAAGTTGAACCAAGCATTTTTGTCGTGAGAAAAGTTGACTACCTTAAATCAGACAGTGGAGATCATTTTACCTTCAATCTTTCACACAGGAGATCTCAAGATCATGGACCACTTATCCACATGGCAACATCCCCAAAAAGTGACCTTGATCATGGCGTACCATGAGAAAGGTTTTCAGATCATTTTTGGGTTCCACATGAAATCAACATTTGGCGTGATAGGTGGGCCAAGATCTCAAGATTTCTTGTGTAGAAGATTGAGGTAAATGATCTACATCATCTAATTCAATGCAGACAACGGCTCTCACCTAGTACCCCTTTTAAATTGTAATATCTATTGGGTCCCAATAAATTAAAGCCTCCCTCTCTCTTCAAGTTTTTAAACTTAAAAAATTATTTAATTGGACATGATAGCAGCTAGCATTAAGTCGGCCTCATTGGATTTGCCCCAAAAAGTGACCATGATCATGGCGTTCCATGAGAAAGGCAGATAATTTAGGGAATGGGTTCCAAATGAAATCAGCATCTTGTCATCTAATAGGTGGACCAAGATCTCAAGATTTCTTGTGTAGAAGATTTTGAGATAAATGATCTACATCATCTAATTCAATGCAGTCAATGGCTCTCACCTAGAACCCTTTTAAATTGTAATATCTATTCACGAAGTATTAGCCTCCTCTCTTAAGTTTTTGAAACTTAAAAAATCATTTGATTGGACATGATAGCTGCTAGCATTAAGTCGGCCTCATTGGATTTGCTAGTGTACATATCGTTACAAGTGAATATTGTGTGTTGCATGTGTTATGGGCCTTAATGTAAGTGGAAAATATATTTGATTAATCCAAACAGTCCACTTGGAAGTTTTTTTATTCTCATGCGACTCTCATTCAATTAAATGTGAAAATACAACTTCTTAAGAGGGTTAATTGAATTTTTTTGAAAGAATAAAAAAAAATTATATATACATAGGCACTCCCGCATCCTAGATTTTTAAAAAATTTCCGCTTCGCTACTCCCGCTCTCGAATCCACTTCCACACCCACTTCGTGCAACCAAGGTAATACCTTTGTAGTGTACACACAAGCTATAACTACATACACACTACTAATTACACCGTAAATGTAGTCAGTAACACATGTTCCAATAGAAGTGACAATACTAATAGGCTGCAACTTACCACCGTCAACCATAGTCACTGAAATAGCTGACTCACTGAAAAAGTCGAATTAAATCACGATTTTGTGGTTTAACAAATTAATCACATTTTTTTGGTTTAACGACTTTTTCAATACATTACAACCTTCTCAACATTTTTTATATTTTTCATACTTTTTAATATTTTTATTTTATTTTTGGATCAATGTTTAATTTTTTTTTTTATTCTTCTGATTTCTTCCTTATTCCGAACTTTTTGATTTTTTGCCAAATTCTCCTCTTGCCAACTTATTCTTGAACCCTGATTTGGTGACTATGCTGTCAGCACAAGTTTCTTAAAATGGTCACAGTTCATTGCTATGTTCTTGGGTTCTAGAAAGGAATATGGATATGTGAATGGTACTATACCTATAGCTCAAGCCAATGATCCGAAGTACGCTTATTCAAAATGAGATAAGTTGACAGTCATCACATGGTTGTCTCATTCTATTCCGTCTCATATAAGTTGTACGTTTATGGGTGTTACTTCTACTAGCGAATTGTGGAATGCGGTGAGTGAGGTCTATTCTCAAAAACAAAATTTAGTGAAGATGTTTGAGTTGATTAACAAGATTAGCACCACTCTTCAAGGAGAGAAGTTACTTGGTAACTACTATGCATTGTTAAGAGGTATGTGGGGTGAGTAAGGCCACTATCAGGAGGTGGACTAATGTGATGGGTATGTCGGCAAGCCTCGATGTGTTGGGTGGTGGTTTACCAACAAAAGGATATCATCGAAAGGAAGACCTTTGGGTGGTGAACCCTGAAATGAGAAAACATGACCTAGTACCACCATCGGGACAATCTTTTCCCTCCTACAACGCAAGGAAGATGCTCATGGATATGTCTCATCATCCTTCAGAGCGGTCTGCACTTCCTTTACTGATTTTCCCTGTGAAGGTGGTCGATCAGGTGGACGAGGAAGTGGTCGCGGCGCCTTGTACTGTGAAAAAAAAAAGGTAATTAAAGTGCTCTCATTGTGGTAGAATGGGACATCTGAAGGAAACTTGTTGAAATCCGATGGGTTGACCCAAGTCCCAAATGAACCATGCGTGCTCCACAATGATTGATGATGAGTCTTCAGTTGTTCCACCACCACCTGCTACTACTCCAGTTATGCCTCCTTTTGTCGAAGCTGTTACACTTACCAATAAGGAGTATGAAGATTGGATGCAACATGCTTCTTCCTCCACCCACGTCTCTACACCTCAATCTCCTTGGATCATCAATTCAGGGGCGACCAATCATATGTCTGGAATGTCATTATTTTGTTGCATCTATACCTAATCTATGTCATGTCATTTTCCTAAAGCCAAAGATAGTATTCATGGCTTGACACTCGAAAAGTTGTTCTCACTAGCATTCACCTTTGTTTCTCTTCAGGTTACTTGCTTGCCCGCGTTTTTTGAATAACTAAAGCAAAGCAACTGGAGAATTCAGTTAGCTCACTCATGTTAGAGGCTTCTTCTCGCTTGGATCCCCTCAAGCTCTCTTACCGGTCATTTGTGTTGTTTATGGAGTTTTAGTGCTTGTTGGGGGTCAACGGACATTTCATGTTGGTAGTTTATCTTTAGATTTTTCCCTCCATGTTCCTAAGATGCCTATGAATCTTTATCTTTCAGTAAGATAACCAAGTCCATGAATTACATTCTTTCCCTCTCATTGTATTTTTCAGGACCTGATGACATGAGTATTGTTGTTCATGGGAGTGAGCAGAGGACTTTACATGTTTGAGGACCAAAGGGGTGTCAAGGCCTATAGCTGCAGGCTATGTTATCTTAGACAACCCATTTATAGCATGTTCGAATTGGGAATTTTCCCCCTCAGCATTTGCGGGTTTGTTTTCAAAACAATTTAATTGTTTTGATAGTTCACATTTATAGCGTGAAATTTGTTAGCTTTCTATACCTTGTAAAACCTCATATCCTAATAGCGATAGTAGGAGTAATACTTTATTACATCTGTATTTTGATGTCTAGGGGTCATCTATAGTTGTTACTTTCGCGTAAGTATCGCTATTTTACTTTTTATGATGATTGTACACATTTCATACATTTTTTTATGAAATTTAAAGATAAAGTGGCGATGATTTTTCCTACGTACCATAAGGGGTCAAACTCAATTCCATGCAAATGTGAAGGTCTAATGATGGAGATGAGTATGCTTTCCAACATTTTCAGTCTTACCTTCACACACATGGAACTGAGTAACAAATCACTTGTCCCTACAACCCACTACAAAATGGGGTTGCCAGAAGGAAAAGTTGTCACTTAAGGTGGCCCATACCTTGTTGATTGGTAATGAATGTTCCAAAACCTCTGTGGGGGGATGTTGTTCTTACTGCTAGTTCTTTAATTAATAGAATGCCTACTCCTGCTCTTAACGGTGAATCTCCTGTCATGTCCAGTGGACCGTATCTTCCTTATTCCTCCACATATTTTTGGGTGTCTTAGATTTTCTCATATACCAGCCATCCGTCGTGATAAGTTGGCTCCCAAAGTTACTCCATGTATCTTCCCTGGTTATCCTCCTATTGAAAAGGGTATAGGTGTTATGAACCTTCTTCAAGGAAGTAGTTTGTCACAGCACCTGCGGTAAGCGTCTCGCCCGAAAGGTCACCTTCACAAACGCATGTAACCCGACTAAGCGAAAGAGGTCTATCTCTTCCACCTTCACCCGTCACTTCACTTACTGAACATACTGAAACTGATATGTATTTTAGATCCGCTTGCTTGAATTGTGGTCGGATAAAGAAGAGACGTCAAAAGAGAAAGTGGACCCACGAATGGGTTTTTAAAAAAAGGCCCGTTAAAGACCCGTTTGATCAGAAAGAAGACAATCCAAAATTTATTAGGGTCTTTAACTTTTAAACCCGTCACTTTTATGTTTGGCCTATTTTGAAGTGTCAAACGAAGTCGGATTAATACGAAATTGATCATATTTGAAAGGTTATCGAAGTAGCTTTCCAACGAGTCAAAATTTGAGCAATTCCGATAAGTATTGAAGAAGTTATGGTCAGTTTTCGGAGGCTGCACATAAAATGACGAATTTCAAGAATCCTAATTAAATTAGGATTAGTTTCTTTTATTATTTTATTTTAGAAAGTAAGAGTTGTTTCTTTTATTAGAAATAGGATTAGTTTCCTTATTGTTTAGGACTTTATTATTTTAGAAGAATTAGGATATTTCTTTTATTTGAATTAGGAATTAGAGTTATACTAGGATTTCTAATTTTATGCATTGGTTGGCCTATTTAAAGGCTTGTAAACACTTTTATTAGAAGTTTTTTGGTTAATGAAAATTGTTTATGCAAATTGAGAGTTCTAAACTTTCGTGAGGGTGTGATTCTCTCAAAACGGAGAGCGATTCTTCGATTCCCGCTTGCGGTTTGGTGCGAGGCCAACTCTTCTTCCATCTCTATCTTCTTTAGATCTACGGTTTGCGTAAGTAGCGTAATCCTAAATTATTTTATTGATCTCATAAAAGCCCTAAATTAATATTTTGTTCATCATTAATTTTATTAGCTTTTTATTTTCGTTTGGTATCGAGAGCACTCGCTTGCAAGTTCGTTCGACGCTCTAAAACTATCGGAGATTTAGCCGTTCATAAAAACTCTAATCTTCTAGATCCGCGATAGGGAACGTACACGAAAGTAACGCTATTTTAGGCCGAAATTAAATCACCTAATTGCATTTCTAGAATTTCGTGGTAATTTATTATGAGAAATTATTATTTTTTAATTAATTAAATTAATTTCAATCCTAATCTCAGCCCTTAACATTGCATTTAGTAAGTTCCCGCATCAAATTGGTATCAGAGCATCAGTTTAGTTTTAGGGTTTTAGTGCTCATATAAGTTTTAGGTTTTTTTTTATTTTTTAAGTTTTTAAAAAAAAAAAAAAAGTCATTATTTCCGATCCGTTTGGCTTTTGTCTAAAAAATTTGGTCTGTCTTTTGTCTGAAAATTTATGGCTGCCTTTTTGTCTGCAATTTCTGTCTGGATTTTGTCTGAAATTTTTGTCTAGCTTTTGTCTGAAATTGTTCGTCTTGCTTTCTGTCTATATTTTTTTTTATTAATATTTTTTCTAAAGCTTTCGTCTAAATTTTTTTGTCTAGTATTTGTCTAACTTTTGTCTTGCATCACTTAGTTTTATAATTGCATGCCATTTCAATCTTATTGCATTCTATTTCATTAGTGTGCACGTCTAGTGTTTGACAAAAGTCCTCATCCATTGTTGGTTCATAGTGTTTGTCTTTTCTAGTATTGTATCTGAGTTGTGTTTATGTCAAGCATCATGTATGAGTTACTTACATGCCATCGCGAATTCCTTACCCGTCATGAAAGGGCACTAGCCAAACAAAGAAACTGCTACACTCCAAATTCTTGGCAAAGTTCTAAAAATCGTGATGAAACTAAAGTTAGGAGATACCCTCATCATCGTGAACTCGAGTATGACCCAGCCGAGAAGTTTCTCGAATCTGTTCGAGATGAGGTTCCAAGTTTTGAGGGATAGTTAAACCCCAAAACCTTCGTGGAGTGGTTGTCTAGTGTTGAGGAATATTTTGATTGGTATGGCGTACCAAATGAGTACAAAATTAGACTAGCAAAAATAAAGTTGGAGGGTAATGCCAAATTTTTTTGGACTCGCGTAGAACATCGTATTGAATCTCTTCGAAATAAACACATCTCCTCATGGGAGGACATGAAGATAAAACTTATTGAAAAGTATGTTCCTTTAACACACCGTCACCTTCTTCGGAGTTTGAAAACCAAGACAGATAAGTGACTTGATTGCCTTAAGTGTCAAGGGTTTGGACACTTTGCATACCAATGCCCCACAAAATTTCCCACTCCGAATTTATTGACTAAAAGAGTGAGTCCTAAGGAGCCGGAGAATAGGGAAGTGAAAGAAGTGTACGACCCTAGTACCGTGCTGAGTGAAGAGGAGATAGAAGAAACTGATGAAAGTCTAGTTTGTGTTAAAGAGACTTCTATTTCCCTTGTGAGTAGTGATGTTGAGTCACTCACACTTGAACCAATCGAGCCACTTGCCTATGAGTCATTGGTACCCGTAGAGTTGGGCGCACACAACTTGTTGGTGCCCATTGAGTCGAATACATGTGAGTCAATCGAATTGGGTACACAAAAACCATTAGTGTCAATTAAATCGAGTACCCCAGAGTCTTTAGTTTTGGTTGAAGCGAGTACACATGAGTTAATCGAGTCGAGTGTACATGAGCCATTAGTGCCCTTTACATCATTCACACCAGAGTCATCAGAGTCTGCATCCACTTTTGCATATTACATTCATGAGTTGCATGCTGAGATTAAGAAAAGAATTAATTTAAAGAATGAAAAATACAAGTTCTCTGCAGATTCTCATAGACGGTTCAAAGAATTTCAAAAGGGTGATTTTGTGATGGTTCGAAATAGACTCGAGCGATTCCCGCAAGGAGTTATAAAGAAGTTACAAGTTCGCGGTGCTGGACCCTATCAGATCTTGAAGCGTGCCGGTTCTAATGTTTACATCTTAGATCTTCTGCCGGATTTGGGGATTAGCACGACTTTCAATGTGGAGGACTTTGTTCCATTCCATGGCCCTTCAACCATCCCTGCCAACCCATTTGCGCCTTCTACATCTGATGCAGCAAGAATTCTCCTACCCACACCACTACCCCCACCTACTTGGCAAATCTGTGAGATCATTGAAGATGTACTGGAAGATCAGATTGTGTCCACCAACCAAGGGGGACTTCAGAAGTATTTGATCAAGTGGAAGAACAAGAGTGATTCAGAGAGCACGTGGATTACACAAGAGTTTCAGCAGATTGACCCGAATCTTTTGGAGCTCCGATTCCAGCCGCTTCCGATCGAAGTTCCCTATATATTATCTGTGATCGCGACCGTGAAAATCCATGCCAACCAAAGTTCGAGGTCGAACTTTTTCAAAGTAGAGGGGATTGATGTGTATTTTAGATCCGCCTGTTTGAATCGTGGTCGGATAAAGAAGAAACATCAAAAGAGAAAGTGGACCCACGAATGGGTTTTTAAATAAATGCCCGTTAAAGACCCGTTTGATCAGAAAGAAGAAAATCCAAAATTTATTAGGGCCTTTAACTTTTAATCCCGTCACTTTTATGTTTGGCCTATTTTGAAGTGTCAAACGAAGTCGGATTGATACGAAATTGATCATATTTGAAAGGTTATCGAAGTAGCTTTCCAATGAGCCAAAATTTGAGCAATTCCGACAAGTATTGAAGAAGTTATGGTCATGGCTTGAACGAATTTCAAGAATCCTAATTAAATTAGGATTAGTTTCTTTTATTATTTTATTTTAGAAAGTAAGAGTTGTTTCTTTTATTAGAAATAGGATTAGTTTCCTTATTGTTTAGGACTTTATTATTTTAGAAGAATTAGGATATTTCTTTTATTTGAATTAGGAATTAAAGTTATACTAGGATTTCTAATTTTATGCATTGGTTGGCCTATTTAAAGGCTTGTAAACACTTTTATTAGAAGTTTTGTGGTTAATGAAAAATGCTTATGCAAATTGAGAGTTCTAAACTTTCGTGAGGGTGTGATTCTCTTAAAATGGAGAGCGATTCTTCGATTCCCGCTTGCGGTTTGGTGCGAGGCCAACTCTTCTTCCATCTCTATCTTTTTTAGATCTACGGTTTGCGTAAGTAGCGTAATCCTAATTATTTTATTGATCTCATAAAAACCCTAAATCAATATTTTGCTTATCATTAATTTTATTAGCTTTTTATTTTCGTTTGGTATCGAGAGCACCCGCTTGCGAGTTCGTTCGACGCCCTAAAACTATCGGAGATCTAGCCATTCATAAGAACTCTAGTCTTCTAGATCCGCGATAAGGAACGTACACGAAAGTAACGCTATTTTGGGCCGAAATTAAATCACCTAATTGAATTTCTAGAATTTTCGTGGTAATTTGTTATGAGAAATTATTATTTTTTAATTGATTAAATTAATTTCAATCCTAATTTCAGCCCTTAACATTGCATTTAGTAAGTTCCCGCATCAGAAACTCACTACCGTAACAGCACAGAACGAGTTATTTGCCTTACAGGCTATGCCTACCTTCTATAGGCTTAACGCACGATATGAGTTCTTTGCGACTTTGACTAGTCTACCTGAAAGCAGATAAAAAAAAAAAAAGCATCGCTCGCCTACTTTCCTTCGAAGCTGGACTGACTGCACTCGCGTACCTTAAGACATACTGAATCAATCATCTCACCATGAGAGCAGAGCAGCAAGTAACGGCTGAAAAGTCGTGACGCACTAGTCGCGTGATTACGATATTACCCTCTTCAAGCGTAATCCTTTATTCTTCTTCTCAGTGGCCTCTTCACTTAAATTTGATAGGTTGATTAATTTGATACGAGGAAGAAGAGGAAAAGAAAGAGAGATGGAGAAATTAGGGTTGCAATTAGGGTTGCAAGTGATGATTCTCGCACCCTTCTTTTATTAGAATATACAGATCTATACTCACACACACACAGACACCATGTCTACTATGAACACAACAACAATCCCCCCTCAAGATGGAGCATAGATGTCAATCATACCCAGCTTGGAGGTGATGTCGTATAGACGATTTTTCCCAACAGCTTTGGTGAGTGCATAGGCAAGCTGGTCATCTATGCTAACTTATGGTGTACAGAACACCTTGGATTCAAGCTTCTTTCTGATGAAATGAAATCTACTTCGATATGCTTAGTACGCTCATGGTAAAGGGGAATTTCAGCTATGTAGGGTGTCGCTTGGTTGTCTCCATGGAGTCTCATGGGAAGTTTCATATAAATTCCATAGTCAGCCAAAATGAAAAGTACTCACATTCCTCGGGCTTTCTGAGGTAGATCTTCTGTCATCAGAGAACCAACCCAGTTTGAATTTGTAAGCACCTCAACATCAAAATGACCATGATTTCTGTAAAGAAAACCTATTCCTGGACTTCCCTTCAAGTACCTGAGGATTTTGTAGATTGCATCTAGATGTGATCCGGGGAGCATGCATGTACTGACTCACCACGTTCACTGCATAGACTAAGTCACCAGGTTCACCAGATTCACCATTAGCTCTATGGTTTTGGTTCATAGGAGTAACAGCAGGCCCACAATCCAACATGCTTGTCTGCTTTAACATATCAAGTCTATATTTTGAGATAGAGCTCTCCCTTTGGTAACTTCCCTTCAAGTACCTCAGGATTTTGTAGATTGCATCTAGATGTGGCCCGGGGAGCATGCATGTACTGACTCACCACGTTCACTGCATAGACTATGTCAGCGTAGGTCATGGTGAGAGAAATAAGTTTCCCCAAAACCCTTTGGTAACTTTGACATCTTTGAGAGGTTCACCAGATTCACCGTTAACCCTATGGTTTTGGTTCATAGGAGTAACACCAGGCCCACAACCCAACATGCTTGTCTGCTTTAACATATCAAGTCTATATTTTGAGATAGAGCTCTCCCTTTTTGACCTGGCCACTTCAATTCCCAAAAAACTACTTGAGTGAACCCGTGTCGTTCATATCAAGTTGCACTCCATATTGCTGAATATCCAGTTTACTATGAGAGGACAAAACACATCAAGTGGATTGCCATTTCATAGGAGAAAAGGTGGAACCAAATGAAATTTGTACTCCTTGAGTAGTTTCTAAAGATCAAGTAGTTGATATTTTCACCAAGGCAGTGGGAAGAACAAGATTGCATAAAATCACCTCCATGTTGGACATGATAGACAGATATGCACCATATTGAGGGGGAGAATTAATGTGTCACTGGTATGAGTAGGGTGTGCTTCTAGTCCGATATACATGAAGTCTTATTATAAGTGACATAAATACTAATATGATGGGTGTGAGGAAATTAATCTCACAACCATAATTTGTCTTAATCTTTTCTCTCTGTTCTTTTTCCTCTTCTCCTAACCCTGGTTTTCTCTAACCCTAATCTACAAACTCCAATCCACCACAGGGACACGAAAGTAATTGATTTATAATAGCAATGTGATTTGAAGGCAGATGGGATAAGGCTATGATGACGATGATGATGATGATGAATGTGATTTGAAGGCACCTTTTTCGAGATGAACTTACTCTTGAGGTAGTTGATCTTTTTACCAGACAAGGCTTCACACGAAGTGAGAAATTGCTTAAGGGATGCCAACAATTTTTTAAAGCATTTGGTAAGGATTAGAAGATCATATGTAAAAAGAAGTTGGCTGATTTAGGGGCAGCCGTAGGGCCTCCAAAGGGGCCAAATGGCCATTGACAAGCAACCTTGCAAGGCCTCATCTAAAAACTTCTTCAGTTATAACAAATAAGCCTAGGGAAAGAGGATGCATTTGCATAGTCCATGTGTGTCACGGAAATATCCACAAGGAGAACCATTTATTAAGAAAAATTACCAACAATATTGAAAGTATCCAGATTCCAGAATACAATTTTATCCATGAACAAGAGAAACCAAACTGAAGAAGAACCTTGAAAAGAAACAACCATTTGATTCAATAATAGGCCTTTGATATGTCAAACTTGAGACCTCAAAAGTCTTCTTATTGATCTCTTTAATCATCACATGAGCTAAGAAGATAGGGCCTTTGCTTGGTGCAATATATCTATATCAAGCCATTTAGGTTCCATTTTGTAAATGAATGGGACTTGGGAAAACAAATGAATTCACTTGGAACTAATTGTATAAAACATTTACCCTGTTAGCCCTTACGAAAAACTAGTTCACCCAAGGATTGGCAAAATTCAACAAAAATTTTACTTGACTTGGTACTTTCAAGAGTTAGTGGACTCTCTCATTTAATCAGCCAATTCCAGTAACTTGTTGGCTTTGCTTCTCTTATTTGAACCCAAAAAGTTTCCAATGATAAATAACTTGACTCGCTTAGTTTCATTTGCCACTTTCTGGCATTTTACAATCTAAAATATATATCAATTAAAATCCAAGTTTTACATGTGTTGGCTCTAGAGAAAGTATCAAGAATATATATTGACAAAATACGTTCATACACAAGAAACATATATAACTAGTTATAATACATGCCTTCATAATTAACTGTCAAAAAATACAAAAGATGATCAAATGAACCAAAAAGAAACCAACTTTACCTTAACAACTAACAAGGGATATGTTGAGACCGTAGCTCCTAGTTTGGCAAAGGCCCCTAGTAAAAAAACCTGCTAATGTAGGAAGAAAGGAAGAAAGCCATGGTAGAAACAAACAAAAACTGAACCAATGATCAAATAATTACAGTACACATGTTCCACAATTTTTGGAAAGACCATATACCTCCAAAGCAGCCACATTTTTTAGCCCATGCTTGTTCAAAGAACGCTTGGCCCTTAGGCGTTTTAATGAGCTTTCATAAATCATAAATTGGATCGATGGATTGCATACCTGTCCAGCAATATTTGTCAGGCTTTAGAAAAGTGATAGCTATAGACAGTACCTCCATGACATCATATAAATATGTAATGCCACCATCAAACGAGACTAACCATCATCGTCACAAACCGAAATTCGAAAATTATTCGACATAAATTTTTTGAAAAAAATTGGCAAAATTGGGAAATTTGGGGGGAAAGAGCCGAAAGGGTTAAAGTAGTAGTAAAAATAATAACAAAACAAAGAGACGGGAAGAGAATGGGTTTTAAACATGGGGTTGAACATTATCGTTATCATCATCACAGCTTTATCCCATCTATTTGGGGTCGGCTTTGTAAGTCCTATTTCTCCGCTCGTTTATAATCAACACTAACCTCTCTGTAAATTCTCAATCCATCATGTCTCTTCTCACTGCTTCCCTCTAGGTCTTCATGTGTCTTCCTCTTCTCCTACTTTTGTCATGTCTCTTCTCATTGCTTCCCTCCATGTCTTCACTAGTCTTCCTCTTCTCCTACTTCCTTGTCCTTATAGTATCTCAACCATTTGTACAATGTCAGCTCCTAACCTTGGTTGTAATAACCACCTCAAGCAACATTCTGTAATTTTTTCTTTTATAGGTGTCATGGTCAAATTTTCTCTTATATCCTCATTCTGAAATCTATCATTTCTTGTTAGTTCACAAATCCGCCTCAAAATACGCATCTCGGTCAGATGTACTTTATCTTCTCTTTTTTCATAGCCCAACATTCTGCACCGTAAAGTATGATGGCAGATGTTAGATCTAGATCATCACAATCTAAGCCAACCTAGTAGTTTACTCCTATAGGTAATGCCAAGTTGTATTGGTTGGATAATGTGGCACAATATCCACGGTATAAGATTAACTTTGATAGCCCATATATGCTCCTCTCGAGTTGCTTAAACTATTTGTGGCATAAGTGTCACAGTCAACTGTCATGGAGGTCATGGACAACTGTCCACAGGCGTTCGTGAAGTAGTTGAGTTGACGGATGACCATCCCCTTTAATACGTGTTTTACTTATTAACGAAATTTCTATTTGGGGACTTATATATATATATATATATATATATAGCAACTTTGGGAATTTCTAGGGTAACCTCTCTCACTCTAATTTTTACATTCATAGAGAAGAAAACACTAGTGCCTTTTGAACCTTTAGTTTTGTGCTTCAAGCTTCTACATCAACAGACTTTCTTCCTCCATTACTATGGAGATTTGCTCTTGTGGACTCAAGCGTGGTTAGGCTCAAGAATTCGAGTGGCTCTTGAGGATTCAAGGGTGTTGTTGTAGCTCGTCTGAACACAAGTGGATCATTGTGGACTCGGTGATTAGAGGCGATCGGTACACTGTGCGGGAGTGTTGTGGATTCAACACATTGTTGCTCGGAAGGGTCTCATATGACTAAGGAATCGGTATATCATTTTGCACCTTTTGTAAGTGTTTATTTTTACACAACGGATTTGTGACTTGGATCTAGGAGTAGATCCCATCGATGTTTCCCTGAGATAGGGTCTTACAGTGTAAAATATTGCGTCGTGTGATTGTCTGTGGGTTTTTTAACTTCATTATCGAAATGCTTATTTATCAGCAGTAATGCTAAGCAAATCTAGGATACCAAAATTTCAATTCGTATCAGAGTCAGTGCAATTGCTTTGTGTTCCTACGAATCGAGTGTAATGGCCTTTTCTAGTAGCCTAGATTTACCCAAGGAAGGTGCATCCATAGTCTGACCTCTGTTATTTGATGGGTCAAATTACCGGCATTGGAAGGATGGAATGAGAACTTTATCTAAAATCCCAGGACCTTAGAGTTTGGTATGTAGTTGAAGATGGTTGGGTTCCTCCAAAAGCGACCTCGGAATTTCATGGAGTCATAAAAGGGTAATAATTCTAAGGTGCTTAATGCTTTATTTAGTGTTGTGGCTGTGTCCGAGTTTCGAAGAATTAGTGCATGCCATGTTGCTAACGACGTATGGAAGATTCTACAGACTGCCTATGACGGTACTCCCCAAGTGAAGGTATGGTTCAAATACTTACTTCCCAATTTAAATTCATCATATGGAGGAGGATGAGAAATCTTCTGACTTTGACATTAGAGTCAATGATATTGTGAACGGTTCCTTTAACCTAGGAGAATCGATTCGAAATGCGAAAGTTGATCGCAAATAGATCACACCCTAAGAGTGGGGTTAAGGTCATGTTGCCTCTGAGTGTGCCAATCGCAAGAAAGAAAAGAAAAAATCTAAGGCGATGGCTGCAACACGAGTCTAAAGATGAAAAGAGGCTCTTTCTCTTATGAGTCTGCTGATATGGAGTATGGCTTTAGAGCAATGTTGTAGAGATCAAATCAGGGCGCAATAGTTTTGGACTTTGTGAATCGAATCGTTAAATAATTAAATCGTAAGATTCACGATTATTTTTTTTAATAAAGAAAAATCTAAAATAAAAAGTCCAATAAATCTAAAAAATTGAAATACAACCAAACAAGCCCACAATATATTTCATAACATCATACCTAATTCATAAATCATATAACAATATAAGCCAAATACGTCTGATTGAACATCATCAATTCATGACTGATTGATAGAAAAAGAATCTTCGAAAGCAAACACCAATCCTCAACATTTTAATCGAAATCTTCAAGTTCATTTAAGGATTTTTATCGTAGAAATCATTTGCAACAAACAGAATTGAATTTGATTCCGTACTAGAAACTTATGGAGGAAAGAACAAATTTTGGGTTTTATCATGTTAGAGACGAAGATGAGAAAGAAATAAATTTTTTTTACCCCACACGATATATAACAGTATTATAAGGGAGGTTTCTTACATTATAAAGAGGTTTTCAATAGTTAAAGAGTAAAAATATATATAATAAACTAAAAAGTTTCTTAAAGTTTATGTTTCATGGATTGTGAAATGGTTACTCAAGGAAGTGGATTTGTGAATCGTGCTGTTCACTTGAATCGTAAGATTCAAATCAAATCGTAAGCTTCACAAGTTGAATCGCAGGATTCAAGCCCAAAAATGATTTTATGTTAAAAGCGAATTGCTTAGTCTGCAATTTGACTTAAATCGTAGGATTCAAGTCATAAATCTTTGGATTTTGACATCACTACTTTAGATCTTTTGTGGCACCTACAATGAATCCGATGTTATTGAGTTTGATGTGATTGTTACTACTAATGTTGAAGCATCAAATGATGATTGTGATGGGTCTGATACAAGTGACGCTTATGGTGAGTTGTACCTCGAGTGTTTGAGGTTGACCAAGGAGAAGAGCAAACACTTAGAAGAGATTGAAGGGTTGCATGTTAACTCTTCCCTGAACACTAAGCATGAGGAAGAGAACCTTGAAGAGTCAATGAAATCACTTCAAGATAAAGTTAGTTTCCTAGAGAATGAGTGCTAAGAGCATCATTCTAGCTATAAGGCTCTCACCCTGGATAATGAAAAATTGAAACATGAACTTGCCGCATCAAACTCTAAGTTCATGGAATTTTCCAAAGGGAATAGAAGCTTGAAAGGATGCTAGGTGAGACTAAGTCTAGCATTGATAAGGATGGTATTGGCTATTTTGATCAAGCGACTTCTTCTTCTCAAGCCAAGACCAAACCCCCACTGAAAGTGAAAGAGCCCTTTGTTTCTGTCCAAAAAGGCTCTGGTAAGAGAGTCTCTAGGTTCTTTTATTATGGTAGGCAAGGGCACATTGTTTCTTATTGTGCGATAGAAAATAGGGACATGTCTTCTACCTCTCTCCAAATGGGTAAAAGGAATCATATACATAGGGGGGGAAATTGACCTCAGAGTAGACCTATTCCACATAGGAACCTTAATGATCACTGTGAGAGGAGGATAAATTGGTAGAATGATAGAACTATTCCAAATAAGTACACTAATAGTGTTTAGTATCAAATTATGAGGCCAAACATAAGAAAAGTGGTTAGAAGCAATGTTCACCCTGATTCTGTAATTCCTAGATTCACTGTCAAGTGGATTAGGAAGAGCGATTTAATTTGAGCTTCCTTCTTGTTGTATCATAGTAGGTTTTTTCTTTTATTTTGGTCTCCTTGTATTGCTTGATTAGTGCATAAACCTAGAAAAATAAAAATAAAAGTGTTTGAAAAATAATTAAAAAGTGTTTTTTATTTTGCTAGCCTATTCTTGATGTCATATTTTTGTTGTTATGCTAGCCTGGAATATGATGCATGCACATTAGTATATGTTAGAACACTCCTTTTCATAAATTTTTTGTCTGTTGAGTGCTCTACATCACTGTATGCATATGAATATGTGAACTAGTTAAACTTACAATTCATGCATATGTGGATTGATGAATTGCATCATAGACTAGATAACTGATTGAGGTGATGTTCTAATCATTGGGTAATGTCTCTACTTGAGTGTGTGTTTCTCCTTAAATAAGCCTGCTTGAGCCTAAATTTTTGTCCGGTGGGAATGGGCTACACAGATGACCCAAGTGAAAGCCATCACTAAGTGGACGGTAAAAAGGGCTGCAGGGTCGGTTGTAGAGTGAAAGTCGTTGTCCTCTGATTCCACCAAAAGAAAAATCAATGTGGAATAAAAAAGTGTTGAAAAAGAAAAAAGATAGTCAAAATGAAAAAAAAAGGGAAAAGAAAGATATCCTCAAAAGAGGAAGAGGCGAAAATGGGTACCTGCAACAAGTTTGGCGAGAAACCCACCATCATCTCAGATTGCGTTATCAGAAAGTCCATTTTGGGAATTGGGATTACACCTTTTGAATATTTTACACCATCATTGTGCATGAACAAAATTGATAAATCCTTCAAAGTGTACATGAAGTTGGGTTAAAAAGTTATCATACCCCATATCATAGTTTCATCATACACTTCTCAAGTGTGGTGTGTTTTCCCTTGACTATTGCACCATCATACTCATATTATCTGAGATATGCATTGCATGATTGAAGAGTTTTGATGTGTTTCCGTTCATATGCATGCATGTGGTGTTGATTGCTTGATGTTTGAAATTCAATGAACTGAAAGGGTGTTTCTTCCTCATAATTTGTGTGATTGATGCATTCTAGACTAGTTGATATCTTGATGGCATATTTGGTTTAAAGGTTTTCAATTAGTGTTTTTCAATTTCAACTAGTGTTTTATGGTTTCAAATTTTTTTATGTTACATAGGTTGTTCAAATTTTCTAGTTTTTTTCGTGAGATCAAAAAGTTTTTTTTTTTGGTGCAATTTTTTCAAAGGCTGCTTTTAATATTAAAGGGACGAACTGTGAATTTTAAAGGATTTTTCAGTTTTTTTGTCATGGTCGTCTGTGAATTAGTGACGGACGTCCATGAAGATTTAATTCTCTGCCCTCTGAGAAAAATAGATATTTGTTTGTGGACTGATGTTCGTGAATTTTCCACACGGACGACTGTGATGATCGAGAGTTATCAGAATTCTTGTGCTTCATGGACGACCATCGGGCACTTGACCAACGACCATGAAGAATGCTCATTTATAGATTTTTTTTGTTTTGGATTCTGATGAACTTGATCGGTGCTTGTGTTTCATAGTTTATCATGTATAACACCTGTAGTTTTATATTTTCTTATTAGTGTAATGAATCACCTTGGTCTTATGTGTATCTTTTTGTGTTCCTACATTCTCTTGATGTTGATCCCTTTGTCAAATCTTGACCAAAAGGGGTGGTGAGATGAGTTTAAGAGATGAAAAATCCCCAATTACCAATTTTTTAATTTTTATTCAAGGGTGCATTAATCTATTTGTTCAGTGTTTCAGAATTGCAGGAAATTTTCAGGACGCTCTCATGAATTTTGGTTAGGTGGATAGTTATAAATACATTTGGCATAGTGCTAGGGGGAGTATTAATTGAGTTGTAATTATCACATTGCATATTGATCAAACTGTATAGGGCTTAGACGATAAATTGATGTAGTTTATATTTATGAATCCTGCAAGCTACGATTTGTCATAGATTGTGACAGAGGAGATTGTTAGACCTTAGAATGCCACGATCTATGCCTCACTAGTAGTTTACTCCCATAGGTAATGCCCAGTTGTATTGGTTGGGTCATGTCGCACAATATTCATGGTATAAGATTAACTTTGATAGCCCATATGTGCTCCTATCAAGTTGCTTAAAATATTCATGACATAAGTGTCACGGTCGACTGTCGTGGAGGTCACGGTCGACCATCCACGAACATCCGTGAAGCAGTTGATGGACGACTGTCTCCTTTAATACGAATTTTATTTATCAATGAAGTTTTCTATTTGGGGACTTATATATATATATAGAGCAACTTTGGGAATTTTTAAGGTAGCCTCTCTCATTCTAATTTTATCATCCTTGGAGAGAACTGTAGTGTCTTTGGAATCTTTGATTTTGTGCTTCAAGATTCTACATCAAAAGATTTTCTTCCTTCATTACTTTGTAGATTTGCGCTTGTGGACTCAAGCGTGGTTTGGCTCAAGGATTCGAGTGGCTCTTGAGGATTCAAGGGTGATTGGAGGCAATACAGATCGGTATACTGTGCCGGCGCCTTGTGGATTCAACACGTTGCTTGGAAGGGTTTGATAGGGCTACGGATTCTGCATATCATTCGACACCTTTTGTAAGTGTTTATTTTTGTACATCGAATTTGTGCCTTAGATCTAGGATTATATCTCGTGAATGTTTCTCTGAGATAGGTTTTATATGCAATAATATTGAGTCGTGTGATTGTTCGTGGGTTGTTTATTTTCATTACCGATCTGTTTATTTTTCCGCCGCGACGCTAGGCAAATCTAGGATACCAGAATTTCAACGGGCCTAACCATTGTCTTATAAAAACGTCCTTTCAATCTAAGTGGAACTCTTGGGTCGCACAATATGCTACTTGTTTGCCTCCATTTCATCCAACCTGCATTAATCCTATCTGTGACGACCAATTCAAATCCACCATCTGATCGTAAAGTAGAGCCTAAATAATGAAGCCTAGTCATTGTGGCACTAAAAATCCTCCTTTGGGCTATCATGTTCACTAACTTTCCACCATGTACTCAGTTTTTGTTCTGCAAAATTTCAAACCTCTCGACTCCAAGACTTTTCTCCATAATTTCAGCTTATCATTTAATTCCTTCCTTGTTTGGGCAATTAATACGATGTCATCCGGAAATAACATGCACCATGGAATCTCTTCTTATATGTCTATGATTAATGCATCCATGATCAGAGCAAACAAATAAGGGCTCAAGGCAGATCTTTGATGTAGCCCAACTCCGACAAAAAACTTACTCGTCTCTACACATAACGTTCTTATACCAGTTACCACCCTCTCATACATGTCTTGGATAATCTTAATGTATAAGCTCAAGATGCATTTCTACCTCAGCGCCCACCAGATTATTTGTCTCGACACTCTATCACTGGCTCATAGCTAGGGATCCCAACGGGTCGGGCCTGGTCAGATTTTGGCCCGCATCCGGCCCGAAAAATAGGAGGGTTTTTCAGTTGTAAACCTGATCTGGGACCGGACCGGGTTAAACATGCTCCAACCCATATTAACCCAGGCCGGGTTTTGATCTGAAGCTCAAAATCTGGCCCAGGTGTTATATATATATATATATAGTAAGATACTTAGCCTTCAGGGGCATTTTACTAAAATGATCCAACTATCCTTATTAAATCCCCCATTCGATATTTGCTAAAACTCGTCCCCAAACACTTTTTGTTGTGCATATTCTGCAACTCTCTCTCCCTCTCTATTTGCAAGTTCTCTCCCTTTTCTCTTTTACTCTCTCTCAACTTAACTCCACCATGTAGCAGCTCCACCTGTTTGCTATTTCCATCCTAGTCGGTCAACGAATCAAAACCACCACGGCCGGCCGGCCAGCCACCACTGGTCCACCATGACAACATCACCACCACTAGCCTTGTTGAACATACATATTAATTATCAGGTTCCTTTTTAAATAGTTGTAAAAAAATGAATTTAAAGCAAATTAAACTATATTTTTTATTTTCTTTGGCCCGCGCCCGGCCCAGCCTTGTAGAAGGGTCGGGTTGGGCTAAATAAATTTTTGCTTGGGTAGGGGCCAAGCCATGTGTCATGGGGTAACTTTTTTGAAGCCCGTGCGGTGACTCGCTACCGCTACAGAGAGGCCAGCGTATCCAACCATCACTCTGACACCACCCACCTAGAGGACGGGAACTCCCGTTCATGGTTGCCTTCACCCGAGGCAAACCATCTCAACGCATCGTGTCTATTTGCGACACGCATGCCAGCACCTCAGTGTCTCGCTTGGCCTGCCCAACTTCACCCTGCGTACGACACTAGTTCCTCGCCCGTGACAGTAGCATGCAGCTACACATGATGTCCCATTCCATACATGTCTCGCTGACATATTGAACCAAGCCCACCATCGTGTGTGGCCCATGCAACCAGCACACATCCGCTTCGGGCCCTCAACTAACGTGCACCACAGTGTCCAACGTAGCCCTTGAGTTCCCAGGAAAAGTTGCCAATCCATGTACACCGCAACACGTAACTCGGGTAATGGTAACCTCGCCTAGGGTGACACACGGCATTGTCGCAGCGACGTTCTAGGCCCACCCATCAAGACTTAGAAGACCTATGCGCCCCTCTAGCAACGCACGACCCCATGTGTAGGGAAATAGCTCCCGAGCTCCCTTCCCCCAAGTATGGTCTAAACACCACCGTGGGTCATTCAACAGAAGAACCTCAAACCCATTGGTTTGACATACCACCATGGCACACGACCTTCTGCTCGTGGCACACACCTTCAAAGGTATGGGTTTGGTATATATCGTGGCACACAGTGCCCTCCACAATTGCAACACGCCCCCTTGAGGTCTCACATCCTCATACCGTGCGGCCGTGTCGCGACCATGTCGCGAGGCCCTCATGGCTTCATGTCGCGTGCCCTCTTGGCACCACATGGCGTACCCTCGTGGCACCAAGATGTTGCGTGCCCTCTTGGCACCACATCACATGTCTTCCAAGCTAGATGTCGCATGCCCTCTTGGCACCACGTCGCGTGTCGTCATGGCACCGCCTCGCGTGCCTCATGGCACTAGGATGTCGGGTGTCGTCTTGGCACCAGGATGTCACGTGCCTTATTGGCACCACATCGCAAGCCCCTACGCGGAGCATCGCATGCCCCACGTGCGTATAGTCGCCACACTAGATCCTCGCATATCTCGAGTCATCGTCGCATCGTATATAAAGGGAACATGCTTACGACGCAAGGCCATGTGCCTCTACGCTAACGCACCATAAGCTAGCTCCAAGGTCCGCTCGCCCTCCTACTAGCCACACGCCCAATCCCAAGGCATTCATGTCATCCTGCTGGCACCAAGACCCGCATAAGTTCCTCGACTTCCACCTTCACCCCATGCAAGGTCCCCATAAATAACTAGCCTTGAGGTTTGGTGCCTTCTCGCTAGTTCAACGCGATCCATCACTATGTTGCTTCGCGTGACTCCGCATCCACGCAATCTATCACTATGCCATGCACTGATCTTTCATGTGGCTTCGCACCAACGCGATCCATCACTATGCCATGCACCAAGCATTAGTGATTACAGCTCGCTCTAGTACCTCGACACTATGTGTCTTCACCCAAGAGTTCGCCTAGCAAGTTTTGCCTTCGAAGCATCTTAATACTTCGGCCATGCTTTCAAACCTCTGTTTCTCAAGCTTGCCTTTGGCTCAACCTAGCTACAATGTCCTAACACCTGCCTGCTAGTTGATTGATGTGCATCTCTATGCACCAGGGGCGTGACTCCGTCACATTCTCCCCCACTCAATGCGTTGACGTCCTCGTCAACTCTCGAACTCCTACGTCAGTTCCTCGACACAATTTTGGTCTTCCCCAAGACATTCTCACACCAATCCAAGGACAAGCAACTCTCATCAAACTGTATTAGTACCAGTACCTCGATTACTATCCTTCGTCTTCACCCAGGCACAATCATAACAGTTCATCGCAACGAGCCATGTGTATCCTCTTTGGCATAATCAGTCGTCGCCTCATGCCAAGGTATAGCGGCTTAACCACCTTTTTTTGCCTTCACCCCACGTAATGTTCTAGCCAACTTGGTCCGGTCAATATTTCACCCAGGTATCTTTATATACCAGTTCCTCATACAACCAGAAGTAACTTGATCATTAGCATCATTCTGGTTACTGCCTGAATCGATTGCCAAAATCAAGCAAATTGCGCCTTTGATGTTCACATCGTTGGCTCCAAGCTCGCGCAACTCAATGCGCATCGCAGCTCTCTATGTTCTCAACAGTCAGTCTTCACACAGGAGTCTAGCTTTCATCTGCACTGCCTCACTCTAGCACCTCAACACCTCTGTCTCTTCACCCAAGAGTTCGACCTCCGTCTTATTTGTAGAACTCCAGTACCTCGACGTATGTTTTCAACCACGAGTTTGCCACCCAAGCTGCCTCACCTTGTAGAAATTTTACAGCTCTAGTACCTCGACACCACGTGTCTTCACCCAACAGACTGCCGGTGAGCAACCATGCTCAACCCAATGAAGCACTATGCTTCGCAATACCGAAATCCGCAACACTACTTGTATCTTTCGACCGTAGCAACCGACAAAACCCAGCTTTCTCGGACCTTTGGACTTGATCATCATCACAAGCCCTTAACTGTCCTGCAACGCTCTAGTACCTCAACACTACTGTGTTTTCACCCAAGAGTCTGCTACGAGCACCTTGCTCAATCCATGAAGCTCTATGCTTCTCACACTATAGTACCTCGACCTCCGTCTTCACCCAATAGCGTGGCTCAAGTCACCTCTTGCAACCCGACTTACGATCCAATTCGCTGCCTTGGTGTATGCTTCCGGTGTCTTAACGAGTGCATCAATGCCTTCACTTTCTAGCGCCTGTCATGCCTTGGTACCTCAGACATTGACCTCTTCACCCTGAAACATCACACATTTGCCTTGAACTGTTCCTCTTCAATATTCTGACCACGCTGTATCTATCGTGCTCAAAACTTGCCTTTGGCCCTTCTCGTAGACCAAAGATTTCGACGATCGCCTGGGACTCGCTTCCTCTGAAGATACCCATCTGGCTCTCACATGTGCTTCTTCTGAAGCCACATCGGATCACCTAGGACTCGCTTCCTCAGAAGGTACCCATCTGGTTCTCGCATCGGCTTCCTCTGAAGCCACGCTGGATCAGCCGTCCAGCCATCAGTCTCTCACGGACCCATGCCTTGTCATCACACAACAACGCAACGAGCTTCTGACCACTTCTCTAGTTCAGCGTAGCTCATTCCAGTTCTCGCAGTAACCCGCTTAACTGTACTCTCGATCCTGGCCCAACGCAACACATTGATCCTTCATGTTGGCCCATACCAGCGGTCTTAATCATCATGTCATGTACCAGCAACCGATTCAGAAAATCTCAGCTTCCTCATGAAGTGAGAATAGAGCATCCTACTTGCTCCTTTCCGTCCATGACAACGGTGCTCTCAGCACCAATGTGACCCAACGTCTCATGTTGGAGGTCACTCGCATTCATCCGCCTCGAACCAACCCGCTATCGCAACGTGTGGCTCTTATGGCCCACAAGCATCACGAAGTAAGAACGGAGCATCCTACTTGCTCCATGCCAACATGGCAATGGTGCTCTCAGCACCTATGTGACTCAACGTCTCATGTTGAACATCACTAGGGTTCATCTGTCTCGGACAGCCCCGCTAACTCAACATGTGGCCCTCATGTCCAACTAGCGTCAAGTACATTTTCGCAACAACATAACCCAGCAGTACCATCCATCTGCGTGCGACTCAATCGCATCTCAACCGCAGACGTGTAACTCAGCCGCACACCAGTAACTCTGGCTGTCACGAGATCAGAGTGCACCTCATCGCTCTGGCTCGCCAATGTAGTCCCATTCAGAACGATCTGGCTCTGATACCAACTATCACGGGGTAACTTTTTCGACGCTCGTGCGACGCCTTGCTGCCGCTACAGCGAGGTCAGTCTGTCCAACCATCACTCTGATACCACCCGCCTAGAGGATGGGAACTCCCGTTCATGGTTGCCTTCACCCGAGACAAACCATTTCAACACATCGTGTCTACTCGCGACATGCATGCCAGCACCTCAGTGCCTCGCTTGGCCTGCCCAGCTCCACCCTGTGTACAACACTAGTTCATCGCCCGCGACAGTAGCATGCAGCTACACATGATGTCCCATTCTAAACATGTCTCGCCAACATACTGAACCAAGACCATCATTGTGTGTGGCCCACGCGACCAGCACACATCCGCTTCGGACCCTCAACTAACGTGCACCACAGTGTCCCACGTAGCCCTCGAGTGCCCAGGAGAAGTTGTCAACCCATGTACACCGCGACGCGTAACTCGGGTCATACGATAACCTTGCCTAGGGTGACACGGCATTACCGCAGTGACATTCTAGGTCCACCCATCAAGACCTAGAAGACCTATGCGCCCCTCCAGCAACGCATGGCCCCATGTGTAGGGAAATAGCTCCCGAGCTCCCTTCCCCCAAGTATGGTCTAAACACCACCTTGGATCATCCAGCAGAGGAACCTCAAACTCATTGGTTTGACATACCACCATGGCACACGGCCCTCTGCCCGGGGCACACACCTTCAAAGGTATGAGTTTGGCATAAATCGTGGCACACGAACCTTTGTCCGTGGCACACAGTGCCCTCCACAATTGCAACACGCCCCTTGAGGTCTCACATCCTCATACTGTGCGTCCATGTCGCGACCATGTTGCGAGGCCCTCATGGCTTCATGCCGCATGCCCTCTTGGCACCACATGGCGTACCCTCGTGGCACCAGGATGTTGCGTGCCCTCTTGGCACCACATCACATGCCATCCAAGCTAGATGTCGCGTGCTCTCTTGGCACCACATTGCGTGTCGTCATGGCACCGCCTCGCGTGCCTCGTGGCACTAGGATGTTACGTGTCCTCTTGACACCACATCGCGTGCCGTCTTGGCACCAGGATATCGGGTGCCTTATTGGCACCACATCGCGAACCCCTACGCGGAGCACCGCATCGCATGCCCCACGTGCGTCTAGTCGCCACACTAGATCCTCGCGTATCTCGAGTCACCGTCGCATCATATATAAAGGGAGCATGCATGCGACGCAAAGCCACGTGCCTCTGCGCTACCGCGCCAAAAGCTAGCTCCAAGGTCCGCCCGCCTTCCTGCTAGCCACACGCCCAATCCCAAGGCGTTCATGTCGTCCTGCTGCCACCAAGACTCGCATCAATTCCTCGACTTCCGTCTTCACCCCATGCAAGGTCCCCATAAATAACTAGCCTTGAGGTTTGGTGCCTTCTCGCTAGTTCAACGCGATCCATCACTATGTCACTTCGCGTGGCTCCGCATCCACGCAATCTATCACTATGCCATGCACTGATCCTTCGCATGGCTCCGCACCAATGCGATCCATCACTATGCCATGCACCAAGCATTAGTGATTACAGCTCGCTCTAGTACCTCGACACTACGTGTCTTCACCCAAGAGTCCGCCTAGCAAGTTTTGCCTTCGAAGCATCTTAGTACTTCGGTCATGCTTTCAAAGCTCTATTTCTCAAGCTTGCCTTTCGCTTAACCTAGCTACAAGGCCCTGCCACCTGCCTGCTAGTTGATCGATGTGCATCTCTATGCACCAGGGGCGTGACTCCGTCACACATGACTCAATGCTTTAAGGCCCGGGTAGGACCGTGCCATTTTAGACCCCGACCCGGCTTCGATCCGGCCCGTTGAGAACCCTAATCATAGCTTCAGTTGTTGATCTTCCCGATATAAATTCAAACTGGTTCGCTAATACATTTGATTAATGCCTTAATCGTTGTTTTATTATTCTCTCCCAAAGTTTCATAGTCAAGGCTCATTAGTTTCATGCCTCGATAGTTGGCACATTATGGATGTCTCCTTTGTTTTTATAAAAAGGGACCACAATGTTATTTCTCTATTCCTCAAGCATTTTATTCGTTTTTAATAACTTATTGAATAATTTGGTTAACCAATTCAGTCTATTCTCTCCCAACACAATCCAAACTTCGATAGGTATTCCATTTGGTCCTAATGCTTTTCTTTTCCTCATCTTTGTTAAGGTTGGTTTTACTTTAACTTCCGATATTACGTTGATCATCCCTTGATTTGGTACCTCTTCTTGATATCCTTCCTTAGCATATTCCATGTTTAATAAATCTTTTAAGTATTCTTGTCATCTATTTTTTATCTCATCCTCTTTTACTAAGACCCTTTGATATTTGCCTCTAATGAACATTACCTGATTGAGATCTCTAGCTTTCTTTTCTCTAATTTTGGTAAGTTTATAGATTATTTCCCTTTCTATCGTTGCCAGCCTAATGTACAAATTATCATACGCTTTATACTTAACTTTATTTATGGCTTTCTTAGCTTCTATTTTAGCGAGCTTAAATATTTCAAGATCATCCATAGTTCTTGTTCTTTTCCACTTGTTAAAACACTTGTTTTTCTTGGTAATTGACTTTTGAATGTATGCATTCCACCGCCGTGTTTCTTTGTGTCCACCCTTTCTTCCTTCAGAATCCCCGAGCACCTCCTTAGCAACTTCTATAAGGCATTGAGCCATTGCTTCTATCTCATTTGGATCCCCTTCCCACCACCATACTTCTCGGTCACTCATTTTCCCTTTAAAGGTTGTTATTTTGTTCCCTTTTAATTCCAACCATTTTATTGTTGGAGATATTTTGTCATCTTTTAAGTCTATCAATCTATGTTGCGTCGTAAGGCTCTACACGAGGATGACCAATCCTTGTAGTTTTCCCACTCTCTTCGCCTTAATTAGAAATAATATATTTAAGTTCTATTTGATTCACTATTGAAAGTTATAAGATGCTCATCTCTATTCTTGAAAAAAGTTATCTTTATTTTCAAACAATGAAATTAAATTTAAAATTCCTTGCAATTGACTTAGTTGTAAAAAGGAAGAAATAATGGGTGGGTTTTCATTTTATTTTTATCTTTTAAAAAGGAGAAATCAGGGTAGCTCAATTTTTTTGAAAGAGTAATTGAAAAAAAAAAAATCATATTCTAGTCAATTAAGTTGCAAATGAAATGCAAGTTTGCTAATAATTAAAAAAATGTGACTCTTTCGTTTTTTTCTAAAAGTAGAAGAATTTGTTGACAATGCCAACCATGATGAGGGTTGGGATAATTCCTTTCCAAAAGCCTGTTATGCCTGCTTCACAGTAAACCTCTCGTGCCTGTCAAAGAAACAGAGAAAGTTCAGCAATTGCACTAAATAATTTCAACTGAGAAAAACAAATAGAAGAAAATTATAATCAATGTTTCAATCTTATTTTCAAACATATAAAACATTATTACGGGGAAAGGAAAATATGAAGAGTTCTAATAGGGGAAATACAAGGCGATCATAAAGTTTAGGCCAAAATTATTAACATTCAAAAAGTAAATAGAGCTCAAACTAATCTATCCAAGATTCCATTCAAACATTGACTATTAACTTGTATGCTAACTAGCTCGTCGGATAATCACTGAACTCCACTTCCTTGAACTGGCTACTACCGCCTGCCTTGAAACTGTCTTCCCTGTGTAGGTGATTAATCCTCACATCCTCACTCTCACTTAGTACACAGATCATCTTTCCTTATTTATGTCATCCTTCCATGGAGGGTGCTTCCTTACTTAACAGTCTAACTAAGTTGAGGGAGACCCCCTCAATCAATATCTTTGATGAGAGCTCCAAGTGAAGCAGTGATAACCCCAGTGAAAGAGCTTCAGCCTCTACATCTAATGTCCGCATAGAGCCTGCAGGACTCGAGAAAGATAGCAATATATAACCAACTCATTGATTCCAGCACAAGGTAGATTTTGTTACTACTTCCATCAGAATTGAACTTACCATCTTGGATCTAGGCCAATACATACATCACTATGTTAGTAGATGGTGGAACTCAAGAACATGCTTCCTTCCAATTGGTTTCCAGAATTAGAATTTGGAATATTTTCAAAAGATAATCTTCCTTTAATGATATGCCAATAAGAATCGTAGCCTTAGAAAACAATGGCACTTCTCTCTTTCCATATAATCCATACACCTGAAAAATAACATATTCATATCCAAGCACTTATGTTGGGAATTCCACCTAACCTTAGCCACTCATTCCATAAATCTATTACAAAATGAACAATCAATTGTGGGTGCAATTTATCTCTTTCCTAGGTGATCAACAATTAGAATCTTTCCTTTTTGCACAGACTAAGCAAAGACTTCAGCTATAGGGAAGAGTTAGGTTTGCCACAAGGCCAAGAAAGCCACATCTCTAACCATAGGCCTTACAGCTTGGATCAAAGATTTTACCAAAATTTACCCATGCTTTCAATCACCCAAACGACAATATATGGCCAGCCCGATGAGGAGACAAAGTAGTTCTCGAATAAGGAAAAGATATTTTGCTATTTCCCGTAAACTCCACTCGAGTCTCCATCATGACTACTAGGGTTGCCCACTGAGGACAATAGGGTTTAGGATTAATCATAGTCCCGTACAAACTTGAGACTACAGTTTTAAAAGGTGGACTTTGTCTTGACAAAACAGAATGTGGTCCCTAGTATCAAAGTTAAGGCACAGATATTTTCTGACATTATCAAAATGACGCGAGACAAGACCCTAATCTACATGAATGATAATGAAATGACATTTTGCAGAGATTAAACTAAATTAATTTAGCAACAAATTACACAAACGATCGCGATACCTTAGGATTTCGCAGATTTCCGTTGATGATCATGTTCGGGTCGAGTAGGGTCCAATCTGTGCGCTAGATCAGTTAGCCTCGCGGCTGGAAGATCCTAGAGATAGAACTCTAGCCACTTCCAAATTAGGGTGTCGCTCTTCGATCAACATGGGATCGCTAATTCTCTCAGGGTATTTGATGTGGAACGATTTAATGGCTCAGATGGAATCGGGAATATTGAATCATGTCGATTCAATGATTCAGATGAAAGCTAGGGTGTATGATTTTCAGCGTATTTGAAAGAGTAAAGGTTGATTAAGGGTTATGGGAATAAAGTAACGCAGAGAAAGATAAATTAAAGATGGATAAATTGTGGGCTTCGCACCCTTGGCTTCAACAAACTCTTCTCGGGAAGAAGAATCATTCTTCGAGGAAACTCATCTCAAGTTCCAAAAGCAAAAGCTCTTTCATTCAATAATCAATAATTAATTATTTACAATGTTTTTAATGACCTTTTATATGAGGCCCCAAAAGAAACCTAAGAAAACATAAGTAATTATCCTAAAGTACTTAGTACGATACAAAAGAAACATAAGAAAACCAAAGAAAAAAAGTCAAAACTCGACATGTCTCGCTCAAGCGACTGATTCCAGAGAGATCTTCATTGTATCCTTCGATGTCTCACTCGAGCGACACTTAGGCTCGCTCGAGCGACATTTGGCCGAAAATTTAGCCTGATTTCTGAAGCTGCTCCTCGCTCGAGCGGGAAGTAAAGCCGCTAGAGCGACCTTGGACAGTATGCTCTCCCTTCTTCAGATCTGGATCTGGTTCTCGTTTCGCTTCTTCCGACGCCGATACACACGATATGGTCTATAACCGATGTCCACAATGTCGGCGTCCCCGTCAACTCTCCTGGACCAAAAAGGCCTCATCACCGATGAAGCGGAGGTATGATATTGATCGAGCATGTCGGGGTTGAGGCGATGAACTTCGTCTTCATGTATCCACGTGTTTTCCGATTCCTGCTTGTCCATCCATTTTTGAAAGCCCCCATCATGGGTGGATATCACGAGATCATCCAAGATTCCTTCAATTGCATCTTTCCGCTACCTACTTGGGGAACGAAGGGGTAAGGGTTGTAAGGGTGAGGTGGGTGTGTGGGTAGGGGTTGTTTGCAACAGGTTGCAAGGAGGTGGGATTGAGCCCAGAGAAGGGATGAGGTCCTCCACATTGAATGTAGAGTTGATCCCTATTTCCGGAGGAAGCTCAACGACGTATGCATTAGGTCCTCCACATTGAACGTTGAGTGATTTCCTTTTCGGTTGGCTTTCTAGTTTTCTTTCCCTCTCAACTACATCTTTCAAAGCCTGCACGGGAGCAGGTGTGTTATTTTTTGTGCTCTTCCTGGGCTCAGGGTTTTGAACCTCGGGAGTCTATGGCTCCTTCCTTGATTTTCGAGTCTCACCAACAACCACTTCTTCTGATTCCCCTCCCGTGGAATCTTCAGAGGTTGTAAGGAAAAAGCCATGTTGTTCAAAATGTTCACAACCAAAAGGCGTTGCGAAGACAACATTAGTGGTTGCCTGATGATGCGGAATTGGATTAGCATCAATAGCAGGTCTTACAGGAACTGGAGGTTCAGCTTCTAAGACCAATTCTCCATTGTTGATCTTCTCTTGGATAATATCCTGCATGGGAACACAATAGCCCGTTGTATCCAGGCTTCCTGCAATAATCACAAAATCTGGGATACTTCTCCTTGGCTATTTTAGGATCATGGGTACTGGGGGGAACTTATAATGTCGTTTCCTAGAAGGACTCCAAAGTAGGACTATGTCCTTGTAACGACCCAAAATTTCCACTCAGAAATCACGTGAAATACCAAGTCGTTAGGTCATGATTCATATAGCTATAAACCGAATTTCATTGGCATCAATGGATATCAATGTATTATAACTGAAATAAATGCTCAACATTCATAATTGAAACTACTACTTCAAAAACAATATACCATGGGTGGAAGATCTTCCGCCTCTTCAGGCACCAGATCAGGATCTTCTGGTTCGGGATCCTTGCGAAAGTCGGTACCTGTGACACAGTGTCGGGATGAGCTAAAAGTCCACATGCTCAATAGGGTGATCCCAATACCAATCATATCTTATCTTTCCAATACATAGGTATTCAATGATCATTCGATGTCAATGACTAAGATATCAAAATACAAGGAGTCCAGGTGTCATTAAATTTGAATTGCATAATCAATAATGGAGTTAGGATAGAAATTTCAGAAGTTTTGATATTTGAATTTCATACAAGTGTTCACTACAATGGTTTTCACTTTCATGCAGATGTCCAATTAAGATATCTTCTTTTATGATTTCATTTCAAATGCAAGTTCTTAGTTTCTTGCATGACTTAAATAATAACTTAAGATCTCTAATGCAAGTATAGCACTCGAGCCAGAGGCAGCCAATGGGAATCCTAACCATCATCGTTCATGAACAAGTTTTCAGAGTGCCCAAGCTCCTACATTGGGAGGAACACTTGGGCGGTTCAAAGGTCGTCGTCACGATTCAGTAGGTGCCGAAGCACTGTTCAGATACGGATATACCGTTGTAACAATTCAAAGTACGGATATACTGCCGTAACGGTTCAGAGTGTGCCGTCGCACAGGATTCATTCACATCAACCTCAAATCACATGCAATGTTCTAAACATATATAATTATGTGTTCATAATACACAGCTAATTCAAAACTCAGATGTTTTCTCCATTAGGAGTTCAAAGTTTTCGATGAGGGTCAATGCCTTTCAATTGTTCGATGAGTTCTAATATTAAATGAGAGTTCAACATATTTCAATGTTCGATGCGTTCTAACATTCAAAGGATAATCAATACGTTTCAATATTCAATGGGTTTAGTATTCGATGAGAGTTTCATATTCTAAGCATGCCACATATTCAAAGTACATTAGATCGATTTCAATTAAGCAGTGATAGTATAACAGTTGATTATTTCGACATTTCAATGGTTAAGAGTTCAGAGTCAATTTCAAAGATTCACTGCGGTTCATATCATTAGCACGGTTCAATGTTCAATACCGTCAAAACGGTTCAATATTCAGTACCGTCGAAACGGTTCAATGAGTTCATAAATCTATTTTAATGGTTTCAAGGATCAATTTCAATGATTCAAGGAGGTTCATATCATGTATCTTTCTATATGAACTATGTCGGGTTACCAAATAATTTTCTAATTTATTCAAAGTTCATAGTCAGTTTCCGAGTTTTTAAGGTTTCAAATTTCGTATTCAGATTTTCAAGACCAAAACATTAACGATGGCAAGATAATATCCCATTGTTCATAAACCACTAAATACATATGAATCAGAAGTAAAAATATGAGTTGTGCATTGAAAATCCCCTACATTGGGTCCTAACGTCGCAAGCAGAAATGAGATAATCCTTCTTGATGGCGAAGGATTCCTTTTTCTACATCACATACACCAGTTATGCATCAGACGTCGATTAAAATTTCAAACGATTCAAGGTACTTAACTTTATTACAAGAAAGGGGCTGAAATCAGACAAATTTGACTGAACTCGCTCGAGTGACAAGCAGTGTTCGCTCGAGCGACCCGCTTCCAAGGGATTTTCTGTGCACTCTCGACATATCGCTCGAGCGACAACCAAACTCGCTCGAGCGAGTTTCGGCCAAAAGTTTGGCATTATTTTCTGAAGCGTTCTCGCTCGAGCTACCAGTAATCTCGCTCAAGTGACCATGTACAAAACTAAACCCTTCTTTCTTTTCTAGTCCGAATTTCGGTATTTGAACCCGACGATTATTAACTAAAATCTAAAATTTAAGAAAGTAGGATCTGTAATATGGAATGATGATATCTACCTTTTTAAGACTTGAACGGTGGATCTATGATTATCGATGTTTGAGGAGATCGGCATCCAAAACTCTCGTCGTCCGATATTTCTATCTTCCCTCCCCTTGATCTAGGTAGTGGAAGGGATCAAATGCTCCTTGGGAAAAAGAGTAGTGACGGCTAAGGTTTTTCTCTAAAAGAAAAGAGAGGGTTTTCTTACGGTTCTTTTCTTAAGGAGAATTCTTGAAAAGGTTATGATTAGGTTTCTCCATAAGGCCTCTTTTTATAATTTATTGGAGATAGAGCTATGCATTTTTTGGACCGAACCAAACTGTCAGGTTTGGTCCGGTTTGGACGGGTACTGGTTTGGGTTTGGTTTGGAAAAAAGGAAAACCGAAAAGTCTGGTTTGGTTTCGGTTCCAAGCCGAAACCAAACCGAACCGAATGTAGTTTGTAAGTAATTATATATATATATATATATATAGGCAGGGATTTTGATTAATTTTAAAGGGCATTTAAATAAAATGCATATTTTTATATAAAACCTTACCCTTGTCTTTAGCCTATTCCTAAAGCCTAAAGCGGTAAAGTAGAACTTATAGAAAAATCAGTTGAGAGGTTGAGAAAATTTTGATGTGCAAGTAGAACTTATAGGAAAACCGAAACCGACCGAACCAAACCAAACTGAATTGAATCGGGTTGGTTTGGTTTAAGAGTTGGACGGTTTGGTTTGGTTTGAAAATCTAAAAACCGATTAAGAGCGGTTTGGTTTGTGGTTTTGGCCCAAAACCGACCAAACCCAACCGAATACACCCCTAATTGGGGATTACCCTGTGTTAAGTTGACACACCAAGGATAGGTGTATAGGCTTTTACCTCAAAGCCCAAATAAAGGTTTTAAAATCTACTTACCAAGGTTTGATCCTTAGACCTCTTGTCTATAACTCAACCCGTTGGCCAACATGCTATCACGTAGCTTGTATAATTGGTGGCAAAATAAAATATAAGAGTTGTGTAAGTTAAAACATGTGTCCTTTAATTTCAAGGTTTTGAAAAGTCTAGGCATGCGGTGTATCCCTTATTAGACACATATAAGTTATTTAGGTGTATCAACGACATGAAAGAAATCTGAGTCGTTACAGTCCTGGTGGCATTCCTGTAATTGCTGTGAATCGCCAGGGCAGGATCAGTGAGTTTGTCTCGGATTCGGAGGGGGGTACAGTGTGGGAGGTAGTTATGAGAAGGCTCCTGAGAGAGTAGGAGGTGGTCTCTTACTCTAATTTATTGCTTACGCTTTATGAGACTAGGTAGAATCATAGAGGGCATGATCAGAGGGCTTGGGCTCCGAATAAGGATGGGATTTTCACGGTTAAGTCCTTTTATAGGATGCTCACGAGGCGTCCGTTGACCACATTTCAAGGGGTTGGTTTGTGGAGGAAAGTCGCTCCTCTAAAAGTTAAATTCTTTGCGTGAACGTTATTCAAAGGAAGAATCCTAACGTTGGATTAGTTGATTCGGAGGGGGAAGGAGATTCAAAACTGTTGCGTCATGTGTAATAAGGGCGAGGAGACTGCCCGTCATCTGTTGATTCACTGTGACGTAGCGCAAGAGATTTGGAGCATTGTTCTTAAGTCCTTCGGTATGAGGTGGGTCATACCGGAGAAGCCATATTCTCTGTACCTGATCTGGGCTGCCACTAAAATTGAGGGTCCTCTTAGGGATTATTGGGATGCAGCCACGTTCGCAGTCTTTTGGGACTTATGGCGTGAGAGGAATTTACGCATTTTCGAGCATAAATGCCAGCCGGTGAGGATGATCATGAAGTCCATAACAGAGCTGCTGTGGAGTTGTTCGGTTGGATGGCCTGGTACTCAAGAGGGGTCTTTCCTTTGGGACCCGGGCTAAGTTCAGTGTTGTAGGAGTGGCACTCCTGCTGTTTTCAGGGTGCTGCTAAGGTCTTCTGTTCTGATTTTTGTGTAATTTTTTGTTCTATTTTTGGTCTTATGTTTGTATTGGTTTTTCAGCATCTTGCTACGCATCAATATAATTCCTTTACTGATCAAAAAAATAATAATAATAAGTTATAGACATGAAATTAAAACAAAATTCTAGTGATTGATATAAGGAAAATAAGATAATATGAGAATTTGAGAAACGAAATATAGTGTCAAGTAAGCAATATCGATTGTACCAACAATGGCGCCAAATGTATTAACTCAAAAAGGGGAGTAGGGGTCAGGGGAATGAGTATTGTTGATTATAATAATAATTCACAGGTAAAGGACTATGATATCGCAACTGTTCGATGGTGATATAATGATCATTTCAAAAGGTCACTATATACGATGCAGGACAAATGACGTTAACCCTAAAATAGCATAAAATCCGGCACGATAAGATTTAGGGTTCTCGATCTTCAAATAAAACAAAAATAAAAGAGACAAAGTGAAAGATCTTCAAAATCACTCCAAAGAGGCTTGTCGGCTTCGCACTAACTATAGCTTCGAAGAATAACTCCTCAAAAGCAAAAACTCTTCGCCAATTTTCCACAAAAGATCCACTCTTTCATAAAATGCACAAAAGCAACTTTAATTTTCATTCATCATAAAACTATTTCTCGTAAGAGATTACAATGTTTTATATAGACTTTCGAAACACTAATAAGATCTAATCCTATTAAAAGAAGACTCCTAACTAACCATTGAAACTTCTAATCTAACAATCACAATTATTTCACCATTAATCCCATTTTCTGTTACGCGACCACTTTCGAAGGGTCAAACCATAGTTTCAAAACAAGGAAACTCGACTCGACTCGAAAATCATCTGAGTAGAGTCAACGCGGAAAATCGGTCTGACTCGGGTTATTTAAATATATATATATATATATATAATTTAAATATTTAATAGATGAAAATTTATTATTGCCCATATCCCATCCATTTAATAATTAGAAATTCATAAAACACCATCCATCTAAATATTCATTACATCTAAACAAAAGTTTAACTTTACATTATCAAATCAACCACATTATAAAGATCAACCATATACTAAATTTTAATATTAAGTTCAACTATTCAAAACTTCAAACCCATCCAATCCAACCATATAATACTTTAACAAAAAGATATAAAATCATTAAAATGTATCTAATCCTCTCAAACACCACTTCCTAAAATTCACTCTCCATCTCCCATTTCCTAATTTTCTTCCTCTGTCACATCCATGTCGTCCAACCATGCCTCAATATCTTCCAAGTCCTCATTTTCATGGATTCACACATGAATCTCATTGTCAACAAAAATATTGTCGAGATTGATGGGATCATAATTTGAGCCATGTCCCTTCAATGTTTTTTACTCGAAGCCTCAAATTATAATGAATGTGGACTAAATCATTCAGCTTCCGTTGCTTTAGGCGGTTCCCTTTTTTTGTATAAATCTGGTCGAAAGTACTCCAGTTTCTTTCACAACAAGGGGATGAACACCTCTGACTCAAGATGTGAACCGCAATATGTTGAAGGTATGGACCACAACCACCATAAGATTGTCACCAAGCAACTGCAATTATATTTAAAGAATTGTAATAAAATTATATACAAAAAAAATCGACGTAAGAGGTAATATAACTAACCAAAATCAAATCACAAATAATACTTACCAGGAGATAATCTAGTCCTACCAATAATGGATTTTTCCGTTCGAAACATATGCATTGCATCATTGTAATAAGTTATCTGAAAAAATGTAAACTTTAATATCACATCACATGATCAATGGTGTAAAATATGAAGTTTACTTATGTAAATTATTAATTTAATATACATGCTATGTTGGAGAAAATCCAACATCAAGATCCCGTTTCACTTGCTTCTTGCAAGCCACGCTGGATCTCTGGATGTTTTAAAGCATCAGGCCGGAAATGAATTCCTGAATTGAGAAAATAACCAACAGCATGTAAAAGAGAGTGGAGAGTTGAATCCCATCTGTCATCGATAGCATTCCAATATTTCTCATATTGTGCCTCATTGTGGTTGTGGGCTTTGGCAATTTGCATTTTGGCCTTGTCCATTCAATCATATATATTGCAGGTTCTTCACCATCCACATACTTTAAGACACTAATAAGAGGAGAAATCGTCTTATGGATCTCATCCAACTTTTTCCATAGGCTTACATCAGTTATTATACTCTCAACCTCCTTCCCCTCGTCCAACTTTGCCAATTTAGAGGTGGACATCTTCTTCAGGGCAGCCCTCTGATGTATACAAAAAAATACTTTTAGACATTACAATATTATATTAACTTTATTTAAATTTAAGTTTTAATAAAAAAATTAAAATGTTAACTTTTATTAGCAGCTCAATGAGGCTATCAAGAAGGATGAAGTTTGTACCAAAATGAGTGACCCCTGGCCTAAGGAGTTCTCTTTCACCTGTATATCTCCTCATCATATCCAACACTCTTCCCTTGTTGTAAATAAACTTTGTTGTCTATTTACACTTTTCTAAAAAATTTTATATGCAGTCCATTTTCCCAATTGCCTCAAGAATGAGATCAAGGCTATGAGCTGCACACGAACTCCAATACAAATGTTTTCTCTTCGCCATTAGTAACTTTCCAGCAACAACATATTTCGCCGCATTATCCGTTATCACTTGAATAATGTTTTCTTCCCCAACTTCTTGTACAATATTATCCAGTAAATTAAATAAATTCATTACATTTTCAATTTCGGATGCATCAACCGATCTAATAAACACTGTACCACGCGGACAGGACACCAAAAAATTAATTAATTTTCGTCCCTTCTGATCTTTCCACCTATCTAATATAATCGAACAACTATTATCATTCCATGATGTTTTGACCTCATTCAAGTAAAGTTTGACCACTTCAACTTCGGACTCTAAAAGAGGCCCGGATAACTCATACGGTGTTGGAGCCCTGAAAGCTTAACCATACAAGGCTATCGCCTCACACACCTTCTGAAAATAAATGGAGTCGGTTGAATGGAATAGTGGCATAATAAAACCAACGAGCTATCGTCTCACATACACGCTTTCTTGATGCCTTATCCATACATGTCATCACCTTCATTTGTCACATGCTAACAACATCTTTACCTTTCTTTCATCTAGTTGAAATATTTTTTTCATCCTCGACTTCAGTGTCAGTTCTACTTCCAAAACTCCCCAAGTTATTGATATACTCTTTCTCTTACTTTCTTCCTTGCTTTTCATCAAAAGCTCTTTCATTGACGCATATACATGATCTAAAACTTTCCAACATGTATTGGCATCTCCCTTAATTTTGGCCAAATGATGCTTAAGTCGATTAATCCTCCCCCCACATTCGGTAGAACACTAATTACACCTCACTTTTTTTTGTCCATGGTAACCGTGGTACCATGCGATCATCCCTGGTCAGATAAATGAGAGATGTCGATCTCTAATGGTACAACAGTACCAGAATTTTGTTCCATCTCTATGATTGTATATTAATATACTACATGATAAATAAATAAAAAAATTTAATCAATAAACAAGTGGTTAATTTGTGTACTAAGGGGAAAAGTTTACAGATATTAGGCACTGGACACTAATATATATATATATATGAATATACTGTGCATAAAACTTGCACCAAAAATAAATGTGCAAAAAGAATATTTGAGCCAAATGATCTGCACAGAATATGTGAAAAAAAACGGGTAAAAGGGTGCTAAAATTTGCACCATCTAAGCCATATGATTTGAAGGCTATGATGTATCATGGCGCATGTTTAAAAGGGAAGACTTCTGAGCCACTTGGAACACCGTCTAGGCCATACGATTTGAAGACCATTTGACTGATTTAAATCAGATGATATTTCGTGCCAATATTTGGCCTTGAAGATCTTGCATCATGGACTTCAAATCGCGTGGCTTAGATGGTGTTCCAGGCGGCACATATCCTGAAAATGACAGTTTTGATTTTGAACCAAACAAAAAAATTGCTCTAAAAAAATTTCCAAGTGGCACATTCCTATGGTAAAAATCTCTTGTGCAAGGTTTTTACCGTGGGCTTAGGGTTGCTCCAACCAAAAAACCCATCTTCTTAGGGGCTTAGGGCTGCTCCAATAAAAAAAAAATTTATTATAAAAGTGAAAAAAAATACTTAAAACTGAGGGTTGCGATTTTTCTTCTTCTTCTTCTTCTTCTTCTAGATTTTAGGGCACGAGAGGGGCTGAGTATTGCGATTCATCTTCTTCTTCTTCTTCTTTGAGATTTTAGGGTTGAGAGCTGAGTTTAGAGCTGAGGGCTGTGATTCTTTCTTCTTCTTCTTCTTCTTCTTCTTCTTCTTCTTTTGTCTTTGAGATTTTAGGGCAAGAGAGAGGAGCCGAGAGTTTCTGTCGAGAGGGGAGTTGGGAGTTGAGAGGTCTTTAAATATAAAGAAGGAAGAAATTACAAGTTTGCCCTTTTAGTTTATTAAAAAACCCTGCTAGTCCCTTGGTTTAGAGTCACTAAATTCGACTTGCCAAGGCTGCAAACTCGGTCAAGTTCCCGAGTCGAATAGGTGAGTCACTCGAGTCTCCATCCTCTTCGATCCCTTAGACAAGGCGACTCAGAACTTAGTCGAGCCGAGTCAACTCGCCAAGTTTTAAAACCATGGGTCAAATGATATGCGATTAACATGATATTAGTTTTGTTTGAAAGCTATTGAAGTAGCTTTCCAACAAGACGAGAATCGTGCAATTCCAACATGTATTGACGGATTTATGACCACGTTTTCAAGTGCTGTACTAAAAGTGACAAAATTAATAGTCAAATGTCACATATGTGTGCCTAACCCCTAAATATCTCAAATAAGAAAACTAATCCTAAAGTAAACCACAAATAGATATCCTAAAACAACTAAAACTCTAAATTTCAGAATTTTTAATCAAAATTCCGTATAGCCGCTAAATCATGGGCCGTTTGAAAGCCCATTTATGGGTCCACTTCTTCGTTGATCTTGTCTTCTTCTCGACCTGGCCACAATTCCACCATGCAGATCTAAATTCTGCATCAGCATAATTGTGAAATTATAACTTCGAGAAGCTGGAATTCTCAAATACATCAAAGTAAATGGTACACAAATGTCATTGTATATGGTTTGAGTTCATATAGCATTACAACCTTTCTCTTTGTGATCCAAGAGCATTCTCTTTCAGATCTGAGAGAAAAGACAGACAGTGATGAACATGTACAATAGTGAGTAGATCTGTCACATCTTGTCACTCATGTTCCTCGATCTATGACCCGAATTCTAAGTCATTACCTTTAACAAATTCTTAAAGGCATATTGCTTCCTTTAAAAGAAGGAACAATGTAATAAATAATACTGAACTGTTTTATTATTCAATCATAAAACACATTACATCAATTAAAGTATTAATTCATACATCAAACTAAAAATAAATTAAATATAAACCTAAAATTCTCCTTAAACATACTACAACTTCGACAATTCTGCTTTATCTAAGGTGAGAATACTCACTCTTTATCTCCTTTTGGCACTTATATATATATATATATATATATATATATATATATATATATATATATATATTTTTTTTTTTTTTTTATGATTAATTTTTCTGTTGTTCTTCAGCTTCAAACAAGTGAAGTACTTATCGGGGGTCTACTGGATTTTGATTGGCTCTCTGTCCTTTATACTTGCATCAAGGCTGATACCATTAAAAAGCTGCTAAATTGACGGCGTTCTAGCATTCTTCTTGATCTATTCTTCGTGCCTTAGTTCTGAACCAATAACTTCATAACAAATGACAGTTCTTTATTGGTCCCGCCAGATCTGAGGTTTGGACCAATAGGAAGTGGGACATTTGGCATAGTGACATTGGTTCCGCCAGATCTAATTCTTGAACCAATGACGAACTGAGACTTCTAACCAAATTCGTTACTTTATGTGTTCTTAGATTGCTGAGTTCATCAATTGTTACCAAACTGCCCGTATTGTGCTCAAATTCGAATAATAGAACTGCTTGTGAATCGTTCGTTCGCGTTATCAATAGACTAAGACCAGAATATTGTAGTTGTTTAGAACTCTAAGACCGAGTATTGAAGCATTGCGGAGTTCGCATTGGTTAATCCTAACGACTCGTTAATAAGGTCTTTGAATTTGAGGTTTCATGTTCATGGTTTCGTGGGCAAGTGTCGTGCACAACTGCATCAACTATCAAAGAATCTCCCCTTTGGAAGAGGCTGCAAATTAAGCCTAATAAGGATACAACTATTACACATCTCTTAGGGTAATCACACATTGGTTTAAAATAAAATAAAAAATTAAGAAATTTTAGATACAATTTTAATTACATAGTATTAATCCTTATAGGTCAGCTAATCTTAATTAAAATTAAAAAATAAGAAAAAAATGGTTTAAAATATTAAAAATTTATATAAACTTTTCACATGTTTTTAAATATGAAATCAATGTTGATACAGTGATATTTATATCAAGTTAGAGCGTGAACCCATGACCCCAAGAGTTAAGAGTCGCAATAATACTCCCATGAGCTACTATAATTTGATTTGAGATTCAACAGCCACACAAAAAAACCCATAATGGTTAAAAGAGATAATATTTCTTTAAGGCCGTCCCCGCCTCAAAGAACAATTTATGGGACATTACCAACCAATTTGATTGGCCTAATATTAGAAATATCATCTAAGTTTCCCACCTCAATGACGAGGAAGGTGTAAGACGCATTAAAGGCATTTGATCGATAAAATCTATAATCCTTGCAAGTGTACAAGTGTTTGAAGCTAGGGCAAGTACAAGGGTGTCGAACCACAGGGAATGTTGGAATTAAATACCTAAATCTATATTATTCTTCTAATTAATTGAAAGAGTTGAGTGTGTAATTGAACTAATTAAATTATAATAATTAAAAGTTAAAGAAATTTTATCAAAGAGAAGGGAGTCTATGGTTTTAGAAACCACCACAAGCTTTGCAACTCAATTTCCTACTTTAATTCTAATTATCATATTTATGAACAGTCAGGATCAATCGTCACTACAAGCCCACGATCGATCAGTAAAAGAATATGTGAAATTTTGTCATAGGATACACCATCTTCTACAAAGCTCGAACCATCTATACTAAATTAACTACGGTCAGTTCGATCTATCTTAGCATAGCGTATCTAATCTCAAGATAGCACAACTACTAAGAACCATTGCATGAACAACATCTCAAACCACAGGAACTAGATCCGAAGAGAAAATCAACCACATAAAAAATCAAATCATCTACAAGAATAATTGAAAAACCCATGTCATCAAATAATTCCATTAAAATCAAAGGTACTCAATTCATGCAATCACCATCCATAATTATAATAAAGAGTCAAAGTAAGAAAGAGATATTACAAAACTAGAATTTCATCAAAACCATAAACATAGGAATTAGTCGCGCATGATTGAAGGAAGAATGATCATGTTGATGTGAATCTCCATGGTTGCTTGTGATATGATCTTCGAAGCTTCTTCTCCAATCTCTAATCTTCGCTCTCTAAAAGTTCTAAAACAAAAGCTTAATATCCTTAAAAGAAAACTCTAAGAGACTAAAGCCTATACAAATTAGGGATACAAAAGGAAAAAATTCAACTAAAACAGGCCCAACCAGCCCATCAGCGTTTTCAGGTCGTCCGGGCGAGCTAGACAGACACAGCCTTGATATTCTGGTCATGGTTCAAAATTTCGGCCAAAATCTTCAGCCGAAATGTTTCAGTTTCGGTCGCCACTGAAACCGAAAACCCAAAATTTCAGTATTTAATGTACTGTGGGGAAGATTTCAGTTTCGGTCCCCACCAAAACTGAAACGAAATCCGATTTTTTGATCCTTGATTCTGGTCATAACTTTTGACTCTGAATTCGGATCGATGTGATTCTTATGGCATTAGAAAGATAACGAAAAGCTTTACAACTTTGCTTGAAATAACAATTTCATGCATCTAACGTTTTAGGGGACAAAATTGAGCTGTAAGTCAAGATAAGTTTTCAAAAATGGAAATCACCCTCTTTTTAGCCATGCTCTTCCTTTAAGCCGTTTTTACGTACATCAAACATAAAATCATGTTAATTAAATATCTAAGGGGCTTCTAAAGTCCTAGGAAAGTTAGATTAGGGGTCTAATTAGTGTAACAAATAAGCCCGATCAGCGTTCATTTATAGGCAATTACGCCTATATTTTATGAAGAGAAGACTGCCATCACAATTGCCCAAAGCCTTGTTTTTCATAAGAGGAGTGTAGAAGTTGATTGTCGTCTTGTCAAGCAACAATATCTAGATCAAGTGATGTTTTGTATTTCATCTTCCATTATAGCTTGTGGAGTTCCTCACGAAGTTACAAATAGTTTCCAGTCATTAGTTCCTCATTAGAAAACTCTATAAGCTACTCCATCAGCAGTTTGAGGGGAAAGTTAACATTATATCATTTATTATATATCTTCAGCACTTACTAATTTGGGGGCACTTTAGATATTTTTGTCAGAATGGAATTTGGTTTTTCTTGGTCAATTATGTTTGACCATAACTCATTTACCCTAACCTGCACATAATGAGATTTATCTTCTTCCTTATCTTGACTGAATGAAAACTGTCTTCTTTATTTTCCCTACACCTACGTGTTTTTCTACATTGCAAATTTCAATGCAAGAGGTATAGCCTAGTCATATAAGGTGACATAACAAAGACTAAAAAATTGGAACTGATATTTTACTGTTTGTACCAGTACATAAGGTTCAAAAGCGTTAATGCCCGCCCAGTATTAATCCTTATAGGTTTGTATCAGGTGGGTCCACATTGGAATATACCAACCGGGTGGGCGGTATACTTTGGTACCACCCAACATGCTAAACCATAGATATAAAGCATTATATCATTACCATCATTTTCTTATCCACCCACACTAAAACCAAAATCTCTATTTTCTCCAAAGTTGGCCCCAAGTAAACCACCACCACACATTTCAGCCGCCAAGTAAACCAGAACCATGCAAGAGAACCCGTCTTATAAGTTTTAAGAACTTGCATAACCATATTAGACAATCAAACCTAACATCCCAGAAGCCCCAATCATGGAATCTTGCTAAGAGGTACCAAAGGACAAGAACCCCTTTATGATCCATCACAAATATTCCTTATTTTGGAGTTTGTTTCCTAATATATCCCTTAATTTTTAATAATAGCAAAAATGTCCCTATAAGGAAGTATCATTCCAACTTACCCATCTAACTCATTCCCAATAGTTAGATGTTTGTTTATTTTTGGCATTTGTTAGCCCATATTAATGGACCAAATTACTACACGACATGCATACTCTTGTTCTCGTGGGTTTTTTAAAAGATGGTATTAGGGGATCGACCAGTACCAGGGATGGTCAACTCATCTAGACTCTACAACAGACACATCAAATCAAATTGCAACATGGAAAATAACTATTTGGAAAAAAGAAGTCCAAAAATTGCTATGATAAAACAATTCTGACCATCTAATCAATCCAATTTTCCATTAAGTAAACACAATCGTTTCCTGTACCTTATTCAACCAGACATAAACAGGCTCTTGATCAAAAGGATTGGATGATTTGACAAACGTGATATTTTTGGTAACCCACATGCTAACCTTCCTCATGGAAAATCTAGACTAATGTTACATGGTCCGTTGGTTCGCTCGGTTCGAATTCAGGTTCGCGGTTTGAGATTCCCCATTGTCCAACAAACCCAGTTCGCTTGGGATAGGATGAGTGTTTAAATATAAATTATCTCTATGTTTATATTTATAACATAATATATATAGAGATATTCATCGTATTACTCAAAACACAAGTGTGGAGAGTTGGTTATGCGGGAGACTTTCCCTGTGTTTGGTCTGGGTTCAAACCCCTTGTTATGCATTTTTTAATATCTGAAAACAAAAAGTAGGCATGTTCGCTGTTTCTGAGTGAACCAAGGTTCAAAAATTCGGATTTCGTTTCGGTTTCGGGCTGGACGGAAACCAAAATTTCAGCCGAAAACTACAAAAGGGACTGAAATTAACCGAAAATTGGGTTTTCGTTTCGGTTTCGGTGGGGACCGAAACCGAAACATTTCGGCTAAAATCTTCATAACAACTGGAGTGAACCAACCCACAAACGGTCGCAGGGTTGGCCAGCGAACTGGGTAACCCTAATCTAGATTGATGTGCATCCTTGGTGGTCCAGCTCAAGCATCTAATAACAACCCATTTTTACAGCACTTTATAAGCTTCTACTTCTAGTTCAAGCTAAATAAATGAAAAAAAGAAAACATCTAACTAAACAAGAATTAAAAGGAGAAAAAAAAGTTACTGAAGTGATATTTTAGCCATTCTTGAAGGAGGACTTTAAACAGGGATATGTTGATAATTTTTTTACTTTTTAATTAATTAACAACTTAGACCATCCCTCAAATGGCATAATTTTGAACTCGAACCATGATTACATAAATGATAAGCTATTATGACCAGGTCAATGAGGAATAAGCACAAATTATTGTATCTTTTCAACTGATTCCCTGCTTAAATTCAACGGCACAGCATAATAAAATAGAATATTTGGGCTTTAGAAAGAATTGCATCCAAAAGAAACTCTCAGTTCATATTAAAAAAGAAGACCGACCAAAGATTTTAGGCAGGGACCATGTCCAAAAGAATAGGAATAATATTTTCTAAGCTGATATAAGGCTAATAATAAGAGAAAATGATACCAACCGCATGCATTGTTCCATAAGGACGGGGTTTGATTGAATCCAGTTCAGCCAACTTGCGTTGAAAACTTAAAAGATCTTCTGTATCGCTTTCAGGTGCTTCCCTCAGTATAGCTGCCCTCTTTCCCTCCATAATCTTCTTCTCTGCTTGAGTATGCGTCTGAGGAAAGGGGGGAGCCGTGTTGAAAGAGAACATCCAGCAAGAATGAATTTAAGCATTGTACAGAACGTCAATTTGATTACATGATGATAAATAAACACCAAGGACAGAATTTCAACGAACATAGACGAATAAACACAAACAGAAAACAAGGTCTTCCGCACAGACAGTTCTGTTGCAATTTATGATAGAGAGCATGGTTTAAAATACCAGGTTTTCCGGTACGTATCGTCCAGCTCCAAAACTGGTACGTATCATCCGACATGTACCGGTTCTGGATAATACATTGGTATGTATCGTCCGATACATCACCGATATATATATGTAATGCACCAGTACGATACATTCAAAGTATCATACTGGTGACCTCCGAAACCAATATGTATCGTCCAGTACATACCGGTTTCGAATGAGATTTTGAACCATGGTAGAGAAACATGTGATTAAGAAAGGAGATATTTTTAAGTATTAGTTATTATATAAAACATTGTCCAACTTGCTAGAAAATGGAGCACAGATACATAGGATAGTAAATATGACAAATAAAGTAGATAGTTTTGCGACCTCATTTAAGGTTGTTTATATCATTTTAGATAGATATATGTTCAAAATTGTTAGCAACACTCATAATATATCTCACCCCTGACGCACCTGCATGCGAGTCACGAGAACCCATATCGGATTTGTCAACAATACATTGAATGACCTGCCAAGTAAGATATTCAGAGTAGGTATATTAAAAGTAAATGCCTCCTTGCATGATTGCTGACATGCTAAATAATTCTTTACTAGTGTCACCAAGGTCTAGGATTACTTTCTGATGCTATAGTTGAATTAATGATTTTTTTCACTTTATTTTTATGGGCGTGATTTTTTTAACTCGGATTGATGGGATTTTACAAGACGGTAGTTAGACATGTCATATTATATGCTGTGGAATGTTAGGCTACCAAAACAACAAAAAATGAAAGTACGTGTGGCGGAGATGTATATGTTGAGATGAATGTGTCGAGAAAGGGGGAAGGATAAAATTCAGAATGGATACATAAGAAGAAATATGAAAGTGGCACGTATAAGGAAAAACTAGAGAATGACGTTTGAGGTGGTTTGGACAGGTGTCCAGCAGAGGCCAAAAGCAGAGCCTGGTTATCGGGTTGAGATGCTACAACCACAAGGAAGTGGGAGAAGAGGAAGTCAGTGAAGACCTGGAGGGAAGTAATAAGAAGGGACATGAAGGACACCTTGAATTTAGCACTAATCAGAAACGGGTGGAGAAATAGGACTCGCAAAGCCAACCCCAAATAGTTGAATTAATGCTGTTAGGGCAGGTTAATACAAGTAAATAGTGCAATGTGAGTCAAGAAATATATGAGAACTGTACGAGTCAATTCTAGATGTTTTTTTCGTTATCTCTAAAATGAAAGTAAAAAAAATAATAATAAAGAAATGAATGAATGGGTGGACTTGCCCTCTTTATATTATGAATTGGCTGCCTGTCAAAGAAGAAGAAGATAAAAGGTTAGGTAATTGGAAAGCTTACCCAGCAATAGCTGCGACAGCAAGCCAAGAAAACATGCCAAGGGTGCCATCTCCGAGTCCTTTATTTTTGCGGGAAACTGCAATAGCCTCAGCCTTGTTTTTAAATAACTGATAGAAATAGTAATAAATTCCCTACACAAATACAAATGAAGAAGTAGAGAGTGAGGATATGATGATGACATAAATAATGAGTGGTGAAGGGGAGCTGACCTGAGATGCGGCAGTGCCAAGCAAAGAAGGTTTGAGGCCACTGTACAATCCCCCCCAACCTTCGCTATTTATAACCTGCAATTCCTTATTTTACTTAAATAAACAAGGAAGAAATATAAAAGAAAAGAGGGAGGGTCTGAAGCTGACCTGAATGATTTGCAAGAGAGTTCCCCCGGCGGATGCGGAGGGAGAAAGCAGGCCCACTTGGGTTGTTGGTCCTCCTTTCTTAGCATTTCTTTCGGTTTGCTGGCGAGTGTTAACCTAAATTCACGAGGATACCTACTAATAAAATATTATTTTTAAATGAAATGATGATGATACTAAGAACGGGGAAGGAAGAGTGGAGATTTACAGTTTGGAGGGGATAGGTTATGATCTGAGCTATCATACCTCCGCCTGCTCCCGCCAATCCATTCACCAGGGCGGAGCCGTTCGACATCATCTCCAATCCACTTACTGCCTGCAATTAACCAACGATAACCGCTCGTCACCCCATTTAAAGATCATCAATCTAAATTCTAAATTGTATCATTTATCCGTTTGATGGTGCGGATTACCCACATTTTTAACCATTAATTTAAGTATATTTTGGTGTTCCTTTCCTGTTTTTAGAAGAAAGATAAATTTCATTGAACTAACTCACTACTTACAATACTACCATAAATTTCATTGAATTATCTCTAGCACTTCTAATACTATGAATAGAAGAGGGATATTCCTCAACCCAAAGGTCCTAAACACATTCAGATTCCCACAGAAGACCACATTTTGAGAGAGCATGTGCTGCTTTGTTTGCACATCTGAGATTTTTGTACTCTCAAATCTTGAAATATCTTACTTCTTCTTTTATATATTCAATAATAACCATATTTATCGAGCGATCGGTCGCTACACTTGTAATCGCATTTATAATGTTGATACATCTCCATGAGGGCTAAGGCTTCACACATTTTAGCCGAATTGATATTTGGGAATCGGTTGATAAGAGAGCCCATAACCTCTCCCCTTTTGTTTTAATAATAATCTCAATGCCTCCCATATTAGACTATTAGATCTAAGCCCCATCAATGTTGACGGTGAATGTTAAACTTTCATTTGGTTGTCATTGATCCCCCATTCTTATATTTACCTCTTGGTTTACATCATTGCTTTCATTTTGGAACTATTGTAAATAGGAAACACCCCGATAAGTCATTTCCCGTGGGCTTTTGGTTCACGGGCTTTTGGTTCACTCACCATGAGGATACCCCATTCCTATTATTTCAGACATTCCATGGAGTAATGGAAAAAACTTTCTATCGTCTTCTCCACCTCTTATCAAAGTTGCAAATCCAATTCCCCAAAATAAGCCTATGTATAGAAAAAGGTTCGAATACCGATGGGACAAAAAAATCAGGTTTGGGATGCAATAAGACAATCCCGCAAAACATGCATTGTAGATTCGCCATCCTCCCTACATAAGAGACAGCTAGGATCAATGTAGCTCATCCTCTTCCTCAGATTTTCTCGAATCGGAATAATATCTCTACACACACACTAACAAAAAATTATAATTTTATTTGGGATATGACACATCCAAATCACACGCCACAATTTTTCCATAGACATATCGTTCATACCTACTATACTTTATCAATTTAGTATAAGGTGATATGCACTTTTGACACTAAATTTACCTGTATTAATGTAAGCCCATGCCCTTGTATCATTACGATTTACGGACGGTATTAGATTGTTAACAATGGCATTAGCATCCTCAGGGAAAAAACTACTTCGAATTAGATCCATCTTCCATTTTCTGGTTACTGAATTAATAAGATCTGACACATTGTTAACTCTAACATCACAAATTGGGGTAACCACCTTGAATGTATTCATCCTTGGAATCCACCGATCAACCCAAACCTTAATCTAATTACCATCCCCCACTCTCCACATCAACCCCTTATCAAAAAAATTCTTTGCTTGAACCAAGCTCTGCCAGGTATATGAAGCATGTTTTCCTTGTACTGCCTCCATGAAAGTTTGTTGAAGAAAATACTTTGTTTTGAGTAATTTGTGAATGAAAGAGTTTTAGTTCATTTTCAACTGCTAGCATTGCTTAACACTAAAGGCCTTTAGATGACACAAGTCCTATAATATATTTAAACGGCAATGGGCCCAAAATTATACATGTTAGAGAACTAAGAGAATATGGTGTGAGTGTCACACTAAGGATCAAAATACCGGTTTCGGTTTCGGTTGAAATCTTGTGGGCTAGGCTGAAATTTCAGTGCCCACTTTTCTTTTCTTTTCTAAACCCAAAATTATCGGCCTTCAAATTATCGACCGATAATTTGCTAATTATCACGGTAGATAATTTGGTAATTAGCAAATTATTAACCGATAATTTGAAGGCTGCAATTTTTGACCGAAAATTTTGGGATTTCGTTTCAGTGGGGTCCGAAACCGATGCGATTTTGTCGAAATTTTGATCCATGGTATACACTATGATCAAGGATCAAAATACTTATTTCAGTTTCGGTCCCAACAGAAACCGAAATTTTCACTGAAATCTTATAGGTCAGGTCAAAATTTCGGTGCCCTTTTTTTTCTAACCCAAAATTATCGATCGAAAATTTGAAGTTATCGGCCAATAGTTTGCTAATTTGAAGGCCGCAAATATACGACAATAGCAAACAAACAACAACAATAATACTAAGATACAACTAAATAATAAACAATGAAATAATAATAATAATAATAATAATAATAATAATAAAAATATGTACATGATATGGCAACGACAACAGGGCGCTAACACATGGAAATGGAAATAAATAAACATAGCAAAGATGACAAGGCAAATAAACATGACATGGATAACATTACAATATCCAACAATAATAATAAATGAAAACAACAATACTACGATATAAAAATAAGAAAACATATGATAAAAGAAAATAAACATACAACATGCAAACCATGAGTTATGTAAAGCAATAAAGATAAATAAACATAACCTAAAACTAGATACAAGCATGACCCATGAATGTGACATGCAAACTACAACTAAATGCAAGTTCTGCATAAATTAAAGGGGGGTTTCATGTCGTAGTGATCTAAGTTATAACCTATTAATGCCTAAGAATTTAATTTAGCTCTTGTTTTATAACACTTACCTCTCCGCTCGTGTAGCGGTCCTCCACTGGAATACGAGGAGGTCGTTGGGGTCGAACTCAATCAACGCCCTCAAAAGCAGTGCCACCACTAGGAGCAGTCTCTGGATGCGCCCCCTCAGCTCTAGCAATGCCCTCTATCAGGCCCTATCAGCTTACGCTCGAGCTCCTCAAGGCCTAGGTTTACAGCAACATGGTCACCCTCACTGTCGGAAGCCATCTCAGAAGATAGAACTCGGAAAAAGAAGACGGGAAGAAATGGAGCAGAAAACGAACGATTAGATCGCAAGATATGAAAAAAACATAGATTTCAGAGCACAAACAAAGTCGAGGAGCTCCGAAGCAAATAAAATAGAGAAAGTCAGAGAATGTGTGAAAATGACTGATTTTTTAGGTACTTATAGACCACGGTTGATTATATGCCTAAAACATAGTGTATAATTGGATTATATGCATGACTATACATGCGTATATTCAGAATTTTACGCTGAAAGTTTAACGTATAATTGGTTTTCCGTCACTTCGAAGAAGTAACATTTGGATTATATGTTGAATCTTCGACGTGTAATTTGGATTATACACTAGATTCTCGGCGTATAATTCCATCAGTCACTTGCACACACCCTGCCTAAGAGCGTATGTGGCTTCAATTATACGTTGTAATTGCAACGTATAATTGATTATATGTTGTATCCACAGCGTATAATTGCATATAATCCCTTCTTCTCTTAAAATCATGTGTATAAAAAAAAGAGTATGATACAATAATATACCTATAATATTATTACATATAATAATAATAATAATAATAATAATAATAATTACCAATAAAAATAAATCACAAAAAAAATAATTAAAAAATTTACCAATAATTAAACAATGATTACTAATAATCATCGATAATTAACAATAATTAAAAATAAACAATAATTACCAATAATTAAAGAAAAAAACTAATGACAAATTAATAATATCTAACAATAATTATAAATAATTACCAATAATTACTAATAATTACTAATAATTACCAATAATTACTAAATAATTACTAATAATTAATAATAATTACCAATAATTAACAAAAATTAACAAAATAAAAAAAATCATCATAACAAGCCACCAAAGTAAATACGCAAAATAAATAACTAGACACCATGCAAATCCAAAATAAAGAAGATCCACCCACATACTATGAAATAAAGATAATAAAAAAAAGCACATATCACTCAATATATATATATATATATATATATATATATATATATATATATATATATATATATATATATATAGCAATCCGAGCAAAGTAAACCCTAACAAAGCAAACTAAACCTAAGAAAACCACAAGATTAGAACGAAACCAAATATAATAACAAAATTGAAAACACTTTAACGATCCATGCACACCTTCTTCAAACCATCAATAAACGAAACATTCTCAGGAATAACTACGGTCCACCAAGTATTAAAGTCACAAGAAACAAGCACATCAGACACCCCCGGAGAAATAATAACGTTGGGAGATCCATCGGTCTGTAGCAGCTTTCAGCAACCCTTTATCCTTCAGATCACCAATCATATACAAGCCATGACCAATCGAATTACGAAACACTCGAAAAGGGACCAATGTTAAGCAAGTCTTCTCTCTTACGATATATTTTTGTTTGTACTCGACCATCGTCCTGCTGAGGTAGTAGATAGCCTTTTTCTACTACCCATTTTCATCATGTTGACCTAGGATTACCCCATTTCTTTATCATTAGCTGAGACGTATAAAATTAAGGGTCTTGCATGGACCAATGGCGATAAAATAAGAGGGTTGAGAAGGTACTTCTTGATGTTGTCGAAGGCTTACTGATATTGGTCATCCCATATATACTCGACTCCTCCTGTTAGTAGCCTATAGAAGGGGACACATCTATCTGAATGTAGAGATGAACCTTCTGATAAGCTGCAACCTTCCTATGAGTTCGCATAATTCTTTGATGTTACTAGGAGGTGGCATCTCGAGAATTACTTTTACCTTTACCGGATCAACTTCGATGCCTCGTTTGCTGACTATGAAGCCCAATAATTTGCTAGAGGTTACTCCGAACACACATTTCTTTGGGTTCATTTTCAACTGATATTGTTGTGATCATTCTAACACAATTTGAAGTGCTTCTGTATGGCCCGCTCTGGTGCGTGATTTGACCAAGATATCATTGACATTGACTTCTACGCATTTGTGCTTCATGTCATAGAAGATAGCCATCATCATGATTAAAAATTTCGGTCAAAATGTTTCGATTTCGGTCCCTACAAAAACCAAAACGAAAACCCATAATTTCGTTCCCCATTGTAGTTTTTGGCCGAAATTTTGGTTTCGGTCCAACCCAATCCGAAATTTTGATCTCTTGGCACCTATATTTTTTAGGCCGAATGACATGACGAGATAGCAATAGGTTTCCCATGGTGTAGTAAACGATATCTTCTCTTGATCAGTTTCTGCTTGTCGGATCTGATTATATCTCGAGAAATCATCCAAAAAGGATAACATCTCATGTCCCGCAATATTGTCGACCAAAGTGTCGAAGTGAGAGAGTGAAAAATCATCTTTTGGGCATGCGTGATTAAGGTTCTAGAAGTCGATGCATATTCAAACTCTATTGTCTTTCTTAGCAACTGACACTATGTTGGCGATTCATTTTGGATAGAGGACGATTTAGATGAATTTGTTTTTGTGTAGCTTGTCGACTTCTTCTTAGACTTGTAGGGCGGCTTAAAGGTGCATCCTTCTCGGTTTTTGCTTGACCTGCTTGGCCTCAGGTTCCAAGACTAGACGGTGTTCTACCAAATTTGGGTCCAAATCGGACATGTCTTCATATGACAAGCAAAAGAGTCGAGGTGTACTTGAAGAATGTGGACGATCTGTTGTTGTCCTTTTGGACTAAGCCTAGCGCTAATCAATAGTTTCTTCGGCTCTTCTTCAGGGCCAAAATTGATTTTAGTAGGCTCTGCAGCAGCTTGAGTTTGCTCATCGAAGCGCTTGATGACCCATTGGTTACTATTATTTGGAAATATGGGACCAAGGTAGTGTGCAGGTCTTGGTTTAGGATCGCGCTCGGGTTAAGGTGCCGACCATATATATACACGAATAGCTCATAAACATCGGTACATATAGTATATAGTGGGTTTTAATTACTACTTTAGTATTAATTTAATTTTCACATCATATAACCATATAATTTCAATTTATAGCTTATGAAATACTAATTCTATGTAATAAAATATGATCAAGGCCACTTGGCACTGGATCTCGGGTGTAGGTTGCGCATGTTAGTATATATGCAACTCACTTATGTAATTTCCTATATGAGTGCCCATATATTTAATTATTATAAAATTATATTTATACATTAAACTATACATCGATGAATACGTCATTTATGGATCAAACGGCCTCGAGCCGCATTTTATGAGTCATAGTTTTGATCGAGATTAAACCAAACATGCATCGATATTTGGCCAAAAGTCAATAAGTCAACCCTTGAAATTTCAAGGTCGCTACATCAATAGTCTTTTTCATTTCGCTTGACTTCAAGAAGGGCATTGGGAATATGTAGTCGAAAAAATATTGATCGGTTGATCGAAAGATTGCTAAGCCTTCTACACTACAAAAGTCAAAGATTACATTTTTGTGTATTTCTAACTTGTTAGAATCGATACTATAATTATTTATTTTTATTATTTTTAGATTAATTGAGGAAAATAGCAGGGTTTCGATTCTCGGGCATCCATTGACGAAATCCTAATATCTTCAATGGTGAACAACAAATGAGTGCATATGCAACATAGAAAAGGTTGGGTATCAATGAAATTAGGCCTATTACCATTGGTGTATAGCATACAAAATTATTCGGGTGGAATTTGTAAGTTAGCATCTCGGATCCACATGTCAACGATGTTGTCCGATTCTGGGCTCCCCGACCCAATTTTTCCTTGCATAGGCGTTATGTATCGTGGTCCCTATTCAAAATGTATCGATACATGAAAGGGCGGCCAGTCGTACCTTATTGCCCAAGCTCCGAACTTCTCTCTATCTGATGTGGGATATTACAAACTCCCCAACATATAGAAGAGCGGTCTTTGGCGATACCATTTTGTGATGACTCAGACACACATACCAACTATATTATCCAATTCTGGACTTAGGTCTTTGGCCCAGTTTTCTTCATGGCATGGGTGTTACATTTCGCCGTCTCTACACAAAGTGCGTCGATAAATGAAAGAGTTGGTTGCACCTCATAGCCCAGGCTTCGGACTTCTTCATATCCAATGTGGGATATTACAAACCCCCCCCCCCCACCTTATAAGAAAACCGTCCTTGGCTCTGATTCCATTCTGTGACGACTCAAACCCACATGCCAATGATATTGTCCGATTTAGGACTTAGCTCCCTACCAGAGTCTTGTTCTTGACATGGATGTTACGTTGAGAAGTCCGGAGCCTGGGCTAGTATGACTGATCCTTTCATGTATGGACGCGTCTTGGATAAGGATGACGATACATAACGCCTATGTTAAGAACAAAATCGAGGTGGAAACCTAAGCTTGAAACTGGACAATATTGTTGGCATGTGGGTCCGGGTTGTCATATAGCATCTTGTGAGACCATGGTCTCCAATACTTTCCAAATGGAGATCATACCTATTGAGCAACAATAGTAGTATACCATTAGAAGTGAAAGGCACATAACCGATTTTATGACTCTGTTTGATAACTAGGAAATAAAGATATAAAAGGTAGTTGGTTTGGGTGTTTCTTAGCTTTTCTAGAAAAGCTCAGAATCCTGAAAACTCATATTCTTGTTGATTCCTAGTAGACTTAGATTCATGTCTTTTCTCAAATGCATTCTTAAGTTACTCATATTCCTGACTTTTTTCAGAAAGTTCATAATTCTATCATTCTTAAATTCATCTCAAAAAAGCTCAGAATCAGTTTAATGGATGGTTCTGCTATGATCGTAGAAATGCTATTTCATCATCGGTTTATTTGTCGTAAATTGTATTTGATTGAACTTTTATGGTATTGTCAATCCATGCGAGGTTGAACATATTTGATGGAGCTTTTTCTTCAAATATAATTTCATGAAGGGTAATTACTAAAATATCATACACACATAGCGAATCTAATATAAAATCGAATGTAAGTGCAATGTTGGACAAACCATTACATATTTGACATGACTGGATATGGGCCAGTATTAGTTGAGATTGACCGATATTGACCGAGTTTGACCCCCATATAAAGTCGAGGAAGTATATGGTATTTGATGGATTGCCACTTGGACAATTTAGAGTGGTCGCACCACATCACTTGTTTATTTAATCTAAGATATTGCCACGCGAACCAGTTAAATTGGTCACAGATGTGCACATAGCATAATTGATAAATCGCACTTCAATGGGGTAAGATAAAAAGTTTGGTTTTAGTGGTGTAAGATCATTTAAACACCATCTTTGTGTTTAAATGTCGCTCACTAGCCATTTTATCCTTTTACCAATAGCTAATATAAGGGACGTGCTATGCACGTGGAGAGAGAGAGAGAGAGAGAGAGAGAGGGAAAAGTAATTGAAAATTTTCGAAATTAAAATAAAGAAGTAAATCAAGATCTTACTACACAAAATAGTAATTCATAAGTCAACAGTAATAGCTTAGTAGTACCCAAGGATTAACAAGTAGTAACTTAAAAGGCTACAACTATGTATAAGCACTATCTTATCAAGCGGTTTAGTTACTTTTTTAGGAGAGAGAAAGAGAGGGAGGGAGAGGTTTTATGGGAATTTGAGATTAAGAGAGAAAAAGATAGGGTTGGAGTATTTGCAACCAAAGATTTGGTCTCTTCAATTGATGGTTCCACTGCTAACACCGTTGACTGCCTTGGATCAGACGAAGGAGATCATTTTTCGTCCCAATCTTTGGCAAAATAGACCATGGTCCACATATTAGATAGTCAGATTTTGATTCTCAATGGGACACATCCTTGAAAGTGACCCAAGAACTCTTCCAATTAAGAAGTCATGATCATGACCACTTTGGGGATCTGTACCACTTGGAATCAATGTATGATATGTGGGCCATGGTATGAAGATCTATTTTTCCAAAAATTTGGACAAAAAATGATCTCTATGATGTGATTTAATGATTCAAAGCACTCAATGTGTTAATGGTGGAACCATCAGTCTTAGAGATCAATTCTTCGATATCTATCTTAAAGATGAGGGGGGAGTGAATATGGTGTATATATATATCATGTGAGAATTATAGTCCTTCACACTCAGAATCCGAATGATTCGGAGTAAATTACTCCGACGAATGCATGTCGCTTTCACTCAGAATAGGGCAGAAAATGTGTTGGCCTCACCACAATTCGCGAACAGCTGATTCCATCAAAATTACTTGGAAAGTGCTTCATTTCTGAGTAAAAATTCAGAATCTGTGTTTCTTGGCTCCCGAACGAGCCCTAAGAAATCATTTCATCTAAAATCACTACAAAAAATAAGACTATTAGCGGTAATTTTTTGCAACAAAAAACTTCCGTTATTAACAAAAAAGCTATTAAGACTATTAGCGGCAAGAGTATTGACAGCAGTTTTTTTATTACTAGCGATAATCTAATGTTCTTATTTTTTTGTAGTGAATATAATATTTATTGTTTGACAGTACTTTGTGGAAATTGACTTCCGCGAAAATCTGATTTTGCTTTTTGATTAGTCTATTTGGAAAAAAAACTAGAAAATGATATTTTTGCCAAAAGAGTAAAATGAGCAAACCTGTAAGTTACCTTGATGCGATAAAAAAGAGCTGATGATCCGAACGGTGCAATTGTCCTTCAGTATTTCGGTAAAGAAATGCTGCTTGGATGTCATTTCCACGTAAGAAAGGAGAACTTTTTCAAGCGGGACCCATTTAAATTCATTTTCAAGGCCCTAAAATCCTACTAAACAAGAAATGATAAAGTGAGCCAAAAAATTCACTGAAGTGCATTCTCAAATGAACAATATTGTACCCTCTGTATCATGATTGACATTAAAATACACCAATAATCAGATGATTAGAATCTTTTAATAGGCTTGATTCATTGGTTGAAATGTGTCAGCTGCCCATAAATTTGTAAACCTTCAACAAAAAATACTAGTTGCCACGCCACGCTTTGGATTTACCATTTAGGGATACAAAATGGTACTAATGTGATGAGCAAGGAAGAAATCTCATGTACTTTTTGAGCTACTTTTTTGGGATTTGTGCCACGTGAAATCAAATACTAACTGTCTAATCGTATGATAATGGTCTGAAGGTCCCTTGTGTGTAAGTTTAGAGAAAAAAACGATCTCCATCGTCTGATCCAAAGTTAGCCAATAATTTCTGATGTAGGTGCCCTCCAAGATTGCATTGGGCGTTAAGAGCATTGATCCTCTCACCTCATGTTTCGGTTTTCATCCAATCATGACGATAGTGAATTGGCGCATTATGGACATTCTTTTTTTCTTCCACCTAAATAATGAAACTGACTTTCTACACTGTTGTTTGATATGGTTGCTTGTGGAAAAGTCGGCCATCATCTCTTGGTGACTTAATTTTGGTTGTTTTTGGCTTCATTATTAACTCATTGGGAGAGATATGGGGAGATTGGGAGGAGATGCATAATCAAAACGCCAGGCATGGGCGGAAAATCTTCAAATCTTCTTCTTACGCCACCTGATTTGATGACAAAGGTTCATCCATTCTTTGCATGGCTGTGAAGAAAATGACAAAGGTTATCCATTCATTCGATCATCTGCTCTAGCGGGTCCAAGGACACATATTTCGATCAGTCCAAGCCCAAGGCATAATTAATTACAACGAATTTTGAGTATTACTCCCCCTCTCTAATTGGGCTCATTGACTAAGATGGGATTATTGAACCTGCAACCTCAAGCTTTTCAAGGTTTTCAATATCTGTGATTTGAGCACAAAAATATCAGAAATTTGAATCAATATATATATATATATATATATATATATATATATATATATATATATATATATATATATATATATATATATATATGGGAGCCGGTTAGGTGGCATCCAAAACACTGTTTGGGTGCCACGTGAAGCACAAGTGGATGGTATAGATCAATATTAAAAAAAAAAAAATTGAAAAAAACTTTTTAAACCCACAAGTCTAAGTTTGACGGGTTTCATTGATCCACATTTTACGGTTCAAAAAACACACGGTGGAGATGGGTTTTCAAATTATCTTTTTTACAAAGATGATCTAAGCAATGCACCCGAGCTCCACGTGGCATCGAAATAATATGTTGGCTGCCACCTGGAGCTCCATGTGGAAGCTTGGAGGACGGTGACTGTCCTCCCATGGAGGACGGAGGCCTTTTCCTATATATATATATATATATATATATATATATATATATATATATATATAGAGAGAGAGAGAGAGAGAGAGAGAGAGAGAGAGAGAGAGAGAGAGAGAGAGAGAGAGAGAGAGAGATGGGTATGTGATAGATCACAATAACAGACGTGTGTTTCTGGCAGGTTCACTTGAGTGGTGGTTACTAGGATACATCAGGATCGGGTGGCCCATGTCTCTGAGCGTCATCTTGTTAAGTTGGGCTGCGATTGAATACCAGACACAGATGTCTGTTATTAATATAAAATGGGAGTATCCCAATCCTCATACGCAACCTCTATGCTCACTCCTCACATAAGTAGCTATTCTTCCTTAATTAGGCATGTATGTCTATACGATGCAAATATAATTATTTATACAAACAACAGCTATGTCATCATATGTACTTAAATTGTGGTGTAACTCATCACCATATATGTATATAATATCACTATATATATGTATAGAGCAGTGCAACAGGAGGGAGGGGGGATTAAATTAATTGGCAGAAAATGCGGTTGTTTTTTATATGGTGGTTGGTGCTGGCAATTGGGTTTGGGTTAATTAGTAGTACGGAGGAAGAGATGGAGGAGGAGGCATGCTTTTCTTCTTTTGACTACGGAGATGCACTGGGGAAAGCTATTTTGTTCTTCCAAGGACAACGCTCAGGAAAATTGCCTTTCAACCAGCGAGTCCAGTGGAGGGCAGATTCTGGACTCTCAGATGGAAAGCTAGAGAATGTATGTATTTATGATGAGAGAGAGAGAGAGAGTGTCAAACTAGTCAACCTATAATTAATTAGTGTTTTAATTAATTAATTAATTAATTATGGGGCCATGCCATATTGCCATAATGCCACGGCAGGTGAACCTGAGTGGTGGTTACTACGACGCCGGGGACAATGTAAAGTTCGGGTGGCCAATGTCTTTTAGTGTAAGCTTATTGAGTTGGGCTGCGATTGAATATAAAGCACAGATAAGTTCAGGGGATCAGCTACAGCATCTGCATTCCGCCATCCGTTGGGGAGCGGAATTCATATTGCGTGCTAACACTTCACCCACTACCCTCTATACTCAGGTGTTTGTTTTTTTTTTTTTATCTCAGTAAACCAATTATAATTACATTATATATGCCAACCATTCATATCTATGAAATTTTACGGTTATTATTTCGGCTATTCTTTGTTTAACATTACTTATGACAAGCATGGTTTTAATTATCCGATCCGATATGCTTGATCGATATGACCAAGAAAATCGATCGATAACATGCAAATTCTCAGATATATCGGCCAAATTTTTTGGAATACTGATATTATCCGATAGATCAGATATGCACGGGGAGATTGCGTAGTTAATGAGAAGACGAGTAATCTTCTGCGGATTCTATAATCCATTAAGACCTTCAAGCATATCGCAGTCTTTCTATATTTATCTTCTCCTGGAGAATCTTTTAATTTGTTGGTTAATTTCATTAACAATCCTAAGATTCTTTCTTTTCAACCCGGGTTGCCGTGCTTTGATAGTTGAGTGCTATGAATTTGTCGATGAAATTCATTTTTTGCCTCACTCTTTCGCCCAAGGGATCTTAAAATCACGTGCTTACTATCATATGGCCATATTTTGATTCCACATGAGACACATCTCATAAAGTGATCTAGTGATCGTATTAACTTTATTTCACATGGGAAGTGTGCTATGTGGACCAAAAATCTGACCGTCTAACAGTAAACCCATCATCTCAAGATGGATTGTGTGAAAGATTGGAGGGAAGAATGACCTCTATCATATGGCTCAAAACTGTCAATAGGTTTAAAATGCTGAATCCAACGTTGAGAAGGTGAAATCTTTGGTTGTAAATAAATTATCCTAAAACCAACTATTGTAATTTTAACTCTTAAGTCTTAAAGAGAAGTACAAATAATCTGAGTTGTATATAAATACAATCCGGTATATCGGCCCGCACAAGAAATTTTTTTTTTTTATCGGACAAGCACTTGGCCAATAATCCTGAGTTTTATTGATTTTAAAATCTTGCCCACAAGTGAAAATGTGTATTCATGGGTTATAGTCAGAATACCTGAAGCTATTGAAGATATATATATATATATATAGGAAAAGGCCTCCGTCCTTCATAGGAGGACGGTCACCGTCCTCCAAGATTTCACGTGGAGCTCCACGTGGCACCCAAAACACGTGTTTTTTTTTTTTTTTTTATAACATAGGGTATATATATATTATTATTATTATTATTTTATTTTTATTTTTATTTTTATTTTTATTTTTATTTTTATTTTTATTTTTATAACATAGGGTATCCCAAGCTTAGAGTTGGACTAATCCCAAGGGCCGCTAATCCCATCGCCCCCACCATGCCACGAGCTTTCACGATTTACTCAGTTACGCACCCCTTTATCATAGAAGAGGAGTCATTTCGAACTCACCACCATCGGAAGCTTTTCCAAGTTGTCAACTAATGCAATATCCCCTTGGTGGGTTTGAGGCTATTGATGTTTTGGCACACAATCACAATAATATACTACTGTGGCATCCAATCACATGATCAGAAGTCATATATAGGAGCGGTTCAATGATCATAACTATTGTGAAAAAAATAGTAATAAAAATATATACAAAACTCTACGGTCAACGGTGTCAACCATGTGTTAAGTGAACGGTGAAACCAAGTGTTGTTCTACTATCATTTTCCGTAGAGTTGATTCAGCTGATTGCACTGTTTTATAGTCTTTTGATTTTTCTTCCAGTAATTATGAACATCAAGTCGCACCTTCCGTGGCCCCCAATCATGTGATTGGTTGCCATGTGCCAGCAAATTCGTGTGAGAGAGATAAGTCTACCAGGCTACCTTTATCCATAGTTTATTTATACTATTTATCCAATAAAGGTAACCTAAATCATGTTTTTCCTAGAACCATTTTAGTACATGGAGCCACTTGTGACGGGATCAATACTTTGGGTAGCAGCAGAAAGGCGTGGGGGCTTTGGAGCTGGTTGGTTTGCAGCAGGAAGGCATAGGGGTCTTGGAGTTGATTGGTGGCATGATCGATCGCATGGGGAGATGATGCAAGGCGTTATGGGCATAGTGGTGTGGGGCATGACATTGTGTGTCACGAAAGAAGTCTGTGTGTCATGGGAGTATGATAAACCAATACGTTTGAGGTCATCGGGTTATTTTCCCATAGATGGTGTTTGAATCATCTATGTTGGAGGCGGGTTGCTCTCACACACACACACACGAGGCCTTGCGTCGCTAGAGGGTGCGTAAGTGTCTCCTAGGCCTGAAAGGGTAGGCCTAGGACGTTACTTCGGATGTAATATCGTGTGTAACCCAAGGTGAAGTTGCCATATGGCCCCGGGCCGGCATCGCAGTGCACATGGGTCGACTAAGAGGGAGGCACTCGAGGGTTGTGTGGGACATTATAGTGCACGTTGGCTGAGGGTCGGATGCAGATGTATATTAGTTACGATGACCAAACACGATGGTGGGCTTGGTTCAGTATGTTGGAGAGAAATGTTGGAATAGGACGACATGAGGAGCTGCATGCTAATGTTGCGAGGTGAAGTATTAGTGTTGGACACAGAGTGAAACTTGAGCAGGCCAAGTGAGGCACATAAGTGCTTGTAGGCGTGTCATTAGGGGCACGAAGCGTTGGTATGGTAGGCCTTGAAAAGAAGGTAACCATGTTGGGGAGTTCCCGTCCTCTAGGTGAGTGGTTCAAAGTTTGATAGTTGGGTAGGCTGGCTTCGTTGCACGTGACATCGAGGCGCCGCACGGGCGTGATAGCCGATGTCGAGCTGCACCTCCGTGATAGATGATATCATTGACATGTCGATCCGAATAGGGTAGCACTGGACAACTAGTGGGAAGGTGGAGGGACCTTGGGACTAGAAGGCCAGATTGATCCAAAGGGTGATGCTGGGTGAGCTAGTAGGAAGGTGGGGGGACCTTAGAGCTAGATTTTAGAGCTAGTTAAGAGGTGAGGGCCTTGGTACTGGAGAACCAGGTGAATCAAGGATGGATGACGCTAGAGAGCTAGTGGGAAGGTGAGGACCTAAGAACTAGGGTAAACTGAGGGAGAGCTTGGGAAATAGAGGGGTGAAGGTAGGGCCGAGGTATCGAGGTATTTTGAAAGCTGAATTTGGTAAAGTCGAATGCTTGATGCATGATATGGTAAGGGATAGTGCATGACAGGATCAATTCATTGTGATATTGCGTCAACGATGACGTTAACATTATGGAGTGTTGGAGGATGTGACGGAGACAATACTCTGAGTAGCAATAGGAAGGCGTTGGGGCCTTGGAGTAGGTTGGTTTGCAGCAGGAAGGCATAGGGGTTTTGGAGCCGATTGGTGACATGATAGATCGCGATACAGTCGCGACGCAGTCGCATGGGGAGATGATGCGGGGCGTTATGGGCGTAGTGGTGTGAGGCATAACACTGTGTGTCACGAAAGGAGTTTGTGTACCATGGGGGTATGACAAACCAATGTGTTTGAGGTCCTCGGGTTATTTACCCATAGATAGTGTTTGAACCATCTATATGAGAGGCGAGTTGTTCTCACACACACGGGGTCTTGCGTCACTGGAGGGTGCGCAAATGTCTCCTAGGCTTGAAAAGGTGGGCCTAGGATATTGCTTTGGAAGCAATGCCGTGTGTTACCCAAGGTGAAGTTGCCATGTATCCCCGAGCTGGCGTCGCAGTACATATGGGTCGGCTAAGAGGGAGGCACTTGAGGGCTGCGTGGGACATTGTAGTGCACGTTAGCTAAGGGCTGGACGCAAATGTGTGCTGGTTACAAGGACCACATACGATGGTGGACTTAGTTTAGTATGTTGGCGAGACATGTTGAAATGAGACGACATGAGGAGCTACATACTACTGTTGCGAGACGAGGTACTAGTGTTGGACACAGGGTGAAGCTTGAGTAAGCCAAGTGAGACACGGAGGTGCTTGCAGGCGTGTTGTTAGGAGCACGATGCGTTGGTATGGTAGGCCTTGGAAAGAAGGTAATCATATACGGGAGTTCCCGTCCTCTTGAAGGGTAGTATCAAAGTTTGATGGTTGGATAGGCTAGCTTCGTTGCACGCGGCTTCGAGGCGCCGCACAGGTGTGATAGCCGGTGTCAAGCTGCACCCATGACACACATCTAAAGAATTTTCAGGAGACTAAATTGATTATAAAGTTATATATATTATTGCCAATGGAGGTTGAAAGGGCATAATACCCCCTTTACCCCTACATCTTCTATAAAAATAGGGAGCCATTACTTGCACATGGCCTCTAAAGAATTTGAAGATTGAACAATGTTCTAGTGATTGCAGGGAAAATAAATTTAAAAATTTGCACAATGTTCTCTCTCTCTCTTAATTCATAACCACAACCATGAAAAAAATCGTAATTATACAAATATATACACTACAAAAATGAGGTGTTTGCTATTAACAAAAAAAATTGCCACTAGTGAAATAACAAGCTTTTCTGTTAATAGCAGCGATTTTTGATTGCCGCTAATAATCTTATTTTTTGTAGTGAGAGATCGACTTCCATTTTTTGCTTTTTTTTTTGTAAAAGTTAATCTTCTTTCTTGGGAAGACGCGTTCTTAAGAGTTTTTACAGACACAAAGATTGGCTTCTCTGAAAAGTGATTACTCTTAAGAACAAAGATTAAAAGGTGTTTCGGAAATTTCGCCGAAGTTTTGTCTGACCCTTGTTTAAGTGAATTTAGGAGAAATTTAAAAAATTCCGGAAAAATTTGCCACCATTAAGACTTTTCAAGACGCTTCGGCTAATTGTTCTCGGATCAATGCATATATGTATCCCTCCCAGCCATCAACTTCATTTGAACAACCTCTACAAGACCCACTAGACCGCACCAGCCCACTTCCTCTCATACTTCACCAGCCCAAGTGCCCAAATCCTCACTATCCACAATCTACTGGCCCAACCAGGTCTTCATCGAGAACTAGTCCATCGGAAATAAAACCTCAATCACCAGTGGAGGACCCCGGATTTCTTTCCATAGGAGATAGCATGGGGTAGATTGAAAAATGAGTTAGTACGAGATAAGCGACACAATTTTTAGGTGGCTTGATACTTACGATCACTTCTTGGGACGCATGTGTTTCACATGCAATCATCATGTGTACCATCCCATAGGTGTGCCATGATCTAAAGATCTCGGGCATAAAAGTTTGAGAAGAATAATAATCTTTTCATCACTTGATTTAAAAATGTCATATCAAGTTCACGACCATATCATTAATTTTAAATGGCATTTAAATCAGATAATGAAGATCATTTTTCATTTCTAATATTTTATACAATAGATATCAAGATTATAAGCGCCAAATCACAGAGAATGCATGATGATTCTAGATGACACATCCTAAAGGCGACCCAAGTAGTAAGTGCATCAGTGTTTCGATTAGATATCTAATACTAACCTTTTGGCATGTTTACCACAAGCAATCCTCATATGAAAGTGAGTCATGATTCAAAGGACTTTGGTGCAAAATATTGGGACAAAGAAAGATCTTGGGTCAAAGTAGTTAAACATCATCTAAAATTAAGAGGTATAATGAATATTGAACATACCTTTCATTTTAGATGACCTTGACCACTTTGATTCAAATGATAGATATTGCTTTTAAACCCAATCTTTTGTGTCATAGATGTTGAAATCATGGGCGTCAAATCACATAGAACACAGTAATTCCACATGGCACGCCTCCTAAAAAGTGGCTCAAGTATCAAGAGCATGAATGCTTGGGTCAAGTACCTACCATCAACTCTCATTTTAGAGAGGTTGATTCTTGGACTAAAACCCGTGACCTTCCACCACCTCTTTGGGCGGACAAAGATAGACTATATTAGAATATAGGACAATGTTATACGGTGGACAATTTTGCAGACAACTTATGTGGCGCGACGTGACTGGCTGCACACATGGTGGGGCCCAAGCACTGCAGCTACTCACATCGCGCCACATAAGCTGTCTGCATCATTGTCTACCAATAATTGTCCACCGTTTATAATTTTCATAGAATATATTAGAATGAGACACTACGAGAATATTAGTGGTACTGGGAACAACGCTTTAGATACTACCTGCTTTGAATTAGAGTTGGGAATCAAATAAAAATAGTGGCGGCAATGGGAATTAGGAAGGCCACCAAACATTGTTTCGGCATATAAGATAAATTTGTTAAATTTTAAACAGGTTTAAGGCTCATCACCAGCTTGTATACAACCCATATTCAAAAATAGCCAAAACAAGATCAATCACAAATAAAGGTCAAAAAACCATATGATCTCTGACGTAAAAACTGGGAATATAGTTTATGCAGAAACTACCTCATTACTGCAATAATAGTTACATAAAAGGTTCCATTTCGACAATGAATGGATCATTGTCTGTGTCATTTAACCCTATATATCTCAGAGAGCAATCGGCCTATTATTGACTTGCATATGAGTGGGAGGTAACCCTTACGAAAAAGAGGAGATTCAATTCAGGTATACAAGTACACCTTTCAACTAGGGGTTGAGGGATATGAGAAAGGAAGCAGCAGAACCAGCTAGGATCCCTGGTTATTTACAAAGAAACTGTTGTTTGTTTCTCTACAGAACCAGCTAGCAACATCACAATTTTTTCTGATAACAAGACATCAAGTAATGTCTGTGAGCAGAACATGGATTTGCCTGTGTAGGGAGAATAGATCAAATGATTTACCTTTAAAAATCTGGTCTCGTTTCCTGGATAGAAAGTAAAATCCGTTCTTCTCGCCTTGTATTTAACTTTCTGCAAGCATCACATCCTCAACTACAACAATGGTTCCTACACCTTGTTCAATCACAACATCATCCTCTGCTGCCTATTCCTTGTCATAATGTTTTTTTGACGACCCATATTAGTCAGTAAATTGTAAAGCGACAAATAACCTCAATCTCGCAGATTCGAGCCTAGCTTACGGATCAATAAATAAATAAAAAAGACATTAAGATTACAAACTAAAATTTATGCAACTTAGATAGGATCTGGGCTGGCATATATTAAATGAAATTCATTCTCCTTTTTCCTTAATGGGAGTCTCAACTACACTGGTATCCCTGCATGTGCGGCAGGATACTTCCTAATATGCAGGAATTTAACTAAAGTATAATGTCTACATAAAATTCTTATGGCCTTATTATTCTTTTAATGGTTTAACAAAATGCATGTACAAATTAGCCTAAATGAAGGTTAATAAGGTTACCCACATATTTGTATAAGAAAGAGAAAAAGTTCAAATAAGATAAATTATTATAATAATAATTTAAAAAAAAAGGTTTCTCACCTTCAATAACAGAGGCATTCTAGAAAATTCAAGAACAGGCCAATGAGTTAACAGAAATGAGGCACCGCAGTAGTTGGGAGTGGTACATTGGAGAAAGATCCACACGAACAAAATATTATTCAAGTGGCCATGCATCTAATGACATTCAACTGAAAACAAAACCATGAACTAATCATCAGAACTCAAAACTTCTTCGGTATTTAGCTAAACTAGTAATGATAATTATCAATATCAAAACCCAAATCCTTGGGATAACTAAAATTTTATATGTTGTAGAGTAGAGCCGGACGATGAGACTGTCTTTGTAGAGATCTTTTTTTAGTATTTAATTTTTTTTTTTTTTTAACTTTTTTTTTAATGCGTTGATTCCAATTTTTATGCTCCAATAATCTTCATTATCACATGCTCGTCTGTGCCCAATCCCACGATCAACAAATTTACACAATTACTAGAGGGAAAAAAGAGGAAAAACATCCTTCTAAACTTGTCATTGTCTTGGATTTGGATTTGAAAGAAAAGATCTTCAGCCAATATAACTCATCGTAGGGATTTGACAGGATCTTTACAGCTGGCTGTCTTATTGACCTAAACAGGGGCTGTATCCTGTTAAACTAGCACTTCCCTAACATACTCTCTATTTATTATTGTTATCCTAACAAATTCTTTACATCCCCACCCATAGAAACCTAACTTGGAACACCTAGGTGAACATCTAGCCCCCCACTAAACATTTAAACGGCAATCCCTAAAAATTTATACTAATATCCAACAAATTTTGCAGGTGGGAGATGGGAACTATGATCATCAGTGCTGGGAGCGTCCAGAAGACATGGACACACCTCGAACACTGTACAAGATCACTGCTGCTTCCCCGGGTTCAGAGGTGGCTGCTGATGCTGCCGCTGCACTTTCGTCTGCTTCCATAGTATTTAGAAGTGTTGATTCAAAATATTCATCAACACTCTTAATGAGATCAAGATCAGTAAGAGAACAGCTCATCTGCTACATAAATTCATTTACACAAATTCGATCTTGTCTTATTGCTATGTTATCCTATTTTTGCTTCTAAAAAACTGATTAATCTTGGTTGTCGTTCCACCTCGAAATTATGACTGGTCATTACCATTTCAAATATATTCGAAGGAATTTGTTTTACATCGATTCCATCTCTTAATCGCTAACTTGTTGAGAATGTTGGTTCAGCTTTTTGAATTTGCTGACAAGTATAGGGGATCTTATCAAGGTTCTTGCCCTTTCTATTGCTCCTACTCTGGATACCAGGTAAGGCTTGAAAGTGAAAACGTTTATTAATGGAATGTGTATGTCTTTGCCAAAATAAAAATAAATATAAAAATACATTAGCTATCAAGACAGGCACTCCACCACTTAGGTCTTGAGAAGCTAAATGCGTTCTTTGTGTTCCTCTGCGTTCATAAGGCGCTGACCAGGCATGTTAATATGCATTTACATTGTTGCATGCGAATCTATTTATACGCATTTATCAGTTTATCCTAACTAGTGACTTGTCTTTTACTAAGGATGAGCTTCTTTGGGCTGCTGCTTGGCTATACAAAGCAAGTAAAGACTCCAAGTACTTGACTTATGTACTGAATAATCAAGGATGGAGCAGACCCGTGTCCGAGTTTAGTTGGGATAACAAATTTGCTGGTGCACAAGCATTGCTAACAAATGTATCCTTAGTGAGCTTTACATACCTACCTTTCCCTACACAATTAAATATATTCTATAGCTTCTACTTTTGTTTCTCTTGTAGGAATATATGAGGGGGGCAAAAAACTTGGAAAAGTACAAGAGGGATGTGGATTCATTCGTATGTGCCTTGATGCCAGGAAGCAGCACTGTGCAGATTCCAACAACCCCTGGTCTGCATTACTAGTTCATCCTTTTCTTTTTTCCTCACCAATCGGATCTATAGTTCATCTTGCAAGCCTATACTTAAAAATGCTCATAGTTGGGTTTCTCTTTCTTTATGGAGAAATTGAAGGCAAAGAGATGTTGATGGCATTGTGCAGGAGGGCTTCTATATACACGAGATGGGAGTAATATGCAGTATGTTACAACTGCTTCTTTCATATTGGTTGTCTACTCCAAAATGCTTCATGCCTCTGGGATTGCTGAAGTTCAATGTGGTTCACGTAGTTTTTCTCCTGCCCAGATCAGAGCCTTTTCAAGAACACAGGTGCATATTAATCATCTTATCATAACAGTTATTAAAATAGATCATAAGAGTGGAAATACCAGAGATATCTGTAACCTCTTGAAATGCAGATTTACAGGCAATGACTACCATCATATCTCTATGGGATAGGGTGCCAAATGGCATGTGATCGCTATTCAAACCCACCACCTAGGCGAAGTCTTCCAAATCATATATATATATATTCTTAAATGTAATGTGACCCTTGAGCATTTCTCCCATTTCCAGTGACTGTTGATTCACTTTTCAGGTAAACTACATACTAGGAAAGAATCCATTGGGGATGTCTTACATGGTGGGATTCGGAGCCAAATATCCAATGCAAGTTCACCACAGAGGTGCATCCATCCCCTCCATCAGGGCTCACCCAAGTAAGGTGGGTTGCAACGACGGCTACTCTACATGGTATGCTACCAATAAACCGAACCCCAACATTCATATGGGTGCCATTGTTGGAGGACCCGATTCCAATGACCAGTTCAAGGACTTGAGGTCTGACTACTCTCATTCAGAACCAACCACCTACATCAATGCAGCATTCGTTGCTCCCTTGGCTGCTTTCTTCTTTCATAGGCACACTGGGTGTTTGTTGCAACTTCCACGTGCCAACGCAACCTTCTCCATTTCACTTAAGCCGATTTAGGATGAATGGATTTGCACTGGGTTAAATGCCAAGCGCTACAATCATAATGAATTCTGCTATATGTGATACTTGCTATAGGACATGGCATAGATATAAAATAATAAATATTTAAATCCAATGCTTAACGCCACAAAATTATATTCAGATAGACTTGATTGGGGTGGTGGGTTGGCATTAATACATGATACAACTTGTACTTTGGTGGAGAAGGTATATTTTTGAATATTTTTACCTCCCAAGCAAGAGATAACCCCCCCCCTCACACACACAGATATATATATATATATATATATATATATATATATATATATATATATATATATATATATATATATATATATATATATATATATATATGATTATAATTATAATTTTTTAAAGTTGTGTTCAAACTTTATTTTTTTTGGCTAACATCCATATAGTGAATGCTAGTATCCTTTATTGTGAAATTAGAATTGTCAATAAATAAAATAAAATAATAAGCTTCCTATAATTCACTTTTTATTTTTCCCTCTAATTTACCCTAACCCTAATACCACCATCCTAACCCCAATACCAATCATCTAAAGCAACTTCTTGGTATCATAGTGTCCATCCCATTCCGATGTCATGCTGAGTGAATCTGTGGGGATTTGAGATCCCTGATCGCGTGGAAGCAATGGATGGATCGCGGTCAATTCTACACACTTCAAGAAAGGCCGAGATAATTTGATGCTCGTTGAACTGAGTCATCAACTACTAGAAAAGACAACATTATCTTCACACCACGTGGATCCGACGGTGATTGATGGTACCGTAGGACAATCACAACTCTAGGGTTTAGGCTTAGAGAAGAAGGGAGAACTTGTGGAAAATAAGTTTTTCACATCCGTAAATTACAATCTCTAAAGCCATATATTTACAAGTAACCCTAATATGGCTTTTATAAGGTGTATATCAGGTACACCGTAGGGGTTGTATAAGTGACATCTCAACCATTCAAACCAACATCTCCCACTCAACCCCGTAGGGACTAGTGTCATGATTAATAAGTTCTCTAGAGCCCAAAACTAGAATCCTGATAGTCCTTACTGAATAAAGGACCCGTGGAGTGGAACCAACCGAGATCGCATAACTCTCACACAGGTGTGTGCACACTAAGTTGCCATTTTTCTAGAACGCCATCACTCAAACTTTCCTATGCCTGCCCTAACCACACCGGAATATACGACTTTTGATCTAAAATCGCAATTCCATACTATACACACTTATTCAACTTATCAAAAAACTCTTGAAACACTTTCTTCGAATCTATTTTGAAAATAAAATAAAATATTTAATAAATACATACACTTTCAACAAAAAAAAAATTGTCGTTGAAATCTTTTGTAATTTATGATGCAGGCAGGTAAATTTTACAAGTGCGTATCACTGGCCCTAGGAGTCTGGTGTTGATGTCAAAGAAATTCCCCATGCAACTACATAGTTCAGATTTCGACTAGGCTACTTTCCTAGCAATACATGCACCCGATCAGATCAATCACGATCATCGTCATCATACACTAAAATAGCGACACTCAATCTAGTCCTCATATAAATAAAGGTGGGTAGATAAGGGCACGAGAGTCATTCTGAGGATCATTCACTATGCACCTTGTCGGATCGGATCGGATCGGACGAGCACTTAATGCTCTGAACCATGGGTCAAAATATCGGGTTACCGATACGTATCGTCCGAGCTCCAAAACGATACGTATCGGACGATACGTATCGGTACCGGTTGGTATCGGACGATACATTGAATGTATCGTTCGATACATTCAACTGTATTGAATGTATCGAACGATACATTCAATGTATCGTTCGATACCAATACCGATACGTATCGATATCGGCCGAAATTTTGATCCATGCTCTGAACACGTGGTCACTCATCCATACCGTAAAGTAGATAAACTGAACGCAATCAGTGCTCATCGATTCTACAATACATAGGCTAACTGTCATCTATCAGCAACACTAGCGTGGTTCCCAATCAGATCATAACGCCATCACTAGATCACACCAGTGAATGCGTCGTTCGACTCTAGGTCTCATCCCGAAACGCAGCTTACACCCATGTGTAATGATGTTTAACAACTGCTACTCTCGTATGGAGTTGTTTGGAGGTGGTTATCACTTACTCGTGTAACCTATAGCCTTTTGCTTCTCCAGACTTGCGACTAGCCCATGAGAGTGGGCAAGTGACTTGCTAACGAAATATCATTTCACCCACATAGAGGTGATCGCACCTACTCGCGCAATCACACAATGATCAACATAAGAATATATAAATACTGATAATGATAATGAATTATCCACATTGCGCATAATCAACTAAAATGTAATGTCAAGGATATATAATAAAAAAAACTCACAACCATAAAGTGACGTCTGTGTCCAATAATAAATAACAACCATGTATAAAAGAAAACTAGGAAATAGTAATGGAACCATAACTTGCACTGACACCTGCACAACTCTGAGTCTACTCACTCAAAGTATACATAAACTCATATGCCTAACATATATCTCATAGACATCTCTAGCAATGGGTTTTGTCATGGGATCTGCTAACATCTCTTTGGAAGGAATTTGATGGAGTATGACCAGCTTGTCCCTGACAAGGTTTCGCATGTAATGATACTTGACTTCAATGTGCTTCGATTTCTTGTGGAATTTGATCCTTCGCTAAATCGATGACAGATTTGTTATCCATCCTGAGAGAAAGTGGATCTTGGGAGTGAAGAACAACACTCAAACCTCAGCAAAATCTTAAGATTCAAACTCCTTCATGAACCGCAACACAAGTAGTAACATATTTTGCTTCTATGGTGGAGAGCGCGTTACACGCCTGTTAAACGGTGTAAATTACAATCTCTAAAGCCATATATTTATAGGTAACCCTAATATGGCTCTTATACGATGTATATCACGCACACCCTAGGGATTGTACAAGTGACATCTCAGCCATTCAAACCAACAACATCAACAATGATCAACACTTTAACAGATTGAAACTCGGAGACCATTTCTTAAGAGATCCTTTTTTTGCTATTTTTTGGATATGTTTTTAAGATTTTTCATGGAGTTTGATTGGTGTTTAATCAAGCTGAAGGAATATTGAGAAGGGGGTTTCACAGTTTTTTAGGGTTGGGAATCCTTCAGTTGATGATGAAGAATTCCTCCAAGGTGACTGATCGATTTTCTGGGGTGAATCACCTAATATAGTCAGATTGATCAAAATTTCACTCTACAAAGCTAAGGTTTACTCTGCATTATTTCACGATCAACTTATTGCATCACCTTGCCTTTGGATGTGTTTTTTATTGTGATTACTGCATTTGTGGTTAGCTTTATATGTTTATGCAACCTTTGACCTGCAGATGCATTAGTAACAAGTTTTTCTGATCAGTTTTATTGGAATTTTTTCCTTTTTCCAAACTCATCACCATAGCTGGAAATTGTTGCCCTCATCACAATGTTGTAATATGCACACTAAATCAAAGCAACGGATCGACTTCCCAAGCAAACTCCCAGAACCAAAGTCATACTAGCATCAGAATGGACAGAAGTACATGCACAAAATAGGTGCACTATTTTCTAGGGGGTTGTGATAAGGGGACCATTTGTCATCATTTATATTCACTTTATCGACTAAGAGCATTGGATGTCTGCTCTACAATGCCTTAAAAAAACTTCTTAGCACTGAAATGCCTTAAAAAAATCAACTTAAGTGTTGTAGATCCACAAAAGCAAAATTGGTGTCCTACCTTAATTTCTTGATTATTTCATCATCTTTGCTGAGGCCACAGTTAACAAAGTCGGGTTACAATAATGATTCAAACAAATTCGGGAAAATTACAGAAAAAATAATAATACATATAGATACACACACACATCATAATATTTCATGTTAGAAATAATATTTAATAAACAAAATAAGCTGTAATTATTTAACCATCTAACCATATAAATGTATATGCATGATTCATCTCAATTATTCAGTAAAATTCAATAAAATTTGGTACACCCTTAATTCTGAGATTTTTAGTGCTTTTTCGGAAAAAAAGAGAGTAGATATGGCTATGATTGAGGCTATGATGCATCAAGATTTAGCCATGAGGTTCATTTTGTTGGCTGTTGAGTACGCATATGTCGGAAATTCAACTTGCATAAATCTTGCCTTTGTGGTCTCAATTCTTAGAAAGGCTCCAAGTGGTCTAAACAAAGTGAAAAAATGATGACAAATACAGATCTCAAGTTGCATAAATCTTGCCTTTGTCATCGTTAATTGGCTCCATTCATTTCCAAGGCTGAATTGTGAGTGGATTCTTGGAAAGAAAACGAGTTACTGAGCCAATTAACGATGACATGCTACTCTGGCTTACTTCCCAATTTTCTTCATGGTCAAATTATAACATCCTAATTGTAATAGCATAAAAAATTGAGAAATTTTCAAAAGGAATTTCCCATAGAGTGTTAATCAAACAAAGAAAATATATTTGGTTAGTTGGGGTATTGTCACTAATCCCGTAAGCATATAAACCAAGTTTGGATTCAGCAATAATTAGATGTGGGCCAATTCAGTTTAATTCAGATAAATTCAGGATTCTAAAAAAAATTAGATTAAAATATTAAAAAATAAAAATACTTAACTTATTTCCAGTTAAAATAATATTTTTAAGCAATACATAGGTGTGTTACTTAATCCACATGCATCACAAATTCACAATCATAAGAAATAATAATAAAATATAAATATAATATAAAGTGGAGCATGATTAAAGCAGGTATCCCAATTATTAAACTCTGTAATTGATAAAATTTGAAAAAAATTGAAAATTTTTGAAAATTTTGGGCAATAGCTGAATCGGCTTATTAACATGATAGGTATATGATAATTCAGTTTGTGAAATGAAATATCATGCTCTAAAGGTGGTTGATAGTAAGGTTTTCATCTTAATGGCAGACCACATTGGTGAGCGGCGTAACTTAGATGAAGGCATGTCCACAAGATGTTGCCAACACAATAATAAAAACAAAAAGACCATTTTAAGCCGCTAAATAACTGAATAAAACGACCGAATAGAATGTCTTTCTTACTGTAATGCAAAATTTTGTGGTTTTAAATGTTCTTAGTCTACCTTGTTACTAGACTCTAGAATTCATTGCTAAGTCACTATTTAAATCATTTCGTACATGGGCTAGAATAGATTGTGTAGAAAGAACTTGGGACCCTAGGCTGTCCCCCTAGAGCTCAGTGCTTTGCTTGGATAACATTGGAGGGAAAGATTTCGATGGAAAGTAAGCTTTATGGGAGAAGAATAGGCCATGATATCCCCTGCAGCTTTTGAGGTAACACAATCGAGGATGGTTTTATTATATACTTTTAGATTAGAAAATTTTGTTATCTTTTCTTCTAACTTTTTGGAGTTGTAGACACCTAAATCTAGGACCATTAAAGTCAAATGTTGGACTTTAGAGATGATGACATCCACGGATCCCAGGGCATGAACCGGGAGGCCACCTAAAGTCCTTTGGCTGAGAGAGAGACCTAGAAGAGGTGCAGCCCCATAGGAGGCTGCACCCCTTTTATTTGTTATTATAACCTCTCCAATAGAGACACCAGGTAGGATGAACAGTGAGTATGAATCCAAGTACGGATTCGTATCCCAATGTTCATCTTGGTTGACATGTTGACCTATGAATTTGTCCTAAACGTACCCAGATCCTACGTAAACTGCCCCCAATGCCAATTCATCTAGTGCACTCCACCATATCCATTTTTCATCCAAAAAATTAGAATCTTTGAAATTCTCCTATCTCCATTCAAACCTTATCCAAATCTACTACATCAATCTAATTTAAACTTAGTTAAACCTACTCAACTAGCAAACCTAATCCCTTAGGAGTTAGCAACCCTAGCGGTTACGAAATTACTAAACTACCCGCACTTATCCACCTATTTTCTGTATGCCCTTTCTCGAAGAATTCATTGATGGATGACATTTGTCACATCCAAAGGTTGTTCTTGAGGAGAAGAAGCACAATCCTTGTACCTTAAAGTGAGCCAATTGGGGCTTGACACTTGTCCAACACCTTTCAAGTCCCTATTGGTCCATTTTCCTATAAATTGGGTCTTTTCTCCTCTCAGAGGGCTAGAATTTTGAAACTCTCAGTGAAACAATGCCCTAATTCACCCATACCAATCTTATTCTTCATTCTAAAACCTAATCTCTCAACCCTAGCTCTAAATAATCCCTAGAGCTTTAGATCTACCATACCCCCCTTACCTTAACACCTAAGTCTAGCTTCTCGGTTGATCAAGCTCTCTTTCTCTCCCTCTACTTCTTCATTGCAATATTTTTTCTTCTTTTAGTCTCTCTTTGCCCCATTGTTAAGGCCCCACTTTGCCGAAATTATCATGCATTTGGGGCTTAACTAACCATTGCCTTCGGGCAAAGGGAGACTGTTGAATTTACTCTATGATATTTTCACATACACATATTCCTTTATCATTGTCGTTACTCTGCCTAAATGACATTGCAACGACTTAGATAGTGATTCTTGGCGTCAAGTCAAGAACTTGCACGGTGGAGCCTACAGGAAACAGCGAAGCTCTTTAAGTTTTCATTTCCATTGCATCATTTTATTTTTCATTATAGTATATTTGATTTGTTTACTTTTGGATAAGAGCGGGCCTAAGTAGAGAACGCATTTGCGCGAGTGCTAGAGGTGTGCAAACATACTTCCGCTAGCTTAAGTGAGCCGCTTACAAGGTTGATTTGGTACGCCGGTACCGGGAGTTTAATATCATACGGCTTTGATTTCCCGGCTTACCATGGAAAATCAGATAGCGACTACAAAATAGCCGAGTAGCGCCAATGCCCCTCCGGGGTAGGGTGGTTACAGGAGTTCATATTAACATAAATACACAAGATTATTTAACTAACCTTTGGACAACTTAAGAATAGACCGAATGGAAACACTCGATTAAAATGTTCTAGGATAATTGCATTTTTGCAATATTTGGAAGGCCCAGAAAGAATGAAATAAAAGAACTTTTAATTACAAAGCTGAAGATGAAAAAATATTATTCTTGAAGTCTATGAACAAACTAGTCAACAACTATGCTTCAAAGGTGTCACGTTTAAGTGCAAAGCTGAAAGCTGAACAAATGAGAGTTTGTTCCAGTGTGAGCTAGTCCGTCAGACAAAATAATGTGTGGGGAAGGCTATTGGATGGATGGGCAAAGCTAAATTTTGAGGGGAGTGTTAGCAATGTTACTAGAGTTAGTTAGAGTGTGGGTGTATCTATTAATATAGGGTATGCATATAACCTCTCACTTAATATAAATATTAATGTTAGTGAGAACATAGAACTCACTAAGCCTTTTCCTCTCTTTATCTCTTTCTTCTACTTCTCTCTCTCTCTCTCTCTAAACTTAAATCCAAAACCACCATCCACAATCTTCTTCTTGGTATCAAAGCCTACCTAAAGGAGTGCTACAGTGCCACTTCATCACCTCGGCTGACATCAGCATGTCAAAACACGCAATCAGCTCGGGAAGACAAGGGTTTCGATCGAAATTACTTCCTGGTAGTTTTTCCCTCTTGGAGCATGATCATTTGAGGTCTCTAACCTCTATTTTTGAAAGCATCTTTTTTGGGTGGAACTTTTCTCGCATTTTTTTCTCAGATTCGCAACTCTGAAGTTTTTCTGAGACTTTGGATCCTCTTTATGGTATGAACTGCTTCGGTTTTAGGTTATTAATCAATTGAAAGCAGTTTGGTGGAGATCCATGGAGATTTGAACGAGTATCGCTGATTTTTATGGTTGTGTTTATCGCCTTTTGCACTTTATTTCAGCTCTTTTTGGTTCATCTCTGATCTGATCTGAGATTTTTTTGTCTCACTCAAAATTAAATGAGTAGATATGCTGGTTCGGTGATGAATGGCTTTGCTACAGCCATTTGGATGGTTTTTTCTCCCTTGTTTCGTTTCTGCTACTGGTTCCCATCAGGTGTTTGTTGACAGGCCCGACTGCTGGAATTTTTGTGGTGACTGTTTTTGAGACCACACGATTTCCCTTAAATTTGTCATTGGCCGTCTGTCTTCTCGAGTAGTGGTATATGAAGTCACGGCTGAACCATTGTATGTGGATTACAGATTTGTTGTGAATCCATTTGTGGATTATTGCTGCTAAACAGTTTTGTGGTCGCCATTCCTGCAATCTCCCTTTGGGGTTATTTGTAAATCACAATGACCAAAGGGTATAAGAGTATGAGTGGGGAGAATTTACCCACCACCATCACCTCTCTAAAACTGAATTCTGCAAATTTTTTGGAATGGAAAAACGCCATCACCTTTTATATTCAAGGTCGTATGAAATGGGTTTGTTGACAGGGGCTACCCCTAGGCCTAGCACTAGTGCTAGTGAGGCCGAAAAGTGGGATGCCGATAATACCACCATTCTTGGATGGTTACTAAATTATATGGACCCCTCTATATATAGAACCTTCATGTTCTACGATTCTGCAGCCAAGCTATGGGTCAAGCTGGCTGACACGTTTGCCTCTTCTGATCATGATACACGCATATATCAACTCAAGCAAATGATCTCCGAGTGTAAGCAAGGAGATGCCTCTATGGGGGAGTATTATAGCACACTTCAAAGTATGTAGGAGGAGATCAGTCATTATGAGCCCCTATTTGAGTTTGGAGTGAGGTAGGAGCCAAGTGGGCAAAGCGATTTGAAAGAGACCAGATGTATAAGTTTCTTTGGGGTTTATGATCTGATTGCGAGCAAACACGCACTCAAATACTCACTACTAGACCTCTTCCTTCGTTGAACACCATCTATGGGATACTATTTACTGAGGAGCATCGTTGCCTTATTATGTCTACCAGTGCTCCGATCACCTCTGCTCCACCTGGGTGGGCCGCTTTTGCGTCAGATACTCGTTCTCCTAGAACCAGGGGTCGAGGGAGTGATAGAGGTGGTAGGCGTGGTCGAGGTGGTCGAGGAGGTTGAGGAGGTCGCTCTACTCTCACATGCTCGCATTGTGATCTTACGGGACATGACCGTGATCATTATTATCGTCTTCATGGTTATCCAGAGGGTTAGCAACCTAGATATGCATCTTCTACTCATACTGCTACTGTTGACATTACCGAGGCTACTTCTGCTAGTGATCTCATGAGCTCCCTTAGATCACAGATGACAGAGTTATTTCACGCCTATGAGCACCATGCCTCGCAGCCTCCTCCTACGAAGCATACATGGATCTTGACATCTACTTCTGAGGCACCAAGTACTTCTGATTTATCTGCCTTTGCTCCCAATTGGGTCATTGACTCGGGGGCTACTGATCACATAACGGGGTACTCTCTTTATTATCCCTCCACTTCTCCAGCTCAGGTTCGCATTGCTGATGGTTCCTATACTCCCATCATGCGAGTTGGCACCATTCCCATATCTTCCTCTCTGTCACTTTCTCATGTTTTACATGTTTCTCATTTCTCTACTAATCTTCTCTTTGTTAGTGCATTATAAAGAAACTAAATTGTTGCGTCATTTTTTACCCTAATTATTGTGTTTCAGGAGCTTACTACGAAGAAGATTGTTTGTAGAGGCGTTGCGAGGGACTACCTGCAGGCTGACTTCAGTACCCCTACAGCTATTGTTGCTGATGGACCTACTGCTATTCCTACTTCTATTTTTCCATTTCTTGTTAACATTAGTTTAAACGCTTTATCTTTGTGGCATGCCAAACTTGGACATGATGGGTTTCAGACTCTATGCACTTTAATTCCCGATTATAAATCTATTTGCACTTCTATTAAATTTCTGACGCGGGACAACGACCCTAAAATGCGGAATATGATTTTTAATGTAGATTTTGTCGAAATTAATGAAATTAAATCAAGTTTAATCGCAAAATTATCTTGATACCTTTAGGGTTTTGCAGAATTTTGATGGGTAGATCACACGAGATCCATGTAGGGTCCAGTCCGATGCGCAAGTACTTTTAGAGTTGAGGCGAGATCGGCCTACAAATAGGACTCTAGATTTTCCAAGCTTAGGCGCTCATCTTCGATCCGATGTAGATTCACGGATTCCAAATTGAGTTGCAAAAGGGATATATGGTTTTGGAATGGGTGCTGGCTTTGTGTGGTTTAGGCTTCAAAACAGGTTTCGAGGATCACAAGGAAGAAATTAGGCTATGGTTTAGAGAAGCACGCAGAGATTTAGAAAGCAAATATAATAGAGAAAGTAATAATGGCTTTTGGGAATCACTCCCTTGGCCTCACACCAAACCCATCTCAGGCAGAAAATATTCAAGCATAAAAGCATTCAATATTCAATCAACTAATTACATCATTCACCTAAGGACCTTATATAGGAGTCCTTTCAATAAAAGAAAACCCTAAAACGAATATTAAATAAAGACAAATAAACCCTTGAAATAAAAGTTCGAAACTCAACTCCTAAAACAACTAAAATAACTTGGCACGATTTCGATCGATCGAAATTGAAAATCGTTCGATCGAAATTCTCATATACATAAAATATCGCCATTGACATTTCAATTGATCGAAAAAAATTTCGATCGATCGAAATTCAATTTCGATCAATCGATTTTTCTGTGCTCCTTTAATTTCCAGAATTTCATCTTTCCCTAGCTTTGACTTCTATAACGCTGCTTCTTCCTACGCCGGTAGAAACGATGCGGTCCGAATCCAATGTCCATGTATGTGGCGTCCCCGTCAATTCCCCTGGACCAAAAAGGTTTCATCATCGATGAAACAAGCTCGTGGTAGATGTCTAGTAGGTCGGGGATTTCAAGTGGCGAACCTCATTCTCGTGGACCTAAGTGTTGTCAGACTCAAGTTTGCCAACCCATTTAACAAAGTATTTCTGGAATCTCTCGTCATGTGTAGAGACGGCATGATCGTTGATTATATCCTCTATCTCATCTGATCTCTGTCTGCTCGGGGAAGGAAGAGATATAGGTTGCAAGGTTGGATTGGGGCTGGGACTAGGAGGTGGTTGGAGTGGGTTTTCTGGAATGGGGTGAAACCCAAGTAAGGAACTAAGTCCTCCACATTGAACGTGGAACTAACCCCCGTACCTGGAGGAAGCTCGAGCACATATGCATTAGGACCACTCTTAGCCAAAATTCTAAAAGGCCCAGCGCCTCGAGATTGGAGCTTCTTTGCGGATCCCGATGGGAACCGCTCAAGCCTAACTCAGACCATCACGTATTCACCCACGTTAAATTCTTTAAAACGCCTGTGAGCATCTGCAGATAATTTATATTGATTGTCGCTTGAATTAATTTTCTGTTTAATTTCGGCATGCAAGCTATGAATATATTGTGCAAATGCATCGGCAGACTCTGACACTCTATGGAATGCAGACATGGGGATCAAAGCTAATGGGGTCCTAGGCCTATGACCATGCACTATCTCAAAAGGACTCATGCCTAAGCACCTATTGACAGAATTACTATATGCAAACTCAGCAGTGGGTAAGATGGTATCCCAGGTCCTAACATGATCACCGATAAGACTATGAAGGAGATTCCCAAGGCTCCTATTGGTGCTTTCGGTTTGGCCATCCGTTTGAGGGTGGTAAGCTGTAGAGAATTGGAGCAATGTGCCCATCATGTGCCAAAGGGTCTTTCAAAAATAACTCGTAAATTTAACATTCCTATCAGACACAATGGTTTTGGGCAACCCATGAAGACGCACTACCTCCACGAAAAATAGTTTAGCAATATGAAGGTGCATTTCTTGAGATTTGCAAACAACTTCTCGCCCTTGACGGTTTCACAAACCAGCCTAAGGTGGGTCAAGTGTTGTTCCTTGTCATGATTGTAGATCAGGATGTCATCGAAATAAACAACAGGGAATTTGCCGAGAAACGGTCTCAACACTTGGGTCATGAGTTGCATGAAAGTACTTGAGGCGTTAGAAAGCCCAAATGGCATGACCATCCACTCATAGAGACCATCCTTAGTCTTAAAGGTGGTTTTTCACTCATCACCGGAGCGGATACAGACTTAATGGTAGCCACTCTTAAGGTCTATCTTTGAAAAGATAGTGGCACCAACCATCATATCAAGCATGTCATCGAGCCTTGGTATGGGAAACTGATATTTAACGGTAATCTTGTTGATTGCACGGCTATCCACACACATGCGCCATGTACCATCTTTCTTAGGAGTGAGTAGGGCAGGTACGGCACACGGGCTCATGCTCTCTTGGATGAACCCCTTCTGAAGGAGCTCATTGACTTGCCGAGTTAACTCGGTGTGCTCAACCAGATTCAACCTGTAGTGGGACAGGTTCGGTAAGGTAGATCCGAGAACCAAGTCTATTACGTTGGATATCACGCAGAGGAGGGAGTTTGTTTGGTAAGTCCTCAGGGAAGACATCCGTAAACTCTTTTAAAATCGGCTCAACCTCTTTGGGACACTCGCTTGCCAACTCGGGAGCACTCTCTACGGTGACAACTACGTACACCACACTCTTATCTATCGATGCTTTCTCGAACTCAGAAGAGCTCACAATATTAATGGATTTAGAAGACTCGCCCTTCTTTTCGACTGTGTTGGTCGATGGTGTTTTGGGAGGCAAAGGGTGTAAAGTGATCTTTTTGCCCTTATGCATGAACGTGCATATGTTTGATCGACTAGAAAGGGCCACATTCATGTCGTAGAGCCACGACCTTCCCAAAATGATATGGCCCACATCCATCGGCACAACATCACACCATAAGGTATCCGAATAAGAACCCAATTGAATCGGTACATAACACATTTTCGACACAGGAATGGACGAAGAATTAACCCATGCGACTTTATAAGGTCTCGAGTGGGTTTCAGGTGTAAGCCCTAAGCGGCGCACCGCATGAGTGGATATTACGTTGGCACAACTACCGCTATCCACGATGACCCTGCAATTATTTTCACCAAATCTGGCAAAGGTGTGGAAGATGTTCTTCTTCGCCAATCATCCTTTTCATCCCGTTGAGGTTGTGCAAGGGCACACCGCTCAACTAAAGCATGACCAATAGCATCACCCTCCTCATCGTTGGGTGTGCTAACTAGTTCAAATACTTCTTCAACCACTACCTCATCATCATCCTCCTCTCCCTCAATGAAGAGAGTCCTTTGGGGTTCTTTCGTTGGGCATTGGGCGGCAAAGTGTCTCATCCCATAACATTTATAGCACTTTATTTGAGAATTAACCCTTGAGGATTCTCCGACTACACCTTTTCCCTTTTCAAACCTAGAATTGGTAGGGGCAGGTTGTGTAAGTTTGGGAGGAGGATTGAATCGTCCCTAACCGGATCGCTGGTTACTATATTGTGGCTCGGTTCTCTTCACCACCGTAGTTTTCAAATACCGTTCGAGATCTTGCACGACGGCATAACATCTTTCAAGAGTTTCTACGGGGTGAGAAATCAACTCTTTTTGCAATTCAAATCGCAATCCGGTGCGGAATCTAGAGAGAGTGATTTCAGGGTCTTCCGATACTTTTGCCCTCATCATGAACTCTTCAAATTTGGCAATGTAATCGGTCACGGGCATACCACCTTGACGTAAATTTTGCCACTGGTCGAGGAGGCGTTGGTAGTATGATAAAGGAACATACTTCTCAGTAAGTCGTTCCTTCATGTCGTCCCAACGGGTAATGGGAGAAGAACCCGCGTTCAACCTAATGCGCTCAACATTGAGCCAGAAAAGTCGAGCATGACCAACCAGCTTCATTTTAGCGAGTCTAACGCAATGGTCGTCATTCATGGCATACCAATCAAAGTGTTGGTCCATGTCAGAAAGCCAATCGAGGAAGACGGTAGGGTTCATTCTTCCATTGAAAGTTAGAATCTCAACTCGGACGTTCTTAAGGAGTTGAATTTTGGGGTTATAGTCATCTCTACGATGATCCCTACGGTTCTGGTTGTCTTAGCGACCATTACGTTCAAAGTGTGGACACTCACGCACTTGGTGTTGATTTTCAAGTCCACCCATCGCTTCCAGTTGGTTGATTCGATCACGTAATCTATCATTACCATCTCTTAGAGATGTTTGGGCTTGCTCAATGATATTCAGACGTGCACTAATCGCACCCAATTCTTCTCGGATAGCTCTTAGAGTATTAAGAACCTCATCCGAAGCCATGGTGATCACAAAGTTTATTAGGGTTCTAATATGGAATGCAATATGGACTCAAAAAGGAAAACAATGCAATAAGATAAATATGACAAGCAAAGATGTCCTAACCTAGAAAACCTAGGGCTCTGATACCAAAACTAACGCAGGGCAACGACCCTAAAATGCGGAATATGATTTTTATGCAGATTTTGCCGAAATTAATGAAATTAAATCAAGTTTAATCGCAAAATTATCTTTGATACCTTTAGGGTTTTGCAGAATTTTGATGGGTAGATCACAGGAGATCCATGTAGGGTCCAGTCCGATGCGCAAGTACTTTTAGAGTTGAGGCGAGATCGGCCTAGAGATAGGACTCTAGCTTTTCCAGGCTTAGGCGCTCATCTTCGATCCGATGTAGATTCACAGATTCCAAATTGGGTTGCAAAAGGGATTTATGGTTTTGGAACGGGTGTTGGCTTTGTGTGGTTTAGGGTTCAAAACAGGTTTAGGGTTTCGAGGATCACAAAGAAGAAATTAGGCTATAGTTTAGAGAAGCACGCAAATATAATAGAGAAAGTAACAATGGCTTTTGAGAATCACTCCCTTGGTCTCACACCAAACCCATCTCAGGCAGAAAATATTCCAGCATAAAAGCATTCAATATTCAATCAACTAATTACATTGTTCACTTAAGGACCTTATATAGGAGTCCTTTCAATAAAAGAAAACCCTAAAATGAATATTAAATAAAGACAAATAAACCCTTGAAACAAAAGTTTAAAACTCAACTCCTAAAACAACTAAAATAATTCGGCACAATTTCGATCGATCGAATTGAAAATCGTTCGATCGAAATTGGATTTCATTCGATCGAAATTGAAAATCGTTCGATCGAAATTGAATTTCGTTCGATCAAAATTTCGATCGCAATTGCGATCGATCAAAACTGAAAATCGTTCGATCAAAATTGAATTTCGATCAATCGAAATTGAAAATCGTTCGATCAAAATTCAATTTCAATCAATCGAAATTGAATTTCGTTCGATCAAAATTTCGATCGATCGAAACTGAAAATCGTTCGATCAAAATTGAATTTCGATCAATCGAAATTGAAAATCGTTCGATCAAAATTCTCATATACATAAAATATCGCCGTTGACATTTCGATCGATCGAAATTCAATTTCGATCAATTGATTTTTTTGTGCTCCTTTAATTTCCAGAATTTTATCTTTACTTCCATAATGCTGCTTCTTTCTACGTCGGTAGAAACGATGTGGTCCGAATCTAATGTCCATGTATGTGGCGTCCCCGTCAATTTCAGTATGATGTTTGTGAGATTTCAAAACATGTTAGAGATTCTTATCCATCTCACATGCATAAATTTGACGCTCCTTTTCATATCGTGCACTCTGATGTGTGGGGCCATCCTCAATTACCTCTGTTGATGGTTTTCAGTCTTTTATCACTTTTATTGATGACTGCACTAGAACAACTTGGTTATATCTATTGAAAAATAAAAGTGAAGTTTTTATTAAGTTTCAAGAATTTCATTTTGTAATCAAGACTCAATATGGGGCTTCTGTAAAAATTCTAAAGTCTGATAATGGAGGAGAGTATACGTCTCAATCCTTTGCCCACTACTTGACAATGCATGACATTATTCATTAGTTTTCCTGTCCTTACACTCCCAAACAAAATGGTGTCGCGGAGTGTAAAAACAAACATCTCTTGGGATTGACTCGTTGCTTGCTTCGTGGTATGTATGTGCCAAAAACTTATTGGTCTTTGGCACTACTTATTGGTTACTTTCTTATGAATCGCACACCCTCTCGGGCACTCACGGGTCATACGCCTTATCATTCTCTTAGACCTACAGATCCTCTCTTTGTGGTTGAACCTCGTGTGTTTGGATGTACTTGTCTTGTCCAGGATCTTCGTCCTGCTCGACGAAAATTAGATGATAAGGCTATAAGGTATTTGTCTGTTGGATACTCTACTGTTTCTAAAGGGTACCGTTGTTATGATCTTCACACCCGTCACTTTTACTATTCTATGAATGTCACATTCTTTGAGGATGTCCCATATTTCACTGAGGATCGCCATACTCCTGCTCCTGCTCCCCCTCTTCCTTTACCTGTCCTTCAGGACCTTCCGATCTCTCAACAACAGAAGGGGGTAATTACCTACGTACGCCGTAGGTGGCGTGATCCAACCATCCCAAGGCCTCTTTCAACATCCTCTGAAGTGGTGACTACACCTGTACATATCCTTCATCCAGCTCCTGTTTTTCCTTTATCTTATACTAATGATTTGGATCTTCCTATAGCTCTCAGGAAAGGGGTTCGCGATCGAGTGACCCCTGATTGCCTTGCCAATTTTGTTTGTTCTCAGAATTTTTCTCCAGCTTATCAGGTCTTTCTCTCTGCCATTGACTCTGAGATGATCCCTCGAATGCTCAGCCCGCCTTGACCATGATGAGATGAGTGCCAATCGCATGGGACATGGTTCCTCTTCAGCCAGAAAAGAAAACTGTTGGCTGCAAATGGGTCTTTACAATCAAGCATAATCCGGATGGTTATGTTTCTTGGTATAAAGGTCGACTTGTTGCTAAGGGGCTTACTCAAACCTATGGAATTGATTACGAGGCTACCTTTGCTCCTATGACCAAGTTAACTTTAGTTCGCGTTCTTTTATCCCCAGCTGCCATTCAGAGTTGGCCCATTTATCAGCTTGATGTGAAGAACGCGCTTCTTCATGGTGATCTTTTAGAAGAGGTGTATATGGATCCTCCACCTGGTTTCCTGCTTCAGGGAGAGACTGACAATGTCTACTGCCTTCGAAAATCTATATATGGGTTGAAGTAGTCTCCTAGGGCATGGTTTCATCGCTTTAGCAGTGCCGTTGTTGATTTGGGATTTCAGAGATGTCACTCAGATCATACTATATTCATCCACTCTAATCCTTCCGGTCATGTCATCCTTCTTGTCTATGTGGACGACATTATTATTACTGGTGATGATTATGCTTTTATCAGTTGAACTAAGAGCGAACTGGGTAAAATTTTTGCAGTTAAAGATTTGGGAAATCTAAAGTACTTTCTTGGATTAGAAATTGTTAGATCTCATAAAGGGATATTTGTCTCTCAGAGGAAATATACTATAGATTTATTGTGTGACATTGGAATACTGGGTTGCAAACCAGCAATCACACCCATAGATCAGAAGTTTTCTATTCATGAGAAGGATGATGACTTACTTCCAAATCCGCATGAATATCAGAGATTGGTTGGGAGATTGATTTACCTCACTCTCACAAGACTTGATATTATATTTATTGTCAGTCTTGTGAGCCAATTTATGCATGCCCCTCGCACAGTCCACCTCGCTATCGTCCATCGTATTCTCAGATATATCAAGTCCAGCCCGGGCTTTGGATTTATATATTGTGCTTATGATTCTATGAGCATCTCTGCTTACACTGATGCTGATTAGGCTGGATCCATTACTGATCGCCGGTCTACTTCAGGATATTGTGTATTCTTGGGAGGCAGCCCTGTTGCCTGGAAGAGTAAGAAGCAGGTCGTTGTGTCTAAATCTAGTGTCGAAGCCGAATACAAAGCTATTGCACATGGAACATGCGAAGTTTTATGGTTGCGCCCTCTTCTATCTGAACTTGGCTTTCCTCTCTCAGATTCCACTCCCCTTCATTGTGACAATGAGGCAGCCGAAAAGATTGCTTCTGATTATGTTCTTCACTAGAGGACCAAGCATATTGAAGTCGATATTCATTTCGTCCGAGAGAAAATGCGAGACAAGACACTGGTTTTAATTGATGTTACATCCTCTTAGCAGCTTGCAAATATTTTGACTAAGGCCGTTGGGCCTAGTACACTTAGTGATGTTGTCAAGCTGGGCATGGTCACTATGCATGATCTAGCTTGAGGGGGAGTGTTAATAATGTTACTAGAATTAGTTAGAGTGTGGGTGTATCTATTAATATAGGGTGTGCATGTAATCTCTCACTGAATATAAATATTAATGTTAGTGAGAACATAGAACTCACTAAGCCTTTTCCTCTCTTTCTCTCTTTCTTCTTCTTCTTCTTCTCTCTCTCTCTCTCTAAACTTAAACCCTAAACCACCATCCACGATCTTCTTATGGGAGTAACAAAGGTAACCTGAGACGAGGTGCAATTGGTGATTATTACAATGACCGCCTTGGTAGGAACTTCTCTCCTACTCTAAATCCATTGAAGTAGCTACTATCATTGTAGCCAATGTTGAAACTCTATAGACTATGCACTCCCTCCTGTCTCGAGCCAATGCTTACGAACAGGGGCGAACCCACTTAAGGTCTACCATGGGCATATGCCCACGGTGAGTTTTAAAAAAAAAAAAAATTGTTTCCTATGCCATACCTATACTGCTATACAGGCTATACTTACATATTTTATTCCTTTTTTATTCATTAACTATCTAAGCAAAAGCAACTCAGCATCCCTATGCTATACTATACCTATACCCTATTTAAACTCAAAGTAAAAGCCAACCAAAAAGCAAGCAACTGCGTCTGTGTCAGCGTCTGCATCCCTTTCTCTTGAGAAAAAAAAAACCCCTTAAACTCTCTCCGACTCTCCCTCATCACTCATCAGTCATCTGAGTATCCGACTCATCCCTCTTAGTCTCTTACTTAAATATCTCTCCAGGCCTCCAATGGAACGGATGCCCAACGGCGACCGGTGATGGGCGGTGATCGACGGTCAAAGCGTGATGGGCGAAGGGCAATCAGTGATAACAAACACGTGACTGTTTCTGGTAAACAATTAACCCTATTTATCCTTGAATCTGATCTATCTCCTCTCTCTCTCTCTCTCTCTCTCTTCATTTTAAAGGATTTTTTAGTTTCCTTAAAGGCTTAAAGCCTATTTCAATCCCTAAAAATTCCTATTTCAATAAACCTATATTGAATTTATAGTACTTCTACCCTATTTATTTAAGGCTAAACCTTAGATTCTTCTTAGGAATATTCAATCAAGTATTAAGAGTATTTTAGAAACTTTCTTTAAACCCCATTTTAATTCATAAAAAACTCAATTTCAATTCCTAAAAAACCCTATTTCAATAAACCCCATTTCAATTCCCCATTTTAATTCATAAAAAACCTATTTCAATAAACCTCATTTCAATTCTCCATTTTAATTCATAAAAAGCCCAATTTCAATCAACCCTATTTCAATTCCTAAAAAACCTATTTCAATAAATCCCATTTCAATTCCTAAAAAATCCTATTGTGAAAACTAGGCTTCGTAATCAACTAGCATATGAGTGGATGAATGATTGTTTAATCACTTACATTGAGAGAGACATTTTCAAAAGCATTGATAATGATACAATCATCAATCACATCCAAAACATGAGAAAGCGTTGGGGACAATTGCCTTAAGATGTGCCCACTAGAATTTTTTTATAATTTGAACGATATATTATTGTAAAGGTCAATTTACTGAGAGTTACTTTTTTGTAAGTGAATGGTTTTTGGATACCAATGATTTAATGAGATACATCTTTTTGTACGCGAATTCGAAATATATGTTATATTTTTAATTTTAAATATTAATTAATGTTATGCCCACAATAGAGAAAAATCTTGGGTCCGCCACTGCTTACGAATATGGCTTGAAGAAGACTTGGTCACTCAAGCAACATAGTCAGTTGGTTAGACCATCATCTTAATCACTTTGGGAATTCGTTATCTAATTCACGGAAATGGATTGCTTAGTGCAATACCCACATGGCAGCAAACTAATGTTCCATTGTGCTACAGGCCTAAGCCCTAAACAGTATCAAATTTGTATTCGCCCTCTCGGAACAAACAAAAGAATATTGGTATAATCTTTTCTTGATGGGTAAGTTGGGATTAGAAATCTAGCGTTGTAATCCCACTGAGGGATTGCATGGATTAAAATGCCACCATCATCACCACTTTTTGGTTTAAATCAATCAGTTGTTACAAATATTCAATTTCAAAATTGAAAGAATAACATAGGGGAAATAAATAGCCTGCCTTAGAATTGTTGGATATGTGAAAATAATTGAATAACAAAATTAATAATGAATCTTATAATTGAATCAATTCAAGAATAACTCACATACAAAATCAACAAATAAAAACTTTTAGCAACCGACTACCACCGAGAGATGAAGGTTGTGGTAACCACTGTTTCCTTGTCTTTGCATCCTCCTCAATCAACCCTCCCTCATCTTCTTTTCGCTTCAGCCTTGTGATCCTCCAAAGTCTACTTTCATTTGGTTTTTTTTTCTTTTTGACCATCTATCTACTGACTACATATCTACCATTCTGCATCTATCCGTATGTACTCTGAAGCGCCTTACTGATTGATGTCTTCAGCCGGGAGCCATTATTCGTGGGCTGTCAACAAGCCGGGCATTTATCAGGTCTACCTTTTTTAATCGGGCTTCGAAATTTTTGGAGTTTTTTTAACGACTGGCTTGCTAAATATACTCTCAACACGTGTGGCTGGCTATTTGTTGTTATGATTGGCTAGCTAAAGATTCCAATACAAAACAGTTTTCGTTGTTATGATTTTTTTTTGATACGGATAGCCTCGCCGTTGATATGGAAGAAGGATTACACGAAATCATTTTCAATGTTTGAATCCTCTAAATTTTCTTAGGAAGGAATTTCTATCATCACTATTGCCATCCATCATCACCATACATCTATCAATTTTAACATGGATTCATCATTATCATCATCACCATACAGGCGAATCCACCCGAGATTTTCATCATGATAAAAGTATGATCTCAAATCTTTCAGACTAAAAACGATTTCTACCATTTATGAAGGGAGCCATTACTTACATACGCAAAGTTGGGCCAAGCACTCGATTTAAAGAAAAACTACATATTTTGGGGACTTGTACCATATGAAAACATCATTTAAGTCGGTTCGATTTAAAGCTCATTATCAAAAGATCTTCTATTTGATTTGAAGGCCACTATCTAAAAGTCTTTGGTGTAAACAATTAGTACGAAACATAATTTTTATCATATAATTCAATGCTGAAGCAGTCAATTGTTAAATTAAATGATGACCTCTCACTGCATTGAATCATATAATAAAGATTGCATTTCATGCCAATCTTTACATCAAAGATCTTTAGATCTTGAAGTTCAAATTAACCAGTTCAGATGATGTTTTCATATGACACATGTCTACAAAACACTAGGTATGTATTTTGAATTGTGTATAAGAGCCATCTTTGTTTGTTCAAATAATGGCCCCCTTTATGAAACAATTTCATTTACACCACTCTTTTATTAAGGGAGCCATTATCAACACAAAGTTAGCCGTTGCAGTTAGGATAGTGTAAGGGCTAAGTCAAGTAAAAGAAAAAGACTTAGTATTTTGGAGATTTGTTATTTGAAGGTAATGATCTAAGGATCTTTAGTGCAAAAGATTGATATGAAACACAATCTTCAACATAGTCAATGGCCATCACTTGATTCGGCGATTAACTGCCTTGATGTATAAGATAGAGATAATGTTTTATGCCTCTATAAAAAAACATCTTTAAATCATAGCCTTCAAATCAAAAGACTTAGATGATATTTTCACGTTAACACAAATCCCCAAATATCAAGCCTTCAACTAAATTTTGTGCTTCATCAAACGTGGCTCCCCCTTTTCTTTTCTTTTGATAATGCCTTATGAATAAGGTGTATTAGTGACATACAAGGGAGGAAGCACACGTGGAATGTAGACCTCATGCCCCCACAAAGGAAGATGGATACCAAGTGAGCTATCCCTCAATATAGGTATCAATATGACCCCCTTTTATTAAATCATTTTCAATTTCAAGTACTAATGTAAGTGGCATATCCTAATGCCACTTAGAATATAGCTAATATTCTTAGGCCCTGTTAATTATTCAAGATACCGACGGTTAATAGAACTCGGAGAGCCCTCTTACTTCCACTTTAAAAACTAAAAATGAAATAAACTCGCGCATCCAATCTAAAAAATTAATAAAGAGGAGAGATGTGTTGTTTACACAACTGCAAACAGTATACGGTAAGAAATATGGTGCAACATGTCACCTACCAACCACATAAGTGACGTAATATCAAGCGAGCCATCTAATGTAAGGTAGAGATGGTTTGAGGACTACCATTCTCCACACCAGGTCAAAGTATAATATCACAAAGCCTTTCAAATATGTAATTGACAACTGTCACGCATATGAGGAGAGAAATAAAGTGGAGAGAGAGGGAGAGAGAGAGAGAGTCAAAAAGAAAAAATAAATTTTACTGAATAAAATAATATTATATTCACTAGTCAATACAAGAAAGATGAGCCCCTATTCAGTATTTACTTGTGAAAAACAAAACAAGAGAAGCCATATTATGGTTTAGCGGCCACGTTTCTAGTTTTCTTCGTGCGTGAGGCTATGGAGGATTTAGATATGCGTTGACTCTCGTTACCAAAATTAATACAAAATAAGTGCATCAAACTAGTCAGAGAGAGAGAGAGAGAACTAAAATACATGGAGACATGGTCGGCTACACCAACAATCTTATTAGTCTATTGCTTTGCTTTGCTTTATATGTTGTGACGGAGAAGGCGAGAACATTGGAATAAGTATTTTTGTGGAGCTGAGACTGTTGCCGTGTGTGCCACCTCGTAATAAGATTCTTTTATTTTATTTTTTCTCTGATTCTTTTATCTTTCTCTTTCTCTCACTCTACAACAAGTCAATAACCAGCAACAAACATTTTTAAATAAAAAAAGAAAGAAAAAGTCAGCTGCCACCGGCGGCAGTTGCGGCATTGTTAGGGAACCAAGGAGAAGGGAAGGGCCCCAAGGGGAAGCAGTCGTCAAAGGGTATTACAGGTGAGGAGGTAGTTGTGGGCTCCCGGAGCTCTTCCAAGTCTAAGAACATTTCCTCAGTACTACTAGGATTACGCACCATATCAATATCTGGTAACAACAACTCCTCTTCCTCCTCCTCTTCCTCCTCCTCCTCGTCCTCCTCCTCCTGTCTGTGCTCCGAAGTTGGGGAGAGGGTGGTGGTGGGAGAGCCTGATGGCTTGCAGGAGGCGGAAGAGGAGGTTGATTTGTGCCTGGTGCTGCCGGCAAGGGAATTACGATGAGTGGGGAGGGGATGGTTGTGCTCTGATGTGTATGTTATGACGAACATGCTCGGATCTGATCGGCTCCGCTCTACCTGCTTCCTCGCCAAGCATCCTTTTGAGCTGCTGCACCTGTAATAACCCCTGTTTTGTTCCAAAACCCAATATATAGTTAATTACACACCAGTAGCCCACTAAAGCAGAGCAGCACCAAGTGAATCCAATTAATCAACCAAGAAACAAAAGCCCCCTAATAACCTACCTTGGATAGGGCGACCCCTTGATGGGTTTCTGTCCGTATTTACGCCAAGCCCACATATCCGAAGAGAGGCCTTCCGCTGGTACGTGACGCACTACCCTCTTCTGTTGGTTCTTCCTGTCAAAATCCAGAGAGAGAGAGAGAGAGATTTTAGAGTATGTATGGAATAATCTAATCGGAAGGTTGTTTTAGCTATGGAGTAGATGTGTAAAACAATTTCTTTTTTTAAAACAAAAAACAAAAAACCCCTACCTTCTTTTGGATCGAGGGATCTGAGAAGTAGTTTGGGTAGAAGTGAGAAGAGGGCGAGGGTGGTGTTGGTGTTGGTGTTGCAGGGGTAGGGCTCCTTGGGTTTGGGGGAAGAATGGCTTACAGAGTTGCTCTAATTCCTGAATAGTCGTTTGGGTTGCCAAAAGATCTGGAAAGCTGAGAAGATGTTGATTCTCGTCGTCGTCGTCTTCTTGAAGAAGTAGGGGAGAAAGGAAAGAGAAAGGATCTATAGAAGCAGCAGTAGTGGTTGTTGTGGCTGTTAGAAAGGGAGATGGGGTGGTGGTGGTAGTAGTATTGGTGCTACTGCTACTGGTGCAGCAACCTCTCACAACGGCCTGCAGACCCCAGTCGTCTTCCATGCTCTCTCTCTCTCTTTCTCTCTCTCTCTCTCTGGCTGGCTGGCTTGCTCTCTGCAGCAGGCAGCTGCTGCTCCTATTTAGGCATGAAAAGATCAAAGAGAACGGACAAGGACGGCGCTGACTTTAGATGGTGGTGTGAAGGGGAAAGCGAGGCCCTTGCTTAATTCAATATATGTAAATAATCAAGAAAAGTGGTTTTCTAGTCCCAAAAAACACAAAAAAGTAGTATAGGATCCCCTCAGCTAGGTACCTCAAAACCAAAAACCAAAACCAGAATTAGAAACCGCTTTTGCTTTTTCCTTGACTTGTTAAAATGTCAAAGCATGGTTTGGTTTCCAAAGAAAAAGTCGTCTCATCTCTCTCCACTCCACCGTCGGTCAGCTCACTCGGAGTCGGTTACTCGGTTGCCTCTCTTTTCTGACAAATACAAAAAAATAATAATAATAAAATAAAATGAATTGAAGATAAGAAAAAAGGCTGCCACCAATTGCTGCTTCTACAGAGACGTGAGGACGGTCGTCATCCCAATACGTGCGCGTGTGAAGTGGAATGCGGGGTGGGGACCAGTTAGTTGGTAGGAGGTTCGTAGAGCCAAGTGGGAGATGGGTTGCCCCTTGCACGCTGATTTCTTCCGGGGTTCCCACGGCTAAACCGCGTGGCGCTCGACGGGGGCGGTGGAGAGAGATCGCGTGACAGCTTGCGATTTGGTGGGCCACCACCCACTACAAGTTACCTGCATCTACTTCCATGGTGATCTAGACTCTATACTCTATAGAGGGAGACATGGGCTTCTTTGTATAGCCGTTTAGAGAGGAGGGGTTAAGCAAGTTTTATATTTTGATTATCTCTATTTCCGCCCACCAGTTTACTAGAGTCCGCCTACCCTAAAACCCACTGATCTCCTTATATAAATTGATCATGATCCTTTGTTCCTTCCCGGCTTCGACACAATGGATCTTAACATAATGATAGTGCCATTCGGACGGTCATTTTTATGATTCCACAAAGCACATGGCCCTAAAATCACATAATATACATCACGCTCAAAATTAATTTTGCAGCCACATTTTTTTATCTTTTACCTGTATAATCAGAAAATTGACTGTCTGAGGGCATGGCCATCATCTCAAGATCCATTTTCTGGAAGATTGAAAAGAAAATAATCGTGATTGTCTGATTTAAGGCAGTCAATAGGTTTTAGCATAGGCCTTCACCATTAAAGCAGTGGGCCGAAACAGATGTTACCTTATATTTTATATTATCTACTTATAAGGAATACCTGCCCTGCCACTTATGGAACGCTGACATGTGTTGTCCCTGTTGCAGTCTTCCGCTTCCACCACCCATCTCCGACACACACACATACACACACACACACACACAATATACTCACTCTTCTTAATTTTTTTAACTTTACATTCCGGTTAAATTAAAATAAATAAATATGGCACCCCGCCCCCAATTTTTCTGGTTTTTTTTTTTTTTTTTTTGAGAAAACCTCGCCCACGAAATTACCACTTAATGAAAGAGCACACCTAATATTTTTTATAATAGAAATCTTTGATTAAAGGAACTAAAGCAAGTAAGTTACAATGTAATCATATAATCAAAAGGAGGAGCATCTTCCATCCAAACTTCATCACAATCATCTCTTAATATTTATCATTTGGTTATGTTGCCAAGTGAAACCTTGTTTTTTCCTTTTTCATCAAACCCAGTTAAATTAAAATAAATTACATCCTAATATGATAAAAATAGGGTTGCTTTATTTGCAGCTCACAAATCTTTCTATGCAAGTGGGCTGGCATGAAGTTTTGTAGGTTACAAATAAAATCTAACCTTATTTTGGGTTGCACGTGAAGTTTTTATTGGCTGCAAATAAAGCAACACTAAAAAAATATCGTTTATTTATATCGATTGATGCCACTTTCTACCTTTTTGATGGCTTGTGAGATGCCAATTCGGCAAAATTCCACAAGGGGAATAATATATCGTTTCTCTTGTTGGTTACGAGAAGTAACATATAAGATGATGGATAAAATAAATCCCATTTCTGCTATTAAACATTCAATGAACTGCATGTGGTGTGATGACGCGGCACGTGTCTGTTGCTTCCTCTCCGTTAATTATAATTTTTCCCTTAAAATCTCTTTCACCAAACTCACTCAACCTTTTTCTCTCTTGTGTCTATCCTTCCATATAAGTAGAGGGTCACACAGCACACCACTTTATAGTGGCAAGAAAAGGGAATTCCCTGTGCCACACTAGGAATAGGAGACACCCCACCCACCTCCTGTCTCAATCACTTTTACCTTTTATGATGATAGCTAAGTTAGAATTGATAAAAATTTCCTTAATATCATAGTTTAAAGATCGTGTATAAAGGTAACTCGATAGCCTCAAACTCGACCAGATTAATGTTCCTGTGATTGGATGAACCCTTGACATCAAACAGAAAATTTCCAGATTTGTCTCTCTCCATTTTCACTTCATACAAATACATCTAATATCCTTAAGGATAGGCCCGAAAGAATAACTCTTCCTAAAATAAAAAATTTAAAGCCATTTTAGAACATATCCAACATTATTTGGGAGAATGTTGAGTTACTTTTCAATAAGGTAGCAAATTAGGACTCGGTATGGGGTATCGGTCCTCCATACGTATCGCTGATACATTGAAGCCGAGATGCAGATACATTTTTTTTATTTAAAAAAAATAAATGATGCATGTTATAGACATATATATAGTCTTCAAACTCTAGTTTAGGTGTATAACCTAAACCATTAGATGATTTTTTTAAATAAAAAGAATATATTTTAAATAATAATAATAATAATAATAAAATTTTAAAATTGGTAGGCATCGGCTGATATCTGAGCCATATAAGCCAATACCCGATACGTATCGATTGATACTGTGCAGTCTCGACCGATACCAATGCCACCCTGATACTGGTATTAGGGTGGTATCGGTATCAGTTGGCCAAAATGCTGATACGTATCTCCGATATATATTGGTATCAACCGATACTTGATACCATGCTCTTCAATCTCATATCAATGAGCACATCCCAAAGTTGGAGGCTTGCCCAAATGCCACATGGCATCAATGCATTGCTTATTGAGCTCAAGGATTAAAATTTCGGTTTTCATTTCAGTTTTGGAGGGGACTGAAATCGAAATTTTGGACCGAAATTTCGGTCGATAATTTCAACCTCATATATTTTATGACTGAAATTTTGGTCCCAAATTATCGTTTCGGTGGAGACCGAAACCGATAATTTCAGCCAAAATTTTAATCCTTAATTGAGCTAACGCTTGAAATTCCATACCTTTTCTTTGATAGCCCTGTATAGCCAAGAGGTGGAAAATTTATGCGCCAAAAAATAATAAAAATCAAATCACAGTGCACAACGAATTTATTTACTTGGTATCCTATCCAAGGAAACATCAATGAGAGTCCTAGAAATAAAATCCACTAGCAAAATTAAGGACCTACAAAGGTACCGAATGACACGCAAACCTTAACAATGACCAAATCCATGACTGGAGTCACGCCAGATTCGTCCTTTCACACCTTCCGATTTTAGGCACAATCAGAGATGCACACACAATGATCCATTCGAAAGCCTACGATCCATTTAACCGGTATTTATAAAAAAAAATTATTTTCTAACACCATAGAGAGATTACCTGTTAGTGGTTGGTGCAGTTGATAAGGGACTTTAATTTGTTACCTAAGGTTAGAGATTGAATGTTGAAGTCTCCCTTCTGCAATAAAAGGATGCTCCATGAGGAGTGCAAATCGTAAAATACTCATTATACAGTGGGATAGACCTAAGATTTTAGACGAAAAAAGTTCAAATAGTTTTCGTTTCTAATATTTTAAGGGATTAATTGAACCCTTTAGTACTGCAACTGGCGATCACGTGCCGCATGATCTAGCAGTGGAAGGAAGTGTCCCTTTTCTTATATATATATATATGGCATAATACTTGAGTCACATGTGACTCATGTCATTTCACCATACAAGTCGCACATTGATGCAAGTCATCTCAACATACAAGCATCATACAGCACATTGATGCGCTAGTGTATGGTTGAAATATATATATATATATATATATGAGAAAAGGGAAAAATGCGTTTGGGTGTAAAAATATCTCTACGCTAATTAATATGGATGCGATAAAGCAATGGCACCCCGATGCCGAGGTGCCAGCGCCGGGGCCTCTATATCGAGGTGACGGCGAATCGCTGAAAAAAAAAAAAAAAAAAAAAGCTGCGCCGACGCCTTTATATTGAGGTGCAAAAGCTTTAATAAAAAAAAAAAAAAAAAAAATATATATATATATATATATATATATATATATATATATATATATATATATATATATTTAAGAGCGCCGACGCTTCGTTAAATATGTTATATATTTTTTTTTATTGAAGTGCCAATACCTTGATATAAAGGCTCTAGCGCCCCTAAAACGAGGTGTCGATGCCCCAATTTTTTTTTTTTAGCGAAGCGCCGGCACCCCAACGCTGGCACTTCGACGTCGTGGTACCAACACCTCACTATTGGAGTGTCAGTGCTTCGTTGTCGAGGTGTTAGCGCTATATTACCGAGGTGTTAGCGCTTTACTATCAGACTCTCACATTTTCTAAGTAAAATATACTTGAAAAAATAACTTTGACAGGTTCTTAAAACAATAGAGAGAAGAAAGAGAAAAGAGACTTTAAAAACGTCAAAAATGATGGGTGAAAGGGTATTTAACCTGTAAATTATTTTAAAAGTGTAACCTTAGTAAAGTGATTCTCATGCTCGTCGCTTCACAAAAAGAGCGCTCCGTCATTTGGCGTAAAAATATCTCTGCACCCAGGCGCATATCCCTGACCCTCATATATATATATATATATATATATATATATATGAACCCTAAATTACATGCCATGTGATTCCAAAACAATATCCATTTGGGATAATGTGTCATATGGTATGTGATCTATAATTTAAAAAAGAAAAAAAAATTAGTGGTCAAACTTGTGATCAAAGTTTGAGTACCGTCCACACTTATGATGCATTGAATTTTTTCTCTTTGACCACATTTTGAATAGTGAATATGTATTGAATCATGGCCAAATTTTTTAGGTGGTCCAACTTGAAGATCGGGTGTCACAATAACTTGCTCAGGCTCGATCAGATACCAGGTAAATGAATAAAATAAAAGAGTCCTTATCTACTGTTAAAAATTTGATCAAACTTAAAAAAATTCAATGCACCAAGTTGGAAAGGCATCATGCAATATTTGACCTATAATTTTTATTAGAATATACAACTACCACAATTGTAACCGTGAGCGTTGTATTTGTAATCTCATTCTAACTTGAAGTGAAATATTAGATAATAACGCTCAACATTGTATCATTCTCACTTCTAGATAACTATCCACTTACCCATGTTCATTCCCACTTCTAGATAACCTCTGACGGTTGTATTTGTAATCTTATTTATACACTTTCGTATTGGAACAATAGAACAAGCCGTAAATAATGTAATCAATTGTGGCCATATGTCTTCTTCTTTCTATCATCTTCTTCTTCTTTTGTATTTTATAATTTTAACATGGTATCAGAGACACTCAGCTCCTGAATTTTTTTTTTCTCTTTGAATTTTTGGCTCATCAAATAGTGAACGGTCGTTCATCTATTGCGTCAAAATTTGATTAATGATCTGACGTCTCCCTATTATCTTCATCCATCCGATCATCCGGGTGCTACCCTCGTTTCAACTTCTCTTATTGGTGAAAACTATTCCACAAAGTTTTCATATTGATTTGCTTAATGGATGCGTATTTTTTACTTTGGTTTTAATGGGCTTTTATATTCTATATGGATGTCTTTTCCCACATTTTCTCTGGCCTTATATCTTTACATTGATGTCTTTTCCTACATTTTCTCTGGGCCTTCTATACTCTATGCGGATGTCTTTTCCTATATCCTTCGTGGATGTCTTTTCCCACCTTTTCTCTGGCCTTCTGTATTTATGTGGATGTCTTTGCTCATATTTTCTTTTACTCTTTATTTTTTCAAAATCTCTTTAAAGAGACTTGTCATATGATTCGTAGTTTGGAGAGATCATGACATACTTGATCTAGCCACCGGCTCCGATAGACTCTAAGATGAGCCAGATGCGATAGTGATTGACTTCATAGATAAGCGGTGACCACCAACAAGCAAGATTGAGTTTGGGAGATATATCGTGAATCTATGTGGTTGTTACTTAATTGGGTAACTGTTTATCTTCCAAGTTGGATGTTGTTCACATTCCAACTTGAGGGAGAGTATTAGAATATACCTTATTTGATAACTACCACAATTGTAACCGTGAGCGTTGTATTTATAATCTCATTCTAACTTGAAGTGAAATATTAGATAATAATGCTCAACACTGTATCATTCTCACTTCTAGATAACTATCTATTACCCATGTTCATTCCCACTTCTAGATAACCTCTGACGGTTGTATTTGTAATCTTATTTATACACTTTCGTATTGGAACAATAGAACAAGCCGTAAACAATGTAATCGATTGTAGTCATATGTCTTCTTCTTTCTATCATCTTTTTCTCTTTTCTTTTGTATTTTATAATTTTAACAATTTTAGGGATAAAACATCCTTAAAAATAATTTTTTAAATCACGTGCTTGCCACATCGCTAATCACTCCAAAACGGTTGTCATTTTCGAGACCATGTGGCACATGATCTAGTCCATGTGCGTAATTTCTCAAGCACTAAACCCCATGGGTACCGTCCATGCATTAGTTTTTTAAAACGCATTTTTTGAAGCCTTGAAATCTCAACAGTTGAGATCAGTGATACAAAAGCCTTAAATTTTATTTTCCAAAATTGATATATCGTGTTTTTTTTTTTCAATAGAAAAAATTGATCTATCTCATTCCCCACCCAAACAGTATTTTCGGTGCGACATGGAGCTCCACAACATCTTGGAGGACGCTTGAGCGTCCTCCCATTGAAGACGAAATTGGCTCCCATACATGAAAAAAGGATTTTGTCCTCCATTGGACGATGCTCAAGTGTCCTCCATGATTGGGGACAACATCCAATTGGCAATAGGACATGAAATTAATGACACAGAGCACGAGTGCATTGATTAGATCATATTAAAAAAAAATTGAAAACTCATCTCCACCATATATTTTTTTTAGCCTTGATATTAGTCAAACTTTGACAAAAGCCTTCAAAAAAAATTTCTGATATATATCTTTTTTAAAATGATCTAACTCATCTCTATGTTGAGTTTGACATCCAAACAATATTTTGGGTGGCACGCGGAGCTCTACATATATAGTACCTATGATGGCATGTGGAGCTCATCCCTATATATATATATATAGTACCTTTTACATCCACCCACCAAATCTTTGAGTTCACCCACGCTGAAACATATTGACTGCGTTGAATCAGACGATGGAGATTGTTTATCGTCCCAATCTTTCACACGATGGATCTTGAGATCATGGGCATACCATCAGACAATCAGTTTTTTTTATTTCATGTGGTATACACCCAAAAATGTGCCCTTAAAATCAATTTTGAGCATGCACGTGATGTTAAGGTCACTTTCTGGGATGTGCCTCGTGAAATAAAACACTGACCGTTTGATGGTACGCCCATGATGGCAAGATCCATCGTGTGAAAGATTAGGAGGATAAATGATCCCCATCGTTTGATTCAACGCAATCAATGGGTGAACTCAAAGATTTGGTGGGTGGATTTAAAGGTATATATATATATATATATATATATATATATATATATATATATATATATATATATATATATATATATATATTGAACGTAGAGAAAAAAAAAGTATCAAGAAATTATTCAGCACTGTCATTTTCAAACATTTATTTTTGCTGCTGCAACAGCATCTTTAATTCATCGTCTCCCTCTTCGTTAACTTGTATCACCAGACAGGGAACCCCCACCAGTTGTTCATCGTAATAGCATATGAAGCTTAAATACAAGGAACATGCATGCATGCCTGGAGATATGACATGGTAGCTCAATTCCATCCATACAAATTTTCCAATTCATAATCTATAATTATTTCAAGGATCTGCAACATACCAGTCACTTAATCTTTCACCCTCACGATCTTGATCTGCTTGGTGACCACGCATGCATACCGTAGCATCTAGTTCTGTGCAACCTATTACTTTCTTTGGTCGAGGACGGGATGCTGCAGACACTTTTTCTTCAACTGTCTAATAATCACACCCCATTTGTTCAGGATGATCTCGTTTTCGTTATACTCGAGTAATCACCCACATTGGCTACGAATAAGGGATCCTTGTCTTCATTTAGTTGCGTATTTATCTGACTTGTCTGCTCCAATTCACGTGTCAGACCTTCCATGGTCTTCTTTAAGCTAGCCTTGCTCATCTGCCCTCCCTCACCAGTTGAGATGCCAACCATTGTGATCTTCGGAAGAAGAGGATTAGGTGATACTTGGTCACTGCGTTCTTTGTGAGAACCAGCCATTCTGCATAGAAAAAAAGACGACTTTAGATTGAAACACCGAAGCAACACATAAAACAGATAACACATCGTCCTGCACCTTGGTTCAGATTTCATCTGCTTATCTGACTTTTGCTGTGTGCTAGTCACCTCTGACCATGGATTTGACAACCATGCACCAAAGGGAAGGCGGAAATCTGTGTAATTCGTTTGCTGGACTTGATCACTTCCATTTAATTCGAATTTCGAAGCACTTCCTAGATTCCTATCAAAATCTGATTCTGAGCTGGCAGCATTCATCGATTCCATGGCTTTTAGAAAAGAGGCTGAACTCCTGAAACCATTACCTTCCATAAATACGATATGGAAAAAAATGATCAATACATGCATGCAAAATCAGTGGCCAATTCTTAACTAAATCAAGGTGTACATCCATTATGCATGGAAAAAAATATTTTCATGCAGAGAAAATGGTGCATAGGGATGTGGACATAGCTAGTTCATGAAAAATACCATCCTGAGGATAGATAAGGACTCCACCTACGTAATGTAGACTTGGAATGCATACAAAAAAATTTAGTTGGCTATGAAGAAAAAAAGGAAATGCCCTTCTTTCTAGGGATTTTTCATATCGGCATGGTTACTAATGAAGACAAAATTGAACATAATGAATAACCAACCTCCTAAATACTACTTTTATATTGGAATTTATTTAAGGTGTTAGGCTTGTACACTATAGAAAGTGTACTACTCATTCTTTTTGTACAATCAACACTATTTTATATTATCATATCCTACCTATGTGATGATCTTGTGAATAGCTATCACGGTGTGTCCAAATTTATGCACCCTAATATCACTATTATTTTTATTTTTTAACGGCTAGTATTGAAGATCTTTGATTGGACGATATACAATTGATTTATAGCTGTGATTATTTAACTAAGACGTGTTCTAATCATGAGCAGCCACTTGGACTGTTTAGATTAATCTCAAACATTTGCCACAGTAAAGTATTCTTTAATGGTGTAAGATCATTCAAAAGGCTATTTTCGTTTCACGCCATCTCGCTGAGACGCAGACTTCTCAGTCTCGGGGCTGTCCGAGACAACTGGGAAATCCGAGATTTCAAACCATGGGTTCAGATATTATTACCAGTTCCCAGTAGCCCTATCTCTTTATACAGATTAAGGGGGAGGCATTATTTACAACCTCATATGTGGTTTGGGTCAGCTAGAGTCACAAACTTTGGATGAATGTAATTATGAATGTAGTTCGGCTAACATTTGGGTAAGTAAGCTAGAGTCACTAACGTTGGGTTGCAGTTCCCGGTAGCACTATCTCTTTATCCATATTAAGGGTGAGGCATTACTTCCAACCTCATGTGTGGTTCGGGTAAGCTAGAGTCACTAACGTTGGATGAATGCAATTACGAAACGCTTGACGTAGTTGTGGTTTTCAAGCAAAGCAGGAAAGGAATGAATTTGCATTTTCCGTTAGTCAAGACTTCGGCAAGTTATATCAACAGGATAAGATAAGGGATTCATAATGAATGGTGTTTCGGGAAAACTCAAGAATTCTGCACTGCGCCCACTCGACTGACAAGGAGGAGTGGGGAGGGGAGGGGAGGGGTGCGGTTACCCCCTCCCCTCTCCTCTCAAGTAAGAGAACACTTTGGGACATGTTCGAGACAGAAACTTCAGTGAAGGGCATCGTATTTTTTTTTCTGAAAAAAGGAACTATTCTAACCAAGTTAAGAGAGGCAAAATCCAAACACATACTGCTTATGAGAGGAATGAATGTTTCGATTGACACTATTCCTATCCAGAGACTAGAACCAACCAAGCAGTATAGGTCTTTCAAAGTCTGGGTTTGGTTTCCGAGTCTCATCACTACAATGTCAGGTTTTGCTGCAGTCGAGAGAGGATAGCTAAACCTGAAAGCCTAACCTTCCTTCGGAACCTCGTCTATCAAATGAAATACAATCAATGGTTGCATGGCATTCCCAAGAGCACAACCTACCTTTGGATAACTTAGAATTTCTTTCTCAATTTGGATCGATATGCCAGGAAGATATGGAGTGGGATATGGAAGATGTATGAGTGAGTGGCTACCCCTTGCCCTCATCCTATTTTGAATGCCGAGGCTCATAATTCATCCCCAAAGCCATTGAATAAGGCAGCTTTTTTCACAGTGATGCTCGATCTATGTTGGTTTCATGTGAGCATGGAAAAATAAATCAATAACCATGTAGGTTGTGCACTTGGCTTTCTCTGCATGCTTTTCGGGTTTTGTTTGGAAAATTGACATGGAGAAGGCGTACGACCAGGGTCAACTGGGACTGCCTTGATTATATGCTGATGTGGTTTGGTTTTGGTGATAGCTGGAGAAAGTGGATACGAGCTTGTGTTTCTTCGCCTTGGTTCTCCGTGGTTATCAATGGTACCCCGGCCAAGTATTTCAAAAGTTCATGGGGGCTGAGACAGGGAGATCCCCTATCTCCTCTTCTTTTCAAAATGGTGGGGGAGGCTCTGGGGGCTCTCATCAAGAAGTCGGTTGCTCTTAACCGGATAGCAGGAATTTCGGTGGGCAGCAATGGATGCGCGGTAACACATCTTCAATACATTGATGATACAATTTTTTTCGGTAAGGCTGGTCAAGAGGAAGTGTCTACTTTTGCTAACATTCTTTCGGTTTACGAAGCGGTCACTGGGCAAAGGGTTAACCTGCAGAAATCTACGATCTCTGGGATTAATTTGGAGCCGGTGGATGTCGAGGCGTTAGCTAATACGGCACGGTGTGTTCCCTCTCCTCTCCCCATCTCCTATTTGGGTCTGCCTTTGGGTACCGGTAAGCCAAAGGTAATCGATTGGGAGACGGTAATACAGCAACTCCAAGGGAGAGGCTGGAGAGGAAAGTTTCTTAGTATGGGGGGTCGGTTGCAGCTTCTCAACTCGGTTCTTTCTAGCCTTCCGATTTTTTCATGTCGATTTTCAAGTGTCCATTGGCGGTCATTCATTCACTTGAGAAAATTGAGAGACTTTTTGTGGGAAGGAGCGGGCTTGGATAAAAAATACCATTTGGTGGCTTGGGAGATTTGTAAACTCCCTAAATGTTTTGGAGGGCTGGGCATCCAGGACCTTCACCAAACCAATATCACGCTTCTCGGCAAATGGTTATGATGAGCTGGATCGGTCTCGGACCAGAACAGGCTATGGATGTATATCCTCAATCAGAAATATGGCAGTGATCGGGGCTCCTGGGGAATCAATTGCAATCGAACAAGGAACGTCTCAGCTTGGTGGAAAGATATCAGCTCAGTTTGGACTGAATTCTCCCATTGGATCAGATATAGCTGGGGCGACTGGTCTCAGATCTCTTTTTGGGACGACCCATGGCTTTCCCTTTTCCCGCTCAAAGTGATGTTTCCCTCTATCTTCAATGTATCCACGGCCCCTCTAGGTCTGGTTGCGGTCTTTCTATCATCTAGACGTGAGGCCCCTCTGTGGGAGGTTACTACTAGAAGAGATCTTCAGGAGGATGAGGCGGATCATTAAATTAGATTGATGGCTGCGCTGTATAGCTCCAATCCGAACAGCCACCGTCGAGATCTGAGGATGTGGTTGTGTAGCAAGAATGGGGATTTCTCGGTCAAGCCCTTATATCGAGCTCTCACCTACAGACCGCTCATTAGAGTGGAGTGGTCCTTCATCTGGAAGGCCCCGGTTCCCCCTAAAGTTAGATTTTTCATCTGGACTGCGGTGAGAGGGCGCATCCTAACGATGGATCAGCTGATCATACGGGGAAAATCCCTTCGGAATAGATGCCCAATGTGTCTCCTCGTGGAAGAATCTATTCCCCACCTGTTTATTCATTGTTGGCTCGCATCTAAAATTTGGGGCATCATCCTCATGTCTTTTGATCTCAGATGGGTTGACCCGGAAACCCTGCCTGACTTCCTGATCTCTTGGAATGCCTCAGATGGGACAAACCGCAAGGAGCCCTTTGGAGGGTGGGGGCTTATGCATGCGGTGTTATGGACTATTTGGCTTGCAAGGAATGCTTGAGTTTTCTGCCAGAAGCGTCGTCCGATCGGCATCATCATTAACCTTATCAAAGAGCTAATGTTCCACTGGACCATGTTGGACAAATATGGGGGGCAGGGATTGGGAGAATTGTGTTTCTGAGCCTCTCCTCTCCTTGTTTTGGGGTGGGATCTTCTCCTAGATAGGATGGCAGGTCTTGTTTTTTTTTTTTTTTTCTTCCGTTGCTGTTTGTTTTTGTTTGTTTCTTCTTGTTTGCTCTTTTCCAGCTTCTCGCTGGATTTTTATGAATGGAATAATGCTTCTTTACCGATCAAAAAAAAAAAAAAAAAAAAAAAACATGTAGGTTGCACGGAAATATCAGTTAATCACAATGAAGGTTAAAAGGTTACTGAGAGATAAATTCCCAGGTATTGCACACCATGAAATCAAAGAGAAGCCAGAAAATGCAGTAGCCTACCATCTGACATTAGAGTACCTGTGGATAAACTAGTCAAACAGACCCATTCAAAAAGAGAAGAGGACCCCAAGGTAACTTAAAGGCACATAAAAGAGAAAATGTAGATCCCTAAAATTAGAAGATAAGAGGCCTATAAACTGAGTATATGCATAAAAAAACATGAGTCACAAGCTGGGTCTATGCCTGCAAGTTTCTGAAATCACCAGGGCTGCTCCAACTCTTTCTCCCTGAGATTTGAATGTTTGCATGAACTTTTACACGGAATATTTCTTCCACTTCCCTACCCAATTTTCCAATTTCATAGATAGATTTAATTTTTTGGCGCCACAACAAGAGAATCGATCAACTTAGTCTGGAGACAGCAGCTCAACCTTTGGAATCATGTTATTTGGACTTATTTTCACCTGTAACTTCATAGATGTGACTAGAAGTAATTATACCTATTTCAGGAAAGTAAGGTTACAACATAGGGAAAAAAATCTAGAGAACAATGTCAAGGAAGAAAAAAAGAATCGCAAGCTACAGGAAGCATCTCATTACAATTGACATGGAACCTAGGAGAGATTATAGATTCAATTATTTTAGTACTGATGAATATGATAGATTCAGTTCTTATCGATATGAAAAGGATACCCCTAGCCAAAGATATTACATGCAAAAAGAATCACGATTATTAAGTACGAGATAAACAAGATACATGGATTTACACACACTTAGGAAGGATGAGAAAAGGTACAATTCAGTTAAACAAGATACATGGATTACTTCACTAGTCAGTGGCGCATCTTCAGCAGACTCCAGTATTTGGAAACAAATGAAGCTTATGAGCAACATCACATATACCAATTAGGGACAATACAGGATATGTTCACCAGAATTAATAACTGAAGAATCCACAAACATCAGATGGTGAAATATATTTCCAGTATGAAAATCCACCATCATGTACAGCTCTTATCAGACCAGCGTTCTCACTGTAGCCAATCAAGACTAGAAAAAAGACGTGATTTTTTCTGTTTTCCACTTGCAAGTTGCAATGACAAATATGTAAATGTATGTCTTTATATACTAGTTGGAAGATTCACAAATCACACACAACCTAAGATTGATATAATTTCAATTTGTTAGTTCTTTAATCCTTTTTCACTTAAAAGAGATCCTCTTATATAAAAATCAGGTCAGAATTTCATGTTGTAAATTATGCCCAAAGATGACCTTATTATATAAAAAGTCCCTATCCCTTTTAATACACATATTGAATAGAGTTTACATTGAGGACAGAGATACCAATAAAAATTCATTGAGAAAGGACCAGTGTAACCCTGATGTACTAAAACTTGATGACTAGTCCGATATAAAAAGGAAATGTGCATGTATGGTGTTCAGTTGGTCAGCAGCATCGGAATAAGAATACACCCTACCTTTCTTCAAATGAATCGACCAGATAAGGAAACTTTGGTTGAATACCGGTGGCTTTTCGTAACCACTTGTTCCCTAGTAGTACTTTGTCGACAACGTCAAGGAATTGAATTTCTGCAATTTTCGACACGACACTCAATGGCACTCCAGGATGACCTATTTCATCCAGAACTTCTTGCACCTGTCAGTAATAATTATGTATCAGCAGTCAGCACAAAAACTTCTCCAGCATAGAATATGCAAGATCGAAATAATCTCAACATTTGCAAAATATTATATTACAAAGTTGATGCCCAAGAAATACCAGAAAGAAACATATGGTGAGCCAAAAGAAATTATTAAGGCTGGAAATGGGCCAGGTATTGCACCTGGCCCCGCTTTTTGTTGAAGATGACGATGTGTTTGACTAGAAGGAATCAAGAGAAAACACTACATTATGAAAAGGAAGAAAGAGAAGACGAGAAAATGAGAATATGGGAAAAACATGATTAGGGCCTAGTTAATCGACCACCCTAAATCACTTGTTATATATAGTGACAACCATTTTAAAATATTCATGTTTATGTTTTCTCTACTCTAATGTCTAAAATACCCATTGCTATATCTTAAATCTACCCTAACTTTATAACACTCCCCTGAAATTAGTGCATATTAATCTATCATACCCAACTTGGATACAATCTCATGAAGTCCAGGCTTCCCAATAGCTTTTGAATATATCTGCAAGTTGATCTTCTGATTTTACATGTGGAGTGCAAAATCATTTTCGACACCACTCTCTAAATGACAATCAACTTAGATGTTCTCGGTTCTTTAATGACAAGGAAGCAGTGTGAATAGCAATCGTATTCTCTCCATAAAATCTCGTAGGCAAGTAGTCATTGATCCCCAACTCAGTACAAATAATCTTTATCCAAAATATTTCATATGCACCATGTGACATTGCTCTTTATTCAGCTTCGGCACTTGACCTTGAAACTGCATTCTGCTTTTTACTTTTCCATGTGACAAGATTCCCTCCTACGAGTGTGCAATATCCAGTCGTAACCTATCAACAATAGATCCACAATAATATGCATTGATATACCCCTTGACAATCAAATGTCCATAAAATGCATACAAAACTCATTTTTCTAGGTGACGTGGGACAGTGACCCTAAAACACATGAATGATAATGAAATGGAGATGTGCCAAAATTAAACTGATTAATTCAAACAAAATCTCAAAATTACTACGATACCTTAGGGTCTCATAGATCTCCGATTGATAGATCGTGTGAGATTTGGCTAGGGTCCAGTCCGATGCGCGAGTACCGTTAGATTCACGGAAGGGGCGATCCTAGAGATAAAACTCTAACATATTCTAGATAGGGGTGCTCATTCGTCGATCAGATGTGGAATCACTAGATCTCACTAGGGTTTGTGAATCAGATCGATTTAATGGCTTAGATGAAATCTAGGGTTTGGGTTTTCAGAATGATCAAATGGAAATTGGCTGAAATAGGTTTATGGGATCGGTAGGAAACAGAGAAACAGAGAAATAAATTTAGAAAAGGTTAGAAGTTTGTGGGCATCAGGGTTATTCTAGATCTAGGGTCTTGAGAATGCAAGCAAATAAAGGAATGAGACATGCATAACTATTAAGTAAATAGCAAAAGATAAAAGAGAAGATCAAAATAACTTGTAGGCATCACACCCTTGACCTCAAACCAAAAGTAAATGCAATGCACTTTTCATTAATCCATCAACTAACTCTTTCTACAATGCTTATAATGACCTTATATAGTAGGCCTCAAAAGAAGAAAAAAAAATCTTAAAACAGAAAAATTACGAAATTACCCTAAAATGATTACATTCGAATCAAAGAAAACCTATGAAAGCAACTAAAATTGTCAAAGCTCGACGTTGACTCACTCGAGCGATAACCGATGCTCGCTTGAGCGACTTGTTCCCTAGAGAAATCTCCTGCACCCTTCATTCACTCGCTCGAGCGACAACCGATGTTCGCTCGAGCGACTTTTGGCCGAAAGTTAGGCCTTATTTCTGAAGCCTTCTCGCTCGAGTGGAAATAGGTAGTGAACCTATTTGTCGCTCTTTAAGGCCACTTTTCCGTCGCTTCTTCTTAAATTGTTTTTTCTTACGCTAGAAAATCTGTTGCGGTCCAAATCCAACGCTCTCGATCTTGATGTTCCCATCACCAGGAAGTTAAAATTCCCTTCTATTCAATGGTGGTAAAACTGGTCGAACACGATATCAGGTTCAACCGGTTGGACCTGACCATTGCCCATAATCTGACTATCTCTAAGTTTTTAGCAGTCAAAAAATGGTTTTGCTCCCTTGGAAAGTCTACAGATTGGATCCCAACATTCCTATCTAATTCCCTTGGAGTAGCAAACAATGGTTTTGCTCCCAGAAACATGGGAGGCATCAGAATTTAATTTAATAGGCTTATGGTTTGACGGATTCCAGGCATATACGATTTTCCCTCTCAACAATAGGAGACTTAAGCTTCGATTTATAAGAAATCTAAATATCAGTAATGCCAATATCTTTATTGAGAAAATAGTTGATCAATTCCTCCCCGTCAATCTTCAAGGCAACATCTTCAATGATGCTATTTTTATTTTTTTGATCCGTAATTGGGATTGTATTGAAAAAGCAGCAAGGTGCTGATGGCAAAAATACAAGGGTCAAAAAGTACAGCGACACAAGGAAACAAAGCAAAAAGAAATACATCGAAAACAAAACGGAAAAACAGCAGTAAGAGAAAACTTCATCCAAAACTTCCGAGCCTCCGTTGTTCTTATCAGCCCGGGTCCCAAGGACAGAGGTATCTCTGGGCAGCTCACTCTCCCTGTTTACCCATAGATGAACGAGGTCCACGATGTCTCTGACAATGACGCCCACCGGTTTGTGCTTCTGGTAAAAAATCCTTCTGTTTCTCTCCCGCCAGAGGCACCAAAGAACAGCAAAGAACATCCCCTTCCATCTCTTCCCTTCCTACCCTTCCATTCTAGCCGCATCCCAAGCCAAATAGAGCATATAGGGCCTATCCGGGAAGACCCAGCTCACCTCGAACAATCTGAGAACAATGTTCCAAATTTCGTAAGACGTTGCACAAGAAAGGAAGAGGTGTTGGACAGACTCCTCCCCCTGTGCGCACATCACACACTGATTGGTGATGTCTTTCCCTCTTTGGATGAGACTTTCCCGCATGAGGATTTTCTCCTTGAACACCGTCCATGCGAAGAACTTAACTTTCAGCGGGATGCTTGCCTTCCACAGCGTCACTCCTTCGAATCTGGTAAGAGCTCTGCGAGTCAGCCATCGGTAATATGATTTCACAGTAAAAAGGCCGTTTTTGCTGGGGTACCACACTCGCCGATCTTGGTTGTGTGGATTTCGGTGCGTCGTGTAAAGAGAACTCAGGAGATTGGAGAAAGCTTCCTCCTCATTAGCTCTAAGATTTCTGTGCAGCCGAACTTCCCACACCCTTCCTCCACCCGATTCGGTAACGAACTCTTCGATCCGACCACCAGGCTGAGTAGATAAAGTGTGGATAGCCGGGAAAGTTAATTTGAGAGCCGTTCCCCCTACCCAGCAGTCTTCCCAAAACTGAAGACGAGAGCCATTGCCCCAGCTGAAATGGATCCCTTTGGAATAACTCTGCCAAGTGCCACACATTTTTTTCCACCAAGATGAGGAGCTTCTACTCGGAATGGTGTTGATGCCCCAGTTGTGATTGGCTTGACCATACTTTTCCACTAGGACAGCTCACCATAGGCTCTCCATTTCTTCCTCGCTTCCTGCTCTCCAAAACCACTTTCCAAGAAGAGCAAGGTTTGTCCATCTTAGGCATCGAATTCCCAACCCTCCATGTTTCAACGGGAGCTTGCAAGTATCCCAATTAATCAAGTGGTATTTTTTCTCTGAACCAGCCCCTTCCCACAGAAAATTCCTTTGAACTTGTTCCATCCGATAGATAACTTTAGCTGGGCAAAGGAACATGGACATATAGATTATAGGTAAACTTGTGAGCACCAATTTCAGCAAAACCAGCTGCCCCCCATTGCTCAGAAGCTTCCCTTTCCACGAGGATAGACGTTGTTCGAAACGTTGCATCACTGGCTCCCATCCCCTCGTCGTGGGTTGTCGCATTAGCGGTGGTCCAAGATATCGATCTGACTTCAGATCACATCCACGATGTCGGCAATAGCCTGTAACCGCGTAATATCAGTCCCAATACCCGTGACTTTCGATTTGTGGACATTGATTCGTTGGCCAGATACCGCCTCGTAAATAGCTAAGGTGTCCGCTAAAGCTTGGAATTCCTCGGTATCCGCTTTACTGAACAAGATCGTATCATCTGCATATTGGAGGATAGCAATAGACCTGCCCCCGCCCCCCACCGCGATCCCCAATATAAGGTTCAGTTGTCTGGCCCGTTCGATAAGACCGGTCAGCGCTTCCCTACTATATTGAACAAGAGAGGAGAGAGGGGGTCCCCCTGCCGTATACCCCAAGAGCTCTTAAAATACCCAGCCGGTGTGCTGTTGACCAGCACCGAAAACCAGGGAGTCGCATAGCAAGCCCTCATCCATTTCTGCCATCTCAACCCAAAACCAAACCTGCTAAGCATGTAATCAATCCCGCACCACGACGCTCGATCATATGCCTTTTCCATGTCCATTTTCCAAAGAGCCGCGGGTCTATAGTGTAGGCCTGCCGAGTGAAAAACTTCTTGAGCCACTACCACCTGGTCAATTAATTGTCTTCCATGCACAAACGCCCCTTGGTTGGCAGATATGATTGCCCCCATTAGGGGCCTAAGTCTGTTAGTAAGGACCTTAGCGATGATCTTGGATAGAACATTGATGAGGCAGATAGGGCGAAAATCTGCGATGTCCTCAGCCCCAATTTTTTTCGGAATGAGCACAATAAAGGTAGAGTTGAGGCTGCGCCCGATGTGTCCCGTTCTGTGAAACTCATGGAACGCCTCCATCAGATCTTCCTTAATCACACCCCATAACACCTTGTAGAACTCCATTGTGAAACCATCAGGTCCCGGCAACTTGTTCTTACCCCCCCTTTTAATGGCTTTCCATACTTCCTCTTTCGCGAAAGGTAGCTCCATGCCGACACTGTCCTCGTGTGTGATGGTCTGGAAAGATATCCCATCCAAAGTTGGCCGCATCAGCCCCTCGTCGGCATATAACCTGGTACAGAAACCGACCACTTGCTCTCGGATTCTGTCGATCCCCGTATGCGCAACCCCCTCTACTTCTATACTGCCCAAATAGTTAGTCTTGTTTCGGGCGTTGGCAATCGCGTGAAAAAACTTTGTATTCAGATCTCCCTCCTTTAGCCATTTGACCTTGGCTTTTTTATTCCAAGAAATCTCCTCGGCCCTGCACAATTTATTAAACTCTTGCTTTTTTTGAGCGCGTTCTTCACTTTCCCCGTCGGATAGCAGCCTTTCTTCCTCCAGATTGTCCAGTTCCCGCAGCTTGGTCAGCATTAATTCCTTGTTTATATGCAGCAGCCCAAACGTGTCCCTATTCTACTGTATAGTTCGCTTCTTGATCCATTGCAACTTGGATATAAATCGGTAGGAAGCCGTTCCTGAAGGTCTGTGTTCGTTCCACCAAAGTGGCATCGCCTCCCGAAATCGGTCGTCCGCTAACCACATGTTCTCAAATTTAAACGGACTCGGCCCTTTCTCTCTAGCCTCGCACGTGAGTACCACAGGACGGTGGTCGGACACCGCACTCGCTAGGCATTCTAACCTGGCTGCTGGAAATAGATCCATCCAATCCGTACTGCAGAAGAACCGATCCAGTCTACTCATAGTCAAGGTGTCTTGGAGATTTGACCAAGTAAACCTGGATCCGATTAGGGGCACATCCATCAGCCCCCAGTCAGCAATCCAAGAATTGAAGTCTCTCATGACATTCCCGTCAAGCGGCCCTCTCTGTTTTTCATGTCCCCATCTGATGGCGTTGAAATCCTCGCCCAAACAAATCGGAAAATCCCATCTTGCCATGATCGCGGCTAACTCAAACCAGAATTCAGTACATTGGCAATCCCTCGATGGGCCATAAATACCAGCCATCACCCAAAACTGACCGGTCTCTCTGATTCAAAGCACCACCGAGGCCAAAAAGATCCCCATCTCCTCGTCTATCTTCTCAAAAATCTTGGAATCCCACGCCACAAGGATACCCCCCGAGGCCCCCCCGGAGTCAACCCCGGCCCACTCCCATTTCTTCCCTTGCAGAATGGATCTGACTTTCCTACAATCGCTAGTGCCCCATTTCGTTTCTTGTAATGTAATAACCACCGGCTTGGCCAATGCAATGACGCGTCTGACCCCCGCCCGATTAAACCCGTCGCATAGGCCTCTCACATTCCAAGATAGTATCTTCATCACGGAAACAAATATCTTAGCCCTCCCATTGCCATCGAAAAATAGGTCAAACCCCCTCCCCCTTCCCTTCGCCATTCCCCATTATAGTCGGGCGAGCTCGCGTGAGCCCGTCCGACTTGTTTTCTTACTACTCTGGCGGTTAGCTAATATGGACTGAAAGACCTCCCTCAGGGACGCCTCGTCTCCATTATACGACATACCAAGCTCTTGCCCCGCCGTAATCAGCCGCTTCATCTCAATAGACTCACCCGGTTCGAGCGCGGTTCCGCTAGTTCCCGGAATATTCTCTGTCACAGCCGAGAAGATCGTCTTCCCCGTTAAGTCTGAAATCCGAGCATTAAATCCCAAAGTGGTAATCCCAGGGCTTTCGTCTGTTACGCACTGGCTCAGCTTCAGGATGTTTGAAGACCAGAAACATAAATCACGGGACCTCGGGTCGAGATCCAGGTCCGTTAGTGTCGGTGCTTCTAAAGTTTTCCGGATCTGCCCCATCCAGACCCGAAATAATGGGAGTCCGGTCATCGAGTCTAATCCCAGAATGTTGGTTATCGGGTCCGCACAGCCCCAACTCCCAACTGGGGCGACGAGAAAAGAGTGGTCGCCACGTGTCGGTCTCCTCGCAACCCCGCCAAAAATGCAGACCGATCCCTCTGCCCTCAGCTGATAGCCATCAGGATCATCGTCCCCGTATCTCACATGTGGCAATGGATCCGCCACGTAGTCTCCCCATAGAGACAATACTCCACGTGTCGCCGTCTGGGCGCTAGCAGCTAATGTCCCAGTCCCGTGGGGGAGGTCAGCGCAGTAGTTGTCGAAAGGAGAGGGTGTCTTCGGTTTTCATGCCCAGGATGCGACGGGAGGGATGCGTGTCGAGATCTCAACGAGGCTCAAAGTCTGATAACAGCCACGTGTCTTCCATCTGTTCCCCATCTGCCTTGCAAGGGGGTATAAAGGTCTCTGATTTCGGTAATAGACCTTAACGGCTTTCGAGTTCAGAAGGGGTTTGCCTCAATAAGGCAAGTTCCTCGCCCCTTCCGTCATGGGATCCCCTCCTCACCCGTCACAATTCTTAGCCGTCTGATAAGAAAACTGCGGTTCCAACGGCTGTCGGCGGTTGTCGGGCCGAAGCGGGGGCGCAATCGCAGCCGTCGATTCTTCTTGCACCACTGGAATCACCGGAGGTTGAGAGAAACCTCTCCCGACCATCATTCTGTCTCCATTCCGACACAACCCTTCATCCTCCTCCACTAGCTCACCTTCTTCCAAACCAGCATCGCTCGGCCTACCGCCATCGACATTCATCTCCATTTCTTCCGGTACCGCGTCATGATCAATTTGAATCATCCGAGGGAGGGTTCTGGCCGAAACCGACGCAGTCAACTAGAGGACAGGCCCCCACTGGTGCGACGAATCTGTGGACAGACCCCTCTTCGCATCTCTGGTCGGCATGGAGGACATCTGTACCCCCTTTCCGAAAGGGTGGTCGATCGGATGCACCACATGTGGGCAAACACCATGGACACCGACGTCAATGTCCCCAGTCCTCTGAGTCGTTTCGCGGTTCTGATGCAGCAAGAAGCCCCTCTCGAGTCGCAGCACCTCTATGACGAGCTGACAATGGTGGCCTCCGACTTGGATGTTGCATGATCTTGGGATGGAGTCCAAAGAGTCTCGGTGTCCCGAGGTCAGGTCAGCTCCACCGATCCCGGATGAAGCGACCACATCAGTTCCAGTCCTTTGAAAGACCTCGGGGGACCAAGCGTGGATTGGTAGCCCGAAGATGGCTAGCCAGACTCCTCCCTGCTCCCTACTGATGTGGACGTCTCCCACCGTCGGTTCCCACGGGCGACATTCCACCTGGCAATCCCGAATGAAGAACTTAGTGTCGCATAGATCCTTCGCTCCTTGTTCGTTTCCGAAACGAAGAAGAAATTTAGTATTAGAGATAGTGGACGCAGTAGGTCTTTCGGACAAGCTCCACTTATATGTAATCCATCTATAAATTGCTAGTAGAGATAATGAGTCTTTATTTACGTGTAGGACGACCCAATACTGTTGAAGATTAAGAGCGAGCGATCGGATCTGATCTGAATTGAAAATCAGAGTCTCTCGACTTGGATCCCAGGTATTCATCGGAGCGGGATGTAAGATCGAAGTTCCCCTTTGTTCCTTCGGATCCCAGTTGTGACTTCTCACGATATCAGCGAAAGAAGATTGTCCGGAGAGGTCCTTCGAAATCTCCGCCATCTTCCCTTTGTTGACCCCGCAATCATCCAACCTTGTCTGATGTCTCTTTTCTGAGAATCATTGAAGACGACCTGATTTGGATTCCTCAATAGGGTCTTTCGCGAGTCGGCAAGTTTAACCGTAATGCCTTGAGCTCGCGTAGCGTCACAGGAAAATATGTGACATAGAACGGCGTCGGAAATTGACATTTCGGCACCATCCACAAATCCAATATAAGACACGATTTACTCATCAAGCATACTGTTGCTAGTGCGACTCAACAATGCTATTTAAGATGACATTTTTATGAGTAGCTTTATCTTAAGAAATCCTTTGGTTTTCTCTCATTCCAAAAGGTTCCATATCGTAGCAAAAAATGCTAATTTAATCATAGTAGACTGCCTACTACTACCCTTCGATTTCTCCATGGAATTCCCATCAATATGACATCTTCTCAGTGACATCTTTTGGTATGAGAAGCCTTTCCAGAATAGATCACATAATCCAACAAAAGTAATGTAAAAACCCTCAAGAGTCAAGGGTTGCCTTTCAAAATTTTGACTAGTTTGACCAGGTTTGACCTCAGGTCAAACCCTTGAATACACAAAAGTCAACCCAAGCACTTTGTGCTAAATGATGTTGACACACGTATGACAATAAGTATTTGATCAGGGTAAATTTATATATACCTCATTATCAGATCGATCCCAATTATGTGACTTCCCTTGTCGATTCGTGGACTTAAAGAATTGACCTATTTCACCCGGGTCAAACCTCAGACCGAGTGTCAGGTGGCCTTCAACATGCTCCATTATGTATCACTAATATTTCATGAACTATTATACAAATATGTATTTATGTGATGTGAAAATAAAATTATAATAAATTAATAGTTGTATCGCATTAAAGACCCTTTGCGCCCATGATTATCGGCCTAGTTCGCATATGTGGTGAACACCATAGTTTGACCTATTCCCCCCTCTACTTCCCCTTCCCTGTTTGAGTATAAGTGAACCTTTAACTCAATGGTGTCATGGTCTCAAGCTGCCTTTATAATACGTATTTATATAGAGTGTATCACGTATGTATATACTTTTAAATGAACACATACATTTCTTGTAGCCATGTCCGAGTGCTCAACACCCTAACAGCCCCAACTTATCATCATTCCTCAAGTAAATTCCTCCAAAATTTTTCCATGTGCAGCCAATGTGCCCATGTCAATGGCCTCTCCCGCGAAGCCAAAGCAACAAACAACAGTACATGAGCCATGGCTTGTCTCGTTCGATTACATGATGAAGATGAAAAGGAGACCAATGCAATTCATATAGCCACCACAATCATCCGTCCATTACCCTTTCTCATTATACAAAGGTAATCGATTAATCTCTGTTCATTCATCTCTCTAGTTTTGTTATTAGAAACCTAGAATAAAAATTAATGGTTTATTGATAAAAAAAAATAATTAAGTATTATGTTATATGAGGAATTTATCATGGTACATGTATACATTTTTTTTGTTGACGAGGATAATTGTGGGTGTTTCAATTCAATTGTTATTGTTATTGTGAATGAGAGGAGGAGATCGACCATTGAAAGCACCCCTTCCAAAATCCATCCGTCAACAATTTCATATAAATCTGACATTGTTTGATGCTTGAAATTGGATACACATATAAAAAAATGATTGAAAGTTGAGTTATCCGTGACTGTCCGATTAGATGCATTTAGTGGTTTAGTTTAGGTATTTGTTTTTTAGTATGAGGGTATTCTTTAGAGTTTGCATTGATGACGCGAGACAACGACCCAAAAACACGTGAACGATAATGAAATGATGATTGGCCGAAATCAAACTAATTAATTCAAAAAAAATCTCAAAATATCACGATACCTAGGGGTTTCATAGATTTCCGCTTGAGTGATCACGTTAAATTTGGCTAGGGTCCAACCCGATGCGTGAAATCCATTAGCTTCGCAAAAGGGGCGACCCTAGAGATAGAACTCTAGCATCTTCCAGATTAGGGCGCTCGTTCGTGGATTCAAGGTGGAATTGCTACATTCTCGCTAGGGCTATTGAATCAGAGCGATCCACGGTTCAGATAGAATCTAAGGTTTTGGGAATTTTGGAATGATCAAATAAAAATTGGGTAAAATGGGTTGAATGATCAAATAAAGAACTAGGTAAAATAAGAGATCGGTAAGAAAATAGGGGAATAAAGGTAAAGAGAAGATTAATATCTTGTGGGCATCACACCCTTGGCCTCACACCAAACCCTCTCGGAAAAGAAGAATCACTCTCCTTGAAAGCTCATCTCAAGCTTAAAGCAAATAGGTCTTTTCATTAATAATCAATCTATCTATCTATAAATGTGTTTACAAAGGCAACCAAACCTTAATTCGAAATAAAAGAGTCCTAAAATAATAAAATACTAAAAATGACAAGTTTTGCCAAAACAAACTAAATTCCATCGCTGGGAGGGGGCGGACGTGTTTGGGGGACGTCCGTCGCTTACGGAGTCCAGATAAGTTGCGGTTCACGTCCATCCGTCCTTTTGAATTGCGTTTTCACGGACGTTAGTCCTAAATCCATGAACGTTCATCGCCTACAGAGTTCACAAAACAGGTCTCTATTTTACGGACATCCGTCCTGTAGGTCACGGTCGTCCGTCGTGTATTGACGACTTTAGGCCCTCTTTGAAGGCGTGGCACTTTGGTTTTGGTTCCCTCCTCGTTTCCTCTAGTGCCGGAATACGTGATGTGGTTCAAAGCCTTTAAGGCCACTTTTCCATCGCTCCTTACGTCGTTCCTTCTTACACTAGAAAATCTGTTGTGGCTCAAATCCAACGCTCTCGATCTTAATGTGCCCATCAATTCTCGGACCCGAAATGTTTCATCACCGATGAAACTAGCTCGCGACATCGGTCGATAAAGTTGACGTCGCCATCAATTCTCTCTGACCCGAAACGGTTCCTCACTGATGAAACACGCATGTAGTACTGATCAAGTGTATCAGGTTGGATCGGTGGAACTCCTTGCAATTAACCCAAACAATCGCGGCATCTGATAACGTATGATTATCATCTCGGTCGATATTATCAAAGCGCACACAGTAAACCTCTCCTCGGCGAATCAAATAACCCAGCTCGCCAAACAACTCTACCAAATATTTCTAAAGCTTCTTAGCAACTCTCCCGGACCCGAAGGACTTTATCACCAAAGAAGTGTGATCGTGATATCTGTCGAAAATATAGGAACTCAAGTGGCGAACTCTCTCATGATTAGCCCGTGCAATTTCGGGAGTGAATGCCACAAGATCTGATCTTCAACTCATAAACTGCCAACTCTCTACCGCAGGTGAATGCCACAAAGATCAAATCTTCTCAATAACCTCGCTTTTCAACTTGCTCGGAGGAGGAAAAGATAAGGGTTGCGAGATCGGGATTGGTGCACAAGGAAATGACATTTGAAAAAGAGTTCTAAGAACTAAAGTTGAGCCTAGACAAAAAAACTAGGTCTTCCACATTGAGTGTCGATCTAACCCCCATACCTTGAGGTAGCTCAAGCACATATACTTTAGGTCCACCCCTTTCCAAAATCCTACAAGATTCGGCATGACGGATTTGAAGCGTCCTCGCGATGCTCGATGGGAATCGTTCAGATCCATTCCAAACCATCACATGCTTACTTAATTGGAATTCCATAAAGTCTTAGGTAAATTCATCGATAATTTGAGATTTTCATTGCACAGATTAATTTCAAGCGTAATTTCGGCATGCAATGCGGAATGTGACTCGAGACTTAACTCACAACATGACTCGAAAAGTAGATCCGTATGCAACTCGAGTTTATGATGTGTATGTGCACCTAGGGACTCGACACTCTCATATGCACGAGGTGCTAACGATTCACGTGTAACCGACTCAAGTGCTCTTTACTTTTCTAACATTAACGACTTATGCACAACCGACTCTGTGGGCACTATCAACTGAGGTGTGATCGAATCAAAGGACACTAATGGCTCATGTACACTCGGCTCGATTAACTCGTGCGAACTTGCTTCAACCAAAACCAAAGACTCTGGGATACTCGATTCAATTGATACTAATGGTTCTTGTGTACCCAGTTCGATGGACTCACGGGTACTCGACCCAACAGGCATCATCAAGCCATGTGTAACCAACCCTACGGATACCAATAACTCATAGGCAAGTGACTTGATTGGCTCGTGTGTACTCGGTTCAACCAACTTCAAAGACTCAAGTGCACTTGACTCTACCAACAACAAGAACTCATGCACAACTGACTCTACGAACATTAACAAATCATGCGTACGTGACATGATCGAATCGCGGGTGGGTGATTCGGTTGACTCACGTGTGGGCGACTCAACATCACTACTCACAAGGAAAACTGAAGTCTCTTTAACACAAACTAGATTTTCTTCAACTTCTCCTATCTCCTCTTCACTCATCATGGTACTAGGATCATACACAATTTCTTTCACTTCCCTATTTTCTGACTCCTTAAGACTCTCTTTTAGTCAATAAATTCGAAGTGAATTTTTGTGGGGATTGGTAAGCAAAGTGCTCACGTCCTTGACACTTATAGCATTTGGTATGACCACTAGTTTTGGGGGTGTCCCTAATTGCTCCTTTCCCATTATCGACTTGGGGATTCAGAGGAGTAATCACAGGTTTCGATGGTTGAACTCCGAAATTATATTTCTCATGGACAATTCGTTTCCCATGATCAATTTGGGGATTCAGAGGAGTAATCACGGGCTTCGATGGTTGAAGCCCGAAATCACATTTCTAATGGACAATACCTTTACTGTGATCAATTTGGGGACTCATAGGAGTGTTTGCGGGTTTCAATGGTTGAATCTCGGAATTATAGCCCTCCTTAGTGTAGGTGCTCCTAGACTCAAGTTGGGTGTGCTTACAACGCTTGTCCACCTTAGCTTCCAAACACCGTAGAAGGTGGTGGTGCCTGAAAGTAACATACTTCTCGATAAGTCGCTCCCTCATGTCCTCCCTTCGTGTGATGGGCTTACCTCGAACTAACTCGCATCGAAACTCCACATTAGCCTAATAGGTTTTGGCATGATTCACCAACCTCATCTTGGCTAACTCAACCTTACACTCATCCAATATATCATACGAGTCAAAATACTCCTCTATGCTAAAAAACATCCCACGAAGGATTTAGGGTTCACCGTACCCTCAAAATCCGGGACTTCGACTTTGAATAAACCTTAGAAATTTTCTACCAAGATCATATTCGGGTTCACAATGATGGGAGTATCCCCTAACTCTAATCTTATTGCGACTTTCGAGACTTCACCCAGGATTTGGAGTGTAATGGTTTCCTTGTTCGGCTAGTACCCTTTCACGACAGGTAAAGAACTCACATTGGCGTGCAAGAGGGTCGTGCATGATGATCAACACAAACACCACTGAAACATGAATTTTAAAATGCACAAGCAACCATGAACCACACAATGACTGAGTAATTTTAACTAACACAAAATGAGCACACAAATGTGAACTACACAACAAGTGAGTAGTTTTAACAAATGACATTGAAATGACATACACGTGAACCAAAATGAATGACTTTTGCCAAACACTAGGCGCGCACACTAATGAACACAAATGAAATAAAATACAATAAGATTGAAATGACATGCAATATGCTCTAACCTAGAACCTAGGCTTTGATACCAAACTGGCACGGGACAACGACCCTAAAACACATGAACGATGATGAAATGATAGTTGGCTGAAATCAAACTAATTAATTCAACAAAAAGTTTCATAGATTTTAGTGATCACGTTAGATTTGGCTAGGGTCCAATCCGATGCACGAGATTCGTTAACTTTGCGAAAGGGGCGGTCCTAGAGATAGAACTCTAGCATCTTTCAGATTAGAGCGCTCGTTCGTGGATTCAAGGTGGAATCGCTACGTTCTCACTAGGGCTATTGAATCGGAGCAATCCAACGGTTCAGATAGATTCTAAGGTTTTGGGAATTTTGGAATGATCAAATAAAATTTGGCTAAAATGGGTTGAATGATCAAATATAGACCTAGGTAAAATGGGTTCGAGAGATTGATAAGAAAATAGGGGAATAAAGGTAAAGAGAAAATTAAGATCTTGTGGGCATCACACCCTTGGCCTCACACCAAACCCTCCCAGAAAAGAAGAATCACTCTCCTTGAAAGCTCATCTGAAGCTTAAAGCAAATAGCTCTTTTCATTAATAATCAATCAATCAATCCATAAATGTGTTTACAAGGGCAACCAAACCTTAATTCGAAATAAGAGTTCTAAAATATTAAAATACTAAAAATGGCAAGTTTTGCCAAAACAAACTAAATTCCGTCACTGGGCGGACGTATTTCATGGACGTCTATCCCTTACGGAGTCCAGAAAAGCCGCAATTCACAGACGTTTGTCCCTTTGAACTGCGTTTTCACGAACGTCCGTCCTAAATCCATGGACGTCCATCGCCTACAGAGTTCACAAAACAGAAGGCCTACATTTTACAGACGTCCGTCCTATAGGTCACAGACGTCCGTCGTGTATTGACTTTAAGCCCTCTTCGAAGCTGTGGCACTCTGGTTCTGGTTCCCTCCTCGTTTCCTCCGACGTCGGTATACGCGATGTGGTCCAAAGCCTTTAAGGCCACTTTTCTGTCGCTTCTTATGTCATTTCTTCTTACGCTAGAAAATCTGTTGCGGCTCAAATCCAATGCTCTTGATCTTGATATCCCCATCAATTAAATATCTTTATGTAGGGAAACTTTTTATTATTATGATGATCGTATGTTTATGAATGTTAAATGGAAAGAGAGATTATTCTTCTTATACCCAGAGATGGGTTTGATGTGGCCAATGATATTGCTTGCAGTTTTCTTCGATTTCTTGATATATGTGCAATGTATCTGGAATCATTAAATCTTGACTTTTTCTTGAAACCTTTTTGAATTTACACTTTTTTGAATCCTAGAATGAGATCAAAGGACGCCCTCATGGGATGTCGTTCGATACCCTAGACTAGTGGAAATCAAGATCTATCACTAGAATCCTTGCTTCCAAAATTTTAAGGGACCACATTGCCAGACTGGAATGCTAATCTAATTTGGGCATAATTACTATAATGAAATTCTTGAACTTTTTCATGAAATTCAGCACTTTATTTATAAAATTTTATTTTACTTTCTTTATCGATAACAAAGATATATATTAAAAAAATAAAAATAAAGATTGTACCTGAAGAGGTAATGAGAAACCACCCAAGAAGCCCCAAAGCTACTCATTGAATCCCCGGGTGCTGTGATAGCCATAGATGTCGCATAATACCTCATCCAGTGCAAAGGAGAAGATGGCAAAGGCAATGGAGAGGCTAAGAAGGCAAGGAGAAAGGGAGCAAAGGCGCCAAAGTTGGCAAAAGCGGTGTGATGGTGTTCCATGTGAAAGGTGGTGCTAAGAAGGTAGCTAAGGTGGCGTGATGTTGTCCCAGGCGTTAATAAAATCCATGTCCCCTAGCTACACCTATTGGTGCCGACTGGTGATCCAAATGAGAAGGAAATCTCTAGCCGATTTGAGGATCAACTGATATGGTCTCCCAATCTTTCGGAAGACCCTACTAATTTTTTCAAGCCAGATAGCCCTCATCACTACATAAGGTACCATGTGCTACATCGTCCACTTCTCTTCATACTTCTCCACATATCTAAAATCTTATCCAAGAAAGCCCACGACATCCCAAACATTCTGAAGATCGCACCCCACACTTTCACTGAGAAAGGGCAGTGAAGAAGTGTATGGCCAACCAACTCCCTATTCGTCATACATAGAAGGCATCTATTTCAAACATTTATTCCTCTTTTTCTGCAATTGGTCCTTTGTAAGAATTCTCCCCCAAGAAATAGACCAAGAGAAGAATTTAATTTTGGGTGGAATCTTCACTTTTCAGAATTTGACCCATTTTGGCTGATCCACGAGAATAATCCTTGATCTGACCGTAAACACATCTTTCTTGTTTAAATTCCATATCCGACAGTCTCTGTTGGCTCTATTTGGAGTGATGGAGTGAAACAATCGAAACAAAGTAATGTAATCGTCAATTTCCTCATCCTTCACCATCCTTTGAGTAGAGACATTCCAAGCTATGGTCCCATGTCTAAGCTCAACAATTTCTCTTATTAGGACCCTCTTCTGCATTGCAATCCTATTAATCTTAGGGAAGGACACCATAAATGATGCAGGACAATCGCACGCTAACCCGAAAATAGCGTAAATCCTGCACAATAGGATTTTAGGGTCTCGATACCGGGATAAAATAAAATTACAAAGAAATAAGGAAGAAGATAAAGAAATACGAGGAATTTCAGCATGGAACTTGTTGGCCTCACACCAAGCCGTAAGTGAGCAAAGGAATCACTCCTCTCGAAAGAATGGCTCTCTCAATGTTGAACAAGGTTAAAAATTTAAAATATTCATTCCCTAAATTGTTCTCACGTTTACATGGCTATTTATAAGCATAAAACTCTAAATTTAAGACTCCTAATTAACTATTACAACTTTCTAATCTAATGGTCATAATTAATTTCACCACTAATCCCATTTTTTTATTACACGACTACTTTTGAAGGGTCAAACGATACCCGATTGATGCGAAATTAGTCTTGTTTGAAAGTTTATCGAAGTAGCTTTCCAACAAGACAAGAATTGTGTAATTCCAACATGTATTGAAGGTCTTATGACCACTTTTCCAATGGTTGTGCTGAAAGAAAGGAAATTAATAGTCACATATCACATATACGTGCCAGACCCCTAAATAATTCAAATAAGGAAACTAATCCTAAAACAAACGACTTATTAAAATAATCCTAATGAAAAAGAAAATTAAACCTAATAACGTGCACACGGGCCTTCAACCTGTCTTTAATAGGCCTTTTAAAAAACCTTTCACACGTCCACTTCTTTGTTAATTGTCTTTGTTTGATTCGACCCCGATCTCGACGTGCCTGACCCCTAAATAATTCAAATAATTAAACTAATCCTAAAACAAAGCACTTATTAAAAGAATCCAAATGAAAAAGGAAACTAAACCTAATAACGTGCACACAGGCCTTCAACCTATCTTTAATGGGCCTTTTAAAAATCCATTCACAGGTCCACTTCTTTGTTACTTATCTCTGTTTGATTCGGCCCCGATCTCGACGTGCCTGACCTCTAAATAATTCAAATAACGAAACTAATCCTAAAACAAACCACTTATTAAAAGAATCCTAATGAAAAATGAAACTAAACCTAAACTAAAACTCATGGTTTCAAACAATCTGAAGTGAACTTTCCCCTCAACCAAGAGAAATATGGGGGAAATTTGGACAAGAAGAATAAGAAAAGATGTACATCGGCCAATCTCTTTCTCTATCCCATGCTTAGAATATAAAAAAAAGGGTAATTTTCTGCTCTGAATAAGGGGAATAGAAGAAAAAGCACAGGGGTCAATCTCTTCCTAAATCCCTTGTTCTGAATTAAAAGAAAAAAAGGCCATTTCCTACTTTGAAGAAGAGATAGAAGGCAAACAAAAAGGTACGTACTTTTTCCTAAGTTGTTCTTCTTTCTTCTTTTTTCTCCTTTTTCTTCTTCTTCTTCTTCTTGCAAGAGAGTTAGGGTTTGCACGGACCAAAGAGGGTTTTCGCAAGAGAGTTAGCGAGGATGAAAAAGCAATCATTTTGCTTTTATATTAATACTTTTACCATTTTACCCTTTAAAATACGAAAATACCCCACCCTTCCTCTTTATTTTATGGCTTGAGTCGACTTGCCGAGTCAACAAACTCGGTCGAATTTCCGATCTGACTCGACAAGTCTATCGATTTGTAAGTCTATTCGAGTCTTAAGGCGAGTCGATTCTGAACTTGGTCGAGGCGGGTCAACTTGCCCTAGTCGACTTGTCGAGTTTTTAAACCATGCTAAACCTAATAACGTGCACATGGACCTTCAACCCGTCTTTAATGGGCATTTTAAAAATCCAATCACAGGTCCACTTCTTTGTTGACTGACTCTGTTTGAATTGGCCCCGATCTCAATGCGCAAATCTTAATTCCGTATCAATAACTTTCAGCTCCCCCGTCCACTTGTCCTCGCAAAAGTTTATTTTGCTGCCATCTCCCCAGCGGAATTTAAGGCATTCTTTATATTCTTCTATCACATACCCGATCCATTTCCACCATCCAGATCCATTGTGGCAACCAAAGCTAATATCCCAGCCATTCTGTAGGACCCTGTACTTAGCCATGACTGTCTGCCACCATAGCTTCTCTCTTTCCATTTCATCTCCGACTCTACAGATCCATTTCCCAAGCGGAGCCTTATTCATAATTGCCAGCCTTCTGATTCCCAACCCTCCATCCATTTTATTCTACAACAGGTTTCGCAATTAATTAGATGTAGCTTACCGCTTTCTCTCCCTCCCTCCCACAAAAAGTCCCTCTCAAGTTGAGATATGACTTTTACAGGTGCAACATACACATACATGAAAAATATGGTGGATTTAATAAGGGTAAGTCTACCCCATTACTAAGCAATTTGCTTTTCCAAGTTGCCAATCGCCTTTGGAATCTTTATATGACCAGCTCCGACTAATGAGCCTTTAACTTCCCTACACCCAATGGCAGATCCACATAGTTGAAATGCAATCGATCATCCAGACAGTCTATAAGGTTGGCCAAGATAGCCAGCCTCCCTTGCTCGGTATTGATCCCGATCAGTCTTAGATTTACGAAGGTTAACCTTTTGTCCCGATGCCGCTTCATACACTATTAATGTGATCACCGACTTTACTTCACTATTAGTAAGCCCACAGAAGAAGACCGTATCATCAACACATTGTAAGTGTGCAACCGAGAAGTCCTGTGTAACCCCCAAACCCTTTTAAGAAATTAAGATGTGCACATTTTTGGATGATTCTATGAAGTGCCTCCCCTACTACATTGAATAGTAGAGGAGAAAGTGGGTCTCCTTGCCTTAATACCCTAGAACTCCAAAAATATCCCTTAGGACTGCTATTAACGATAATTGAAAACCTTGCAGAAGCATAGCAAACTTTAAGCCTTCTTACCCATTTTTCGCCGAAGCCCATTTTTTGCCATAAGAGCCACATCTAGCATTTGCCTCCCCGAAATGAAGGCCGACCCCTTAAATGTTGGAGATAACTGATCCAATGACTTTTCTAAATCTCTTAGCCAACACTTTCGCAACAATTTTATAAGAGCAGCTTAAGAGACTTACATGCCTAAAATCTTCAATATTAACGGCTCCCTCCACCTTAAGGAGGAGGGCGACCAAGGTAGAGTTCCTACTTTTGGCCACATTGTTTGTATGTTGAACCTCATTAAAGAATCTAATGAAGTCCTCCTTCACCACCTCTCGGAAAGTTTGGAAAAACTCCATGGTGAAACCGTCTAGACCCAATGCTCTATTCCTTCCCAAGCTGAATGCCACACTTCTGATCTTGTCCTCATCAAACTCCCTTTCGAGCTCCTTTATCTGATCCTAAAAAATAGTGTAAAAAAATATCCCCTCCAAAGTAGGCTTGTGGATCACCGACTCTCTATAGAACTCCTCATTGAAATAGACCAATTGTGGCAATATAGCGTTGCTATCCGTGTCTAAAATTTCATCCACTTCCAACTGTGATATATAATTTCTTGCTCTTCTACATTAGCCATTCCATCGAAGAATCTAGTTCCCATTTCCTTCTTTGAGCCAGTGGATTTTTGACTTTTGTCTCCAAATCGCTTCTTCTTCGATGCATTTATGATTATAGGCCATTTTAAGCACTAGTCTATTATCTTTTTTATAGGTAACCCAAGCTTGAACCTGTGACCTTGAGGTGGTTATATTGTCAACCTCCCATTTTTTAGCTCTAGTCCAATATCTTTCTCTTCCCCTCCGAGTTGTCTTTCCTCTTCGAAAGAGTTAAAAGGTCTAGATCTCTGTGAGAAAATGCTCTTTGATCATCGAGACATTACTGAAGATGTTTGTGTTCCAGGTCTTAATCTTCGCCTTTAGGTTTTTAATTTTAGAAGATAAAATAAAAGTAGTTGTTCCCATGATACCATCTTCATTCCACCATTCCGGAACTCTCTTTCAGAAATCCTGGTTTTCTAACCAGATATTTTCAAAACGAAAAAGGGTTGGTCCATGTCCCCTTACTATTTGTGTGTAGAATAGGTTTGTGATCCGACACAATGGTTGGCCAACAATCAACCTCAGTATTTAGGTATTCTTCCATCCATTCCATAGAGCAAAGGAAACCTCAGTATCAGATGGTCAATTTTCGATTCCACATGTCATAGATACAAAAATGTAGCCCTAAAGTCATGTTTACTCAAATGTGACTTTAGGGATATGATTTTGGGATCTGTGACATGCAGGATCAAAAAGTGAGTCTGATGGTACACTCATGGCCTCGAGATCCCTGAGGTGGAAGATCATAGTGAAACACAATCTCCATCATCTGATCTAAAGCAATCAATGGTTTTAGGCATAGGTGTCCCTTAAGATTCGGTAGGAGCCTTTAACACTACCCTTTCTGGTCACATTTGCTAGAGAGAGCATAACTCAAAGAAAAGCTCCTCCCTCTGCCTATCCTCGTTAGGTCTGTAGATTCCAATCGCCACAAAGTTTGTCCCATCTAGTCTATTCTGCAACAAGGCGGAGAGAGAATAGTTAGCAATTTCAGCGTCCTGTTTTTGAAATTTGATTTTGTCCCAAGCCAATAGAACTCCTCCCGTCGTTCCCCTAGCATCAAAGCATACCCAATCTCCCCTCTCCGGCAGAGATGAAACCTTCCCCTTTGTGGCTTCCTCCGATTTGGTTTCCTAAAGAGAGATTATGTCCGACTTCATCTAGTTGATCATTGACTTGATGATCACTCTTTTGTCCTGACCTCCGAGACCCCTAACATTCCAGGATAAGAAAATCATGACTCAGGAAAAACAACCCCTTCTCAGCAGCTACCACCCTTAACTCTAATTAGTAGCCTTATGTTTATTAACGAATCCCCCCTTCTTCAATCTAGTCCTTGATCTGGAATACGAGAGGCCCCACTTCAACTTCTCTAAATCTCTCCTACCTTTTTCCTTTGAAACCATCCCTCTCTTTGCGTCTTTGGGCATGAATTTTTTGAAACACCTCCTGCAATTGTTCATTGGAACCCGAGAAGGTCATCCCAATCACTTTTCCCAAATTAATGTCCTCCATAGTTGCCATCTCTAGACTCTTCTTCATCGCCCCTTTATGGGATAAACAAGGTAGTTAAGGCGGTGTGGCAAGGTCATGGTGAAGAGGCTCGCTACACCATGGCGTGGCCATAGCGAAGCCATGACAAGGCTATTTATTATTGTAATTTATTTTTAAAATTATTTTATCTATTAATTAGTAGTATTCTTTTTTTTATATTTTTATATAAGAAAAAAATATAGGAAGAAAAAATGCAACTACAGAAGCATCACACTTCGATTCTTATATTGAGGATTTCATGTTCTAGGAATAAACAAATATCAATAAATACAAATCAAATATGAAACGTCAACAAATTTGCAACATGGTAAATATAAAGAAATAAATATGAAATATCAGCAAATATAGAATATTATTAAAAAATATGAAATATTAAGTACACATACGGTAGTGTCGCCGACATTGGTGTTGGTAGCTAATGTGACGAAAGAGAGAGAGAGAGAGAGAGAGAGAGAGAGAGAGAGTCAAGGATTTTGTAACTTATTAAGTTGAGGTTTTGTGACTTGTAAGTATTATACGTTATTATCCAAAAAGTAAAATAGTGTGCATAGTGATGCCATAATGCTATTCCGCCATGTGACGTAATGGCGTCGCTATTTAGCCATCATGGCTATTTCATTATATATGGGGTTTCCCCTCGCCATTCGCCATGGCGAGGCTATAGCGTACCCTTGACAACCATGGGGATAAGGCGTATAGACTGTGTTCAATTTCCTTTGGAAGGTTTAGGTATGGTTTGAGATAGGTGGGGGGTTTAGAGGTTGTAACTGGTTCAGAATCATTGAAGGCTTCTGGTGTTCTGGCTATATTTCCATGGCCATATTGAGGTTACAGGGAATACAAGGGTTGTTGATGGCAGGGATCGCAGATGAGGTATACCTTCTTATTCATTGGCTACCAACAACATCCCTATAAAAACTGTCACTCCCCAAAGACATAGGTAAAACATTAATACAAAAGATTGGCCCACTGAACCTAAAATTGTTAGCAACAAATTCAGATCCAAGATCTAAAGAGAGGTTAGAGAAAGTATTAGGCATGTCCTTGGTCCATTCAGCCGACCCGACCTGATTAATGTTGGAAGTTTCATGTTGTTGTGTCCTCTGTGAAGAAGTACCCGGTTCGTTGTTTGCTACGTGTCGCGCTCTGCTTGCTACTGGTAATCCCGAGTTCTTGTGTCATCCGTGGAAAGGTGCCAGGTTCACCGCTGGTTATACGTACCGCGTCCCATTGGTCGGGTGAGTTCATTTCGCCTGATCTTCTAGTTTCGTGGTTGTTTCCCTCGTTCACGACTTTTTGGTGTTCTAATGTTGTTGCGTCATTCTCTCTGGTGTCCAAGCTGGCAATAGACGTTGCCGTGTCCCCATCCATGTACCTCGAAGTTCCCACGTATCCATAGCCCCTTCTATTTCTCATATTTCTGGCATCGGAATGCCTCCCCCTGCACCTTGGATTTTGCGCTCATGATGTTTGCATGCATCCCATTTGAGATGGTACTAGAACCAACAGTGGGTTCGGGTTCGCTTTATCTTGACAATAAATGCAGTCCATGCATCGTCCATGTGTCACAAATTCCATGTACATAATATATAGTTCACAAATATAACTTTTAAGCTTAGCCATTTGGATTCCCTTCTTAGTCATTCATTTTTCCTCTAAAGGTTGTTATTTTGTCTCCTTTTCATTCCCGCCATTTTATTTTTTAGGAGATCCTTTGTCATCTTTTTAGTCAATTGGCTCTTGATTAGAACTTTTAAAACTACCCACCTATGTTGCACCGCACGGCTCTCTTAGGATGACCTTGCAATCCTTGCAGTTTGCTCACTCTCTTCGCTTGACTAAGAAATAACTATTTTTGCTTTATTTGCTCCGCTCTTGAAAGTTATAAGTTGCTTATCTTTCTTCTTGAAAAAGCTAATCACTATTGCTAAGTCAAAAGCTACTGCAAAAGCAAGGATAGCTCCCGCCATCTCATTCCTTTCACAAAAACCATGTTCTCCATGTATCCTTTCATATATGTTTCTCATCTTCCCTACGTGTCCATTAAGGCCACCTCCAATCCCTATGCTTTCACTATTGGGTATGCCCAGTACTAGTTCATCAAAGTAAAGCATGTTTATCCATAATTATGCATGATTAACGGCAATTAAACCTGATTAAGCCTAAACAAAGTACAATTAGACATGACTACATAAGATTAAGCTAATTAAGTATCTCAAGCTGACTAATTTTGTAAATAAAAAACGAAGTTCAGTATGTTAAGCAAGATTCAGTTAAGCAGGTTTATTACGATTTAGCCGGTTAAGTAGGCCGAAGCTGCTTAACCAAGATAAAGTATGTTAGGCCTATGCAAACATATTAAACAGGATTAAGCTTGATAAGTGCGATTGGTACTAAAGCGGGATTAAATTAATCTAACTAGATTAAGTGATAGAACTTAGTCAAGAACTTAAAGCTTGATTTAAAAAGCCTGAATATAAAGTTTTATGAGCAAATAAGTGGCATAAAGCATATGATTGATGCAAGTTCTGAGAAGCAAGTAACGTTTCTGCAATTTATGCTTTTTCCAATTTCGCAAAGCATGTAGTCAAAGATGTTTAAATTTTATCTGATTTCTGCAAACTGTTGAAGAAAGATTTAAATTTTATCTGATTTGAAAGTATGGAATCATGAGGATTAATTCTACTAAAGCAACCATAAGAGATATCGTATGATTTTACATTTGCATGTGTCATGTGGAATACCAAAAAGTTGATACACTACGAATGGTAAAAAGAAAAGTTGGCTAATCAGCAGGAGGTAGAGAAAACTTGGAAAGTTAGGAAGAAGTAGCTGAGCAAATGGTATTCGTGCTGCAGCAATAAGGTAGCCTCTGCCAAAGTTATATAATAACTTGTGCTCTTCTTACGGGGTGACTTTAGTCATATGAATAACCCAACCTCTATAGGACGGTTAGGTATTTAAATTAAACTACTTTAAGGGTCTGAAAAGAAAATAAAAAGAGAAAGAAAAGTTTAAAGATAAAAGATAATACGACCCAAGAAGGAAAAAGGAAGTTCTAAAAGGAGTTCCTATGGACCCAATAAAGCTAAAAGAATAAAGGAGGTGCTTTTCCAAGAGAGAAAGCATGTTTCAAACAAAGCACCTAAGGATGTTCCGCATTTGAGTTTTTGTATTTCATACTTTATCATTTACTCTTTGCATTTGCACACCCACAGACCATCATATGACACTAATGAGCATTTATTATCTTTTATGATGGACGACATGCTCCTACCTCCAATTTTATGTGTAAAAGCTACTGAGTTGGAGGAGCTAGGACTTGCTAGGTTGTTGACCTTTCACTCACTCTTGAGTTATCAAAAAGGAAAAGAAATCGCAGAGTAGGTGTTAAGTGAAATTTAGCGAGTGTAAGTAAGGTATGAAAGAGAGTGAATAACTTCTTATAAGAGGTCATAGTGTTGTTATGGTGTATCAGTTTATCAATTCAGCTATGTTTTGAGAGATCATGTACTTAATGAAATAAAAGTTTAGTTTCTTATATGCTCATTGCCCCTTTAATGTTCATTTATGTTTCCGTTTTCTAGCCCCTTTATTGCCAGGTCATGCTATTATAAGTTAGTAACCTCTGGAATTCTTGCATGTGGATTTTCAGGCTTTACAGAGAGAAGAAGAAGAAGAGGAAGGAGGAGTAGGTTAGGTCCAGCTCGGCGCAGCACGGTTCAACTCGGGCGATGCGGTTTGGTCCAGAAACAGACGATCAGACAAGTTATTTTTCCTTTAGTCAGTTAACCTAGTTAAGTATAATTAATCTAGTTAAGCATGCTTAGGTTAGATAATCATTCTTTTTTTCTTTTTTTTTTTGATGGGAAGATAATCCTTCTTAGAGTAGGCAATCGTACATAGTTTAAGTAATTATGCTTAGGCTACTCAAGCATGATTAGCTTACTTAATCCTGCTTTAACTTAATTAATTCTTATTAGGTAATTAATCTGGTTTAGCTTAACTAATCTTGTTTCCCTAATTCATCCTACTTAGCCTAATTAACCCTGCTTAGTCATATTAAATGTGCTTAAGCAAATTAAGCATGCTTAGTCTAATTAATCCCACTTAGCTTGAATAAGTATTTTATGCTATTTAAGCAAGCTTAGCATAGGTAAACCTGCATTTGCACAAAAAGGAATTTGACGAGTTTTATGACCTGATTTATGAACCGGATAGGTTTACAACAAGATGTAATAATTACTAAAAAAAGTTTTATGACATGATTATATGGCCGGATTATTGAATTAGTTTCACGAACTGATTTAATTATTGAGATGGTTTTATGACTGTTATTGATTACCCAATTTGTATTGTAAATGGTTTACTTCTTGAATTTTAATAGATGTTATTCGTTTCTCTAATCTTGACAAGCTTGTAGATTTATTTCTTTCTCAGCCTAATATATAAATTGCCATATGCTTCCTACTTAACATTTACTCATGGTTTTATATATAGAGAGGGTCGGGGATGTGTGTTTGAACCAGGTGGGCTCCACATGGCACCCATCCATGGGATTGGGTGCCATGGAAGCGTGCCCAAGGAAGATCAGGTCCATTTAAAAGAAAAATAAATCGGATGTATATCTGTCGTCCAAAATGTGGACAAAAGTGCAAACTTTCAATACACCAGGTAGAGGCGGGCGGTAGGCAAACTTTGACCAATGTTTTGAAGGGGAGAAAGTCAAGAAAATATTTTTTTTAGATCACAGGCCAATTGGCGCTTGAATACACTAGTGAAGCAGGAGTCCCTGCACTAGTGAAGCAGCGCTCGAATGCTACACTTGCGCCGAGAACACGTGGCACGTAATCCCGAAAAACACCTGTTTTGGGATCATGGACCATGTGAATAAAGAAAAACTTTTTTGGCCTTTAAAAACATGGTCAACTATTGGGTGACGCCCAACATACCTGGTGCATTGAATGTATACCAACTTTGAGCACCATTTGAACAGTGGATAAGATGTTTTTTCAAATATTTTTTTGGGGGCATGAATCTGATCAATCTTGTGCTGCCTTGGCACCGGATCTTGGGATTAGGTGCCACTTGGCATTCAAATGGCACTACTGTAGGGTTGAGCCCTACATCGCTAACCCAGCATCATATATATATATATATATATATATATATATATATATATATATATATATATATATCACAGGTTCAGACACATTGCGAGCCCAGGTATACCCCAGCCCTACAAATTATGAAGCCCTTAAAATTTTAACTTTTCTGTAAGGGGAGATTTGTAACATGTGCCCATGATGAATTTTGCTTTCATGGAATACCTCTGGAGGCTCAAACATGCTTTCCATGTTTTCTTCAACTACTTCTGCTGCAAGGTTATCATCAACTGCATCTCGCCGCCGTTGCATATGTCGACTTTGAATTAATGTGTGGAAATGCTGATCCATCGAAGCGTCGAGGATATTGTCTAGCAAGTTTTTGTCAAAGAAATATGGTGTATACCTGAAACAACCAAAATAGGCACCAAAACAAAATTCACATGTTTCTTTAATAATGCAATTTCAGAAAGTAATAAAATTTATGCAACTAAAACTAGTTTAATCAGATACAAATCAAGGGAAGCAGAGTGCAAGTATATAGTTATAACTAGTACAATAACATAATCAAGAAACAACAAAAATGAATATCACAATCAAAAGGTAATTTTTATACTTTGATAGAGGGTTGGAGAAAGAGAGATGTGTGCAGGTTCAATCTGGTAGAGCCCTAGTGCCTCGGGAGATGTGTCTAATTGCCTATGAAGGCGTTGTAAGGGGTATTTATAAACGTTTTGGGGTGTCTGACATGTTTTTGGCACAGTTTGGTAACTACTAGTGGTTATCCCATACTCCAGCCAAAGTAGGGTTTGTTTGGAGGGTGCAATCATTATTCTGGAAGGACCACACCCTGTAGAGGTGTGAACATGGTTAAAATAATTGTCTGAAGCTCGTGGCCATTGGCACATTTCTTTAAGGGCCTGTTTGGATAAAAGTTGGTAAAATGGAGTAAAGTCAAGTAAAGGTCTCAACTTTTTACTCTACTTTCCCATGATTTCCTAACCGGTTGGATAGACATTTTGATACTTGGAAAAGTAACATGAGTTGGTATTTGATGCATCACTCTATTATCGTCTATTGTGCTCACAAAATTTTGATTGGGACAAAAAGCGATTTCCACAGTCCGATTCAAAACAGTCAATGGTTTTCAGGTCACTTGGAATATGAACCACATGATTTTTTATTTCACTTTTTTATGATGAACGTCATGTGAAACCAAAAGTTTACCGTTCGATGGTACGCCCATGATTTGAAGATCCATCATGTGAAAGATTGGGACTAAAAGCGATCTCCACCATCGGATTCCAAGCAGTCAATGGTTTTGGGTCACTTGGAATATGTGCCACATGGATATGTGCCACGTGATTTTTTAGGTCACTTTTTTACGATATGTGCCACGTGGAACCACAATTTTACCATTTGATGGTACGCCAATGATCTCAAGATCAAAAAACGATGGAGTTCCATCGTCCGATTAGTAAAATGGAGTAAAAAGTTAAGTTACTTTTTACCTCACATTACGCCTCCTAAATTGCTGTCAAACAGCTGTAAATGGACTAAAGTGAAATACTCCATTTTACTTTACTGCGTTTTACCACAAAACGCCCAAATCTAAACAGACCCTAAGAACGTGGAAGCATCGTATTTTGGGCGCGGCCATACACCTAATGACCGTGTGGCTTAGAGCGCCACATTGACGAATGACCACATGCTCTCTTCCTCTGTTTTTTTAAGAAAGCATGCGGTTATTTCGGAGATGACCGCGACATTGTTTGGAATTGACGTGGTTATAACGGCTGCATTAAATTTCAACACCAACGCAGAGTACTGCAATAAGCTAAATTTTTGTGGGAGGAGATTGCCAGATATATGCCATTTTATCAGTGTACTTGCAGATCAAGACCAACAACTAGTGAATATTTTGAGAGGAATCACTTGATTTAGAATTTAAAGAGATTGCATTTTTTTTAATCAGTAACAAAGATATGCATTAAAAAAGAAGCAAAGAAAGCACATACCTTGCAGGTAGTAAGGGACAACCCTAAGAAGAAGAAAACACCCCCAAAGAATCTCAAAACTCTCGAAGATCCCCGGATTGCGTGGCAGCCAAAGGAGGGCACCCTATCCCAGAGTGGAGTTAACAATGAGAAAGAAGGATGTCCCACTCATTAAGAAAACTATTTGATCCGTGGTGGTATCACTTTGGTCCCTTCCCATAGAACTCCAGCTGATAATCCAGTCCCTAGCAGCCTTGATGACATACTTGTAAGGTTTTCCGACCCTCTGGAAGATCCTACTATTTCTTTCCAACCAAATCTCCCACAGCATGACATAAATTGTAGTTTGCCAAAGGTCCCCTTTAGTCTCAGAGAAGATCCCCATATCCCACTGCTCTAACACGTGGTTCACCTTTCTCTGATGTACCCAACAGACTTTGAAAATTCTGAATATAGTCCCCTAAATTAAAGAAGCAAAAGCGCAGTGGAGGAGAGTGTGATCCACCGATTCCCGGCCCGTCATGCACATCAAGCATCTTGCGAATATTGACTCGTCTCCTGATGAGCTGATCCTGGGTTAGGATTCTACCCCGCATAATAGTCCAGCTAAAGAATTTGATTTGAGGAGGGATAGAATCTTGCCAAAAAAAATTTCATGTTGGATCTCTTTGCTCTGCCTGCTGTTATGAAGGTGTTTGTAGAAAGATTTAACGGTACAGACCCCCATCACATTCATATTCCAGATTCTGCAGTCCCTATTGGCCAAATTGGCGGTCAAGGTGTGCAGTAGTCTGAAAAGACTAATATAATCAACAATTTCATCATCCTTTAGCGATTTCCTTGTGTTGATGTTCCAAGTGGCCGAGCCGTTTCTCCATTCGATCATATTATCAATCTTAGCCTGCTGCCTTGAAGCATTATCAAAAAGCTTTGGGAACGCGACATTCAAGCTCTGATCTCCTGCCCACTTGTCCCTCCAGAAGCTGATCCTTTTCCCATCACCCTAGTTGTATCTCAGATAAGCTTCGAAATCAGTGGCAGGGGACTTGACTCCTTTCCATCACACCGAGTCGTGCTGGCCAATGGCTGGAATGTTCCAGTGATTCTCCTGTAACCCATACTTAACCACAACCACCTGCCACCACAATTTGTCTCTCTTTCTCATCCCCCAATCTTCAAAGCCATTTCTCCAACAGGCCCGATTCACTGTCTCCAGTCTTCGGATCCCAAGTCCACCCATTTTCTTGTCTCTGCAACAACTGTCCCAATTTCACTAAATGGAACTTCTTATTGTCCCCCCCACCCTCCCAAAGAAAGTCCCTCACAATCTTTTCCAACTGATTGATAATCTTTGTCAATGCTACAAACATGGACATAAAGAACAACAGTAACGTAGCAAGGGTGAACTTAATCAGTGTCAATCTGCTCCCCATTAGTACGTAGCTTGCTATTCCAAGTCGCCAGCCTCTTTTGAAACCGTTTGACCACCAGCTCCCACCTGTGAGCTTTGCAAGACCCCACTTCAAGTGGCAGACCAAGATAAGTGATTGGCAGCTTATCAGACCTACACCCTACTCCCTCCGCCATTGTATTAACATCGTCCTGACTCACATTGATACCCGCCAAGTTGGGCTTATGTAGGTTGACTATTTGACCTGAAACCGCTTCATACAAAGTAAATATATTGGTCACCACCTTGACCTCATTTCCGATAGCTCCACAGAAGATGATTGTGTTGTCGGCATACTGAAGATGCATGACAGCAAGGCCATTCATTGTCACCCTAAACCCTGATAAGAAGGTAAGAGCAGCTCCTCTGTGTAGCAATCTGTTTAGGGCCTCTCCAACTATGTTGAAAAGGATTGGGGAGAGAGGATCACCCTGTTTTAACCCTCTGGAACTCTGAAAGTAGCCTTTTGGCTGCCATTGATAAGGATTGAGAATCTGGCCGAGGCATAGCATCCCTTCATCCAATTCTTCCACTTACCCCCAAAGCCCATTCTTCCCAATAAGTATTGTAGACAATCCCAATCCACCAAATCGTATGCTTTGACCATATCAATTTTGAACACCACCCCCAAATCCCTTCTCTTGTGCACACAAAATGAATAGCCTCATGCACGGTAACTGCCATGGCCACCAGTTGCCTCTCAGGGATGAAAGCACCTCGCAGGTTGGAGATGATGCTACCAATGACATTTCTGAGTCTGTTGGCTAGCATTTTAGAGACAATTTTGCAGATGCACCCCAGCAAACTAATTGGTCTGAAGTCTCTAATGTTTTCCGCCCCTTCAACCTTAGGGATTGCATTTTGATAGTATCAAAGTTTACATCCTTGGTAATGAGAAAACTCTAACCTTGTACTTGCCATGTTGGCGCGACTTCAAGTTTTGGATGGGCTTGAGGAAAGTACAGGTTTGTCGGAAGCTGAAAGGGAGGAGAGACTCCAAATTAAGATGGAGTTTAATAAAAAATGTTTTGAAGAGGAAACCATGTGGAAGCAAAAATCTAAGGTCCACTGGCTCTCGGTGGGCGACAACAATATGATGTTCTTTCACACGGGGGCTAGGGCCAGGGGCAAGAAGGAGATGCTCAGCTCCATTACGGTTGAGGTGGACTTCTTATTCATATAAATTCCAAATCCAGCATCAGATTGTCAGCTTCTATGAGCGGCTCTAAAAGGACAAGGGCTGGGATATACCTCAGCTGGATGGGATCAGCTTCGGGTCTATTTCAGATGAAAATCGCGCAGGTTTAGAAAGGGATTTCGAGGAGCAGGAAATCCTTGAGGCCATCAGAGGCAGGGGTAAAAATAATTCAAATTTTGAAATTCGAAATGTGAGGGAAAAAAATAGGGTTTCAGGGAGAACCCTATAAAAGGCAAAGTTAGAATTAGGGTTGAGCTCTCTTTTTCACAGATTGTTGTTATTTTACTCTCTACTTTTCCATCATTTTTAGTTTTTAGAAAATGAATTAGCCTTCATTTTGATTAAATCAAAGTGTTCTACGTGGATTAAAGCTACTTTGTGGATCTATTTGGAGATTCAATCGGGTATTTTTAATGGATTGCTTTCATTTTATTTCATCTTCTTGTAATTTTTGTATTGAAATGTGTGGCTAAATTTCTAGGGTTTAGGATCTAATGAATCTCTTCTAAGTGATTCCTCCATAAAATAGATCTGTGGTTGGAACTATATTAGATGCTTGTGTGGATTATTTGTCATGTGCTCTTGCCGTTTTATGAGATCTAATCATAAATATGAGATATGGGAATTAGTCATGTTTTTCCCATGATCTTAGATCAATGATTAGGAACCCTAATCATGTTTTTAATGCTAATATTTAGACTCATTAATTCATTGTGATTAGATTTACATTAATACAGTGGATGTTTTGATTCTTTTCTTTAGAAGATTTGGAAGAGCATTACTTTAGACTTTAATATCGATTTAATCGTTTTATTCTTTCATAGATTATTAATTGATTTTAGAAATAATTACCAATTGGGGTCCCAACTCTCCCACTATTTACCCTCCAGGGTCCCAACTTCGTGAAATGACCCAACAGGATCTAAGATTCTCGAACTTTTCAGTTTGTGGGTTCTAACTTAAAACAAATTAAGCACGTGGGTAAATAGTGCTTGCATTGGCAATTTTCGAAAGAGTAGAAACTACTAAAATGCCTTGCGACAGATGCGTACTTTAATTCGATCGAATTAACCAAAATGCCATGTGTTGGGTTTCACTCCTTCGTTTTAAAACGAGCTTTCCAAAGGACGTGGCATCACTCTTCGCTTCAAAAGGAAAAGATTCACTTTCGTCACCGGTTCTCGTCGCCGTGAAACGACGAGCCAATTCACTCCTTCGTTTTCATTGCCCGTTCTCGCCGTCGTGAAACGACAACCTAGTTCACTCCTTCATTTTCGTCGTCAGGTATTGCAAAAGTGGAGTCTCAGCCCCCTTTCACTCCCCGTCTTCTCCATCGCCGGTTTCTGGTATTGCAGAAAAACCCATAAAGGTGGAATTTTTATGTATTTTTTCATTTGTAAAACCCTATTTTTTAAGGTTTTGATTTTTGTTTGTTGGAATGGAAGTAGGGTTTTACCCTAAACACATAAAAGTGGAGTTTTTATGTATTTTTTTCATTTGTAAAACCCTAATCTTTAGGGTTTACAGTTTTGATTTTTATTTGTTGGAATAGAAGTAGGGCTTTTAATCTTCCGAAAATGGGTTAAATCTAGCAATCAATCCCTCAAAAGAGATAATTTTTCTAGTTTTGCATTTGTGAAACCCTAATCTTTAGGGTTTAAGCTATTTTTTTGTTTGTTTGTAAAAAATTATAAAAATCTGTAAAGATTAGGGTTAGCATACTGTTTATACATGATGAATTATATGTTTGACTTATAACGTATAGATTGAATTATCTGTTTGAATCGAAATGTGATATTTAATCTTTGAAGAATATAAAAATATGATCCTAAAAATTAATGTTTCATCATTTTCCAATTTTATGTGTAAAAACATGCTTCCATTTTAGATTGAGATTTTAGTAGATAGATCACGCCATTGGTAAACATGGATCAAAAAATTGGATTTTCGATACGTATCATCCAAACCTCCAAGACGATACGTATCGCGTATCGTTTGATAAATTCAATGTATCGGCGATACATTGAATGTATCGTCCCAGTATATATATAAATTTTTTTAAATCCCAAAAAATCGGATTGATCGATAAATTGGCTAATAATTTGGACAATACAGACGATACAAACAATAAATTGGACGATACGGACAATAATTTGACTGTTTCTAAGGGGCCATAGAAAAACCCTAACATTCTGAGACGGACGATAAATTGACCGATAATTTTGATGATACAAACAATACGGACGATAATTTGACTGTTTCTTAGGGGGGGCGATAAAAACCCATTTTACCGTATCGTTATGGTCCAAAACCGATACGTATCGAACAATACGTGTCGGTATCGGACGATATTTTGATCCATGTTGGTAAGTCATGATCAGTTTCATTATAAGACCGTAATGTATATTTGTTAGCCCGTTGCTTCTTAAAGGCGTGATCAATCTATTATAAGACCATTGGTAAGTCATGATCAGTCTATTATAAGACCGAAATGTACATCTGTTAGCCCGTTGCTTCTTAAAGACATGATCACTCTTTTATAAGACTGTATTGTCTATTTATTAGTCAGTTGCTTCTTGAAGACATGATCCGCCTTCTATAAGACCGTGATAGTCTCTATTCACTAGCTAGTTGCTTCTTTAAGACATGATCAGTAGTTCGTCTTTTATATCCACTATTTGTTTAGGGTTTAGGAATTCATTTCCTTTCTTATTTGGCTTTTAAATAAGACGCATCGTAGAAGTATGAAAGAAAATATTAGGATCACCAATTAATAGTTCATGGTTGTATTCTCCATTCCAATCCGAGTTTGATAATACTTATATATGTAGGCTTCGCATGCAGATGCATTATTAGTACCAACACAGTTATACTAGTATGTCACTATAATGGGCTATTGAAAGTCTAAGGAAATAATATGATGTATAGTGGCGGAAAATGTAAACAGAAACCGATAAGCTGAGACGCAACATATAACAAATTTACGAAAAAGATGTATGACCTGTGCAACTCAATATCGGAGTAGATGGATCAAAGGTTTAGATATAGATACCCGACTACCGAAAGGAGTTTTATTTTTGACATAGACAATGAGTTCAACTTCATGACATGATGAGCCTATGCCCCATTGATTGCCCTCACATTGTCCTATATATTTCTGAAAAGTCTGCGGACGCAAAAAAAAACTTAATGAGCATAAAAGAAAGGACAGTTTAGAGACAAGAATGCGAAAGAGGTATGTGCTAGTAGAATAGAATCAAATGATATTAAATTTGTTTGGTAGTCAAATATTGCATGCTACATGTTACTTATTTGGTTTGGTAGTCAAATATTGCATGCTACATGTTACTTATTTGGTAGTGAGAAACTCGACGGTTCACAGAGTAAAGGAGTTGGATGTAATGAACGACACCCTCCACTTGGGCACAGTGAAGAAATGGGAGGAAACATAGACAATTAGGTAAGTCGATGAAGTTATATGTTTGTGCTTTTATTTAATATTAATAGAAAAGTTGTCAATAAGTTGACTGACATATACTGGTATGCTTTCAATTGTAGAATTGCTCATGAACACATGTTTCCTAATTCAAAAGCCCGTCAAACCCACTAATCGGGTTATCAATTCGACCTACGACAGTGAGTATTTTACTTACTTTTTTATATGGTTTGCAAGCGTTTTCTCATACACATAGTACTTAACATGTCGTAATGCTTCTGATTAGTTATTCGCCTCCTGTTGTCGAAGAAAGCATGAATGTAATTTCAATTTTAGGTGGGTTGGTCTCTCATTTCCTTGCAAAAGGGGTAGTTTTAATAATTTATTCACATAATTTGTATTGTCTTGATACTTATGAGTAATTTTACAGTTCCGATCATTCATGTCTATTTCCACATCCCCTCCCCAATACGCGTGTAGAGGAGAAAGTATTTGAAGAGGAGAAACTATATGAAGACTCACATTCGGTGGAAAATTCTCCTCCAACACAGAGGAGACTATGAATTGAGTTTTGCATAATCATGTGTAATATTATAATTCAAATCGTACGTATGAGTGACCCATTGTATATTTGTTTTAATTAAAGGAATAAGAGTGTTTTGCCATCGAAGACATGGGTTACCGGTTCAGTGAGTACACAAGATTACAGTATTGAGAAACTATCAGGAGACAATGAGATTACTGAATAAATGGGCTCAGATAGCTACTTCAGTTATTCAGTTGGAGTGAGATTCCGAGGAATTTTTTAGAATAAATAAAAAATGCAGACTTCGAAATTGAAGATGAGAACTTGGAAGGATAGAGTTTTGCAAGGAAGCCGAGATTTCATAGGGTTGGATATGCATCTTTAACTGTCGAAAAAGTTTTTTCTTCTTGAGAAGAATTTCTCACTGCCTTGAAGAATAGCGTTGTGCTGGAGAATTTTCAATTGAAACCAATAAAGACAACCAAGGGGGTTATTGCTGCTAGATGTGAAGACGATATTTGTCCATGACATATTTGTGAGACTAGGGGCAGCATAGGTGGTGATTCTTTCGTAATTAAAACAATGAATCCCGAGCATGAGCATGGGCATCTCAGTATAGCTATGCAGAAAAAGGTGGTCATCGACAAGCCTCAAGTGAATGGGTTGCTTCTAAAATAACAATTATGTTGAAGGACGCTACTGATTACGCACCTGCCAAAATTATCTCTGAAATCCAAACAAATTGGGGGGCTGTAATAAGCAATCGTAAAGCGTTTAAAGTGAAAGACATAGCGTTGGCCAACATTAGGAGTGGTTGGGAGTCGTCTTATGCTAATCTCTCTCATATATTGCAAAATTACGTAGATCCGATCCTAATGCCTTCAAGAAACTACAATGTTTGTATAATGATTCATTCCTTAGTTTTGGGCATTCAGTCCCTCTATCGATGGATACAGAAGAACATTGAGGCCCATAATTTCGATTAATGGAACACACTCAAAAGGTAAATTTCCCAGCCCGATGCTAATTGCGACAAGTGTTGATGGCGGCAATGGTTTGTTCCTCATTGCTTTTGCAACAATAGATGGTGAAACAAAAGATGCTTGGGAATAGTTTCTTCAATCTCTTCGAGAAGCAATCATGGATGATGATAGACCAATTGTCATAATTTCAGACCGTGCAAATGCTATTAGATCGACTGTGCCAGTCATAGCTTTTGTTTCTTTCACATTGCCAAGAACTTCGGAGAGAAGTTTAAGAATCCGACATTCTGGAGCCAACTCTGGCCTATTGCTCAGACATGTATCATAAAAGAACATGATCAGCTAATGACGAAACTTGAAGGTTTTAGCCATGCCGGTGCAAAATATCTTGGGCAGAGTGAACCATGGAGGTGGTTTAGAGAGCTCTTCCCTGGTCGTAAATACGATCTTCTCACTATAAACATGTTTGAGTGTTTGAACAAAATCCTAGTGTATGCTAAAGGTCTACCAATAATAGCCCTTGTTGAAGCAATGAGAAAGAAAGTTGCCCAAATTTTTCATGACAGAACAATCAAAGGTCAAAAGATGTCGAAGGGTTTAACCCCATATGCAGCCGATATCTTGGAAGAGGCTGACGAAGCAGCTAGGTTTTGTCAAATTCTAGCATTATCACCCAACATTTTTGAGGTATCAACGCTCACATTTAAGTACAATGTACATTTAGATAAGAGGACTTGTTATTGTCGTTGTTTTGACATTTTGGGCCTCCCTTGTATCCATGTTATGACTGTCATTCGTTGGACTAATGCAGATCCATTGATATATTGTGAGGAATGGTATACATCCACACGGTATTGTGAGACATATAGTAAGGTAATCGAACCGACTCTAGACGAATCTCAATGGCACGCCAAGCATGTTAGTCCTGTTGTTCACCCACCTTACTGCAAGAACCCCTCAAGTCGACCACGAAAAAGAAGGTTGAAATCTACTCTTGAAAAGAAACAGAGAATGCATTGCACAACTTGTAAGTAAGAGGGACACAATCGTTCAAAAAAATGCAAAACGCAATAATGAAGTTTGCTAAGTGAGATACTTGTTGTAATAAGTAGAGTACTCAATCTGATCAATGGTGAGGAATGTTTAAAACATTGTAATAAGTGCATCATTAGACAATGTACAACTTCTCTGAGTTTCACATCACTCATTGTACGACCATTGTACTTTGTTATTTATATGGATGATCCACTGTTCTTTTTTTTTCCCATGTCTAATATATGTGGATGTCGTTGGAATGTTTACAGCTTGTATCAGTCCATAATGTCTTCTATAGGTACTCTAGGTCTCATGTAAGTTGCTTTATCAAATATATGTCTCACATCAGTCCTTTAATGTCTTATATAGTTCTTAATGTTCAATTGAACTTTACTCATATATGCAAGTCTCGTTCTTTAAAGGTAAATTTAAGTCTCATATCAATCCTTTAGTGTCTCATATCAGTCTTATATCAGTCCTTATTATGTCTCATATCAGTCATTTAATATCTTCTATCAATCTCATATCAGTTCCTTAATGTCTTATATGGTTCTTATGTCATATATGCAGTCTCATTCTTTAAAGTAAATTTAGAATGGCGAAACACCTAAGGAAAGGTAAATGGAAAGTTGATGAGGATGACCGCCAAAACAACAAAGGAGTGTTCAACTATCGGAAATTGGCTCAATGGTACAATGACTTGAGAGTGAGAGGAAAGACCTCCTTGCCCAAAGTTGTTTCAAATTTTTATGATTGGTTAGCGACAAACTAACGCAATCCGGTCAGCTTGTTCACGCTATCGTAAGAGGTTTTGATTCTGATCATGAGACTTTCACGATCGAAGATTATATCGTTCCATTCATCAGGGCTGACGTGGGGAAGATTTTGGGTTTGAAGGTTGGGGCCCCTACAGTGTTGGCAAATCTTGAAGGTGCTGCCACTTTCAGAGAGCGTTTCTTTGGCGAAGTGCAAGCTGGCTAGATGGTCACGAGGGATCACAGTGACTCGGTCCTCATGAGACCTAGCGTAGTGGATGATGATTTCATCTGGTTGGCTAACTTGTATATGTTAACCAACTTCCTCCTCCCCGATGTTCGCCATACAATCGATTGGGACTACATCGATCTCGCCAATGATCTTCTTGCATTCAATGATCACAATTGGGGGGATGTGGTTTACGATTATTTAATCGATTCTATGCATGCAACAACGCGTTCTCTTAGTGGGAAGAAGTACTACGTGATGGGATACATCATTTTGTTACATATATGGGCATTTGAGCATGTTCCTAAATTTTCGTCGGGTTTGGTAAAGAAAGCAGCTAAAGAGTGGCCAATGTTGTTGAAGTATGTGCCACTGAAGACATCGCGCTTAGACGCGAGCTTCTACTAGCGCAAGATTCAGAAGTTTCAGGTACAATTCTTCACAGCCTAATCAATTATTGGATACGGAAAATGTAGTCTTATAAAAGACCTACTATGTATTATATTTGCCTTTTTAGGGCTCATAAGTATCATTTCAGATCATGTAACTTAGCTTTATAAAAGACCCAGTTTGACTGATATGGATCTGTCCAAGACTTTCTTTGACTGTTAATGGTCTTACTAGGGCTCATAAGTTTAGTTTGTGCCATATCGTTTGTTACTGTAGGTAGTTGCTAGGAATCTAGAGCAGCCGAAGGGACCTGAACTTCCCATCATGCCAAAAGTTAAGGCGGACAGTAGCTAAAAAAATAAGCAACAACAAGGAGAAATAGTCGAAGGAGATGAAGAGTTAGGAGAGGCAGAGGAAGAAGAGGAAGAGAAAGAAGAAGATGACCTGATTGTAGAAGAGTATACAATACGACCGAAATCGCCACCGGTCGGCGCAGGTTTTGTAGATTCCAATGAAGTTAAGAGGTTTCTTCTTAGAGTCGATGCATTGGAAGATGAGGTTAGGGTGCTTCGACCTCTTGCCGCGACTGTTGAGCGGCATCAAAAGTCGCTCGCAGGCCTTAAGCGACAAAATAGGGTACTATGGGTTCAAGTTGGCAGGCTTTCGAAGCACATTTAAACAAATGATAGCTCAGAGATTGATGAGGACAGAGAAGAGAGAGGGCAAGAGAGATAGAAGAGAAGGAGAGGGAAGAGGAGAGGGAGGGAGAGAGAGAGAGAGAGAGAGAATATGAGGGAGGACCGAGAGGAGGAGAGAGAGAGAGAGAGAGAGAGAGAGGCAAGAAGAAAGGCAAGTAGAGAGAATCTAAGAGAGGGCCGAGAGAAGAGGAGATATAGAAGAGAAGAGGGAGGGTGAGAGGCAAGAGGAAATTCAAGGGGAGAGGTAAGAGGAGAGGGAAGGTGACGCAGGACGGTACCCTAAACTACGTGAATGCGATGATTGATTTTGCCGAAATTAAATTGAATTAAATTAAACAAAAAACTTGCAAAATATAACGAATACCTCAGGCTTTCGCAGTATTCCATGGGAGAATCACGCATAATTCAGGCAAGGTTCAGTCCGGGCGTTAGATCCGTTACGTTGCAGCATGGATCGTTCCTAGAGATAGGACTCTAGAATTCCATATTAAGGTGCGCACAATGCAATGATGGAATCTCTAATTTTGGGTTATTTTGATACGGCTGGGCTTAACAGTCTGATGGGGCTACGGTTGTTGAATCAAATCGATTCAATGGTTTAGGGAAAACTAGGGTTTAGGATCCCAAAAGATGATGGTCGATTTAGGGTTGTAGAATCACGCAAGCAAAGATAATAAGATAGATAGGTAGATAGATTTGCAGGCTTCACACCCTTGGCTACACACCAAACCCTTCTCGGAAAGAAGAATCACTCTCTATATAGGCTCATCTCAAGCACACAAGCAAAAGCACTTTTCATTAATCATCAACTAATTACATTGTTCACTTAAGGACCTTATATAGAAGTCTTTTCAATAAAAGAAAACCCTAAAACAAATAATAAATAAAAGACAAATAAACCCCTAAGACAAAATTCGAAACTAAACTTCTAAAACAACTAAAACAACCCGACACGATTTCGATCGATTGAAATTGAAAATCGTTCGATCGAAATTTCGATCGCAATTTCGATCGATCGAAACTGAAAATCGTTCAATCGAAATTGAAAACCGTTCGATCGAGATTCTTATATACATAAAATATCATCGTTGACATTTCGATTGATCGAATTTTAATTTCGATCAATCGATTTTTTCTGTGCTCCTTCAATTTCCAAAATTCAATCTTTCGCCTAGTTTTGATTTCCATTCCATTTCTTCCGACGTCGGTATACACGAAACGGTCCATATCCAATGTCTATGATGTCGGCGTCCCCGTCAATTCTCCCAGGCCGAAAAGGCTTCATCACCGATGAAGTGGCGTCATGATAGCGCTCGAGTATGTCAGAGTCCAGGCGCCGAACTTCGTCTTCTGCTAACCATGAGTTCTCGAAGTCCGGCTTTCCCAACCACTTAACCAAGTACTTTTGAATTCCGCCCCCATGGGTGGATATCACCAAATCATCTAATATCCCTTCGATCTCATCTCTGTGCTGCTTGCATGGGGAAGGGAAGGGTAGGGGTTGTAGGGTGGGGCTGGTATTCCAGCTCGGGGCTGCTTGGAAGGGGTTGTGAGAGGGTGGGGCTGGAGCCAAAGAAGGAACCAGGTCCTCCACATTGAATGTAGAGCTGACCCCTATATCCGGTGGAAGCTCGAGAACATATGCATTAGGTCCGCTCCTTGAAACAATTCTAAAAGGCCCAGCGCCACGAGCTTGAAGTTTCTTTGTGGCTACCAATGGGAACCACTCAGGCCTAATTCGACCCATGACGTAATCTCCAACCTGAAATTCCTCGGAGCGCCTATGCGCATCTGCAGATATTCTGTATTTTTCATTGCTTGCATTAATTCTTTTTCCAATTTCGACATGCAATTCATGTATATGTTGTGCAAATGAATCGGCTGACTCGGAGACTCGATGGGATGCAAACATGGAAATTAGATCAATGGGTGTTCTAGGCCTATGACCAAGGACGACCTCAAAAGGACTCATACCTAAGGACCTATTGACTAAATTGTTGCATGCAAACTCGGCTAAAGGTAAAATAGAATCTCAAGTCCTAGGGTGATCACCAACAAGACCGGAGAAGATTACCTAAGCTCCTATTGGACTCCATTTGGCCATCTATTTGAGGATGATAGGCCGATGAAAATTGGAGCATGGTACCCATCATGTGCCATAAGGTTTTCCAGAAATAACCGGTAAATTTCACATCTCGATTCGACACAATCGTCTGGGGTAAACCATGTAGACGCACAACCTCCCCAAAAAATAATTTGGCTATGTAAGCCGCATCGGAGGTTTTGGAGCATGGTATGAAGTGGGCCATCTTGGAAAAGCGGTTCACTACCACAAAAATGGAATCGTGCTTCCGTTGGGTCTTTGGAAGTTAGAGCACGAAATCCATAGAGACGTCTTGCCACGGGGTGTGCGGCACGGGTAAAGGCGTGTACAAACCGGTATTCTGTTTGATATGCTTCCCAACTTGGCATGTACGACATTGCTTTACGACCCTAAAGACATCTCTCACAAGGCTAGGCCAATAGAACCTATCCTCAACTAGCGCACTAGTTTTCTCGCGCCCAAAATATCCGGCAATCCCTCCGGCATATAACTCCCAGATGAGGAAGTCCCGCAATGAAGTACGAGGGATGCACAAACGATTCCCTTGAACAAATACCCATCCAGCAGGGTATACTCGGAATTAATGTTGTTCGGATTTTGAAGAAAAGCAGTGTATTCTGCCCCGAAATCTGGGCAATCAGGATAATCTTGCTTCAACTGCTCAAATCTGACGACGTCAGTGCTCATAGACTGCAAAGTCGCCACTCGACGACTAAGCGCATCGGCAGCCTTGTTCTCGGCACCAGCCTTATGCTTCAAGACAAATGTGAACCCTTGAAGGTACATGACCCACTTCGTGTGCCTCGGGTTCAACTTTTTCTGGGAAGCAAGGAAACGTAAGGCTTCGTGGTCAAAAAACAACACAAATTCTTGCGGTCTCAGGTAATGTCTCCAATACCATAGAGATCGGACGACCACATAAAACTCTTTGTCATATGTGGAGTATTTCTGCTTTGCCTCATTGAGTTTCTCACTAAAATAGGCCATTAGGGTGACCTTCTTGGCTCAGCACTCCACCTATGCCTACACCCGACGCGTCACATGCTACTTCAAAGACTTTAGAAACATGGCATGCGAACCATTTTCTCTTTTATCTCGGCAAAGGCCCTAGTCGCGGCTTTGCTCCACAGGAACTCCCCTTTTTTCATGCAATCGGTAATGGGAGCCATGATGGTACTAAAATTCCGGATGAAGTGACGATAAAACGTGGCCAAACCGTGGAAGCTATGGACTTCATGAATATTCCGAGGTTCGGGCCACTCCAAAATGGCCTTAACCTTCGCAAGGTCCGCAACCATTCCGTCTACCGAGACAATGAATCCCAAGAATACAACAGAGTACTGCATGAAGATGCACTTCTTGAGATTCGCGTATAACCTCTCCCCTCAAGGTTTCGCAAACTAACCTCAGGTGGATAATGTGTTGTTCCTTGTCTGTTCTGTAAATCAGGATGTCATCAAAATACACGACAAGGAATTTGCCAAGGAATGGCCTCAACATTTGGGTCATGAGCCTCATAAATATCTTCGGGGCATTGGAAAGCCCAAAAGCCATGACCATCCACTCATAAAGACCATCTTTGGTCTTGAAGGCGGTTTTCCATTCATCGCCAGGACGAATTCGAACCGGATGGTAGCCACTTTTAAGGTCTATCTTAGAAAAGATAGTGGCTCCAACCATCATGTCTAGGATATCAACAAGCCGTAGTATGGGAAACCGATATTTAACAGTGATCTTATTAATCGCGCGGCTATCCACACACATGCGCCATGTACCATCTTTCTTAGGCGTGAGTAATGCTGGTACGGCACACGGGCTCAAACTCTCTTGTATGAACCCCTTTTGAAGGAGCTCACTGACTTGTCGAGTCAACTCGGCGTGCTCAACCGGATTCAACCTGTAGTGGGGCAAATTCGGTAATGTAGATCCGGGAACTAAGTCAATTGCGTATTGAATGTCATGCATGGGAGGGAGCTCATTAGGCAAGTCTTCGGGGAAGACATCCGCAAATTCATTCAGGATGGGCTCTACCTCCTTGGGGTACTCACAGACCGACTCAGAAGTACTCTCAACAGTGACAACGACATGCACGACACTCTCATCTAACGAAGCCCTCTCGAACTCTGAAGGGCTCACAATATTGATGGCCTTGGATTGGCCTCCCTTCTTCTCAACTCTATTGACCGATGGTGCTTTGGGAGCCAAAGGATTAAGAGTGATTTTCTTACCCTTGTAATTGAACGTGCAAATGTTAGATCGACCAAAAATGGTCACGTTCAAATCATAGAGCCATGACCTCCCTAAGATAATGTGGCCCACATCCATCAGCACCACATCACATCATAAGGTGTCTGAGTATGAACCCAACTGTATGGGTACATGACACCTCTGAGATACAGGAATGGATGAGGAGTCAACCCATGCGACTTTGTAAGGTCTCGGGTGGGCTTCATGTGTAAGCCCTAAGCGGGTGACGGTATGTTCTGACACCACATTGGTGCAGCTTCCGCTATCCACGATTACCCTACAACTCTTTGTCCCACATGTGGCAAAGGTGTGGAAAATATTCTCCCTTCGCCAATCCTCCTTTTCATCTCGTTGAGGTTGTGCAAAGGCACACCTCACAACTAGAGCGCGACCCATGTCATCACCTTCCTCGTCACTAAGTGTGGCATTCGACTCAAAGACCTCCTCCTCATTAACTCCTTCACTTTCTTCTCCTTCCCCGTCGATGAAGAGATTCCGTTGTGGGTCTCTCGTCGGGCATTGGGCAGCAAAGCGTCCCAACCCTTAACATTTATAACACTTAACATGAGACCCACTTTTCGAGTATTCTCCGGCTACACCCTTACCTTTGTAAAACCTCACATTTATAGATGTAGGTAGATCTCACTTCGCCATCTGAAGTTGGAAAATTAATCAGATCGCCTAGTTACCGTCATTTTTAAATATCGTTCAAGGTCTTGAACGATAGTGTAACACTCGGCGAGAGTCTCAACAGGGTGGGAGACACTCTTTTTGCAAGTCCAGTCTCAATCCAGTGCGAAACTTGGATAGAGTGACTTGAGGGTCTGCGGATACCTTGGCTCTCATCATGAATTCCTCAAATTTGCCAATGTAATCTGAAACGGGCATAGTACCTTGGCGCAGATTTTTCCATTGGTAAAGGAGATGATGGTAGTATGAAGAAGGAACATACTTCTCTATAAGTCGTTCCTTCATGTCCTCCTAATGGGTAATGGGAATACAACCCGCATTCGTTCTTATGCATTCAACGTTGACGCAAAAGAGTCGAGCTTGGCCTATGAGCTTCATTTTAGCAAGTCTAACACATTTTTCATCGCTCATGCCAAACCACTCGAAGTGCTGGTCAATATCGGATAACCAATCGAGGAAGACCTGAGGGTCTAGTCGCCCATCAAAAGTCGGGAACTCAACTTGGACATTTTTTAGGAGTCTCCCTTCCGGGTCGTAGTCATCTCCATGATGATCAAACCTATGGTTCTGGTTCCGATTATGTTGGTAGCCATTTCGTTCGAAACGTGGACCATTACGCTCACGGGGTGGTTCGAAGTACTCATCACTCTCGTCTAACCGATTGACTCGGTCTAACAACCTCTCATTGGATGTTTCGAGAGTCCTTTGGGGTGTCTCCAAGGCAGTCATTCGATCATTGATCGATTTTAGATTAGCCCTCATGCCGTTAAGAGCTTCGACAATCCCACTCATGTCCGTGGTGATACGGGTCACTACTGACGGGTTCTATAATGGAATGCAAGATGAACACTTTGGCCAAAACAGAAATAATATGTGATGAAAATTAAAGTGCAATGAATGCAATGTCACACAGTATGCCCTAACCTAGAACCTATGCTCTGATACTAAAACTGACGCAGGACGGTACCCTAAACTACGTGAATGCGATGATTGACTTTGCCGAAATTAAATTGAATTAAATTAAACAATAAAACTTGCAAAATATAACGAATACCTCAGGCTTTCACAGTATTCCATGGGAGAATCACGCATAATTCAGGCAGGGTTCAGTCCGGGCGTTAGATTCGTTAGGTTGCAGCGTGGATCGTTCCTAGAGATAGGACTCTAGAATTTCATATTAAGGCGCTCACAATGCAATGATGGAATCTCTGGTTTTGGGTTATTTTGATACGCCTGAGCTTAACAATCTGATGGGGCTACGATTGTTGAATCAAGTCAATTCAATGGTTTAGGGAAAACTACGGTTTAGGATCTCAAAAGATGATGGTTGATTTAGGGTTGTAGAATCACGCAAGCAAAGATAATAAGATAGGTAGATAGATAGATTTGCAGGCTTCACACCCTTGGCTTCACACCAAACCCTTCTCGGGAATAAGAATCACTCTCCGTATAGGCTCATCTCAAGCACCCAAGCAAAAGCTCTTTTCATTAATCATCAACTAATTACATTGTTCACTTAAGGACCTTATATAGGAGTCCTTTCAATAAAGAAAACCTTAAAACAAATAATAAATAAAAGACAAATAAACCCCTAAGACAAAATTCGAAACTAAACTTCTAAAACAACTAAAACAACCCGACACGATTTCGATCGATCAAAATTGAAAACCGTTCGATCGAAATTCTCATATACATAAAATATCACCATTGACATTTCGATTGATCGAATTTTAATTTCGATCGATCGAAATTCAATTTCGATCAATCGAATTTTTTTGTGCTCTTTCAATTTCCAAAATTTCATCTTTCGCCTAGTTTTGATTTTCATTCCTCTTCTTCCAACGTTGGTATACACGAAACGGTCCATATCCAATGTCTACGATGTCGGCGTCCCCGTCAGAAGGAGAGAGGCTGAGAGAGAAGAGGAGAGAGCAGCTAAGAGAGATGAGGACAATGAAGAGGGAGAGGGAGAGAATGGAGAAAGGTCAATGGTAGAAATAGACTCTTTTGTAGCGGTGTTAGATGCATCGGCACCTGAAATGGGAGAGAGGAGAAAACTCTGCCAATGTCCTTTATCTAGTATTACGTGACACTGTAAGTCTCATATCGAAACAAATTAGCCTTTTAAGGGTCACAATAAGCCTCATATGTGACAATTTTCTATTTGTCTTATATGAGATCTTATTAGACTTTTATTAGTCCTCCTGAGTCCCTCATAAGGCCTATTTATACGCTTTCGTACCAGGTTGCTCGGAAAAGGTTCCGTCCTGCGTCAGTCAGCCTTACGCAACAGCTGTCTCTAAGGGAGAAAAAACCCAAGAGACAAGTTGGACATGACAACCTGGTCAGAAGAACGACTAAGGACAAGACTGCAGAAGAAAGCAGATAAAAACGAGAGGATGAAAGTAGAAAGGGGAAAGGTAAAGGGGGAGGGACATTTGATCCCTGATACGAAAGCGTATATAGTGGTCATGAAAGGCAAGCGAAAATATACGGACCCCTATGCTTCATTGGATGCCGCCCAGCTGACGACCTTAATTAATGAGAAAATTGGTAATGCGAAGAGAAAGACTGTTATGACGAAAGACGACATTAATGACTTTGCTACTTTCTTTTGGGGCTTGCCAGACATTGCCGATAAGTAATAGTCTAAATTATCAAGTGGAAATTTTATTTAGCAATTATCTGTTTATTAGCCACTGATATTGTCTGACATTTTCTCCTCTACAGAGCATTGTTGTCTCAGGTAGAAGAAATTTAGATTACGGTCAAGTTGATTAAGAGTCTGAGGCTAGAGACGGACGTAGAAGATGACATCTTGAATGCAATGTTGATGGCCTTCTATCGAAAATACAATCAGCAGAGCATATATCATTTACCGGTCATGTTCGCAGTGAGCACTTCTCTCTCGCATTCATTTCCTCGGATGCTCCAAGATGTGACTGGCTTAGTTAATTGAGTGCATCATCTTTCAGGAATTTTTGAAGGACGAAGACCACAAATTCGAAGAGACGCAAACAAAAGACCCTGCATACCGTCTAATTGACGAGGAGGGACAAAAAATAGCAGTTTGGGAGGCCGATGAAAGGTTTCATCATTATTGCCTTCCATTCCTAAGCAAAGACTATATATATGGTAAACGTAGCTCCCCATTGTGCAACGGTAAGTCTGTCCGTTGTGACTGAATAAGTATTTTAATAGACCTGATTTGAGTGCACCTTCGCTAATCCCCCCTAACACATTACATCGATAGGTTATAATCCCTCTACACAGTGCTTCCGGAGCTCACTATGCTCTTGCTCGTGTCTACCTTAATGTGCGAAAGATATATCTACTTGACCCATCCTCCCATCCACATTTCAACATGTAGAAATCTCACACACATGCCTTGGTAAGCAAAATTGGTTGTCCTTTATCATTTTATTTATTTCTCATCTATAGGTTAATTACTTGGTGTTTATGTATTGCATTTTTTTGGGCTTTTCATCTCCCACACCTTCTCTTCTTAAATGGAAAGGTAAGCGCACTGGACGAGCCTCTTTCGTGGCTAACGTTCTTCACCGAAGGCCTCCCAAAACAGGTAGGCGGTACGGTAGACTGCGTTAATTTGTCCTCAAATACGCCGAATGTATTATGTTTGGGAGAGAAGTAGAATTCGCGGTTGGACCAGAAGAGCTATTGGCTTTTAGGAACCAATGCTTAGTTGATATTCTTATGTATGAGGGTACAAAGTATTTTCAACAATGGTACAAAAAATGTAAGTTACCTACGGGGCAAAATAGATCTTCAAATAGAGGATAGCTGCAGGTATATTAAAAAAAAAAAAAAAAAAAATCTTATATTGATAAATCTGATGTCACATATGATAACTGTAAGTAAAATCAGAGTCATTTGTAGACTCTTATAAGTCCAACGCTGCCCCCCATGAGTCCAGTATTCGTGTGATTCAATTTTCACTGACATCAGCAAGCCACCATAAGAGTCATATGTAGACTATTATAAGTTCACCATAAGACCACATTTACTTCAACAAATAACATTCATAAAATTAAAATAATTCGGTAATTCGCAAGTAACCGCACAATTTGGTAGTTGGAAGTGAGTCGGTCTCCTAAAGGGGCGAACAGTAATTTTGGGTCACATAAGAGTCAAGTGTAGACTCTTATAAGTCCAACTCTGTCTCTCGAGAGTCCAATATGCATGTGATTCAATATTCACTAACATCAGTAAGCCATAATTCGCAAGAGGCATAAGACCACATTTACTTCTACAAATATCATTTCTAAAATAAAAATAATTCACAGGTAACTGCAATATTTGACAGTAGGGAGTGAGTCAATCTCCTAAATGGGCAAACTATCAGTTTGGGTCACATAAGAGTCATGAGTAGACTCTTATAAGTCTAACTCTGCCTCTCGTGAGTCCAGTGTACGTGTGATTCAATATTCACTGACATCAGTTAAGTTGTGCAGGACTCTTTTAAGTACACCATAAGACCACATTTACTTCTACAAATAGCATTCATAAAAATAAAATAACTCACTAGGAACTGCACAATTTGACAGCTGGGAGTGAGTTTGTCTCCAAAAGGGGCAAACTGTCAGTTTGGGTCGTATAAGAGTCATGAGTTGACTCTTTTAAGTCCAACTCTGCCTCTCATGAGTCCAATGTGCGTGTGATTCAATATTCACTGACATCAGCAAGTCGTAAGTTGTGCAGGACTCTTATAAGTCCACCATAAGACCACATTTGCTTCTACAAATAAAATTTATAAAATTAAAATAACTCGCAAGTAACTGCATAATTTGATAGATGGGAGTGAGTCGATCTCCTAAATGGGCAAACGATCAGTTTGGGTCACATAAGAGTCATGTGTAGACTCTTATAAGTCCCACGTTGCCTCTCGTGAGTCTAGTAAGCGAGTGATTCAATATTCACTGACATCGGCAAACCGTAACCTGGGTCGGACTCTTATAAGACCACATTTACTTCAAAAAATGACACTCATAAAATTAAAATAACTCGTAGGTAACTGCATAATTTGACAGTTGGGAGTGATTCGGTCTCCTAAAGGGGTGAACTGTCAGTTTTGGTCACATAAGAGTCATGAGTTGACTCTTTTAAGTCCAACTTTGCCTCTCGTGAGTCCAGTGTGCGTGTGATTCAATATTCACTGGCATCAGCAAGCCGCAAGTTGTGCGAGACTCTTAATAAGTCCACCATAAAGCCACATCTACTTCTGCAAATAACATTCATAAAATTAAAATAACTCGCAGGTAACTGCACAATTTGAAAGTTGGGAGTGAGCCAGTCTCCTAAAGGGGCAAACTGTCAGTTTGGGTCACATTAGTTATGAGTTGACTCTTTTAAGTCCAACTCTGCCTCTCGTGAGTCCAATGTGCGTGTGATTCAATATTCATTGACATCAGTAAATCGTAAGTTGTGCAGGACTCTTATAAGCCCACCATAAGACCACATTTACTTCTACAAATAACATTCATAAAATTAAAATAACTCGCAGGTAACAACACAATTTGACAGTTGGGAGGTAATCGGTCTCCTAAAGTAGCGAACTGTCAATTTTTGTCACAGAAGAGTCATGAGTACACTCTTATAAGTCCAACTCTGCCTCTCATGAGTCCAGTGTGCGTGTGATTCAATATTCATTGACATCAGCACACCGTAAGTTCTGCAAGACTCTTATAAGTTCGGCACAATTTGACAGTTGGGAGTGAGTCGGTCTCCAAAAGGGGCGAACTGTTAGTTTGGGTCACATAAGAGTTGACTCTTTTAAGTCCAACTCTGCCTCTTGTGAGTCCAGTGTGAGTGTGATTCAATATTCACTGATGTCAGCAAGCCGTGACCTGTGCAGGACTCTTATACGTCCACCATAAGACCACATTTACTACTACAAATAACATTCATAAAATTAAAATAACTCACAGGTAACTACACAATTTGACAGTTGGGAGTGAGTCGGTCTTCTAAAGGGGTGAACTGTTAGTTTGGGTCACATAAGAGTCATGTGTAGACTCTTATAAGTTCAACATTGCCTCTCATGAGTCCAGTATGCGTGTGATTCAATATTCACTGACATTAGCAAACCATAAGTTGTGCAAGACTCTTATAAGTCCACCATAAGACCACATTTACATCTACAAATAAAATTCATAAAATTAAAATAACTCGCAAGTAACTGCACAATTTGACAGTTGGGAGCGAGTCGGTCTCCAAAAGGGGTGAACTACTAGTTTGAGTCAAATAAGAGTCATGTGTAGACTCTTATAAGTCCAATGTTGCCTCTCGTGAGTCCAATATGCCTGTGATTCAACATTCATTAGCATCAGCAAACCGTAACCTGCGCAAGACTCTTACAAGTTCACCATAAGACCACATTTACTTCTACAAATAACATTCATAAAATTAAAATAACTAGCAGGTAACTACACAATTTGGTAGGTGGGAGTGAGTCGGTCTCCTAAAGGGGCGAACTGTCAGTTTGAGTCACATAAGAGTCATGAGTAGACTCTTATAAGTTCAACTCTGCCTCTCATGAGTCCAGTGTGTGATTCAATATTAACTGACATCAGCAAGCCGTAAGCTGAGTAGGACTCTTATAAGTCCAGCATAAGACCACATTTATTTCTACAAATAACATTCATAAAATTAAAATAACTCGCAAGTAACTACACAATTTGACAGTTGGGAGTGAGTCGGTCTCCTAAAGGGGCGAACTGTCAATTTGCGTCACATAAGAGTCATGAGTAGACTCTTTTAAGTCGAACTATGCGTCTCGTGAGTTCAGTGTGCGTGTGACAATATTCACTAACATCAACAAGTCGTAAGTTGTGCAAGACTCCTTTTAGTCCACCATAAGACCACATGTACTTCCACAAATAACATTCATAAAATTAAAATAACTCGCAGGTAACTGCACAATTTGACAATTGGGAGTGAGTCGGACTCCTAAAGGGGCGAACTGTCAGTTTGGGTCACATAAGAGTCATGTGTAGACTCTTATAAGTCCAATGCTGCCTCTCGTGAGTCCAATATGCGTGTGATTCAATATTCATTCACATCAGCAAACCATAAGTTGTGCAAGACTCTTATAAGTCCACCATAAAACCACATTTACTTCTATAAATAACATTTATAAAATTAAAATAACTCGCAGGTAACTGCAGACTTTGACAATTGAGAGTGAGTCGGTCTCCTAAAGAGGCGAACTGTCAGTTTCGGTCACATAAGAGTCATGAGTTGACTCTTTTTAAGTCCAATTCAATATTCATTGACATCAACAAACTGTAAGTTGTGCAAGACTCTTATAAGTCCACCATAAGACCACATTTACTTCTACGAACAACATTCATAAAATTAAAATAACTCGCAGATAAATGCACAATTTGACAGTTGGGAGTGAGTCGGTCTCCTAAAAGGGCGAAATGTCAGTTTGGGTCACATAAGAGTCATGTGTAGACTCTTATATGTCCAACTCTGTCTCTCGGGAGTTCAGTGTGCATGTGATTCAATATTCACTGACATCAGTAAGTCGTAAGCTGTGCAGGTAGACAGTAGGCCACCATAAGATTACATTTACTTCTACAAATAAATTCCTTCATAAAATTAAAATAATTTGTAGGTAACTGCACAATTTGACAGTTGGGAGTGAGTCGGTCTCTTAAAGGGGCGAACAATCAGTTTAAGTCATATAGAAGTCTTGTGTACTCTTATAAGTCCAACGTTGTCTCTCGTGAGTTAAATGTGCTTGTGATTCAATAGTCACTGACATCAACAAGTCGTAAGTTGTGCATCCGTAGATCAGATTTACTTCTACAAATAATATTCATAAAATTAAAATAATTCAATAATTCCCATGTAGCTGCACAATATTTTTAAACACTCATAAATAAAGCTAAACAAAATATTTTGCTCTCTAAATCAAGGAAACTTCCTTTTCCTCTACTACTTATTAGCGTAGTCACCTCAAATTTTTTGAGAGCTCCTCAATCTCCACCGTCACTTTTACTTTTAAATCGTCCTTTTTAGTATTCCCGATCTTCGACATCGGCGTTTAAGAACTTTCGTCCAACCAGCTAAAGTACCGACATTGATAACATGTAAAGTACTCACGCCCGGGATTCTTGAGAGAGTTTGAAACTCACAGTGTTGGTTGCTTCTAACAGTAGCAGAGATGACAGGCATTGTCCAAGTGAACCGCTTCATCGTTCCCGACATTCCGATTTAGGAATCCCAAACATTCGACCTCCCATCTAAAAAACCCACAATGATAACACTTATAATATTTACAATCGAGATTCTTGTTATAGTTTGAAACCCGAAGCACTACTGGTTGGTTTTTGACAGTTACAGAGGGGTGCTCCCCTTTCATCAACAATGTTCTTTTGCAGACAATCTTTAATCCAATGTCCACGCATTCCACAACCGAAACAGACGTCCATTTCAACTAGTATGTATGAAGATGTCAAACATTTACAATTGCTTATAAAGTGAATATACAAAATAATAAACTTACTAATGTTAAATGACAGTATAAGTCTAATTAAGTTTGTCAATAACTCTTTACAGAAAAGAATAAACTTACTAATGCTAAACGACGATGTAAATCGAATGAAGTCTGTCAGAAGACCTTTACATACTCATAAGAACGGATCGTTCAGTTCCAACAAATACATTGCATTATTAATGTGCATTTTGATAAAAAACTGTTTGTTTGATGTCTTAAGAGAATAATAGCATACGATACAAAAAACATTGATAAAGGCGGGATCATGTTATACAAAAGTGCAACGTCACTTACATTTACAACCATTCCATAAAGTGGTAAAGTTTAGCTTCACCTCTAATTAACTCTAGCATAATCCTATCTCTAAAGTACTGCATATGGCTTTGATCAAAACGTAACTAAGGCCACGAGAGGCATAGTCAATGTATTTTATCATAAAAACTCCGCAATCAAAGCAATTTGATTGATGTGAGATATCAAGCGTTCTAGTAAACGACCAATCTCTGACGTCGATATTGTCGTCACCTTGTTGAGCTATGATCTTAAAAAGAACCTCTTTCTGCATTTACGAACATTCAAATTTTATGAAGTTAACATATAACGACAAAGAACTAAAGTTGAATGATATACTTACCATTATGTTTACCATGTCCGGAAATGAACACTATCACTTTGTCCAATGGACGAGTCTAAATACTCAACGTTCCTCTCTTTCATGTATATTATGAACAAATACCAGTGATAGTCTCTATTCACGGGAAGATAAACCTGTTACGTGGCGCCATGCTATAAGAAACAAGTGGCGGACTCGAGGAATAATACAAGTACTAAAAAAGCACATAAAAAAATTTTCAAATACCTTATCACATTCGCTTAATTTATATCCTAGTGCATGGGGTGAAGTCCAAGCGATAAGGTTTCTATTTGTACTGGCTTCATTTTTCGCCAGCAATTCCTTCAATTTCGTCTAAACACAATGTAATGGGTTTAGGAGACGATTACAAATAATATGAAGTCAAAATGAAAAATAGGACTCTTACTAAAAAAAATTTATTATCGTTCTCTCGTTTCTTCATCAAGATGAAGTATGCATCAATTGCCTACAAAACAAAGTCTCATATCACCTTAATGAATACCATGCAATAAAAATCTGTACTGTAATAAAAATAAGATTATATCAAACTCACCAACATCAGACTACCTATAGCAATCAGACTATGAATATAAGCATCTGTGCTTTTTAAAAGGTTAGCCTTAGCTCACTGTCAAGCCAATTAGTACCATAAAGTGAGAACAAGTTCTTCGACGTGATCGATACTCTATCAGTGATGCAGGACGGTAACCCTAAAATGCGGAATATGATTTCATGCAGATTTACCAAAATTAAATAAAATAATTCAAGTTTAATCGCAAAATTATCTTAAGATACCTTTAGGGTTTGCAGAATTTTGATGAGTAGATCACACGAGATCCAAATAGGGTCCAGTCCGATGCGCAAGTACTTTAGAGTCGAGGCAAGATCGGCCTAGAGATAGGACTCTAGCTTTTCCAGGATTAGGTGCTCGTCTGCGGTCCAATGTAGATTCACGGATTCCAAATTAGGTTATGGAATGGAATTAGGGTTTGTAAAAGGCTTATGGCTGTTAGATCGATTTATGATTTGGAAACGGTGTTGGCTTTGTGTGGCTTAGGGTTTCAAAAGTCTAGGGTTTCGGATTTGAAAGGAAACAAATAGGTTGAGGTTTAAAGAAGCAAACACAAATCGAAAGATAGCAAATATAAGAGATCACACAAGTTGAAGACAATAAATCAGAAGATATATGGGAATCACTCCCTTGGTCTTACACCAAACCATCTCAGGCAAAGATTACTCAAGCATGAAAGCATTCAATAATCAATCAACTAACTAAAAGTCTTTACAAGCCTCTATATATAGGCCACCAATAATTAAGTTCGAAATAAAAGAGTTCTAATACTAATAAAACACAAAAAAGGAAAGTTTCGCATAAAATCCCGTCTTACGGGCTCGCTCGCGCGAGTTTTATCATCGCTCGAGCGAGTTTAAGCGATCGCTCGAGCGAGTTTAAGCGATCGCTCGCGCGAGGGTTCTCTGCGCCGTTCTCCTCGCGTGCAGCGCTGCTCTCCTCGCGATTTGTGTTTGTTCCTCCTATGAGGCTATAATACTCAGGCTTCCTCTATGGTTCTTCCAACGCCGATAGAACCAGTGCGGTCCGAATCCAATGTCCATGTAAGTGGCGTCCCCATCAATCAGTCACGTGAATCTCACGTCTGCAAAGCCACATAGGTTGTTAAGAGAAGAATGCAATTACATTAACTATAACTCATTAAGTAATTTTCAAAGGGGTGAGACCCTATCTATATCATCTTTATCATTGCGTGTTAGTGGTTTCATAGGCCAGTGGAAACCGTCGTAGTCCTTCTGTGTATAGAACGCACATACAAATTAACAAACATTTAAATAAATTTAACATATATGTTTGAACATTTACGTTAGCTAATTGACCATTCACCTTCACCGCACCCTTTGGAGGTGGTCTCTTTGTTGTATATCTAGTACCAGTCTTTCTCTGTGATCTTTCCTTCTTCATATCTTACGAGTAAATATGTTGAAAACTTATCTCTTAAAAATATAAAAATAATAATTTTTTTCCTTTGCAAAGATCACATTTCTTTCTTCTTCGAAGTTTCTTTTGAGGCTTCGTTTATTACCCACTGTGGAAGTACATGTGTTTGGGAGTGGACATTCGGAAGAATGAACTTGTGGACTTGATTGGCATGTTGGAGTATTCGGTGGTAATGGAGTTTGCGAAGAACCTCAAAAATATTTACCGATGTCGTTTGCGAACTAAGTGCGCCTCTTAAACTACCAATTAATCGCATATAAGTATCCATTATGCCCACCGATTTTATTCAATTTTGCCAAGTGATACTATTTTATTGTTCTCGAATGTTGATGTAACTCTGGTTTTCATTAAGGAATATTCTATCATCTCGATAAATTCTCTTACATCTTCTTTCTTGGCCCTTTGATCATCAAAAACCTCATAAATCCATATCAATTCATCGGTAGGAACAAGGAAATGCCTCTCCTTTTCATCATCTACATTAGCGATTCTCCCATCATCTTGTTTCGGGGACGTATGCATTGGATGATCAACCTTATTGCCTTCAAAGGAGTCACGGTGGACTTCACTCTTATCTTCTCCAAATGTTTCTTTACAATTCCTCTTCCTATCATCTATTATCTTAGAAGCACGACTCGTTCCATCAGTATGCAATTCAATAATGATCGACTTTAATTTTATGGGCATACGTGCATTTTGACTAGCCTTATTTGGTTTACAAGTATCCCGAGGGACTTGCACTTTTTCCTCGACTTTCACTTCACTATCCCTCGGTGGCTTACTGGGAGGACTTATATTTTGAGTCATTCTTTTCAGTAAAACTACTCCTTTCCGCATCTTCTATGTGATTGGAAGAGAATTTGAAATTGTACTCTTTATGTTTGCCTTGTTTTACAATAAAAACATATCAGTATGGTTTCGAAGACATTGTAACGAATAACATATATATTTATTAAGTATCTTACCTTCAAAATTGTGATCTCCATCTCTAACAATTTTAGACCCTTTATTAGATCACTGGTTAACTTCTTCTGTTTTCGAACTTCATAAACAAGTTTGTTGTAAGACTTCTCCAACGTTGTGATGCGACTACCTTGTTCTTTGGAAGACATTTATAGGAGTTGAAGACGATTGAACTCGCACCCAACATAGTCATTAGTCCCATCCAGGATCACATCTTCCAATAATTCACGATTAGTAAATTCAAATTTTGGAATTATCTATCAATATGTTACAAGCAGAGTGAGACCAAATTATTAGGAGAAGCGACTTCTTTAAAATTTCACAACTATAAAATGGAATTGGTTGAGGCTGACTCTCAAGATACCTTAGGATTATTAAACTCTGTAAGGTAATACTTCCGATGAATTTTAACTGAGGTATATTTTGTATATCTTGGAAAATCATCGGCAATTGAAGTCGGTGCTATGGTCGGGAAGTGTTTATATGCCCAAATCTAAAACAAATCACAAACTTCAAATTTGTTAGGGAATGTGTATTATGTGGTAAACGGTGTGCAAAAAGATAACGTTCGCAAAGACAATGGCTAACCTTCAATGCAAAGGTACATCCATCAAGACTAGTATGCATGCCGCTCTTCTTAAAATTTAAAGCAACAGATCAAAGAGAGTTTAACAAACATGTATGTATAACCTGTCCCCATGCAATTATGTTAAAGTACTCAATATTATAAACTAATCTCACGTACGTCTCTTCAATTGTCCTAGAGCTATTCGGTACCATGAATGCCGCAAGAATATGCAATAAGGTGAGAAGAGTAAAATCGACTCTCTTTCACTATACTAACAATAGTCACTACCTTTTCTATTTCACCCACACTAATACTTCCTATCTGACCAAAATATTTCATACAAAATAAATTTATGTCTTCATTTTCGACATTCGGACCTTCCCCCAGGGTTTCAGGGACAATTCCAGCATGCTTAAGACCAAGTATAGCGGACATTTCTAACTCGAGAAAACCAACAGTACACCCACCAATGGAGAACCTCTCATACTCATAATCAAAATTCTCTATTAATAAATATAAATATAAATATAAATATATATATATATATATATATCAGTTCGTTGATTGTAGGAAGATCTATTAGACGAAGAAGAGGCTTCACTGCGGTTGAACTAAGAGCTTCAAGCTCCACAAGCGATAAAGTAGCTATAAGAGTAGAGACCCTACGGGTAGAACAAGCAATTTTATCGTCCTGTGTACAATTTATGACAGTGCATTATAAATAATTTATGAGCACGTGTAAGAAATTTTTCAAAAAAAATGCATTTACAGTTTACCATGAGTGACTGGAGTCAGAAATCCTATCTTAGACAAATATAGCCTCTTTAAAGACTACAGCAATCTCATAACAAACCTAACATAATTCATACAAAGAATCAAACAATATACTGAAAACAATTAACAGATTTTCTGAATATTAACTAACAATTTTCCGAAAATTATAAGCATTGACAGTTTACCATGAGTGACAAAGTAAAGGATCCTCTATCAGACAAATATAGTTTCTTTAAAGGCTACAGAAGTCTCATAACTGACCTAAAATAAGTGCTACAAAAAATTAAAAATACATATTGACAATAATTAATAAATAAAGAATTACCAATAAATAGCAGGCAATATCATCCCTTATAAATAGAAATGTATTCTTCTACGTCACATATAAACCCAACAGTAGCCACAACAATGTTGTAAAATCGATATGAGACGGAAATGGTCTTACATGTGTCTGAAAATAGTCTTTTGTGAATCGCTCTTATGAGCATCCAGAGGTCCAAGCTGAAAAGTTACCGGATGGCTGAAGATGTGCAAGCAGAAAAGTTTAGATGTGCGTGCTCTAAAGTTGCAGATGACCGAAGAAGAACAGTGAGCGGCTTGTCAAAGAAGGGAAGACTTGCAGAGACACTCGTGGAGAAGGAATGAAGAAAATAGAAGAGAAGAAGATGAAACGTCGGCAGTGTTGGAAGCTTCGCGGGGAAGGAATGCAGAAAATAGAAAAGAAGAAGATGAAACATCGGTAGCGTCGGAAGCTTCGCAAAGAAGGAATGCAGAAAAGAGGAGAAGAAGATGAAACATCGGCAGCGTCGGAAGCTTCGCAAAGAAGGAATGCAGAAAAGTGAAGAGAAAAGAAGAAGCTTCTCGATAGATAGTGATGAAAGGAGGGGTGGTACATTTACGTTTGAACCTAAAACTTTTAATGATTTAACCTACAACTTTAAAATAACATGTGCCAAATTGTTGGGGGTATTTTGGTACATTAAAGTTTAACTTAATGTGCCAAAAAGACGTGCAAAATTATTGAGACCCTTGCAGGTAAATATTGAAACAAACTTTAGCGTCTAGACCCTCCCGAGTCATTGCGGCAAGCTAGGTAAATTCGAAAGAGTTAAGACCCTTTTGGGTAATCCACCCTTGATTTTAATTATTTAATGATTTATGTGGTGTTGCATTTATACTATTCTAACCATTAGATCTAAAATTATGGATGATGAACCAAAGATGGGAGGATTTAGTATCCTAAATCTCTCTCGTTCCTTCTTAATAATTTCATATTGCGTAGTTTCGTTTAATCATTCGATTCATCATATTCGGTAGGCTAAGCTAAGATTAGTGTTAATTCAAGATAGCTCTTAGATTGATATTTTGTAGCCTTTTAAATTCTATTTGACATCTTCGTGAGATCTACCTCATACTCTGCACTTGTTTACTACGGTACGACTCGTGCACTTGCGTGTAACATTTTTAAATCAAGTTTTTGGCGCCATTACCAGAGATGGCAAATAGAAAATATTAGGATTTGAAAATCAGTCTTAGGACCTTTCGAGATTTAAATTAATCTTTCTACAAGTGTTTAAAAAATCAAAAAGAAAAATTTTAATTCATTTGGAAAATCTGTGTTTAGGCCTTGCGTATGCAAACTAGATCGTCTACATGCAAAATCTTAGAACCTTTAGATTTTGAGATCGAGTGTACGTGTCGCCTGTGTCGTAAAAGAGGTAGATTGACGCGCGAAAGAGAAATAGAGGATTTTGAGTTGAACACAATGGCTGCAAATGGAGAGATCCCACCTGAGTAACCCAAGGAACTGACACTTAGGCAGTTGTTTGCACCTATCACCACCAGCATCCCCTCATGTACAACTCATCCTACTACAAATACCACACACTTTGAGTTGCATACAAATGTAATTCAAATCTTTCCCATATTCCATGGAATGGAAAGGGAAGACCCATACATGCACATTAAGGATTTCCTAGAGGTCTGCTCTACGGTAAAATATCAGAATTTCAATGAAGAAGCTGTGAAACTGCGTTTGTTTCCTTTCTTCATGAAGGACAAAGCAAAAGCTTCGTTGGATTCCCTCCCAACTGGATCCATAACTTCATGGGATCAGTTAGTTACACAGTTTCTATTAAAGTTCTTTCCTATGAAAAAAACTAACGTTTTAAGCCATGAAATCTGTGATTTTGTCCAAGACGAGAATGAAAAGTTTTACGAAGCTCGGGAAAGATTCGCGGATCTGCTGTTAAAATGCCCACATCATGGGTTTGCTAAATGGAGATTGGTCCAATATTTTTATAATGGATTGAACCATTGATCTAATATTTTTATAATGGATTGAACCAGACCAATCGGATTCTAGTCGGGTCAGTGAACAGTGGCGGGTTTTTAGGACTCACAGAAACTGAATCATATGATTTACTGGAACAACTTGCTGAAAACTCACAACAATGGGATTTCACCAAGAATAGGGATCAACCGAGCGCCTCAAACAAAAAGGGAGGACTGTATGTCGTTAAGGAGGCTCCAGATTTGAGAGCCAGAGTAGACTTCCTCCCTCAACAAATGGAGAATATGCAAATGAAAAAGAATGTTCACGTTGTGAATCATCAAAATGAACCATGTTCATTTTGTGCAAGCCCAATGTACACCAGTGATGCATGCCCATCAATGCAAAGTCAATCAGAATACGGGGTTGAACAATTGAATGCGTTGAATAACTATGGTCATAGCGCTGGAAATACTTTCTCCGAGCAATACAACCCTAGTTGAAGGAACCATCAGAACTTCTCATGGAGACAAGAATCTCCACAATTCAACAGCAAAGGGCAGGGGATGAATTCTTTTCCTCAACAAAAATTTGGTTCAAATCAGTATCATCAAAATCAGAGTGGTTCGAATCAATACCATCAAAATCAGGTGGGTCAACAAAGGCAATTTCAGCAACATAATCAGATGGGTCAGCAAAATAACCAGTACTCACAACCATCTCATGGTTACCAAGGTCAACAGGTAACTCAGTTCCCTCCACCTGGATTTCATAATCAACTAGGGAATGCGACTCTTCGACCCTCTCAACAACATAATCAACCTCAATTCATGAATGATTTGATGAAAGCCTTTATTCAAACCACCATCCAGGCAATATCAAAATTGGAAACCCGGATGGGTCAATTGGCTTCACACATTTGTGAAAGATAAAAAGGAAAATTTCAAGCCAACCTACCCCGAATCCAAAAAGGCAACATTCAATTGAAGATTCATCTGGCTCATCGCAGGATTTTCAACAACACATCAAAGCAATCACTACCCTGCTATCTGGAAAGGTGATTGATAACAGAGTGAGAATGTCGAGAGAAAAAGAGGATGAAAAATCTAACGAAAAGGTTAATGGTCAAATATAATGAAGAAGAGCAAGGGAGTGGAAAGGAAACATAAGAGAAATTGAAAGAAACTGTTTAAATACCTCACGCTCCTTTTCCTCGGAGACTAATCGCACCAAAGAAAAAGCACCAATTGGATGACATTTTGGAGGTATTCAAGCAAGTAAAAATCAATATACCGTTCCTTGATGTTATCCAACAGGTGCCATCCTATGCAAAATTTCTAAAGGATTTGGTAACAATCGAAAGAAAAACCAATGTCCCTAAGAAAGCATTTTTGGCAGAGCAGGCTAGTTCAGTTATTCAGTGCAGACTCTCCATTAAGTACAAGGATCTTGAGTGTACTACAATCTCGATTGTAATTGGAGATAACCACATTGATCGTGCGCTGTTAGATCTTGGAGCAAGTGTGAATTTGTTACCATACTCGGTTTACAAACAGCTTGAATTGGGAGAATTGAAACCACTTCTATGACCCTTCAACTTGTGGATAGATCGGTTAAAATCCCAAGAGGAGTGGTTGAGGATGCTCTGATTAAAGTGGACTCCTACTTCCGGTCGATTTCGTTGTTCTTGATATATAACTGATGCAAATTTAAGGAATAATGTTCCTGTGATCTTAGGAAGACCATTCCTAGCGACCTCAAATGCATTAATCAATTGTAGAAATAGAATAATGAAATTTCATTTGGAAATATGACAGTGGAACTGAATATTTTCAACATTGGAAAACAACAGTCGGAAGAAGGGGAATTTGCTCAAACTTGTATGATAGATAACATTGTAGAAGAGACATTCATTGCCTCAGAACCAAAGGATCCACTTGAAGCTTGTTTAGCTCACTTTGGTGAAGACTTTGACATGGATCAAGCTGTACAAAAAATTGATGTAATTCTTGAATCAACACCACTTTTTGGGAAATGAACAGTGGAAACTCAAATCGGTACGTGTGGATCTGATCAAAGATCATGTGCCTAGGGAAGAAGAAAAAATAAAACTCGAATTAAAAGCTCTCCCTAGCGATTTAAAATATGCGTTTTTGGGTACGTCAGAAATCCAATCTGTAATCATATCTTAGAAATTGAACTCTGAACAAGAGGAGAAGTTGGTGATTTAAAAGAGCATAAATCTGCAATCGGATGGTCCATTGGGAACATAGAAGGAATTAGCCCATCTATTTGTATGCACTGTATCTATCTAGAAGAGGGAGCTAAACCTTCAAGAGAACCGCAAAGACGATTAAACCCAATCATGCAAGAGCTTGTGAGAAATGAGGTGTTGAAGTTGCATGACGTTGGGATAATCTATCCTATTTCCGATAGTAAATGGGGTAACCCAACGCAAGTTGTGCCAAAGAAATCAGGATTAACTATGGTAAAAATGATGCAAATGAGCTAGTGTCGACACGAGTGCAAACAGGTTGGCGAGTCTGCATAGATTATAGAAAGCTAAATTCTATGACCAGGAAAGACCATTTTCCTTTGCCACTTATTGATCAAATGCTTGAAAGGCTAGCTGGTCATGAATTCTATTATTTTCTAGATGGCTACTCAGGCTACAATCAGATAGCTATTGCACCGGAGGACCAAGAAAAAACCACATTCACATGCCCTTTTCGGAACTTTCTCCTATCGGAGGATGCCCTTTGGCCTCTGCAACGCTCCTGCCACATTTCAAAGGTGTATGCTCAGTATATTCTTTGACATGGTGGAAAGATTCCTGGAAGTATTCATGGACGATTTTTTGATATTTGGGGATAGTTTCAATGGATGTTTGTATAACCTATCACTTGTGTTAAAAAGTTGTCATGAGAAAAATCTAATTTTAAACTGGGAAAAGTGTCATTTCATGGTGCAAAGTGGCATCGTCTTGGGTCATATCGTGTCATCAAAGGGGATTGAAGTGGACAAATCGAAGGTAGATTTGATAGCCAACCTACCACCACCCCAAACAGTGAAAGAAATAAGGTCATTCCTTGGTCACGCAGATTTTTATCGGCGTCTCATAAAAGATTTCAGTAAATTGCCAAACCACTTTGCAATTTATTGGTAAAGGATGACCATTCCTGTTTAATGGAAGCTGCATGGAAGCCTTTGCGAAAATCAAGGCAAAACTGGTGAAGGCTCCAATAATCCGATCGCTTGATTGGAATGTGTCATTCAAAATAATGTGTGATGCATCAGATCACACAGTTGGAGCCATATTGGGGCAAAGAGTGGAGAAAATACCGTATGTGATCTACTATGCTAGTAGAACATTGAATGATGCTCAATTGAATTATTCCACTACTTAGAAGGAACTGTTGGCAATGGTCTTCGCACTAGACAAATTCAGAGTGTATCTTATGGGATAAAAAATCATTGTCTTTACTGATCATGCTGCTTTAAGATACTTGTTCGTGAAAAAGGATGTGAAAGCAAGATTGATCAGATGGATCTTATTGCTACAGGAATTTGATTTAGAAATTCGGGACAAGAAAGGGTTCGAGAACGTAGTGGCCGACCATTTGTCTCGGATAATAGTAGAGCAGTCAGATGATCTAATTCAAATTTTGGAAAACTTTCGGGATGAACAGTTGTTTCCTCTCAGACAAGCACCATGGAATGCTGATTTAATCAATTACCTGGTGACAAATCAGATGCCTCAACACTAGAGTAAACAAGATAAGTTTGTATTTTTGGCAAGGGTGAAACATTTTTTTTTGACGACCCGTATTTATTCAAATATTGTCTCAACCAAATCATAAGAAGGTGCATCCCTGAAACAGAACAATCTAGCATCATCTCATTCTGCCATGAATTAGCCCATGGAGGATATTTCACTGAAAGGAAAACAACAAAAAAAATCCTCAAAGGCGGATTTTACTGGCCAACACTATTCAAAGACTGTCATTAATATTGCAGCGCATGTAATAGATGTCAGATGTTGAGACGGGTTTCAAAAAGGAACATGAAGCCCTTGAATCCAATCTTGGAAGTGGAACTATTTGATGTATGGGGAATTGACTTCATGGGACTGTTCCTAAACTCTTTTGGGCATATGTACATCTTGGTTGCAATAGATTATGTTTCTAAATGGGTAGAAGCTCTAGCGTGCAAAACCAACGACAATAGGGTGGTGATGAAATTTTTTAAGGATCGGATTTTTACACAATTTGGGACACCATAAGCTGTTATTAGCGATGGTAGGAAACATTTCTGCAACAAAATCTTTGAGCAACTATTGAAGAAATACAACATAACTCACAAAGTTGCAACACCATATCACCTCCAGACGAGCGATCAAGTTGAGATATCTAACAAGGAACTGAAGCGGATACTCGAAAAAACAGTAAACCCTAACAGGAAGATTGGTCATTGAAATTAAATGATGCGTTATGGGCTTACGGAACAACATTTAAAGATCCCATAGGAATATCTCCTTACCGAATGGTTTATGGTAAAGCATGCCATCTTCCAGTTGAATTAAAGCATCGTGCATACTCGGCTATATGGAAATTGAATTTTGATCTAAATGAAGCAAGTGATCATAGGAAGTTGCAACTTGATGAGCTAGAGGAAATTCGGGCGGATGCATATGATTGTGCTAAATCTTACAAAAAGCGGATGAAGCGAGTTCACGATAAAAAAATTTTAAGGAAATCATTCACACAGGTACATTTATTTCCTGGCAAATTAAAATCTCGATGGACTGACCAATTTCTAGGGAAATGAGTGTTCCAAAATGGAGCAATTGATGTTGAAAACCCCCGAAATGGAAATGAGTTTTGGGTGAATGGGCACAGATTGAAACCATTCCTGGAAAATCGTGAAACGATGACCAATGAAAATTTTTTACTGAATGATCCTGATCAATCAGGATAAATTGGAATGAAGTGCAATGTCAGGCTGACGACATAAAACTTAGAATTTTTTAGGAGGCAACCCAAGCTTTGAATTTTCTTTTTTGTTTGATATAAAAAATCTTTTTGAACCACCGATATTAAATCTTTTGGAGGTCTCTGTTCTGAATCGACCGATCGACTGTAAAAATCGATCGATCGATTTCAATTTGGATACTCTGTCGTCCGTGAAGGTGAACAAATCAATCGATCGATTTTATAAATCGATCAATCGATTCCAATTCCCGAACTAGTTTTCCACATTTATGAGGCCCGAATTTTAATTTTGTGACCGTTCAAATCGATCGATCGATTTTCAAAATAGATTGATCGATTTTAAAGGGAATATGCATGCTGATTCGAATCCCAATACTGTCAAGGCCGCGACTTTTCGATATCCTCATGAAGCGACATGCATTGATGGTCGATCGATCGATTTTATTACATTGCATATCGAACTCTCGCTTTCTTAAAATCGATCGATCGATTTGAAGCAATGTCAACCGAACAGGCTATCCCTTTCTCTATTTAAAGCCTCCCCCTTTTTCTCTTCATTCTTCTCTCCTTTTCTCTCTCTAGTCAAACTGCTCTCTTTGTTCCTCCTTCCGATGGGATCTTCCTCTTCTGTCGGTCCCTCTACGTTCCAACGCCGCCCTCACGGTATCTTAAAGGAGGAGCAAACGAACTCTGTGCGGATAGATTCATCATGTCGGAAGAACTCTTTGAATTTATTGCATTCTGAAACCTTCCATAGGCCGCACACACCCTCGCGTACATTGATGCTCTTCGGCTGAATATTCTCATGACGCCACCACCTCTCGATGTGTACCCCTGAATCGTTCATTTGTTTTATCATAATATGGAATGGGTACTGGCATCGCGATCACCCACCTGGAATGATCATTTCAAAGTTTCAATAGATGATTGGGAGAGGCACATCCATGCCCTTAACCTCACTGAAGCTTTTGAATTCTATCATCATAGGCCCATACAGCAGCACCCCATTGGGCAGGAATTACCGGCCTCGCAGGACGAGATGATCGCTGAGATGGCAGATGGCATCATCGTTTCAGGGCACGCGACAACTAGATCGGCATTGCCTCGTCACATCTTACTGGGGGACAATATTCTCACAACCAACTTGTGCCCACATAGACAAAAACAACAACGCACCGGAGATTGGGCGACAGCCCTCTATGCCGTTTTCACCAACACATGGCTTAACGCCGCCTCCCTCATGCACAAATCAATGTGGCGGTGTCACACAAAAATCTCCCAACTGGCACATAATGAAAATGGCGTGCTTTACTTCCCCCACTTTGTGATGCACCTCTTGCAACATCTCGACTTCCCGATCTACCAAGGGGAGGAAGGTGGAAATCTTGATTTTTACTCTTTTGGATTGAAGTCTTCGACTAAGAGCATCAATGTCATTGACCGGGCGAAAAGTTTTGAACAACTTGTTGTTGCTGCTGCCGCCGCGTTACCACCTCCACCTCAACCTAATCCCGCTCAGCGTCAACGACGTGGTGTCCAACGAGAATGATAGAGATCAGCGTAGTCATCACTCCCAGCGATCACTTTTAACAGAAAAGGTGCAACGCATGTGGCCCGCAGACGTTGATGAGATGATCGCACAATCAATCCAGGCAAAGGAGGGAGTGATGAGGAATAGTTTTAGGATTTTATTTTTAATTTCTGTTGTTACCTTCATTTTCTTTATTTGTTATACGTAATGCCTTTATAAAAATAAAAAGACGTCATAATTTTTGGACTTCTGATTCGGAAAAGAATCGATCGATCAATTAACTAAAAATTGTAAATGGCAAACTCTCATACTAGAATTGATCGATCAATTTTAAAAGACGATCTATCGATTACACCAAAATATTTTGGTCAATTCTCGGCGTAGAGTCGATCGATCAATTTGAAGAGTTCAATTACTTATAGGAAGGTAAATATTCGGATAAAAATCAATTGATCAATTTAGAATTTTTGGCAATACCGTAACCTACTAGATTACGTCTCGAATCGACCAATTGATTTCTAACGCTGGGAGGGTCGGATGTGGAGTTTTTAGAAGTATTTTTCTTCTAGTTTTGTCTTTAAATAGAGCCATTAGGATCCCCTTCTTTCCCATTTCATCTCTTCTTCCACTTCCACTTCCCCTTAAGAGAAACAATCGCCGGTATTCGATTCAGAACTCGCTCTGCACGAAAGACGATGGAGGAACCAGCGAAGAAAAAGACACGGAGATATTCTCTGCCAACAAAAATCGATCTCACGAATATTGAGATCATCGATCTCAAGGTGCCTCCAATGCCTCCTGCAACCATCCAAGTCCCCGCTCAAGTCCCGCCGCTATTCCCCACGAGATCTGGGATATGGTGGTGCCAGCCCCAAGACTAGCACCAATGGAAGAAGGGAATGCTTGGGGTAGTTAGGAATTTAGGCAGGTTTTCATTGTTTTTGAGTCCTAGGGTTTGTTATGTTTTACGTTTCTAGATTTACTTCTTAAGGTTTATTTCAGTAAGTGTAATAACAGGTTCGAAAGTAATGAAATGTTATTGATGTTGGCAATCCCAAGAATTGTTCACAAACCTTCAAACCTTCTGCAGTGTAACCATAAATATTTTGTGTGCGCTAATCTTTCATATATTTGTCGAAAGGAATATTCAATTGTAGGTTTGGGGGAGATTCCCAAAGATTGACCAATGTTCCGTTAACGTCGAAGACATTGAGGACAATGTCATATTTGGTTTGGGGGAGTCTCTGGTAAATTCCACAGTAACTCTTGTTGTATCTGTTTCCATTTTAGTCTTTTTATGATTTGTTTTAAAAATAATAATAATAATAATATAAAAAGATCATAAAAAAACAAATGAACTATCTCATGTGATATTTTTCCGACAGTTTTCAAACTTTAACTAATAATGCATGTGTATTCAAATGTTAGAATGCCAACATCTTGAATGCTCATATCTAACAAAACGAAATCTAAAGTGATAATTTTCTTGTAATTTTGATATTCATGTGTAGATTTATGATCACTGGTACCAAGTTAGGATTTGGAAATCAAAGAACTCTTTTGAATGATATACCTGAGGTTCTTAGTGGAAACTAAACCCGGTGAAATTTAGAACCCATTTCCGCCCTTGATGAGTGATTAAGTAAACTCAGTGTTTTCATTGAGAATGGATTAATTCTGTCATTTTATAAACCTCATATTGCTTTTATTTTGACTTGTGACTAAGCATGAAATTAAATCCATATCACTGTGCTAAGAACATATTGACATAAGATGATCACACCCTAGGATGTACACTTAGCCGTTCGATGATAATGTAACGATTTTTGTGGAGTTTTGATGATTTCAGGAGAATCTGACCCTTAGATCAATTCAAAAGCATAAAGGAGCATAATTAAGACATTCACTAGAATCTGGAACCAAGGGATCACTTCTCACATAAATCGGGGAAAATGGATTGATCGGAGCCAGAATCGATTGATTGAAACGTAAAGAAGAAATTGTAAATTCTGTTTGGATGAAAATTGATCGATCAATCAAAAATTATATAAAAAGTTGAGAATTTTGTTCAGTCTAAAATTGATCGATCGATTTAAGTGATCAGGAATGCAAAATTTAAAATTCAAAATGTGAGAGGGAAAAAAATAGGGATTCAGAGAGAACCCTATAAAAGGCAAAGTTAAGAGTTAGGGTTGGGCTCTCTTTTCACAAATTGTTGTTATTTTTCTCTGTACTTTTTCCATCATTTTTAGTTTTTAGAAAATGGATTAGCCTTCATTTGGATTAAATCAAGGCGTTCTACGTAGATTAAAGCTACTTTTTGGATCTATTTGGAGACTCAATCGGGTATTTTTAATAGATTGCTTTCATTTTATTTCATCTTCTTGCAATTTTTATATTGAAATGTGTGGCTAAATTTCTAGGGTTTGGGATCTAATGAATCTCATCTGAGAGATTCATCCATAAAATAGATTTGTGGTTGGAACTATATTACATGCTTGTGTGGATTATTTGCCATGTGCTCTTGCCATTTTATGGGATCTAATCATAAATCTGATATATATGGGAATTAGTCATGCTTTTCTCATGATCTTAGATCTGTGATTAGGAACCCTAATCTTGTTTTTAATGCTAAAATTTAGACTCATCAATTCATTGTGATTAGATCTATTTCTATTTTAATACAGTGGATGTTTTGATTCTTTTCTTTAGAAAATTTGGAAGAGCATTTACTTTAGACTTTAATATTGATTTAATCGTTTTATTCTTCTATAGATTATTAATTGATTGTAATGATTTATGTGGTGTTGCATCTATACGATTCCAACCATTAGATCTAAAAATATGGATGATAAACCGAAGGATGATGAACCAAAGATGGGAGGATTTAGTATCCTAAATCTCTCTCATTCCTTTTTAGTAATTTCATATTGCGGAGTTTCGTCTAATCATTCGATTCATCATATTCGGTAGGCTAGGTGAAGATTGGTGTTAATTCAAGTAAGCTCTTAGATTGATATTTTGTATCGTTTTAAATTCTATCTGACATCTTCGTGGGATCGACCTCGTACTCTGCACCCGTTTAGTATGGTACGACTCGTGCACTTAAGAGTAACACCTTTAAATTCCCAACAGGAAACTTGTCTTCTTCCCAAGTCATGTGGGGGGCTGGGCATTAGAAATTTGGAGTTCATTAACACAGCTGATGGGGACATCCGATTCATGCAACCGCCATTGAGATATCTACGACGAAAGACGAAAATCAAAGTGATCAGAAATAAGAAAATCCAAAAAATTTTGCCAAAAATTCTCTGATCAGAGGGTCTTCAACTTTCAATCCCGTCACTTTTATATTTGGCCTATTTTGAAGTGTCAAACAAAGTCGAATTGATGCGAAATTGGTCATATTTGAAAGTTTATCAAAGTAGCTTTTCAACAAGCCAAAAAACGAGTAAATCCAACAAGTATTGAAGAAGTTATGGTCATTTTTCGGAAGCTGCACAAAAAGTGATGAATTTCAAGATTCCTAATTGAATTAGGATTAGTCTCTTTAATTTCAAGACTCCTAATTGAATTAGGATTAGTCTTTTTTATTATTTTATTTTAGAAAATAGGATTTGTTTCTTTTATTAGACAGAGGATAGTTTCCTTATTGTTTTAGAACTTTATTTTATTGTTTTAGAAGAATTATGATATTTCTTTCATTTGAACTAAGAATTAGAGTTATACTAGAAATCTAAGATCTCTAGTTTTATGCATTGTAAAAGCCTATATAAAGGCTATTAGTGCTAGAATTTAATTATTGGTGAATTAAAAAAATTGCTTTTGCAAACTTAAGAGTTCTGAACTTTCGTGAGGGTGTGATTCTTTCAAAACGAAGAGCTATTCTTCGTCCCGCTTGCGGTTTGGTATGAGGCCAACTCTTTTTCCATCTCTATCTTCTTTAGATCTACGGTTTGCGTACGTAGCGTAACCTTAATTATTTATTCATCTATTAAATTTCAGATCTACCCTTTTTGCCTCATAAAAATCCAAAAATCAACCTATTCATTCATCTCTAATTTATTGTGAGCCTTTTATTTTCATCGGTATCGAGAGAACCTGCTTGCGAGTTCGTTCAATGCCTTAAAATTATCGGAGATCTAGCCGTTCATAAGAACCCTAGTCTTCTAGATCCGCGATAGGAAACGTACACGATAGTAACGCTATTTTGGGCCAACATTAAATCATCTAATTGAATTTCTAGAGTTTTCTGTGGTAATTTGTTATGAGAAATTGTTATTTTTAATTGATTAAATTAATTGAAATCCTAATCTCATCCCTAGCATTGCATTTAATAAGTTCTCACATCAAATCTTCTCCTGCGTGCGGTTTGGTGTGAGGCCAACTTTTATTCCTTATAACGATTCCTTAGATCTTCTTTAACCCCTATTTTCCTTTTTATTTTTGTTTTCATTGAAGAGCGAGAACCCTAATCCCTTTCGTATTGAATTTAAGCTATTTTAGGGTTAGCGTGCGATTTTTCCATGGAGTTGGGCGCCCGTTGAGTCGAATACACGTGAATCCATCGAACTTGGTACACAAGAACCATTAGTGTCAATGGGATCGAATACCACAAAATCTTTGGTTTTGGTTAAAGCGAATACGCACGAGTTACTCGAGTCGAGTAAACATGAACCATTAGTGCCCCTTGAGTCGATCACACACGAATTATTAGAGTCAATAGGGACGCGTCAACATACTAACTTGCATAGGATTGATCATCAGATTTTATTGAATGTTGAACATACACCTAATGTCACTAACACAACGAATTTATCTAATGAATTCAATAGTGACAATTTTGTGTTAGCTCATAATAGCCCCGAGCATATGGAACTTTTTCTAATCTTGAAAAGGGGTAATGATGGAGGTCTAGATCCTCCTCTAGACTAGCGCATTCATTCGATCATTTCGATAGAACATCTTACACCCATTCCAAGTTCTGCAACCATATATTTTGATCCATTCCTTGTTACCCGAACAAACAATCCAAGCCCATTTAACCAATTCATAACTTGTACCCTACCTGTGCAATATGAGAAAAGGTTGATTGAAGAGGCTCTAGAGTTTTCAAACTTCACTACCAGTAAGGATGAACACCAGGCGCATCTCACTAAATGAAAAGGCAAGCCGGGAGCTGAGCTTTTAAAGTGTACCATACGTGGGGTTCTACAACTCATCGGAGATGAGTTCTTCTAACCTGGGAAGAGTTAATGTGCAAACAGAGGTTGTCAATAGGAGTCTAGGTAATTTGTTACGGTATCTAGTAGGTGAGCACATTAGGAGTTGGGATTCCATCTTACCTATCGCTGAGTTTGCATATAACAATTCGATTAATAGAACCACAGGCAAGAGTCCGTTCCAAATTGTGCATGGGTATAAACCTAGGACACCTGTAGATCTCATTCCAATGTCCATTTATCAAAGGTCATCAAAGTCTGCATCCACATTTGCGCATCACATTCATGAGTTACATGCTGAGATTAAGAAGAGAATTAATGCGAACAATGAAAAATACAAGTTTTATGCAGATTCTCATAGACGGTTCAAGGAATTTCAAGAGGGTGATTTTGTGATGGTTCGGAATAGACCCGAGCAATTCCCGCAAGGTGTTGCAAAGAAGTTACAAGCTCGTGGTGTTGGACCCTATCAGATCTTGAAACGTGTCGGTTCTAATGCTTACATTTTAGATCTTCTGTCGAAATTGGGAATTAGCACGACCTTCAATGTGAATGACCTCATTCCGTTCCATGGCCCGTCAACCATCCTTGCTAACCCCTTTGAACCTTCTACATCCAATGCCCCAATTATTCCCCTACCCACACCATTACCTCCACCTACTCAGCAAATTTGTGAGATCATCGAAGATGTGCTGGAAGATCAAATTGTGTCCACCCACCAAGGGGGACTTCAGAAGTATTTAATCGAGTGAAAGAACAAACCCGATTTAGAGAATACATGGATAACAAGGGAAGAGTTACAGCAGATTGATCCGGATCTTTTAGACCTCTACCACAACCAGTATTCATCAAGGATGAATCCTTCTAACCCGGGGAGAGTTGATGGAGACATTTGATTCAAGCAACCGCCCATAACATATCGGAGGCGAAAGAAGAACTTCAGAGTGATCAGAAAGAAGAAAATTCAAAATTTCTTGCCAAAAATTCTCTGATCAGAGGGTCTTCAACTTTTAATCCCGTCACTTTTATGTTTGGCCTATTTGGAAGTGTCAAACAAAGTTAGACTGATGCAAAATTGGTCATATTTCAAAACTTATCGAAGTAGCTTTCCAACGATCCAAAAAATGAGCAATTTCGACAAGTATTGAAGAAGTTATGATCAGTTTTCGGAAGCTGCACAGAAAGTAACGAATTTCAAGATTCCTAATTGAATTAGGATTAGTCTCTTTTATTATTTTATTTTAGAAAATAGGATTTGTTTCTTTTATTAGAAATAGGATTAGTTTATTTATTGTTTAGAACTTTATTTTATTGTTTTAAAAGAATTAGGATATTTCTTTTATTTGAACTAGGAATTAGAGTTATACTAGGATTTCTAGTTTTATGCATTGTAAAAATCTATATAAAGGCCATTAGTGCTAGAATTTAATTATTGATGATGAATGAAAAATTTATGAGTTTTGCTTTGTGCGAATTCTAGAGAACTTAAGATGAGTTTTCGTTAGAAGAGTGATTCTTCTCCCGCGTGCGGTTTGGTGTGAAGCCAACTTTTCTCCTTAGAGCGATTCCTTGAATCTTCTTCTACCTCTATTTTCCTTTTTATTTTTGTTTTAATTGAAGAGCATGAACCCTAACCCCTATCGTGCTGGATTTACGTTATTTTAGGGTTAGTGTGCGATTTTTTCGCATCAATGGCTTTTCTGAGTAAGTGCCTGTGGAGAAGCGAGTCTGAAAGGGAGAGGGATTCCCTTTAGGTTTGTTTGCTAGCAGACAAGTATGGATAGACCGAGAACCTTTGGTGCATCTCGGTTGTCTCCTCTCGGTTTTCTTCGCCGGCTTATTCTAATTGGGTCCAATTCAGCTGGGGAGATGGTTCTGCATCAATTTTTGAGAGGATTCTGGGTTGGTCAGCGCCCACTCAAGGAATGCTTTGGAGCCATCTTTAGAGCGGTAGTTAATCCTGCCTGTGTGGTGGCAGAAGAGGCCAACACTTCAAGGGGCTGCGTGGTGTGGAACATCAACACTAGAAGGAATCTGCGCGATGTTGAAATCTTGGAATTTTCTAGGCTCCTTGCTGTCCTTCACGGTGCTAAGCAAAATCAGTCCAAAGTCGTCGGGAGATTCTAGTCGACTGCTACGAATGGAGTTTTCTCGATGCATTCTTTCTATCGAGTCTTGTCTCCTTACGAAAATGCCTGCCACGGGCTGTTAAACTTCAGGGGCACCCGATTTAGGCCTAAGCGGACCCCGGGATGGATTTGGGCACCTTGAGCCTTGAGTGCCCCAGTCCCCAATTTTTATTTTTATTTTTATCTCCTCTATTTTTCTTTTTCCTCGGTTTTTTTCTTCCTTTGTTTTTCTTCTTCCTCAGGTTTTTATGATCTTCATTCTTGCACAACACTTTTTTTTCAACAACTGAACAGTGAACACAATTATTCTTTTTTTTCTTCTTCCTATTCTGGCAAGTAGTACATATATATATATATAGCGGTCGCCCAGATCTTGGGGCGCCCGCTCAGGCGCCGCCAGCGATTTCCGCCCAAACATCCCCCCGACCGCTCGAACCCGCCCAGCGATTTTAAGAGCATTGCTTGTCTCGGCATCCCCTAATCAAAGTCGAGTGGGCGGGCATATGGAAAGCCTCCATTCCCCCCAAGATCTACTTCTTCATGTGGACACTTGTCCGGGAGCGTATCCTTACTATTGATCAGCTCATTATCCGGGGTAAGGATGTGCCTAATGGGTGTGCCATGTGCCTTCAATCTGAGGAATTTGCATCCCATCTTTTTCTTCATTGTTGGGTGGCCTCTGAGGTTTGGCACATTATTCTGAAATCGTTCAACCTCTCCTGGTCTTCGCTGAGAATGTGCCATAGTTGTTGGAGAGTTGGAAAGGGTCTGTTTTTAAGGATCAACTAGGGGAGTTTTGGAGGGTAGGATTGTATGCGGTCTTGAGGGGCATCTGGCGTGAGCGCAACCAGAGAATTTTCGAAAGGAAGAGGTGTTCAGTGGGTATCATCATGAAGACCATTAAGGATCTGATGTGCTTCTAGAGCATTCTCGATAAAGATGGAGCATGCAATCCCCATGATGTGTTTCGAGTCGCTACTGGTTTTTTTGTTTTTCATCTTGTTATGCTATGGTTTGTTTGGTAGTGCTTTTTGGGCCGGTGGTCTATTTCTCTCGACCGGCTCTTTTCTTCTGTTGCTCCTTTCTTTTTGGCTGTTTTGTCCGGTCGGTCGTACTGCTTGTTCTTTATTTTCAGCTTCTCGCTGGGTTTTTAATATATTCTTTTAATTACAGATTTTATTTTTTTAATGCTAAAGAGGATCATTATAGGACCAAGGATGATTGTACTCCTCAGAGATCGATCTTACTGCATTGATTGGCCGAGGTAGCAGTTTTAGTGGTTGGGAAGTGGTGCAGTTGTGAGTGTGTTTGTGGCGGTGGAAACATAACTGATGAGAAGAAGCAAACAGGAGAGAATTCTTGGAATCTCCTTGAATGTTCCAAGAAAAAAAAACAGATTTCTCATGCTTCTGCACTTCCCAAAACTATTGAGTCCTCTACTTTTGAGCAGATGATTAAAATTCATCTCCCATTATAATCAGATGAGAGAGATGATGCCTTGGAACCAAGAAGATGAAGCAGGGGACTTTGTTGATTCCAGTATGTCTGCCTAGATTATTAATGTAGGTGTGACAAATGGTATGACTGTCGAAACACATCATTTAAGTTTTATCCTCTTTTGTCACATCCACCAATCCAGCAGGAGTTTATTTTGTTGATAGTTCACTTACTACTTTTCTAGCATTGGAACAGCAAGTGTTTCTCCTTCTCTAACGTTACCTTTTGTTTTATCTTTTCCTAGTTTCCTTCTAAACATCTCTCAGTTATTCTGATTATTAAAGGCCTCAAGTAACTTTTTCCCTCTACCGTTTCTTTCAAAACTTGAGCACACAGAAGTAACTTGGGGTGAGGATAAGAAAATGTATTGTGCTTTCTTGAACATTGTACGACTAAAAATTAGATGCTTAATTCAACTTACCCCATGGAGGACGTAGCTTTATGTTATTATTGGACAAGTAAGTATATGAGTCTGTTATTCATCATTTACTTCCATATTCATTACAATCTAGTAATACTAGTGATTTGCATGAGAAATGTTGGCATCCAACCCAGTCCTATAATAGTATTAGTAATAATAATAGTAATAATGATAATTGTTGAAAAGAGGGACACTCGGATGTCTCACCAATGAATGTAGAAGAATAAGAGAACAATTTGGGTTGACTAAGTTGGGAGAGAGAGAAAGAGAGTCGTGAACAATCTACATGCTATTCCCATATTGAAATGATTTTAGTTACTTCCAAGGGTTTGGGCTGTTTGGCAATGGCCTTACCATCTAAGGAAGAAAAGCAAGGAGGGTGGCTGCTTCAAAAGATTGGCTATCTGGCATCAAATTTTTCTATACACAAGTGGATGAAGATTATCAAGGTGAAGAGTTGGATTCCGCAGTACTTCAATGTATGAAGATTGAAGATTGAAGATTCTTCGCTTTGTGTTTCAGGTGGTCTGCTCAAAGCTCAGTTGAGCAATCAAGGTTGATCCATCAACTGCCACCTAGAGATGCTGATGTAATTTTCTCCTAAATTCTCCCTAAACGAAGACCATAAGTGGACCACTTAGTCAAATGCATCTTGAAACGAAAACCATAAGTGGACCACTTAGTCAAATGCATATTGGGTCCTAAAATATAGAGAAACTGGGTGTACAAAAAATTTCTCCTCGGAGGAGTAAACTTCTAAATTTTAAAAGTAATTATATAAGAATAGTTAGTCTGCATTCGTGTGTGCAAGCATCATGGATCCTAGTCCAAATAGAATCCCAATAATGTCATTTCACGTCCTACCTGAAAAACATTTACTGTGGTTTGCACCCTTTTCAAGTGAAAGCTTAACTGCCTAATCACTTGAACAATGAGTCCTAGCGTGGGCTAAAGCATAATCAATCTAATGTTTAAAGAAATCATTTCAGGTCGTGACTTCTCGGTACATCCAACCGCACCCCCATGTTAAATAAGTTAGCGTTTACTGTGGTTTGCACCCTTTTCAAGTGAAAGCTGAACTGCCTAATCACTTGAACAATGAGTCCTAACGCGTGCTAATGCACAACCACAATCTAATGTTCAAAGAAATCGTTTCAGGTCATAATTTCTCGGTCATCCAACTGCACCCCCATGTTAAATAAGTTAGTCATGATTTCTCGTTATCAACAGAAAAAGCATATATGACAAATAATTGTGCATGTAGAATCTACAACTAATAATAATAATTTGCGCAATTTTGTTTTTGCTAAATGCTAAATAATTAAGCAAAACAAATATAGCATATGAAATGACAGATAAACTGCAGAACATACCACTTAATTCCTCCAGCTGTAGCTATGGCAATGTTTAGGTTTAGAGCAGAAAACACAGGAACACCGGCAACCCTTCTACTCCCATTCTTATGGGAGACTGCCTTAAGAAGTTTATTGGCAGTCTTAATCTGCATGAGGATATAATCCTCACATAAGAAGGTCAACATTTTAAAAAGAGATCAGCACAGTAACATACCTGTTTTTCATTTGGAACAAACTGGAACATATTCGGCTTGTCCTGCATAAATGATGGCAATAAATTCCAAAATTACACTAAAGAATAGAACTGTGTAATGATATCTAAAACGAATAGGCAGCAAAAGCATGTATACGCTCTGTTTATAAATTTCCATGTACATTCGATCAGGGGAGTATTTACACCTTGATTTATACACAGAAAAGTCTAGAAAATTAAGGCGGATTTATAAAACATTACAGTCCCCACCACATCACACACCCACTCCCTGCTCAAAATAATCTGCAGACTAGGATAGGGAGATATTTTGTGCAGTGAATGTTGATGAACCGAAAAAAAAAAAAAAAAAAAAAAAAAAAAACAGAACTGTTTTTCAGGCACCACGCCTAGACGGATTCCCAAGTGAGTTTTACTGGAAATTTTGGGACATTGTCGGGCAAGATGTGATGGATGATATCGTAAATCTCTTTGAAAAGAAGAGCATGCTGAGATCCATCAACTTGATTCCTAAGGTACCAAATGTCAAATCCTGACCGTTATGATTGCATTTAAGCGCTGAGGAAGAAAAAAAGCCATTCTGGAGCTAGTTTGGATGTGAATGATTGGATTATGTTACTTCATCAACAAAATTATATAGTGACCCAGCTATACTTACGATTGTCAGGTATTTTTTCATATTAATTTTCATAAGATTAATAATGCGTGAGTGCTTAATAAAGAGGGTATAGATGAAATTTTATAAATGTATAAGTAATATCTTAGTAAAGGATGTTTTAGAAATACAACTGATTGGGAGGGTTATAGAGGCAATTTAATAAATAGGTGGATGTCTTAGATAATTGAAGGAAAATTAGGGCTATTATAGCAATTTAATATATAAGGACAAATTAGGAGCAAAAGATATTAGGAAAATTAAAAGAGGATTAGGGTTAGAGAGGTGGTTAGGTGGTGGTTGTGTAGTATTAGGTTTAGGGTTGAGTAGAAGGTGGAGAGAGACAGAGAAAGAGAAGAAAATAGGAAGGCTTAGTGAGATAGAGGACCCTCACTCGCATTTTTATTATGAGAGATAAATTAAAGGCTTTATAGATACACACCCCATATGACTAAGCACTTCCAGATCATAAAAACAACAATATAAATTCTGAACTAACAACACTCCCCCTCGGCAAGCTGTCAGGAAGAAGAAACGACAACAAGTTCTATTGTGTGGTCCCAAGCTTCTCTAACAAAATGAATGTCCACTTCAACATGTTTTGCACGTTCATGTACCACATAATCGAAAGCAATCTTTTCTACAGCCTCACTGTCACAATGTATAGGCATAGAACCACTAATCGGAAAGCCGAGCTCAAAAAGGAGTGATCTAAACTACAGAAACTCAGATGTGCCATGAGCAATCGCTCAATACTCTGCCTCAGCACTGGATCGAGAGACAACCGATTGTCTCTTACTTTTCTATGAAACAAGGTTGCTACCAAGAAAAGCACAATACCCAGATGTAGACTTGTGAATAGTAACGGACAGCGGAATCAACATCAATATACCCATATATATGAAGGTGACCATCAGTGATAAACAATTCCCTGACCAGGACTAGCTTTAATGAATCTTAGAAAAAGATCAACAGCGACAAGATGAGGAGCACAAGGAGCGTGCATAAACTGACTTACCAGACTGACTGCAAAAGTGATATTTGGTCCCGTAAGGGTAAAATAGATCAATCTTCCCACAAGACGCTGATACTCAAGAGGATCAGGCAACAACTCCCCCTCACTCTCATGGAGGGATATCTTAGAATCCACAAGGGAAGTGGCAAGCTTGCATCCAAGCATCCATCTGCCACTCAATAAATTCAGGGCATATTTCCTGTGAAAAAAAAATATCCCTTTCTTCGATTTGGCTACCTCCAAGCCAAGAAAATATTTCAAGCTGCCTAAGTCTTTGACTTCAAAAAAAACTGCCAAGTTCTTCTTTAACATGAGATATAAAAGAGGAATCATCACCTATAAGAACTATAAGGCTGATTCTCGTCCTTGGAATTTTTTGGCTTGAAACATCACCCCAATCTGGTCATGCCACCTATTTCATGACAAATTGGAGACTCTAGTAGGGATACCTAACTGTGGTTGATGTCGAATTGATCATAGTTGAGGGGGACTTGATCAGTGTTTCAAAAATCCGCTAGGGCGGCCGCCCGAGCGGATCGGGCCTCCAGCCAATTCGATTTAGCTTGGGGCGGCTCATGAGGCGGTCTGGGGCTTGGGCGCCCACCCAGCACGCCCGGGCGGGTCCAAAAGCGAATCGGGGCGGGTCAGGCGGGGCAGCTATATATATATATATATATATATATATATATATATATATATATATATATATATATATCTTCTTTTTTTTAAAACCCTTTTCATTTGCAAATCGAGGGGCGGGGGTTTTAGGGATTTCGTTCCTTCCTCTCTTCCACGGTAGGTCACCGACGGCCACCAACGACTACTGGCGGCCACCAATGACCGCCGGCAACCCCCGGCGAGCTTCCGGTGAGTTTTTTTTTTTTTTTTTCATTTTTTTCCTTTTCCTATCTATTTTTTTATTTTTTATGCATCAATCATCTATTCTTTTTTGAAGCACAAGGATCCAGTGATCCTCTCGCCGGCACACATCGATCCCTTCAGCTCCGGCTCCGGCTCCGACAAGTTTCTTCTTTTTTTCCCCTTCTTCTTCTCTAACCTCTGTATTATTTTCTATCTTTTTTGGGAACAACTGTTGTCTTTTCTTCTTCGATTTCGAAGTTCCGGCAAGCCGCGGCACCCTTCGACAACCCTCAGGCATCGGCAACAGCAGATATTTATTTATTTTTTTTTCTGGTTCTTTTTTCTGATTTTATTTTTTTTGCATCAGTTTCTTCTTCTTCTTCTTCTGGCATGCAGCGATTGGTTGCATCAGTGCGGCTTTGTTTTTTTTTTCTTCTTTCCTGCAGTGACAATAATCAGTATATATATATATATAAATGTGTGTGAGACTGTGTGCCACAGTGTCAGTGACCAGTGTATATATATATATTCAAATAATCTTATTAAACAAATAGGAAAATATTTTGGCCTTCTCGTGGGTGGTCACTAAATACTAATACCATCTAAATAAAAGTGTTTAATGTGATCATTGGGAGCTTCCAATTGTTTATTTTTCTTTTATGGGTTACATATTGTCATATTCTAACGAGTTTTGTTCATGTGTAGTGACCGTATGTACTGTGTATAACTCTAATATATATATATATATATATATATATATATATATATATATATATATATATATATATATATAATATGTCAATATATGTATACTTATATTCAAATAAATTTTGTATATATATAATATTTGAGAATATATATCACTATATCTACTTCAGAATATATATATATATTAATATATATATATATATATATATATATATTTGTATTAAAAAATAATAATTTATTTTACATTTATAATTAAATATATATATATAGCGGTCATTTAATCTTGGCGTCATACGCCTCAACGATTTCACTTTGAACATTCCCCGCCCAAACCCGCCCCGACGATTTTAAGAACATTGGACTTGATGATGTAGTGGACGAATTGATCAGAGATTAACACCTTAATTTTCACTGAATTGCTCATCAACATAAACTAACAGAATCATGCGGCTGACTGGACTGGAGTGATAAAAACTTGTCCCATACCAATGACCAATCCACTGAAACGAAGAAACGAGGTATGTGGCGACTACTTAAGACCATATATAGACTTCCTAAGTCTACAAACCTTTCCAATCTCCCCCTAAACCTAGAAGCCAAGTGGGGGATCTATGTAGATCTGCTCAGTAAGATCACCATACAGAAAAACATTGTTTCACATCCAATTGATACAAGGGCCAATTTTGATTGCCCACAATAGAGATGAGAACACGCACAGAGGTCAACTTAGCACAGGGGAAAAGTTAGCATCGTAATCTATCCCATATATTGGAGTAAAGCAACACGTCGTGCCTTTTATCAACAAACATTGTCATCTGGATTATGCTTAATAGCAAAGACCCATTTGCATCCCACGGTCTTTCATTCCAGGAGGCGGATTTACCACATCCCATGTATGATTCTTTTCAAGGGCATTCATTTCATCCACCATAGCAGCCTTCTATGCAGGCTGAGAAAGAGCACTATGAACAATACGAGGGATGGTAACCATATCGATCACAAATAAAAAGGCTCAATAGGAAGATGAGACTGTTTGATAGCATACTGTTGACTCGAAAATTTTGGAATTGAGAACCTTTTTTTCTTCCACTTAGCCTTAAAAGTCAGATAGAAGAAATTAGGGAAAGAGACTATTTATAGTTTTTTTTTTAACAAATCCTAATCTAAATAGGATTTAAAGTCCTAAGCTAAGCTTAGCCACTAGAAAAATATATGTAGCCACCTAGGTGGCTAGGCAAATATAGTTAGTCACCTAGCTGGCTAAAAAAAATACTTATCCACCTTAGGTGGATAGAGAAATACTTATCCACCTAGGTGACTATTCTAGTCACCTAGGTGGCTAGAAAAATACTTATCCACCCTAGGTGGATAGAAATATACTTATCCACCTTAGGTGGATAGAAAAATACTTATCCACCTAGGTGGCTAGAAAATATACGTAGTCACCTAGGTGGCTAGAAAAATACTTATCCACCCTAGATGGATAGAAATATACTTATCCACCTTAGGTGGATAGAAAAATACTCATCCACCCTAGGTGGATAGAAAAAATTCTTATCCACCCTAGGTGGATAGAAATATACTTATCCACCTTAGGTGGATAGAAATATACTTATCCACCTAGGTGGCTAGAAAATATACGTAGTCACCTAGGTGGCTAGAAAAATACTTATCCACCTAGGTGGATAGAAATATACTCATCCACCCTAGGTGGATAGAAATATACTCATCCACCTTAGGTGGATAGAAAAAATACTCATCCACCCTAGGTGGATAGAAATATACTTATCCACCTTAGGTGGATAGAAAAATACTTATCCACCTAGGTGGCTAGAAAATATACGTAGTCACCTAGGTGGATAGAAAAATACTTATCCACCTAGGTGGATAGAAAAATACTTATCCACCCTAAGTGGATAGAAATATACTCATCCACCCTAGGTGGATAGAAATATACTCATCCACCCCTAGGTGGATAGAAATATACTTATCCACCCTAGGTGGATAGAAATATACTTATCCACCCTAGGTGGATAGAAAAAATACTTATCCACCCTAGGTGGCTAGAAAATATACGTAGTCACCTAGGTGGCTAGAAAAATGCTTATCCACCTAGGTGGATAGAAAAATACTTATCCACCCTAAGTGGATAGAAATATACTCATCCACCCTAGGTGGATAGAAAAAATACTCATCCACCCTAAGTGGATAGAAAAATATTTATCCACCCTAGGTGGATAGAAATATACTCATCCACCCTAGGTGGATAGAAAAAATACTTATCCACCCGAGGTGGATAGAAATATACTTATCCACCTTAGGTGGATAGAAAAATACTTATCCACCTAGGTGGCTAGAAAATATACGTAGTCACCTACGTGGCTAGAAAAATACTTATCCACCTAGGTGGATAGAAAAAATACTCATCCACCCTAGGTGGATAGAAAAAATACTCATCCACCCTAGGTGGATAGATATATACTTATCCACCCTAGGTGGTTATGAGAAAAGAAGGACGTACGTGAGAAGAATCTTCTCAATCCGCGTGAAGACGAAAACCTACGCAGCTCAACCGTTTATTTCATGAAAACCTTACGAAACCGTAAGATCGTAACTTCTATAACCGCTACCACAAATCTATAAATAGCAGACCCGTCCTCATTGCAAGGGATCCGAAAATTCTGACATAGGAGCTCTGCCGAAAATATCTCCGACTCTTCTAAAAAAGACTTTAGGGTGATCTCCGAGATTCTGACTATTCTTTTCTTCTTTTTTTATTTTCTTTTAAAGTGGACGGGAGAAGTAAGTTAGGATTAAAACTTTTAGGATAAGGGCTACGGCCCTTACCTAAAGGAGATACGCTTAGGATAAGAGTTACGGCTCCTCCTAAGCGGGATTTATGGTTACAATTTGGGATTACGCGTTACGACTCGTACCCAATCTATTGCGTACTTAGAAATAGTTAAGTCACGTGGGTACGACCCTGGGCATAACTCCTAGTACACTCGGATTGCAACCACAAATTCAATGCTCATACGGGTTGCAATCACGAACCCGAAGAATAATTTCAGACTATAATATCTAAAATATTCACCTATGATAATTAGAGTTTCTCTGGCGGTTCGGATCATCACTCCCTCAAATGAGGTTTTGGACCTTAACCTCGAGATCGGAAATTCTTTCACAGTGGACTCGTTGACTTTTAGTCAAATAATCATAATGTGAGATCGTAACGAGATCCAATGGTGGATTTACTATGCATTGACCAGATCTTGTGATGATGGTCAAATCCAACGGTGGAATCATTGACTTTTAGTCAAACGATCATAATGTGAAATCGTAATGAGATCCAACGGTGGATTTATTACATATTGATCAGAGCTTGTGATTTTGGTCAAATCCAATGGTGGATTCATTGACTTTTAGTCAAACGATCATAATGTGAGATCGTAATGAGATCCAACGGTGGATTTATTACATATTGATCAGATCTTATGATTTTGGTCAAATCCAATGGTGGATTCATTGACTTTTAGTCAAATGATCATAATGTGAGATCGTAATGAGATCCAATGGTGGATTTACTATGCATTGACCAAATCTTAAGATATTGATCAAATCCAACGGTAAAATCATTATAAAATCATCTATGATTATCAAATTTTAAGGAATTTGACGATATCTAACTCATGATTAGACACTCTATCACTGAAAGTGATAATTCTTCTGATAATCAGTTGCCCGAAAAAATGGATTTGGTATTCGAAGTCATCTTTTAGACCAGAGAACAAGAATTCGTTTTAAGACTCGTTCACGAGTTTCTTGCTCCAGTAATGACTCGTGCTTTTCGATCAAATGGACCTGGCTTTTGGAGGAGGAGTTCTCCCATCCGTCGTCCCCTATTTCATATTTCTCAAATCTCCGATGAAGATAGTCTGCTAGCCATCTATCTCATGACGGATTGAAGATGTCGATGAAGACTTAGAATTAGAATCTTAGTTTTATTTATTTCAGAGATGTAATTACGTTATTTTTTTAGTAGCTTTTAATCAGAGGTATTCAATTTTGATGTAATTAAGGGGGAATCGACTGCGATACCGGGAAGTGTAAGGTCCGCCATTTTAATAAAACCCTCTCCTAGCGAGGGAAAATTTGTTATGATTGATTTGTGTTAGATTTATATCCTACGCAAATTTGTTGTTTACACATACATAACGAGCAATAGAGTAGGGTGTAACATAAGAGCGGACACTCTTCTGGAGAACAACGGGGACATACAGATCAAAAGTAGTAGTGAGATTATGAATAAAAGGATGAGAGCCTGAGGAAGTAGAAGAAGCAAGAGGAGAGCTATCAATCGAATCTACCTGCACAGATAACTGAGTGGTAGCTTGACAGAGGAGGGCCCATGCATACGTTTAGAAACATAAATTTGATGTTGCAAGGGAGGCTGGATAGGGGATGGTGTATCAATTATTTGTGGGGCAGGAGACTGTGAACGAGGTGTAGGAGTAGTGACAAGGGATGGTGTATTGATCAAGAGGTTAAGGCTGGGAAATGGGGGAGAAGTAGAATCTGGTGCAAAGATGTGAGGTGACTCAAACTGATGTAGGGGAAAATGGGGAATATGCTAAAAAAATGTAACATCCACAGAAGTATAGAAATTGCGAGACTTAGGATTATAACATCTGCATCCTTTAGAGACATTAGAATAACCAACAAAGATATATTTCATGGATCGATCATCTAATTTCTGCCGAGTAGGACGGAAAGACCTGAACAGAACAATTACACCCAAACACCCTAGGTTCAACACAAAACATAGCATCATGAGGGCGTAGCATGGAAAAAGGAGTACGACCTTGAAGAATTCTATAAGGGGTACGATTAATCAAAAAAACCAGTAGTGAGTGGACCCAAAGACCAATAGGACTTAGGCACATTCATACCCCTCAATAAAGATCGTGTGACTCCAATGAGATGCATGTGTTTGCGCTCAATAACATCATTCTGTTGAGGTGTATATAGACATGAAAATTGATTGTCAATCCCATGGTCCTGCAGAAATCTAGAAAAGGTTGAGAAGTGTACCCCCCCCATCAGTACGAAAACCTTTAATAAAGACACCAAATTGGTTTTGAACCATCACATGAAATTCCTTAAACTTAGAGAAAACTTCATCCTTAAACTTCTGAGGTGAACCCAAGTGGCCCGAGAATAGTCATCGATAAACTCAACATGGCAACGAAATCCCTCAAGGGGAGTGACAGGGGAAGGACCCCAAACATCATAATGAACTATCTCAAAAGGTTTACAGTACTTGTGCATGAGGGAAGGATAAGTATGTCTAACTTGTTAAAAGAAGGCACAAATCTCACATTGAAAATTAGAGATGCAAACATTTTTAAGCAACGGGATCAATGTGCACAATGTCTTAAATTTGACATGTCCTAATTTGGATGACCATAAAGAGAGGTTCTCAAAACTAGCATTGATGGGAAACAAAAACAAAATGATGATTGAGGTGGAGAAGTTGTGGCAACAACAAAAGGAGAGGGACACTTACGTTCAACATCCAAGTAATATAAGCCTCCCCATTCAAAGCCCGTTCCAAAAGCTTTCTTAGAGGTCAGATCCTGAACAAGGCAATGAGTAGGAAAAAAAAGTTATAGAACAATTTAAATCTCTTGTTAGACTGCTCATAGATAACAATTGAGTAGAAAAATGAAGAAAATTTGATAAGGAAAGAGAAGATGATACAGGAATGGTTCCAACACCTCTAACATGAGTGGAGGAACCATCGGCTAATCAAAACCTGGGAAGCTGAAGATAGTGGAGAATAGAATGAAAATCCCTGAGAATTTCCAGTCATGTGATCTGTATCCCCAGAGTCAATCACCCAATCGGAAAAAGAAGTAGAAGTAGGACACATGACAAAAGGAACTCCTTGCGAAGTAGCTGAGATAAAATGGGAATCACGAAGCACATCAGTAGATGTGGGGCTCAACAATTGAGAACTCCATCATACTAGGGAAGCCACTGACAGCAATATCTCAAGATGCTCAAGCATAAAAATAAGCCGTACAACCCTCGGTCATTTCAGCAAACAGTTGATAGTTATTGATTCAGTGGCTCAAAATACATTCAGTAGTTTGAAAAAGGGATCCACGATATTCAATAAAATTCAGGCTTCAGAAACAATAGCAGCACCAGCTTCGTAGATCAACACCAACTAGACAGTTTTACAAGCACTTTCCATGCACTTTTGTAGCAGCAGCCACAACACTATGCCAGTGTACACCATAAAAACAGCACCAACCAACTAGGCATTTTTACAAGCACTTTTGCAGCAGCAGTTCAGAACCCTAGGAAAGTGTACGCCATAAAAACAGTAGCAACCAACTAGGCATTTTTACAAGCACTTTGCGGCAGCAGAGGCAAACCTAAAATAACAGCTAACAGGTATATGGGGCTGGGAAGACACCAAATAGCACCAAAAACCAACCACAAAACAGCCCCAAAGCAGTGCCAACTCGGCCACAAAACAGTGCCAAAAACAGGTTGAGTATTCACATTATTCTCCAAAAATCAAAATATAAAATAAGTAAAAGAGGAAAAAAATCACCAGATATTGTTGTCTCTGTACAAGAACTTGAAGTGCAGAAACTAGAGGTGTAGCAGTGTAGAGAAGAAACATGCCAGAAAACAAATTTCGATCAAGATCCACCCATTTCCGGTGGATTTCGAGTCAATGTATGACTCGGCTGACGTCAGCCTGGCATCATTGTGATGTCAGCACAACATTAGCTACGAGGAATCGAGGGCACAGGATTGGATGGGTTTTGCTCTGATACCAAGAAGAGGATTAGGGTTAGAGAGGTGATTAGGTGGTGGCTTAGGGTTAAGGTTGTGTGGTATTAGGTTTAGAGTTAGAGTAGAAGAAGGTGAAAAGAGAGAGAGAGAGAGAGAGAGAGAAGAAAATAGGAGAAGGCTTAGAAAGATAGAGGACCCTCACTAGCATTTACATTAAGAGAGATAAATTATACATACACACCCAGATCATAAAAACATCAATATAAATCCTATACTAACAACAAAATTTTCCAGATCCAAGATCAGGTTTTCGAAATTTGTAAAACACGGGATGTAACTTCGAAATAACCAGATCCACGATTTGACTACTGTAATTGTCAAGAACGTCTTTCCAACAGGTAAAATGGTGAAAACCAATTTTTAGCATTAAAGGTGATTAGCAGGGGCTTGGAGAGCATTAAGACGGATACGGAGATTCAACGGGGGTGTTGGTCAGATACGGTCGATGCTGGGATGAGAAGTTTGACGGACGGGGAGATGCAGTTGCAACTATGCCCAGATCCTACCGAGCTAGGAATTGCCCAGGACGTCGAATTGATGGTGGAAATCGACCGGTTGATCGAAGCGGGGCGAAACCTTGGGATGTCATTTAAGGGTTCTCAGGCTGAATTGCGAGAGGTATTCAGGTCAGTTATCACGGGCCGTCAGGTTACCAAGAGAAAGCGGCGAAGTGGATCGCGGGAACTGGCGCGGCTACAGTGGGGTATGTCGGATGGGAGGAGGGCGGGGGGGATGTAGCAAGTTCCTTTCGGTCGGGCGGGCTAGGAATTGGTTAAGGAATGAAGATCCTATCTTAGAATGTAAGAGGAATATGTGATCGGCAGAAGCGGGTGGGGGCTAAACAGGCGATTGCGGCGTTTAATCCTGTTATTGTTACCCTTCAAGAAACTAAGTGGGGTAGCCGTGACAGGAGGAAGGTCGTTTCGATATTGGGGGGGGACAGCTGGGACTGGATCGGAGTCGATTCTATTGGTGCCTCTGGAGGGATCCTCGTGGCCTGGTCGACGGTTCTGTTTGACAAGGTGGATGAGGAATTGGGTTGTTACTCGGCGTCTGTGGCGCTCCGGGATAAAGTGGTGGGGAAACTCTGGAGCTTTGCATGTATTTATGGTCCAGTGACTGATCGGGAGAGGGAAGAGTTCTGGTTTGAACTGGATGCTTTGGCTGCTTGATGGGACTTGCCCCTCTGCCTGGCTAGGGATTTTAATGTTATCCGGTGGGATTCTGAGAAGCAGGGGGGGCCTGCTAATCCGGGGGTTATGAGGGATTTCAACTCCTTTATTGCGGACTGGAGTTTATTCGATATTCCACTGGTGGGGGCGTGATTTACGTGGTCGAGTCTGCAGGATTCGCCGTCTCTCAGCAGGTTGGACAGATTCCTGTGTTCTACTGATTGGCTTGACATCTTCCCAGGGGCTCGACTAGAAGCTTTCGCACAGGCCATTTCGGACCATCACCCTGTTGGACTCACTTGTGAGTCCCGCGGAAAGGGTCCTTCCCCTTTTCAGTTTGAAGACATGTGGTTAATGGATGAGATATTTCGGCAGAAGGTTCGGGGATGGTGGTTGGAACATGTGCCGAACGGGACGGCTGCTTTCCGGTTTCTCTCTAAGCTTCGGCGGTTAAAGGATAGAATCAAGGCCTGGAACAGAGACGAGTATGGAAGGGTGCAAGTTAGAAAGGAGAACCTGCTTTCTCAGCTAAGGGTGCTAGACAATCTGGAGGAAACCAGAAACTTGTTGGGTGAGAAGAGGGAGATCAGATTGCAGTCTAAGGTGGAGTTCAGAGAGGTATGTAGGGCCGAGGAAGTGTTTTGGATGCAGAAAGCGAAGGCTCGTTGGTTCAAAGAGGGGGATGCCAATACGAAGTATTTTCATGCGATCGCTAATGCACGTAATAAGTCGAAGTATCTGGGGAGTATCACAGTGGATGGGGTGACATACTCGGGCCACGATCAGGTGCGGGATAGTATCGTCGCCTTCTACGAGCGTTTGTACTCTGATGACGGCCTTCCACGGTCGAGTTTGGATGAGTTACCTTTCTCTGTTCTTTCGGAGGAGGTTAGCATGGGCTTGGAGAGTATTTTTACGGAGGATGAAGTATGGACAGCGATCAGATTCGGCGGCAGCAACAAAGCACCAGGGTCGGATGGTTTTACCATGAAATTTTACTGTACGTTCTGAGAGAGCATTAGGACGGATCTAATGGAGGTGTTCCATGAGTTTCACTCAACTGGTTTTATCGGGAGAGCTTTAAACTCTACATTTATTACCCTCATCCCTAAGACGCATGGGACTGAGAACATTTCCGACTACCGACCAATCAGTCTGATTAATTGCCTTTACAAGATTATATCAAGGGTGCTGGCAAACAGGATTAAATGGGTGATGGGTTCTATTATTTTCGACTATCAGGGGGCTTTCGTCCGAGGTAGGCATCTGACGGATCTAGTGGCGGTCGCTAACGAGACCATTCATTTGGCCTTTGCTCAATGTAGGCCGGTCGTGGTCTGGAAGGTGGATATGGAGAAAGCTTATGACCGGGTCAGCTGAGAGAATTTGGATTACATGCTGAAAAGGGTGGGTTTCGAAGCTACTTGAAGGAAGTGGATGCGCGGGTGCTACTCTTCTCCGTGGTTTTCGGTGTTGGTGAATGGTACGTCTGCTGGGTATTTCAAGAGCTCTAGGAGCCTCAGGCAGCGGGATCCCCTTTCCCCTCTTCTTTTCAACTTGGTTGGGGAGGCTTTATACGGGCTGATCGGACGCGCTAGGGACTTGGGCACCTTGTTAGGATCCGAGTTGGCGAGCAGGGCAGATCCATCACGCAGTTGCAGTACGCGGATGACACCATTTTATTTGGGAAGGCTAATATGACGGAGCTTCGCACTATGGCTGATGTGCTTTCGGTGTTCGAGGCGGTGTCGGGACAGCGGATTACTCTCTCTAAATCAACTGTCTCTGGCATTGGGGTGGATGAGGACTCCCTGGCTATCTTCGCTGATTCGGTTGGATGTGGCATTGAGAGGTTGCCCATTAGATACCTTGGCTTGCCGCTTGGGATTAGAAAGCCTTCGAGCCGTGATTGGCTCCCGATAGTGCAGAGAGGAAGATTTTTTAGCAACGCTTGTCGTCTTGGAAAGGAAGAATTTTGAGTAGTGGGGAAAGGCCGATCTTGGTTAAAGTGGTGGTATCATCAACCCCAATCTTCTTCATGTTTATGTTTAAATGTCCCGCCAAGATTCTTGATCGCCTTGAGCGTATTCAAAGGTCTTTTCTTTGGGAGGGGGCAGGCTTAAATAGGTGATATCACCTAGTAAATTGGGACGCGTGTCAGCTGCCGATAGCTTGTGGCGGGTTGGGGATTCGGAGCCTTAAAAGAACCAATCTGGCGCTGCTAGGAAAATGGATTTGGAGAGCGGGTAGGGAGGAGGAGAGAGGCAGTCTTTAGTGGCTGGTTCTAAGCGAGAAATATGGGCTTTCCTGGGGGAGTTGGGGGATAGAGCTTTCTACCCACAGGAGCACCTCGCAAATGGTGGAGAGGGATTTCTCGTGTATGGGAGTTTATGGCGAAAGGGATTCGATACAGCTGGGGTTGTGGTTCACGGATACGTTTTTGGGAGGACCGCTGGTTGGAGGTGGGGCCGCTTAAAGATATATACCCAGATATATTTTCCCTATCGCCAAACCCGGGTGGTAGGGTGGACGAGTTTGTGTCGATCGTCGGTGGGAGGAGTGTTTAGGACGTTGTCATTAGAAGGCGCCTCAGGGACTGCAAGGTAGGACGCTATCTGGACTTCTTGAAAGTATGAGACACAAGAAACAAAGTTCTGGTGACGCAGAATTTGGGCCCTGAATTGGGATGGGAAGTTCAACGTCAAAGAGTTATATTAATGGATGTCGCGTCGCCCGCTTATCAGGTTCGAGGGTAAATGGCTGTGGAGGGAGCCTATTCCGCTAAAAATCCGGTTCTTTGTTTGGGCATTGTGTAAGGACAGAATTCTCACTAGGGACCAGCTGATTAGGCGGGGTAATGAAGAGGTGAGAAGCATACTCCTCCCGAGAGTCTGCTTCTCACCTCTTCATTCATTGTTGTATGGCTAATGAGGTGTGGGGAGCCATTCTAAAAGATTTTGGTATGTCTTGGTCTATGCTGCAGTCGCCTTATTTGCTGCTGCTCAGCTGGGATGCGGTGAAGCTGATGGGGGAGGAAAGGCTGGCTTGGAGGGCATCGATGTTTGCCGTTTTGTGGTGTCTATGGCGAGAGAGAAATGGCAGAATTTTTGAAGAGGAATCTAAACCTGTCGGTATGGTTATAAGGTCGGTTGCGGAGCTAGTTAGGTTTTGGGTCGAGCGGGGGAGGGATGGGGATAATTGCTATAATTTCTTGTGGGACCCGGGTTAAAGGGGCTACGCCCTCGATCTTTGCCGGGCTTTGGTTCCTTTCTCTTTGTTTTTTGCCTGCTTCTTTTTTGATTTTGTATGTCGCGATTGTATTGGATTTCAGCGCCTTGCTGGTTATTAATACAATTTTTATTACTGATCAAAAAAAAAAAATTGGCTCCAAAATTCCAACCCAATTTTTTTTACAAAAGGCATAAATTAACTGTTTTGAAAACTACTTTTTAACCCGAACCCTAAAACCCTAGAACCCTAAAACCTTCCCGACATAAATCCAAACTGGTTCTTTGATACATTAGTCATTGTGTTTAATAATCTGGCTCATTAGGTTAATGCCTCGATAGTTGGCACAATTTTGAATGTCTCCTTTATTTTAAAAGAGAGGGACCACAATGCTCTTCCACCATTACTTAGGCATTTTCTTCATTTTATGTATCTTATTGAATAATTTAGTCATTCAATTCAGTCCATTCTCTCCCAACATAATATAAACTTCTATAGATGTTGTACTCCATCCGGTCCTAATGATCTTCTTTTCTTCATCTTCGCTAAGACTGCTTTTACTTCCGGCATTCATTGATGACCCCTTGATTTGGTTCCTCTTCTTGATCTACTTCTTTCGCATATATCGTGTTCAATATATCTTTAAAGTACTCCGGTCATCTATTCTTTATCTCATCCTCTTTTGCTAAGACCCTTTGATCTTCTTCTCTATGCATCCTACCTGGTTGAGAGCACTAGTTTTCTTTGAGTTAAATAGAAAAATAGTATTTAATATGTACTAACTGAGAGAGATATTAAAAGCAGATTTAGCAGGAAACTGTGATTGAACTGTGGTTGTAATAGGCCAAACCCACCGGTAGATATGATCATAGATGTTTGACTCTCGGTTACTAAAGTTACGAGTCATATTTAGAGAGAATTTGTAAACCATATCTCTTTATTTCTTTTATGTAGAATTTCTTTTGTTTTAAGGGCTTTAAACAAACATTACTAATTGTTAGTGAATGAAATAAATTTTTAGAGAAATTGTGGGTTCTCTTTGGGTTCAAGAAACCTTAGATTCTGGTGCCCTTTTTGGGGGGGGGTTATTTTTGCTGAAAATTGAAGAAGACTGGACTCTGGCGCTTGTTGGAGCACTTCTAACACCTGCCGAGAGACGAGAGTTCTGACAGTTGTCGACGACTGGAAACCACTTCTGATAGGGTGAGTTTTGTTTAACTGAATTTCAGTCTTCTATTTGTGATCTGCTTTATGTTACTACATTTATTTATACGTTGCCACTTAAAACTCTTTTTTTTTTATCGGTAAAAAAGGAATTATATTGATAAACCAGCAAGATGCTGGAGGAAACAATACAATAGAAGCCTAAGAAAAGGCCAGCAAACAACCAACCAAAGGAAGCAACAACACAGAAAAGGAAAACACACACACCCCTCACAACTACCGCACCAGCTCCGTAAAGGGTTCAACCAGGATCCCAAGGCTCATAGGACAAATCAGAGCGTGCAGATAAGCAAAGAGAAACAAGATCTTTGGCCGCCTTAACGATGAACCCCACCGGTTTCTTTTTTTGCTCAAAAATCCGCAAATTCCTTTCTTTCCAGATACTCCAAATAATAGCGAAGAAAGTCACTCCCCAAGTATGAGATAGCTGCTCTTCCAAGTCAACCGCACACCAGGAAAGGTAACTATCGTAAGGTCTAGCAGTCATGACTCACTTCAAGTCGTATAAATTTAAGACAATGCCCCAGTCATGACCCACTTAAAACTTAAAGCAGCATATTATGTCAGAAGGATAAAACTGAGATCATGAAATACAAAAACGAAAAACCAAATGTCAACAAGAAATTTATTTAGTCAATCGTTTTCCGTGTACAGATCACAAAAATAATAATGATATGAAGAATAAGAATAATAGAACATCAGCAAAGAGAAGCAACTTTAAGTTCTTACAAATAAATTCACAACTATATATTCAATTCAGGAGTACCTTGAAATGTTCATATGCTACATCAAGGCGACAAGAACCCACCATACTAGTTGGAATGTTCAGCTGTTTAACATATGCAACTAGCATAACATAGTAGGTCAGAATGCAGTATCCATGTCATGTCATAAAATGTGTCTAAATCAAAGCCAAGATTTGAGTGAAGCAAAGAATTCGAAATAAAAAAAATATTGAGAATCCTTCTAGATGTTACTTCATATTTCAAGCATCATGATTTTTCAAAGGTAAATAAGGCCTTGTTCATCTATAAGACCAAGGTCCTACCAAGCAAACTGATATTTTAGAAAATGATTGATTACATTTAAGAGGTCCCCTTCAGAATTTTATATGCATCAAGGTTTCACCAGGCCAACACAAACCAGGTGCATCCTAGTTGGACATGAAGATCAGGTTAGCCAAAGAAAGTAGTATATCTGTATTAATTGCATACAGTCAAATGTTTACATGCAAAGAAGTTTACTCTTATCATTATCTAGGCCAAATATCACAATATTTCTGTTACATAATGACGGGGACGCCGACATCGTAGACATTGGATATGGACCATTTCGTGTATACCGACGTCGGAAGAAGCGGCATGGAAATCAAAACTAAGCGAACGATGAAATTCTGGAAATTGAAGGAGCACAGAAAAAATTCGATTGATCGAAATTGAATTTCGATCGATTGAAATTAAAATTCGAACAATCGAAATGTCAACGGCGATATTTTATATATATGAGAATTTCGATCAAACGGTTTTCAATTTCGATTGATCGAAATTCAATTTCGATCGAACAATTTTCAGTTTCGATTGATCGAAATTGCAATCGAAATTTCAATCGAACGAAATTCAATTTCGATCGATCGAAATCGTGTCGGGTTGTTTTAGTTGTTTTAGAAGTTTAGTTTCGAATTTTGTTTTAGGGGTTTATTTGTCTTTTATTTATTATTTGTTTTAGGGTTTTCTTTTATTGAAAGGACTCCTATATAAGGTCCTTAAGTGAACAATATAATTAGTTGATGATTAATGAAAAGAGTTTTTGCTTGTGTGCTTGAGATGAGCCTATACGGAGAGTGATTCTTCTTCCCGAGAAGGGTTTGGTGTGAAGCCAAGGGTGTGAAGCCTGCAAATCTATCTATCTACCTATCTATCTTATTATCTTTGCTTGCGTGATTCTACAATCCTAAATCGACCATCATCTTTTGAGATCCTAAACCCTAGTTTTCCCTAAACCATTGAATCGACTTGATTCAACAACCGTAGCCGCATCAGACTGTTAAGCCCAGCCATATCAAAATAACCCAAAACTAGATATTTCATCATTGCATTGTGAGCGCCTTAATCTGAAATTCTAAAGTCCTATCACTAGGAACGATCCACGCTGCAACCTAACGGATCTAACGCCCGGACTGAACCCTGCCTGAATTATGTGTGATTCTCCCATAAAATACTGCGAAAGCCTGAGGTATTCGTTATATTTTGCAAGTTTTATTGTTTAATTTAATTCAATTTAATTTCGGCAAAATCAATCATCGCATTCACGTAGTTTTGAGTACCGTACTGCGTCACATAACCAATATCAAATATACATATTATATGTGAATAACCTACAGGCAGATCAAAACACCCTAAAAATAAACATCGGTGTTCCAAACCCCAAGTAATGGAGAGAGAAAAGGATAACAAACATGAGTGTATGATCATATGGGTATCACCAGCTGCATACAGTCAGTCCTAACCATGGGTTAAAATATCGGGTTACCGATACGTATCGTCCGAGCTCCAAAACGATACGTATCGGACGATACGTATCGGTACCGGTCTGTATCGGACGATACATTGAATGTATCGTTCGATACATTCAATACATTTGAATGTATCGAACGATACATTCAATGTATCGTTCGAGTCCAATACCGATACGTATCGTCCGATACGTATCGGTATCGGACGATATTTTGATCCATGGTCCTAACTGTACATTGGATAAAGAGGTGGAGGTCTTATTTGGTAACACGTTTTAGTTTACGGTCATTGATGTGGCTCAAGGGAAATTTTTATTAAACCCTAGTTTTTCCTGTTATTAACAAGGAAAAGTGTAAAAGCTCCGTATATGGGGTTTGATGCTCAATTAAGGAATCCTGAACTTCTTTTCAACTCTAGGGGAGAGAAAAAGGTACCTTAATCAAGTTGATTACCTACCAGTAAGGTCACTTGGCTCAACAGAAGGTGACTAGCAATAACGTAAAGTGGCTTGACCACCTCTCTAGACCACCATGGAGATTTCTTACGAAGTTTAAACCTTGAAAGAGATTAACAGGGTGCTTCAAATTCTTGATTGTAGACACGTTTCTCATATTCATAGGAAGGGAGATTTGAGGTCTAACTGGGTAACCAATGAGGGTGTCAGGTAGGAACAGTTTAATTGTAAGGGGTGGGGTAGACTGATTTTTTGTGTTAAGTCATTTTGGCGGTACTTACTAGCCTATAGTGGTTGAGGGTTTATGCTTTCTGTGATTTTTTTTTTTTTTTTTATGTCTGCAAAATTGTTTTTCTGTTTGAATTTTCATATAAGTAACTGGACTTATATGTTCAGAGAAAAGATCAAAACACCTTGTTAAACCATGTCTTAGCAATCTGAACACAACAAAAATCAGTTAAATAGGAATTTTTAATTAGCATAAACTTATATTGGTATGTGCATAAAGTGTTAGATACATGTGCATATCCCTGTGCCGTTGTATATTCACATTTGTTTAGGTAATTGAAAAGGTTACACAATTTAAGGAAGATCCTTTCTTTAGGATAGACAGGCATTTTCTGTTAAGTGACTTGTATCTAAAATTTCAGGTTTTATTATATTAACTGTGTACACACACACACACACACACACACACACACACACACACACACACATATATATAGGGGAATGCTAACCTCATCCTCTTCATTGTGAGGTTATCAACGTCCCCAGACAATAATACCTTATTAAATGACATTTTTGAAAAATTACGAGGGACATTTTTGTAAAGTTGAACTAAATAAGAAACAAGGTGCATGTAGCTGCAATAAATGAAGTGTCCTCATTTATTGCAAACACCTCATTAATTATCTAATTTAATTTTACTAAAATGTCCCAGATAATTTTACGAAAATGCCCTTTAATAAGGGTATTATTGTCCGGGGGGGTTTCCTATATTAAGTGTATCTATATGATACAGATGTTCCAGTAACATAGATGCTTTAAGAAAAAAACTTTCTTCATCAATGAGGAGAAAAACATTGGCTTGCAATTGTTTACCAGTTTACCTTTAAAATTTCATATGAAACAAATAATTTGAACAAAAGGATTCAAACTACCTGCATCACTTAATTCCATGAAGAAGCGAAAGACAGGGCCATTCATGTCACTCTTGGTAACCAGCGCAAGCATCTTTTTAACCCATTCAGGTGTTCTACAATCAAAAGTGACCAAGATTAACAATAAAATATCGAAACTAAGAAAGCATACTCACGTAAAATTCGTCCAAATAATAGATATAGTTGTAACACAGGATATAATTATCGAGGAATACGCCTCCAGCTGCTAACCCTGAATGACTGACATTGAGCAGAAAACAATAAATTATGCCAAAGTTCAATATATAACTTTTACTAAGCTATGGTCAAGATTTGTGTTCAAGCTCTCAGCCACTATTAGTACTTGTCAATTGCAATTGCAATTAACTAGAGATGAGGTTAAAAAGAAACCAGTAAGCATAAACGAAATTTTCTGAAAGGCCAAAAACAGAAAATGTCCCAAAATCAAGGAACTGTAGGCATATCCCATGGGCCATTTAAATAGAATGAAATAATAATTGATTAGCTAAAACATCGAATGCTGAACAACCAGCTAGAATATTTAATGCTCCAATTCATTTTAATGACCAGGTAAAATATTTAAAGCTCCAATTCATTTTTTTTCGTAACGCCATTTGTAACCTCTTTTATCTTTTTAAATTATCTCACTAACTTGATTTCCAAGTCACTTTAGAAAACCTTTTATTTTAGAAATTCCTCCCTCTCTTTACATAAGAACCCTAGACCACTCTATTCACCTTAGCAGAAGAGAGGATAGTCGTCCCCCTTGGAGTTTTTTATTTTTGATTGGTAGCAAGAATTTATTAAAGTAAGAAAGCAAAAGAATACAAAACACCACCCTACCTTCCAGAGAGATGGTGCAACAATAAGCAAGAACAAAGAAAACCCATCAAGTGTGGAACGACGTCGAGAAGCCCTCGATCGTGAACTCATTGCCACATGGGCGGACATGAAGGAGAAACTCCATGATAAATATGTCCCTTATCCTACAACCAACGACTCATGGATCAATGCTACGGTTTGAAACAAGGAAGCATGTCAGTTGATGAGTATATCAATAAGTTTGAGGAATACTTATATCGGGCCAACACTTACGAGAGTCCACAAGTCACCTTGTCTAGGTTTCACACTGGTCTATGTCCAGAGTTGCGAAAAGAACTCATCCTTCACCATGTTGAAGATCTAGAAGAGTGTTTACACTAGAGTGCAAGAATTAGAGAGGTATCTCGACGCCCCAGTTAGTGATCGATATAAATCCCCTAATCCCAATTCTTGATCTAATCATACTGAAAAGGTGAACAATGCCCATGATCAACCCTCAAAACCTGTACGTGCTCAGATTTACAAGGGCAAATCATCACTGATCGATAATTCTAGGCGCGCACCCCAACAATGTTATATAAGTGCCAAGGCTTTGGCCACTTTGTGTTTCAGCGTCCCAGTAAGTCGCAAACTTTGATTATTCAACAAGATATCGATAAAAAGAACAATGAGTTGGACAAAGAAGTTTATGAACTCGCTGAAACGCCCAGTGACGAGGAGAATGAAACTCCCGTGAAACCATATGTTGTCTTAGGAAGGTTCTTGTTACCGATGACAGTGTTGGTAGTACCAAAGTGAGTCCTTAGAGTTGGTAGGAGCATATCATTATTCTAACTTGCATGAGATTAACAATCAGAATTTATTGAACATTGGAAATATACCTGATCGTACTAACACATTGAATATGTTTAATGAATTTGATACTAACAGTTTTATATTAATTCCTGATAGTCCCGAGCATGTGGAATCATTTCCAATCTCGAAAAGGGGTAATGATGGAGGTCTAAATCTTCCTCCAAATAAGGGCAACATTCAATAGTTGCAACAATGAATCTTTTGCCTATTCTAGCTCCAGCAACCATGCCCGTTGACCCCTTCCTTGTTGAGCAACCAAGTGAACCACACCCATTTACCCAGTTCATATCTCATACCTTACCTGTGCAATATGAGGGAAGGTCGAATGAGAAGGTTGTAGAAGTTCCAAGTTGCAATGCCAATGCAGGTAAACATCATAAGTTACAACGTGGAAAGGTAAGCCAAAAGTTGAACTTCCGAAGCATGGCATCCGTAGGTTTCACAACTCATTGGAGATGAGTTTTTCCCACCCGGGGAGTATTGATGGGGGCATCCCACAAGACAAAATGGAGGAAAGCGCAAAGAGAAAACAAGAAAGAAGAAAAAGAAGTAACACCGTCAGCACATGAAGGACATTCGTGACCCATTGACGGACGTCTGTGGCCCATTGACAGACGTCCGTGACCCATTGACGGACGTTCGTGGAAAGAACCACTGGCTGGTTTAGTGCACAGCGTAGACAACGGACGTCCGAGGACACTTGACGGACATCCATGAGATACGCCCGAGATTTGACGAAATAACAGATTTTGTGGCGGAAACTTGTCATTTTGAGTTTTATTTGTTTTATGACTCTTCTATTTTCGAGTTTATGTTGTTTAGGGTTTTTTAGTCTATATAAAGGCTTGTAAAGACATTATTAATTAGATGATTGATTATTGAATGAAAAGAGAGTTTGATTTTGTGCAAATCCTAGAAGGCTTGTGAAAAGTTTTCAACAGAGGGAGTGAATCCTTCAAACCTAGGGAGTGAGCAATCGTTTCTCGTACGACTTAGTGCGAAGCCAACATACAGCCTTGGTGTGAAGCCTCAGAATCCTTGGTGTGAAGCATTAGAACTCTATCCTTTTATTTCTATCTTTTCTAGCATTATTGTCAGGTAATATCTTCTTTTATTTCCGTTGATAAAAATCAAAATCCCAAAATCCTATTTCTTGGTATCTTTTGATTTTCCCTTTTTTCTTGTTGAACCATTTCTTCAAGTCTTATATTATTTAAGATCCCCAAGGAGTCAAGAGACGATATTGTAATTGTCGCTTGGTGCCCTAAACTAGAACAAAACTCGAGCTCCCTCATCGGGGAGCCGTTTTTCTAGATCGGGAAATCTTCATGCATGCGAACGCTAAAATGGATTAATCTAATCGTTTTATTGATTTCATTAAATTAATTTGATATGTTGGGTGATTTTGAATATTTTCGCTATTCAATTCAATCTAAAGTTGATCACAAATTGCATCATTAGGGTTTTAGCGTTTGTCCCACATCACATTTGCTGAACATTTAAATTGAAGATTGAATCTTTACAGTTCTTTGAATATGTCTTGGTGATAAACTTTCTTCCTGCACTACCCTTATACATATAATTTGATATGTTTAGTTGAATGTTGGAATTTCATAATACATGTGCGTAAAAAAATTGTTAAAACATACATCTGCAATTACTGTGAATAATGTTGTCGGATGAAAAAATTATTCTTAATTTAAACTTAAAGAATATAGACAGTTATATTGCTTGGCTCCATTACATCAAAATATATACAAATCTACACACATATATCAAAAGTGTCTTCATGTAAATGTCTTTTGAGGATTGACTTTATGTTCCTTGTTCTCCTACGATTGATCCATGACTATGTTGGTGCCCAGGTGGCTCAATATCAACTGCATTACTCTCTTCTTGCCTTTTTTTTCCTCGTCCATCAATGCATCAGTGTCGTGATCTCCATCATATCCAGAGTCATCTTTCACGCACATAGTGGGTTGTAGTTCATCTATACCTTTATCTTTGCCTATGAGTGACTAAAAGTGAAAAGGTTCAGCTTCCATCTCACATTTTTTTCCCATTGTCGCTGTGTGGTGGCTATACATCTTTTAAAGGAGATTCCTCCTCTGAAGAATACTCTTTCTCTGACTTCATGGGCTATGTCAATTCTTGTCTTGGTTGGGCCGGAAATCGTTGATTCATAATCCCTTCTCATTATTGTTTTACAAAGTACATGTTCTGGCAATGAGCCTTCACTCCCATTTATAGTGAAAAGGTCGCATTTCGAATTTTGAATGCTTTCAGACGATGTTGTAAATTTTGAATGCTTTTATAAGCTTTTCAAAGTAATTGTTTTTCTCAGATAGCCTTAGGACTTCTCGATGAATTGTAAAAGCGGAAAAGTTTATGGAATCTATTGTCATTTCAAGTTTGTTTTAAAAGTTCTAATGCGCATCTATGCTATGTCAAGTTTAGAAAGGTTCAGACTTAAATGCATTTTGCGCAGTGTTTATCACTTTACGAAGGTTTTGTTTGTCCGCTTTGAGGAACCAAGGTTTCTATTAACTACCAAAATCACAAAAGAAATGGTTACAAATTACTCCACTTCCATAACCACATGGCGAAGGCAGAATAGGTTTTCAAGTTTTCCTCTTTATGTTTCTTCTCGCCGATCTTATCTTTTGATTCCCCGTTTCAGCTAAGCTGCCTGTGTCTTCCCTGCCTCTTCAAAAAGTAGAAGGGACACCGAGATGTCATTAGATTTCTTTCGCAATTCTTCAACAGGTTTCATTACGCAATCTTCTCCTTCTTCTCCAAGATCTTTAACTGTTTCTCCATCTCTACGACGTCAACATGAACCTCCTCCATTTTTTGCTGCGTCTGCAGCTCTTGAATTTGTGTTTCGATTTGGCCAATCTCTCGCTTAATCTCATCTTTTTTCTTGCTGCAAGAGAACTCCTTGAATAGAGCCTTGAAGAATGTCACTATGAAACCCTGCCTCTCCAACTTTCCTATTTTTGCGTTCTTCGATGCGACTTTAGGGACTTCACTCGTTACCTCTCTTATAATATCTCACCCCCTCATTGCGTACATTTCCCAAACCACTTGTTTAAATTCATCATCATAACTTCGTAAGTGACATTGCACATGCATGTTGGTTTCTGAGGAACCTTCGGAATTGACATAGGATATGTTTTAGTTACTTTGGTCATCACGATTTCATTTTCCACACCTTCAATTTTATCTCCTACTCTTTCTTCAAAGCTCCTTGGCCATACAGGTCAATCAAGAACAAAGCTTCAAGTTGTGACAGAGTTGAAATAGAAAACTCTTCAAGTCCAACATTGGTTATTAAAGCCCTCAATATTTCGGCTTCTAATAGTTCAAAGCCTTCAAAGCTCCTTTATTGTAACTTATGTCCCATTTCCCCTCTCTTTTTCGATGATTGGTGCTTTCTTTGCTTCAAGTCTCGTTTTCATCGCCACCTCAGGTCGGGTTGCGCTTTCAAAGGTTCTTCAATAATCACTGTGATAGGTTTGATTTCTTTTTTTTCCCTCTCAGCAATCAACAGAAATGGTTTTGCCTAGTTTACTGGTGCTGCCCCCGAGTTAAAACAATGAAAGGCAGAGGCAACACCATTTATGTTAATTGCTCAGTTTAGTGGTGCTGCCCGGTTTCAAATGATGACAACGGAATTAATGGTGCTGCCAAGTTTCACATAAGCATAATAGAATTAATGGTGGTGCCCCTCATCATTAACGAATATGAATTTCAACTTTCAAGTAGAACTGACCAACTGATTATTATTTTGGCTATTTATGGGTTATCAATTAATATCTTAATTCTGTTTATGGACTTAGTGATATAAATAAATTATTCATGGGCTTAATTTGGGCCATTTAGGGACTTAGTCATCTAATTGTAATACTTTATATTTTCGAACGTTAAAAAACTATGTCCTCCAGTTTTGAATTGATTTGTTCTATAATTAATTAAATTGAATAGTTGATTGACTAATTATCATTTTCTTAAATCTTTCCTCTATAAAAATTTGTTTTAAAAAAGGTAAAAATTATTTATTTACTTATTTTTTAAAGGAATAATAATGTCTAAAATTAATATATATATATATATATAAAGGCCCGGCCCCGGGGAGACCTGTCACCACAGCCTCACCATGGCATGGGCGTTTCACGGACACAACCTGGCATCATAAATACTAGGAAATTTCAGGGATACGAGATGTTAAGATGCAGAAAATTGTGATGGACATGAAGAAGTGTATTAACTATCATCATCATAAAATAAAGGGAAAATAGGCTCTGTTTGGGATTGCTCTTTGGAGGCAAAGAGGAGCTCTCTGCTCTGGCGCAGAGCACTTTAGCACGGTGTTTGGTTGTAAGTACTCTTAGCTCTTTAGGAGAGTAAAAGAGCTGAATTTGGGTCTCTTTAAAAAAAGTAATTTAAGCCTACTCGTTTAAGTGGGCTCCAAAGAGCAATCCTAAATACAGCAATAATCTTTTCGTTGTTGGTTTAGGGTACTCTCTGCTAGTACTCGATCTGAGTATTAGTTGTGAGAAGTTTCAAATGACAGAGAACCTAAATTGGAAAATTTTAGAGAGAGAAAGAGAGAGAATTACCTTTTGTGTGATAGAAAGGGGATATTAAAGTGGGTGGTGACTGCCATGAGACCCGTACCGGAAGGATCGCACATGCTGAAGACCTGGCCCACAAAGGCAGGGCCGCCCCCTCCTCCTGCAGCTTCGACACTCAGAGTTGAAGAAGAAGATGGGCTCCCTTTGATCGCTGGAGTGTTGTTATGGGAAGAGAAGGGTATGGGTGGGCGGGCTGCAGCGTTAAATAGGTTGGGCACGCTTATTATAATGCCCGACGAAGAGGAAGAGGAGGAGGTTGAAGAAGAAGAAGAAGATGAGCACCAACATGAGGTGGCGTTGCTGCTACTTTTGTTGTTGAAGGAGAAAAAGCGGGACAATAAGTTAGCAGACGCCGACTGCATCAACTGAGCAATGGCGTCGGGGACGGAGGCGGCTTTGTGATGCGGTTCCTCGTTTGATGCCATTCTCTCTCCTCTGTCTTCCCTCCTCTCTCTGCTCATCGTATTCCCTTTTATCTTTACTTTCACTCTAATTATCTTTATTATTAGTACTAGTGGACCCGCGCATGCGATGCACGATTCGCCTTACTATCGGGTCATGGTTCATGACCCAAAAATTTTAGAGACGAGACAATAGTTACTAGAGGAGCGATCATCTAACTGATAATTTGAACTCATTTTGCAGTTATCAGCACTTGCACACTTGGTTTTAATATGATAATTTCACACTAAGTAAGATTTATTTACGATAAAGTCGTAAAATTGAACTTGCTTGATCAAGTTAACATGAATGGGAAATTAAATGAAAAATATTTAATTATGCTGCCGCAATTACTTTAAAATGAAACGAAAATATTTTCGTAATTATATAAAATAAAATAAAAAATATTTTCTACAATATTTAAAAAAAAAAAAATACATGATAAATTATATAAATTGAATTGTGATTTAACGAGTTTGAAAAATGAATTAAGTTTTTTTAAAAGAAACCGAAATGCCCGAATATATAAAGAGGTGTGTGTGCCCCCGCGCCACCGTCGCGGACCAGGACAACCAGGATCGGCAACGAAAATGAAGGAGTGAATTAGCTCACTATTTTACAACGGCGAGAATAGGCAACGAAAACGAAGGAGTGAGCTGGTTCGTTGTCTCACGAAAATGAAAATCTTTTCCTTTTGCAATACCAGAAGTCGGTGATGGAGATGATGAAAACCGGTGATGGAGAAAACAAAGAGTGAAAAGGGGGCTGAGACTCCATCTCTGCAATGCTCGACAACCAAGACCGATGACGAAAATGAAGGAGTGAACTGATTCATCGTTTCACGGCGGTGAGAGCCAGCAACGAAAATGAAGGAGTGAATTGGCTTTTGAAAATGAAGGGACGCTGCGTCCTTTTGAAACCTTTAAAAATGAAGGAATTTTTGAACCGTTCGCATGTCATTTTTGTTAATTCAATCGAATTAAAGTACGCATATGTTGCATGACCTTTTGGTAGTTTCCGCTCTTTCGAAAAATGCCAATGCAAGCACTATTTACCCACGTGCTTAATTCGTTTTATGTAAGAAGCAAAAACTAAAAAGTTTGAGGGTCTTAGACCCCGCTGGGTCATTGCACGAAGTTGGGACCCCAGAGGGTAAATTGTGGGAGAGGTGGGAACCTGGTTGGTAATTTTTCTTTAAAAAATTTTCTTTTTTTTTTTGACAAACTCGTGCAAAATGCAATAGCTACAGCTACAGTCTGCCATTTATGGTGAATGGTCCAAAAAAAAATTTCCGAAAACTATCGCATGATTGGTGTATCTAGTCAATTAAAATGTCCAAGTGTATAGCCAACATCTATATAATGCTTAGCCAAGTCAAATGTTTCTAATCCGATATGGATCATATTGACCGATATTTGACCTTATTTTACATCAATGATGCATATCTTATTAGAGGATCCCTAACCTGATAGAAATAGGCCCATATGTATCGTATATGGCTGATATTTAAATCATACTATATTGGTTGACATTTATATTAGTGCCCGACTCTCTTGACCATCATTGAAGCACTAAACTAGTGTTTAAATGATCATACATCATCAAAGTTATGGGTGATTCGTATCATCAAAGTGATAGATCATAAATTGTAGTGTAACATGCCCAAAAATGGTGTTTTGGGAAGATTTAAACCATCTGCTATGTTGACTTTAATATAAACCATTATTTTCAATTTTAATGGCTGATATTAAAGTTCATCAATCGGATAGTTCACATTCACTTATAGACATATTTTTTTTGGGCTGAAAAATGTTAGAATGATAGATTGCCACCCAAACATTTTAGTTGATCACCGATGTTCACCACCTTGCATGATAAATATTACACTTCAATGGTGTGATATTAAAAGTCTAACTTTGATAATATAAAATAATTTTAACACTATTTTGGTGTTTAAATATCTGTCACGAACCATTATCCTTTTATGTTTAGCCCAATGAAAGTTAAACATAGGTCTCTGAATTATAACTATACTTTGAAAATATTTAAAGTTAGTTAATGATTATTATAATTTAATAGATAATAAGTATTCAAAGAACCATCAATTCCATGATCTTCTCATAAAGAGGATTTTTTTTCGCATTAATAAAGGAATGGTACCAGGCTTCAATATGCATAATCTCCTTCTACATGGCCCACAAGTAGTCCTTACTTTTCCATAATACATGACTTTTCCAAAATACTAGTAAACATGTGCGTGCATTGCACATGATACTGTATATGCTCTATAAAATCGTAAAACCAATAAATTTAGAAAAATAAAATGTCATATGAGTTCTAATGGATAGATGAATCTATGCATTCCAACCTAGATCATGTGTGAGTGGCACCTAATTTCAATGCAATAACTTTTTGTGGGACCATATCCTGGGTCATGGGATCTATTAAAAACTATTAAATTTCCTTTTTGTGGTAAAAACTTTAGTCAAAGTTTGGGTATTGGCTCATGTATCAGTGTTTTGATTTATTTTCCTCATTTGAGCGCATTTTGGACTTTGGATGTCGACTCCTTTTCAACATTTTTTATTGATTGAATAAGGTGGATGTAACATAAAGTGGTGTGCCAGGTACATCAGTCAAAACATTATTAGGTTGATTTGATTTTTTCGCTAAACTCAATTTTTTAATCAAGTCGAGCACAAGAGCTTGACCCATCGGATCAGCTTGAGCATGAATCATTTGAAAGTCAGGTTGAATGCAACCGCACTCGGCTCAGAAAAACAGAAAAAGTGGTATTTTCTATCAAGCAAACCTGGCTCTGTATCTAAATCAGACAAAACATTTTGCAACCCGGATCAATCTCGGGTTGAATGTTCCAACACCCAACCTGGATATATATATATATATATAATATTTTATACTTATCCTTTTACAGTTATAAAAAAAAAAAAAAAATCATTTTAATTAAATTTAATTTACTTAAATGCCCCGAGAGTAATTGTTGTCTATTATAACCATTGTCCGTTATAACCATTGTGCAACTATTGTCCTTTCAAGCACCCCTTGCCCATTATAACTATTTTACAACAAATTAAAATGAAACATTTGAATAAAAGTATGCACCTAAGCCTTTGTAATATTAATATAATTATTTAATTAAATTTTTAACCTTCTTCAAACTTTTATTAGAAAATTTTGCAACCCGGATCAATCTCGGGTTGAATGTTCCAACACCCAGCCTGGATATATATATATATATATATATAATATTTTATACTTATCCTTTTAAATTTATTAAAAAAAAAGTTCATTTTAATTAAATTTAATTTACTTAAATGCCTTTAGATTAATCGTTGTCTATTATAACCATTGTCCGTTATAACCATTGTGCAACCGTTGTCCTTTCAAGCAACCGTTGTCCATTATAACTATTTTACAACAAACTAAAATGAAACATTTGAATAAAAGTATGTACCTAAGCCTCTATAATGTTAATATAATTATTTAATTAAATTTTTAACCTTCTTCAAACTTTTATTAGAAAAAAAGCAGCCCAAAGCCCAACTAAATTATATTAGAAAAAATAGTCCAACCAAATTTTATTAGGTTGATTTGATTTTTTCTCTTAACTCAATTTTTTAACCAAGTCGAGCACAAGAGCTTGACCCCTCGGTTCAGGTCAAGCATGAATCACTTGAAAGTCAGGTTGAATGCAACTACACTTGGCTAAGGAAAACAGAAAAAGTGGTACTTTCTATCAAGCAAACCTGACTCGGTATCTAAACTGGGCAAAACATTTTGCAACCCGGATCAATTTGGGCCAAGCTTGGGTTTAATGTTCCAACGCCCAACCCGGATATATATATATATATATATATATATATATATATATATATATATATATATATATATATATATATATATATATATGTATATATATAATATTTTATACTTATCCTTTTAAAGTTATAAAAAAAAAAATTCATTTTAATTAAATTTAATTTACTTAAATGCCCCGAGATTAATCATTGTCTATTATAACCATTGTCCATTATAACCATTGTGCAGCCGTTGTCCTTTCAGGCAATCATTGTCCATTATAACTATTTTACAACAAACTAAAATGAAACATTTGAATAAAAGCATGCACCTAAGCCTCTGTAATGTTAAATAATTATTTAATTAAAATTTAAACCTTTTTCAAACTTTTATTAGAAAAAAAAAAAGCCCAAAGCCCAACTAAATTATATTAAAAACAATAGTCAAACCAAATCATTTGAAAGTCAGGTTGAATGCAATTGCGCTCGGTTCAGATAAACAGAAAAAGTGGTACTTTCTATCAAGCAAACCTGACTCAATATCCAGAGCAGGCAAAACATTTTGCAACCCGGATCAATTTGGGCCAAGCTTGGGTTAAATGTTCCAACACCCAGCCCGGATATATATATATTATTTTATACTTATCCCTTTAAATTTATAAAAAAAAAAGTTTATTTTAATTAAATTTAATTTACTTAAATGCCCCGAGATTAATCGTTGTCTATTATAACCATTATCCATTATAACCATTGTGTAACCGTTATCCATTATAACTATTTTACAACAAACTAAAATGAAACATTTGAATAAAACCATGTACATAAGCCTCTGTAATGTTAATATAATTATTTAATTAAATTTTTAACCTTCTTCAAACTTTTATCAGAAAAAAAACAGCCCAAAGCCCAACTAAATTATATTAGAAAATATAGTCTAACCAAATTTTGTTAGAAAAAAGATAAAAAATGCTGAAAGCTACCAAATTTCAAAGAAGTCCCGCTCAATGAGTACATCGACTGTGTTAGGGTTTGAAGCTAAAATTTTGGGAACCCGACACTGGTAAGTTAGGGCCAGGTTGAACACCAGCCTGACCCTAATCCGGCCCATTGAGAATCCTACTTATGTGGACTAAATCCTAACAATTTGGAGGCCCGATGGCCCAATCAGAAACTTCCTAAAGACGTGGGCCATTTTTATTTTATTTTTACAATCTTGAGGTTGCAATATTGTCAACCTTCAATTGTTGTACAGGCCCAAGCCTTTCCAGTAGGACTCTTTGTTTACCATAATAGTCATTGTTGAATTTAGGGATTTATTTTTGAACTTATGTGTAGGGCTTTCAATGGTGTGCCAGGTACACCACTCAAAACATTATTAGGTTGATTTGATTTTTTCGCTTGACTCAATTTTTTAACCAGGTCAAGCACAAGAGCTTGACCCCTCGGATCAAGTCGAGCATGAATCATTTGAAAATCAAGTTGAATGCAACTGCACTCGGCTTAGAATAACAGAAAAAAGTAATACTTTCTATCAAGCAAACCTGGCTCGGTATCCAGACCGGGCAAAACAATTTGCAACCCGGATCAATCTGGGCCAAGCTTAGGTTGAGTGTTCCAATACCCAGCCCGGATATATATATATATATATATATATATATATATATATATATATATATATATATATATATAAAATATTTTATTTTATACTTATCCTTTTAAAGTTATAAAAAAAATTTCATTTTAATTAAATTTAATTTACTTATATGCCCCGAGATTAATCGTTGTCTATTATAACCATTGTGCAACTATTGTCCTTTCAAGCAACCGTTGTCCATTATAACTATTTTACAACAAACTAAAATGAAACATTTGAATAAAAGCATGTACCTAAGCCTCTGTAATGTTAATATAATTATTTAATTAAATCTTTAACCTTCTTCAAACTTTTATTAGAAAAAAAAATATCCCAAAGCCCAACTAAATTATATTAGAAAAAATAGTCCAACCAAATTTTATTAGAAAAAAAAAATTGAAAAAAGACTGCAAAAATGCCAAAGCCAAGCCCGGCCCAACCCGGTAGGTCCCCGGCTTGGGTTGAGTACATCGCAGCTCGTGTTAGGGTCGGGCTAAAAATTTTAGGAACCCGACATGGGTAAGTTAGGGCCAGGTTGAACACCAACCCAATCCTAATCCGGCCCATCTTATGCGGACTAAATCCTAACAATTTGGTGACCTAGGGGCCCAATCAGAAACTTCCTAACGATGTGGGCCATTTTTATTTTTTTTTACGATCTTGAGGCTGCAATATTGTCAACCTTCAATTGTTGTACAAGCCCAAGCCTTTTCAGTATGAATCTTTGTTTACCATAATAGTCATTGTTGAATTTAGGGATTTATTTTTGAACTTATGTGTAGGGCTTTCAATGGGTCGGGCCGGATTTTAGCCTGCACTCAGCTCAGAAAAAGTGGTACTTTCTATCAAGCAAACCTAACTCGATATCTAGACCAGGCAAAACATTTTGCAACCTGGATCAATCTGGGCAAGCTTGGGTTGAGTGTTCCAATACCAAGCCCGCACTCGGCCCGGATATATATATATATAATTTTATACTTATCCTTTTAAAGTTATAAAAAAAATTCATTTTAATTAAATTTAATTTACTTAAATGCCTCCAGATTAATTGTTGTCTATTATGACCATTGTTCGTTATAACCGTTGTGCAACCGTTGTCCTTTCAAACAACCGTTGTCCATTATAACCATTTTACAACAAACTAAAATGAAATATTTGAATAAAAGCATGTACCTAAGCCTCTGTAATGTTAATATAATTATTTAATTAAATTTTTAACCTTCTTCAAACTTTTATTAGAAAAAAAATAGTCCAAAGCCCAACTAAATTATATTAGAAAAAATAGTCCAACCAAATTTTATTAGAAAAAAAAAAATCGCAAAAAAGACCGAAATGGGGGACACCATGGAATTCGTGTGATTTAAATGTCACAATCTAAATATCTTCGATCTTTATCATATGACTCAACATAATAAATTGCCATCTCTAATCCATATTTGATTGCTTTCAATCATATAATAGAGATTTTATTTTGTGCCTATCTTTTGCATTAAATAATTTTAGATTAGGAACTTCAAATCCGATGGCTAAGATGATGTTTGCACTTGGCCTATTTCTATTATTTTTAAAATAATAAGTTTTATTTTTCAATCAAATTGAGACAATCAATTATAATAGCTAATCTATGTGCTCACGCATAGTTCAGGCACATAGCAACCTCACCTTGGGTGACACACGCCATTGCCGAAGCAACATCTTAGGCCCACCCCTACACACCTAAGAGACCATCATACACCTTCTAGTGCACGAGGCCCATGTGTATCGTTGCCTCTTTGAGATCTCTTGCCCTCTCTCTCTACATAGATCCTACCTCTCTTTCTCATCTCTCTTTCTCTCTCTCCAATGTATCTCATATCTCTCTCTACACTGATCCTACATCACCGCCCTCCCTTAAATATTACAAACTTACCCTCTTGGTTGCACCGCTCATCTTAAAATTATGCCCTAAATTTCTAAACCAATTGTCACGGGGCACAACCCGGCACCGACTATCACGTCTGTGTGTCGCTTCGATGCTACAATAACGAGGCCAGCTTAACTCTTATAACCTTTGATACCACCCGCCTAAAGAACGAGAACTCTCCTACATGGTAACCTTCTCACCTAGACTTACCAAACCAACACATCAGGCCCCTTGTGAAACGCATATGCTCGCACCTCCGTGCCTCAGTTGGCATGCTCAAGCTTCACCCTCTGTCATGTACTAGTACATCGCCCGCGATAGTAACATGCAGCTTCTCATGTCGTCCCATTCCAACATGTCTCGCTATCATAATGAACCAAACCCACAATTGTGTGAGGCTCTCCCAACAAACACACGTCGAGCATCCAGCCCTCAACCAATGTGTACCACAGTGTCCACTTAGTCCATGAGTGCCTCCCTGATAGCTGACCTATGTGCACACGCATATCTCAGGCACATAGCAACCCCACCTTGGGTGACAGACGACATTGCCGAAGCAAAGTTCTAGGCCAACCCTTACAGACCTAGGAGACTATTGTGCACCCTCTAGTGCGTAAGGCCCTAATGTGTACCATAACCTCTTTGAGATCTCTCTCTCCCTCTCTCTCTCTACACCGATCCTACCTCATCCCCCCCTCTCTCTCTCCAGCGTATCTATTATCCCTCCCTCTACTGTGTTCCTACCTCACCGCCCTCTCTCATGTGAAATAGGTGGCCTGACCTCTCCCTCTGAACTCTTTTCTTACAAAAATTGTGTTTGCAGGAATGATTCTAAAGAGAGAGTATTAGTAAAGTGAAATTTAAAAAGAGAGAAAATTGTTTGTTTTCTCATGTTGGTTAAACAGAAGAGAAAGAGAGGAAGCGCTATGGACAAAAAGAGAAAGAAAATTTTCCGTGGCGCAAATAAAATTTGGTGGTGTAATTTTTCTTATTTTTTTCAGGTGCAATCACATGTAAGTGGTGCAAAGATAAAAATGGGTTAGATCAGGCAACCGCTTATAATGTGTGTGCAAGTAATGGCTTCCTGTTTGGGAGTCATTACACACGTATTATAAGTGGTTACCTCAATATCATTAAAAAAAATTTATTATTTTTTAAATATTATCAACTTATCCTCTTGGTTGCACCCCCATCTTAAAATTATGCCCTAAATTTGTAAACCAATTTTTACAGGGGCACAAACCGACACCGGTTGTCACACTCGTGCGGCGCTTCGATGCTACAACAATGAGACCAGCATAACCCCCATCAACTTTGATACCACCCGCCTAAAGAACTGGAACTCCCGTATATGGTTACCTTCTCACCAAGGTCTACCGTACCAACAAATAATGCCCTTTGGGACACGCATGCTCGCACCTTCGTTCCTCACTTGGTCTGCTCATGATTCACCCTTTCGTCATGTATTATTACCTCGCACACGACAATAGCTTGCAGCTCCTCATATCATCACATTCCAACATATCTCGACGTCATAAAGAACCAAGCCTACCATCGTCTGTAGCTCTCGCGACCAACAGACGTCGAGCATCCGGCCCTCAGCTAGCGTGCACCATAGTGCCCATGTAGCCCGCGAGTGCCTCCCTCATAGCCGACCTATGTGCACACGTGTAGCTTAGGAACAAAGCAACCTTACCTAGGGTGGCACACGACATGGTCGAAGCAACGTCCTAGGCCCACCCTCACAGATCTAGGAGACCATTGTGCACCCTCTAGTGCACAAGGCCCCATCTGTACCATTACCTCTTTGAGATCTCTCTACCTCTCTCTACACTGATCCTACCTCATCGCCCTCTCTCTCTCTCCAGCGTATCGCATATCCCTCTCTCTATACTGATCCTACCTCATCACCTCTCTCATGTGATAATTATTATTTTTAAAATATTACCAACTTACCCTCTTAATTGCACCGTCAATCTTAAAATTATGGCCTAATTTTCTAAATCAACTGTCACGGGGCATAACCCAACGTCGGTTGTCAGGCCTATGTGGCGCTTCGATGCCCCAACAACGAGGCCAACCTAACATTCACCAGCTTTGAGACCACCCACCTAGAGGATGGAAACTCCTGTACATGGTTCCCTTCTCACCAAGGTCTACCATACCAACACATCATGCCCCCTGTGACACGCATGCTCACACCTTCATGCCTCAATTGGCATGCTCAAGCTTTACCGTGTGTCATGTTCTAGTACCTCGCTCGCGACAGTAGCATGCAACTCCTCATGCTGTCTCATTCTAATATGTCTCGCCGTCAAACTGAATTAAACCCACCATCATGTGTGGCTCTCGCGACCAACACACGTCAAACATCAGACCCTCAACCAATGTGTACCCTAGTGTCCACATAGCCCACGAGTGCATCCCTCATAGCCTACTTGTGTGCACACTCATAACTCAAGCACATAGCAACCACACCTTTGGTGATACACAACATTTCCGAAACAATGTCCTAGGCCCACCCTGACAAACCGAAGAGACCATTGTACACCCTCTAGTGCACAAGGCCCAATGTGTACCGCTACTTCATTGCTCTCTCTCTCTCTCTCTACACCCCATTGCCCTCTCTCTCCAGCATATCTCATATCCCTCTCTCTACACTGACTTTACCTCACGACCCGCTCTCATTTAAATAGGAGGCCCGACCTCTCCCTTCGGACTCTTTTCAAGGAAAAAATGGGTTTGTGGGACTGATTCTAAAGAGACAGTATTAGTAAAGTTAAATTTAGAGAAAGAGAGATAAAGTTAAATTTAGAGAAAGAGAGATTTGTTTCCTGATATTGGTTAAAGAGAAGAGAAAGAGAGGCAGCACCATGGACAGAGAGAATTTTTAATGCAAATATTTTGTGGTGTAATTTTTTTTTAATTTTTTAAAAGTACAATCACATGTAAGTGGTTCAAAGACAACATTTGGTTAGATCGGGGCAACCGCTTATAAAGTGTCCAAGTAATGGCTTCTTGTTTGGGAAACTTGCACACGTATTATAAGTGGTTTCCCCAGTTTCTTTAAAAAATAAAAATTGTGATTTTTTAAATATTACCATCTTTCCCTCTTGGTTGCACCGCTCATCTTAAAATTATTCCCTAATTTTCTAAACCAACTGTCACAGTGGCAAAACCAGACACCGGCTGTCACGCCTGTGTGGCGCTTCAATGCCATAACACCAAGGCCAGCCTAACCCTCGTCAACTTTGAAACCACCCACCTAGAGGACGGAAACTCCCGTACAAGGTTACCTTCTCACCAAGGCCTAGCAAGCCAACACATCATGCCCCTTGGGACATGCATGCTTGCACCTCTTTGCCTCACTTGGCTTGCTCAAACTTCACCATGTGTCATGTACTAGTACCTCCCCCGAGATAGTAGCATGCAACTCCTCATGTCATCCCATTCTAACATGTCTTGTCATCATACTGAACCAAGCCCACCATCGTATATAGCTCTCATGACCAACACAAGTCGAGCATTCAACCCTCAACCAACGTGTACCACAGTGTCCACATAACCCTCAAGTGCCTGCCTCATAGCCGACCTATGTGCACACGCATATCTCAGGCACATAGCAATCTCACCTTGGGTGACACACGACATTGCTGAAACAACGTCCTAGGCCAACCATTACAAACTTAGGAGACCATTGTGCACCCTCTAGTGCATAAGGCCCCATGTATACCGTTAACTCTTTGAGATCTCTCTCCCTCTCTCTACACTGATCCTACCTCATTGCCCTCTCTCTCTAGCGCATCTATTATCCCCCCATCTACAGTGGATCCTACCTCACCGCCCTCTCTCATGTGTAATAGGTGGCCCGCCCTCTCCCTCCGGACTCTTTTCCCGCAAAAATTGTGTTTGTAAGAGTGGTTTTGAAGAGAGAGTATTAGTAAAGTGAAATTTGGAGAGAGAGAGAGAAAGGTTTGTTTTCTCATGTTGGTTAAAGAGAAAAGAAAGAGAGGAAGCATCGTGGACAGAGAGAAAGAGCAAATTTTCCGTGGTGCAAATAAAATTTTGTGGTGCAATTTTTTTAATTTTTTTTAGGTACAATCATATGTAAGTGGTGCAAAGACAAAATTGGGTTAGATCGGGGCAACCGCTTATACTGTGTGTGCAAGTAATGGCTTCTGGTTTGGGAGTCATTACTTGAACATGTATTATAAGTGGTTATTCCGATTTCATTAAAAAAAAATTATTATTTTTTGAATATTACCAACTTACCCTCTTGGTTGCACCGCCCATCTAAAAATTATGCCCTAAATTTCTAAACTAATTGTCACGGGGGCACAAACTGACACCAACTATCACACTCGTGCGACGCTTCGATGCCACAACAACGAGACCAGCCTAACCCTTATCAACTTTGATACCACCCGCCTAAAGGACGGGAGCTCCCATAGTTCCCGTACATGGTTACCTTCTCACCAAGGTTTACCGTACCAACACATCATGCCCTTTAGGACACACATGCTCACACCTTCGTGCCTCACTTGGCATGCTCAAGCTTCATCCTTTCATCATGTAATATTACCTCACTGGCGAAATTAGCATGCAGCTCCTCATGTCGTCCCATTCCAACATGTTTACCAGTCCTACAGAACCAAACCCACTATCGTTTATAGCTCTCACGACCAACACAGGTCGAGCATTCAACCCTCAGCCAACGTGTACCACAAGTGTCCACGTAGCCTACGAGTGCCTCCCTCATAGCCGACCTATGTGTACACGCGTAGCTTTGACACATAGCAACCTCACATTGGGTGACACACGACATTGCCAAAGCAACGTCTTAGACTCATCCATACAGACCTAGGAGACCATTGTGCACCCTCTAGTGCACAAGGGCCCATGTGTACCATTACCTCTTTGAGATCTCTCTCCCTCTCTCTCTACACTGATCCTAACTCATCGCCCACTCTTTCTCTCCCTCCAGCATATCTCATATCCCTCTCTCTACATTGATCTACCTCACCGTCATCTCTCATGTGATAATTATTATTTTTTAAATACTACCAACTTACCCTCTTGGTTGCGCCGTCAATCTTAAAATTATGCCCTAATTTCCTAAACCAACTATCACGGAGGCACAACCTGACCGCCAATTGTCCTTCCGGTGCAGCGCTTCGATGCCCCAACAGCGACGCCAACCTAACATTCATCAACTTTGAGACCACCAGCCTAGAGGACGGGAACTCCCATACATGGTTCCCTTCTCACCAAGGCCTACCATACCAACATATCATGCCCCCTGCGACACGACACGCTTGCTCACACCTTCGTGCCTCACTTGACCTATTCAAGCTTCATCCTATGTCACGTTCTAGTACCTTGCCCGCGACAGTAGCATGCAACTCCTCATATTTTCTCATTCCAGCATGCCTCGTGGTCATACTAAACCAAACCCACTATCGTGCGTGGCTCTCGTGACCAACACACGTCAAACTTTCGACCCTCAGCTAATGTGTACCACAGTGTCCACGTAGCCTACAAGTGCCTCCCTCATAGCCTACTTATGTGTATATGCATAGGCACATAACAACCACACCTTGAGTGACGCACAACATTGCCAAAGCAATGTCCTAGGCCCACTCTTACAAACCTAGGAGACCATTGTACACTCTCTAGTGCACAAGGCCCCATGTGTACCGCTACCTCATTGCCCTCTCTCTCTCTCTACACTGATCCTTTGTCTTCTCTCTCCATCATATCTCTTATCCATCTCTCTATATTGATCCAACCTCACCGCCCTCTCTCATGTGAAATAGGAGGCCCGACCTTGCCCTCCGGACTCTTTTCGGACAAAAAATGGGTTTGCAAGAGTGATTTTGAAGAGAGAGTATTAGTACAGTGAAATTTGGAGAAAAAGAGAAAAAAAAATTATTTTATGATGTTGGTTAAAGAGAAGAGAAAGAGAGGAAGCATCGTGGACATAGAGAATTTTTCGTGGTGCAAATAGAATTTTGTGGTGCAATTTATTTTTAATTTTTTTTAAGTGCAATCACATGTAAGTGGTTCAAAGATAAAATTTGATTAGATCGGGGCAACCGCTTATAATGTGCGTGCACGTAATGGCTTCCTATTTGGGAATCATTACTTGCACACGTATGATAAGTGGTTTCCTCATTTTCATTAAAAAATAAAAATTATAATTTTTTAAATATTACCATCTTACCCTCTTGGTTGCATCGCCAATCTTAAAATTATTCTCTAATTTCTAAACCAACTGTCACAGTGGAAAAACCAGACACTGGTTATCACACCTGTGTGAGCTTCAATGCCACAACAATGAGGCCAGCATAACCCTCGTTAGCTTTGATACCACACACCTAGAAGATGGGAACTTTCGTACATGGTTACCTTCTCACCAAGGCCTAGCAAACAAACACATAATGCCCCTTGCGACACGCATGCTCGCACCTCTGTGTCTCACTTGGCCTGCTCAAACTTCATCATGTATCATGTACTAGGACCTCGCCCGCGACAGTAGCATGCAACTCCTTATATCGTCTATTCTAGCGTGTCTCGCCGTCATACTGAACTAAGCCCACCATTGTGTATGGCTCTCGCAACTAACTCACGTCGGACATCCGACCCTCAGTCAACATGTACCACAGAGTCCATGTAGCCCATGAGTGCCTCTCTCATAGCCGACCAATGTGCACTCGTATAGTTCGGGCGCATAGTAACCTCACCTTGGGAGACACACATCATTGTCGAAGCAACGTCCTAGGCCCACCCTTACAGACCTAAGAGACCATTATGCACCCTCTAGTGCATAAGGCCCCATGTGAACCGTTATCTTTTCGAGATCTCTTTCCCTCTCTCTCTACAGTGATCCTACCTCATCACCCTCTCTCTCTTTAGCAGATCTCATATCCCTCTCTCTATATTGATCCTACCTCACTGCCCTCTCCCAAGTGAAATAGGAGTCCGACCTATCCCTTCATACTCTTTTCCTACAAAAATTGTGTTTGCAAGAGTGATTCCCGAAGAGAGTATCAGTAAAGTAAAATTTGGAGAGAAAGAGAGTTTTGTTTTTTGATGTTGGCTAAAGAGAAGAGAAATAGAGAAAGCACCGTGGACAGAGAGAGAGAGAGAGAAAAAATAACATTTCGTGGCGCAAATAAAGTTTTGTGGTGCAATTTTTTTATATTTTTTAAAGGTACAATCACATGTAAGAGGTGCAAAGAAAAAATTTGGTTAGATCGGGGCAACCGCTTAGAATGTGTGTGCAAGTAATGGCTTCTTGATTGAAAGTCATTACTTGCACATGTATTATAAGAGGTTTCCCTAGTCTCATTAAAAAATAAAAATTATTATTTCTTTAAATATTACCAACTTACCCTCTTGGTTGCACCGCCCATCTTAAAATTATGCCCTAATTTCCTAAACCAATTGTCATGGGGCACAACCCGACACTGGCTGTCACGCATGTGTGGTGCTTCGATTCTACGACAACGAGGCTAGCCTAACCCTCATCAACTTTGATAACACCTGCTTAGAGGATGGGAACTCCGGTACATGGTTACCTTCTCACCAGGGCCTACCATACCAACACAGCATGCCCCTTACAACAAACATGCTCGTACCTCTGTGCCTCACTTGGTCTGCTCAAGCTTCACCCTAATTCTTGTGCTAGTACATTGCTCGAAACATTAGTATGCAGCTCCTCATGTCGTCATATTCCAGCATGTCTCGTTGTCATACTGAATCGAGCTCACCATCGTATGTGGCTCTCACGACCAACACACGTCGAGCATCCTGCCCTCACCCAATGTGTATCACAGTGTCCACGTAGCCCACGAGTCCCTCCCTCATTGCCGACCTATGTGCACACGCATAACTCTGACACATAGCAACCCCACCTTGGGTGACATACGACATTGCCAAACAACGTCCTAGGCCCACCCGTATAGACCTAAGAGACTATTAAGTACCCTCTAGTGCACAAGGCCCCATGTGTTTCGTTACCTTTTCGAGATCTCTCTCTCTCTCTTTCTCTCTACACCGGTCCTACCTCATCGCCCTCTCTCTCTCTAGCGTATCTCATAACTCTCTCTCTCTCTACACTGACCCTACCTCACCACCCTCTCTCGTATGAAAATAGGAGGTCCGACCTCTCCTGCTAGACTCTTTTCTTGCAAAAATTGGGTTTGCAAGAGTGATTTTGAAGAGAGAGTATTAGTAAAGTGAAATTTGGAAAGAAAGAGAGATATTTTTTTTCTAATGTTGGTTAAAGAGAAGAGAAAGAGAGGAAGCACAGTGGACACAGAGAGAGAGAGAGAGGGAAAGAGAGAATTTTTCGTAGTGCAAATAAAATTGTGGTGCAATTTTTATTTTTATTTTTTTAAGGTGCAATTACATGTAAGTGGTGTAAAGATAAAATTTGATTAGATCGGAGCAACCGCTTATAATGTGTGTGCAAGTTATGACTTTTTATTTTTTAATAAAACCGGGGCAACTTGATTGAAGAACTATAAGCAAGTAATTACTCCCAAACAAAAGGGAGTCATATTTCTTGCATGGGTATTATAAGTGGTTGCCCCGGTTTCAGTAAATAATAAACATTGTTATTTTTTAAATATTATTAACTTACCCTCTTGGTTGCACCGCTCATCTTAAAATTATGCCATAATTTCCTAAACCAACTGTCACGGGGCACAACCTGACACCGGCTTTCATGCCCGTGCGACACTTCGATGCCACAACAACGAGGCCAACCTAACCCTTATCAACTTTGATACTACCCGCCTAGAGGACATAAACTCTCGTACATTGTTACTTTATCACCAATGCCTACCATACCAACACATCATGCCCCTTTGTGACACACATGCTCACACCTTCGTTCTTACCTTGGCCTGCTCAAGCTTCACCCTGTGTTATGTATTAGTACCTCACTCGTGACGATAACGTGCAACTCATGTCGTCTCATTCCAAAATGTCTTGTCGTCATATTGAACCAAGCCCACCATCGAGTGTGGCTCTCGCTACCAACACACATTGAGCATCCGACTCTCAACCAATGTGTACCAGAGTGTCCACATAGCCCATGAGTGCCTCCCTCATAGCCGACCTATGTGCACACGCATAGCTCGGACATATAGTAACCTCACATTGGGTGATACATAGTATTGTCGAAGCAACGTCCTAGGCCCACCCTTACAGACCTAGGAGACCATTGTGCACCCTCTAGTGCGGAAGGCCCCATGTGTACCGTTATCTTTTATAGATCTCTCTCTCTCTCTCTCTACACTGATCCTACCTCATCGCCCTCTCTCTCTCCAGTGTATCTCATATTTCTCTCTCTACATTGATCCTACCTCACCACCCTCTCTCATGTGAAATAGGTGGCTTGACCTCTCCCTCCAGACTCTTTTCTTGCAAAAATTGTGTTAAAATTGTGTTTGCGGGAGTGAGTTTGAAGAGAGCGTATTAGTAAAATGAAATTTAAAGAAAAAGAGAGGTTTTCTTTCTGATGTTGGTTAAAGAGAAGAGAAAGAGAGGAAGCACTGGAGAGAGAAAGAGAGAGAGAGAGAGAGAATTTTCCTTGGTTCAAGTTTTTTTAAATTTTTTAAGGTGCATTACATATAAGTGGTGCAAAGATAAAAATTGGTTAGATTGGCGCAACCGCTTATAATATGTGTGAAGTAATGGCTTCCCTCCAAAATTGTCTATGCAGTACTTGACCCCCACTATGTGTAGCCAATCACATCACGTCACATAAGATGCCTGTAAAATTGCCTATTAAAAATTGTCTATTGCATAACAATATCTTGTGTTCATGTAGGCAGTACTGGTAACATCTGTAGCTTGGAACATTGAACCCAAAATAGAACCTACGAGTTGGCATGAGGTACTCGATCCATGCACCACCTATGAGTTGGTATTAGGTACTCATTCCATGCACCAAGTTTGATTGATGGGTCTCATATGGGACTCAAGGGCATTTTTGTCTAACCAACTTTTTCACTTAAACTGAAATTCAGCACATGTCATACAATTATACCCATCATTGTGTCGTTTAAAAAAGAGAGGATCTGCCACCCATTTCGATAACAAAAGTTTGATTGATCTGTCAAGTATTTTACCTGAGATAATCTAGGCCACGCTTAGACTAGATAGCACAACACTCGGTTTACGTTATATACATATTATTAGTGGTGGATTCAAGATTTTCATCTAGCCGGGGCGTTAGATGAATTAGATTTAATTTTTTTATACAAACTATATAAATATTAAATAATTTTAATAGTGAAAACCTCGCTTTGCAATGTTGCATAGACTAAACTTACGATTGGAAATAAGGTACCCTAAGAAGTTGCGTCTATTGGGTTTTTATTTAAAACATAAAATATCATACAAATCTTAAGAGGTTGCGTATGTTTGGATATTTTTCAAAAACATATTAGAATACCAAGATTCCTACAAATCATCTAGTTCTGAGTTATGAGTTATGACACATCACCATCTCGCTACTTTTATGTTAACTAGTGGTTGGCACGTGCTCCACACGTGAGAGAGATTGAAATTTGGCACGTGCTCCACACGTGAGAGAGATTGAAATTTACCGCATTCAAAAATGATAGAGGGCATAAGAATGATAGTAATATATTCGTTTTGGTCCCAACTTCCCCTTTCTAGCATTATGTAACATAATTTTTGGGCATCTTTGTTTTCGATCGAAGTTTAAGGCTGTAAACAGGTCAGGTCAATTTAATATCCGATCCTATATCTTATTGCTCAAGCAAATAAACTTAAGCCGTATGATCAAGACATGCATGAGAAATCCCACCAAACCTGACCGATAGCTTCTATAATAAACATGAAAAATAGGGGGTTTATTCCAGTTGGGTGCGGTTTTCGGGTTGGGCATCGGATCGGCGATCGAGTCGGGTCGGGTTAGGCATATGTCATTTTTCGCTTAGACAGCGAAGGTTCTTCTTGTATATGCATAATTCGTTGACTTGTTTGACTCAAATGATGGAAACCACTTTTTGTCCCCATGTTTGACAGAATAGTTTTCGAGATTATGGTCCTATCATCATATAATTTCATATGGTAGACATCCTAAAAACTGATTCGAGAACCTCCTGGGATATGTACTATGTGGAATCAAAAATTGACCATTTGATGGTAAGCCCATTATCTCAAGACCTATCGTATGGATCATTGGGACGAAAATTGATTTCCTTTCTCAAATTCAAAATTGCCAATAATTTAAGAACATGAAACCTCAATTAAGATGGAAGAATCTTGGCTTGAGAGGGGGTTGTTCTTGAAAGGGGGACATTATTTGACCCTGTTAGACCTGTGGGGAGGAACACACGATTTCCCACTATAAAATGTTCACTGCCTTGAGTCAGAGCATAGAGACATTTTTCAATCCAATCTTTGACACAATAGATCTTGAGATCATGGTACACATATCATACCGGCACATATTGATTTTATGTGACCCACATCATAAAAAGTGACTGTCAAATAGGCAAATGCATGACCACAATCACTTTTGGGGATGCGTGTCATGTGGAATCAACATGTGACCGTATGATAGGTGTTTCATGATCTCAAGATCTATTGTGTTGAAAATTGGAGCAAAAATCAATCTCCATCGCTTGATTCAAGGCAGCCAATTTATTGGGCGAATGCGTGTTCTTTACAAGTTTATCGGGTGCAAATAACTCCACCCTTTAAAAAGATCAAATATTAAATCTCCTATTGCTATTCACGTGTATCGACAGAGATACTACAGAGATGTGAGATTCATGAGAGCAAAGAAGGGGCAGAGTTTTATAAGATAGGTACCATCATTTGGAGCCTTTAAGTTTTTTGTTCACCTGTTAATATAGATTTCGAAATATGCTAAGACACAAATATAAGATATTTCATCAAAAAAAAGAAGATAGGTTTCGAATAGCCGTACCCTTTATTCAATTGAGAAATATCCTGTCTCTTCCGGTCCGACACGATTTTACCGAGCCGATACCCTCAGCAGTTTAGAAACCGGTCCAGTTTTAAAACGTTCGCTCACATATCTCCTTCGAAGCTCAACCTTATCTGCAAAAAGGTTCCAAATCTATCGCTTCTATTCTCTTCTCTCTCTTTCTATCTATCTATCTATGCCTCTTCTCTCTCTCTAGAACAGCCATGTAGCTAGACAGAATAACAATGGAAGAGCTCCTCTCTCTCTACAGCAATGGCTTCAGAACCCTCCCCAAACCCCATTTCTCATCCCCAAATCCCCAATCTTCAAAACCCCAAGTATCCCTCCCAAAAAGACCCTCCAAAACCCCAAAATTACCATCCCCGCCACCACCCATCACCCCCCTTACAACCCAATTCCAAGACAAGATCCTCTACTTAGAATCCAAAGGCATCGACGTCTTCTCTCTCATCAACTCCCACCCTCCGATCGTCTCCTCATCCTTCTCCGACATCAAATCCACCGTCGATTTCATCTTATCCTCCGGTTTCACGTCCATCGACCTCCGCCGCATCACCGCCATGTGCCCCGAAGCCCTCACTTCCAAAGTCTCCAACATCGCCTCTGTCTTCGCCTTCCTCATCCGCGAAGCCAACGTCAAGGCCTCGGATCTTCGGTCCGTCATAAACCGACGTCCGAGATTGCTCGCCTGCAATGTGGAGAACCAGCTCCGCCCCACTCTCTACTTCCTTCAAATGCTCGGAATCACCGAAATCCATAAACACACCTCGCTGCTCTCCTGCAGCGTTGAAGAGAAATTTATCCCGCGGATTGCGTACCTGGAGAAGATTGGGTTCTCCCGATGTGATACCGCTTCGATGCTGCGGAGATTCCCACAGCTCTTCTGTTACAGTATTAAGGAGAATTTTGAGCCTAAATTCGATTACTTTGTGGTCGAAATGGGGAGGGATTTGAAGGAATTGAAGGAGTTTCCGCAGTACTTCTCGTTTAGTTTGGAGGATCGGATAAAGCCGAGGCATCGAATGTGTGTGGAGAAAGGGGTGTGCTTTCCTTTGGCATTCATGTTGAAGGCAAAAGAGGAGCGGTTTTTGGAGAGATTGGACGTATGTGTTGATTCTTCTCCGCCATTGAAGACTTCTCCTTTGTGCTTAATAATTTCTGATACCAGTATGCATTTTGATCAGTGTAAATTTAAATTGTAAGGTGTATTTGGTGTGAGGTTTTTTGGGTTTGTAGATCAAAAAATGTAAATTCCTGTTGTTGGTTTTTCTGTCTTCTATCTTTCATAGTCACCACTCCCCCAATTCCTTGACATTTTGAAAAAAATTGGCCAAAATTTTGGTTTCGGGCAAGACTGAAATCGAAACGAAAACTGAAATTTGGAGGGCTAAATTATAAATTTATACTATAATAGCTAGTATCTACCAAGGATCAAAATATCAGTTTTCGTTTCGATTTCGGTCTTGCCCGAAATTGAAAATTTGGCCAAATTTTTTTTTTCCGTAGAAGCGAAATATCGGCCAAAATTTCAGTTTCGGGCAAATTATCGGCTGATAATATGCTATCGGTATACCGAAACCAAAATTTTGTATATTTCATTTCGGGGGCCACTGAAACCGATGCGTTTCGGCTGGCCGAAATTTTGAACCATGATATCTACACCAATTAAAGTTTGAATAGAAGTCAAATTACATAACAATAGTGTCACCATCCATTACCAGGTTACACGAGTCATAGTTTGACTTAAAGTCAAATTTTGATAAAAAGTCACTGTAACCAAATATAAAAAAAATAATAAAAATAAAAAATAGTAACGTAATGTGAAGTTTCAAAATTAATACAATGGTAACCACTATCAAGTTATACTAGTCAAAGTTAAAAAAATGCTAAATTCTGATTGAAATTCAAACTTTGAGTAACAAGGAAATTGCAATTACAGACCTCTCAAGATGCCTCTGAGGTTGCACCTGCTCCGGAAATTGGTGTTGTGGCGGAGATTGACCGCCTGATCGAGGTGGGGCGAAACCTCAGGATGTCGTTTATAGGATCTCAGACTGAGTTGGGAGGTGTTTAGGTCCATCCTCACCTCTTGCCAGGATATCAGGAGGAACCGGTGGGGTGGGTCAAGGGAGCTTGCGCGTTTACAATGGGGTATGTCGGATGGGAGAGGGGTGGGGGGTTTGTAATCGTCTCCTCCGGTTGGGCGGGCTGTTGATCTGTTTCGATAATGAAGATGTTATCTTGGAATGTGAGAGGCATAAGTGATTGTTTGAAGTGGGCGGGGGTTAAGCAGGTGATTGCAGCATTTAAGCCGGTCATTGTTACCCTACAAGAAACAAAGTGGGGAAGTTGCGATAGAAGGAAGGTCGAGTCGGTTCTGGGGGGTGGAAGTTGGGATTGGGTTGGCGTTGATTCCATCGGAGCATCAGGATGGATTTTGGTGGCCTGGTCTTCGGTTCTCTTCGATAAATCGGACGAGGAATTGGGCTGCTTTTCCGCCTCCGTGGTGCTTCGGGATAAGGTGTCTGGGAAACAGTGGAGTTTTGCGGGCATTTATGGCCCAACGTCTGACCGGGAGAGGGGGGATTTTTGGTTCGAGTTGAATGCTCTTGCTGCTCAGTGGTATTTTCCCCTTTGCCTAGGAGGAGATTTCAATGCTATCCGGTGGGATTTCGAAAAGCAGGGTGGACCTCCCAATTTCGGAGTGATGCAGGACTTCAACTCTTTCATTTCAGACTGGGGGCTATTAGATGTCCCCCTTATTGGGGCTCGATTCACGTGGTCTAGTCTTCAGGACACTCCTTCTCTTAGCAGGCTGGACCGTTTTCTTTGCTCTACTGATTGACTCGACATTTTCCTCGAGGTTCGATTGAAAGCTTTTTCCTGTGCTATATCTGATCATTGCCCTCTTGCTCTCACGTGCGAGTCTCGTGGAAAGGGGCCTTCTCCCTTTAGATTCGAAAACATGTGGCTGTTGGATGAGTCCCTTCGGGTGAAGACCCGAGGTTGGTGGTCGGAACCGGTGACGACTGGGGCTGCTGCTTACCAATTCCTTTCTAAGCTGCGCCGACCAAGGAGGCCTTGCTCTCGAAATTGAAGATGTTGGATAATTTGGAGGAGACTAGAAACCTTTTGGCGGATGAGAGGGAGGTTAGATTGCAAACGAAGGTGGAGTTCAGTAGCACCTGTAGGGCCGAAGAAGTGTTATGGATGTAGAAAGCGAAGGCTCGTTGGTTTAAAGAGGGAGATGCTAACACTAAGTATTTCTATGCGGTTGCTAATGCTCGTAACAAATCGAAGTATTTGGGGAGTATTGTCACGGATGGGGTGTCGTATTTGGGTCACGATCAGGTTCAGGATAATATTGTCGATTTTTACAAACGGTTGTACATGGATGAGGGACTTCCGAGGCATAACCTGGATGAGCTGCATTTTAACTCTCTCTCGGAGGACATTAGTAGGGGGTTGGAGAGCAGTTTTACTGAAGACGAAGTGTGGACAACGATCAGGTTTGAAGGTAGAAACAAAGCGATGGGGCCGGACGGGTTCACCATGGAGTTTTACTGTGTTTTTTTGGGAGATCATTAAGGCGGACCTGATGGAGGTTTTCTACGAGTTTCACTCGACTGGTTTTATCGGGAGATCCCTTAACTCCACCTTTATTACCCTCATTCCCAAGATTCATGGGGCTGAGAATATTTCCGATTACCGTCCGATCAGTCTAACCAATTGTCTCTACAAGATTTTATCGAGGGTGCTGACTAACAGACTCAAATGGGTGATGAATACTATTATTTCCAATAATTGGGGGGCTTTCGTCCGTGGGAGACAATTAACGGATCTTGTGGTGGTGGCAAATGAGACAATACACTCGGCCCATGTGCAACATCGACCGGCCATGGTTTGGAAGGTGAATATGGAGAAAACATATGACTGGGTAAGTTGGGAGAATCTCGATTACATGTTAGGAAGGTTGGGGTTCAACGTCATTTGGAGGAAATGGATGTGCGGTTGTTATTCCTTTCCGTGGTTTTCAATTATGATAAATGACACGTCGGCCGGGTATTTTAAGAGTTCCAGAGGCATCAAGCAGGGAGACCCCTTATCCCCGTTTCTTTTTAATATGGTTGGGGAGGCTTTATCCGGAGTGATCGAACGTGCAAGAGATTTATATATAATTACTGGCATTAGGGTGGGAGAGCAGGGTAGATTCATCTCGCACTTGCAATATGCAAACGATACTATTTTATTTGGGAAGGCCGATGTGACGAAAGTCTGTGCTATGGCGGATGTGCTCTCGGTTTATGAGGCGGTGTCAGGGCAGCGGGTTAATCACCTTAAGTCTGCTGTCTCTGGCACTGGTGTGGAGGATGGCCTGCTGACCGACCTTGCTGGTTCGGTTGGTTGTGGAATCGAGGAGATGCCTATTAGGTACCTCGATTTGCCACTTGGGCTCAGACAACCGACGATCCGTGATTGGCTCTCGATTGTGTTGAGGTTCGAGTAGCGGTTGTCGTCTTGGAAAGGTAAATTGCTGAGTATTGGGGGAAGACTGATTTTGGTTAAAGCAGTGCTTTCATCGATCCCTATTTTCTTTATGTCCATGTTTAAGTGCCTCGGTAAAATTCTCGATCGGCTGGAACGTATTCAACGGTCGTTTCTTTAAGAGGAGTCGGGTATGAACAGGCGGTATCATCTTGTTTACTGGGACACGTGTCAGCTGCCTATCGCCTCTGGTGGGTTGGGGATTCAGAACTTAAAACTAACTAATTTGGCTATGCTTGGTAAGTGGCTATGGAGAACGGGTGTGGTGGAGGAGAGGGGAAGTTTCTGGTGGTTGGTGTTTTCCAAAAAATATGGCCTATCCTGGGGGTGCTGGGGGATCTGCCTTTTGGCCCATAGGAGTACCTCGGGGTGGTCAAGAGGTATTTCTCGCCTGTGGGAGCTTCTTGCTAAAGGGGTGCGATACAGCCATGGGTCAAAATTTCGTCCGATACCGATACGTATCGGTATCAGACTGGGACGATACGGTACATTCAATGTACCATATCGTCCATTTTGTATACATATGCCCGGACGATACATTCAATGTATTGTCTGATATTTTACTATTCCGATACGTATCATTCGATACATATCGGTTTTGAGCTCGGACGATATGTATCGGATACCCGACATTTTGACCCATGGATACTGCTGAGGGTGTGGTACCCGTATACGGTTCTGGGAGGATGTTTGGTTGGATGTGGGTCCGCTTAAGGCTGCTTACCCGGTCATCTTCGATCTTTCTTCAAATCCGGGTGGTAGGATTGAGGAGTTTGTCTTGATGGCTGGTGGGAGGAAGGTTTGGGAAGTCACCACAAGAAGGCTTCTCAGGGACAGCGAGGTGGGGAGCTATTTGGACCTTCTGAGAAGGCTTTATGGGACGCAGTAGAACACCTTATGGGTTGATCAGAGGGTTTGGGTCCTGAGTCGTGAGGGCAATTCATTGTCAAATCGGTGTATCGTTGGTTGTCGCATCGCCCGCTAATCAGGTTTGAAGGCAAATGGCTCTGGCGTGAACCTATTCCTCTGAAGATCCGATTCTTTGTTTGGGCGCTTTGTAAGGATAGAATCCTTACTAGGGAGCAGCTGATTCGGAGGGGTAAAGACGTCCCTAGTTCGTGTGTGATGTGCTATGACGGGGAGGAGTTCGCTGCTCATCTTTTCCTTCATTGCAGAGTGGCTTGCGAGGTTTGGGGTGCCTTTCTCAAATCCTTTGGGATATCTTGGACAACACCTGCGACGTCGTATCTGCAATTGCTTAGCTGGGCTGCTGTGAAGGTGGAGGGGGAGAGAAGGGTGTTTTTGAGAGCTACTTTGTTCGCCGTTTTGTGGTGTTTATGGTGCGAGAGAAATTGCATAATTTTCGAAGAGAAAAATAAACTTGTGGGTATGGTTATTAGGTCGGTTTCGGAGTTGGTGAGTTTATGGGTCGCGAGAGGTGGGGTTGGTTATAGTCATCTTTCTTTCCTTTGGGGCCCGGGTTAAGGGGCCCGAGCTTCTTTTTGGTGCCCGATTGTTGTTGTATTTTCTCCTTTCCGTTGTTTGTTTCTGGTTGGGTTAGTGTGAGTCATGGTCAGAGAACAACACAAATTCCTGCGGTCTAAGGTAATGTTTCCAATACCAAAGAGATTGAACGACCGCATAGAATTCCTTGTCACAGGTGGAGTATTTTTGTTTTACCTCGTTAAGTTTTTTGCTAAAATAGGCCACAGGGTGACCCTCTTGGCTAAGCACTCCTATGCTTACACCTGATGCGTCGCATGCGACTTCAAAGACTTTAGAAAATTCCGGCAATCGCATGATGGGTGCACTACTCATTCGTTGTTTGATCTCAGCAAAAGCTTTTGTCGCCGCTTTGCCCCATTTAAAATCCCCATTTTTCATGCAATCTGTAATTGGGGCCATAATGGTGCTAAAGCTTCTGATGAAGCGACGATAGAAAGTAGCCAAGCCATGGAAGCTGCGGACATCGTATATGTTCTTAGGTTCTAGCCACTCCACAATGGCTCTCACCTTTTGAGGGTCCGCGACCATTCCATTGACCGAGATAATGAATCCCAAGAAGACAACGGAATGTTGCATGAAAGTGCACTTCTTGAGATTGGCAAACAACTTCTCGCCCTTGAGGGTTTCACAAACCAACCTAAGGTGGGTCAAGTGTTGTTCCTTGTCATGACTGTAGATAAGGATGCCATCGAAATAAACAACAAGGAATTTGCCTAGAAACGGCCTCAACACTTGGGTCATGAGTCGCATGAAAGTACTCGGGGCATTAGAAAGCCCAAAAGGCATGACCATCCACTCGTAAAGACCATCCTTAGTCTTAAAGGCGGTTTTCCACTCATCACCGGGGCGGATGCGGTCTTGATGGTAGCCACTTTTAAGGTCTATCTTTGAAAAGATGGTGGCACCAACCATCATGTCGAGCATATCATCGAGCCTTGGTATGGGAAACCGATACTTAACGGTAATCTTATTGATTGCACGACTATCCACACATATGCGTCACGTACCATCTTTCTTAGGAGTGAGTAGGGCAGGTACCGCACACAGGCTCAGACGCTCTTGGATGAACCCCTTTTGAAGGAGCTCATTAACTTGCCGAGTCAACTCGGCGTGCTCAATCGGATTCAACCTATAGTGGGGCAGGTTCGGTAAGGTAGATCCGGGAACCAAGTGAATGGCGTGTTGGATATCACGTAGAGGAGGGAGTTCGTTTGGTAAGTCTTTAGGGAAGACATCCGTAAACTCTTTTAAAATTGACTCAACCTCCTTGGGACACTCGCTCACCGACTCGGGAGCACTCTCTACGGTGACAAGTACATACACCACACTCTCTTCTATCGATGCTTTCTCGAACTCAGAAGGGCTCACAATATTAATAGATTTAGAAGACTCGCCCTTCTTTTCGACTGTGTTGGTCGATGGTGCTTTGGGAGGCAAAGGGTGTACAGTGATCTTTTTGCCCTTATGCATGAACGTGCATATGTTGGTTCAACCAGAAAGAGTCACGTCCATGTCGTAGAGCCACGACCTTCCCAAAATGATATGGCCCACATCCATCGGCACCACATCACACCATAAGGTGTTCGAATAAGAACCTAACTGAATTGGTACACGACACCTTTTTGACACGGGAATGGATGAAGAATTGACCCATGTGACTTTAAGGTCTCGGGTGGCCTTCATGTGGAAGATGTTCTCCCTTCGCCAGTCATCCTTTTCATCCCGTTGAGGTTGTGCAAGGGCACACCTCACAACTAAAGCATGACCAATAGCATTACCCTCTTCATCACTGGGTGTGCTAACCGGTTCAAATACTTCCTCTTCAACCACTACCTCATCATCATCCTCCTCTCCCTCAATGAAGAGAGTCCTTTGGGGTTCTTTCGTAGGGCATTGGGAGGCAAAGTGTCCCATCCCATGACATTTATAGCACTTTACTTGAGAGTTAACCCTGGAGGAGTCTCCGACTACACTTTTTCCCTTTTCAAACCTCCAATTGGTAGGGGCGGGTTGTGTAGGTTTGGGAGGAGGATTGAATCGTCCCTCACCGGATCGTTGACTATTATAATATGGCTCGGCCCTCTTCACCACCGTAGTTTTCAAGTACCGTTCAAGATCTTGCACAACGATATAACATCTTTCAAGAGTTTCTACGGGGTGAGAAATCAATTATTTTTGCAATTCAAGTCACAATCCGGTGCGGAATCTAGAGAGAGTGATTTCAGGGTCTTCCGATACTTTTGCCCTCATCATGAACTCGTCAAATTTGGCAATGTAATCGGTCATAGGCATACCACCTTGGCGTAAATTTTGCCACTGGTCGAGGAGGCGTTGGTGGTATGATAAAGGAACATACTTCTCAGTAAGTCGTTCCTTCATGTCGTCCCAATGGGTAATGGGAGGACAACCCGCGTTCACCCTAATGCGCTCGACATTGAGCCAGAAAAGTCGAGCTTGACCAACCAACTTCATTTTAGCAAGTCTAACGCAACGGTCGTCATTCATGACATACCAATCAAAGTGTTGGTCCATGTCAGAAAGCCAATCGAGGATGACGGTAGGGTCCATTCTTCCATCGAAAGTCGGAATCTCAACTCGAACGTTCTTAAGGAGTTGAACTTCGGGGTCATAGTCATCTCTACGATGATTCCTACGGTTCCGATTGTCTTGGCGACCATTACGTTCAAAGTGAGGACACTTGCGCTCTTGGTGCTGATTTTCCAGCCCACCCATCGCTTCCAGTTGGTTGATTCGATCACGTAATCTATCATTACCAACTCTTAGGGATTTTTGGGCCTGCTCTATGGTACTCAAACGTGCACTAATCGCACCCAATTCTTCTCGCATGACTCTAAGAGTATTAAGAACCTCATCCGAAGCCATGGTGATCACAAGGTCTATTAGGGTTCTAATATGGAATACAATATGGACTCACAAAAAGAAAATAATGCAATAAAATGAATATGACAAGCAAAGATGCCCTAATCTAGAAAACCTAGGGCTTTGATACCAAAACTGACGCGGGACAACGACCCTAAATTGCGTGACTATGATTTTATGCAATTTTGCCGAAATTAAATAAATTAATTCAAGTGTAATCGCAAAATTATCTTAAAATACCTTAGGGTTTGCGAAATTTTGGTGAGTAGATCACACGAGATCCGAATAGGGTGTCCAATCCGATGCGCAAGTACTTTCAAAATTGAGGCAAGATCGGCCTAGAGATAGAACTCTAGCGTTCCAGGATTAGGGGCTCGTCTTCGGTCTGTTGTAGATTCACGGATTCCAACTTCGGTTGTAGAAGGGAATTAGGGTTTGTAAAAGGCTTATGGCTTTTAGGTCGGTTTATGGTTTCGGAACGGGTATTGGCTTGTATGACTTAGGGTTCAAAGTCTAGGGCTTCGGGATCGAAGGAAACAATTAGGCCGAGGTTTAGAGAAGCAAGCACAGATCGAGAGATAGCAAATATGATAGAGAAAAATAACAATGGCTTTTGGGAATCACTCCCTTGGCCTCACACTAAACCCATCTCAGGCAAAATTATTCAAGCATAAAAGCATTCAAATAATCAATCAACTAATTAAAAAGTCTTTACAAGCCTCAATATATAGGCCACCAATAATTAAACTCGAAATAAAGAGTCCTAATACTAATAAAACACTAAAAAGGAAAGTTTTCGTAACAAAAAATTCAAAATTAGAAGTCCCGTCACGACGTCCACGGACGTCCGTAGTGCCCCACGGACGTCCGTGACCTACGTACAGATAGGGGGCAAAATCACGGACGTCCGTCACTGTTCATCGTGAACAGTAATTTTTTTTTTTTTTTTTTTTTCTTGACATTCCCCGTCAGAATCTAACTTAAAATCTCATTTGGCATTTTTAGGAATATGAGTTTTGTCAAGAATCTTTGAGAATTTGAGTGAGATTCTTAACAATTCTCAAAATTACTCAGAAACATCCGAACGCGGCCCAAATGCGGCCTCCTGAATTTGCAATATTTTCTTTGTTGCATTGCAGCCCAACCTTCAGTTGGTGTTAGCTGTTACTCTTCTCTTTCCCTCCAACTCATGTTTTAGATTGGTGTTGAAACAAACCAAGTTAGCTCAGAACTGGTTCTGACCCGAATCAAAAGTGAACCCAAATCAGAATTAGCTCAGCTAAAGTACTTAAATATGAGCAATATATGCACATAAATTTTAGCGTTTTGGGATTAGGGTTTTTGTGTTTAGTTGGAGAATTCATGATTATGGTTTATTTTTAGCGTTTTGGGATTATTGGGGAATGAGAAATTGGTTATTGGAGGGAGGGTTTTCGTGTTTAGTTGGAGAATTTATGATCAGGGTTCAGTGTTTAGCGAGAATAGTCTGCATTAGGGTTTTTGGATTTAGTAGATCTACATGGAGGGAGCCCTCGTTTGCCCTGAGACTAGGAGGAAGTTTCCAATCAATAAGGGGATCCTTAATATGTTGTTACATGAAGACAAAGTTTGATTTCAAATTTGGACTTCTTTCTTATCGAGTTTTTAAAGTTTTTTTTTTCGTTTTGGTTTATTAATGGTGTTGGTTGGAAGGGACATTGATTTGGGTGAATCTATGAAAATGAGGTGTGATATTTTTTGTTTGTTGGGGGGTTGATTTTTTTCTTTTGGATTAGGGTTAGGAAAAGTTGGTTCTTTTGAGAGTGATTAGGGTTTGGATAAAGGTAGCCTGGTACCAAGGACCTGGTAAGATATCTCGCCACAATCACATGATTAGATGCCACGTAAAGGAGTGGCTCGATGATCATAATACTATTGTGAAAAAAAAAGAGTCATAAAATCATGCATTTAATTGCACGGAAAATGAATGGTTTAGTTTCAACGTTTATTTTCCACAAGGTTGACACCATTGACTATAAAGTTTTATTTATTTTATAGTTATTATTTTTTTGTCAAAACATGTGATCATCGAGCTGCTCCTTTACTTGACACCCTATCATATGTGATTGTGTGCCTTGCGACAACAAACTAATATAGGACCAGGTAAGTTACCTGGTCCTTAGTACCATTCTAACATTATGCTCAGGGTTTTGAATATAATGGGGAAACTCATAAGTAGTGTTTAGTTTTTTGAAGGAAAGATAGTTGGTTAGATGAAAAGGTGATTCAGGTTAATATTTGAAAGTGAGGTTTGATATTTATTGGTCATCGTGTTGTTTTGTTTCTTGTGGATTAGGATTTTTGGATTAGTGAGAGAATTGGGAACCCCAAAATCCGCATTCGACTGGGATGTCCTAAACGTGAAAAGCTTTTTTGAGGCAGAAGTCTTTGGCAGTCTTCTCCGACCGAAAATGCAGTAGAAACTTAGTTTTGGAGATTATAGATAGTGTAGGCCATTCTGTACATTCCCATGTATTAAGTATCCATCTATGTAATTGAAACAGTGTTAACGAATCCCTGATTGTGTGTAGCACCATCCAATACTGACGAAGATTTCTAGCAAGTGAGAGATACTGCGCAGAATCGAAACGGAGTCTCCTGGAGATATGTCCCATTCTCTATTGGGAAGACTCACCCCCTCCTCCAGCGGTGGGAACCGTAATTCCCGATATGCCAGTTTCATCAGTTTCATGATATGCAATGCAATTCAAGTCGTTGATAGCCCATTAACCCAGATATATCCATACACATAAATGTGTAGAGAAATAAGACTCATCCCAAAATGTGTAGATGGGAAAGGCAATGATGATGAATTAAACTATTTCTGTAGGCTCCTTTGTCGTGGCACTGTGCTTGTAGACATTGAGGGGTTCAAGGTCTCCAATCGTATGAAGCATGTGACCCATCTTCAGTTTGCAGTTGATTCCATTCTTTTTGTGACGCCAACCTGGATAATCTATTCGTCCTAATTTTTATTATTCGTTGTTACGAACTCTCATCCGATCAGAAGGTGAATGTGGAGAAGTCTACAATTATGGGCTTGCTTGTTGGAAACAACCTCCTCAATGAGCTGGCCATCTTTGTTGGGTGTAAATCAGGTATCCTACCAGTCAAATATCAGGCCTTCCTCTATGTTTAGGGTGGCCCAGTGTGTGCTTATGGGATCCTGTCATCAAGAGGATGGAGCAAGTTCGCTGTTCGGAAGGGTAAATTGCTGTAGTTCGGGGGTAGAGTGACTATAATCAAAGCCGGTTTAGCTAATTTGCCGGTTTACTACCTCTCCATGTATCGGTGTCCTGTGACGGTATTCAATAAATTGGAGAGTTTGATGAGGCAATTCTTATGGGTAGATATATCTAGATCTAGTACTTTAACTAATCCTTTTGGCAGTTATAGAAAATTTTCTGGTGTTAACTTTTGCAATCCAGAGTTTTCTTGTGCATATGGTTAGTTTCCCATGTGCTGGTAGTGGCTCCCATATAGTCGGAACAATACTCCTCATATTTGTAATCGTAGATCTATTAATCACAGTTCTGCAGTCTAATTAGAAATTTTGACGTTCATTGATCAAATTTGTCACTAACTATGTTTCACAATTTTTTCATCTTTCAACGTTTAGCTTTGTTCTTGGTCACTTTGTTGTATAAGGTTTTGGAAATGATGGCTGCTATATACCAAACAAAAGGTCAGTATTTATCATTAAATTTAAATCTATTTTACTTATCAGTCCCAATCTATACTGCTCAGAAATTTAGCTAATCGGAGCTAATTTGTTTCATTCAATGCAGAGTATATAGGAGTTTTGGGAATTTATGCATGTGAATGTGAATGTGAATGTGAATGCTACAAAGAGAAGGTAAATTTTCTGATGTGGCATTTGCTGCTCTTCTATCTTCTTTCTACTGCTACAGGTTAACAGTTCTCAGAACATATCCCCTTTGATGGCAACAAGTTTATCCAAACATTAATTGTGTTCTTTTTATTGTTCATATCACAACCATTTTCATTTAATCGACAAAAATCCATTTGCTTCACTTGCATAATAGTAGTAAGTAAGCTGTCCAAGCTTCTGAACTTAGGATGTATCTACCATGATATAAAATCTCAAGATCGGTCTTGATATCAGTCATGTGTAATGGTTTGAGCTCTGCTTATTTATTATTTTTTCCTGTTTTAGTTCTTTTAGTTATCTTTATTTCTTAATTTACTGCATATATAATATATTTGATGATTATTTATAGCCATAAAATTTGTGGGATCAGTAATCCTGGAGATTTGTGCCTAGGGAGAAGATCTAGCTATTATTATTGCTCATACTTACTTAGATGGATCTGTTTCAGTGGTGATCTTTTAGTTTTGTGACTAGCTATAGCCCACAAGATCCACATATTTATTATTATTATTATTAAATCTGGTTTAGAGAGTAAGGATTCAATCTCCAATACATATATCATTTCGCCAAAATAAGCCTGCAAAATCTGCATGCAGAAATGGCATGCAAAAACAATGATATGTCTAATCTGTAAATTAATTATAAATCTCAAGCGCTATTGAACTCCAAATGGATTTGTGTAAATGAATTTAGATAGATTCATGGAAGAAAATCAAAATCAATTATCCTGTAGTTGATTTGTAGCTGAAGTAGGCATTGGTTTCCTTATTTATCTGAATTACTTTTCTTCTGGCGTTCTCCATTCAAGCATATTTTCATCGCACTTAAATGTAAATCATATTTCCTTTGGTTTACAATGGTCCATAGGGATCTGTTGTTGGTGTGGATTTGTTGTGAAGTATCATTTCTATTGTTTATCTTTCTGTATACCTTTATTTTGGTACTCTTTAGTTTGGATGCATATGCATGGGATAACTTAGAAACTTTACGGGACCAGTTTGGGACATTGTCTTAGAGATTAATGGATTAGTCATAATGAAAAAGCCTCTATCATTTGGTTTGTGATAAAATTTAAGGTATTGTGACTATGAAATGCTGGAGTAGGCAGATTTGTCTTTGGAAATTACTCTATTACACCATTGCTGTTAATGGAAACCAGAGCACTTTTTTCTTTATCCAAGTGATACTAGTAATGGAGTAAATGTCACAAAACTACAGATTCGTCAACAAGACAATTGAATTATAGTTGAAGCTTTTTATTGCTCTATTTTTCCATGTGTAATGAAGGTTCCTTCATAGATATAACTTAGACATTCAAATATGTGCTATGACATGGACACGAAATATCAGCCCTGACAACCACGACTGGAGATTCGTCAACAAGACAATTAAATTATAGTTGAAACTTTATATTGCTCTATTTTTCCATGTGTAATGAAGGTTCCTTCATAGATATAGCTTAGACATTCAAATATGTGCTATGACATGGACACGAAATATCAGCACTGACAACCATGAATGTGCATAGGATTTGGTGCCATGTGGCACTCGAATGGTGTGTATGTAATGGTATGCACTTGTCATTAATTTTGGACATTTTTCATATGCATCTCACTTGTGTATGGATATTGGCCTCCCAAGCATAGTGACAAATTTTGCCGAAATTTGTGAAATTCGCCGAAAAGGGGGTCAAACGAAAATTTCGGTAATTTGTTTTTTATGTTTAAAAATTTTGATTTTTTATTTTATTTTAAATATGCTAGTAATTTAGTATATATTGTAGTAATTTTTTTTAAAAACATTAAATATATTTTTTGTACATTTTTAATCCTAGAAACTTTCCTGAATTTTTTCCGAAAGGTATCGAAATTAATCCGAAATGTACCGAAAGGACCCCCACCGAAAAATTACCGAAAATGAAATTTGTCACTATGCCCCCAAGCCGATATGGATCCTACTTTTCATATTTTCTAAGCGTCTCCACTGTCTAGAATAATACAGTGGAGATCATTTTTAGTCCCTATCTTTCATATAAAAGATGGTGAGATCGTGGCCCACATATCAGACAATCAGGTATTGATTCCACATGGCACACGTCTGAATAGTAGACCCAAGAACCCTTCTCATAGTACTCTGGTATGTCTGTCATGATCACAGTCATTTTTGTGGATGTGTGCCACATGAAATCATCATTTGACTTTATATAGATGGGTCTGATGTCAAGATCTATTGCACCAAAGATTGGGACAAAAATCAAGGCAGTCAACAATGTTAATGGTGCAATAATCAGTTGCGGAGACCAAATCTTCAGTTGCAAATACCCGTACCCTTTTCTTTGATCCCATATATCGCATGGATTTCTTACTAGTTAGAATAAATAATGCATAATTCAGGTGCATGCTTTGGTTCCATTTCTGCCACATATATACCTTATTCCATGCATGTGTCTGTTTCAGTTGGTTCCTTTGGTTCTATTTCTACCACATTCTTATTCCATGCATGGTTATTATTGCTGTTGGTCTTTTTTTTTCTTTCTTTTTAAATATTAGATGAAATTTGATATGTAATTTCATGCTTGCAGGATGATTTCGTCGTCAGTACAATTGGTGATATTCAATCTCTGTTCCTGACTGTTATGTGTAGTACAGTGAGCATACTCTGCCAGAAATCGTCAGGGTTGGGGACTGCAAATCAAACTGAACTGCTGGAAAGTCTTTGTTTTGTGAATGCGGTCATTGCATTCTGCAAACATCAACACCGCGTCCCAAGCATCCCTGTGAAAACTCAAGTCAGTCCGCTATAACAAGCTCTGTTTCTTTATTTTATTTTAGTTAATTTGTCTGTGAGGTAAAGGTTAAGCTTCTTGAGATTTTATTTCTCAGGTTGAGTTGCTGAGCATGGGCTCTGCAGTGCTGGCAAAGACAGTGAAGGGGAGGAAGGGACATTTTAAAGCTTCCAATAAAGCATCTTTTGGCCTTAGATATGAAGCTAAAATCAAATGTTCAACATTCAAACCTCACGCTGGAAACAAATCAATGTGATGGCCCAGAAGGTTCGTACAATAATTGTGTGAAAACATTAGTAGATGAATCAATGTCGAGTACTGCACTGGCTGGAGAAACTGGTACAGTTCAAAAAGATGAAAGTGGAGTTGCCAACAAGGATGTTCCAGAAGAAAGGACTTGTGGAGACTTCTCTGCTCATGAAGCCCCCAATAAGAATGGGGAAGGAGTAGAAAATGGAAAAGATGGCATGGATGAAAAGTTACAACAGTTTAGTGCACAGAAATAATTTAACACGGTTACCGAATTGACGGTGAAAGAGAAATGGTGGAGTTGGGAATTGATAACGCCTTGGATCAGTGCTTTTTCTGCTTGTATGGGTTATATCTTAAAGGTGGTCCAGATTCATCCACTGAAGATGACATAGCCATACACAAAAACACTAGCCGAGGAGATTAACAAACCAAGGAACAATGTGCTGATGTGTTTCAATATATTTTGCCGTATGCAAAGGCTTTATCTGTGAGTGGTTATTTGGCTTCTGTTTTATTTTTTTCTTCTCTTTGAAAGTTTCGAACAATTGATTGTTTCCTTATGAAATAGGGTAATTTTAATTGAGAGACTGCTCTGTTGATCTCAAATATTAATTTTGATCGATAGGGTCCAAAGTCTTGCTTATTATGTCATCTCAAAGATTTGTACTGTGGCACATGGGTTAAAAAAGAAAGACTTGGTATTTTTGAGACCCGTTCCACATGGGTTAAAAAAGAAAGCCGTATGATTTGATGTCAATGAAGTAAAGATCTTTGATGCTAAAAATTGGCACGAAATGTGATCTTTGTTATCTACTTTAATACATAACTCGTATTTTTTGTCAATCTTTGGCGTCAATGTCATGTGATTCAAATGAAATGGCTTAGATGGTGTTCCATGTGGCATGGGTCTCAAAATTACTTGGTCCTTCCTTTTAACTCATGTGCCACAGTACAAATCTCGTGTGCAACTTTTAGCTTCCCAAAAAATACTTACAGGTTTATATGGGGAATGTTTTACTTTAAAAAGAATAAAAATAATTTATTGCCGGCGATTCTTAACCACCGGAGAAGGTATACCAATTTTTTGCCGGCAGTTTTAAACTGCTGGTAAATACAATTAAACAAAGATAGGGGATTTGGAGTTAGAACATATTCCCGACGGTTTTAATTGCTGGAGTATATTAAGAGTCACCGGCGGTTATAAACCATCTTCTAGTTCTTGCAACTGTTTCTTCAATTCCACCATCTCTTTTGGAGTCATTCTGTAAGGTTGTTGAGACATAGGGTTCGTTCCAGGAACTAGGTCAATTTTGAATTTGATCTCTGTAGGCAGGGGTAAACCATATAACTCTTTAGGAAATACATTTGGGAATTCCTTGATTACGGGGACTCGGTCTAAGGTGAGTTCCGACTCTTTCTCTACTTGATTAGAAGACACGACGAATGCATGTTACAACGACGAGGGTTCTTCGATCAGTGATAGGAATGTTCCAGATTAACCGAGAATTTTCAGAGTCAGGGTCTTATCATGACAGTTGAGATATATTCTACTCATTCTACAATATAGAGAACAAAAGTAACAAAAATATAGTATTTTTTATATTGGTAATTTTGGGGATTTGTTGGGAATTTTTGGGATTTATTATTATTATTATTTTTTTAATTTTTGGGAAAAAATTAAAAAATTTTGTGCCATAGCACAATCGCATATGCGATTGGGCCATGCCATCACATAGGGTCGCGTATGTCATTTAATAACATTGCTTGCATCATCTACACGGTATTAGAACATCCATTCCTCTCTTCTTGCACACACGTAGGGACTCTTCCCCAAGCAACCTCTCAAGTCAAAACTTGAACTTTGAGAACAGCCACACTCTTCCACATAACGGCTCAAGGCTAGGCAATCAGAGGTCTTCTATTGAAGCATCTATAGAAGGATTCAACTGTGAACTTTCCTTTCTCCGCAATATTCCACACCACATTTCTTGGATTTTCCATTTATCCTTTAACTCTACTTCTCGTTCCCCTTGTCAATTTCTTCATATTGCAAATTCCTTCGTGGTTGAGTATTTCATTATTTCCTTCTCCTTCCCACACATTCTCAACCAGTATCTCCTTCCTAATTGCGAGATTAAAGATCAGCCCGTTACAAATTTCTAACATCTCACCACTCTATCTATCATACCGAAATCCATATCTTAGACTGGATCCCACCTTAAACCTGATCTCCTCATTAAATCTTCCTCTAATGTTATGGACCCCCTTCAACCATCCTGACCCTAGATTACTCTTAGGACCCCTAATAGTCGATCCCAAACTGTCTTCTTGGGCTAAGCCTGGAAGTTGTGACCTACGAAACCTCCCTCTCTTCACCACATCTCCATAACCATCTTCCCGTGAGTGCCATCTTCGTACAGCATAATGATTGAATACCCAAGCCTCCACTTCTTTTGCCAATCTCCTTATATCCCAATTGTTCACATGACTTTTTTCTTTTCGCTTTCCTTCTTCTCCACAAAAAATTTCTTCGTATCTTTTCAAGCCTCCCCACATTCGTTATGGGCAATGAAATAAAATTATGTTTGCAAATTTGAAAGGGTGGCCTTAATCAAAGTGAGTTTCCCTTCTTTGGATATAAGCATACCTTTCCAACCAGCCTACTTCTTATCGAATCTTTTAAGTATCGGGTCCCATTGATTAATATTTGACTTTCTAGTACATAGGGGAGTCCTAAATAAGTCGATGGAAGCCTGCCCCAACCGCACGCCATCATGCAGCAATCTCCACAATTACAACATCATCGACCTTCCCACCATTGGTCGTGATTTTCCATAGTTTCTCACCCTTTATGCAGACTGACATTACATTTCTCTTATTGCTTTCACCAACATCACATAACACAATAGAATCATCTGCATACTGCAAATGAGATACAGAAGGACTACCCCGCCTAAGCTTGAAGTCTATTATCAGATTAACCTCTACAACTCTCCCCCTCAATTTGCTAAAGGCCTTACCCCACTACTGTGAATAAGAAGGGAGATAGCGGCTCTCCTTGACTAGAAGGCTACACATTTCCCCCACCTTCCTTTTCACAAAGAATGGAACAATAAAATTCCCCCTTTAGCAACTCTCAGGAATGTTTATAAAATTCTGTTGTAAATCCATCCCAGCTTGGGGAGTGGTCCTCGCCTTTAAAATAGCTTTCCTTATTTCTCTCATCAAAGCCACTCTCTAAGACTTCTCGGTCCTCTCTGTCAATCTGTCTAAATTCATCCTCTTTCGCATCCTTGGCTTTCTTCCTTCTGAAGTTTCTCTCTTTCCTAAGCCTATCATCCGTTCCTCATCCTCCCCATCAACTTTCCAAATGCCTTTTAGAATTTTCCTCTTTCACTTGAATTTTTCAAGTGTCTTTTAGAATTTCTTCATTTCTTCGTGCACATTACCAAACACTTCTTTACATCTCCCCAACTCTGTTCTAAGCTTCTTTAATTTTGATGCAAATCTTTTTAACTAGACCTCTAGCCTCTTACCAACTCATCAAAACCTTGTGAAGAAGCCACATATTTTCCAACCTAAAGGGTGTTGGTCCCCATTAACCCTCCTCAAAACTTAAACAATGCTGCAACGCTGGTCGCAATAAGGCTTTAAGTAACAAATTACGGTAAACATGTACCTATTCGTTGTTGCCCGTAACTCATGATTAGAATCTCTCTTCCATTCGACAAAATATATTTTACCCCACACATTAGGATATCTAAAAGCTCACATCTCAGCATAAATAGATGGAATTTCCTAACGCTTGAATTCCTTCGTCACCTTCTGCTTTTTTCATCACTTAGGCTCCATTTACTTTTTTCCTCACAAAACTTGATCGTGTTAAAATCTCCTACGCATCATGGAACTCTCCAAGATTCTTTTATCACTCTCTTAACTCCCCCCAAAAACTTATTTCTCATCTAACTCGTTGGGTCCATACACAATGGTCAAAGCCCAAATCACATCTTTTTCTATATCCCTGGATCTCTGTTTTATGGGAATTTTCTTTTCCTATTCTCAGGCCTCTCAAGGTTCCTATTCCCACAGTTCGTCATTCGTACACTATTCCCAACGATTTCCTCTACCAAAATCCTAACCTTTGCTTTCCGTCATTTATCCCATTTTGTCTCTTGCAAGGCAATCACACCCAACTTCTTATGTCTTAGAAACACTTTTATCACATCAAGTTTCTCTCTTCCCTCGAGGCCCCTAACATGCCATAAGAAAATTTGTATCAGGAACAAACAAAAGATCCCACACCCTCTACTCACCTTCCTACCATTATTTTGATTTCCTCTTTTCCTTTCTTCCACCCCCTCTTGATTTGGGGAGGATCTAAATTTTCCAGGGGGCTGCTTTTTTGTGGACGACATAGAGGGGGGGACTGCTTGGAACCTCTTCACCAGAAGGCGGCTCAGAGAAGAGGAGGTGGCACCGTTCCAGCAGCTGTTGGTTGTGCTCTACGGGCTCAAAAGGACTCCTAGCGGCTCTGATGAGAGGATCTGAGTGCCTAACAAGAAAGGGATCTTCAGTGTAAAGTCTTACTACCGGATTTTAACGAGTCGGCCATTAGTCAGATGGGAGTGGGCGGGTCCTTGGAAATCCCCGGTCCTCCTCAAAGTAAAAATTTTCTCGTGGGCAATGATCCAAGGGAGAATCCTCACCATCGACCAACTGCTCAAAAGGGGCAAAGTCCTACCAAACGTTTGTGCCATGTGTCTTCAGACGAAGGAGTCCGCGAACCATCTCTTCCTTCAGTGTTGGGTGGCTTCTAAGGTGTGGGGGGTGATCCTCAAGTATTTCGACATGAGTTGGGCGTCTCCGGCCACCATTCCGCAAATGCTATTAGTATGGTTTGACATTAAGTTGGAGTGGCAGCTGGGGGCGTTTTGGAGAGTTGGCTTCTTCATGGTGGTTTGGAGTCTGTGAGTTGAAAGGAACGACGACATTTTCAGCCGGAAGCAGCAGCCAATTGGCATGATCTTGAATGGTGTCAAAGACATGATGTGCCATTGGGTGGTCCTGGACAAGGACGGTGCACAGGGGGACCCCTACTCGTAGGAGCTGGGGTAGGACTCTGACCCCATCCCTGCGACTGCTGTTGTGTCCTTGTTTTGGGTTTGTTTTTTTCTTTTTTGTTTTCTCCTTTTGCGACGGATCCCTTGTGCGGATCCGCGCTCCTTTTGTTCGGTTGTTTGTCTCTTTGTATCCTTTTCAGCTGCTCATTGTTTTTTAATATATTGGATGACCATTTACCAATAAAAAATAAATAAAAAATTATCCACCTCTATACAACTGCTTTTCCAACGTGAATCCTTGCACCTCTCCTTTTGCTTTTTCCAAATCAACTAACATCTTTACCAGCTCCTCTTTCCACCCTCTCTATATGTCAACCTGATTTTAACACCAACTTTCACCTGTTTGTGAGTTTTCTTTGTAATGACCCAACCAAATTATCCGCACTTTCCACCATCTATTCATCTATTAGAACTCGAACTCATCTCTATTTCCCCCAAATCCATAGATGGACTTTCCCATTATTCGCACTCAGCATCCCTTCATTTCCTCCCTCACCGACCCTGACGATTTAAGATTCTATACTTCCCCATTCCTTTCCCACACTCCGTTTCCCTACACCTATTCCCATTGAAACCTATGACCAATCCCCAACCATCACCTTCTTTACCATTTTTGAAAGCTCCCATCCACCCTAAACCCCCCTGGTCATTTGTAAATGTCCTATTTCCATCCAGGCCCAGGGTCAGCAGATTAATTGATATCAGGGCCCACTGACAAGTTAGGGAAGGACAGAGAACCTGCATCCACAAGGTGAGGAGCAGCAACTGGAAGCAAAAGAAATAACGACTCAGTTTGTAGGATGTTGTCATTCAACAGAGGAGCCATTCTTGATGCTCATATTGCTGACGGGGTGGTACATTTTCCAGGTCAATCTGTCATAGAAATCTGATGGCGAAGTATCCCATGTTCTACCACCATTATCATGAAACAATGCTCCATATTTTCCCAATTACGTAATGTTGGATCAGAGAAATTTCATGAACCACATGCTGAGGCGTTGGTAGTGCAGCATCTCTCTGTCGCCTCTATCTGAATCCTCAATCAGAGGTGCAACCTTAAAATCAATATTAAAGTTACTTACTTGTGAATCTGCCTGATTAGCCGACCCACCACAACTTGACCGGACTGAAACAAGGCCATTCTTCATAGTGTCCCAATATGGGGACCATTGAGGCCGGTAAGGGCTACAAATATGGGGCTTGGTAACTGGTTTAAGGCCTAGTAGTGGGCCATTTAGGGAGTGGGTGACGCAGGACGGTACCCTAAACTACGTGAATGATATGATTGAATTTTTGCCGAAATTAAATGGGAATTAAACTAAACAATGAAACTTGCAAAATATAACGAATACCTCAGGGTCTCATACTATTCCTTGGGAGAATCACGTATAATTCAGGCAGGGTTCAGTCCAGGCGCTAGATCCGTTAGGTTGCAGCGCAGATCGATCCTAGAGATAGAACTCTAGGTTTCTTTCCAGATTAGGGTGCTCACGATTCAATGATGGGATCACTGATTTTCTCTGAATATCAGGTGCGGAAGGTTTAATAACTCTACTGGGCTCTACGGTTGTTGAATCGAATCGATTCAAGGATTTAGAGAAGTTTAGGGTTTAGGATTTCACAAGAAGATGGTCGATTTAGGGTTGTAGAATCACGCAAACAAAAATAAAAGAGGTAGATAAAATTGTAGGCTTCACACCCTTGGCTTCGCACCAAACCCTTCTCGGGAAGAAGATTCACTCTTCGTAGAGGCTCATCTCAAGCACACATAAGCAAAAGCTCTTTTCATTCATAATCAATCTCCTTAATAGAGTGTTTACAAGGCCTTTATATAGGCTAAGAAAACCCTAAACGAAATAAAACTCGCACTAAAAGAGTTCTAAAATAATAAAAGACTAAAAAAAAACAAATAAAAGAAATTTTTTGTCACTGGGCCCACTCGAGCGAGGATTATAACCGCTCGGCGAGGCCTTCGGCGAGCAAGTGGCCTTCGGCGAGGATTATAACCGCTCGGCGAGGGCTTGCTGGGCATTCTCCTTGCGGTTTCCAGAATATCTTCTCTTGCCTAGTTTTAATTTCCATTCCTCTTCTTCTGACGTCGGTATACGCGGAAAGGTCCATATCCGATGTCTACAATGTCGGCGTCCCCGTCAATTCTCTCGGGCCGAAAAGGCTTCATCACCGATGAAGCGGCGTCGTGATAGTGCTCGAGTATGTCGGGGTTCAAACGTCGAACTTCGTCTTGACGACCCATGAGTTCTCGAGTCCGGCTTTCCAAACCACTTGACCAAGTACTTTTGAATTCCACCATCATGGGTGGATATCGCCATATCGTCTAGTATTCCTTGATCTCTCTGCGTTGCTTGTGTGGGGAAGGGAAGGGTAGGGGGTTCTGCAGGTGAAGGAATGTGGGCTCGGGGCTGCGTGGAAGGGGTTGTGAGGGGTGGGGGCTGAGAGGAACCAGTCCTCCACATTGAATGTAGAGTGACCCTATATCGGTGGCTAAAGAGAACATATGCATTAGGGCGCTCCTTGCCACAATTCTAAAGGCCCATACGGGCTTGAAGTTTCTTTGCGGCTCCCAATGGAACCGCTGTGCCTAACGAACCATGACGTAATCTCCAACACTGAATTCCTTGAAGCGCTGTCATCCACAGAATATTTTGTATTGTTCATTGCTAGCATTAATTCTTTTCTAATTTGACATGCAATTCATGTATATGTTGTGCAAATGAATCGGTGACTCGAAACTTCGATGAGATGCGAGACATGGGAATTAGATCAATTGGTATTCTAGGCCTATGACCAAGGGCGACCTCAAAAGGACTCATACCTAGGGACCTATTGGCTGAATTGTTATATGCAAACTCTTAAAGGCAAAATAGAATCCCAAGTCCTAGGGTGATCACCAACAAGACAACGGAGAAGATTACCTAAGCTCCTATTGGTGGACTCTGGTTTGGCCATCTGTTGAGGATGATAGGTCAAGAAGAAAATTGGAGCATGGTACCCATCATGTGCCATAAAGTTTTCGAAGTAATGGTAAATCTCACATCTCGATCAAACACAATGCAGGGTAAACCATGTAGACGCACAACCTCCCAGAAAAATAGTTTGGCTATGTGAGCCGCGCGGAGGTTTTGGAGCGGTATGAAGTGGGCCATCTTAGAAAAGCGGTCCACTACCACAAAATGGAATCGTGCTTCGTTGAGTCTTTGGAAGTCCTAGCACGAAATCCATGGAGATGTCTTGCCACGGGGTGTGTGTGGCACGGGCAAAGGGTGTATAAGCGTATTTTGTTTTATATGCTTTGCAACTTGGCATGTACGACATTGTTTCGACCCTAGAGACATCTCTCACAAGGCTAGGCCAATAGAACCTATCCTCAACAAGCGCCTTTGGTTTTATCGCCCAAAATGTCCTAAGCAATCCTCCCAGGCATGTAACTCCCGGATGAGGAAGTCACAATGAAGTGCGAGGGATGCACAAACGATTCCCTTTGAACAAATACCCATCCCAGGTATATTGAGTTATTGTTGTTCGAATTTTCAAAGAAAGCGGTGTATACGCATCGAAATGGGCAATCGGGATAATCTTGCTTCAAGCTGCTCAAATCCGATGACCTCGGTGCCCATAGGCGCAAAGTCATGACTTCGACGACTAAGCGCATCGGCTGACCTTGTTCTCGGCACTGACCTTATGCTTCAAAACAAATGTGAACCCTTGAAGGTACTCGACCTACTTGGCATGCCTTGAGTTCAACTTTTTCTGGGAAGCAAGGAAGCGTAAGGCCGTGGTGAAAACAACACAAATTCTTGCGGTCTCGTAATGTTTTCAATACCACGAGATTGATTGCCGCATAAAACTCCTTGTCATAGGAGGAGTATTTCTGCTTTGCCTCATTGGGTTTCTCACTAAAATAGGCGTCAGGGTCGCCTTCTTCGCTCCGCACTCCCCCTCTGCCTACACCCGATGCGTCACATGCTACTTCGCAGACCTTAGAAAAGTCTGGTAGGCGCATGTGCGACCATTTTCTCTTTTATCTCGGCAAAGGCCCTCGTCGCGGCTTTGCTCCATAGGAACTCCCCTTTTCTCATGCAATCGGTAATGGGAGCCATGATGGTGCTAAAATTTCGGATGAAGCGACGGTAAAATGTGGCCAAACCGTGGAAGCTACGGACTTCATGAATATTCCGAGGTTCGGGCCACTCCACAATGGCCTTAACCTTCGTAGGGTCCGCAACCATCCCGTCTACCGAGACAATGAATCCCAAGAATACAACAGAATGCTGCATGAAGGTACACTTCTTGAGATTCGCGTATAACTTCTCTCCCCTCAAGGTTTCGCAAACCAACCTTAGGTGGATGATGTGTTGCTCCTTGTCTGGGCTGTAAATCAGGATGTCATCAAAGTATACGACAAGGAATTTGCCAAGGAATGGCCTCAACACTTGGGTCATGAGCCTCATAAATGTGCTCGGGGCATTGGAAAGCCCAAAAGGCATGACCATCCACTCATAAAGACCCGTCTTTGGTCTTGAAGGCGGTTTTCCATTCATCGCCAGCGGCGAATCGCTTTTGATGGTAGCCACTTTTAAGGTCTATCTTGGAAAAGATAAGTGGCCCAACCATCATGTCAAGTATGTCATCGAGTCCGCTGGTATGGGAAACCGATATTTAACAAAGGATCTTATTAATCGCTTCGGCTATCCACACACATGCGCCTATGTACCATCTTTCTTAGGCGTGAGTAATGTCGTACAACACACTGCTCAGACTCTCTTTATGAACCCCTTTGTAGGAGTTTCATCGACTTGCCGAGTCAACTCTGATGCTCAACCGGATTCAACCTATAGTGGGGCAGGTTCAGAATGTCGATCCGGAACTAAGTCAATCATGCGGTTGAATGTCACGCATGGGAGGGAGCTCACTAGGTAAGTCTTCGGGAAGACATCCGCAAATTCATTCAGATGGGCTCTACCTCCTTGGGGTACTCACTGCATCGACTCAAGTACTCTCAACAAGAATAACGACATACACAACACTCTCATCTTCGATGCTCTTTCAAACTCAAGGGGTCACAATATTGATGGCCTTGGATTGACCTCCCTTCTTCTCAACTCGTTGGATCGATGGTGCTTTGGGAGCCAAAGGGTTAAGAGTGATTTTCTTGCCCTTGTAATTGAACGCATAAAATGTTAGATCGCCCAAAAATAGTCACGTTCAAATCATAGAGCCATGGCCTCCCTAAGATAATGTGGCCCACATCCATTGGTACCACATCGCACCATAGAGTGTCGCAGTATGAACCCAACTGTATGGGTACACGACACCTCCGAGATACGGAATGGATGAAGAGTCAACCCATGCGACTTTATGCGGTCTCGGATGGGCTTGTGTGTAAGCCCTAAGCGGGTGAGTATGTTCGACACCACATTGGTGCAACTTCCGCTATCCACAATTACCCTACAACTCTTTGTCCCACATGTGACAAAGGTGTGGAAGATGTTCTCCTTCGCCAATCCTCCTTTTCATCCTGCTGAGGCTGCTGCAAAGGCACACCTCACAACTAGAGCGCCACCCATGCTATCACCTTCCTCGTCACTAGGTGTGGCATTACCAAAGACCTCTTCCTCATAAACTCCTTCACTCTCTTCTCCTTCCCGTCAATGAAGAGATTCCTTTGTGGGTCTCTCGTAGGGCATTGGGCGGCAAAGTGTCCCAACCCTTGACATTTATAGCATTTGACATGAGACCCACTCTTCGAGGATTCTCCGGCTACACCCTTACCTTTGTCAAACCTCACATTGGTAGATGTGGGTTGCGTGGGTTTGGCAGGCGGGTTTCCAGCACTAGATTTCACTTCGCCAGTACGGAATTGACTAGTGTGAAAATCAGATCGCCTAGTCACCGTCATTTTCAAATATCGTTCAAGGTCTTGAACGACGGTGTAACACTCGGCGAGAGTCTCAACAGGGTGGGAGACTAACTCTTTCTGCAAGTCAAATCTCAATCCGGTACGAAATCTGGATAGAGTGACTTGGGGGTCTTCGGATACCTTGGCTCTCATCATGAACTCTTCAAATTTGCCAATGTAATCCGATACAGGCATACTACCTTGGCGCAGATTTTGCCATTGGTCAAGGAGACGATGGTAGTATGAAGAAGGAACGTACTTCTCTGTAAGTCGCTCCTTCATGTCCTCCCAATGGGTAATGGGAGCACAACCCGCATTCGTTCTGATGCGTTCAACGTTGACCCAAAAGAGTCGGGCTTGGCCTATGAGCTTCATCTTAGCAAGTCTAACACACCTCTCATCGCTCATGCCAAACCACTCAAAGTGCTGGTCCATATCGGATAACCAGTCAAGGAAGACTTGAGGATCTAGCCTTCCATCGAAAGTCGGGAACTCAACTCGGACATTTTTGAGGAGCCTCCCTTCCGGGTCGTAGTCATCTCCATGATGATCAAACCTATGATTCCGGCTCCGATTATGTTGGTAGCCATTTCGTTCAAAACGTGGACCATTACGCTCACGGTGTGGTTCAAAGTACTCATCACCCTCGTCTAACCGATTGGCTCGGTCTAACAATCTCTCATTGGATGTTTCGAGAGTCCTTTGGGCTGCCTCTAAGGTAGTCATTCGATCGTTGATCGATTTTAGGTCAGCCCTCAGGCTGTTAAGAGCTTCGGTAATCCCACTCATGTCCATGGTGATACAGTTTACTACTGACGGGCTCTAGAATGGAATGCAAGATGAACACTTTGGCCAAACTGAAATAATATGTGATGAAAATAAAGTGCAATCAATGCAATGTCACACAGTATGCCCTAACCTAGAACCTAGGGCTCTGATACCAAAACTGACGCAGGACGGTACCCTAAACTACGTGAATGATATGATTGAATTTTTGCCGAAATTAAATGGGAATTAAACTAAACAATGAAACTTGCAAAATATAACGAATACCTCAGGGTCTCATACTATTCCTTGGGAGAATCACGTATAATTCAGGCAGGGTTCAGTCCAGGCGCTAGATCCGTTAGGTTGCAGCGCAGATCGATCCTAGAGATAGAACTCTAGGTTTCTTTCCAGATTAGGGTGCTCACGATTCAATGATGGGATCACTGATTTTCTCTGAATATCAGGTGCGGAAGGTTTAATAACTCTACTGGGCTCTACGGTTGTTGAATCGGATCGATTCAAGGATTTAGAGAAGTTTAGGGTTTAGGATTTCACAAGAAGATGGTCGATTTAGGGTTGTAGAATCACGCAAACAAAAATAAAAGAGGTAGATAGAATCACCCTTGGCTTCGCACCAAACCCTTCTCGGGAAGAAGATTCACTCTTTGTAGAGGCTCATCTCAAGCACACATAAGCAAAAGCTCTTTTCATTCATAATCAATCTCCTTAATAGAGTGTTTACAAGGCCTTTATATAGGCTAAGAAAACCCTAAACGAAATAAAACTCGCACTAAAAGAGTTCTAAAATAATAAAAGACTAAAAAAAAACAAATAAAAGAAATTTTTTGTCACTGGGCCCGCTCGAGCGAGGATTATAACCGCTCGAGCGAGGGCTCGCTCGAGCGAGCTTAAGTGGCCGCTCGAGCGAGGATTATAACCGCTCGAGCGAGGGCTTGCTGGGCATTCTCCTTGCGGTTTTCAGAATATCTTCTCTTGCCTAGTTTTAATTTCCATTCCTCTTCTTCCGACGTCGGTATACGCGGAAAGGTCCATATCCGATGTCTACAATGTCGGCGTCCCCGTCAGTGGGACTTGGAAATATGGGTCAGATGACTCAGATCCACAGTAGCTGGCCCAATGGAACTATCGTGGCTAACTGAGCTAGCACTTAAGACACCAATGGATGCTCTAGCTGGACCAGGGCTGGAATTTAAGCTCATATTCGACTCCAGACACCTCTGCTCAACAGCGTTGTCTGAACCTTGACCTTTCAGTATTACCAAACTCGCCGTAGAGGCATCACTGTGCTTCTCCTTTCCACTCAATCCCTCCTTCCTACGCCATTCAGCCCTTGGTATGTGTCCTCTAAGGAGTTTTAATTTCATAGAAAATATGTTTGCAAGTGGGACTGAGAAAGAGTTCATCCCTTGACCAGCTATATGAATTTCTGTTACTTGAACTGCATCAACTTGAGTCCGAAAGGTTTCGGTTTGTAAAGTTGAAGCAATTCAGCCAGCAGTAAAGGGGTGTGATTTGATGCAGGTCTTAGCTGATACAGAAGGAGAGTAGCGGGAATTCTCTATCTTGTAAATTAAACCAAGTAAAGGAACCTTCTCCCATAGTAACATTGACGAGTTCTTCTTACGTCGAAATTGGTTTTTTAATGCGTATTCTCATTTGGAATTTGGAGGTCTTGTAGTAGGGGAAGACAGGTTTCTGTCAAGGAGGTTTCATATTGGGCTGGAGGGGATATTGATTACTTGTTATTAATACTATAGAAACTGCAGGTGGGGCTCTCACAATATAAGATAATCCTTACAACTGAATACTCTGTAGAAACAGTGGTAGCGTCTGGCTGTTTGCAAATGCTATGCTATAATTGGGCTGAACAGCAACCGGACTTCTGTGCTGAACTAAACAGCTTAGAGATAGAAATGGAGGAATTCCTTGGTGTATAGCAGGGGACTTCAATGGGATCAGGGTCACGTGAAAAGGGGGAGGGTCAAGGATCACTATACTGGAATTGGTACTTGTTTAGGGAAATTTTAAATACAAAGTCCAATTTATGTCTTCAATATAATTTGAACTCTTATATCAATGTTGTCATCAGTTTAGTCTGGTCTCTGAGATAACAATGGAGAATATATCAGAAGAGATAAAGTTGCTTCCTAGGTTGTCTCAATGATGAGAAGTACTAATATCCAACGTTTTTGTGTAAGAAAGATTAGATGGATTGTTATTGTAAACAAGGAAACAAAGGAAATAACGTATAAATGTAAAACGGCTCACTAAACAAAGGAAATAAGGTTCTCTCAATGGTTTAGATTGTTTTTATGATATTTGCTTAAATATTTAAATTGGGCGACTCACTAAAGAATAAGGTATAAATGTAAAACAGAAGGTCCCAAATCAATGAGGAGATTGACTTAGCAGCCCAAGTTATTGCAATATATTAACAAAAAAAAAAACATTTCAAATTAACAAAATACGTGAATGAAATTTGCTTAAAGATGAAACCAGAGCCAACTTCTGACAAGGTTTTTTGTCCAGTACTTTGGTCAGGTTGGAGACAGTGTAGGAGGCTTAAAAAGTATAAAAATGCTCTTGGAAGAGCATTTGTATATTTGTCATCTACTTAAACATAAGCTCTTCATCATGTGATTTTTTGATAGCTCGCCTTGTCACAAACCTGAAAGTATAGGCATGTTGGCCATCAATTGTTTCTAGGATACCTATGGTCGCACCCACGCAATCTTTGAGGGTGCCTACATTCGAAATCTGTTGATTGCTTTGAATCAGACGATCTAGATCGTTTTTCACCCCAATCTTCCGCATGATGGATCTTGAGATAATGAACGTATCATCAGACGATTTTTTTTTTTATCCCGCATGGTACAGAATCCTAAAGTGTCGTTTGAGCGTGATGTGTGCCATGTGGAATCTCTTCTCGGGTGCAACTAATTGCTCTCTATTTTTGGGGATTTGTACCACATGGAATAAAAAAGGACCGTCTGATGGTGCATTCATGGTATCAAGTTCCATCGTGTGGAAGATTGGGGTAAAAAACGATCGATATCGTCTGATTTGAAGCAGTCAACAGGTTCAACCAGTTTCAAACGTAGGCGCCCTCAGAGATTGGGGAGAGGGGGGGGGGGGCGCAAACAGAGGTACCCTTGTTTCTGTTATCATGAACATTGTCTGCATATTCTTCTGTTGTGTGTCTAATGCATTTTACATATTAAAGTTAGGTTCTCCAATGTGGATTGCTATTTTTAATGCAGGCCTTATACTTGTGTCCCTTTCCGCGAGCAGTTTCTAGAATATTATTCCAGTACCAAGAATATTGGTGATGCAGAAGAGAATCTTTTGACATGTTTGGCAGATCTATTCACTCAGGTAAATGTTTTATACGTACATATTGGCTATATTACTGTAATATATCTATAACTTGTCTCAGTGACTTCTCTGAGGCCTCTTCATTTATGATCTGATACTACTTTTAAGGGAAACTCCTGTTTTTTCCCGAAAAATGCATTTTGAGCACTTTTTTTCTTTTCGAAAAAACGTTTTCTTTCCCCTCATTTTTTCTCTTTCAAAACCTGTGTTTGATCACAGCACATTTTTTATGGTTATTAATATATTTTTTTAATTTCTGAAAATTTCCTGTTGTGTACCTTTATATACGCCCACGGAATATTGACACGCCCCCACACCAACAATCTTTGATTGCTTTAAATTAGACGATGGAGATCGTGTTTTGCTCCAATCTTCCACAAAGGGGATCTTGAGGCCTTGAACATTCCATCAGACGGTCAGTTCCCAAAAAACGTGGCCCTAAAAAGTCACGTTTGAGCGTGATGTGTGCCACGTGACTTTAGGGCCACCTTTTGGTATCTGTCTCATGTGAAATCTAAAATTGACCATCTAATGTTACCTTCATGGCCTCAAGATCCCATGTTTGGAAGTTTGGAGCCAAACACCATCTCCATCGTCTAATTTAAAGCTATCAATGTTTGTTGGAGTGGGCGCTTTTCAAGATTATGTGGGCGTATTTAAAGGTACCCCCTCTCCCGTTTTTCCTCCAAATTGCCAAAATTAACCCTTTTTCCCATATATATCCGGAGCTGTTTTATTCTTGTACCTAAAGTGGTCACTATGTTGTTGATTTTCATTGTTAATTAAGTCAATTATTTTCGATGGTAGACATGGGTTTACTCCCACAAGAAGATAATGGTTTAAGCATTGCAGTATGGGCGTGGTAAAATCATATGGTCACTTTCTCTGAAAGCTCCCACGTCCCAGACCCCATGAAAACCATTGATTGCTTCAGACGAGATGATAGAGATCGTGTTTCACCCTGATCTTCCACACAAAAGATCTTGAGATCATGTAGCGCCTATCGGACGGTCAATTTTTTATTCCATGTATCATAGATCTCCAAAAAATGGCCCTAAATTTATGTTTGAGGGTGATGTGTGCCGTATGATTCAACGACTATTTTTTTGGGGATCTATGACACCGAATAAAACACTAACTGTATGATAGGTGCAACATGATCTCAAGATCTATTGTTGAAGATCGGGGTGAAAAGCAATCTCCATCATCTGACCTGAAGCAATCAATGGTTTTCAAGGTCTAGGACGTGGGCGCTTTCAGAGAATGCATGAGCGCAAACAGAGGTACCCAAATCATATTTATACACATATCTGATAGTACATGCTTGATGTTGATAATTAGAGTTGGAAATGAAGGCTTATGGTTTTCAAATTACAAAAATTTGTTCCTGGTTGACTTTTCATATGTTGGTTCTCCAGTCTTTGATTTCAATTGTTGATGTTGATTACAGTATTCTCTATTTTTTTCCAAATCAGATGAATTTTCGTTGATCTCAAAGCTTGTGTTCCCTTTTTTTGGTACTTCTATTGAAATTTGCTTCTAATTTGGTTTGTGAAAAATGGCGCTCAGGTCTACTTTTGGTTTCTCTTGTAGTCTTACCAAGATTTAAAAACTAGGTACCCGTGGCAGGATGGGCCACCTTTTGGGTACCGGGAGGGCGATACATATTGGGTATTGGTGATATGTGTTTTTTTTTTTCCTAAAAGAAATAGAAAAAAAATTCTGACTGAAATGATGTTTAATAATAACTCACTAGTAAACCAAAGAATATTTTAATAAATTGCGTATTTTTATTCCATAACAGATACAAATGGTACATACCAATTTAAACATAGTTATGAATTATGAGTAGGGATGGTAGTGGGCTGTGGCCAGGTTGAGCCCAACCCACACACAGCCTGAGCCCAACTCACATACATTTTTCTACCCCAGGCCCTTCTTGGTCTCAACAGTGTTGACCTGAACATGAGCCTTTAATCCTTCCGCAGATGTTATTGTCAAGCTTTGTCCTTGGGCTGCCAGTTTGGGCTGGGTGTGAGTGGGTCTTTGCTTTTTTGGTAGCTCTTCTCTACCTCTTTTTTTTTTTTTTTTTTAAATGTTTTATTATGTACTTTTTGTTGTTTTTTTATTGAATTTCTTTGTTACTGCTAAAAGAAAACAAAAAAATATAAAATCTAAAACACAGATACTATGAGATTTTGGCCGATACACGTGTATTGGTATCAGCGTTGTAAAAAAAACTGGATACGTAACTATATCAACCAAGTTTGTATGCTTGAACTAGGGTGCATCACAGGTAGTTGGCATGTAGTCGGTTGATGGCTGCGAGTCCGGGGCTCTTTTTGCTATATTTATGGATCTGTACCGGAGTTGTGATTGAGTTGAACGGCAAAAATGAATTGCAAAGAATTAATATGGGGACTTGAGATCTAAAATTGATGGGGGATGTCAAGATCGAGAGCATTGGAATTGGTCCGCAACAGATTTTTTAGCTTCAGAAAGGCTTAAAGGGACAGAATTAGTGTGTTGGAGCAATATTCAATCAATCGATCGATTGTAGCCAGCGAAAAAAAAAAAAAAAAAAAACTACAGTGCTACAGTAACTCAATTGATCGAGCTACAGTGCGAATTTTGAAAGAATTTAAATTTTGAGAGCATAATTATCTTTTTATTTTTTAGTATTTGGTTTAGGGTTTTCTTTTGTTTTAGAGGCCTCCTATATAAGGCCTTTTAATAAACAATGTAATAAGTTTTTTGATTAATGAAAATGAGCTTTTGCTTTGGAACTTGATATGAGTTTCTTCGAAGATTAAATCTTCTTCCCGAGAAGGGTTTGGTGTGAAGTCAATGGTGCGAAGCCCACGATCTATTTTCCGAGAAGGGTTTGGTGTGAAGCCAAGGGTGTGATGCCCACAATTTTAGCTCTTATTTTAATCTTTGTTTATCTATTCTCTGTTTTTATTTTATTCTCATAAGTCCTAAATCTAGCCATCTCCATTTCAAATACTCTGAAACCATAAATCCTAACTTTCATCTAAACCGTTGAATTAATCCGATTCAATAACCCTAGATCTCATCCCAACCATCTAACCAATCTAAGTCATTGAATTGACCTGATCTCTAAACCCTTGAAGAACCTGAGATTCCATCATTGAACCACGAGCGAATGCCCGAATTTGAAATCGGCTAGAGTTCTACCTCTAGGATCCTCTTTCCGCGATGCTAACAGATCTAGCGCAACGGATCGGATCCTACTCGAATCGAATGAAAAACTATGAACCTTAAGGTATTCTCGTTTATTCGTATTGGTTTTGCTTAATTAATCTTTCGGTAAAATAATCATTTTATCGTCATTCACGTAGTCGAGGGTTTTATCTTACGCCAGTTTTGATATCAGAGCTTAGATTCTAGGTTAGGGCATCTTTTGCATGTCATTTTATTTCAGTAAATTTTATTTCATTTATATTCATCATTGTGCATGTCTTGTGTTCGACAAAAGTCCTTACTCATTTTGAGTCACATATGTATGTCATTTCGATGTCTTTGATTTCATGTCATTTGTGTCTTCATTCTCACACTCATCTAGTGTTTGATAAAATTTCTCACTCTTTGTTGGTTCATAATTGCATGTCATTTATAACCCGTGATTAGTAAGCCATGATCACCATGGACATGAGTTAACATGTTGATGCCCTTAGGGACGTTAAAGCTCAAATGTGTGATTAATAATACGAGCCGCTACACACCAAATTCTGAACAAAGTCCCAAAAGTTGTGATGAGACCAGAGTTAGGGGATACCCTAATCATTGTGAACCGAGTACAACCATACCGATAGGTTTCTAAAATCTATTCGGAATGAGGTTCCAAACTTTGAGGGATGGAGGAGCCCTAAAACCTTCGTAGAGTGGTTGTCTAGTGTAGATGACTATTTTGATTAGTATGGCGTGCCGAATGAGTACAAAATTAGGTTAGCAAAAATCAAGTTGGAAGATAATGTCAACTTTTTGGAGTCTCATAGAGCACCGTACTGAATCTCTTCGGAGTAAACCCATCTCCACATGGGAGGACATGAAGGAGAACCTTATAAAAAAGTATATTCCTGTAGCACACCGTCACCTTCTACGGTTTTTGAAAACCAAGGCAGACAAGTGTCCTGATTGTTCCAAGTGTCATGGACTTGGATACTTTGCTTATCAATGCACTACAAAATTTTTCATTCTGAATTTATTGATTAAAAGGGAGAGTTCTAAGGAGCAGGAAAATTTGACAGTAAAAGAGGAAGTATATGACCCTCGTATCGTGATGAGTAAAGAGGAAATGCAAGAAGCTGATGAGAGTGTAGTTTGTGATACTTCTATTTCCCTTGCGAGTAGTGATGTTGGATCACCCACACGTGAGCCAACTGAGTCACTCACACACGATTTGATCGAGTCACCTATGCACGATTTGTTAGTGCTCGTAGAGCCAGTGGTACACGAGTCATTGTTGGTGGTAAAGTCGTGTGCACTTGAATATTTGAAATTGGTTGAACCGAGCGTACATGAGTCATTTGTGTCCTTTGATTCAACACACATGAGCTGACAGTGCCCACAAATTCGGTTGTGCCTAAGTCGTTGATGCTAGTAGAGTCAAGAACACTTGAGTCGGTTACATGTGAGTCATTAGCGTCGCATACACATGAGAGTATCAAGTCCATAGACATGCATGAACATCATAGTCTCAAGTTGCATACCGTTATACATTCCAAGTCTTATTGTGAGTTAACTTTTGAGTCTCATTTCGCATTGCATGCCGAAATTAAGCTTAAAATTAATTTATGCAATGAAACTCTCAAAATATCGATGCAGTTACCTAAGACTTTTATGGAATTTCAATTAAATGATCATGCAATGGTACGAATTGGACCTAAACGATTCCCATCGGGAGTCGCAAGGAAGCTCCAGGCCCAAGGCGCTGAACCTTTTGAGCTTGTGGCAAGGAGTGGTCCTAATGTCTGCATTCTTGAGCTTCCTCCAGATATAAGGATTAACTCAACGTTCAATGTGGAGGACCTAGTTCTTTCTCTAAGCTCAACCCCACGACTCTGTAATCCTTTCCAAACGCCCTCTATTCACGATCTCGTCCTAACTTTGCAGCCTACACCCTTTTCCTGCCCAAGCAGGCACAGGAAAGAAGTAATTGAGGAAATCTGGGATGATCTTGTGACATTCACCTGCGGCAGAGAGTTTCTAATTTATGAGATGCCGAGAGTTGGTGAGTTGACTACTGAGAGTGCATGAGCTAATCATGGGAGAGCTCGTCACTTGAGCTCCCGTATTCTTGGCCGATATAGCGATTACACTTCATCAGGGATGAATTCCTTTCGGTCCGGGAGAGTTAATACGAAACTTCAAAAGTATTTGGTAGAATGAGTTGGCGAGCCGGGTTACTGGGCTCGTCAAGGAGAGGTTCATTGTGTGCGTCCCGCTACAATCGACCAAGATGATGATCCTATGTCACCACATACCGAAATTGCTTGGGCTGGTTACAAGGAGTTCCACCATTCAGGCCCCAATACACTTGATCAGTACTACATGTGTGTTTCATCAGTGATGAAACTTTTTGAGTCGGGGAGAATGACGGGAGACGTCAAGATCGAGAGCATTGGAATTGGTCCGCAACAAATTTTTCAGCTTCAGAAAGGCTTGAAGGGGCATAATTAGTGTCTTGGAGCAATGCCCAATCGATTGTAGCCAGTGAAAAAAAAAAACTACAGTGCTACAATAATTCGATTGATCAAGCTACAGTACTATAGTACCTCGATTGATCGAGCTACAGTGTGAATTTTAAAGGAGTTTAAATTTTGAGGGCATCCTTGTCTTTTTTTTTTTAGTATTTGTTTTAGGGTTTTCTTTTGTTTTAGAGGCCTTCTATATAAGGTCTTTTAATAAACAATGTAATCAATTTTTTGATTAATGAAAAAGAGCTTTTGCATTAGAACTTGAGATGAGTTTCTTCGAAGATTAAATCTTCCTTCCAAAAAGGGTTTGGTGTGAAGCCCACGATCTATTTCCCGAGAAGGGTTTGGTGTAAAGCAAAGGGTGTGATGCCCACAATTTTATCTCTTATCTTTATCTTTGTTTATCTATTCTCTGTTTTTATTTTATTCTCATAAGTCCTAAATCCAACCATCACCATTTCAAATACTCTGTAACCATAAACCCTAACTTTCATCTGAATCATTGAATCAATCCAATTCAATAACCCTAAATCTCATACCAGCCATCTAACCAATCTATGCCATTGAATTGACCTGATCTCTAAACCCTTGAAGAACCTGAGATTCTATCATTGAACACGAGCAAACGCCCTAATTTGGAAACGGCTAGAGTTCTACCTCTAGGATCCTCCTTCCGCGAGGCTAACAGATCTAGCGCAATGGATTGAACCCTATCCGAATCGAATTTGATCATCTGAATGGAAAACTACGAACCTTAAAGTATTCACGTTTATTCGTATTGGTTTTGCTTAATTAATTTAGCTTAATTTCGGCAAAATAATCATTTTATCATCATTCACGTAGTCGAGGGTTTTGTCCTGCGTCAAAAACTCTCTTGATTTTTTTCCCAATAAGAAAATTGCAAATGCCCAACCTGACCCAACTAGATGGGCCACTCGAACCAACCCGACCGAAACCGAAAACCCGACCCGACCCCGTTAAATTTATACTTTTGACGTATTAAAGATCAAGTTGGGTCGACCAAACTCGACTCGACCCGTTGACAGCCATATACGTAGTCCTCTTTTCATCTCCCATGCTTGTTATTTCGGATTCCATTGTGTTTTTTGTGTCTGCGTTTTTCTATCATATCATTCACGTGTGTGGCACAAGTCTTCAACACCCGCACATACTCCAATATTTTAATTAATATAGTAGCTTATTTTCTTGATATTGATGATAAGTTCCCAGAAGAAGAAAAACAGGTGTTATTGATCCAAAGTGGTTTGTGCAAAGAGTGAAGAAAAAGAATGAGCTTTTTCAAAGTTACATGCACCAGGAATTAATTTAATGTGTACCATAGTGTCCTCGTAGCCCACAAGTGTTTCCCTCATAGCTGACCTAGGTGCACATGCGTAACTCGGTCACATAGCAATCTCCCCTTGGGTGACACACGACATTGTCGGGGTAACATCGTAGGCCCACCCTTACAGACCTAGGAGACCATTGTGCACCCTCTAGTGCACAAGGGCCCATCATTACATCAAAAACGTTTTAAAAAGACTTAAAATAAGACTATTTTTTTCCGTCTTTAAATAAGACAGTTTATAACCGTCTTATATTTAGAGATAGGATGGTCGCATGCTAAACAATGTCACGAAATTTTAAGACGGTTACTGAGATGGTACAAAATGTCTTTTTTCACGATAGTTAGTATTCACCGGTCTAAAATATACGCCTCAAGCCAACCCGTCTCTTGCTCTCCCTCTCTCTAAAAAAAAAAATTCTCCTGCTCTCCGTCTCTCTTAAAAAAAAAAACCTAGCTTCATCCCCACTCTCCATTTGCTGCCGCAACCCTGCCTCTCATCTCGTCTCTTCCTCTCCCTCTCTCTCATCCTGTCTCAAAAAAAAAAAAAACCCTAGCTTCGATTCATCCCGTTCACTCACAAGGCCCCAACACCGGAATTCTAGTGGAGAGAGGACGTTAGAAGCTCTTCTGATCACCGGAATTTCCTTATATTTTTTCTCTGGATTCCATCGATTTCTCACTGATATTTGTTTCCATCCAGGTAACCCTTTTGTTCTCTCTCTCTGAGTGTAATTTCTCTCTCTGCAATTTCTAGGGTTTTGGTATATGTATAAGCTTGGAATATCTAGGATTTACTTTCTAGTGTACCACTTGCTCGGATTGTTGTTTTCAATGTGATTTTGTTTTTTTATGCTAGGGTTTCGATGGAATGATTCTGATTGACGCATTTTTATTGATTTATTTGTTCAATAGAGATAAAATTTGTTTATAAACCATTGAATTCAAAAGAGTTTGATCTAAGGATCTCTTCTATGTTCAAACTAATACCTCATCCTCAATTGCTAATGAAACCTAATGGGGCATGCTGCTTGGAATAGTCTAATGTATTTTAATTTGGACTTGACAGTGTAGCTTTCATTTTGTCAAAACCTTTGCTCATCTCATCATATTGCAACCGTACTGTTTGACAAATGGTCTCTTAGAACTTTTTCATTCATTTATATCTACTACTTTTGTATACTACTTGTTTGATAAAATGTATCAAGAAGTATCTCCTACGCACAAAGTTGGGGATAACTGCATAAAAGTCGAAACTTTATTATGATCAATGTCAATTAAGATATATATATATATATATATATATATATATATATATATATATATATATATATATATATATATATATATGGAAGCAGTAACGCTAGGTTAGCCACCTAGCGTTGAACCCTATGCAAGTGCCGTTTGGATGCCAAGTGGCACCTAATCTGAAGATCCGGTGCCCAAAAAACATGCACAAGATCAATCACATTCATCTCAATTTTTTTTTTTTTGAAAAAACATCTTATCCACCGTCCAAAATGTGGTCAAAATTGGCAAAATATCAGCGCACCGAGTATGTCGGGCGGAACCCAATATTTGACCACATTTTTGAAGGCCAAAAAAGTTCCTTTTTTTTTTTTTTAATAGATCACATGCCATGTGGCACTAGAACCCAAAACGGGTTTTGTTTTGGGATCACATGCCATGTGGCATGTGATCTGGGGCACATGCACAACTTTCAACACTGGGGCGTGGAGGCGGGAACTCCTTTATATATATATATATATATATATATATATATATATATATATATATATAGATTCCAATAAGGTGAACCAATTGTGCACATTCGCTGTGCACCAAGATTCCATGGGAGCTCCACAGGCACCCAAACACTTTTTTGGTGCCATGTGGGTGCATTGGATAAATGAATTAGTTCTAGTGGCACAAAAATCACAATGTAAGCCTGCAAATGTATTATGACAACATTCTGTGATAGAATAAATAGTGGTGCTACTATCAGATGCTCCTCACATGAGCATAATGTTGGGGTTGGCCCCAACGGACATGGGTCGAATTCTCGTATGACCTGATCTTAATAACCGTTATAGACCCAAATTATAAATTACTGTGTCCAGGTTGGGTGCAGTTCTTGTAGATGAGTGGAAAAGGTGGACCTTTCTCCCAGGTGGAACTTGGCCCCCATCTGACCTGGAATTGGCCACCAGAAGCCGGCTTCAGCCAATGATTTTTTCCCCTTGGGCTTGGCCTGCCTGAGTTTTAAGTTCAACTTTATGATTGGGCTGAGCTCAGGGCTAGATTCCATGGCTCAATTGGTTAAGCCCAACCCAAATATAAGCGGGGGACGACTTATGTGTCCCAGCCTTTATTCCATCTTGAGTCTGTTGATCCATAATGATGTATGTTCTCAATGCAAGTTCCAATGGATTTAGTAGTGTTTCGTTCAGAACACAATTTTTGAAGCCTAAAATCTAGGCTTAAATCCAATCTGTTTATTATATTATCCCAATCTACTAATTGCACTTTTAGCTAAGAAACAACCAATTTTCTTTATTATAAAATGGGTGATAAAAACACAGTTGCTAAAAAGTTATGATAATCAGTGATAATAAGATCACTATGACTTGCAAGGTACATACACCAGTTTCCCTAAGGAAAATCTCTCTTCTCGGAATCACCACACCACACCATGTTTTTCCTTTTCCTTCTGATATGTTTAGAAAATAGTTAGTCTTAGGTGTATAGAATTCTTTAGATTTATAATTGGATAATATTTTAATATTATTTTTAGTTATAGATCTGTGTTGATATGATCCGTTTTTCTTGTTGTTAGATTTGTTGATTTTGTATTTTTTTCTAATTCGTGTATTATTTTACTTTTTATTAGAAATACTCTGCATGAATGAGTAGGTTTAGATTAGAAATGGAATTGAGGTTGAGTATAACGTTTAGGTTTTGTTAAAAGCATTTGTCGATCCATTCCTCCCCAGAGAGATACCCACACTGTTCCTATACCCACTGATGAGCCTAGGTAGTTTTTGAGTGCTTAGTCTTAGCCCACCGATAGTGCCTTAGAAGGGAGGAGCATATGAGTATAGATCTTATGTGAATTTTGAATCAAGTATATTTGGAATGAGAGAAATGTATTCTTTTTTTTTTATCTTTTTGAGTTGTTTTATTTCTCTTCTAGATCTTTTTCTATCTGCTGTTATTAGCAAGCTACAGTTTTGACTGTGAAAAAATGAGAAAGAAAAAGATACGAGTGAAATAGACAATAAATTTATATCTATAATAATTATAAAAATATTTCTAAATCCAAAGTAATATCCTAAATGGATTGGACACTTTAGTATATGCGCATAAAATTCTATTCATATTATTGTTTAATACTTGACAGATGGGAAAAAATATAGCATTTAGATCATAAAACTTCAAGCTATTATATAATACTTTGTTGAAAGTAGACGTTTCTAGGTCCAATCCATCATGTCATATTTTATTTAGTAGCTTGTGTAAACATAAGCATGAAGCCTGATGTCCCGAAAGTAAGATTCTACAAAGAACTGTCGGATCTACTTCTGAAAAAAAAAAGTAAATGAAGAAAACCGACCATCCAAATCATGTGATTTTTAAGTCTCTTCCGCAAATCATAGTTTGAGTGCAAGTGTGCAGCGTACTACCTTTTCATTTTGAAATGGGCTTTGCGTTGAAAAGGAAAAAAATCTGAGACAGGTGAGATAAGGGTATTTCTTTCCAATGAATTGGATATGTGTTTAATTTCTTCAACAGTAGTAAGCCAAGTTTATATTTTTGTATCATTGTCAGGTTTGATAATAATTCTCGATCTGCACCTTATTCAAGAATATACTTCCCTGTTTTACATCTTTACTTTCTAAAGCACATGGCATCAAATAATTTGTATTCAATCTTGGCCTCTGTACCATTAGACGGCTGATTCCAGTCTAATCCGAGTCCTATTTAAGAATATACATATAGATTTAATTTCCTCCTGGGACCTCATATCACTGAAAACTAGAAAATTCATATGCTATAAATTCTACAATTCTGGGTCCTAGACAAACCAGTTGGTGCATCAAACAACCACATATTTGCTATTTAATCTGAGAATACGAAGCATATATACTTCACTGTACTTGTGTGTGCATATTTTGTAGTTGGTAATGGGATTCTAATTTTAAAGATATGTATTATGGACTTACCACCAAACTCCTATCTAAGTCTCTTGTTCAATTATAGACAAATCCCTTAACCCCCTACATTGGAACTTCTAGACATTGGATGTTGCTGTCTCCTTTCAAAATTTCACCTAAATGTACTAATTCTCAACAAGCTCCTATGTCTAGAAATACATGTACACATTGTCCTCTGTGTCTGCCATTCCAGTCAAGTATACCTTACAGCTTATGAATGATTGATGTAGAACTTCAGCAATTTAACAGAACTTTCGGGTTATCACTTCCATTGATGAACGGTGATTTTTTCGGCAATCATGGATCTTGCCTCTCAAAACTGTACTACATCATAGATAGAAGCTTACTTCAATGAACTTATCAGTGCTTGAGTAAAAACTAGTTAAAGTTATTTGATATACTTTCTGTATTTAGTTGCTTGATATTGTCAAGTTTCAATGAAGAGAAAATTAGAAATGGCAAGTTTCTTAAGTTTGTGAGAAATGAGGTAGTGCTCCATTGACCTGATAAAAATATTCTTTTTTTCACTATTGTAAATTTCTCCGCCCCCATATATAAAAATAAAAAATCTTCAGTCCCATTTGTTGTGCTCATTGAAGCTTCTTCATTAATTTGGGAAAGATAAAAATTAAGGAATGCCGCTTGAGGAAAGATACAATATTGAACTATTGATATTAGTGGTCTGAGAGATTTGAAGAAATTAATGAGGGAGCTACAACTTGCACACTCGAATTGTGTTGTGGCACATGAATTAAAATTAAGACTTGGTATTTTTTGGACCCTGTACCATGTGGAACACCATCTAAGCCGTTGGATTTGAAGGCTATGATGTACAAATATTTGATGCCAAAGATTGACATGAAACATGTGCTCTATCATCTGATTAATTTATAAGGCTATTCCTGTGGACACGGTGGTAATGTCCCAAAGATTCCAATTGTTTCAAGATTGTCTCTATGCCGAAATCGTGAAATGGAAGGTACTAAACCTAGGATAATACGAAACCTTTTTTATAATTAAAAAAAGTTAAATAGGAAACCTTTTTCCGCATATTTAAGCCTATGTTTTGCTCTGCTGGCTTCCTCCCAACTGTTTGTTGCATCTCGATGGCTAGTATTAAAAAAGTTATAAAACAAAGAAAATAACATGTTTGAAGAGTTTTTTTCTCCATTTTCATTTGGATGCCATTAGTAAATGCATGAGGACAATTCTTACGACTTCTGATTCTTGCGATGTGATTAACAGGTCCTTCTACATCTTGGTCGCATCAATGAGATTCGAATTGGGCACCCACCTTGTGATCAATCATCTCAAAGCCTCAATGATTGGTCAGTCATCAGTGTATCCACAAATTAAACTACAGATCACGCAATTCTGTTTTTTCTTTTCATCTGTATTCTGGGAAGGCATTGTTGGTTTAGAAGCATGATGTATGAATTGGTACATCAATATGACCTTGAGATTGAAGGTTTAGAGAAGTGCAAAAAACCGAAACACAGAAATTAGTCCTTAGGAACTAACTAGTTCTGCAGATACAAAATTATAGGAGAAATTGTACCAAGGTTTAGCAATAATTAGTTTTCCTTCAAATCCTCATTGATCCTATTAGGAGAAATTTTATTGAAATTAGTGATTGCAGTATACATATTGCATACTGGTTAATAGATAAGATACATATGACATATGTTGAGTACTGGTCTATTGATCCCATGCATTGCATGGATTTCTTACTCGTTAGAATAAATAATGCATAATTCATAATGGGGATAAGTTAAATTTTTAAATAAAATTTTAATTTTTAGTATTATTTTTGCAATATTTTTAATTTTTTTTATTTATTTTTTTTTTTTTTGGGAAATTCAGAAGCCCACATGTTTTGGTGACTTTACCATAGTCTCGACAGAGTTCATGATGCTCCGTGGCCTGTAATTATGTGGCTGCATGGTGGCTCGGTAAGTATACTTATTAAATAAAGAGGAGCATGTGTGGTAGAATAGTAAATTCCTGATTTTGATATTTATAAATTATTTTATAATTGAGCCGCCTACTATCGCTCTTCTTCTTGTAAAATTTTGTGGTAATACTTATGTAGGAGTTTTGTTGATGTTGGAGTCGATCTAGCTATCATGGGCATTGGCCCAGCTGTTGCAATTCTTGTTGCAATGAAGGTTGTCGGTCTTGAAATTTTTGATATTGATCTTTTTGAAATTTGTGAGGTAACAGTTTGGACTTGATTGTTTTAATTTTATTTCTGTATTATTAATTGTTAAAGAAGGGCTCTAATTACATTTCTCCTTGTGCAGGCATTTGCCTCCCAATTTGTCTATTGCACGAAGAAGTTGGAGTTTGATCCTTAGATGTCAAGGGATATATATATATATATATGTGTGTGTGTGTGTGTGTGTGTGTGTGTGTGTGTGTGTGTGTGTGTGTCTCGTAAATTTGTAGTAGTAAATTTTTAATTATACTCAATTGTGGTTTTCTGTTGGTTAAGCAGGCTAAATTTTTATTAGATAAGCATGGTAAATTTACGGTTTTACTATGAAGTATTTTTTTATATTCATTTGTAGTTTTCTAATGGATGAGCAGGGTATTCTGAGGTACAGATTCTTCTCAGAATTATAAATATTTTTTTTATTACGATTTTTAAAATAAGACTGTCTAAGATCGTCTTATTATTTTAAATTTTTTTTCTTTCAAAATTAAAAAAATACGACGGTTCTAGACTGTCCTATTTGAGCCGTCATTCAAATAGGACGATTCGTAAAGGATGTCTGATATAATAAATTAGACGGCTCATGACCGTCTCTAAATAAAGGACGGTTTATTAGAGACGGTCATGAGCTGTCTTATTAAATGGTCAATGATCGTTTTCAATGGTTAATATGAGACTGCTTCGGACCGTCTTATATTAGGACTGTCGAAAAATATATTTAAGACGCCCGAAAAAAGAATGGACGTGAGGATGGTTTTAGATTGTCTTATTTTTAAAATAAGACGGCATTGGGCAGTCTTATTTCGTGTATTTTGACGTAGTCATGTGTACCATTACCTCTTTGAGATCTCTCTCCCTCTCTACACTGATCCTACCTCATCACCCTCTCTATCTCTCCAGCGTAACTCATATCCCTCTCTCTCTAGCGTATCTCAGATCCCTCTCTCTACATTGATCCTATACCTCACCGCCCTCTCTCACGTGAAATAGGAGGCCCGACCTCTCCCTCCTGACTCTTTTCATGCAAAAATTGTGTTTGCGGGGGTGATTCTGATGAGAGTATTAATAAAGTAAAATTTGGAGAGAGAGAGAGAGAGAGAGAAGATTGTTTTTTGATGTTGGTCAAAGATTAAAGAGAGGAAGCACCATGGAGAGAGAGAGAGAGAGTGTGTTTTCCGTGGTGCAAATTTTTTTTATTTTTTTAAGGAGCAATCACATGTTAGTTAGATCGAGGCAACAACTTATAATGTGTGTGCAAGTAATGTCTTCCTGTTTAGGAGTCATTACTTGCACACATATTATAAGTGATGGTCTCGATTTCATGAAAAAAAAATATTATTTTTTAAATATTGCCAACTTACCTTCTTAGTTACATCGCCTATCTTAAAATTGTGCCTTAATTTTCTAAACCAATTGTCATGCACAATCCGACATAGGTTGTCATGCTTGTGCAACTCTTCAATGCCACAACAATGAGGCCAACCTAACCCTCATCAACTTTGATATCACCCGCCTAGAGGATGGGAACTCCCGTATGTGGTTATTTTCTCACTAAGGCCTACCACGCCAACACCTCATGCCCCTTGCAACGCGTATGCTCACACCTCCGTGTCTCACTTAGCCTGCTCAAGCTTCACCTTGTGTCATGTACTAGTACGTCGCCCATGATTGTTGCATGCAGCTCCTCATGTCGTTTCATTCCATCATGTCTCATTGTTATACTGAACCAAACCGACAATCGTGTGTGGCTCTCGCGATCAACACACATCGAGCAGTCAACCCTCAGCGAACGTTTACCATAGTGTCCACGTAGCCCACAAGTGCCTCCCTCATAGCTGACATATGTGCACATGCATAGTTCGGGCACATTGCAACCTTACCTTGGGTGACACATGAAATTGTCAAAGCAACGTGCTAGGCCCACCCATACAGACCTAGGAGACCATTGGGCACCCTCTAGTGCAAAAGCCCCCCCCCCCCCCCCCCCCCCTTTGTGTTACGTTACCTCTTTGAAATCTCTCCCTCTCTACACTAATCTTACCTCATCGCCCTCTTTCTCTCTCTCCAGCGTATCTCATATCCCTCTCTCTACACTGATCCTATCTCACCGCCTTCTTTCATGTGAAATAGGAGGCATGACCTCTCCCTCTGGACTTTTTTCCTGTAAAAATGGTGTTTGCAGGAGTGATTTTGAAGAGAGAGAATTAGTGAAGTGAAATTTTTGAGAGAGAGAGATTGTTTTCTGATGTTGGTTAAAGAGAAGAGAGAGAGGAAGCACAGTGGATAGAGAGAATTTTCCGTGGTGCAAATAAAATTTTGTGGTGTAATTTTTTTTTTAATTTTCTTAAGGTGCAATCACATATAAGTAGTGCATAGACAAAATTTGGTTAGATCGGGGCAACCCCTTATAATGTGTGTTCAAGTAATGGCTTCCTGTTTGAGAGTCATTACTTGCAAACATACTATAAGTGGTTGCCCCAGTTTCATAAAAAAGTAAAAATTATTATTTTTAAAATATTACCAAATTGCACACTTGGTTGCACCGCCCACCGCCCATCTTAAAATTATGCCCTAATTTTCTACAGGAAGCCATTACTTGCACACATTATAAGCAGTTGCCCCGATCTAACCAAATTTTGTCTTTCCACCACTTGTGATTGCACCTTAAAAAAATAAAAAAAATTACACCACAATTTTATTTACATCACGAAAAATTCTCTCCGTCCATGATGCTTCTCTCTTTCTCTTCTCTTTAACCAACATCATAAAACAAACCTCTCTCCCTCCAAATTTCACTTTACTAATATTTTCTCTTCAGAATCACTCCTGCAAACACAATTTTTGCAGGAAAAGAGTCCGGAGGGTTAGGTCGGTCCTCCTATTTCATATGAGAGAGGGCGGTGAGGTAGGATCAGTATAGGGAGAGGGATATGAGATATGCTGGAGAGAGCGAGGGTGATGAGGTACGATCAGTGTAGAGAGAGAGAGAGGTAGAGAGATCTAAAAGATGTAATGGTACACATGGTGCCTTGTGCACTAGAGGGTGCACAATGCTCTTCTAGGTCTGTAAGGGTGGGCCTAGGACGTTGCTTCGACAATACCGTGTCACCGAAGGTGAGGTTATTATGTGTCTGATTTATGCGTGTGCACATAGGACAACTATGAGGGAGGCAGTTGTGGGTTATGTGAACACTGTGGTACACGATGGTTGAGGGTTGGATGCTCGACGTGTGTTAGTCACGAGAGCCATACACGATGGTAGGCTTGGTTCAGTATGACGACAAGACATATTGGAATGGGACGACATAAGGAGTTGTATGCTACAATCGCGCACAAGGTACTAGTACATGACACCGAGTTAAGCTTGAGCAGGCAAAGTGGGGCACGAAGGTGCAAGCATGCGTGGCGTAAGGGGCATGATCTGTTGGTTTGGAAGGCCTTGGTGAGAAGGTAACCATGTACGAGAAATCTTGTCCTCTAGGCTGCAGGTATCAAAGTTGATGAGGGTTAGGCTGGCCTCGTTTTTTGTCGCATCGAAGCACCACACAGACGTGAAAGTCAATGGCGTGTTGTGCCTTCGTGACAGTTCGTTTAGAAAAGGGAGTCATTACTTGCACACATATTATAAGTGGTTGCCCCGGTTTCATTAAAAAATAAAAATTATTATTTTTCAAATATTACCAACTTTCCCTCTTGGTTGCACTGCCCCATAGTTTTCTAAACCAATTGTCACAAGGGCACAATCTGACACCGGCTGTCACGCCCGTGCAATGCTTCGATTGCACAACAACGAGGCCAGCCTAACCCTCATCAACTTTGATACCACCCGCCTAGATGACGAGAACTCTTGTACATGGTCACCTTCTCACCAAGGCTTACCATACCAACACATCATTCCCCTTATGACACGCATGCTTGCACCTCTGTGCCTTACTTGGCATGCTCAAGATTCATCCTGTGTCATTAACGAGTACCTCACCTGCGACTGTAGCATGCAGTTCCTCATGTCGTCCCATTTCAACTCGTCTTGCCATCATACTGAGCAAAGCCCACCATCGTGTTTGGCTTTCGCAGCCAACAGAAGTCGAGCATCAGGCCCTCAGTCAGTGTGTACCACAGTGTGCATGTAGCCCACGAGTTCTTCCCTCATAGCCGGCCTATAGGCACACGCATAGTTCGAGCATATAGCAACCTTACCTTGGGTGACACACGGCATTGTCGAAGCAACGCCCTAGGCCCACCCTTATAGACCTAGGAGACCATTGTGCACCCTTTAGTGCATAAGGTCCCATGTGTATCGTTACCTCTTTGAGATCTCTCTCCCTGTCTCTCTACACTGATCCTACATCATCGCCCTTTCTTTCCAGCGTATCTCATATCCCTCTCTCTACACTAATCCTACCTCACTACTCTCATGTGAAATAAGAGATCCGACTTCTCCCTCCAGACTCTTTTCTTGCAAAAATTGGGTTTGCAGGAGTGATTATGAAGAGAGAGTATTAATCAAGTGAAATTTGGAGAGAGATAAAGAGGTTTGTTTTTTTATGTTGGTTAAAGAGGAGAAAGAGAGGAAGCATCGTGGATGGAGAGAGAATTTTCGTGATGCAAATAAAATTTTGTGGTGCCATATTTTGTATTTTTTTAAGGTGCAATCACAAGTAAGTGGTGCAAAGACAAAATTTGGTTAGATCGGGGTAATCGCTTATAATGTGTGCAAGTAATGGCTTCCTATTTGAGAGTCCTTACTTGCACACATATTATTAGTCGTTGTCTCGGTTTTCATTAAAAAATAAAAATGATTATTTTTAAATATTACCAACTTACCCTCTTGGTTGAGCCGCCCATCTCAAAATTATGCCTTAATTTTCTAAACCAACTGTCAAAGGGGCACAACTCAACACCGATTGTCACGCCTGTCCGGCGCTTCGATATCACGATAACGAGGCCAACCTAACCCTCATCAACTTTGATACCACCCCCTTAGAGGACGGGAACTCTTGTACATTGTTACCCTCTCACTAAGGCCTACCATATAAACACATCATGCCCCTTGCAACACGTGTGCTCGCACCCCGGGCCTCACTTGGCCTGCTCAAGCTTTACCCTTTGTCATCTACTAATACTTTACTCGCGACGGTAGCATGCAGCTCCTCATGCAGTCTCATTCCAACATGTTTCGTTGTCTTACTGAACCAAGCCCACTATCGTATGTAGCTCTCGCGACCAACACATGTCGAGTATCCGACCCTTAGCGAACGTGTACCATAGTGTCCACGTAAGCCCACGAGTGCCTCCCTCATAGTCAACCTATGTGCACATGTATAGCTTGGGCACATAGCAACCCCACCTTGGGTGACACACGACATTGCCAAAGCAACGTCCTAGGCCCACTCTTACAGACCTAGGAGACCACTGTGCACCCTCTAGTGCACAAGGCCCCATGTGTACCGTTACCTCTTTGAAATCTCTCTCCCTCTCTTTACACTGATCCTACCTCATCGCCCTCTCTCTCTCTCTCTCCCGCGTACCACATATCCCTTTCTGCACTTATCCTACCTCATTGCCCTCTCTCTTGTGAAATAAGACGCCCGACCTCTCTCGCCAGACTCTTTTTCTGCAAAGATTGTATTTGCAAGAGTGATTCTGAAGAGTGAGTATTAGTAAAGTGAAATTTGAAGAGAGAGAGGTTTGTTTTCTGATGTTTGCCAAAGAGAAGAGAAAGAGAGGAAGCACCGTGGAGAGAATTTTTTGTAGTGCAAAAAAATTTTGGGGTGCAATTTTTTTATTTTTTTTAAAGGAGCATTCACATGTAAGTGGTGCAAAGACAAAATTTGGTTAGATCGGGGCAACTGCTTATAATGTGTGTGCAAGTAATGGCTTCCTGTTTGGGAGTCATTACTTGCACACGTATTATTAGTGGTTGCTTCGATTTCATTAAAAAATAAAAATTATTATTTTTTAAATATTACCAACTTACCTTCTTGGTGGCACCGCCCATCTTAAAATTATGCCATAATTTTCTAAATCAACTATCACAGGGCACAACTCGACACCGGCTATCACGCCCGTGCGGCGCTTTGATGCCATAACAACGGGATCAACCTAACCCTCATCAACTTTAATACCACCCGCCTAGAGGACGAGAACTCTCGTATAAGGTTACCTTCTCACTAAGGCCTACCATACCAACACATCATGCCCCTTTCAACACGCATGCTTATACCTTTGTGCCTCTCTTGGCCTGCTCAAGCTTTATCCTATGTCATGTGCTAGTACCTCGCCCGTGACAGTAACATGCAGCTCCTCATATCGTCCTATTCCAACATATCTCACTTTCTTACTGAACTAAGACCACCATCGTGTATGGCTCTTGCGACCAACACATGTTAAGCATCCGACCCTCAACCAATGTGTACCACAGTGTCCACGTAGCCCACGAGTGTCTCTCTCATAGTCGACGTAAATGCACATGCATAGCTCGGGCATATAGCAACTTCACATTGGGTGATACATGACATTACCGAAGCAACGTCCTAGGCCTACCCTTATAGACCTAGGAGACCATTGTGCATCCTCTGGTACACAATGTCCCATGTGTACCGTTACCTCTTTGAGATCCCTCTCTCTATATACTGATCCTACCTCATCGCCCTCTCTCTCTCTCCAGCGTATCTCATATCCCTCTCTTTACACTGATCTTACCTCGCTGCCCTCTCTCATGTGAAATAGGTGGCCCTAAACCCTAAACCACAATTTACTTTAAAAAAATGCACATCTCACTTATTTAAAAATCACTCCTGTAAAAATTGTGTTTGCAGGAGTGATTTTGAAGAGTGAGTATTAATAAAGTAAATTTGGAGAGAGAGGGGTTTGTTTTCTGATGTTCGTTAAAGAGAAGAGAAAGAGAGGAAGCATCGTGTGGAGAGAGAGAGAGAGAGAGAGAGAGAGAGAGAGAATTTTTCGTGGTGCAAATAAAATTGTGGTGTAATTTTTTTTATTTTTTTAAGGTGCAATCATATGTTAGTGGTGCAAAGACAAAATTTAGTTAGATTGGTGCAACAGCTTATAATGCGTGTGCATGTGATGGCTTCCTAAGGAGGATGGATGATATAAGTGCACATATCAAATAGTTCAAATTTCTCACGTAGTGTTTTTCAGGTTTGGCCCGTTTAATACATCGTGTGAGCTTTCTCTTTGATAGCTTAGATTGTTAGCATCTTACATCATTAAGTTTGTTAGCATCTTACATCATTCAAGTACCAATTTTATTTTTAAATAAGTGAGATGTGCATTTTTTTAACAAGGGATAGTGGCTCTTGTCCGACATGTAAAACGGTGTTTAACTGATCATACACCATTAAAATTGTACTTTTTATCTCACATAACTGAGATTTATCATTATGTCATATTATGCACATCTGTGATCAATCTAAATTGTTCAAATGACTATCTGACCATCTATCATTGAAATATGTCTCTGCCCAAATAAATATGCCTATAAATGGTTAAGAACCATACGATTGATTTTTACAGTTTTACTCATCTTATTAAATCTCCTCATAAGTTACTTAAATATCATCTTTGCCATAATATATATATCTCAGGCTGGACATCTAAACCAGCCAATGGCACAATCAAAATCACAGCTAGCTATCTAGCTATCTTTAATAACCCACTGAGGGTAGATTGGGGTTTCCGATTTTAATGAGTTCCACCAAGAGTTTTAATGAGTTTCTGCAATAATGGATTTTTGCAAGGGTTTCGACAAAGCTCTGGTTGTAGATTTGGGTTTTGGCTGGATGCAGAAGGGAGATTGAATCGGCTAGAGGAAGAAGAAAAAGGATGAAGCTTGGGCGGCGGGAAGTTTGTGGAGGATTTTTTTCTTTTCTCTTGCATAGGCTAAAAGGCAATTTGAGATTTTGATAAAGTATCTACACAGCTCAATGCTGCCCGTATCGAGGGTGCATGAGCGCCAACTGGTAATAAGAAAAAAAACTCACCGAAATGGTGATATAAATATTTTTGGGGCGATTTCTGGTACTTTTCTCTGTTTTTAATATGAAATTGTCAAAATTGCTTTAAACCACTTACTACTCTACAAAATGACATAAAATACTTTTGCTTTTCAAAAAAACAAACAAAATAAGAAAAATAATGAAACCGCTCCAGAACTGATTTCAGATTCTATAGTGGTCTTCAGCACAACTTGACGAACTCATTCACTTTACTATAAGCTCGACGTTCTATAATAAACTAATGTGGTGCAGAATAGACTGATGTGGTCAATAGTAGATCGATTCGGTCATTATAGACCAGTGCAAATCAATATTTGCCCATTTGAGGAAGATACTAATGAATCGTTTACAAATGAATATTAATTCATGGAAAACAGTCCATGATAGACCGTTATAATGCAACTGTTAATTATAGTCCGTTGAGTTCATATTAGATTGAAGGAAACCCTGTACGTTGCTCTAGAAACTACGGAATCCGAAACCAGTTCGAGAGTTTCAGTATTTTCTCTGATTTCATTTACTTTTTGAAGAGTAAAGGCATTTTTACCACTTATTAACTTTGAGAGGCATGTAAGGAGATGTTGTAGTTTCATACTGATCTCGGAATTTCGAATTTACATACCGGAATTAACAAAGACTGGATACTAAATCTGACAAATTGTCCTATAATTTATATAGGAGATGCAAGTTTTTGACTGAAAATCAAAATCGACCAAAACGTTGGTCCGCCAAGCTAGACCTAAACTAACCCAAAAGTGAAAAATCAAGACCGATTCCAAACCAGTTCAATTTTAGTTTGGGGTGTGTAAAGCCGAAAATTGGCTGGATTGGTTCAAAAAATCGACCCAAATAAATAAAATTGAAAAACATATAAAAACAACAAATTATAAAAAAATTTAAACTGAACCGAACAAAATATATTTTTTCCGGTTTCAGATTGGGTTCGGTCTTAGATTCTAATTTTAGAAATTTAACTGAACTGAGGTGTACAGTAAGGGATACGATAAGGTTTCGTATCAGTTTAGGTTTCAGGTTTTAGAAATTGAACCGAAGCCGAAATAAAACCGAAATACAGATATTTCTGTGAGTAACCACCATATAGCAACCCTCATTGGTTCCCTCAAAACAAAAAGGAAGTCATTACTTGCATGCACATATAAGCGGTTACCCATATCTAACCAAATTTTGTCTTTGCACCACTTGCATGTGATTGCACGTTAAAAAATAAAAAAATAAAAAATTGCACCACGGAAAATTCTCTCTCTCTCTCTCTCTCTCTCTCTCTCTCTCTCTCTCTCTCTCCAGAGTGCTTCCTCTCTTTCTCTTTTCTTTAACCAACATCAGAAAACAAACCTTTCTCTCTTTTTGTCTCTCTCCAAATTTCACTTTACTACTACTCTCTCTTCAGAATCATTCTTGCAAATATAATTTTTGCTGGAAAAGAGTTCGAAGGGAGACGTCGGGCCTCCTATTTCACATGAGAGGGGGCGGTGAGGTAGGATCAATGTAGAGAGAGGGATATGAAATATGTTGGAGAGAGCGCAAGAAGGCGATGAGGTAGGATCAGTGTAGAGAGTGAGGGAGAGGGATCTCAAAGAGGTAATGGTACACGTGGGGTCTTATGCACTAGAGGGTACACAATGGTTTCCTAAGTCTATAAGGGTGGGCTTAGGACGTTGCTTTGGCAATGTCGTGTGTCACCCAAGGTGAGGTTGCTATGTGTCCAAGCTATGCTTGTGCACATAGGTCGGTTATGAGGGAGGCACTCTTGGGCTATATGGACATTGTGATACACATTGGCTGATGGTCGAATGTTCGACGTGTGTTAGTCGCGAGAGCCACACACACGATGGTGGGCTTGGTTCAATATGACAGCGAGACATGTTGAAATGAGATGACATGAGGAGCTGCATGCTACTGTCGCGGGCAAAGTACTAGTACATGACAAAGGGTAAAACTTGAGCAGGCCAAGTGAGGTGCGAGCATGCGTATCGCAAAAGGCATGATGTGTTGGTATGGTGGGTCTTGGTGAGAAGGTAATCATGTACGGAAGTTCTCGTCCTCTAGACGGGTGGTATCAAAGTTGATGAGGGTTAGGCTGGCCTCGTTGTTGTGATATCGAAGCGCCACATGAGCGTGACAACCGGTGTCGGGTTGTGCCCCATAACAGTTGATTTAAAAAATTATGACATAATTTTAAGATGAGCGGTACAACAGGGTAAGTTGATAATATTTATAAAATAATAATTTTTATATTTTAATGAAACTGGGGCAATCAATTATAATACGTGTGCAAGTAATGACTCCCTCCTTATTTTTTAAGGGTCCATGTAAAAGCTAACAACCGTTTTAAATTATGCGAGATTCAAGCAATCTTAGCCATCAAAGAGAGAGCTCACTGTTTGAGAAATTTGAACCATTTGATCCATGCACTCATCATATTTTTTAAAAGAGAGTCCAAATAAAAGTAAATCAATTATGACATGCTATTTTAGGTTTTGTACTAAGATTGATCCATAAAGGTTCAATAGTGTTTAAATGGTGTATAATCAAAAGCATGCTATAACATAGTGTTTAAATATGAGATCCCCCACCCCCCAACACACTATTCCTTAGGCAAACTATAGAGTGGGGCACACCACCAAAAGTTGCTTACTAGCCTATAAGTTCCATTGAACAGCTAATCCTCACCATCCAATCGGTGGGAGAAGGTAAATGATCTGGTTCTGCACACGCCAAATACTGTATGCTAATTCAACAAAGAGACATTTCTCCATAATGAACAAAACCTAGTAATTCAAAATTCCCCACAACGGTCGTTCCCCCCAAAACACATGCTCATTTCTGTCTAACACCGGCACTCGTTGATAAGGAAGAAGACACCAAACGTGAATTTGAATTTTCCGCCACTTTTCTCGTCTTCACCATTTCTCGGCTTTCTCATTTTCAATGGCGAAGCACGCGAAGATGAAGAAGATGAAAATGGAGATTAGACAAGACGAAAGGTTGTGCGAAAGGGATATCGAAGATTTTTCCATGGAAGAAACCTTAAAGATTACGGCTTCTCTGCTTGAGTGGTACTACAAAAACCAGAGAATCTTGCCATGGAGAGTAAACCAGTATGATGAAGATGAAGAAAAAGGGAAAGGAAAAGAAGGGAGCGAGAATTGCGCTTACGCGGTCTGGGTTTCAGAAGTGATGCTGCAGCAGACTTGGGTTACGACTGTCATCGACTATTATAACCGTTGGATGGAAAAATGGCCTACTATTCATCATCTTGCTCTAGCTTTGCAGGAGGTATACGAAAGAAAGCAACTCCTTTTTCTTCTACTTCAGGTGTTATTTTCCTACAAAAGCTTCTCTTTTCTTGTTTTTAATAACATCGCCTGGAGCTGGAAATTATAAAGCAACGAGATTAAGATAATAAAGAGTTTTCATTGACCGCAAATTTTAGGAGCTCTAGACTCTGATTCAGAGTTGAATTTGTCTCTCTAGTCTGAGTCAAATGACAGAGTTGATTACGTCAGCTTTTGATAGGATTGATAGAATAAAAGGTTTTTATAAGCTTGAAAATCTTATGATTCCACTGAGACACCATTAATCCATTCTTTTTTATTTTCTTTACAATACCCTCCTCACATTCACAATATTTATTCATCTTAAGGTGCACATCTAACTTTTACCCTTTATACCCATATCTTTGTACTAACTAAAAAAAAGAAAAAAAATAATACATTGTTTTTCCCTGTTCTTCCAATGTTGCATGTAATTGAGCATCATTTGCTGAAATTACACTCACAGAACCTCGGCCCTTAGCTAGCCTCTAGCATATCGTGCCATGGTTACCTGATTCGACGGTTCGCCAGGTTAAGAATTCAGGTTCGTAATACGCGATCTGCAACATCCAAGCGAGCCTGATTCGCTAGGGGAAGGATGAGTTAAAAAAAAAAAAAAAAAAAAAGATATTTCAATAAATTTCAAATTTAGTTATTAATGTGTAAAGTTTAATTTTGCAAAATATAAAAATAAATACACAAATAGAACACAAGCAGTAACGATGGACTGTTGGTTAGGCATGTGACGCTCAAAACAAGGTAAGTAGGTAACTTTGTTTTAAGAGTCTCGGCAGCACCAATTTTTTGGTTCCACCTGATATAGAAGGAAAACAAATTACTGTGTATCCAGTTCACCCATTCTCAGCGCACTGGAGCGAATTGAACCATGAAATGGTTCGCATCAAACAGGTTCATAATTCGCAGGGTACCTAGCAAATTAGGTAACCCTGGTATAGATTATGTAGCCTGGTAGAGCCTTAGTTAAGAAAGAAAATTAGTTATGCACATGCTAGTGTGTTAGGGGAAAAATCAATAGACCAATGAGGATTTTCAAGCAACAATTCATGTTCATGCTTATGATTTTTGTTGGTTAGGGAGCAAAGTCCATTGATGGAAGAGAATTTCCTTAAATGGTTTCTGCTCTTCGGGAGGTTCGGGGAATAGGAGATTACACCGCTGGGGCGATTGCCTCAATAGCCTTCAAGGAGGTGGGCATTGACTTCTTTGTGTTTTTAATGTTCCGGGGGAAAAATATGCGATCGTCTAACATCTACGAGCTTGTTGATTTTAGGCAGTGCCTGTGGTTGATGGAAATGTAATAAGAGTGAAGACTTAAGGCCATTTCAGCAAATCCAAAAGATCACACAACTTCCAAGAGTTTCTGGTGGGTTTGTGAGAAAATCAACACAATTGGACAACTTTGTTCTTGTTATAATTGGTAAGGGGAAAATTTCTAAACCTCCTGATTCTAGGCAAAAAACTTGTAAACCATTCTTAGCTTTTAGATCAGCAGAGCCGATCATAAATGACAAATGTCATTGTTTTTTTAATTTTTTTATTGCAAGCTGATTTCTAGGGAGCATTTCTTTTAACCATTCAATTTCAATAAGTTCTATTCATTAAATGTTTGCAATGACTGTAATAGAAGCCAAAGAAGGTATGAGGGAGATTACGAAGGTTTCCAGAAATCATGAGTTTCCATGTTCATCATCTCAAAAGACAGCCAATTTCAATAGAATCATATGTTATTAAAACAGTAATTTGAATTTCAAAATATGATATATATTAGAAATTTATAAGGGTAAAATAAATAATTATAATCGTTATTATTTTAATTTAATTTCTCTATGTCACCAGGTACATTAGAAATTCACTCTCTTATTTTTACTTGTCTTTCAGATTTGGAAGGAAACTAGCAGGACAACTAGTTGATCCTTCTAGACCTGGAGATTTTAATCAGGCTCTCATTGAAATTGGGGCAACCATATGCACTCCAACTAGCCCAGATTGTTCTGCATCCCCCATCTCAGACCAATGTCATGCTCTTTCAGTATCTGGAAAATCAATACATGTTACAGATTTTCCAATGAAGGTGGAAAAGGCTAAACAAAGACTTGATTTTGTTGCCGTATGCGTCATTGAAATATCAGAAGGCTGGGATGGAGAGACTTCGAAAAAAAGCCATGAATATAATCTCTACTTTCTCATTAAAAGACTGGAAGAAGGTTTGCTCGCTGGCCTCTGGGAGTTTCCATCAGTTCCATTAGATGAAGAGGAAGGTGAACCGAGTGCAAGGAGAAAAGTTATGGACCAACACTTGAAGAAGTCATTTAAGCTCGATATAAAAAGATCAACAAAGTACTTTTACGGGAAGATGTCAGAGAGTTTGTTCATGTTTTCACTCACATTCGACGTCGAATGTATGTTGAGCTAATGGTTATATATCTAAAAGGTTTGAGCACATTGAATATTTCCCTGTTAAGAACTATCTTGATTCTTTTATATTTAAATAACTTTTTTGGGCTGTCTTTTGTATTATAGGATGCTATTACTTTTACAATGATGATTCATTCCTGTAATTTCTGTTGGCAGGAAGGAGGGGCAAATGACTTGTATAGTAGAAAAGACCAAAACACGATTTCACAGAAATTTGTTTACCATGAATCTATCCAAAGCATGGGATTGACATCTGGAGTAAGAAAGGTGCGGTTTGTATATCTAAGTAAACAAATTGTGGTTAAAATCTGAAGATGTATACATCAAATCGGGCATTTCAACTTGATTCAATTCTTGTGGAAACACAGTTCATGATTCAACTTCAAAATCATTTGTTAAATAACATGTATGAATTGCATGCGTCAATGGCGTACCATTTACGGTTTATGATTGTTAAAATGCTTGCCTTATTTACTTTACCTCAGGGAATGAAAGAAAAGAAAGTTGAATTGCAGTTTATTACTGGTTTTACATACGACACAGAAATGTAGTGGGGTCTTTATAAGTTAGTTAAATTTGTTGTGCTTGCCATCTCCTTTTTTCCCAATGTTTTCATTTCCAAATCTTCACGCAACATTCTATCCATAAAAATTTCCAATCATCATTCAAAAGAGAAAAAAATTCTCTCAACCCATCCACATCTTCAATCCCTCCCTCATCGCCATCACCAAAGCCAATATTTCATTTTCATTTTTATTAAAGTCATCTCCAACGATATTTGCACCGTACGATTTGTCTTCAATTGCTTATGGGAGAGATCATAACAGACATGATCTAGTGGGCATCCGGCTTAGCAGATTCCAAGATGAGCGAGATGCAATAATGATTTTTATAGTAATCGACTGTTATAGATAGGCGCTCAACACCATCAAGCATGATCAGGCATGTTCGACTGGTTATCAGCAATATTAGATTAAAGGCTTTTATTTTTTGCAAGCAATTGCACATTTCTTCCTCAAAGGAATGTGCAATGACAGGAGGATCACGGGAGGATATTAGACAAAATTTAGAATGAGTGTGGGTTAGATTAGTTGGATTATATTTAGAAAGTCTACATTGATTAGGATTCTATTGTGATTAGAATAGGGAGTTCTTAGAATAAAAGTTTGAGTTGGATTAGAAGTCTTTTCATTTTGTCTATTTGTAAATGCATGAGAGACTAATGAAGTGACATTGAAGATTGCCACAACATAGCTCAGGCATTCTCTCTCCACATGTCCACTTCCTTCTCTATCTTAAATTTCTAGATAGATCACACATAGACAATTGTGGAAGCTTATTAAGTCATAATGATAAAATTGTGCTATTTCTTTCTGTTTTTGTTTTTTACTTGATGCGCTCAAGCTTCTAAATGATAAAGAATCGTATTCTCACTGAATTGGAACTTAAAATTCTTCCCCGGTGCAGGTTTATAACATGATTCAGGTTTTCAAGAAGAACAACCTGTCAATAAATCCCGTAAAGGCAACAAAGAAAAAGACTCGGAGAACTTGAGTTCAACAAGTTGATGCTCTGCAGTGGCATGAAATGGATGAGCTAGAGGAATGGCCTTATTTTACTTTTTTTTTATCGGTAATAAGATTGTATTGAAAAAATCAGCAAGACGCTGGAAAATTACACCAACACAAAAGCAAAAAACAACCAAAAAGACAACTGACAAACAAGGAGATAACCCCGCTCCCAAGGCCGCGTAGGCCGGGAGAAAACTACCCAAATTTAGCCCGGATCCCATGGTACATTCAGCCCCCCATTTACAGTCCGATGGCAACAGTCCGACATCCACAAACTGTCCGTAACTGTCTTGATGATCATCCCCACCAGACGAGTTCGATTAGCGAAAGTTCTTTTATTCCTTTCCAGCCTTAAGTTCCATTCGACCGCGAAAAATGCTACCTTCTAGTGATCCTGACGCTGAACCTCACCACAGGCCGAGATCTAGGTCACCAGATGTTGGGCGATTGATTATGGAGTATCCCAGACAATACCGAAGAGGCCAAGTATCGACACCCCAGACCTTATACGCCAGCTGGCAGTGGAGAAACAAATGCTCAGCAGTCTCTTCATCTTGATGACACAATACACATACAGTCTCCAACTCCATTCCTCGACGGATGAGCTGATCCACCGTAAGAATTTTCCCCTTGAGTAACGTCTAGCCAAAGAATCGCACTTTAGGAGGGATCGGTATTTTCCACAAAAATGCAGCGTGAAATTTGATGAGAGGACAGCACGTGAGCATACGAAAGTAGGACTTCACGCTAAACCTGACATCACTACTAGTAGCCCATAACCGCTGGTCATGACGATGAACAGTAGGAGGGGTAGAGTAGATCATCGACAACAGTCTAGTGAAGGAGGCAACCTCCCCACACCTTAGGGACCGGCGGGTAGAAACCTCCCATATCCTACCCCCACTAGTTTCCGTAGCAAAATCACAAATCCTCCCCATCTGATTAGTAGAGATGGCATAAATGCCCAGGAATAACATTTTAAGGCTGACAGCTGCAGCCCAAATATCGTCCCAAAACCTTATCTGAGTACCACAGCCCCACTTGAACCTGATCCCCTTAGCAAACGACGGCCATAATCTAGAGAGAGTCTTCTACCAAGCAGAAAACCCTTTCTGTATGGTGGTATTAATACCCCAGTTCCCACTAGAGTGCCCATACTTCTTCAATTTCCATAATTTCATCTTTCGGCTAGTTTTGATTTTCATTCCGCTTCTTCCGACGTCGGTATACACGAAACGGTCCATATCCAATGTCTACGATGTCGGCGTCCCCGTCAATTCTCCCGGGCCGAAAAGGCTTCATCACCGATGAAGCGGCGTCGTGATAGCGCTTGAGTATGTCGAGGTCCAGGCGCCGCACTTCGTCTTCAGCTAACCATGAGTTCTCGGAGTCTGGCTTTCCCAACCACTTAACCAAGTACTTTTGAATTCCGCCCCCATGGGTGAATATCACCAAATCATCTAATATCCCTTCGATCTCATCTCTGTGCTGCTTGCATAGGGAAGGGAAGGGTAGGAATTGTAGGGTGGGGCTGGTATTCGGGCTCGGGGCTGCTTGGAAGGGGTGTGAAGGGGTGGGGCTGGAGCCAAAGAAGGAGCCATGTCCTCCACATTGAATGTAGAGCTTACCCCTATATCCGGTGGAAGCTCGAGAACATATGCATTAGGTCCGCTCCTTGCAACAATTCTAAAAGGCCCAGCGCCACAGACTTGAAGTTTCTTTGCGGCTCCCAATGGGAACCGCTCAGGCCTAACCCGAACCATGATGTAATCTCCAACCTGAAATTCTTTGAAGCACCTATGCGCATTCGCAGATATTTTGTACTGTTCATTGCTTGCATTAATTCTTTTTCTAATTTCGGCATGCGATTCATGTATATGCTGTGCAAATGAATCGGCTGACTCGGAGACTCGATGGGATGCAGACATGGGAATTAGATCAATGGGTGTTCTAGGCCTATGACCAAGGAAGACCTCAAAAGGACTCATACCTAGGGACTTATTGACTGAATTGTTGTATGCAAACTCGGCTAAAGGTAAAATAGAATCACAAGTCTTAGGGTGATCACCAACAAGACAACGGAGAAGATTACCTAAGCTCCTATTGGTGGACTCCGTTTGGCCATCTGTTTGAGGATGATAGGCCGATGAAAATTGGAGCATGATACCCATCATGTGCCATAAAATTTTTTAAAAATAATTGGTAAATTTCACATTTCAATCCGACACAATCGTCTGGGGTAAACCATGTAGACGCACAAGCTCCCCGAAAAATAATTTGGCTATGTGAGCCGCATCAGAGGTTTGGAGCATGGTATGAAGTGGGCCATCTTAGAAAAGCGGTTCACTACCACAAAATGGAATCATGCTTCTGTTGGATCTTTGGAAGTCCAAGCATGAAATCCATAGAGATGTCTTGCCACGGGGTGTGCGGCACGGGTAAAGGGGTGTACAAGCCGGTATTCCGTTTGATGTGCTTCGCAACTTGGCATGTATGACATTGTTTTACGACCCTAGAGAGATTTCTCACAAAGCTAGGCCAACAGAACCTATCCTCAACGGGCGCACTAGTTTTATCGCGCCCAAAATGTCCGGCAAGTCCTCCGGCATGTAACTCCCAGATAAGGAAATCACGCAATGAAGTACGAGGGATGCACAAACGATTCCCTTTGAATAAATACCCATCCAGCAGGGTATACTCGGAGTTAATGTTGTTCGGATTTTCAAGGAAAGCAGTGTATTTTGCTCCGAAATCTGGGCAATCAAGATAATCTTGCTTCAACTGCTCAAATCCGACGACCTCAGTGCTCATAGACTGTAAAGTCGCCACTCGACGACTAAGCGCATCAGCGGCCTTGTTCTCGGCACCAGCCTTATGCTTCAAGACAAATGTGAACCCTTGAAGGTACTCGACCCACTTCGCGTGCCTCGAGTTCAACTTGAAATTAAATTGTGGATTGCGAGCCATCAATTTGGATTTACTTGCTTTAGCAGCAACCTCCTTGCTCCCTACTAACTCCCTATCAGAGCAAATAAAATCCGCTCTGACAAGGAGTGAGTAGAGAAGAGTATAAAATCTTGCTATGCAAAGAGTTATCAAGGAGAATAGATACCTCTCTCCTTGCTCTCTCTCTCGCCTACCAATCATTTGATCTCATAACCTAATGGTCAAATGAAGCAAGAATCAGACCAACCGAGCTAACGGGATGAAAGGTAAGGAGAAGGGATACCTGCTAAAGTAGGTAGCATGACTTTAGCAAAAGAGGATGAGAACCTGCTAAAGCAGGTGAACTCTGCTATGGCTGGGGCTAGCAAAGAGCTATGCCATACGCAACCTTAATCACCCTAAATTTCTCCACGAAAATTGTGGTATAAGATGAGTCAAACTTAGGTCAAATGGATTAAAGGCTAGGATTTACTAGAGATTTATATATATATCTTATTTATAATTAGGAAATTTGGATAATTGACTTGTAAATGCCCATGGGCTTTATTCAAAATTACAAAAAGGCCTTTGCTCTAAGCAAGGCATAAACACATAATCTCAAATATTAGTGCATCAAGTTCTTTCAAATTTTTAGGTCTAGGTTTGATTCAATCCATCAATCAATCCTATGATCATCATCAAAATCTGATCTGTTGGCGATGATCTCCTCATCACCACCGGGGCTTAGGCCCAATTCGAGTCAAACCTCAGGTCATGATCCATTAGGAAGCAACTAAAGCTGCCACAAGGTGTGAGATGTGGTGTGTTTTACTAAATTTCTATCACACCCATTATAATAAATGAGATGCCCTGTGGGTGCCACTAGAAATGGGTAATATCCCATCAATCTAAGATGGATACTTCACAAACTTTGATGGACATAGCCTCAAATAATCACATGATAAAAACGTTTATAAAAGATAAAAATAGCAAATAAGCCACCTTTTACACGACGTGCATAAAAAATCAAAGCAATTTTTTTTTTTGGTGGATTACACAATTACCCAACATACTTTTTTCTAATGTTTTTTTAATTGATGCAAAAAGGGTCCAATTATTTGACCTGTGCTAAAATTTCACTCAAGTGAAAAGTAGGTTGGGCGAAAAGTGGTCTTAAGTTGCATATGAGAATGATCAATTGGTCCTATATGAGACCGATTGATCATCGATCTCGTATGAAACCATTTAGTACATTATCAGATTGTCCAATCAATCTCATTTGGGACCGATCAATCCACTACAAGACCGACCAATTCCATATGAGAACCATCATTCGAATCCACTATAAGACCATTCGGTTCCATATGAGACCTACTGATCCGGCTCATTTGGGACCTAAGGGCATTTTCATCTAACCAACCTTTTCACTTATTGACTAAAATTTTATTTTTAGCCAAACTTGAAACCTACTTATAGATAGTCTACTACTACATAAATTATACATCAATATGACAATATCTTTTTTTTGTCATCAAATTATTAGAGTCTAAGTTTAACAAAAAATAAATTTTAATTAAAAATCAAAGTTTGACCTTAAGTCAACCTTTGACCCTTAAAATTTGATAATATATTACTTACAACTTATTATCATATTTCAGTAATCAAAATTTCATCAAAAGTCAAAACTTTATATAGCTTATAAATCCAATTAAAGTTTGATTAAAATTCAAACTTTGATCAAAGTCAAATATTAGTTGGAAAGAGTATGATCTAGATAATGTAGTGGTCATAGTGATCATACTAGTACGATGGTCATAGAAATTGAAGTTACTTTTTAATAGTCAATTTTTTTTATATTTTTTTTTGCTTTTAGGTTTTTTACAAGTAACTTTAGATTTCCAATAATAAAACATTATTATTTTGTTAGTAGGAAACTCAATTTCAGCCACTTGAAGGGTTGAAATAATTTCCTCCTAAAATGATTTGGTGTATGGAAATTGAATTTCCATGCAGGACGACTTAATTTCATTTCCATCTCCTTAAATAGCTATTAAACAACAACAATTGGAAACTAAGTTTCATTTCCACAATGAAATTACATTTCCATGTTATCAAATAAGGCCTAAATTGAATTTGGGTGGCTGGATTATTATTATTAGGGTTTTTTGCAAATACCCCCCCTGAGTTATTCTGATATTACAAATAACCCCCCAGTTATAGCTATTTGCTTTAAACCCCCTAGTTAGCATTTTGGTGTTTATAAAACACCTTTAACGGATGCAACTTTAAATGATTAACTAGCCGTTAAAGAATAGCCTAAATACTATATTTATCCTTTTTTAAAATTAAATTATTAAATTGCTATCCTACACAAACAACTATTTTGCATACGATCATTAAGAATCATATCATCCCATCTCCTACACAAACAACTATTTCCTTCTGAATCTCCTTGAGAACCCGTTGAGGATCTCGAGGAAACCTAATGTTTCTTGAGGAAGATGCCATAGGCATGACAAGAAACTCAGGGAATCAGAGAGAAAGAAAAAAAAAAAAAGAGCTTCTATCTACATAGTTGAAGCAATGTGAAACATCCAATCCTTTGTTATGTATATGTTTAATAATTCTTTTATCATTTTTCAAAATAAAATAATAATGTAACAGTATAAACCTGTACTGTAGTGGATGGTGAATCTGTATTATAGCAGTGAAGCAAGATTTTGAAGATTGAAATGCAAAGGTGGGTAGCAAGAAACATAGTATAAATCTCTCCCTCCCTCCCTTCCTCCACCTTCAAAAGCAAGGAATTAATGGGAAAAAAAAAAACAAAGAGAGAGGAATGTTTGGGCTGAGATAATGAAATAGAAATAAAATCAATCAGTGCTTGGGCTGAGATAATGAAATAGAAGTAAAATCAATCAGTGTTTGGCTTGATTGAACCTAACCCACTATACCGATTGATTTTTTAATAATCTATACATATTGATTGATTGAATTGAGGGATCTTCATTCATTCATTCAAAAACTAAAGAAAAAGAAGAGGCACGCACCTCAAACTCTTCTTCTGTACCAAGCGACCAGGCAGTCGGAGCAACTGCGTATATCCCGACTTCAACATAGATTGGAGGGATCTTCTCGCTCGACGAATTAGACAATCGGACCAAAATGCCCTCACTCGCATATCTTTTGTTTTTGGATTACCGAAAAATGTGACAACTCTTTCGAAATTACTTTTCAAGGTCCCAAACTCCTCCTAATGATCCAACGTGGTCATAGACCTTCAAACTTTTTTTTCATATTTACCTAATAGGGTTCCAACAATTTGGCATGTGGTTTTATGGTTTTAAGTTAAAGTTAAAAAGTATCAAAATATTCCACCCAACTAGGGCTCTCAATGGGTCAGGCCAACCTGAATTTTGGCCTCCACCCGAACCGAAAAAATAGTACTTTCTATTAAGCAAACTTGATTCGATATTCGAACCGAGCTAAACATGTTACAACCCGGATCAATTCTAGTCAGGCTTGGGTTGAGTGTTCCAACACCCGACCTGTTATATATATATATATATACACTTATCATTTTAAAGTTTAAAAAAAATTCCATTTAATTAAATATAATTTACTTAAATGTCATAAGATTAATCGTTGTCCGTTATAACCGTTGTGCAATTGTTGTCTGTTATAGGCATTATACAACAAACTAAAATGAAATATTTGAATAAAAGCATGTATCTGAGCTTCTATAATATTAATATAATTATTTAATTAAATTTTTAACCTTCTTCAAACTTTTATTAGAAAAAAAAAAATAGTCCAAGCCCAATCAAATTTTATTAGAAAATATAGCCCAAAAAAATAGCCCTAAGCTTGACATTTTATAGAAAAAAACAATTGAAAAAAAGACCAAGCCCAAATTTTATTAGAAAGAAATAGTCGAAAAAAAGACAAGAAAAATGCCCAAGCCCGGCCCGGCCTATTAGGGGTCGGGCTTGGGTTAAGTAAATTGCAGCCCGAGCTAGGGTCTGGCTGAAAAATTTGGGAACCCAGCTGGGTAGGTTAGGGCCGGGTTGAACCCCAGCCCGACCTTATTCCGGCCCATTAAGAGCCCTACACCCAACCATTCTAGCCGATCTCGAGGGCTTAGAATTCTGTGTTATAACACCGCACGCTGGATAAAGCAATAAGCGGACATATATATCATCCATTAATCGTCTTAGAATTTGGAATGAGACATTTTAATAATGCATTTAAAGGCTCATAAATAAAGACGGAAACGTAAATGACAATTCATAAGTTAAATTTCCTAACCAACATATATGATATTAAAACTGGAGTTCCATATAGGGTAAAATCGTCCCAAACGTAAACTCAAAGAAGTACCAAAAAGACTAAAACATGTTTCTTAAAAAAAAAAAATAATAACTGAAGCTAAAGGGACTCATCGGATCTACTTCATTATCCAACTAGTAGCCGATGTCCTCATATTCATAAGCCACCTCCGGTACAGCTGCCTCCACGTCATCATAGGTAGGATGATTTGAATTTTCACTTGCAGCTGTCAAATTTTGGGGGGAGGGGGTGAATTTACTCAGTCACGTAAACTCAGTAGGTTGTACGATCGATCCACCATAACCTATGTAGGTGATCGTGTGTGTAATCGCTTGAGGTTGCGGTACATTTTGAAATAAAACCAAACATTTTTATATAATGACAAAACTATCCATAATTTTATAACATATTATTTAAAACTGGAAGCTAGATCATATTAGGAAATATATATCATGCATCTAATTCATATTTCTTTTCCTATCTGTCTTCTCAACTTATCATATATAACATATTTGAAATCTTATTATTACTCCATACTCCTATATAACGTACTTTATATCTTACTTATCATATTTAAAATGACTTGTGTTAGGGCCACTGCTCGGGGCTACCACGCGAGGTCCACGTGTAATTAAACCACCGAACCTCCATATCATAACATAAACTATAATCCAGCTAGACGAGATTGTGTGTATAAAAAAATAAGTTCCCTTAAGTCGAAACCTCCAGTATCCCCTTAATTCGAGACAAAGTTATCATATTGTCCTTAAGACCCTTCTTGACTGCAGACATTGGGCCCTTACAATAGCTCGTAACGTACGACACATATAGAAATTAATTCATATTCAGCTAGCCTTCATAGTATATCTTATTATATCATTATTCGGGTCTGGGCTTAAGTCTCCACTCCGATTTTATCTTGACGTGGGCTTAAGTCTCTACTTTCTTATCATATTTGTATCTTAACATATTCATTTCTCATATTTTTTTCATAACTTAATTGATGTGGGTCACGATGTGTTAAATTTCACTAAACCATGCTTTCCAAGGGACGAGTTTTATAATAACCTGAATGTACTTTGTACGGTGTCTCATACTCCTATAAAGGCGTTGCATTCATACATGAATGCCTATATTCCAAGTTTCAGCTGACCGTGAAAAAAATTCCACGTGATGAAGGCTTATATCTTGTGTCATATCTTATTTCTTAACATATTATGCATATATTAATGCGGAATTGAAGCCTACAAACTGAGATCGCGACCGGATAAAGAGAAGTCAAAAGAGAAAGTGGACCCACAAATAAGTTTTTAAAAAAGACTCGTCTGCATGTTAATTAAGGTAATATTTTTATCTAGATTTTTTTTTATTAATATTAGAGTTTAGGGTTTAGGATTTAGGGCTTTAGGGTTTTAAGGTTTTAGGGGTTTAGGGTTTTAGGGTTTTAGGGTTTTAGGGGTTTAGGGGTTTAAGGTTCAAGGTTTGGGGTTTGGGATTTAGGGTTTAGGGTTTTAAGGTTTTAAGGTTTTGGGGCTTAGGGTTTTAGGGTTTAGGGTTTAGGGTTTTAGGGTTTTAGGGTTTAGGGTTTAGGGTTTTAGGGTTTTAGGGTTTTAGGATTTAGGGTTTAGGGTTTAGGGTTTTTTTAGGGTTTAGCATTTTTTTAGGGTTTTAGGGTTTTAGGGTTTAGGGGTTTAGGGTTTTAAGGTTTTAGGGGTTTAGGGGTTTAGGGGTTTAGGGTTTAGGGTTTAGGGGTTTAGGGTTTTAGGGGTTTAGGGTTTAGGGTTTAGGGTTTAGGGCTAACTTTGTGCGTGCGAGTAATGTTTTCCTATTACAAACTAGTCTTACGTTTAAATTTTCTATTTCCAGAGTTGCTGGGAATGGTAGCCCTAGTGCGGGGGAGCGCAAGCGTTAATGGCGTCCCTTCATAAAAAATATTTAAAGTTGAGATTAGTTTTACAGCACAAATTCTTATGCAAGCAATTGTAAATGCTTTACGTGGTCACGATGCAGAGAACTCTCAAGAAGCACAAAGAGTTATTGATATCATATTGAGGCAGCATGCAGCAAAACAATAAGCATTTATTTTCCTTTTATATATACCAAGGGATAGTGAGTCGTTTAATATATCATTAGTTTGGGACTAGGGATGCAAATTGGGTTAACCTCACCGAACTGAAATAAAAAATTTCAGTTTTCAGTTCGGTTCAGCTTGAGCCAAAACCGTAGTAAAATGAATTGGTTTGGTTTCAATTTTTTTACCGAAATCAGGAAAAATTGGTTTGGTTCCGTTCCTTTTTTTAAATTATTTTGATTATTATTCATTTTCCATTTTTTTTTTAAGTTTTTTAAACCTACCTAATCGGATTCTGCCACCCAAAACCGAACTGACTTGTAATCAGGTCGGTATTTTTTGGTTTTGAACTCGTCTCGGTCTAGTTTGTATGACGGCATTTCGGTTAGTTTCGGTTTTTGGTTGAAAACTTGCATCCCTATGTGAGACTATTGAGTGGCCCATATATATAAAGTGGGTACACTCATGTTTCTTGTGTATCATGTTTCACGTGACAAATCAATTAGGGGGTGTCAATTAACACATGTAGATAGTTATTAGGAAGTTAAAGCCGTGGGTGATTTGTACTGTCAAAGTGATAGATCATAAATTGTAGTGCAACATGCCCAAAAATAGTGTTGTGGGGAGATTTAAGCCATCTGGTATGTAGACTTTAATATCAGTTTTAAGAGCTGATATTAAAGTTCATCAATTAGATGGTTTACATTCACTTATAGGCATGTTTCTTTGGGCTGAAAAATGTTAGAATGATAGATTGCCACCCAATCATTTTAGTTGATCACTAATGTTCACCACCTTGCATAATAAATATCACACTTCAATGGTGCGATATTAAAAGTCTTAACTTTGCTGGTGGAAGAACATTTTAACATCATTGGTGTTAAAATGTCTGTCATGAAATCTCTTTATGTTAATGTTAGTTTAGCCTAATGGATATTAAACAGTGGTTTGTGAATTGTAACTATACTTTGAAAATAATCAAAGTTAATGATTATTATAATTTAATAGAAAATAGGTATTCAAAGAGCGTCTAATTCCATGATTTTCTTATAAAGGAATTTTTGTTGGCATTAATAAAGGAACGGTCATAGGCTTCAATATATATAGGCTGCGTATAACATTGCTCTTTGGTAGCCCCTGTCATAGCAAAGCTCACCTCCTTTAGCAGGTTATCATTCTCTTTGTTAATATCCCGGTACATGCTTTAGCAGGTACCCCTTCTCCTTGATAACTCCTTGCATAGCAAGATTTTATGCATGATTTACCTGCACTAGCAGTTCTACCCTCCTCTCTACTAGCTCCCTATCAGAGCAAATAAAATCAGCTCTGACAAGGAGTGAGTAGAGAGGAGGGTAAAATTGTTAAACAGGTAGATCGTGCGTAAAATCTTGCTATGCAAGGAGTTATCAAGGAGAATGGGTACCTACTAAAATAGGTAGCGAGATGTTAACAAAGAGGATAATAACCTGCTAAAGCAGGTGAGCTCTGCTATGGCAGGGCCTACCAAAGAGCAATTCCATGATTTTCTTATAAAGGAATTTTTATTGGCATTAATAAAGGAACGATGATAGGCTTCAATATATATAATCTCATTGTACATGACTCACAAGTAGTCCTTACTTTTCCAATGACTTTTGGTGAGTTCGTGACAAACGAGACGCATAAAAAACCGAATAAAAAGGGAATAACGTAACGTTATTGCATAATTAGGGATGCAGGTTCGGTGTATCAAACTGTACCGAAACCGATTTTTTCGGTGTTCGGTTCAGTACATTCCAAACTGAAATCGAACCAAAATATATTTTCGGTTCAGTGTACCAATTTGAAGCAAACTCCAAACCGAAATTGAACCAAAACCGATTGTTTCGGTGTACGATTTGGTTCGGTTTGGTCGGTTGCATTTGAAACCAAGATCTTCCAATCTCCAAAATAAAAAACACAAATTAATAAAATAAATTATCAAATGATAACAAATAATAAAACAAAAAAACAAAATGGTAGTTCTAGAGAAAGACAGAGTGTGTCACGCCCCAAAATCTAATACATGATTCATTTCGGCATGTGAACGCATTCAATAATCAAAATTCAAATAAAGGAAACGCAATAGTTTATTTTCATTAATAAAATTCAAAGTTATATTTATTTCCAATTCTACACAACTCCTAACCAAAGCTAAACTAATAAGTCTTTTAGGGTCTTTTCTTGAAATGCAGCTTCTGAGCCACAAGGTTCGGTCTCTGAAATTTAAATAGCTACGGAGGTGAGATAAAATTCAACAAGTAACTCCCAATAAATAATAGAACTCTTATATCAATTTTATTAGTTTCAAATTGAAAACTTTATATCAAAATAAAGAATACCATTAGCTATACCATCTAATGATTCAAGATAAAGAAGAAGAACTAAAATAACTTAGTTTACAATTGTACTACATATATTGTACAATTGTTAAATAATAGCACTGATCCAAGTGCAGTTGCAAAGGAGAGTTCCATGTTTTCATCAATCCCATTGTTAACCGTGCCGATCCGATTTAGCGGGTTTACTTCGTATTACAGAACTACACAAATGGACCCGTTCGTCCAATATTGCCATACGGCTCCCTGAGGATCTTAATCAAATGTCAAGTCATCATTTCTAAAGTCTTTCATATCAATTTAGTTTGGAAAAACTTATCCAATATGCTTTATCAATTCTCATTCTAAAACAATATGATATTTAAATGTAACGAGATCATAGGAGAGATAAATCAAATATACAATATTTATGACATTTATGTTTTTCTAACATGATTCACAATGAAATAATCATTATTGGACAAGATAGATCTAAAATTATTCATACTATCATTAATTATTTATAATCATTATAGTATATACTATGTTATAAAGTACGCGTTTATAACATGCTATGGGATAGGCTACTTGCCTCAATTGTCGGATTCAAGGATCTTGTGAGGGCGGCGTGAAGTCTTACAGTTCGAATGATTATCTGGGCATAAAGGGAAGGTGGTAAATACAAAAATATTGTCGAAAATGAGATAAGGAGGACAAACTAAGGTAGGGTTAGGTTGGATTCAAATTCCATATTTTTATATCTGAAATTCTTAATTTAAAACAACTTTATAAATAAGTTTTAAAACCCTTGTTTAAAACCTGATTTAACATTGAACAGAAGATTTGGAATTTAAAAATTAAAACTAGAGTTAAGACTAGTAATATGAAATAGAAAACTAAATTATAAGACTAAATAAAATCAAAATATAAAAATAGAATAAAACTAGATTTTAAAATATAAAAATATTAGATTATAAAATTAGAATATAAAAATATCAAATTACAAAACCAAAATATAAAATGCTAAAATAGAACCAGAGTATAAATAAGAATATAAAACCAAAGATTTAAAGTGTAAAATCATAGTTTAAAAATACAATATTAGAATATAAAAATCAGAATATCACCCAGTATTAAAATTAGGATTTACAATGCAAATTTCAGAATATAAGGCTAAAATAAAATCCTAAAACAAAATCCTGAATCTCAATATAAACCAGCCCAGAGATTAAATATATAATCAGTATTAAAATACAATTAAAATATCAAAATATAAGGCTAAAATAAAACTCTAAAACAAAATCCCGAATCTCAATATAAACCAACTTTACAATATAAACCAACCGAAACCCTAAATATATAATAAGTATTAAAATACAATTAAAATACAACTAGGATTGAATACAAAATCAGAGTTATGATACAAAACCAGAACTGATTTACAGAATCGGAATAAAACCAGAAGTTTATGTTTTAAAATAAGTTTAGAAATTAATTATAAAATCAGAAAAATATAAAAATCAGAATTAAACCAGAATATAAAATAATCTACAAAACTGGAATATAGGACTAGACTATATAAATTTAGTGTTTAATGGGTCGGTTTACTCAATCTACCTAATTGGTTTTCGATTTCCAGCCATGCAAATTGAAAACTAAACCGATTTTACTTCGGCTAATTTAAGTCGGTTTTCAAGTCGGTTCGGGGCGGTTCGGGAGGGCCAGCTTTCGGTGTTCGGTTTAGGGTTTAAATATGTAGCATAACACATAGACTTTCCAAACTATGACGACAGAGGGCAATTACGCCATTCCAGTTTTACATGCCATTTCGAAATGTGACTATGGAGATCTGACCGAACACGTGGCAAGCGTGATCTGACATGGCAGTGGAGGCTAGCCTACCATACTATTTGTTAAGTCTTTTAACTTAACAAGGGTACACGGGATTGGAGGGAGACTTAACAGTTGAGCGGGGAGAGCCGAAGGAGAGCTGAAGATGGCTTCTAGGCTCTGAGTTCCAAAGGTAACCCCCCAAAATTCAGAACCCTAAAAACCCTCTAGGGTTTATGGTTCTGCATTTTTTTTGTGGAAGAAGCTAGGGTTCTACGCACATTTATGGTAACTGATCTAAGGTTTTGGACTCGGTTTTTGATACGCTTTTTTAAAAATAAATTTGGAGCATTATTGATTCAGTTTTTAAGATCTTTGTTCGTTTCAGATGTGTTTTTAAGGTTTTGTTTTTGCATCTTTCATAGTGTGAAATTAGATATTTAGGTGCATTTGTATTTAAAGACTCTAGGGTATAAGATTCTGTTGGTTTATGTGTTTTAAATTTTTTTATATGTATATGTTTTTTGTGGTATTGCTGAAGCAATTTAAGCTCTTAGATGTGTTTAACCCCCAAAAATTCAGAACCCTAAAAACCCTCTAGGGCTTATGGTTCTGCATTTTTTTTGTGGAAGAAGCTAGGGTTCTACGCACATTTATGGTAACTGATCTAAGGTTTTGGACTCGATTTTTGATACGTTTTAAAAAAAATAAATTTGGAGCATTATTGATTCAGTTTTTAAGATCTTTGTTCGTTTCAGATGTGTTTTTAAGGTTTTGTTTTTGCATCGTTCATAGTGTGAAATTAGATATTTAGGTGCATTTGTATTTAAAGACTCTAGGGTTTTAGATTCTGTTGGTTTATGTGTTTTAAATTATTTTATATGTATATGTTTTTTGTGGTATTGCTGAAGCAATTTAAGCTCTTAGATGTGTTTAACGTTTTCGTACCCTGTTTTTTTTTTCTTTTCCTTTCAAATATATATATATATATATATATATATATATACATCTCAGGTATTTTTTAAGGTTTTGTTTCTTATATGTTGAAGAGAGAAGTTATTAAGTGCATGCATGTTTAAAAAACTCTAGTTTTGAACTCGGTTTTTGTTAGACATTTTTTTCTTTCTTAGTCGCAGTTTAAGCTATTTTAAGCTCATTGTTTGTTTCGGGTATGTTTTTGGGTTTTGTTTCTTAATTTTCGGTGTAGGGAAGTTTGGGTTTGAACTTTGAAGTGCATTTATGTTTTGGAAACTCTGAGGTTTCTACTTGGTTTTTTATTTTTTAATGATTTTTAGCCGATCTTCTTCATGGGATCCATTTTGCATTCAAGAAGTTAGGGTTTCTTTTGCATGGTTGCTAAGTGAGTTCTAGGGTTTTGAACTCGGTTTACTGAGATTTTCTTACTTTTTTTTTTTTTTTTTCCTGTTTCCCGTCTTTCTTTAAGCTGCTTTTTAGTATTTTGTAGCTGTTCTTTGTGTTAGAGTTTTTATTGCGTGCACCGGACGTGTACTGCCGTCGTCTACAGTAGTAAACCTTGTTAAGCATGCAGATTTCTATCACCTTTGAAATCCGTGCAGCTAAGTTATTGACTATGTGACAGACTAAGATCTGTCCGGTAGTACATGGCTGGTGTACATGATACTCCTTGTTTGCTTGATTTCTAGAAGATCTTAAGTTGTATGGACTTCATTTTAGCTTCTTCATCTGATAGGTAGATTTTAGGTTTTCTAATACATTTTCGGTGAGAATATCTAGGATTCTCCTTTGCATTTGTTAAGGAACTTAGGGTTTTGCATTCGGTTTGTTGATTTTTATGTATTTTCCCCCTTTGTAGCTATTTTTACAGCATTTATAAGCACATTTTAATATTATTTCTTTATTCATGCTCATTTCATAGCCGTTTCACTTGTCCTGGTTGTATTTTTATTTTCTAGAGTATTTCCAGGCAAATCAATGACTCTTTTTTGGGTATACGTGAAGGTCCTTTTTATTGTGGTTTTAATTATTATACTCCAGAGTATGGAGGCTTTTATTTGTTGATGCTGATTAAGTTCATTTGCCCTACCTAGGGTTTATCATGCACTTTCTAACAGAAATTATTACTTCTTTCATTTGTATTATTTAAGTTGTTTACATTTTTTTTTTTGGTTTTATTTGTTTTCTAGGGTATTACCAGTCAAATCTATTGTGTTTTTGTTTTAAAGCTATAGTTGAAGTCATTTTTTATGGTTCTGGTTATTTATACTCTGATTATGGAGGCTTTTATGTCCATTTTTTGCATGTTTGTTGTTGGTACGGATTTAGTTTTTTTGCCCTTCCTAAGGTTATCATGCACTTATTAATAGAAATAATTTCTTATGTCCTTTATGTTGTTCAAGTTGTTTAGGGTTTTGATTGATTTTTTCATTTCCTAGGGTATTTCTGCTCAAATCTGTTGTTTTATTTGGCTGTACTTGACGGCTTTTTTATGGTTCTGAGGCCTTTAAGTTCTTTTTATTTTATTTTTACTATTTATTTATTTTTGCATGTCTGTTGTTAATGCGGATGAAGTTTATTTGTCCTACCTAGGGGTTGTCATGCACTTCTTAATATAAATAATTGCTGCTTTTTGTATTATTTAAGTTTACGGTTTTGATTCCATTTTCTATGAGATTTTGAATGTTTTCTGTTTAAAGCTATTTTCCTTCAATTTTTATCCATATGGTGTTCATTTTAGAAGAAATGGTAGTTTTCAAGGCTATTTTTTGGTTTAGAGATCGCTCGTCTTGACTCATTGTTTGGCGTGGTCCAGCTTCCGGCTTCCACTTAAAACAAATTCCCGTAAATGCTAATGTCAGAACCTGGTTTTGGTTGTTTCCAGCTTTTGCCCTTTTCAGCGTTAGATGGCATTTGAGGGAAGGCACTTCAGCATTATAGCTGTGTTAACCAACCAACATCGAAGATGATTGTGCTCTTTTTCGCTACCAGAAGGCGAAAGCTGGGAGCGGTCTTTTAAATCCATTCCAAAGAGGGCCTAAGAAACTCAGGATTAGGATATTTGTTTTTTTAAATTTGTTGTATCTTGTTTTACAATTTTTTAGCTGGTTCGATTTCTTTTGAATGGTTTTTATCATTTTTTTCTTTCTTTGATTATACCACTAGAATTCTACTTCTTGTAGCTAAACTCAAAGAATAACTGCGAACTTTATTTTTTTATTTGTGAACTACCAGCATCTTGGATTCCATCATGTCAAATATTTTTCAATATTAATCAAAAAGAAAAAAAAATCATTGAAATTTTTTAGTTTTGGAGTATGAAATTTATAGTGAATATTTTGCCTTATGATGAGTATTATCTTCTTGGCATAGAATTTATAGTATGAAATTTATGATGAATATTTTACCTTATGATGAGTATACCGTTGCAGGCGGCCTTGTTTTATGAAGACGGTCGCCTAGTTGATGGGAAGGGCATTTGGTAGGAAAGGATTTTGCATATGATTGTGAGAAGAGCCTGTTTATGTAGGCGCTCTTCCCCAAAACAACCTTGAATTCACGGTTGAATTGGAAGATATGCCATCGAATAGGTATAGATTGATGGGCTGCTCCATGTGCCCTCTTGTGGTTTATTTTTCTTATGACAATTTTTTGCTTTATTTAGTAAGTTTATACTAGAAATTGCACAGTAGATCGTACTACATGTGAGCAAAGTCGGTTCTAAAAATATTAACGGCTAAAGAAAATGCATTTAATAAGCTACACGTCAATCTTTCATAAAATTTATCAGAAGCTTAACCTGATCAAATTATATAATGTGTACACGTGCATATTGTGTCTATGCATGTGTCAGTGTCATGAAAACTGAGTGTGCATGGATCCTGGGAATTGAGTGCGTATGTGAATATGGATCATGGAAGCTGAGTGTGGGCGTGTGTGGATGCATCATTATAAACTGTGAGTGCGTGTTGATGCATCATGGAAATTGAGTGCGTAAGCGTGTCATGAAAACTTATATGAATTTAGTGCCTGCATACTCGTGTGCGTCAGGGAAACTGCTTGCGTTTATGTCATGGAAACTGTTTGCGTGCGTCATGGGAACTGTGGGGGCGCCATGGGTCAAAATGTCGGACGCGCCATGAGTTCTTTTGAATTTTGTGCTCGGGCCAACTTTGTGTGTGCAAGTAATGCTTTCCTATTTATTACAAGCCAGTCTTACGTTTAAATTTTCTATCTACAGAGTTGCCAGGAATGGTAGCCCTGGTGCGGGGGAGCGCAAGCGTTAAAGGCGTCTCTTCATAAAAAAACATTTAAAGTTGAGATTAGTTTCGCAACACGAATTCTTATGCAAGCAATTGCAAATGCTTTACGTGGGCACGATACAGAGAACTCTCAAGAAGCACCAAGAGTTATTGATATCATATTGAGGCAAGTTGCGGCAAAGCAGTAAGCATTTGTTTTCCTTTTATATATAAAGGGATAGTGAGTCATTTAATTTATTATTAGTTTGGGACTAGGGATGCAGATTTGGTTAACCTCACTGAACTGAAATAAAAAATTTCGGTTTTCAGTTCGGTTCAGATTGAGCCGAAACCGAACCAAAATGAATCGGTTTGGTTTCGTTTTTTTTACCAAAATCGGAAAAAATCGGTTTGGTTCCGTTCCATTTATAATTTGTTTTTATTATTATTCATTTTTCATTTTTTTGTGTTTTTTTTTTTCCAGTTTTTAAAACCTACCTAATCGAATTCTGCCACCCAAACCGAACTGACTTATAATCAGCTCGGTATTTTTCGGTTTTGAATTGGTTTCAGTCCGGTTTGTGTTGTGGTTTTTCGGTTAGTTTTGGTTTTCAGTTGAAAACTTGCAACCCTACGTGGGAATATTGAGTGGCCCATATATATATATATATATATATATATATATATATATATATATATATATATATATATATATATATATAAAGTGGGGTACGCCCTAAATGGTTGCAATCTTGCATCAACCTTCCAGTTGTGTGCTATATTACCAATCCCTCATTGCTTGTCCTGTAGGAAATGACACTTTTTTCGGCCAATCATTTACAGCTTAAGTTGATATGAAAATTGCATTGGTCAGATCTAGATGTCTCATTGGTCTAATGATGGTCAATCTAATGGCCTTCCAATCATTTACTATGAAAATCACAATAATTAGATACAACTTTCTGTTCAATGGGATGTTTCATTGGAAATTGGTGTTAATTTTGATTCTGTACTGTAGGAATTGTTTAAATGTTTTTATTTATTTATTATTATTTAATTTTATTTTTATTGGAGGAAATGAGGAATTCTAGAGCTTTGGTCAATTGGCATCTCTTAATTAGTTCCTAAATGCATGGAGGCTTTTGATAAATCGAAAGGTATTAAAGATTAGTTCAATTTATTAGTGGACTCATTGTTGTGAGGGCACTTTATCCATTTTTTGTAAAATCCTTGTTTTCGTATAGGGGTTGCCGTCTTGTCCGTTTTGTAAAATCCTTATTTTTGTCCGATTTTCCCCCATACTAGTCTAATTTTACCAGAATTTTCTAAGTTTAAACTTTGCTGAATTGTTGCCGAACCCCGATTTGGTGACTATGAGCTAGAGAAGGTGTTGCTTGTCCTTTATTATGCACCTTTAGCTTCTGTTGAAATTTGCAATTGTTAAATAAATAAATTGTTATTACTGTTAAAAGTTAAAATGCCATTTGTTGTTATATAAAAATGACTTGCAGCATTTAGGAAGTATGTTGATATATTCAATTCATTAATTTGTGAACCTGTCATATTTTTAAGTCATGCTTACATCTAAGGGAATGTTATTTGATTTACAGAAGTTGCATATGGGGCTAATTATGGATAGAATAACACATTCCATAATCCAGTAGGTCACCTTCAGGGATGAAAGTTGAAGCATTTGAGTTAGAAGAGTCGTTTAGAGACTAAAATGCAGTCGCTGAGGGTGTTGAATGGAGAAAGCCTTTAGAAAGATGGAAGAGTTGTACATCTATAATAAAGAGGTATGAAGAATATTAACATTTGTGTACTATTGTATTTGGATATTGAAATGTACATGGTAAGGGTATTTTAATCTTCTGTGATTAATATAAATGCTTGTAGGGTTCCTCTTACTACCTAACTAAGCACTTGAGATCGCTCTCCCTTTCCTTCTCCAACCTTATCCCTAGTACCTTCTCATCTATTTCTAAATCTTAAATCTATTTAAGTAAACTCGCTCTAGAATGCATTTGGTATTAGAGCCACACCTTGCGATACACTTGTATCTCCACCTGTGCTAATGTCAGCACATGCCAACTTTTTTATCTTGAAATCCCATGAAAAGACAACCAATCTAGAGGTCTCGAATTTGTAGATTTTTATTTATGTTTTCAATTTTTTCAAAATTTTTGCACGCCAACTACTCTCTATTTTTTGTGATGCGTAGAGCAATTTGTACTTGTGAAAGGGCCTATACATATTTTGCATCCTTGTTTTAGCTATTTGGAGGTATTATAGTGAGATGCATGGTTCAAACTTTCGGCCGAATTGTTTCGGTTTCGGTCCCCATCGAAACCAAAATGAAAACCCATATTTTCGGAAATTTTTGGTCCCCTGAAGTATTTGGCAGAAATTTGGTTCAAAATTTCAGTTTCGGCTCAATCCGAAACCGAACAAAATCCGAATTTTTGATCCTTGGTGAGATGTTGAATAGATATAGTCCAAATAGTTAAAATTAGGGTTATAAGAAATTAAGGTTAGGTTGAGGAAGAAGAAAGGAGTTGGAGGAAAGTTAGGGTAATTAGTTAGAGAGCCTCATCCCCTTTTTCATTAATATCTATGTTCTTTTACAATGATGTTAACACATCAAATAACACTAAAACACCCATTTATCTAAACAGACCTACATACATACACAAAAGTAAATATGAACTTTACATATAGAGCAACGCTCCCCCAAATTGCTACATAAATATCTATCATGCCCAACTTGGAGGTCATGTCAATCGTTTTCCTTCCAACAACTTTGGTAAAAATATCTACTAGTTGATCTTCAGACCTCACTTGAGGTATGGAAAACTCTGCAATTCAACATTTTCCCTTATGAAGTGGCAGTGTACTTCAATATGCTTCGTCCTTTCATGATAAACTAGATTTCTACAATGTGAATAGTTGCTTCATTGTCGACATATAGAACCATTGGAAGTTATGAATCAACTCCTAAATGAATCGCAACCACATATGTTCTCATACTCCTTGTGACAAGCACACTACTTGCCTTTCGCACTAGTGTTAGAGGCCACTTGTTGTTTCTTACTATTTAATGTGACATGATTTCCACCTAGAAATGTGCAGTAAGCTGAAGTGGATCTCCTATCACTCAAGGGACGTGGTCAATCTGCATCAGTACAAACCTCAACGTCTAGATGCCCATGGTTACTGTAAAGTGGGCCTCTCCTTGGACTTCTTTTCAAATACTTTAGAATCTCATAAATTGCATCCAAGTGAGTGGTCTTGGGTGAATGCATGTGTTGGCTCACCACACTCACAACATATGCAATATAAGGTCGTCACTTTGAGGTAAATGAGTTTTCCTACAAGCAGATGATACATATGAGCATTCTTAAGGAGTTCACCTTCTTCTCCATTAAGGCGACAATCTTCTCAATATGAGTGCATTTCCTTTGAGATATTATCATTGCAGGTTTACACCCCAACATCATTGCCTGTCTTAAGAGATTAAGAATGTATTTCCTTTGAGATAGGACGACCCCTTTCTTTAATCTTGCCACTTCAATCCCTAGAAAGTATGCCAGTGGGCCCAAATATTTTATATCAAAGACTTGACTAAAGTAGCATTTCAATTTCAATATTTCCTCGTTGTCATCACCTGCAATGATAATATCATCCACATATACGAAAAGTGCTATGGTATGAGTGCCTCTCTTCACACAATGTGTGGTCATAGTGACTCCTTTTGCATCCAAACCTCATAATTACTTCACTGAACTTTTGGAACCAGGCCCTAGGTGACTAGTTCTGTCCATAGATAGCCTTTTTTGGTCTACAAACTTTACCTTCCTTCCATGATGAGAAAAGGTTGGTGGGAATCTCAAAAATACTCTTTCCTTTAATCACAATGAAGGAAGGCATTTTTCACATCCAGCTGGTTCGAAGGTCAATCTTTGTATGTTCCAAGTGTCAGGAGTACATGGATAGTATTCGGCTTGGCTATTGGTGCTAAGGTTTTTGGGAAATTAATGTCATGTGCTTGTTTGAATCCCTCTGCAACCGACCTAGCCATGCATCTTCCTATCGAGCCATTTGGTTTATACTTCAGTGTAGACTCACTTGCACCCAACTACCTTTTCTCCAACAGGTAGTTCTACCACATCTTAAGTTTTGTGATGTTCCAGTGCTTCCATTTCCTGTATCATGACTTCTTTCCACTGTAACTTGGCATTAGAAACACATGTAGGAATGGAATCTGAAGAAGATACATCTCCTGGTGCATGACCTGGAGGCGTTTTGTAGTGCAGTTCGAAGATCCAATTTATCTTGTGGTGGACTTGTTTCATGAGAAGGCTCTTGATTTGGACTTGCTTCAGGATAGGGCACTTGATCTGTAGTCTGAGCCGAGGTCTTCATCTTCTTGAAGGCATCATCTTGTCTTTCCCAAACCTATCAAATGCATCAACAGTAGCAGCCTCCTTTTGTTGTTCCCATGAGATCTGTTGATTCTCATCATCAATATCACCATTTTCAACATAAGGCAACACGAGCATAATACTCTCCTCCTTAGAACTCTCCCCCTGAAGAAGGCATTGTGGATGAGAATAGAGGAGTAGATTCAAAATACGTGACATCCATAGTGAAAAAGGCTTTTTAGAGAAGCGGTCAGAATATACCCCTTTTGAGTGTGGAGATGACCAAGGAAAATACATTTTGCACCCTTTGGAGAGAGTTTCTCGCAAGAAGACGAACAAATATAAGCAAAAGGATCTGAATACGCGAGGTGGAATGAGAAAGATGCAAATTTAAGGACACAACAACTTGTAGGGAGGCACTCTCCACAATTATCTGATCCCAAAACTTTCACAATGGCATGATATTGAGTTTGAACCAGCTTAAGAAAATAGGAAAAATAGAGGGAACTTCAACAAATAGAGGACTGTAAAATAAGTACAAACGTCAATGAATGAGGCAAAGTACCGATAACCATGGTAAGTAATAGCTGGAGATGATTGGCAAACAACCGAGTGCACAATATGAAAAGGAGTAGTGATCCGATGACAACTAAAGGGATATGACGCTCGAAGATGATTTGCCATTCTACATACTTCACATTGGAAATTGGAGCTATAATAAGACTGAAATTTTTGTAGAAATAGAAGGCGCAATCATGGTAGAGGAAGATGCCAAAGATGCATGTCATAGTTGAACCTCCTTTGTGGACATAATAGCAGCAACAACAATTGGTATTCAAATCGAAACTTCCTGAAACAAATATAATCCTCTCCTCATTACCACGACCAAGCACCTTTCTTGTCGACAAGTCCTGGAAAACATTATGTGAGGGAAAAAAGGTGACAAGGTGACACTGCAATTATTAGTATTACCACTAACAAAGAGGAGAGTCAATGGCATATTTGGAACATGTAAGGTAGAGTTTAGAGGTAATTGACTAACACGGTCAGTCCCTTTACCAACTACTGGGACTTGAGATCCATCAGCCACACAGACACTACATGGTGTAGGCATAGGAGATAGAGACTGAAACAATGACAATATTCATGTTATGTGATCGGTTGCACTAGTGTCAATGATCCACACGTGCTAAGGAGATGCAGAGGCATGAGCAGACCACAATGTTTTGCATCTTGAACTCGATCCTTCTCACTTTTGATAATACCTCCCTTAGAGCGGGAAGCAACTCAACTCCTGCGATGACATTGATTGTGTTGAGAGAAATTCATGTACCCATAGCGACCACAAACCCAAGCACTTACCTGAATGACCACCGCATGTCGAGAAACACCTCTTGGATGATGTGAAGAATCACCATTCATCTTGAACTTCAGCCCTCAAATCTTTCACTATCAGAGTTGAAGGTTCGATGGCTGTGGGACATCAATTCTGTTCGGACTGAACTTTTCTAATGAATTAAACCGAGGAAGTCTTCCACAACAAGAAGCTTCCACTGATTTTTTTTCTTCTTTTTGTTGCATTATGCTTACTATTTTAGTTGGTGCACTTTTGGGTTGTTTTTACCCAATTATTTTACATTGATTTTATCTTTTCCTTTGTTTATTTGACGTATATGTATGCTACTTAATGATTTCACGTTGTAATTTTCTCTTTTCCTCTGTTTATTGGAGGTTCATATGTTGGACAAAAAACCTCTCAAAACCAATGCCTCTGATGGCTTGAGAGGTTACATACAATGTACTTCTGGACACTTAAAAAGATCCAGCCCACGGGTGCAGGCATTATTTCCTCGTATCCTTGTGTGTGAATATATATATATATATATATATATATATATATATATATATATATATATATATATATATATTCACACACAAGGATACACATGAGAATAGGGAAAATGCATCCAGATAGCAGGGATGGATCCCTGCACCTGCATGCCAGATCACATGCGACGTGGCATGATCAACCTAAAACAACGCCCACTTTGGGTTGATCAGCCATGGGGCATGTGGTGTATTTATTGTTTATTTTTTTGACTTTTTAGGTCCTCATTTGATGGGTCAATGATACCATATCCCCCACAAAACTGGTGCATTGCACCTGATCCTCGTGAATAGTGCCACATGGTGCCTAGCTGGTGTGGATGCAGTGATGATCCCTGCATCTGGATGCATAGTCCTAGCCCTCTTTACATACATAACAAATTGGTGTTGTTTCCTCCTGCCTTGATTGGAGATGGAATTGTGAATGATGATGGATGTATATTGCAGTGCCTTCAAAAGGCTCAATCCAAGATGTGTCTTGAACTAGTGAGAAAGAAGTTCAGAAAAAAATTGACTATTTTGGTTAATTTTAGAAAAACTTGTAGATATATAAATATCTGCATTATTTTTGCAATAAATGCGTGATAAAGTTTTCCCTCTTTTTTTTTTTGATAGAAAAAGAAGTTTTCCCTCTCAAAACTGATTCTACACTTCAAATTTGTAACTTAGGTATTCTCTATCGGATTGAGATAGTATCAGTTTCGTAAATGGAAGCATCATGGTGGAAAGGGTATGCATTCCAACCCAGATGATATTTTTTAAAAGGTTTTGAAGGGATCTTATAATACTTTCTGAAATGCATTTGGGCTATATTTAGCTCTTGTCATCTCAAATTATACTATATTTGTGAGATGCAGTTCTAGATGTGTTTCATCATTTAGTAGGATACCTAACCAGCCGCTAGAGCTCTTCTTTATCTGATTCTCTTACACTGGTTTTAAAACTGAATTTTAATTGCTTGGAAATGGCCTGCAGATCAATCCAAAGTTATCCCTGATTTGGTTACAGTGGGAAAAGGGAATAATATTTCCATCCTTCAAAAATGTATTTGGTATAGCGTTTTGGTGTTTGTGAAGTCTCAAGTAAGAACTAACAATTAATAAATAGACAACACAATAATAATCAAATATGGTTGTGGATCATATTTATTTTGGTTGCTCAATTCATAAATAAGTTTTTAACTATTTTCATGCCACAGCCTTGTTCTTTTTCTCGTGTTTCTTTTGTATTATACCATTTGCATCAAATATGTTTCTGATAATTTTTTATTATATTCTTGAATAAGTTTTTTGTAACTAACATAGGAACCATAAAATGGTGAATCAAGTGGGTGAGGCAATTTAAACTATGCATTTCATCCAATGCAGTGGGCCCACCTGCGAATTGGGAAGAAGTCCTTGAAGGCATTAGGGAGATGAGGTCTTCTGAAGATATATGCCATGGGATGTGAGAAAGCTGGCAGCATTCTACCACCAAAGGTAATATATGCCTCTCATGTAGCAGTGGTAGATATGGACTTATTGATGTGTGTCTTTAATTTTCACTTTAGGTTTAGCAAACGTAATGGGCCTGGTTGGATCAAAAGTACTTTCAAAAATTAATTTTCGATTTAAGTTACATTCCATCTTTTTTACATTCATTAAAGTAGAATATTAGTTTGGTAAAATCTCTAGTGTAGGAAAAAAAAAAAAAGTTTTGTAAAATACCCTCTTATTACTATCATGTTATACTAGTCAACGTTTGACTAAAAGATAACTTTTAATCAAAAGTCAAACTTTGATAGAGGTTAAATATTGACCAATAAAAATTAAGCAGTAACCACTAATCACTTCCTACCCATTTGAAGTTTGAAAAAACATAAATTTTAACGAAAATGAATCTTTCACAAAAAGTCATACTTTTACCAATAATAATTGCAGGGCTAAATTACAAATTTACACAGTGATAGCTAGTATCTACTGTCAGGTTTTACTAGTCAAACTTTTATGTGTATCCAAAGGGGCCCTAAGTGTTCTATGTATGAGGTCAGTTGGCAACTGACTTATTTTCTCATATTTATTTATTTATTTCCCTCGTAAGCAATCTAAATTTTGTGTGTTGGTGATGGTATATTCCTTAACGGATAAACAATGTCTCTAGTCAACACAAATTCTTTTTTCTTATATCAGGAAAGAAGATTTGCTGTTTTAGTGTCTTTGCTTCTATCAAGCTAAACAAAGGATGAAATTACACATGGCAAGTTATAATACTTAGCAGTCTTATTAGATGATACTTGATAAAAGTGGTTCCTTTTTCCATGTTATAATTTTTTTTTCTAGCTACAAAATTTATTTTGTGACTTCAATTTGGACTTCAAAAGGCTCAGTCCAAGATGTGTCTTGAACTAGTGAGAAAGAAGTTTAGAAAAAATTAACTATTTTGGTTAATTTTAGAAAATTTTGTAGGTATATAAATATCTGCATTATTTTTGCAATAAATGCGTGATAAAGTTTTTCCTCTCTTTTTTTTTTGATAGAAAAAAAGTTTTCCCTCTCAAAACTGATTCTACACTTCAATTTTGTAACTTAGGTATCCTCTATCGGATTGAGATAGTATAATTTTCTTAAATGGAAGCAACATGGTGGAAAGGGTATGCATTCCAACCCAGATGATTTTTTAAAAAAGGTTTTGAAGGGATCTTATAATACTTTCTGAAACGCATTTGGGCTATATTTAGCTCTTGTCATATTAAAGTATATTATATTTGTGAGATGCAGTTCTAGATGTGTTTCATCATTTAGTAGGATACCTAACCAGCCGCCAGAGCTCTTCTTTATCTGATTCTCTCACACTGGTTTTAAAACTGAATTTTAATTGCTTGGAAATGGCTTGCTCCAAAGTTATCCCTGATTTGCTTATAGTGGGAAAAGGGAATAATATTTCCATCCTTCGAAAAGGTATTTGGTATAGCGTTTTGGTGTTTGTGAAGTCTCAAGTAAGAACTAACAATTAATAAATAGACGACACAATAATAATCAAATATAGTTGTGGATCATATTTATTACAATTATAATTTGCTATAATTTGGTGGTTCAATTTATAAATAAGTTTTCAACTATATTCACGCCACAGCCTTGTTCTTTTTCTTGTGTTTCTTTTGTATTATACCATTTGCATCAAATATGTTTCCGATAATTTTTTATTATATTCTTGAATAAGTTTTTCGTAACTAGCGTAGGAACCATAAAATGGTGAATCAAGTGGATGAGGCAATTTAAACTATGCATTTCATCCAATGCAGTGGGCCCACCTGCGAATTGGGAAGAAGTCCTTGAAGGCATTAGGGAGATGAGGTCTTCTGAAGATATATGCCATGGGATGTGAGAAAGCTGGCAGCATTCTACCACCAAAGGTAGAGGTCTTCTGAAGATATATGCCATGGGATGTGAGAAAGCTGGCAGCATTCTACCACCAAAGATATATGCCATAGGGTTTAGGGTTTAGGGTTTAGGGTAAGTTACATTCCATCTTTTTTACATTCATTAAAGTAGAATATTAGTTTGGTAAAATCTCTAGCGTAGGAAAAAAAAGTTTTGTAAAATATTCTCTTATTACTATCATGTTATACTAGTCAACGTTTGATTAAAAGATGACTTTTAATCAAAAGTTAAACTTTGACAGAGGTTAAATATTGACCAATAAAAATTAAGTAGTAACCACTAATCACTTCCTACCCATTCGAAGTTTGAAAAAACATAAATCTAAACGAAAGTCAATCTTTGACAAAGAGTCATACTTTGACCAATAATAATTGCAGGGCTAAATTACAAATTTACACAGTGATAGCTAGTATCTACTGTCAGGTTTCACTAGTCAAACTTTTATGTGTATCCAAATGGGCCGTAAGTGTTCTATGTATGAGGTCAGTTGGCAACTGACTTATTTTCTCATATTTATTTATTTATTACCATCGTAAGCAATCTAAATATTGTGTGTTGCTGATGGTATGTTAAGGTGTGGTATATTCCTTAACGGATAAACAATGTCTCTAGTTAACATAAATTCTTTTTTCTTATATCAGGAAAGAATTGCTGTTTTAGTGTCTTCGCTTCTATCAAGCCAAACAAAGGATGAAATTACACACGGCAAGTTATAATACTTAGCAGTCTTATTAGATGATACTTGATAAAAGTGGTTCCTTTTTCCATGCTGTAATTTTTTTTTCTAGCTACAAAATTTATTTTGGGACTTCAATTTGGACTTCAGGAGCAGTACAGTGGCTAACTCAAAACGGTCTCCTGGTTGCTGATGCCATTATCAGTGCTGGGGAATCAAGCATTAAGAACTTGATCTATCCAGTATGTCTCATCTCACTGTACTCTTTGGGGTTCCTAGTCATGCTTCTATTCTTGAAATTTAGTTAGAATCTTGTATAGATTATGGGTGTGGCATTTACAACAAGTATAGCCAATATTCATTAAGTTTTATCTCCATGGTTAATTTCAGTGGTTTAAAGTTTGGGTGCCTCTGTTCGCGCCTACAGGATTATTGAAAGTGCCTACGTCTGAAACGCAGTGAAACTCGTTGACTGCATGAAACCAGACGATGGAGATAGTTTTACGCTTCAATTTTCAACACAGTGGATCTTGAGACCACGATCTTATAATCAGATGGTTAATTTTTTATTCCATGCGGCACAAATGCCAAAAGAATGGCCCTAAAATCACATTTGAGCGTCATGTGTGCCATGTGATTTTTTGGCCACTTTTTTGGGATCCATGCCACATGCAATAAAAAAATGACAGTCTGATGGCATCCTCATGGTCTCAAGATCCATTGTAGAAAATTGGAACAAAAAACGATACCCTTCATTGAATTCCATGCTGTCAACGGATTTTAGTGGGTTTTGGACGTAGGTGCTTTCAGTATTCCTGTAGGTGTGAACAGCGGTTCCCTTATAATTTTTGAAATTTCATTTGCATTTGATTGAGAGTTGTTCTACCATTAGTATTTCACACGACCAACCACACAGTGGAAACTATATAAAGCAGATTAGGAAAATTATATGTTCTACCATTAATGATTTATCATGCATGGATCCAAATTCCAGACAAAATCAATACCTACCATCCGATACCTATCGGTTTCGGAGCTCACCAGGTCGATACATTGAATTCATCGTCCCATATATGTAAGTATGTATCAGCCAATATATATTGGTATGTATCGGCTGATACATACCAGTGTATCATCCAAAACGATACATATCAGTTTTGGAGCTGGCCAATACATACCAGAAAGCTGAGCTTTTGATCCTTGGTATCATGTTCATTCTAGTTGTAAAGGATGGTTATTTCCTACTGCAACATCAAAATACCTTGATGATGCTCAATAGGAGTGGCAACGGGCTTGGCTCGGGCTAGAAACTTGCCAAGCTTGGGTTGAAAAATCTGCTGGGGCTGGGAAAACCTCTTATAAATAGGCCAAGGCATGGCTGGGCCTATTGAAAAATAACAACAATGTAAGCCCAAGCCCAGCCCGTTGCCACCTCTAATTCTCATTGCATTGATGTCAAAACATATCACCTATTATATAAGTCAATTATTTGGTGGTGAGATCTTCTTCCTGTGGTCAACCATTCCGTGGACCTTTTCATTTCTTGAACTCAGATGAGTGATAAAACATTTCCCATTGTATGATATTGCTTATGTAGTGATAAATCTGATTCCTGTGGACATCAGTTTGCTTAATTTCTTTAGCTGGGTAGACCAATAGATATCCACATTTAGGGTTGTCAACGGATCAAGTCGGCTCAAAAATTTGACTGCCCAATAAGAAAATTGCAAATGCCCGGCTAGACCCGAAAATCTGACCCGACCCAGTAAAATACTCCTATTTTTTTTTTAATTTTTTACATATAAAATATTGGCTCGGGTGTTAGAAAAAAAAAATAAAAATATTATTTAATATTATAATTTGATCTATGCAGTGTCCGCTTCTTCCATGTGCACTAAAAAGGTTTTTGGTGGCAGGTGACACCTTTCCAAGAGTCTCTTGACCATGTTAAAGGTGGCCCTGACAATGAAACTTTATCAAATACCCATGAGCTTAAGATCCCTTGTTTACCACATGACAGCCCAAATGGATCATGTCGTGTGGTTCATACCCTATGACCATGAACTATGAACTAGGATCCATTTTCCATTATATATATATATATATATATATATATATATATATATATATATATATATATATATATAGAAAAGTCGATCCTTTTGCGCTGCCATTTGGCACGTATCACATGTCGTCCCCCCTAATGGTCATGCGTCCCCCACTGGATTTTAGGGAAAGGAAATTATTTGGATGGTTTTGATTTAATGATGTGGAAATAAATTGTGACTTGATTTTTCAAGTCATTGTTCATTTTAAACACTATGGATCATTGTGTTCAACAATGATTATAATGGTCATTTATGTATTTTGTGCATGGTCTTTGGTTGATTATGTGCACATCCACATGCCACTCAAACATGAGTTTTGGGTGCCACTTGGTGACAAAATAGAGATGTCATAGGGATCAACTCTACGACAACATCCTAGAGGACCGGCTTCATATATATCCATATATATTATTATATTAGAGCTGGGAAGGTATGGTAGTTCACCATACACCATGGAGTTCCATGTGGGCCGTTTATATGTTTTGGGTGCCATGTGGAGCAAGGTAACATTATTCTCATCGTATAAAATAAAATTCAAAACATCTCCACTGCATATTTTGGAGGCTTCAAATCTTAACTGAGTCCCTCCAAAGTCCTCCAAATTTTAATTCTGTTTTTATATTTTCATTTTAAAATTTTAAATTGATTTATATAACCTGTTGGAGCTCCACGTGGCTCCAAAGTAGTGTTTTGTGTGTGATGTGGAGCTCCGCATTAGCTTGGGAGCTTGGTGTATGTCACGTGGAATAAAAAAATTGATAATTTCATTGTTCACCATGATATGAAAATCCCTTGTTTGGTAATAATATGTTATTACTATTTTGATATATAAATGGAAGTTGTATATTGTGTTCCAATTGCTTTAAATATTGTTGGGAAGCCTCTCTTGAGGACTTTCCAAAAGGTGTCAATCCATTTGGAATGAAGTTGGATTAAAGTGAAGTTAGGTTAAAGGGATGCAATGATTGAAAGTTAATTTATTGATAGTTCACTATCCTTAAAAGTATTGAATAAAACTCAATTAACATATTTATGCAAATTTGACTCGCAGATTCTAGGTTGGAAGCATCGCAAGGCTTACGAAGAAAATTCAAGGGTTAATTATGTATGCTATGTTTTCGCAAGTTCAGGTGAATACTTCTAGATCTGCTTCAATTAGGACAATTTATGTTATAAGTATCTCATATATATATATATATAATTATGAACTTATAGTGTAACCTCACCTCTTTTGTTTGATAACACTGGAGGTTACACATATGTATAACAGACTGTGATATACTTATAAATGTACATAATGTGATTAATATGTTTCATGCTTTGGCTGCCATTGTCTATGCTATGAGGATTTGTGACTTGTGATGATTTATTTTCTTACAATATATATGTTGATTTTGTCTTATATTGCGTTATATTCTGATGCCTTCTATATGTTATTTTGTTTTATTTTATACTTTGATATCTTGATGCATGCTATATATGTTATTCTGTTTTATTTTATACTCTGATATCTCGGTATGTCACACAAATCATGACACATCGATATATTGCACTCAGATTTTATATATATATATATCTATCATGACAAGAAACAAGAGCTCTCTCTTGAATAGATAATATTTATATTTATATATGAACGTAACTAATTGACCCAGCCAATTACTCCATCCTCTTTTGTTGGCATAGACCTCTCATTTAAGTCCTACCTATATTTTCATTCTCCTCCCTAATTATCTCTCCTCGCATAATAATCATACCCAAAATTTTTGATTGCCAACTCTTTCTCTCCTTGGATTCTTGCAAGACACAAATTATAATATGTTGGTTTCGAATCCACAACCAAATATTTCTTTGATGACAACTCCCTAAATACTCTTCCTCTTCTTCATGATAATATATGTTAACATATAAGTGTGTATACTTATATATTCACATAACAAGGATTATGTTAATATACTTACGAATTGTTAAATTTTATTAAAATAGCATAGGATTATATTCCACATTTCAAGAGTTAGTCGCCAAAAAATTTGGATATCATGAGAATTAGAATTTTAGGTGCAATCGTAAATTTTAATAAGTCAATCTTGGGTCATTCGTTTTGGTCACTATCAAAATTTGGTGGTCCATGAGTCAATGTGTTGATCATGGTAGAATTCGATTTCTGCAATAGTGGATTAAGTATCAAATTCTAGAGTACAAAATATAGTTTGAATGGATCTCGATCCATGGTGAGAGGTTTTTTCGAATAGTTCGAAGATCAAAAGGCAACAGTGTATGGAGTAGGTGCATTTGCGAAACTTTGTGGCGCGTGGATCGGGGGCGTGAATCGGTTTGGTCTTGGAGCGATGAAAATGATGTCCAATAATGTAATGCTCCGTTCTTTACACATATTTCCTTATGTTATTTTCAATCCAGATCTCAAGTCCTAATTATCTCTCCTCGTATAACAATCATATCCAAAATTTTCCATCGCCAACTCTTCCTCTCCTTGATTCATGCAAGACATGAACTACAAATCGAAATCGAAATCGAACCGATTTGATTTAGAGTTCGGTTCGGTGTACGTATCGAACTTGAAATTTTTGGTTTTCGGCTCGTTACACTACAAATCGAAATCGAATCGATTTAGAGTTGAGTTCGGTTCGGTGTACGATTTGCAAGAAAACCAAAATCGAAATCGAATTGGAACCCATTTTTTCGGTAAACTCATTTCAATCGTTTGGCTCGTACTACAGAGCCTAGTGGAATTCAGCCATACTTATTAAAGTAAATTTTGAGCCGACCGGGCGGTTTAGCTAAAATCTGAGTCGATCGAGTTGTTTGGCTTGAACTATAGAGCCTTAGCCGAATTCAAATTGACCAGATGCAAGAGCCGTTTGGCTCAAATTCCGGACTGTGCTCTTCACTCAAATCGAAGTCGTTTTGATTGCTTGGCTCGTACTACAGAGCCTAGTGGAATTCAGCCAACCCAGCCAAATTATGCCGATCGTGTATTGGACTAGCCGACTAAGCTGACCGAGTCCCCTCTCAGCCAACTGATCAGTCCCCTCAGTCTCACATCTCACATACGTATTAAATATTGTGCCCACAAATCACCTTCTCCAACGCATGAGTGAGACGGAACAATCAAGTCGAATTCGACCCGGCCGAGCCATTTTAGCCGACCCAGCCGACTTAGCATGAGTGAGAGGGAGATACTCGAAGGAGCCGAGCTCTAGCCGACCGTGTCAAATCATAGCCGAGTGGGCCGACCGATTTAGGGTTGTCTGGGAATCGGGTTGTCAAATCATAGCCGAAGCCTCAAGCCGGATGAGCCGAACTTTAGCTAAGCAGATCGGCCCGATTCTCGACTTTAATTCGATTCGAGACGTCTTGGATTCGAACGACCCCATTCTGGGCGACTCAAGCCGGATGAGTCGAACTTTAGCCAACCAAGCCGATTGACTAAAATTCAATCCAATTAAACGGCAAGTAAAAATTTGGCTTAAATTGCAAATAAAAGTTTCCATGACAAACTCCCCCTCGCACTTATTAAATATTGGCCAGCAAATAAGCTTTTCCAACGTATGATTTGACCGTTCAATCCAATTGACACCGATCGATCGACTCAATCCAAATGATCGAGCCGACCGGACTGCTCAATCCAAATTACCGACCGAGCCGATGAGCCGACCGAGCCGACTGAGTGATCGAGCCATCGAGCCGACCGAGCCGACCGAGCGACTCTAATAATTTCTTTTTACAAATATTATTATGACAACTGTATCAAGCAAATATTATTCTACTATCACACTTTTTGCAAATATTATCTTTCTTAGTCACTTTTTGCGAAAACTTTCTAAGGATCTCAACACCGCAAATTTAAACATTATGTACCTAAAATTCCAAAAACATTTCTTTGTGATGTGGTTTAGGGTTTTAGGGGTAGGTTTAGGCTTAGGGCTTAGGGTTTTTTTAGGGTTGAGGGTTGAGGGTTGAGGGTTGAGAGTTGAGGGATGAGGGTTGAGGGTTTTAGGGTCCAGGGGTTTAGGAGTCAGGGGTTTAGGGGTTTAGGGTTTAGGGTTTAGGGTTTAGGGTTTAGGGTTTAGGGTTTAGGGTTTAGGGTTTAGGGTTTAGGGTTTAGGGTTTAGGGTTTAGGGTTTAGGGTTTAGGGTTTAGGGGTTAGGGTTTAGGGTTTAGGGTTTAGGGTTTAGGGTTTAGGGTTTAGGGTTTAGGGTTTAGGGTTAAGGGGTTAGGGGTTTAAGGGTTTAGGGGTTTAGGGGGTTAGGGGTTTAGGGGGTTAGGGGTTTAGGGGTTTAGGGGTTTAGGGTTTAGGGTTTAGGGTTTAGGGTTTAGGGTTTAGGGTTTAGGGTTTTAGGGTTTTAGGGTTTTAGGGTTTAGGGTTTAGGGTTTTAGGGTTTAGGGTTTAGGGTTTTTTTTTTTAGGGTTTAGGGTTGAGGGTTGAGGGTTGAGGGTTGAGGGTTGAGGGTTTAGGGGTTAGGGGTTTAGGGGTTTAGGGGTTTAGGGTTTAGGGTTTAGGGTTTAGGGTTTAGGGTTTAGGGTTTAGGGTTTTAGGGTTTTAGGGTTTTAGGGTTGAGGTTCAGGTTCGTGGTTCGTGTTGTGTCTGGTTCGTGGTTGAGTTCGAGGTTCGTGGTTCAGTTGAGTTCGAGGTTGAGTTCGAGTTGAGTTGAGGTTCGTGGTTGAGTTCGAGTTCAGGGTTCAGGGTTCTTGCAAGACACAAATTATAATATGTTGGTTTCGAATCCACAACCAAATATTTCTTTGATGACAACTCCCTAAATACTCTTCCTCTTCTTCATGATAATATATGTTAACATATAAGTGTGTATACTTATATATTCACATAACAAGGATTATGTTAATATACTTACGAATTGTTAAATTTTATTAAAATAGCATAGGATTATATTCCACATTTCAAGAGTTAGTCGCCAAAAAATTTGGATATCATGAGAATTAGAATTTTAGGTGCAATCGTAAATTTTAATAAGTCAATCTTGGGTCATTCGTTTTGGTCACTATCAAAATTTGGTGGTCCATGAGTCAATGTGTTGATCATGGTAGAATTCGATTTCTGCAATAGTGGATTAAGTATCAAATTCTAGAGTACAAAATATAGTTTGAATGGATCTCGATCCATGGTGAGAGGTTTTTTCGAATAGTTCGAAGATCAAAAGGCAACAGTGTATGGAGTAGGTGCATTTGCGAAACTTTGTGGCGCGTGGATCGGGGGCGTGAATCGGTTTGGTCTTGGAGCGATGAAAATGATGTCCAATAATGTAATGCTCCGTTCTTTACACATATTTCCTTATGTTATTTTCAATCCAGATCTCAAGTCCTAATTATCTCTCCTCGTATAACAATCATATCCAAAATTTTCCATCGCCAACTCTTCCTCTCCTTGATTCATGCAAGACATGAACTACAAATCGAAATCGAAATCGAACCGATTTGATTTAGAGTTCGGTTCGGTGTACGTATCGAACTTGAAATTTTTGGTTTTCGGCTCGTTACACTACAAATCGAAATCGAATCGATTTAGAGTTGAGTTCGGTTCGGTGTACGATTTGCAAGAAAACCAAAATCGAAATCGAATTCGAACCCATTTTTTCGGTAAACTCATTTCAATCGTTTGGCTCGTACTCTGAGCCTAGTGGAATTCATACTTATTAAAGTAAATTTTGAGCCGACCGGGCGGTTTAGCTAAAATCTGAGTCGATCGAGTTGTTTGGCTTGAACTATAGAGCCTTAGCGAATTGATGGCCGGGACGGATCAGAGCCGTTTGGCTCAAATTCAATGAGACAGGCTCTTGACTCAAATCGAGTCGTTTGATCGTTTGGCTCGTTACTGAGCCTAGTGGAATTCAATAACCCTTGACCAAATTATGCGGGTCGTGTATTGGACTAGCCAAGCTAGTGGAGTCCCTCTCGATAGTCGATCCTCGGTCTCACATCTTACATACGTATTAAATATTGTGCCCACAAATGACCTTCTCCAACGCAGGAGTGGGACGGAGCAATCCAGTCGAATTCGACCCGTGAAAGCCATTTAGAAGACCAGTGACTTAGCATGAGTGAGAGGAGATACTCGAAGGGCCGAGCTCTGGCCAAGTGTCAAATCATGGCCGAGTGGGCCGACCATTTAGGGTTGTCGGAATCGGGTTGTCAAATCATGGCAAAAAACCTCAAGCCGGATGAGCGAACTTTAGCTAAGCGGTCGGCGATTCTCGAACGACGATTCCCAGACGTCTTGGAATTCCGACGACCCGATTCTGGGCGACTCAAGCGGATGAGTCGAACTTTAGCCAACCAAGCCGATTGACTAAAATTCAATCCAATTAAACGGCAAGTAAAAATTTGCCTTAAATTGCAAATAAAAGTTTCCATGACAAACTCCCCCTCGCACTTATTAAATATTGGCCAGCAAATAAGCTTTTCCAACGTATGATTTAGTTCAATCGCATTGAGCATTGAGATGGGCCGTTCAATCAATGACCATTGGTGTGGACCGTTCAATCGAATGATCGAGTAATGGCCAGGCCAATGGTGACCATTGGTAGTGTCTAATAATTTCTTTTTACAAATATTATTATGAGAACTGTATCATGCAAATATTATTCTACTATCACACATTTTGCAAATATTATATTCTTAGTCACTTTTTGCAAAAACTTTCTAAGGATCTCAACACTTCAAATTTAAACATTATGTGCCTAAAATTCCAAAAAACATTTGCTGTGATGTGGTTTTAGGGTTTTAGGGGGTAGGGTTTAGGGCTTAGGGCTTAGGGTTTTTTTAGGGTTGAGGGTTGAGGGTTGAGGGTTGAGGGTTGAGGGTTGAGGGTTGAGGGTTTTAGGGTTCAGGGGTTTAGGAGTCAGGGGTTTAGGGGTTTAGGGTTTAGGGTTTAGGGGTTTAGGGGTTTGGGGTTTGGGGTTTTAGGGTTTTAGGGTTGTTTAGGGTTGTTTAGGGTTGTTTAGGGTTTTTAGGGTTTAGGGTTTAGGGTTTAGGGTTTAGGGTTTAGGGTTTAGGGGTTAGGGTTTAGGGTTTAGGGTTTAGGGTTTAGGGTTTAGGGTTTAGGGTTTAGGGTTTAGGGTTTAGGGTTTAGGGTTTAGGGTTTAGGGTTTAGGGTTTAGGGTTTAGGGTTTAGGGTTTAGGGTTTAGGGTTTAGGGTTTAGGGTTTAGGGTTTAGGGTTTAGGGTTTAGGGTTTAGGGTTTAGGGTTTAGGGTTTAGGGTTTAGGGTTTAGGGTTTAGGGTTTAGGGTTTAGGGTTTAGGGTTTAGGGTTTAGGGTTTAGGGTTTAGGGTTTAGGGTTTAGGGTTTAGGGTTTAGGGGTTAGGGTTTAGGGTTTAGGGTTTAGGGTTTAGGGTTTAGGGTTTAGGGTTTAGAGTTTAGGGTTGAGGTTGAGTTCGAGGTTTATAATATGTTGGTTTGAATCCACAACCAAATATTTCTTTGATGACAACTCTAAATACTCTTCCTCTTCTTCATGATAATATATGTTAACATATAAGTGTGTATATATATATTCACATAACAAGGATTATGTTAATATACTTACGAATTGTTAAATTTTATTAAAATAGCATAGGATTATATTCCACATTTCAAGAGTTAGTCGCCAAAAAATTTGGATATCATGAGAATTAGAATTTTAGGTGCAATCGTAAATTTTAATAAGTCAATCTTGGGATATTCGTTTTGGTCACTATCAAAATTTGGTGGTCCATGAGTCAATGTGTTGATCATGGTAGAATTATTGCAATAGTGGATTAAGTATCAAATTCTAGAGTACAAAATATAGTTTGAATGGATCTCGATCCATGGTGAGAGGATTTTCGAATAGTTCAAGATCAAAAGGCAACAGTATGGAGTAGGTGCATTTATGAAAGCTGTAGCGTGGATCGGCGTGAATCGGTTTGGTCTTGGAGCGATGAAAATGATGTCCAATAATGTAATGCTCCGTTCTTTACACATATTTCCTTATGTTATTTTCAATCCAGATCTCAAGTCCTAATTATCTCTCCTCGTATAACAATCATATCCAAAATTTTCCATCGCCAACTCTTCCTCTCCTTGATTCATGCAAGACATGAACTACAAATCGAAATCGAAATCGAACCGATTTGATTTAGAGTTCGGTTCGGTGTACGTATCGAACTTGAAATTTTTGGTTTTCGGCTCGTTACACTACAAATCGAAATCGAATCGATTTAGAGTTGAGTTGATTGATTCGATTTGCAAGAAAACCAAAATCAATCAATTGGAACCCATTTTTCGGTAAACTCATTTCAATCGTTTGGCTCGTACTACAGAGCCTAGTGGAATTCAGCCATACTTATTAAAGTAAATTTTGAGCCGACCGGGCGGTTTAGCTAAAATCTGAGTCGATCGAGTTGTTTGGCTTGAACTATAGAGCCTTAGCCGAATTCAGCCGACCGGGACAGATGCGAGAGCCGTTTGGCTCAAATTCAATGACCAGCTCTTGACTCAAATGAGTCGTTTGTCGTTTGGCTCACTCTGAGCCTAGTGGAATTCAACCCACCAAATTATGTCGTGTATTGGACTAAGACTAAGCCAGTCCCCTCACCAATCGATCGACCCCTGGGTCTCACATCTCACATACGTATTAAATATTGTGCCCACAAATCACCTTCTCCAACGCATGAGTGAGACGGAACAATCAAGTCGAATTCGACCCGGCCGAGCCATTTTAGCCGACCCAGCCGACTTAGCATGAGTGAGAGGGAGATACTCGAAGGAGCCGAGCTCTGGCCAGAGTGTCAAATCATGGCCGAGTGGGCCACCGATTTAGGTTGTTACAGAATCGGGTTGTCAAATCATAGCCGAAGCCTCAAGCCGGATGAGCCGAACTTTAGCTAAGCAGATCGGCCCGATTCTCAGACGACCCGATTCCCAGACGTGCCGATTCCCAGACGACCCGATTCCTGGACGACTCCAAGCCGGATGAGTCGAACTTTAGCCAACCAAGCCGATTGACTAAAATTCAATCCAATTAAACGGCAAGTAAAAATTTGGCTTAAATTGCAAATAAAAGTTTCCATGACAAACTCCCCCTCGCACTTATTAAATATTGGCCAGCAAATAAGCTTTTCCAACGTATGATTTGACCGTCAATCCGATCAAATTGAGCCATTGACCGTTCAATCAATCGATCGATGGCATTGACTGACCGTTCAATCGATGACCGAGCCGACCGATGACCAGTGAACCGTGAGAAAACTCTATTCTAATAATTTCTTTTACAAATATTATTATGTATCACATTTTGCAAATATTATATTCTTAGTCACTTTTGCAAAAACTTTCTAAGGATCTCAACACTTCAAATTTAAACATTATGTGCCTAAAATTCAAAAACATTTCTTTGTGATGTGGTTTTAGGGTTTTAGGGGTAGGGTTTAGGCTTAGGGCTTAGGGTTTTTAGGGTTGAGGTTGAGGTTGAGGTTGAGGTTGAGGTTGAGGTTGAGGTTTTAGGGTTCAGGTTTAGGAGTCGTGGGGTTTAGGGTTTAGGGTTTAGGGTTTAGGGTTTAGGGTTTAGGGTTTAGGGTTTAGGGTTTAGGGTTTAGGGTTTAGGGTTTAGGGTTTAGGGTTTAGGGTTTAGGGTTTAGGGTTTAGGGTTTAGGGTTTAGGGTTTAGGGTTTAGGGTTTAGGGTTTAGGGTTTAGGGTTTAGGGTTTAGGGTTTAGGGTTTAGGGTTTAGGGTTTAGGGTTTAGGGTTTAGGGTTTAGGGTTTAGGGGTTAGGGTTTAGGGTTTAGGGTTTAGGGTTTAGGGTTTAGGGTTTAGGGTTTAGGGTTTAGGGTTTAGGGTTTAGGGTTTAGGGTTTAGGGTTTAGGGTTTAGGGTTTAGGGTTTAGGGTTTAGGGTTTAGGGTTTAGGGTTTAGGGTTTAGGGTTTAGGGTTTAGGGTTTAGGGTTTAGGGTTTAGGGTTTAGGGTTTAGGGTTTAGGGTTTAGGGTTTTAGGGTTTTAGGGTTTAGGGTTTAGGGTTTAGGGTTTAGGGTTTAGGGTTTAGGGTTTAGGGTTCTGTGGTTCAGGTTCGTGGTTGTGGTTCAGGTTGTGGTCTGTGGTCTGTGTTCAGGTTCTGTGGTTATGTTGGTTTCGAATCCACAACCAAATATTTCTTTGATGACAACTCCCTAAATACTCTTCCTCTTCTTCATGATAATATATGTTAACATATAAGTGTGTATACTTATATATTCACATAACAAGGATTATGTTAATATACTTACGAATTGTTAAATTTTATTAAAATAGCATAGGATTATATTCCACATTTCAAGAGTTAGTCGCCAAAAAATTTGGATATCATGAGAATTAGAATTTTAGGTGCAATCGTAAATTTTAATAAGTCAATCTTGGGTCATTCGTTTTGGTCACTATCAAAATTTGGTGGTCCATGAGTCAATGTGTTGATCATGGTAGAATTCGATTTCTGCAATAGTGGATTAAGTATCAAATTCTAGAGTACAAAATATAGTTTGAATGGATCTCGATCCATGGTGAGAGGTTTTTTCGAATAGTTCGAAGATCAAAAGGCAACAGTGTATGGAGTAGGTGCATTTGCGAAACTGTGGCGCGTGGATCGGGGGCGTGAATCGGTTTGGTCTTGGAGCGATGAAAATGATGTCCAATAATGTAATGCTCCGTTCTTTACACATATTTCCTTATGTTATTTTCAATCCAGATCTCAAGTCCTAATTATCTCTCCTCGTATAACAATCATATCCAAAATTTTCCATCGCCAACTCTTCCTCTCCTTGATTCATGCAAGACATGAACTACAAATCGAAATCGAAATCGAACCGATTTGATTTAGAGTTCGGTTCGGTGTACGTATCGAACTTGAAATTTTTGGTTTTCGGCTCGTTACACTACAAATCGAAATCGAATCGATTTAGAGTTGAGTTCGGTTCGGTGTCTGATTGCAAGAAAACCAAAATCGAAATCAATTGGAACCCATTTTTCGTAAACTCATTTCAGTCGTTTTGCTCGTACTACAGGGCCTAGTGGAATTCAGCCATACTTATTAAAGTAAATTTTGAGCCGATTGGGCTGTTTAGGTAAAAATCTGAGTCGATCGAGTCGTTTGGCTTGAACTATAGAGCCTTAGCCGAATTCGGTACCAAGACGGATCTGAGCCGTTGGCTCAAATTCAATGAGACCAGGCTCTTGACTCAAATCGAGTCGTTTTGCGTTTGGCTCTGCATCTGAGCCTAGTGGAATTCATAACCCACCAAATTATGCCGATCGTGTATTGGACTAATGACTAAGCGAGTCCCCTCTCGAAGATCTGGCCTCACATCTCACATACGTATTAAATATTGTGCCCACAAATGACCTTCTCCAACGCATGAGTGAGACGGAACAATCAAGTCGAATTCGACCCGGCCGAGCCATTTTAGCCGACCCAGCCGACTTAGCATGAGTGAGAGGGAGATACTCGAAGGAGCCGAGCTCTAGCCGACCGTGTCAAATCATAGCCGAGTGGGCCGACCGATTTAGGGTTGTCTGGGAATCGGGTTGTCAAATCATAGCCCAAGCCTCAAGCCGGATGGGCCCAACCTTTGCTAAGCGGTCGGCCGATTCTCGAACGACGATTCAGACGTCTTGGATTCGAACGACCCGATTCCTGGACGACTCCAAGCCGGATGAGTCGAACTTTAGCCAACCAAGCCGATTGACTAAAATTCAATCCAATTAAACGGCAAGTAAAAATTTGGCTTAAATTGCAAATAAAAGTTTCCATGACAAACTCCCCCTCGCACTTATTAAATATTGGCCAGCAAATAAGCTTTTCCAACGTATGATTTGACCGTTCAATCCAATAGAACGACCCATTTGGTAACCCAGTTCAATCAGTAAGGCCGATCGAAACCCATTGAACCGTTCAATCGTATTGCAAAACTCTATTCTAATAATTTCTTTTTACAAATATTATTATGAGAACTGTATCATGCAAATATTATTCTACTATCACACATTTTGCAAATATTATATTCTTAGTCACTTTTTGCAAAAACTTTCTAAGGATCTCAACACTTCAAATTTAAACATTATGTGCCTAAAATTCCAAAAAACATTTGCTGTGATGTGGTTTTAGGGTTTTAGGGGGTAGGGTTTAGGGCTTAGGGCTTAGGGTTTTTTTAGGGTTGAGGGTTGAGGGTTGAGGGTTGAGGGTTGAGGGTTTTAGGGTTTGGGGTTTGAGGTTTATTTGGGTTTAGGGGTTTAGGGTTTAG